>CM028130.1:199100000-200431250 GCA_016271365.2 Neoceratodus forsteri
TTGCCCAGCCATAATTCAAGGTACTTAAAGGAGGGGACATCATCCAGTGTTGTACCAGTGAGGGTAGTGAAGGCAGGAGTGGAATCAAGTCTGGACAGCTTTTGTCTGAGCCAAAACTCATAGAGACTGTTTTTTTGACATTCATTGAGAGCTGGTTTGTGTTAAACCAGTGCTGGATGTTGTTAAAGTCCTGCTGCAGGTTTGATGCCACCTCAGAGGGGGAATTCTCAGACAAGAATAATACAGTGTCATCTACATACATGTGGATGCATGATGATGCGCAGGTGGTAGGGAGGTCATTCAAAAAAATGGAGAAAAGTATGGGTCCAAGTACTGAACCTTGGAGGACACCAGTGTTGATTGGAAGTGGAGGGGAGGTAGAGCTACCAATTCTGACAGACTGGGACCAGCCTATGAGGTAGGACCGGAACCAGCTGGTGGCGGATTCAGAGAAGCCAGCCGTGGTAAGCTTAATTAAGAGAAGGGAGTGGGAGACAGCGTCAAAGGCTTTGGCCAGATCGACAAAGATGGCAGAGGTGATGCGTCCCTGATCCCTGCCTGTGAGAATGAAGTCAGTGAGCTGAAGGAGGGAGGTGATGGTGGAGTGGTCTTTATGGAACCCAGACTGGAAAGAGGTGAAGAAGGAGGAGGAGGAGTGAAGGAAAGAGGAGAGTTGCTCCAGAGCCAGGTGCTCTTGGAGCTTGGCCAGTGTGTGGAGAAAAAAGATGGGACAGAAGTTGCCAGGGTTAGAGGGTTCCCCACCTTTAGGAAGAGGGATTATGGTAGCAGACTTCCAGCCATCAGGTACAGATGCGTGTAAGAAGGAGAGGTTCAATAGATAGGTCAAGGGAAGAACAATGGAGTAAGCTATAAGGTGGAGAAGCTTAGGGTCGAGGCCCTCAGGGCCTTTTCCCTTGCAAGGGTTCAGTTAGCAGTATGTGCAGGGTGTCCTCAGGGAGTACCAGCTTAAAAGAGAAGCATGAGGTGGAGGGAGTATGGTGTGTGTGGGATGGGGTAGATGGGACTTGTGGGATTACCAGAAACAATGGTGGGAAGAGAGGCAAGGAGGGAGAAGGCACAGAAAGTGAAACAATTGTTCAATTCAGCAGCCACGAATAGGGGGACATCTAATGTGTGGGCACCAGCTTTTTGGACAGGATAAGGCGAGTGGGAGAGGGGAAGAAGACAGTGTGGATAACCTTCCAGAATTTGGATGGATTATTAATAGTTTCATGGAAGCAGGCTTGGAAGTACTTTGCCTTGGTGAGGCAAATGGCTCTGGTACATGCGTTGCAGAGTGTGTGGTAGTGTTGATGGTCTTGGGGCTGCCAGACGTTTTGAATGCAATGAGCTCGGCAGAGACCCAGGGGAGGTGATTGCCATGGACCCCAACATTCCTAAAAGGTGCATGCTGGTCCCAAACTTTAAGGAACTGTGAGCTGAAGTAGCTCAAGGCAGTGTTGACAGATGAGGCAGATGAGATTTGAGACCAATCAATATTGGATAGGTTGGAGTGGAGGGCGGATAGGTCTAGGAAGCAGAAAGAATGAAATTTGAGGATGAGTGGAGGGGACTTAGCATTGTGGATTTTCTGCACACAGAAGACCATATGGTGGTCACTGAGTGCACTGGGGAATATACCAGAATGTATGACGCGGTATGGGTATCCACTCTATTAGTGTGTGTTTACCAGACTTGTGATTAAGGCGCGTTGGGTCTGTAATCAGTTGTTTTAGATTAAGTGAGGAGACATGGGTGCAGACTTTGGACTGAGTACTGGACAGCCAATTAATGTTGAAATCCCCAAGGAGGAAAAGCTCACCAGGGGCAGCAAGGCTGGAGATGGAGGAGGGGAGAGGAGATCAGTAACAGAGGACAGGGAGGAGACTGGGGGATTAGGGCAGCAGTAAACATGGCTGACAAAGATATTAAGGGAGAAGGGGAGGGAAAATTTTACTAGGAGAAGTTCGTAGACAGAGGGAGAGGACACGGAGAGGTAGACAGAGTAGTTGATAAATGTAGCTATGTACATGGCAACTTCCCCACCCCTGGACATATGGTCCTGGTGGATGAGGGAATAACCAGGGATGGAGAGGGCTGAATCTGGAATTTGGGATCTGAGCCATGACTCAGATATGATGAGGATAGAGGGTTTAAGGTGTAACATGAACGGGTGTAGAAGGTCAGTTTTGAGGTGAAGGTTCCTAATGTTATGATGCAGGAGTCTAAGTCCTTTAGGCAATTCAGGAGAAGAGAAGTGGAGGGGGCTAGGGTTTGGTTTGATGTCTCCTGCTGTGATAAGCAGACGTGTAATAAGTAATTTGGTAAGGATGGCCAGTTACTTTTTAGATGGATGGAGTAAACAGCAGGCGGCTGGGTTGGTTTTATTATTATTGGTGCTGGAGCAAAAAACAAGGGTACGTAGGGAGGCCAAGTTGGACCCAGTCCGAGGGAGAATGCAGGCCACAGCGTGCCAGGGGTAGTGTAATAGGGGAGACTGACAGGAGGAGGGGGGCAGGAGAGAGGTAGGGGTCACAGAGGGGAGGAATGGGCGGATAGGATGGAAGGAGGGATAGGAGGGGGGATGACAAGGTAAAAAGCAGGGGAAAGAGGGTGAGGAAGAGGTGGAACATGGCGGGTGACATGTATGGGGGAATTAGACAGTGGATTGAGGGTGCAGGAGTCTAAATCCTTTATGCAATTAGACAGTGGACTGAGGAGGGTAGAGAGTTTTTACAGAGAGAGGGCAAAGTAGGGGACAGTAGAGGAGGCACAACAGAGCAGGAATGGGTACTTTGTATGATTTGTAACTTTGCTAATGGCACTGGCTAATATGCTGAAATAGCTAACAAAGCAGAGTGTAGAGATATGCTAAAACTGGTGACAAATAATATATGGAGGGCTCATCAGAGCAGAAGAGCAGCAGCAGGTATGGGCTGAGTAAGCGGGGGAAGGGTATAATGTACTGGGTGCAGCCCAGGGCCGTCAGGAGACAGAACGAATTTGCACTCAGTGGCAGGGTGCAGAGATGAGCCAATAGGACAAAAGTTGCAGACCTGGGTGGAGTTCCAAGCTCAAGTTAATGGTATTTAAAGAGTGATGGGGACGGGGGAAGGTGGGCTGAAGAAAATTTGGCTATCCTACACCTGCCAGAGCTCAGTAAGAGCTGAGCCAGAGCTCAGTAAGAGAGGAAAGAATTTGAGCATGTCCAAGGATTGCAAGGCAGCCAATCCAGTGGAGAAGCTGAGAAGAACTGTCCAATCAGCTGGCTAGTGCCTAAAACTGAATGGAGTGGCACTAGCAGTAGGGACCATATTTTGAAAGTTTTGCTGGACATAGGAGGGTGAGGCGGGGGCAGCTGAGGAAAACACCGTACTACCGCTGGGAAGCACGCCCAGTCAGGGGCTGTTCTGTAGAGAGAGAGAGAGAGAGAAAAAAGAGAGAGAGAGTTAATTTAAGTTTTGCAGCAATCGGGCGGGGTGGGGCGATGGGAGGTACAGACAGGGAAACAATAGGGGGCCGGAGATGGCAGCAAGCTAAATCGATGGGCTGGGAAAGACACAATAGAGGTGGAGGGAGCAGAGGAGGGGGAAGGCTGGGTCAGGTGAAAAGCAGAAGAAAGATTTACTTGCAGACTGTGAAAGAAAAGGAAGAAAAGTGAGTGAAGCAGAGAACACATTCAGCAGTGCAATATAGCTAAAAATGTAATCAAACTGAACAGCAGAAGCACCACAATTTACAGTAGCAGTGATACAATTTAACAGGTAGCTAAAACTGCCGGCGAACTTAACAGTAAAACATTTGGCTATCCTACGTCAGTGTGTTCTATAGTTTTTAGCAGAATGGACAGTTTAAGTCTGTTATTTTACAGTTTTGTTCTGGAGAAAGCCATTAAACTGTAGCCCTGGGGGTAGTGCATGTTGCTGGGCACCAGTAGGCTGGCATCATTGTGCAATGTTCTGTCAGCTGGCAACATGCATGGGGATTGCCCGATGCCCCTTCTCTGTAGCATGCCCCAAGGTTTGGTCCTCTCACCTATGCTGTTCACACTGTGTTGCCCCTGGGAGGACCAATCAACAATACAGCCTGGGCTTCCTCTGCTATGCAGACAGTATCCAGCTTTTTTTTTTTAATTCTTCAGTAACTGGGTAAGACCCACTAGGCACAAGTAGAAGAGGTAGACTTGCACTAGAGAAGAGATGGAGACTCTGAAATAAATTCATAGATTTATTAAAACACTGAACAGGTGGGCATACTAAAATAAGAAACCATGGAGGACACCAAACAAATGCCCTGGCGCTTCGGCCTGGCTGGTCTTCGTCAGGAGTGGAGCCCATCTGGAGTACTGCATCCAGTTCTGGAGACCCCATCTCCGCAAGGACATAGACAGGATAGAGGCAGTCCAGAGGAGGGCAACTAAAATGGTGCAGGGTTTGCAAGAGAAGCCATACGAGGAGAGACTAAAGGAGCTTAATATGTATACCCTTGAGGAAAGGAGGGAGAGGGGGGACATGATAAAAACTTTTAAGTACCTCAGTGGAATCAACAAAGTCCAAGAGGGTAGCATCTTTCAGAAAAAAAAGAGATGTGCAAGAACAAGGGGACACAATTTAAAGACCGGGGGGCAGTTCAGGGGCAATGTGAGGAAGTATTTTTTCACAGAGAGGGTGGTGGACGCATGGAACAGCCTTCCTGAGGAGGTTGTGGGGTCTAAAACTGTGGGAGAATTCAAGAATGCAAGGGACAAACATAAGGCAATTCTTGTGGGGGAGCAAGATGAAATAGGCTGTTGGCTAACTAGGGTCTGCAGCTTACCCTGTAGGTAGGTAGGGAAATGGGCAGACTAGGTGGGCCAAGCTGTCCTTATCTGCCGTCAAAGTCTATGTTTCAATGTTTCTATGTTATGCACCATAAAAATACTTTAGTATGTAACTGACAGTTGATTAATCTAAGTACCAACAAATTAAACAATTAAAATACCTTTATTGAAAAGCATTGCCGAATGTAAGAAAAGTGCACTATTCATGCTTATCTTAAATCAGCGTGCTAGTCAATTATAATGATACAATCAAGACAATAAAACTTCCAAATCCACAGAGAGAAATGTGCAAACTGAACCAGCTTCAGCCACCTCAACATAACAATAAGCCACCCTTAAACAAGATTATAGCATTAACCGAAACCCGTCACTGATGTTCCCAAAGTTTTTTTAAAAGGATTAGAGGGAGAGCTGTAAGATGCTAAACAGTGTCGGCACCTTAAAGAGCTAGTGTACTGCCTAAAACTAATACTAGATTTTAAAAGCAGCGATCCATTAGCTTTTATATCTGAGGTACTTTTTCTTTTCCCTTTGTTTAAATAGAAGATTGTTTACCTGATGTTACTAGGTGTGATGTGTGGAACAGCTCTTAGCCTGGCAGCTGACATGTTTTGCTCTACTGCCCCACACTTCATCATCAGCATTGTGACCTCACTAACTGTGACATCACTGCTACTTAGGAACAGCAAGAGAGTGACTGCCAGGTCATTCACCTGTGATGTCACTGTCAGTGAGATCATAATGCTGATGATGTAGTGTGGGGCAGTAGAGCAAAACATGTCAGCTGCCAGGCTAAGAGCTGGTCCACACATCCAGCACAATATTAGCACATGGAATACTTTCTGATGAGCAAAAGGAAAAAAAAAATACTTCAGAAATAAAAAGTTACAACTGACTACTACTTAAAATTTTTCTTTTTTTCCTGTCTGCCTGTTTTGGCGCCACTAGCTCTTTAATAGTTTATAATAACTGGTCAGCAATTTTTTCAGTGGGCTGATCCAGTTATAATTTGCCATTATAACCTGTGAGTTATAGTGGTGACCACATGCTGAGTCTATCAAGAACAACCACTATCTGACTGGTTGTTCAGCTCCTCCTAGGCAGGCTGTAATTTTTTTGCAAACATGGCGGCTCCTTAACTGCATAGCGAGGAACCGCCAGACCAAAAGTCATTGTCACTTTCTCAATTTTAAAAAAATAACATGCATGTCCAGTACATTAAAAACATATCTGATTGATCCCACCATTCAGAAGCTGCAGCAGACAACTGCCACAAAGAACAGGTCTGACCTCGCTCACTGAGGTAAGCATGGTCGCGGTCGCGACCTCAATACACAAATCTGCCCAAGCAACTGTAAAAGAAAAAGTATTAAAAACAATAAAATAAAGATGGATAGGGAGACAGATTGTGTGTGTGTGTGTGTGTGTGTGTGTGTGTGTGTGTGTGTGAGTGAGAAACAGGGACAGTAGACCAAGGCTGGAAAAAATTGCTGCCCAGCAATTATAAAAAATGAAAGATGGGCAAGTATGTTTCAACTCTAATTTAATGGTTGTCCTCGGTGTGGGATGCTTTAATAAACCCTCGGGGCTTCGTCTTCCAGGGTTTTATGTAGCATCCCACAGCTTTGGGCAACTATTAAATTCCTATTGCTACTAATTTTGCCTATCCATTATTGTATATATAATTACTGGTGACCCCTTTAATACCCTTTTTCAGACACTGCTTAAATGCCGTAATAACTCGAAATCGAGTTATTATGGCATTTCCAAAACATTCTTCATTCACAGTTCTCGAGCTTGAGAGCTCGAGACATTCAGAGCGCGGAATCAATTCATTTAAACCGCGAATCAGTTTAAGTTACGGTCCCTACATTCAGACAGCATCCTTCCTACCTATAAAGTGTCTCATTCATCACATCTCCTGCAAAAAAAGAAAATGGCACAAAGATTTCAGCTACCTTTAGTAAATGAGAGAAATCTTCATTCTTGATCAAGAGAATCAAACACAGCACGAAAGACAGGCAGCGACTTAAAGTTGTTAAAAGCATTCATGGAACAAAAAAACGAAACAAGAGGCTCAATCTATAAGTGCCACAGAGTTGGATCTCCTGTTGGCAGAGTTTATTTTTTGTGTAAAAAAAGTAGATGGTTCCGAATATGAGCCCAGCACATTACGAGGGATACTAGCAAGCATTGACAGGCACCTCAGAAATGAAAAATACCCCACATCCATATTTCAAAGTACTGAATCTGATTTCATACAGACAAAAGAAACATTAAGAGCAAAACAAAGTTCCTAAAAAAAAGGAAAGGGAAACCGACCACTGAAAGCGCAAGCTCTCAGAGGAAGACATAAACCTCCTACATACCTCTGGCACCATATCCAGCGAACTCCAACAGCACTACTGAATTTATTATTTTTCACATTGGACTGCATTTCGCTCTGCTGAACAAAGGAACAATACGATTTAACGTGGAGACATAAGTGAAGGGAAAGACTCAGATGGGCATCGCATTTACAATATACCGAAAGGCAGACAAAATAAGAACGGGGAAAACCCGTGATGTCCGACCTGTGGCTCCTCGACTATAATGAGAACCCCCGCAATCCAAGCAGAGACCCACTTACTGCCTATGACATCTATAAATCCAACCGACCAAAATCAACACTATCAGCAGAGTCACCTTTTATCTGGCACCAAACATGGTAAATCACTGTGGTTCCGTTCCATGAAAATCGGAATGAACAAATTACGTAAAATGATGCTTAAAATGAAGCTCTCAGCAGGAATACCAGGTGAAAACTGAATAACTAATCACAGGACTCGGAAAACATCAATTCAGCATCTCATAGACGCCAATGTGCCACCCACAGATGTCCAGCAGGTCTCAGGACATAAAAGCTTACAGAGCATCAACAACTACTCTGTGCTAAGTGAAAAAAAGCAAAGACACATCTCGAATATCCTAAACAAAGTTCAGATTCCAGACGGCATGCCAAGCACCTCAAGAAATTTCTTGTGTCCAGACCCAGTGCCCCAGAGATCACCATCGCCAACAAGACTAGCACCTACGAGGCTCTCTATGGATGACAACACTGAAAGCCTCCACAGTATGTTCGGTCCCAACTGTGTCTTCCATCAGGGAGTGACGATAAATATTACAAATCAAGCTCCTGTCATAAAAAAACCCAAGCATCGCATCATCTATGACACTGATTCCGACTAAACTGCAGCATGTGAGTACCACAATTTCAGTATTACATAGCACACATAAATAACCCATAAAACAGTTAATTTCCAGCCGTCACTCTAAAAAAAAATGTTACCAGTGTAAGTACTTGAACCCGGTCCCTAACAGAGATTTTTTTTTTATGTCCCTAGGTTCACCACAGCAACCGGAAGATTTTACAGACAACAACAACCACCGCTTCATAAAATATACTCTTTTAAAAACTTTTAAAAAGAAAATGTTTTGCTCATTTTAACAGTATTTATTAATCATTTTAAAAATGATAAAACATTCAGCCTAGCTCCAAGATGAATTCCCTGACGATGTTTTGAACTGGTAATCATAATATTTTAGAACGTTTGCATTTTTTTGCACTTCTAGTATAGCTTGAGAAACCTTGGTTTCATAGATAGACTGTTGAATAAGTTGAAATAAAAAACAAAACACACACAACAATTCTCTAAATGTTTTTGTTTATCACTTTGCAGGGTATTAAAGGGGGTCACCTGTTATTATAAAAAAAAAATATAGGCAAGTGTAAAGTTATGCATATTTTTTAATCATACCCTCGTTCTTTGATGAACAAAAAACCTCTCGAGCTTCGCTCCCGAGGTTTATTGTTCATCAAAGAACTTGGGTATGATTAAAAAATATGCATAACACACACTTGCCCATCCATTATTGTATATGTAATTACAAACTATTTACTTGAATAACGAAGGAGATGTCATTGTTATTTGGTGACTGATAACTGGATCATTTATTGTAGAATTGGTTTATTTCACTGTAAAAAAAAGTCTTGCTATGTTCGCTGTAGAAAGAGACCCACTAAATTAACTGAACAGCTAAGCTGGTTACCTACTGTATGTCAGACTCATTTTACCAAAGTACAGGACAGTGAACTTTAACTGCAGCTAACAAGTTGTACAGGCCTCGGAAGG
This sequence comes from Neoceratodus forsteri, assembly GCA_016271365.2. Classification (NCBI taxonomy): domain Eukaryota; kingdom Metazoa; phylum Chordata; order Ceratodontiformes; family Ceratodontidae; genus Neoceratodus; species Neoceratodus forsteri. The sequence continues at coordinate 199,108,992 of CM028130.1, forward strand.
CTAAACTAAACGTACGTGCTACTTTTCAATTCTACAGTACCATTGCATAGTATATGCATCTTAGAGGATAAAGAACATGATAACAAAATCTTAAACAATATATCAAAACACACCAAAAGGTTGTAAATAGTTAAACCATTCCCACAGTAAAAGATATTACCATTTATAAATCCATTATTACCCTATCTGATGAGAACACTATTAGTTCAAGAGATCCACAATTTTAATATTCAGTTACAAATACCATACTATTTCTAGAGGAAACCCGGACATCAGGGATTAAAAGAAGTTACAGAAAAATATTTTTTTTACAATAAAGAAGATCCAGTGATCACTGTACAGGTGAGATATACGGAGAAACCTCCTATCCATATACATAAACTTAAGGCATCACCTAAAAGTTTATTGGGGGGAGAAATTTGTATTACAGGAAATGAACCCCTTTGGTGCCAAACTGTTAAGCCTCCTGATGTTCTGAAGGGTAAAAAGAAGGCTATCCCTCCTAATGTGGGATAGCTGAGAAATATGAACCGAAGGGTTCTGAGTGGTAAAATGAGGGAAGTCCCTCCTAGTGTGGGATACTTTAGAGCCATGAACAGAGGGCTTCTGAGAGATACAGTAAGGGTTGTCCCTTGTAATGTGGGCAGTTGAGAGGTATGGACTGAAGGATTCTGAGTGGTAATATGAGTACCGTATGTGCTAATGTGGGCAGTTGAGAGGCATGGACAGATGGGTTCTGACTGTTAAAATGAGGTATGTATGTGGTATGTCTGTCCTAATGTCGGGTAGTTGAGAGGTACTGGCAAAGGGGTTCTGAGAAGTAAATTGAGGGGACAGCCCTCCTAATGTAGGGCTGTTGAGAAGTATGGATAGAGGGATTCTGAGGGATAAAATAAAGGGATGGCCCTCTTAATATGGGACAGTTTACTGGTACAGAAAGGAGTTCATAAAGTAAAAAAATGGAACAGCCCTCATAAAATGGGACAACTGGAAGGTATGGCCAGAGGAGTTCTGAAAGGTAAAATGGGAGAAGTCTTTAACTGTGATGGACAGTTGATAGGCATGGACAGAGTGGCTTCTAATAGGTAAAATCGGCGACATCCCTCCTAATGTGAGACGATCGAAATGTATGGACAGAGGGTTATGTAACCCCCTTGTTACCCGGGGTTACTAGAATCCCAGTAAGACCTAGTGGTAGGCAGGGAAGGCAGCTTGTGAAACTCCAGTTAAATGGGTTTCACACTGTCTCACTCTGTTCTCAGTCTCGGCTGAGACTGAGGGATGACATCACCAACAGAACTATCGCAGCTGCATGAGCCACATTAGAATCTGCAGCAAGGGAGTTGGTTAGAACGTTGGGAGGTTTTGAAGTCAGTCTTCAGTTCAGTGTGAGTCAGTGAAGTGTGAAGTTGGGAGCTTGCTGAGAAAGCAGCTCAGTGAAGGCTCTAGGAGCCTCAGCCCTGACAGAGGGCTACTTTTAGTTTAAAAAGGGTGTGTCTCCACCTTAAAGAGAGATACAGAAGATTATTGAAGTGGTGGAGACCGCTGTTTTCGGGTCTCAGTGCCCCCTCCCTTCGGGGGGGGGCCGGAAAGGGTTCCCTGCAGATTTCTGGGGCAACCCCCTAGTACTGCTTGTGAAGGAAAAGCTGCTTATGTGTTTCCAGAGTTTATTTGGGAGAATAAGAAGATTTGTGAGTCACCTGTGGGGCACCTGCAACGTGAGGGTGAGTGTCTGCTCTTGCTAAAAGGGCCTATGCTTTTCACCCTGGGACTTGTGTGACAATGTGGAGATTGAACTACTAAATATTGGGAAGCCTAGAGTGATGGGCTAAGCAAAGTAAAAGTAGGTTCAAGTCCAGAGCTTGTTGGGATGCAAATGATATGTAGAGGAGATGTGACAGACGTCTACCCAGAATCTACATTTGAAAGTTTTCAGTAAAGGAATTGTTCAGTTTCCAGAGAAATGGCCGGGTATGGGCTGTGGGAGCTGGAGGTGGGTGGCGCCCCATCTTCAGTGACCAGGTCCACCTCTACGGATTTCTTCTGTGGATTTCTACTTTACCTCAGGCACTTGGCCAGTGATGAGGGAAGTACCCAGACGTGGGATTGTAAGGAAAATTCTCTCTAGGAGTCGAAGACTCTAGTGTGGTTTGGGGAGCCACAACAGAATAATTGGTTCATTCCTCAAATGGACCGTGGATCAAGTGGCCAGTGGGGGGAGCCGGGCCAGTGGGGAAAACCCAAGTAGTGTACAAGTCAGGCTGTGTACCCAAAGCTGCGTGCAAGTCCGGGCTGTGTGCCTAGTGGGTTTAGAGCCTGAGGGCTGTAAATAGTGATAAAGTGTTCTGTAGTCTCTAATCTGCATTACCAGGAATGTAGCCCCGTGGGGGTCCGTCTGTGCTTTGCTTGTTCAGCTTGGATATGAATAAAAGCCACACTGAAGAATCCCATTCCTGGTTCTGGACATTACAGTTATTGCTTCCTGTGTTCGGATTTACTTGGGTGCCCCTGTGCAGAGTAGCCAAACCTAGGTCCCCCCTGTGCCGAGAAACCTCATCCTCCCTGAACCCAGTCCCCACCAGGTACTGCTTTCATCTTCAACAGCATGCCACCTGTCATTTTGCAAGAAAGGCAGGGGTGAGGGGTTACAGTTATAAGAGGTAAAATGAGGGACACCTCTCCTAACTGGATTGTATAATTGGAAGCAGTATAGCATAGTGGGTTAAGGCTCTGAGCTGCAGATATGGAGACCTGGGTTTGAATCCCACAGCCACCTAGGTGCATACTGTGTGATCCAGAGCAAGTCACTTAACTTCCTTCTGCTCCCAGGTTGCATCTGGAAACAAGCTTCAGCTTAGTGTGCAACTCCAGGTTAAACAATGTTCTCTTTCCCCTTCCCTAACGTGAGACAACTGAGAGCTATGGATAGATTGGTTCTAAGAGGTAATATGAGCAACATCCCTCCTAATATGGGACAGTTGAGAGGCATAGACAGAAGGGGGCTCCTTGGTAAAATGATGTATTTCCCTTCTAATGAGAGACAAATGAGAGATATATACAGAGGGGTTCTGAGAGGGGTGAAATGAGGAACATCCCTGCTGCATACCTGCGACACCCTGCTCTGTTTGCTCTCTCTCTCACACTCCTTCCACCCCTAATTCCTAACTTCACCCCTGCCTTTACATTGCCACCTGCTCCTCCCCTGCTCTTACCTATTGTGGCTACCCCCTGCCAGCCTCTGGCACTCCACCTGCCCAGACAGGGTGTTCTTTCTCACGCACTCCCACCATGACTGCTAATCTTCCCCTCCTCTCTGGACCCTCCAGGGGTACGGACAATCACTCAAGCCAGCCTGTTCCCCTGCCTTCCCTTAACTCACCCACTGCCTGGCTCTCTACAAAAGGGCTAAAGGTTGCCCACCTAAACATTCGCAGTCTTCTAGCCAACCTGGCCGAACTTATGGCTTGGATCGCCCACTACAATCCGGATATCCTGGGTATCTCGGAAACTTGGCTGAAGCCCCAGATCCCAGATGCCATGTGCTCCCTCCTGGGATACAGTCATATCAGATGTGATCGTGTGGGCAACAAACGGGGTGGCGGAGTGCTACTCTACTACAAAGCGCACCTTGATGTGTCCACCATTGACCACCCATCAAACTCCTTCCCCCCGCCGTGAGTTCCTACATGCCCTTCTCCTACTTGGGCACACAAATAAATTACACCTGATATGTACCTATATCCGACCCAAGGGCGGACTGCCAGGACTCTCCTCTCTTCTCCACAGTACCAGTGACCTAGTGGGTACAAATGAAATCCTAGTCATAGGAGATTTCAATTTAGACTGGCTGGCACCAAACCGTAAAGTCTACGAGCCTCTGCTCTCAGGTCATGCCCTGAGCCAGATTATAACTGAGTCTACCAGGCCCTCCCCCTGCGGGGCTAAAGGGTCTCTAATCGACTGGATCCTGACAAACAGACCTGACAGGATCACATCCTGTGGTATCCTTCCTAATGCCATCTCCGACCACTCACCTATCTTCTGTACATGGGGCATTTCGCAACCTAAAATACCCAGTAAAGTGATCCAGATGAGGGATTACTCCAAGTTCAATACCCATCACTTCCTCTCAGACCTCACACTAGTGGACTGGTCAGGGGTCACTGCCCTAGATGACCCAGCCTGAGCACTGGATGCATTCCTTACTAAATTCATCCTCATGCAGAACAAACATGCCTCCATCACCAGGAGTCGAGTGAGGGGCGCCGCTACCAAATGGCTACAAAGGGGCCTTTTCTCCCTTATGAAACTCAGGGACAAAAGTTGGGCGACCTTTAAGGCCTCCCAAAGCAACACTGATCTCCTTGCTTACAGGACCCTCAGAAACTCATGCAAAAAAGCCATCCGCTCTGCGAAAAGTGAGTACTGGCAATCCGCCCTGCTCTCCTCAGCAAACAACCCAAGGAGTTTCTGGCAGAATATCAGAAGCACGGTAGGAGAGTCTGCCAGAGTGCAAGTCACTGACCTATTCATAGGCTGGGTCAGCTGTGATAACCCTCTTACCATCTCCAATGTCTTTAACGCCCTCTTCTCCGAAATATCTGCCCCACCTTCCCAGTCCACTGCCTCAAAGCCCGCTGACTCACCACCTCCTGGACCAAACTTCCGACCACCACTCTACCTCCAACAAGTGTCAGTAAATGAGACCCAGAAGCTCCTCACTGGCCTCTCCCCTCACAGTGGTGCAGGGTATGACAGCCTTGAGCCAAGACTGCTCAGACTAGGGGCCCACCTCCTTGCCAGGCCCGTTACATTTTCAATGCCTCCCTTAACTCCAGGATCATCCCAGATATCTGGAAAGTGGCGGAGGTTGTCCCAGTCCTAAAACAAGGCAACCCCATGGATCCCCAAAACTATCAACCCATTGCCATACTGTCCGCTGCCTCCAAAATTCTTGAGAAAATTGTGGCCTCCCAGCTATCTCAGTATATACAGAACCACAATCTCCTCTCACCGGCTCAACATGGGTTCAGAAAAGGGCATAGTACAGCCACTGCCCTTGCTGTCATCACCTCTACCATCCGAACTTCTGCTGACCTGGACAACCTCACCGGTGCCATCTTTGTGGATCTCTCCAAAACCTTCGATCAGGTTGATCACACCCTTCTCAGCTCCCACTCTCCTATCCCTTGGCTTCTCTCCCACTGCCCACTGTGGTTCCTCAACTACCTCTCTGGTAGGCAGCAGTACACCAACTTTAATCGCACCCTCTCGACCCTCTCTCCTGTTCACTGCAGGGTCCCCCAGGGCTCTCTCCTTGGCCCAACCCTCTTCTCCCTCTTCATCAACGAACTTCCATCCATCACGGAACACAGGCATACCACCTGTATGTGGATGACCTTGCCATCCTGGCCAGTGCCGGGGACACCGCCACCATAAACTCCCAACTAAATGAGGACTTCAAACGCATTCAGTCCTGGCTGGTGGAACATAGACTCACCATCAACCTAAAGAAAACCCAAGCAATGCTGCTTGGGTCACAGAACAAGATTAAATCCTGCCTCACCCCCCTTCAAATACATGGTGCGGATGGCTCCCCTCTGCAGACAGTAGCTGCAGTCAAGTACCTGGGTGTCACCCTGGATCTGCAGCCTGATCTTACCCTGCATATTTGAAATGTCTGCAAGGCTACAAATTGTAAGCTCGGTCTCGTCTACAGAGCCAAAAGCTGCCTCACCCCAGCTGCACATTTGGCCCTTGCCAGAGGGGTCCTCCTCCCTACTCTCTGCTATGGGCTGGCTACCTTTGCCCCTGTACCCATATCCAGCCTCCTGAAATGGGACTCAGCCTAACATCTGCCGCTTCCCCCTCTCCGCCCTTCCCCTCACTCACCACTGTGATCTCTACACCCGGCTGCAGTGGCTCCCTCCAGAAAAGCACCGCACCTTCGTGCTTGGAAATTTCATTGACAACATCATCAGATCAGCCACCCCCTCTGCCCTCGCCCCTCCCCTCAACCCTGGCCCCCCCTTCCTACCATCTCAGGTCAAGGGCTGCACTAGATCGTCTGGTTCCCAGAACTCACTCCCTCACAGGTGATTGGGCCTTCACCACCTATGCCCCAAAAATTTGGAACTCGCTTCCTGTCCTCACCCGGTCCTCCTCCTCCCATCACCATTTCAAAACCTCTCTCTGGAACTTCCTGACTCCTCCCTCCATATGTCCCTGTACCTCATAGTACACCTAATCAACCTGTATACTGCGGGCTCTCAGTGCCCCCTGCACTTACTTTTCCGAATTGGTAGTGGTCACCCTCTCACTATTCTCCCTCTCTACCCTTTCCCTCCATAATGGTTTCACCCCTTTCCATCTAGCCACCCACACCTCACTGCCCCCCTGTTTCCTGTCTTGCCCCCCGTTTTCCTATCTGTGTCCCCCTGCACTTTGGCCATTGTTTGCTCTAATTCGTTCCTGTTATGTATCCTGCTACCCACCCCCAAGCCCACCAAAATTGTCCAGCAATCGTCTTATGTCCCACTACTGGATGTATTATGTCCTACTGAACTATAATGATGTCTTGCTTCCGTATTCCTCCAAGGTTATGTCCATTATTTTCTTGTTTGCCAAATTTTGTTACTTATTATGTTAACTGCCTATCTTAAGCTGGTTTTTCACCATCTGTATGTAACTGACTCCTTCACTGCTATTGTATGCTTCTACCTTTGTAACCCTCCCGGGTCGCACTTGAAAATAGGCACTTGGCTGTCTAGTGTGCCTTACCCGGTTAACAAAAACAAATAAATAAATAAATGTAACACTTCAGTTGTAAAGACAGACTGGCTGACAGGTAAAATGAGGCATGCCCTTTCTTACCTCAGGACTGTTCAGAGGTATGTTCCTTCATATTACCTTGAACAAAATCATTCCATACTGGCTCAGCAAGGACCTCTTCCTCACCGGCATATTTAGTGAATCACATTTTAGATCCTTGTCAAGAATGTTGATGAGGCTATAACAAATGCCCAGCACATAAAAAACTCTGCACATAAGTGTTTCATTTTGGTTATTTTTCTTAGACAAAAAATAATTATGTTGCGTACATAAAACTTAAAGTAGCCCGTGAAATATATATATGCTAAAGTCTTTGTTTTATGTGGGTATTATTCAGCCTGTCAGGTTATAGGATTACAGATCATAAGGACAATTAATAGCACCCTATTAAACTATCTGTTAATAGAATCCTGTTTCATATGGGAAAACATCTCATAAAAACCTGATACCCTTGGCGAATGTTAAAAGGCAAGGGCAAGTATAAATGCTATAACTGCACAAATGCATCTCACACTTTTATTTATATGATTTTTAGTAAATAACTGCACTTTATTCTGCATGTATTTATTGTATATTACATATGAACACTGTATGTTTTCTTTGTTTGGTTTTGGTTATCATATATGCCTAGGCAATTTTATTTGTCTGCTCGCCCAAGTTTTTTACAGTGTAGTCAAATCTTATAACAACTTGTTGCTTTTTACCATTTCACCTGTTTTTTCAATCAATCAAAATCTTTATTTAACCAGGCGAACACTGTTGAGCAAAGTTCATTTTCGAGGTGGACCTGGACATCGATACATAGTCAACCATAGAAGGGTTACATACACACCAGAATCACAATACAAGTCATAATACAATATAAACTGAACATAGAACAATGTACAGAATTCATATGGATAACAGTACTAATTCATGGTAAAAACATATATACAAAAATATACATGAGATTCTCTGGACTGTATGAAGGGAATAATAAATACAAGTTACAAGGAATATACAGGGTGCAAGAGAGGGGGGCTCTTAGATTAGGTGTGAAGTAGAAGGATAGAACCATAAAGTGAGGGGGAAGGGGGAGTGAGTGAGCTCAACGGAGCTCTGTTGGGACTGCTGCAGATTTCTTTGTTGGCAGGAAAAGGCAGCAATGCATGCAGGGGCCCAGTACAAAACGGCAGCCTGCAGTGGCGTAAGAAACAGAACGAACAAGTGAGAAATGGGGAGTGAGTGATCAAGCTCAATGGAGCTCTGTCATGACTGCTGCAGATTTCTTTGTGCCCAGAAGAAGGTGGCAATGCAGGCAGAAACCCAGTAGAAAAGGGCAGCCTGCAGCACTGACAGAAATGGCACAAGACAGTGAAAGGGGGGACTGAGCGAGCTCAACGGAGCTCTGTCAGGACTGCTGCAGATTTGTTTGTGGGCAGAAAAAGGTGCCAACAGAGGCAGAAGACCACTACAAAATGGCAGCCTGCAGCGCCAGGAGAAACAGAATGAGCAAGTGAGAGAGGCGGAGTGAGCGACCTCAACAGAGCTTTGTCAGGACAGCTGTGGATTTCTTTGTGGGCAGAAAAAGGTGGCAACGCAGGCAGGAGCCCAGTACAAAAGGCCAGCCTACAGCGCCGTCAGAAACAGAATGAATGAGTGAGAGAGGGGGGGAGTGAGCAACCTCAGCAGACCTGTATCAGGACTGCTGCAGATTTCTTTGTGGGCAGAAAAAGCTACCAACAGAGGCAGGAGCCCAGTACAAAAGGGCAGCCTGCAGCGCCAGCAGAAACAGAATGAGCAAGTGACAGAGGGGGAGTGCCCCACCTCAACGGAGCTGTGTCGGGACAGCTGCAGATTTCTTTGTGGGCAGCAAAACCTGCCAATGTAGGCAGAAGCCCAATACAAAAGAGCAGCCTGCAACACCAGGAGAAACAGAATGAGAGAGTGAGACAAGCAGAGAGAAAAAGGTGCCATGGCAGGTAGAAGTCCAGTACAAAAGGGCAGCCAGCAGCGCCGGGACAAGCACAATGAGTGAGTGAGAGAGGGGAAATGAGCAAGTTCAACAGACCTCTATTGTGACTGCTGCGGATTGCTTTGTGTGCAAAAAAAGGTGGTAACGCAGGCAGGAGCCCTGTACAAAAGGCCAGCCTGCAGCACCGGCAGAAATGGAACGAGCGAGAGAGGGGGAGTGAGGTAGCTCAGTGGACCTGTGTCAGGACTGCTGCACATTTCTTTGTGGGCAGAAAAGCCACCAACAGAGGCAGGAGCCCAGTACAAAAGGACAGCCTGCAGCGCCAGCAGAAACAGAATGAGCGACTGAGAGGGCGAGTGATCCCCTCAACACAGCTCTGTCAGGACAGCTGCAGATTTATTTGTGGCCAGAAAAACCTGCCAATGTAGGCAGAAGCCCAGTACAAAAGAGCAGCCTGCAACACCAGGAGAAACAGAATGAGAGAGTGAGACAAGCGGAGAGAAAAAGGTGCCAATGCAGGTAAAAGTCCAGTACAAAAGGGCAGCCAGCAGCGCCGGGACAAACACAATGAGTGAGTGAGAGAGGGGGAATGAGCGAGCTCAACAGACCTCTATCGTGACTGCTGTGGATTGCTTTGTGTGCATAAAAAGGTGGCAACGCAGGCAGGAGCCCTGTACAAAAGGACAGCCTGCAGCACCCGCAGAAACAGAATGAGCAACTGAGAGGGCGAGTGACCCACCTCAACACAGCTCTGTCAGGACAGCTGCAGATTTCTTTTTGGGCAGGAAAAATGTGCCAACGCAGCCAGGAGCCCCGTACAAAGGTGCAGCCTGCAGCACTGGGAGAAACAGAACGCGTGAGTGACACTGGGCTACTGAGCGAGCTCAACAGACCAACGCAATCAACATTCGGCATTGACAAATGCTTGTTGTTTATTGACTGAAGTTAGAGTTTTCATGAACACAGTAATGTTGTTATAATTACCCGAGTTGTTTTGTCTTGGGTGTGTCCAGTTACACCCTAAAATCCCTATTGTGCATTGTTTGTATAAAACAAAAAACACTTCCTCAGTGAGTGCCAAGATGGTGGCTGCAATGAGTCTGCCAGCGTTTTAGATCTACTCATTTGTTTAGTATTTATTTCTTATTCATTGCTCTTCTGTTTTTCATATTATTTTTAGTATTGTTTTTTTTAGTTGGATAAGGTTGAAGGAGTGAGGCAGTTAGTGATTTTGCAGCTTACGCATACAGTTGTACTTTCCAAGTTGTACTCTCCAAACTCCATTTAGTTTTGCCGGCTTTTTATCCCACTGGGTGTTTAGTGGCAGTTTACACCTTTATGCGATGGTCATTTTCCAGCTTAAGCCACTGAGCTGTATTCGGAACTCGGAGTTTTTAACTTTGGATGTTTTTTGTTACACAGCAGGCTTTGTTAAAACTGGTGCTGTGGATTTAGTTGGTTTTCTGCCGATCCAGCCTACCTGTTCCCTTGGATTTACCAGGATTTTTGGACTTCTAGGATTTTCCAAGCAGTTTACTACAGAGGAGTGAAGGCGTCTACGGTTTTCATTTAGCCACGACTGCTGACTATTACAGCTTGAGGTTGTGAGTAACTGTGACCGAAATTCTTGCTGGGGTTAAGTCGGGAATTGGTTTGGGTGCTTGCTCTGTGGACCTGGGGTTTCCTGGACCTTGCTCCCTGGCACCTGTCAGAGGATTGGGGTTGGGTGGTAAAGGGCATAGATTGCCTGGCTGTCAGTGGACAGCATGGCCGTCTGTGTTGTCTGGGATGCTCTGAGGACTGTGTGGCTTGTCCCCTACTCCCCTCTTCCCCGGCTTTGAAGAACTTGGATTCATTCATTGAATCTACCATAACTGTGCTGTGTCAGCTGAATTTCGCCTCCCACTTGGATCCCGAAGCTCTAAGTGAAGTGGGTTGCTTGGTCCTTTGCTGGAAACCTTTGGTTTTGAGATACATGAACTATGACATAGACATAGACAGGATGGAAGCTGTCCAGAGGAGGGCAACTAAAAATGGTGCAGGGTCTGCACCGGAAGACATATGAAGAGAGACTTAAGGAGCTTAATATGTATAGCCTCGAGGAAAGAAGGGAGAGGGGGGACATGATAGAAACGTTCAAGTACCTCTAGGGAATCAACAAAGTCCAAGAGGGTAGCATCTTTCAAAAAAAGAGGTGTGCAAGAACAAGAGGGCACAATTTGAAGATAGAGGGGGGCGGCTCAGAGGTAATTTAAGGAAGTATTTTTTACAGAGAGGGTTGTGGATGCATGGAACGGCTCTCGGAGGAGGTTGTGGAGTCAAAATCAGTGGTGGAATTCAAGCATGCATGGGATAGTCATAAGGCAGTTCTGGGGGTTGGGGGTAGGAAGAAGTAGGCTGCTGGTTAACTAGGATCTGCAGCTTATCCAGTAGGTAGGGAAATGGGCAGACTGGGTGGGCCAAGCGGTCCTTATCTGCCCTCAAATTCTATGTTTCTATGACCTGGCCTGCTACCTGAGACCCTTCTTTTCATTTTTGCTTTTTTAGTTGCTTTTGGAGGGGAAGCTATTCGAGAAACCTCCTATTGACTTGACTCTGTTTGTGGAGTGAGGTTGTGAGAAACTCCTAGACATTTACTTTTTATTTGGGTTTACTTTTGTTTTTTGGACTTGTTTGGACATATGTTTTACCACTGACTGGGAGTGAGAGTCCTACTCTCTGATTTTTACCTGGATTTAGTTTCATTGTGAACTGTGGTTTTATTTTATTACGAATTGGGAGTGAGAGTCCCAGTTTGTTCTTCATAATTGTTTTTGTAGTTTTATTAGTTTGTTTTTAGTATTGTGAGTTTTAGAAGTTTATTTTGGTTATATCATTTTTTTGGGTATTTGTTTTTTGAGCTGTCTGGTTCGGCCTAACTAGTGCCGCATTATTGGTCAGGATGTGTCTGATGAGAGCTGTCCCTGTCGGGTGCCACTCCTCCTCTGAACTCTGGGACTTCTGCCCCTTTATCTACCCTCCCCATCCATGGCAGTTTATGTCTGTTGTAGAGCCGTTGGAATAGTGGGGAGGAGGAGAAGGGGTGGAGGACCGGGGAGGAGGGCTGAGTTGAGCGGCCCAATTGGGGTAGTAGGGACCTGAAGATGCTCTGGGGTGAAATGGTGCACCATTTCACCCCAGAGCATCTTCAGGTTGGGAAACCAGAGCAGTTCAAGGTACCCATACCCAAGGGCTCCATGTTTAATGGGTCGGTACCTCGAACTGCTCCGGTTTCCCACGCAACCCGCACGGTCATCAATCTCCTGTAAGAAGGCAGAATTCCTGTCCAGGGAGATTGCTTCCACACAGAACCAACCAGCTCAGCGGTTCTGAACCATGGACAGACTGTGAAGTCCAGCCTGTCTACAAGTTTGGAAAGCCTTGTCACAAGTAGAGTGCGATGAGTTTGCTTGTTTCTTTGCTGATAAGGTTGCCGACATCAGGTCAGAGATTCACTTATCGCACCATACGGGGGTTACTGGTGGTCAGTGTAGGGCTGCGACTCCTCCATTTTGCTGGAACGATTTTGACCGATTGGCAATCGAGGATATCATGTGACTTCTCCAGAGTATGCATCCAACTTGCTGTAGCTTAGATCCAGGCCCAATGCCCGTAGTCTAAGTAACAGGCTTCCTGAATTAGTGGCCTTGATGGAGGAGGAACATCTGGATATTGTGGCAGTCACAGAAACATGGTACACACAAAACCATGACTGAGACATAAACATACCAGGATACACTATCTACAGGAGGGACAGGGAGGGTAAAAGAGGAGGAGGAGTAGCTCTTTACATAAGGGAAGGAATCAAAGTGACAGAACAAAAGGGGAAACAGGGAGGAGAAGAAGCACTGTGGGTAAATTTGGAGACCGGAAATGGCACCACAATCCGCACAGGGGTTGTATACAGACCCCCTTCTCAGGGGGAGGAAATGGACAAGGAAATGATAGAAAGACTACTTAGAATGGCAGAAAAAGGGGAGATATTGCTGATGGGCGATCTGTATATGCCAGATGTTAACCGGAGTGCAGTTGCAGCAGCCACTTCAAAGAGTGGGGTTATTCTAGATGCCCTACAGGGGGCATGCCTTAGACAACTAGTATTGGAGCCCACTCGAGAGGGAGGAATCTTAGACCTGGTTCTCTCAAATGGAGATGAAGAGAGAATCACGGATGTAGAAGTGGGTAGCCATCTGGGAACTAGCGACCATCGAACAGTATGGTTCACAATAAACACAGCAATAGAGTCAAGCCATACAAAGGCAAAAGTACTGGACTTTAGGTGGGCTGACTTTGCCAAAATGGGCAAGTGCCTAAGGAATGCACTAGCAAATGGGCAGGAAGGAGGGGTGGAAGAACAATGGGGAATAATAAAAACTGCCATCATAGAGGAAACAAGCCTTTGTGTGAAGCAAATAAACAAAAGAACGATGTAAGAAACCACTATGGTTCTCAAAGGAAGTGGCAGTGAAGGTTCAAGAGAAAAGAAAGCATTCAGGAAGTACAAGGAATCACAGAAGGAGCAGGACAGAGAACTGTATCAGTTAAAGCAAAATGAAGCTGGGAAGGCAGTCAGAACAGCAAAGGCCCAAACCGAAGAAAAGATAGCCAACTCAGTTAAGAAAGGGGATAAAACCTTTTATAGGTACATCAGGGAGCGAAGGAAGACCAAGGGAGGGTTAGTGAGGCTTAATAAAGTGGAAGGTTGGTGGGCAGAGGGTGACTGTGAAAAGGCAGAGATACTAAACAAATATTTTTGCTCAGTATTTACAAAGGAGGTAGGGGAGGTACCTAAAACAAACAGTAGAAACACTCTGGATACAGAAGTTGATACCAGCCCATTTACAGAAGAAAGGGTTCTGAAAGAACTCTTAAAACTGAAGGTGGACAAAGCAGTGGGGCCTGATGGGATTCATCCCAGAATTCTAAAAGAACTAAGGGTAGAACTAGTGACACCACTGACTACCCTCTTTAACAAATCATAATAAAGGTGGGCAAGCAATGTGAGAGGGCAGCAAGGAGGACTGGGGGATACTGGGATGCATAGGAAGAGGCATCACCAGTAGAAAACAGGAAGTTATTATCCCTCTGTACAGACAGCTAGTGAGACCCCATCTGGAGTACTGCGTGCAGTTCTGGAGACCCAATCTCCACAAAGACACAGACAGGATGGAAGCTGTCCAGAGGAGGGCAACTAAAATGGTGCAGGGTCTGCACTGGAAGACATATGAAGAGAGACTTAAGGAGCTTAATATGTATGCAAGAACAAGGGGGCACAATTTGAAGATAGAAGGGGGGTGGCTCAGAGGTAATTTAAGGAAGTATTTTTTCACAGAGAGGGTGGTGGATGTATGGAATGGCCTTCCAGAGGAGGTTGTGGAGTCACAAACAGTGGTGGACTTCGAGCATGCATGGGACAGTCATAAGGCAATTCTAGGGGGTGGTGGTAGGAAGAAGTAGGCTGCTGGTTAACTAGGATCTGCAGCTTATCCATCAGGTAGGAAATGGGCAGACTGTGGGCCAAGCGGTCCTTATCTGCTCAAGATTCTATGTTTTTATGAGAACTAGTGACACCACTGACTACCCTTTTAACAAATCATGGAGGATGGGTGGTACCTGAGGACTGGAGAAGGGCAGATGTGATTCCCCTTCACAAAAGTGGGAGCAAGGCAGAAGCAGAAAACTACAGACCTGTTAGTTTAACCTCAGTGGTAGGGAAAATGATGGAATCACTTCTGAAGGAAAGAATTGTTGAGTATCTAGAGGCCAGAGGGGCACAGGACCCAAGGCAGCATGGATTCACAGCGGAAGGTCATGCCAGACAAATCTGATAGATTTCTTTGACTGGGTGACCAAAGTAGTAGATCAGGGAGGGGCTGTGGACATGGCCTACCTAGACTTTAGCAAGGCATTTGACACAGTCCCACACAAAAGATTAATATACAAGTTAGCCAGCCTGGGAGTGGGTCCCAAGATGACAGCCTGGGTAAAGAATTGGCTGGAGAATAGGACACAGAGAGTAATATTAAATGGAGTCCACTCTAAAGAAAGGGGGTTACTGTGGGTACCGCAGGGTTCAGTATTAGATCAGTCTCTTCAATGTCTTTATGTTTACATTGCAGAGGGACTGAAGGAAAAGTATGTCTCTTTGCAGATGACACAAAGATCTGCAACAGATTGATGCACAAGGTGGGTGGAAAGGATGAGAAGGGACTTGCAAGGTTAGAGGAATGGTCAAATGTATGGCAGCTTAGATTCAATGCTAAGAAGTGCAAGGTAATGCACCTGGGAAACAAAAAACCCAGGGAAGAGTACACAATGGGGGGTGAGATACTAACAACAACAAAAATGGAAAGGGACCTGGGGGTAGTCATATCAGATGACCTAAAGGTGGGCAAGCAATGTGAGAGGGCAGCAAGGAGGGTTGGGGGGATACTGGGATGCATAGGGAGAGGCATCACCAGTAGAAAACAGGAAGTTATTATCCCTCTGTACAGACAGCTGGTGAGACCCCATCTGGGTACTGTGTGCAGTTCTGGAGACCCAATCTCCGCAAAGACATAGACAGGATGGAGGCTGTCCAGAGGAGGGCAACTAAAATGGCAGGGTCTGCACTAGAAGACATATGAAGAGAGACTAAGGAGCTTAATATGTATAGCCTCGAGGAAAGGAGGAGAGGGGGACATGATAGAAACTTTCAAGTACCTCAAGGGAATCAACAAAGTCCAAGAGGGTAGCATCTTTCAAAAAAAGAGGTGTGCAAGAACAAGGGGGCACAATTTGAAGATAGAAGGGGCTCAGAGGTAATTTAAGGAAGTATTTTTTCACAGAGAGGGTTGTGGATGCATTGAACGGCCTTCCAGAGGAGGTTGTGGAGTCAAAAACAGTGGTGGAATTCAAGCATGCATGGGACAGTCAAAAGGCAATTCTAGGGGTTGGGGGTAGGAAGAAGTAGGCTGCTGGTTAACTAGGATCTGCAGCTCATCCATTAGGTAGGGAAATGGGCAGACTGGGTGGGTCAAGCGGTCCTTATCTGCCGTCAAAATCTATGTTTATATGTTCTATGTTACTTGCCTTTTAATGGGGGTCTGTAGGTATAATCAGCCCAGTTCTAGCGGAATTAATCTGGTGTTCATTGGAGTTGGGGGAGTTTCCCAGCTCTCTGATGGAGGCTGTGCTTACCTCCTTCTCAAGAAATCTTCTCTTAACCCAGATTCTTCTGCAATCTACAGACCTATCTCTAACCTTCCCTTTATAAGAAAGGTTATTGTGAAAATTGTCACACAACAGTTGGAGAACCATCTTACCATCCATGCTATCTACGATCCTCTCCAGTCTGGTTTCCATAAGAAACACAGTACTGAGACTGCTCTGGTTTGAGTACTCAATGATCTCCTGATGGCTAGAGATCAGAAGCACCGTTCCATCTTGGTTCTTCTTGATCTCTCTTCAGCTTTTGACACCGTGCACCATGGGGTACTTCTTGACTGCTTGCGGTTCATTTGTGGCCTTTCAGGTACATTCCTCAGATGGTTCCATTCTTTCCTCACAGGCAGGTCGCAGAGGGTAGTATCGGGGATTTTTTCCTCTGACGCCTACTCCCTCCCATGTGGGGTCCCGCAGGGTTCAGTGTTGTCCCCTATGTTGTTCGTGGTGTACATGCTTCCATTAGGAGACATTGTAAGTCAGTGCGGGCTGAGTTTTCACTGTTATGCAGACGATACCCAGTTGTACTTGTCTTTTGTACCCAACCAGTATAGTGCGCTCTCAGTTTTTTCTGTCTCACCAAAATCCAAGACTAGATGAATTCAAGTTGGTTGAGATTGAATCCTGGCAAAATGGAGGTGTTAGTGGTGGATCCTGGTCGCCGGATAGAGGGGTCAGTTACTGGACAGCCATCTGGGCTTTGGCTCAGGGGCTCCCAGCTTCTGACCTCTGAATGGGTGCGGAATCTGGGGGTGATATTTGATAATGGGTTGACACTTCGTTCTCAGGTGTCAGCTGTTGTCAAGTCCTCTTTTTACCATCTGAGGAACATTGTCCAGATTGAGCACCTTGTTCCATCCGGCGACCTTCCAACTTTGGTCCATGCGTTCATGACCTAGCGCCTGGACTATTGTAACTCCCTGTACCTAGGGCTTCTGAGTTGATAACCACTGCTTGCAGCCCTACCGGTCATAATCTTCGCGCTTAATAGCGTATGACATTATGGCTAAATGGCTTCAGCGCATTCGTTAACCGTTACTGGTACAATATCGCGTATACTGCTGTACACAGTATTGCACCAGTAGCGCTCTCCCAGGCAGAGGATATGACCTCTGCTGGGAGTGGGTTCCACTGAGCAGCTGCTGTGGCTCACAGGACTGAGTCACAGCAGCAGGAACCCAGGTGATGCGTCTGGGACCGGGCTTGATTCCCGGTCCCAAACTCTTATTTTTTCACACTTTTGTGCATTCCCCGAGTTGGACCCCCCCAGAGTTGATAATCTTTAGTGGGGGGTCCAGGGGCACAGACCTCCATAATGGGGGGTGTGGAGCCCCATACAGAAAAAAGACATATGCCTCATGGCAGAAATCGCGCTGTATTGGCAGCGCGATAATGCCATGAGACATAATGTCTTGCAACATTATGACCCTGTGCTGCTTGCAGCTAGTGCAGAATGCTGCGTCCAGGTTATTGTCTGGGTCAACTCGATCCAGATATACAGCTTAAATAACATGTATTATTATTATTAAAATAAGAAAATATTTGTTTTGTTGTTGTTTACTATCTCTTTACCTAAGTAAAGTATTGTAAAGTGCTGTGTTGTGTTCCTAAATCTACACATTTAACAAAATACCCATAAAGAGATGGTCCAGTAAAGTACCAAAGGCAAAGTTACAAGGGGAGGGTGACATTCATTAATTTCTGTTGAAAATTCCCATAGGATAACATTGTAACTTTAACTGTAACTCCACAATCCATGGAGTTAAGGGACAATCTATATATATAAAAAAAATCTCAGTTGAGTACTACAAGACTAAAACATAATACCCCTGGACAAATTCATGGGGTACGCACAACACCCCAAAATTACCTTCTAAATTCATTACAGCGCCAAATCCACAATTTAAGTCTGATAATCAAAAAAAAATGCCCCAAATGTGTATCTCCTCTTGGACTACAACCACACTAAGATTTAGATAAATGTAACAATTTGACTAAAGTTATGCCCCCCAAAAAAAAGATAAATGCAATTTTGCCTAAATGAAATCAAACCTCGGGAGTTAAGAAGAACACTTAATATATTTTCTTCTTTGAAGCAAGCCCGACAAAAGAAAATTAGAATGAAGCAGATAAATCACTTTCCAGATTGCCGAATACTCTTAACCCTGCTTGGAGCACGGTTTTAGCATGGTTCTTGACCAACACAGTTACCTTAAACCATGTTGACAGCATGGGCATGTGAGCCGTGCTGTAACACAGTTTTAGGCAACCACCACCACATCACAATCTCTTGTTTCTGGAGATCCGGGAAGGGAAAAAAAGACTGCTAAACCCTCTGGCGAAATGCTGTCTACTGCTGCTGGTATTTAGTTTTACTGCAGTGTTTTTTCCTTGCAATATTACAAATCTAAATATATAAAATGACTGGAAAGAGAAGTTCAAATAAAGGGAAGAGGTGCCAGCAAGAAATCCAAAAAGTGCATAGGTTCTGTGTGTCAAAATGTTGTTGCACCTAAAAGACTACCTCTGCAACAGCTTTGTCCATTGGCTCTGGGGCTGGTAGTACTAGTAGTAGCAAACGAGTACTTGGTGGACATGGGGTGGTGACATTCATGTTGCCAAACTATTCTCTGCCAAATCTACAGCATCCATGCTCATGGGTGCTGGGGGAGGTGACGAAAAGAGGATCAGCCCAAGAGATAGCACATCTCTGGCTCAGGATTAGGAATAGCGGTCAAGGAGGAGGTTGCTGGTGTCCCCTTGATTGCTGGTGGTGATGGCACTGAGCCTGATCTGAATAAGTTGTCCCCAGCATAGATATATGGACCACTGGCCAAACAGCTGGTATTTCCTTTCTGTGCTTTACAGCACATTGAGCACAGCTACCTGGGGTAGTATTCTACTCTGTCTGGGGGAAAAACTGTACTGAGCCCAGTTGCAGAGGTAGCAACACTCTGAGTATTTACCAGCATGTCACGCTAGCAATGAAGAGTGTAACTCAATCATACACAGGTCAGAAAATGGTAGAATTGCTCCTGCCTGAGATTCATGAGTGGATACAGCCTGTGGTTATGGTGGTACCATGGGGGGGGGAGGGTGGCACAGAGTCTTCAGGCTACTATGGAGTGGAGTGGAGTGGAGTGGAGTGACATGGAGTGGACAGGGACTGCTGACCTTGAGACTTTTTGTGTATCAGCACTTTGCCTTGGTGTACCCGAAAGGAGACGTTACTGGCAAAGTTGCCAGGTGAAGTTACTAATGACAAATTTCCTATTAAATAGAAAATCTTCACAAAATTATCCACAATGGTAGATTCAAAGACTTTACCTTAACTTCGCCTGTGAGTAAAAACTTTGCAACATCTCTACTCCTATCCTATTGTGGATATTTTCAACTGCTCATTAGACTCAGGTGGCAGGGACTGGAGGACAGTTGACATGGTCCCTCTGCATAAAAGCAGAAGGAAGGATGAGCCTGGCAACCATATACCAATTACAGTAGTCTGACATCTATAGGGGGCAAAATACTTAAGGTCATACTAAAGAAAGGACTGGTGGACTTTCTTGAAATAAAAGTAATACAGGATAGCAGGCAGCATGGGTTCACCAGGGGAGATCATGCCAGAAGAACCATATAGAGTTCTTATTGACTGGATGACTAAGGCAGCTGACAAAGAGCAGGCAGTTGATATACTCTACTTGGACTTCAGCAAGGCCTTCAACTTTGTCCTGCACAAGAGGCTGGTCTAACAGCTAAGGAACCTAGAGGTAGAAGAACAGACTGCTATGTGGTTAGAGAATGGGCTGAGGGGGAGGATCTAGGTGGAAAATGATAAATTCTCAGATGTTTTTACCAAATTATTTAACCAGGTGAGACACATTAAGCTGAAAGCTTGTTTACAGGTGCAACCTGGTAGCACAAGGAAGTTAAGTGATTTGCTCAGGGTCACACAGTATGCAAGTGGGGGCTGTGTGATTCAAACCCAAATCTCCAGATTTGCAGCTCAGAGCCTTAAACCACTGAGCCATACTGCCTCCTAAGAGGCACAACTGGGGTGCCGCAAGACTTCATCCTGGGCCCTGTCCTCCTCTACATATTTATTTGTAACATAGGGGTGAGCATACAGGGTAAGATCTGCCTCTTCGCAGACAACATGAATATTTGTTCAAGGGTGTATATTAAGGATAGGAACAGGGCACTAAATGAGGACATAGAGAGAAAAGTGAAGTGTTCCAAAAACTGGCAACTACATTTCAATGCAACAATGTAAATTATACAATGGCAAGAAAGAATCCTGGCTTCTGATTGGTCAGTTGGTCATCACAGCAGGGATGTTATCCTGGCATAACATCCCTGCTGATTGTTTGTTGCATTTGTTGGCTGATTTGTTGCTTCTTCTTTTAAGAAACGAAAATATTTTTCCACACTAACAAAAACATTCTTTAAAATTATTTTTTTTTATTCTGTATAAAACGACGAGCCATTGTATAATAGGAATAATGCCCTCCAGGGTGGGTGTTATGCTGGGATAACATCCCTTCTCGGGTGTTGGACACCTTTGGCCGGTGGCCTCGGGCCCAACCACCTGAGGTGGGATGTTATCCTAGCATAACACCCACCTTGTCAGGCATTATTCCTTTAGTAATGCATATCAGGAAAAGGAACTTGGGACACAATATTCAATAGGGCAACAAACCTCCAGGCATGGCAAACAAGGTGCTGGGGTGCCTTGGGAAGGGAATCAGCAGCAGAAGCCAGGACGTAATTCTCACACTGTTCAGTTCTTTGGTGCAACCCTACCTGGGGTACAGTTCAAAGTTGTGAAATCAGCAACTGTGCAAAGACTGTGAGATGGTGGAGGCAGTGCAAAGAAGGGTGACTGAAATAATCCAGGGGATGGAGGAATACATGCATGAAAAGTGTCTGCAGGGCCTTGATGTGTACACACTAGAGACCAGGATTGAGAGGGGGACATGATAGAAACTTGCAACTGTGTGCATGGGATAAGCAGAGTCAAACTCAAAGGCATTTCCACATTAAGTAAAAACACAGGAACAAGTGGGTATTCAGTGAAACTGGCAGGAGGAAGGTTGAAAAAAATGTCCCCAAGCACTTTTACACTAAAGAGTGGTGGATAAGTGGAACTGGTTGCCTGAGGAGATAGTACAGGTTAAATCAGTTTGGGGGTTCAAGGCAGGGTGAGACAGGCACATGGTCATTGTAAGTGGGAAGGGATCAGAGGTAAGCAGATGCTGCAAGAAGTGACATTTGAATCCTAAATTGCTTCAGGCCCTATGCAAGAAGAACGTGATTCCTGACTTGCTTCATGCAGGGCTCTTTGGACCTGCCACAAAGAAGGAAATGAGTGACAAGTTTCTTAAGATTCTGTTTGTGTATGTCTTTAATTATAGTTCAGAATGCACGTGATTGTTTTTTCATTGTGTTCTCTACTGTTTTTAATGTTTTGTGCCCTTAAACATTTCAAAATTAAATCTTTAAACATTTACACATATAGTAAAAAGTTCATGACCATTTTTATGTTTGCTTGCACGCATGTGCAAGAAACATAGTGCCATCATCCGAGTTTTTGGAGGTGTATCACCCCCTCTTCCAATTCAGTCAGTGTATTGGCAGGCACGGCCCCTGTCCGCCAATGCATGCTGGAGCTGTCTATGACAAGCTGCAAAATGCAGTGGCATACAGTTGAAAGGGGGAGTTATGCTTCAGTGAGCAGCGATAAGATATCGACTTCTCATGCGCAGCTCCCCTACACACACACATACGCCACGCATACTGTGTGCCTCCCCACTCACACACTATAGCCGACGGGGTGCCTAATCCTCATCAGCAGTGCTGTGCCCCCAAAGTTTCCAAATGCCTACACCGGGTGCCCACCTTCTAGCACGGTGTTGTCAGATGGGCCAACGGGGTGCCCAATCCCCCGCCGGCTCCACTGTCCTCTCCCCCGAAGAGTGAGGTGCCACGCTGGGAGCCCACCCCAGCGTGGCAACAGTCGCCATGGCCGACGGGGTACCAAATCCCCGCCGGGCTTCACGCCCACCCCCCAGCCGCCCTTAGCCATGCTGGGAGCCTCCACCCCAGTGTAGCAAACGTCTCCGCCGCCTTTTTTTAAAACCTGAAAAGCAAAACGGTCCCACGCAGTCTCCCAGCCCCCTCCCATAACCTGCACCCACCCACTGCGCATCCTGCCTCCCCCACCCCCTCACCCCATACTTACCTTCGAGCACGGCACAATGATTTTCAGTGGACCGGGAACACGTCTGCACTCTTCAAAACAGACTGCGAACTGAGGAAATGCCGGTAAGCTGTATAATGTATAATGATAAGGGTTTTTCAACTTTATTGCATATCTCAGGCATTTTTTGGAATTTTTGCACCAAATTTTCAACATGGGGTTTTTGGGACCCCTCCTCATGAATTCTTGCACTGTCATGGCGTTACTCAGGCCCGAAGGGTAATTTCGCAGCCACTGCCTGAAATCACCTTTCTAGAACAATTAACAAAATGACACTGTCAGTGTTCATAAGGTGGGCTCTCAAAAAGACTAATTTGAAAATTTGGTAGAAAAATTCCTAAAAATGACTAACGAGCGTGCGTTGCGCAGTTCCTACGCAGGCTCGTAAGTGTGCAAATTTTCAATATTTTTATTCCAGATTTTCAAAATTGCCATTTTACCACACCTTCTTATGAACAGTACATCTGTCATTTTTCACATCTCACCCAAAATGTGTTTCTGCCCATGTAGCGCACAATGGCGCAGTCGGTGTGCAAAATCAATGTACAGGACACATTAAGAAAATCACAGTGACACTGTTCATGAGCAGAGGTCTTAAAATGGCTATGTTGAAAATTTGGTGAAAAAATTCCTAAAACTGACTGTTTTACGAGCGTCCGTTGCACAGTTCATACACACGCTCATAAGTTCGCGAATTTTCAATATTTTCACTCCAGATTTTCAACATTGCCATTTTTCCACACCTCCTTATGAGCAGTACAGCTGTCATTTTTCACATCTTGGCCAAAATGTGTTTCCGCCCATGTAGCGCACAATGGCGCAGTGATGTAAGAAATCAATGATGGGACACATTAAGAAAATCCACAGAGACACTGTTCATGGGCAGAAGTCTTAAAATGTTATGTTGAAATCTGGTGAAAAATTCCTAAAAATGACTTTGTTCTGACGTTAAGTTCCTATGCCATGCTCATAAGTTTGCAATTTAATATTTTCACTCAGAGTTTCAACATTGCCATTTTATTACACTTCCTTATGAACAGTACAGCTGCCATTTTTCATGTGTCGCCCAAAATGTGTTTGCGCACATGTAGCGCACAATGGTGCTGTTGGTGTGCGAAAGCAATGTTTGGGACAGATTAAGAAAATCACAGTTACACTCTTCATGAGCAGAGGTCTTGAAATGGCTATGTGAAAATTTGGTGACTAAAGTCCATAAAATGACTGTGTTACAAGTGAGCATTGCATAGTTTCCACGCACCCTCGTAAGTTCATGACTTTGTAATATTTTCAGTCCAGATTTTCACCAGTGGCATTTTTCCACACTTCCTTATGAACAGTACAGCTGTCATTTTTCACAACATGGCTGAAGTGTGTTTTCACACTTTCAGCGCAGAGATGCGTGGTCGCGTGGGAAATCATTGTTTGGGACAGATAAAGAAAATCACAGTGACACTGTTCATGATCGGAGGCACCAAAATGCCTGAGTTGACAATCTGCTGTAAAAATCCCCAGTCTAATTATATTATGGGTGTGCGTTGCACAGTTTCTATGTCGTTAAGTCACTTCACCATTTTTTAATATTTTACGCATGATTTGCAACATTGCCATTTTTTACACCTCCCCATGAACAGTACAGCTGTCATTTTTACATCCTGTTCGAATGTTTTGCACCTCTGAAGCAAATGTCAGAGTCGCTGTGCATAAGCACTTGCTAACAAACTGATATTCCCCTGTTCATGAGGTGGGGTCACAAAAAAACATGTTGAAAATTTGGAGTGAAAATACCAACAAATGCCGAGGTATTAGGTTTCAACCATAACGCCCAACCCTGTAGAGAATGACAGGCATCAGGGGTGTGACTTGGGATTCTTGCCTGTAATGCTTATACCATTCCACACCCTGCAGCCAGTGAGAGGCATCGAGGTATGCCTTGGACTCTTTGCCCAAGTTCACCCCATTTCCATATCGCACCCATCTCACCATATTTTCTAATGGAAATGGGTGCGCAAGGGCCAAAGACCTTATGAACACCGTGACACTTGTCAGTGTCTGCAGGGTGGGGTGTGGTGAAATGGCATGGCCGTTATGCCTGACAACCCAAAGGCACACCCCAATGCCTGTCACTCTGTGCAGGGTGGTGGTGGGGTTGGCTTCAGTTCAATACTTCACTGCCATTCCTGTTACGCAGCTCTGTAACTTCTACACTACCACTGCCAATGCCAGCAAGCAAGCAAACATTCGGCAATGACAAATGCTTGTTACAATTCCCATAGAAACACACAAACCAGTAAAATGTCATGTATGTATTTATTTATCCACTTGGTAACTGGGTTAGTGCATTGATCTGAAGACCTTTTTCAGGCATGGCACGGGCCAGAAACTGGCACATACAATGTAAAAATACAGTGAGAGAGCAGTGTGTGTCATACAGGGAACATAATAGTGGAGATCACTCTAATAGAGAAAATATAAGGTAAACAGTACCAGGTACAGCAACAATTGAGCAAACAAGGTATATAGCATTTGGGTAAACAGGATAAGGTTGTTCCGTCATTCAACAAAAGGAATAACAAAGGTCAAGCTAGCCAAGGGGAGAGGCACGGAAGAGAAGCAGGGAAATCCCAGCCCCCCCCACACAAAACAGGGTAGTTAGCGAAGTAGACACAAAGGTAGAGAAGTCTATAGGGAGCAGGACAGAAGTAAATCCAGAAAAAGGCAAAAGCATTAAGGACAGGGATGGGCCTAAAAGGGGTAAGGCCATCAAAGATGGAGGGCGATGAGTACCAATGCCCATAGTCTGGGTAACAAGCTCCCTGAACAAGTGGCTTTGATGGAAGAGGGATGCCTGGATATTGTGGCAGTCACAAAAACATGGTACACAGATAACCATGACTGGGATGTCAACATACCAGGGTACACAATCTACAGGAGGGACAGGGAGGGAAAAAGAGGAGGAAGACTAGCTCTCTACATAAGGGAAGGAATAAAAGCTCCAGAACTAAAGAGTAAACAGGGAGGCGTGGAGGCACTATGGGTCACCCTGGAGACAAGAAATGGCACTACAATCCGCACAGGGGTTGTTTACAGACCCCCATCCCAGGGGGAGGCAATGGACAAGGAAATGATAGAAGGAATCCTTAGAATGGCAGAAAAAGGAGAAATATTGTTGATGGGGGACCTGAATATGCAAAAAGTTAACTGGAGCACCTTTACTGCAGCCTCATCAAAGAGCAGGGTGATTCTCAATGCCCAACAGGGGGAATGTCTCAGACAGGTGGTGTTGGAACCCACTTGGGAAGGAGCAATCTCAGACCTGGTACTCTCAAATGGGGAGTGAAAGAGGTTCTCAGATTTAGAAGTGGGTAACCATCTGGGAACAAGCGACCACCAAACATTGTGGTTCACAATAAACACAGCTGTAGAGTCAAGCCATACAAAAGCAAGGGTGGTGGACTTTAGGAGGGCTGACTTTGGTAAAATGGTAGAGTGCCTCAGAAGAGCACTAGCAAACAAGCAAGAAGGAGGGGTGGAGGAACAATGGGGAAAAATCAAAACTGCCATCACAGAGGCAACAAGCCTTTGAGTAAAGCAAATCAACAAAACAGTAAAAAGCCACTATGGTTCTCAAAAAAGGTGGCAGGGAAGGCTAGGGAGAAAAGGACAGCATTCAGGAAATATAAGAAAACACAGAAGGAGCAGGACAGAGAACTATATCAGTTAAAGCAGAAGGAGGCAGGGAATGAAGTCAGAATGGCAAAGGCCCAAATTGAGGAAAGATAGACAACTCTGTTAAAAAGAGGGATAACATCTTTTATATAGTAGGTACATTAGGGAGTGGAGAAAGACCAAGGGAGGGGTACTGAGGCTTAATAAAGGACAGGGAATGTGGACAGAGGGTGACAGTGTAAAGGCAGGGATACTGAATGAATACTTCTGCTCAGTATATACAAAAGAAGAGGAAGGGGAGGTACCTAAGCCAAACAATAGAAACACTCTGGATAGGGGGGTCAATACCAGTCCATTCACAGAAGAAAGAGTTCTGAAACAACTCTTAAAACTGAAGGTGGACAAAGCAATGGGGCCTTTCGGGATTCACCCCAGAATTCTTTTTTTTTTTGTGTACTCTATTTTTCCGCCCCGTGCTCGCTGGTCCACCACTCCTTCGGGCTCTATTAAGTTCCCCCCCAGCCCCTACTGTCCTTACCCGGCCCTCCTTTGATCCCAACGTATCCCTTCATTGGGCAGGTCCCCCTCCTCTGAGGGGGAAGGCACCGGGGGGAGAGGCCTGACCCCAGCACATACTCCTAGGGCCTGGGGATGCTGCCGAGGAACAGGAGGCTCTGGAAAGGCACTGGAGGCACTCAGGGAACAGAGAGTCATCGTCCAGCAGCCAGTGAGCATTTTTTTTTCCTGGCTTTCTTAAGGTGCGTGACGTCCAGACATCAAGGCCAGAGCTGACATCTGTCACGCAACATCCCAATGACCCTGATGTGTTGCTCTACCCCTGGCATCCACCAGTGGTTGCTTCAACACCGGGTCACAGCCCCTTCCCTCGCTGAAGACAGCGAGCAGTCATGGGACGCTTAAGCTGCCTCCCCCGGCCGGCCCTCCAGTGACTCGAGCTCACTCCAAAACCTGGGTTGCTGGCATCGCAAGTGGAAATCCAACTGCTGCGCCAATGGGCTGGCTCACCCCAGAATTCTAAAAGAACTAAGGATAGAACTAGTGACACCACTGACTACCCTCTTTAACAAATCATTGAAGGATGGGGTGGTACCTGAGAACTGGAGGAGGACGGATGTGATTCCACTTCGCAAAAGTGGGAAGAGGGCAGAGGCAGGAAACTACAGATCTGTTAGTATGACCTCAGTGGTAGGGAAAATGATGCAATTACTTGTGAAGGAAAGAATTGTTGAGTACCTTGAGGCCAGCAGAGTACAGGACCCAATGCAGCTTGGATTCACAGTGGGAAGATCATGTTAGACAAATCTAATAGATTTCTCTGACTGAGTGACCAAAGTAGTAGACCAGGGAGGGGCTGTGAACATGGCCTACCTAGACTTTTGTAAGGCATTTGACATAGTCCCACACAAAAGATTAATATACAAGTTAGCTAACCTTAGCGAGGGTTCCAAGGTGGTAGCCTGGGTAAAAAATTGGCTGAACAACAAGACACAGAGGGTAAAAGTAAACTGAGTCTACTTTGAAGAAAGGGGGGTTACCAGTGGGGTACCGCAGGGTTCAGTACTGGGACTGGTCCTCTTTAATATCTTTATAAGTGACATTGTGGAGGTACTAGAAGGAAAGTATGTCTCTTTGCAGATGACACAAAGATCTGCAACAGGGTTGATACCCAAGGTGGGTGGAAAGAATGGAAAGGGACTTGGCAAGGTTGGAGGAGTGGTCAAATGTATGGCAGCTTAGATTCAATGCAAAGAAAAGCAAAGTAATGCACCTGGGAAACAAAAACCCAGAGGAAGAGTACACAATGGGGGATGAGATACTAACAACAACTGGTTCTCTCCCATCCTGAAGAAAGAACTAAGGGATAGGGACTATTGGTGGAAAAAAGTGAGGAAATCCCACCTGAAGACTGATTGGTTAGCATTCCGTATCACTAGGAATGCTTGTACCAAGCTAATTAGGTCAGAAAAAGCTAGGTACTTCCAAAAAGAACTAGAAGACAATAAAAACAACTCTGCCAAATTTTGGAACATCCTCAAAGAAGTCGAAGGTCAGTCCACTGCAACACCCCTTCCAAACAAAATTGTGTCTGATGGTACTACCTATATGGACAAAGCTGATATACTAGAAAAGCTTAATGATCACTTTGCCACTGCAGGGCTTGCCTTTGACACCTCACCTATCAGCAAACTTAGCCCGGCAAGAGACTACACTGTTGGCTTCACTGATAATCACAACCATAACCAACCGCATCCCACCCCCTTCAGCTTCCTCACAATTACGTTCAAGCAAGTGGAGGACCTCCTCCTTTTTCTGGATACAAAAAAGAGTGCAGGTGCAGATAATATTGAACCTTACTTCCTAAAACTTGGCCATACCTACCTGACTGCCCCCATTACACACTTATTCAACACCTCTCTGATTCAAGGCGAGCTACCTGTCTTGTGGAAAACTGCCCACATCCTACCATTATTCAAGACTGGGGATCCGAGTGATCTGAACAATTACCGCCTATTTCTATACTATACATCCTCTAAATTACTTGGAAAAATTGTCAACATCCAACTTAGAGAACATTTGGATTCACAAAGTTGCTAAACCCGCTCAGTCCGGCTTCAGAGCCAAACACAGTACAATATCGGCTCTTTTGCCAAAGTAACTACAGACTGGCAAATGGCTTTGGACTCTAAGAAGCATGTATTTGCCCTCTTCCTGATCTAAGTAAGGCCTTCATATTGTGGATCATACCATCATGCTTACTGCACTGAGTAACATCGGACTTGACAGTTCTGCCATTAAATGGTTCACCAGCTACCTAACCAATAGGTTACAACAAGTCAAAGCCATAGGAGATCTATCCCCACAAAAATCCTTGCTACAAGGAATCCCACAAGGCTCCATCCTGGGCCCTATCCTCTTTGAAATATACATCAATAATCTGGACTCGCAGCTGGGCACAGCAAATGTGCACTTATTTGCAGATGATACTGTACTCTACACCACAAATGCATCCTTGGATCTGGCCCATGAGTACTTACAGAAAGACTTTGTCACCCTCCAATACAACCTTCTCACTCATAAGCTCCTCCTCAATGCCAAAAAGACTAAAGCAATGATTCTCTCACCAAAGTCTACTTCCGGATATCCACATATCACACAGATCCGAACACTCTTAGATGAACCCCTTAAAGTAGTTGATACCTTTAAATACCTAGGGTTCTGGCTGGATAACAAGCTCAACTTTCTGTGCCACTTAAATGAAACCTTGAAGAAACTAAGACAGCAATTAGGTTTATTCTATTGCATTAAACACCTACTCACATTAGAAGCCAGAATGAGACTAGTACAAACTACATTCCTACCTATACTAGACTATGCTGACTTCCTTTACAGTCATTGCCCATCAACGATGCTAAACAAACTGGACACCCTTTACCACCGCGCTTTAAGATTTATCTTAAATCTATCCCGTAGTACACATCACTGTTGTCTATACCAGGTTTTGGAATGGAAATCATTCTCAACTAGAAGAAAAGGGAATGCTCTCCTCTGGTTTTTTAGAGCATTATCTGGTAACCTCCCTGCATACATCTCGAACATCTTCAAATGGGCTAAAGGTTCCTGTGGCCTGAGACACTTCTCCTTAATCTGCTTCCAGATTCCTCGAGTGAAAACTACCCTTGGCTCAGCAGCAATCAACTTCTCACTTCCATCACTTTGGAACACTATGCAAGACTCATTAAAATTATCCTCACTTCCAAGCATTTTCACATTCAAAGCTCTATTAACGGATTATCTGAAGGAATCATGCAACTGTTTCAGATGCTGATGACCCCTAAGCCTCGGGTGCCACTCTCAAACCTACACCTAAGTATCTCATCCACCTCACATTCCTAACAACAGAAACCTTAGGACCTACAAGACTAGTTCCCTTAATCCAAGATGACCCTGCCTGTTCTCTACCTTTACCTATTCTGGCCTCCCTTTGGTTGCCTACTCTTTCACCCCAATTTCTACCCTATTCCTTAATACCTCCCTATTTTTTATCATTTAGGTATGAGCTCTTACTCAGCGGAGACTATATGGGATTGTTGTCTCTTCTCATTTCAGTAAAACTTATCATTATGTACCTTTGCAAGTTAATTATGCTGACTGGTATGTATAGGCACATATTGACTGGCACTTCACAATGTTTTTTCCTTTTTGCACCGTTGTCCACCGTAATTGTAATCTTATGAAGTGTACTGTATTGTATTTATGCCCAGGACCACCTTGAAAATGAGCTTGCTCAATGGTGTTTATGCCTGGTTAAATAAAGTGATTGATTGACTCGTATTGAATTGTCCGACTGCAACCCTATGTTGTATCTTGTAACATTTCTGATTGGCATCAAGGATGTCTCCTCAGCTAGGCTACACCTTTGGAACTGAAAGCCATCGGCATCAGGACCACTCAGAAATGTTCTCTAGCTGAGGGCCACCCATGATGATGATGTGCAACATTGGTGCCTATAAAACATGGGTGGCCCCATGGCTTCTCAGTTCTTTCTTCTGCCATCAACCACTCGTCAAACAACATTGCAGAGAAACAATGTTGCTGTTTCTTTGATATTTATTATTTTCTAAGTTAGCTTTACTTATCCACCTTGTCCCTGTATGCTACCATCAAAAGAACCTTTATTTAGGTTTTGTACCTGCAGTTACAAGATCTACTGGGACAATGCTCACACTGTGTGTGTTTGATGTTTGGTCCTGTCCCACAATATGAGGGCCTATATGATCTGCCAAGGATTTAACCAGGCCACAAGAAGATGCCAAAAGAAGCCACTAGAAACCTTTGTCACTGTCAAGGCCATGGAAACCCAAGTCAAGGCTGCAGGCTCCAAGCCAGCTTCTCCCTCACACCTGACCATCAACGCGAAGGATACACCCAGGTGATCAGTGACATTGTCACCACCAAGGCTAGCAAGAGCAATGGAGATAACAACTAAAAGGAAAAATCATTGATGAAACCCTCCTCATCCAGCCATCACCATAAGCATAGGGAAAAACATGCTTCAGCCGTGAGGTCGAGATCTTCATTAAAGAAGGGTAAGTCCTTGTTGTTGTCTGCTCTGGTGGCTCTGACCACAGCTCCTCCTCCCCCAACTGTTACTGAGACAATGTGGTCTGGGCTTGACTCTTGTGCTGATGTATCTATTACAGACAGTATGCTTCCTCAATTATTGGGATCTGTGCTGGTGATGACGGCCATCACGAACCCTCAAATGGGTGCTGTCGACTCCCAGACTAGAAGAATGACGAAGTAGAATACAATCCTGATCTCCTGTGCATAGAGGAGGATTTGAAGGGTGAACTAGGGAAGAAGACCCCTATGAAGGAGGGTTCCCTTCCAGCTTTAGCCTCTCCTCTTGCAGAGAAGATTCTCTAGTTATAACCCCAGGCCTACTCCTGAAGATCCCTCATTTCAGGCCTAGCTCAAGCAAATCCAAGATGTAATTGGGTTTTAAAGTGAAAAGAAAGACTCCAATAAATTAAATGTAATGGATTTCAAAGATGGGCAACAAGGATGGTGCAGGGCCTGCGCCGGGTGTCATCTGAGGAGAGACTGGGAGACCTCAATATGTATACCCTGGAGGATAGGATAGACAGGGGAAATATGACAGAAACCTACAAATATTTAAAAGGCATAAATAGGGTACTGGAGGATAGCATCTTTCAGAAAAGGAGATGTTTAGGAACGAGGGGTCATGACATAAGATTGGAAGGGGGCAGACAAAAGGGTAACATGAGGAATTATTTCTTCATGGAAAGGGTGGTGGATGCATGGAATACCTCCCAGAGGAAGTGGTGGGGAAAACATAGTGAGGAAATTCAAAAATTCATGGGACAGGCATAGGGGAACCCTAGCAATAGGAACAAGAAGGTAAAGCCGGACATCAAGTAGGGTCTTCGGCTTTTGCAGTAGGCAGAAAAAATGAGTAAACTGGATGGACCTAGTGGCACTTATCTGCCATCAATTTCAGCATCTATGAGTTCTTCAAGGTTACAGTTGCACTGACTATTGTGGTGCCTCCTGAATATCCTGAATTGTAGTATGCTACCTTTGCTGCTTGGCACAGATCTAACCCTTTGCCTGCAGTTCTTAGAAAGGCTGACAAACAGTGCCCTGCTCTGTCTGTCAAGCCCTATTATGCTGCAGAGCCAGAAACTGATTTTGTTGCAATCATGGATGTTCATGATCGCTCTAGGGTCTCTAGAGTGATAAGAACTCTACCTCCTGACAAGGAATCAAGAAGAATGGATATTACAAAGACAGTGTAGGGTAGTGGTTAAGAGCACTGAGCTGAAAACCTGGAGAACTGGATTTAAATCCCACAGACACCACTTGTATACTGTGTGACCATGAGCAAGTCACTTAACTTCCCTTGCTCCCAGGATGCACCTGACAACAAGCCTCAACTAAGTGTGTCTTTCCTGGCCAAAAATAATAAAAGAAAAAAAAGAACTCATACCTCTGTATCCTTGGGTTTAAGAATTGCAAAGTATCTGGCCTGTGTGATTAAGTGTCAGGATAGGCCGTGGAAATCTGCCGTGATTACTATTCAGATGCTGCCTAATACACCTACAAAAGCTGAGCTTCTTAAAGCCACTTTGGCTGCAATTGATACTAGTAAACATCTGTTACATTCAGCATATGATGCCTCTGATGCCTCTGCCAGAGCTGCTGCTTATGGCATTTGCCTTGGGAAATATTCCTGGCTCAAGGTGGCTGGGTTTGCAGCTGAAGTACAACAAGCCATACTGAATGCCACTTTAATGGGCTTCTCAATATTTGGTCCAGATGTTGACAATGCAGTCAAGGACGTTCAGTAATCAAAAATGACTTTGAGGTCTGTAAAACCTTTGACCTTGCAGAATTCAAGGGTGTAGTAGAGGAACATTTCTTAAGCCAGCCAGCTGTACCAGCTGTGGCTACCATCAGCAGTTCTATGACTGAAGAGGCAGTTCTCTTCCAGGTTCCCCTGCCGCTGGTGACCATTCCAAGGTGATCAAAGGTACCAGTTCAAGTGGTCTTCCCTATCCTGGCAGCTTCTTTCTCCAACACTTCCTTCCCCTCCACTGTCACCTCTGGGGGTACAAGTGGGGAGAAGGATCCCTCTTCGCCTGCCAAAATGAAGGGAGATCACCAACAATGAATGGGTCCTAGAAATAGTAGAAAAGGAGCATGCTCTGGAGTTGCTCTCCAAGACTCCGGGACACCTTCCACCTCCTTCTCATTTTCCTCTGGTCAGCTTGTCCCTTCTGAAGCAAGAAGTACAGCACTACTTCTAAAGCAAGCACTCATACTCACCCCTCCCAAAAAAAGGAACAGTGAGTTCTATTCAAGGTAGATTCTTTTTTTTTTTACCCCAACGTGCATCAATGCCAGCCTCTCCTTCAGATGAGCCAATGCTACTTCCGACTCTTCCTGTCCCCCGAGTCCTCCACTCTCACATGACAGCCAGTCCCCCTGGGTAACCTGGCATATCCCTTCGTCAGATGGGTCCCCCTCCTCAGAGAGGGAAGACACCAACCAGAGGGGCCGCAGACCAGCGCAACATCTTGGCCCGGAGGGTGCTGTTGAGGCAAAAGGCTTCAGAGGCATTGATGGTCTCGGAGAGCCAGGCAGCCATCATCCAGCATGACGTGGAGCATTTTCATATTTTTTGGTTGACGTCCCTCCTTGCGCTGTTGTGCAGTGCTCCTGGTCTCCACCAGAGGCCGCTGCCAACCAACGTCTTCCCTAGCCCACCCCCGAGAGAGGAGAGCAGTCCCACAGATGCTCAATCCTCTCCTGCCCCAGCCAGCCCCCGGCATCCCAAGTCCATTCCTGAACCAGGGTCACCGGCGTGGGTCCAGGTAAGACGCCTGCACCTCAACCCTCTACGCCAACAGGCCAGCTTCAAGGTAATTTCTGGTACAACAAAGTGGTCGTCAAAAACAGTGGGGGAATTCAAGAATGCATGGGACAGACAAAAGGCAGTTCTGGTGGGGGTTAAGAAGAAGTAGGCTATTGGTTAACTAGCATCTTCAGCTAATCCAATAGGTAGGGAAATGGGCAGACTTGGTGGGCCAAGTGGTCCTTATCTGCTGTCAAAGTCTATGTTACTATGTTTCTATACATAAAAAAACAAATCCATAGTTTTCTCGGGGATTCATAGGAAAGCAACATGCTTACCCTTTCTCATTCATGATTTAGAAGGCACTGTTATTGAGCTGGTCACACAGTTATGTGGAGGGATTGTGGGATAACAGATGAACCAGTCACCGAACTTCAAGTTCAACACACAATCTCTGTGTGATGTTTATTCAAAATACAAGGAATAATCTTCTGCAATGCCATATTCCTTTTTCAGTACATCAGTTTGCAGCAACAGACTATGTATGTCCTTTCCCTACACTTAGCCAGCACCTACTGACACTGATCTAACCACTTGTCAGCGAAAACCCTACATCTCTGTGTGGGCCCCATTTGCTTGTGTAGTGGGGGCTTAAAAAGTTAAAAAAAACAAGCTAAAGACAAAGAACCTCAATGCAGAATCACTGAGAAAAGGGTTACCCCAAAGGGAATTGGCAACAAATCAAGTTTCAAAGAAATACAACATCATACATACTTCCATAATGCAAAGCACCATGGGATATATGCAAATGACCATGAAATTTCAGACTTGTTCAGTTTATAGCAATGTACATGCATTTTAGATAGCATAACTAACTTAATTTTTATAATAGTCACCTAGTACTTTTTACCATTATCAAAAACACCTAGTGCCATGGTATTTTCAACATGTACAGGTTTCATAAACATAAGGTATATACATCAAGGTATTTTTTGACATAGTGCTATTACATACTAAATCCAACAACAATAAACACAACCTGTTTACCACCGTAACATCCCTGCAAGAGGACCTGAGAGAGAAAAGAAAAATTAAAGAGGACACCATAGCATAGTCAAGAAAGGGAAGGGAGTGTCCATAGGTGGTCAACCTTATGGACTAGAAATTGTAAAGGATAGATTAGGCTAAGAAATAGAAGAACTGTTGCAACAGATTTAAGAAAAGGTCAATCCTCAAGAGTGACAGGAGCTCCCTGTCACAAGTTAAAATACCTAAGTATCGTCCTGGACAGCACCCTTTCCTTTGACACCTGCATCAACTTTTTTTTTAACAGGAGAGACAAACTAAGCTGAAAGCTTGTGTACAGGTGTGACCTGGGAGCACAAGGAAGTTAAGTGACTTGCTCAGGGTGACACAGTATGCAAGTGAGGGCTGTGAGATTCAAACCCAGGTCTCCAGGTTTGCAGTTCAGAGCCTTAAACCACTGTACTGTACTGCCTCCTGATAAAATGATAACCTGATAAATTGATATACCAGAAGCTAGGAGCCCTGCACAGGGTCAAAAGGTTCTTGATCCCGGTCACTAAGAGTCTACTTGCCCACAGCTTATTGTTCCCTACTGTCAACTATAGTGCCCTTGTTTATGTTGCTGCTCCTTCCAGGGACTTTGCCAAGATGTGCACTACATACAGCAGTAACTCTCACTTCCTGACTGACCCACCATATCATACCCATAATTGCAAACTGTACAAAACCACTGCCTACCTCTACCTGGAGAATCACTTCACCCACAGGTCATCAGTGTTTCTACACAAGGTAGAACTGGGTAAAACTCCCTCCTGCATCACCACACTTCTCTTTTGCTCTGCCAACGTGATAGGGACATGCTCTCAGTCCAAATCTATTTTCTAACTCCCCCTCAGAAACACGACTCCTGGTCAAAGAGCACTGTCCTTCAGGGCTATAGGCCCTTACAACCTCCTAACACCCCCAATTCACCTCAGTCATTAGCATTCCCTCCTTCAACTCCAGCCTCTGTCAGCATCTTATTGACAAGTTGCACTGTAACTGTATCTAATTTGCCTTCCCCTACTTATGCAATGTTTTACCCACCTGTAATTGTGTTACTTTGCATATTCCTGTCTTGTACCATCCATGTAATACACATAGGGGATATGTGTTGGGCTGTGGTGGGACATGGGATTTATCTGCAGAAATGCACACTGATCTCAGGTAACTTCACAAGTGGTG
Source organism: Neoceratodus forsteri (assembly GCA_016271365.2). NCBI lineage: Eukaryota > Metazoa > Chordata > Ceratodontiformes > Ceratodontidae > Neoceratodus > Neoceratodus forsteri. The sequence goes on from CM028130.1 coordinate 199,145,091, forward strand.
GAGTGTAGCACAGCCACGAGTGCTGTTTCCCAGGGTCAGTGTGCACGACTGCAGAGAAATCCCATAGCCCACCACAGCCCGATACATATTCAATTTATACAATAGGGCTGTGGTGGTTTGTTTTTGTTTTTTATGATTTATTACATCGCTTTTTATGTTGCTTGGTTGTGGTCTGTGGGTTTTTTATTGTCTATTCGTCGGTATTGCAATGGTATGATTGGTTATTTATTTGGTAGTGTAGTGCCGTGATTGGTTTGTTTTCCATGATGATGTGTAGTGATTGTGTGTTTTTGTTGTTGTGGGAGGAACTTTCTGCGTGTTCATCTTGGTTTCTCTTTTTTGTTTTATCTTTACTCAGCGTTATTTATTGTGAATATTTTCCTTTTTCTGGATTTTATATGTTATTTTGTTGCTTGGGAGTGTGTGATTGAGTGGGTGCGGGGTTTTATTTTGTGGATGTTATGGATGTTGCGGGGGTAATATGTGGTGAGGGATGTGTATGAATGGGGGGCTTATTTGGACTTTATTTATTTTACTTCATTTTTTTGGCATGTGCAACATTCTCTATTATTTATTTTCACTTCTGCTTTTTAGGTAGCGTCGATTGCATCCTGCTACACTACTGTCCTTTGCTATGCAGTTTTTCCATTTTCTCTAAGTATAGGTCAACATGCTTTTACCTTACTAGGCTGTAACGGTGTTTGTAATTTTCAGATTTCCCGGGTTGGTTAGTGTTTCTTCAGTGTGCCCAACTGGTTTCTTGCCTGCTATGACATAGCTACGATATAGATAAATGTAGCTATAGTGCAGGTAAATGTCACTTATCACACCGCAGCTCCATTTATCACACCGCAGCTCAGGTGCTAGCAAAGTTGTGTTTTTTTCTCTGTCTGCAGTTGGTGATATGGTATTTTATCAGATGCCATATCACTTCACCCCTATTGTATAAACTTGGTTTTCTACAACTGGTTGCTTGTGAAAATTGACTTTTAGCTCATCTTGGTCTTCGGTATAATAAATATAAATGAAATTAAAATGAAATGGTTCCCAAATCGACAGGAGACCTACGTCCTATATTGGACCTACTGGATTACATCACAGAGCTGCTGCTGTTTGGTTTCAATTTAGGATTCTCTTTACAGAGAGTGGACTGCTGCTCTGACCTTGGGATTACATCATAGAGCTGCTGCTGTTTGGTTTCAATTCAGGATTCTCTTTACAGAGAGTGGACTGCTGCTCTGACCTTGGGATTACATCACAGAGCTGCTGCTGTTTGGTTTCAATTCAGGATTCTCTTTACAGAGAGTGGACTGCTGCTCTGACCTTGGGATTACATCACAGAGCTGCTGCTGTTTGGTTTCAATTCAGGATTCTCTTTACAGAGAGTGGGCAGCTGCTCTGACCTTGGGATTACAATACAGAGCTGCTGCTGTTTGGTTTCAATTCAGGATTCTCTTTACAGTGAGTGGACTGCTGCTCTGACCTTGGGATTACATCACAGAGCTGCTGCTGTTTGGTTTCAATTTAGGAGCTAAACACTGGGTATAGTAAAGGGTGTTGAGTAGGAGGGGCATACCAGGAAAGGAACAGCAGCAAGTGAAGAGGTGACTGCTCTCTCAGTGGAAGGGAAGTAAATGCAAATCTAGGAGCTTTCATTATTACTTCTTCGCATTGATATTGCATTGGGGAAAGGAGGAGTAGGAGTTTGAAGAAGGTTGTGCAATGGCTACTTAAAGCCTGCTTTTGAGTGTGGATAGGAAGGATAGGAATATAAAAAGCAGTTGCTCAATATATCTAAATGTGTGCAACAAAGGAGGTAAGGGAAATAAAGAAAATGTTTTGCACTGATAGAGGAGGGAGAGGGGAGACTTGGGGGAGTGTTTGGTATCCTGCATCTGGAAGGGTGGGGTCACTGGTGGGCAATGACAGCAATGGGTAGGGTGGTAGGCTGCAACAACTGTGGTGCACCAATCTTTCTAAAAATTACCTGGAGTGTGGGAGGATGTTTAGTGTGCAACCACATAGAAAAACTTAGAAAGGAGATTGAGGGTCTGCAGGAGGAACTAAGACAGGCAAGGCATATTGGGGGTGGGTTTAGCCCAGTACTGGAGGGAGGAAGAAGGGGAGATGAGGAAGGGCGATTTAGGCCAACAGTGGTGAGGAGAGGGTCAGAAGAAGGGAAACAGAGACAAAGGGGCCCAGGCCAGGAAGAACAATTGCCGGGGAAACCAGGTCAGGAGACAAAAGACAAATGGAAGGAGGAGATCGGGACTTGTGAGGGGAGGCGAAGAAGTGGCAAAAGTAATGGAGTGGAAAGGACAGAACAGGTTACTATGAAGACAGAGGGAGCGGGCATTTGTGAAGGGCCTTCAGAAAATAGTTGTGCACTGCTAGAGAGGAATAAGGTGGAGGAGGGAAATGATGAAATTAGAAGAGTAATTGATAAATGCCTGGACCAAACTGGAGCGGGGGGAAGTTCTGCTGGGAGAATTGCAACAGGGTAAAAGGGGGAAATAATGTGCAGGAGGAAGAAGAGGAGCTGGAAATGAGAGAGGAGATGAATGGAAGCAAGCAGGAGTAAGAGGGGTGGAATCTTAGTGCTGGGGACTCCAATACTAAGAGGAGTTAGGTGGGGTAGCAAGGGGGAGAGGCATAGTCACATTTGGGTGCAGGCCATGCCAGGAATGACAGCGGAAAGGGTGGGACAGTCTGTTCTGAAATATGCTAGAAGGGGTAGGGACAAGCCTCATTTAATTATACATCTTGGGTCAAACGACCTGGCTGACAAGACAGTAGATACAGTCCAGAGGAGGTTTGAGGAACTAGCACAATTATGTGAGGGAGCAGGAAGATCAGTAACTTTTTCAGAGATACTCCCGGTGCCAAAGGCAAGCACAACAAGGAAACTGAGAATAGAGGAATTTAACAGATGGCTAAGAACCTGGTGTTGTGCTAAAGGGTATGGGCTGTTGGGGGTGGGGAGGACCTGGGAGGACAGTAGTCTCTATGCCAAGGACAGACTACATTTGAGTGAGGAGGAAAGAAAGTGTTGAAACAGAGGATGGAGGAGTACATAGAGGAAGTTGGGAATTTAAACTAGGAGTGGGGGTGGCAGTTGGGAAGAGATATGCAGAGACCACAGGTTGGGAAATCATATGAGCTACCCCATAACAGTGACAAAGGACAAATGGCAAGTACTGTTGGTGATGCTAGGAAAGGAGGGCAGGATGGGAGGGGGAAGGGTGAAAGGTGGTTACCCTTAATGCTAGGAGCCTTGGGAGGAAAACTGCAGAGTTACAGGTTCTCATGGCAGAGGGAGAGGTGGACATTGCAGCCATCAAGGAAACATGGGCCACCCAATACAATGACTGGGACCTGTCTGTACCAGGGTACAGGTTATTTCGTAGGGACAGGGTGATTGGGAAAGGGGGGGGGTGGCACTGTATGTGAAGGAAGGACTGAAGTGTGTAAGGGAGGAATTGGAGGAGGATAGTACGGAGTCACTTTGGATGCAAATCCAGGATTCCAAGAATAGGATTCTTAGAATGGGAGTGGTGTACAGGCCACCATCTCAGACAGAGGAGTTAGACAGGGAACTAGCGGGACAGATCAGGAGGATCTGCGAAAAGGGTAGTGTGGTGATTGTGGGGGACTTCAACATGCCAGGAGTGGACTGGAGCACCCCAACAACCAGGAACAGAAGGGAGCAGGTACTGCTGGATGCCTTCCAGGACAGCTTCCTGCTGCAAATGGTCAGTGAACCAACCAGGTTAGAGAATACCCTTGACCTTGTGCTGGCAAATGGGGACTTTGTGAGAGAACTTATAGTGGAGGAACTGCTGTCAGGGAGTGACCACTGCTCACATTGGATATGGGCAAGGAAGGAGTGGAATCTGGCACAATAGTGCTGGACTTCAGGAGGGCCGACTTTGGGAGGATGGGGGAAGTGGTAAAAGGGTACCTGGCCAGAATTCAATCTAGTGTGGACACTAACCAGAGGTGGGAGCTCATAAAGCTGGGGATAGTGAGGCAACCAAAACCTGCTGCAAAGCCCAGAGTAAGAAGGCTAGGGCTAAGAAACCTGATCTGGTTGAGCAAGGAGGTCATGGAAAAGGTAAGGAGGAAAGAGCTGCCTTTAGGAAGTACAAGAAAACAGGGAAGGGGAGGACAGGGAAGAGTACTTGACAGAATCGAAAGAGGTGACAAGGGCAGTAAGGGAGCCAAAGCATCTACGGAACTCAGGCTGGCACAAGGCATTAAGAAGGGGAGAAGGACTCTTTAAGTACATCAGGAGAAAAGGAGCTGTAGGGACCATAGTGTAAGGATTAGGAAGGAGGGGCTGGTTGGAAGCAGGGGCGATAAGGCAGAAGCACTAAATGAGTACTTCTGCTCAGTATTTACTAAAGAGAACAGGGGTGACACCCAAGGTGGGAGAAATGGCAGAAGCAGGGTGGGAAGTGGTGACAGATGGGGAAACATGGAGAGCAGAGTTCAAGAGGTTTGAAGGCACTGAGGGTGGACAAGGCGCCAGGCCCAGATGGCATCCACCCCAGGGTACTGAAGGAGCTGGCAGAGGTCCTTGCAGGACCTTGGCAGACCTATTTAATGCCTCACTACATTTGGGGTGTGTACCCAGGACTGGAGGATGGCTCATGTGGTGCCCTCCACAAGAGTGGCCCTAAGGATGAACCGGGAAACTACAGACCAGTGAGCCTCAGATCCATCGTGGGTAAGCTAATGGAGACCATCCTGAAGGAGAGGCTGGTGGCCCTCCTAGAGGCCAAAGGACTACAGGACAGCAGACAGCATGGTTTCACGTGGCAGATCCTGCCAAACCAACCTGGTCGAGTTCTATGACTGGGTAACTAGGCAACTGGACAGGGCCATGCAGTGGATGTCCTGTATCTGGACTTCAGTAAGGCATTCGACCCAGTGCCACATGGAAGGCTGGGAAGGAAGTTAATAGGCACAGGGCGATGCAAAGCTGGTGAGATGGGTAGGAAACTGGCTGCAGGAAGGCAACCGAGGGTGGTGGTGGGTGAGGAGCTCTCACCCCAAGGGCAGTGACGAGTGGTGTTCCACAGGGCTCGGTGTTGGGGCCAGTGTTGTTTGGGATATTCATTGCAGACATATCATGGGACATCAAGAGCAAGATCAGTCTGTTTGTTGATGATACCAAGGTAGGCGTAGTGGTGGATGACCTAGGGGATGGCAGGGTTGCAGGATGATCTGGCAAAGCTTGAAACCTGGTCAGACACCTGGCAACTGGGCTTTAATGCCAAAAGTGCAAGGTGCTGCATTTGGGATGAAGAACCCAAGGAGGAGTTACCAGCTAGGGGAGTGCAGCTAGCCCAGACAGAGGAGGAGAAGGATCTGGGTGCTCATTACAGGGTCAATGAACAACCTCGGCACAATCTAGGAAGGCAGCTGCAAAGGCCAACAAAATGCTGGGTTGTATTGCAAGGGGTATATCCTTGAGGAGGGAGGAGGTGATTCTGCCACTGTATAGGTCATTAGTTAGACCACACCTGAGTACTGCGTGCAGTACTGCGTCCCGATTCGAAGAGGACATTAAGTTACTGGAGGGGGTGCAGCGCAGAGCAACAAAGATGATCAAGCGGCTGGGGGACTTATCATATGATAGGATGTTGAAGGAGTTGAACATGTACTCACTGGATGAGAGGAGAGACGGGGTGACATGATTGAAACCTTTAAATACATGAAAGGAATAAACAAGACAAGTACAGAGGGGCTGTTCAAAGTAAGGGAGGAGAGGGACACCAGGGGCCATGATATGAGACTAGAGCGAGGAAAGTTCAGGAGGGAGATGAGGAGACACTTTTTTTACAGAGAGGGTGGTGGCTGGGTGGAATGCATTACCCCCTGAAGTGGTATGCAGTAGAACAGTGGACAGCTTCAAACGAGGATGGGACAGGACAAGGGGGAGGGTTAATGAAGGGGAAGGGTGGAAGGGAGGGGCAGCTGCAGAATAAGGGGTGCTAGCTGCACATTCGAGCAGACTTGATAGACCTCTAGGCCTTTATCTGCTGGCAAATTTCGTATGTTCGTATGACCTATGAGACTTGAACAAATTCACTGAATGCAAGAATTTCCAAATGGTACTCTCTTCATGATCTCTTCAGGATCTCATCCCCCTACTGAAACAAGCATTTGTCAATGCCGAATGTTGTCGCGCTGGCATTGACTTTGGTAGTGCAGTGTGAAACACATTTTTGGCAGGATGTGAAAAATGACACGTGTACTGTTCATAAGGAGGTGTTAAAAAATGGCAGTGGCAGAAATGTGGCATGTAAGTATTGCAAATATGCGAAGTTACAAGGGTGCGTGGGAAATGCACAATGCACACTTGTAACACAGTCATTTTATGGATTTTCGGCACCAAATTTTCAACATAGGCATTTTAGCACCTCTGTTCATGTACAGTATTACTGTCATTTCCTCAAGTTGTCTCAAAAAATGATTTCGTACAGCAACTGCGCTATTCTTTGCCGGACGTGTGAAAACACATTTCGGGCAGGATATGTAAAATGACAGCTGTACTGTTCATCAAGAGGTGTGGAAAAATGCCAATGGTGAAAATCCAGAGTGAAAATATTACAAATGCACAACGGTACGAGCGTGCGTGCAAACTGCGCAATGTACGCTCGTAACACAGTCATGTTATAGAGTATTGTCACCAAATTTTCAACATAGACATTTTAGGACCTCTGCTCATGAACAGTGTCACTGTCATTTTTGTAATCTGGCCCAAACACTGATTTCCCACAGTGACCGCGGTATTGTGAGCCTGAAGTGCGGAAACACATTTCAGCCAGGATGTGAAAAATGGCAGCTGTACTGTTCACAAGGAGGTGTAGAAAAATGACAATGTTGAAAATCTGGCATGAAAATATTGTGAATTAGCGAAGTTACGAGCATGTAAGCAACCGCGCAACACACGCCAGAACAGCCATTTTTGATTTTGTCCACCAATTTTGCAACATAGGCTTTTGAGACCCTCTCCATGAACACTGCCACTGTCCTTGCATTAATTGGTCCCAAAAGGAGATTCCACACAGTGACTGCAAAATCACTTTTTGGGACTTATTAACGTCAAAACTGTGACAGAATTTATGAGGAGGGGTCCCAAAAACCCCATGTTGAAAATTTGGTGCAAAAATTCCAAAAAATGCCCAAGATATGGATCAAAGTTGAAAAAACCCTATTTATTCCATTATACTGCTTACCGGCATTTCCTCAGTTCGCGGTCGGCTTTGAAGAGTGCAGACGTGTTCCCGGTCCACCAAGATTGTTGCACCAGACTGGAGGTAAGTATGGGGTGGGGGTGGGGAGGCAGGGTGTGAAGGGTGGGTGTGGTGGTGGTAGGGAGACTACTTAGGACCGCTTTCAGTTTATAGGTACCGGAAAAACATTACGGACGTGTTTTTCTTTTACAGGTGGTTTCTTTGTTTGGGGGACAGTAGCTGATGGGGATTGGGCACCCCCATCAGCACAGAAGAAGGGGGGGACATCATACCAACGGGAAGTGGGCTCCCCTGTCGGCACATTACAGCAAGAAGGGGGGGGCGGATGCCTACAGGGATTGGGCACCCCCGTCGGCAAACAACAAGGTGGAGGGTACATTCTGCCAATGGGGAGTGGGCTCCCCTGTGGTCACATACTTCACGGGGCAGGGCAAGCCGACCGGGGGATTGGGCACCCCTGAAGTCGGCGCTGTTGGCAGTGTAGCGACCACTGTACCGCCATGCTACTAGCTGGTGAGCACGAAGGAAGGGTCCGATACGTGTGACGAGCTTTGCTCGGATTGCAGCAGACTTTTCCTTAGATGTGCTCGCCAGCTTAGTATGCATGTTGTGGCATCGGCATGCATGCTGATTGGGGAATGAGGGACGCACCTACTGGTGCATGCCTTGCATTCGCCCAACAGCGACCGCGCCTCCAAATCCCCAATGCCGCAAGATGTTGGCTGCGCAAGTGCGCCAACATAAAAAGGGAACAGGCTGTATGCTCCAGACTTGAAAGAGTCTTAACTTCATATCAAAATCTGAAAATGCCACTGGCAGTAGCCCCACTTTATGCTGGAGGATGGCAATTATCAGTTCTGTGTATTGCATTTTGGCTTATTATCAGCACTGTGAGTATTTACCAAATGCTTTGCAGTTGTGGCAACAGCCCTCTGAAGGGAAAGGCTTTTTTGTCTTCCCTTGTCTGGATGACCAGCTACTGCAGAGCCTACCCAGGGAAGTAGTTCAGCACTGATAACCGCAGAGTGTTGGGGCAGTGTGACAGGGCAGTAGGGAGGGCCAGTGGGCTGCTTTGGTATATATGGAGAGGTATTACCAGCAGGAGGAGGGAGGTGGTGTTGCCACAGTATCAGTTGCTGGTGAGACCCCCACCTGGAGTATTTTGTCTGGTTCTAGAGGCACATCTGAAAGCACATAGAGAGGGTGGAGGTAGTCCAGAGGAGGGCAACTAAAATGGTGCAGGGGTTACAACAAAAGCCCTACAAGGAGAAACTGAAGAATTATTTTTTTTTTTAATTTGTATGAACTGTTTTACAAATGTTCCAGGTCTTAAACACAGAAACAAAACAATACAGACAAGGATTTCTTACAATAAAGTTAGGTTACAGGCAAGTGATTTATACTGGTAGTCAACGTTGTTTCTATACTGGTAATCAGAGTAATTTCTAGTAACAGCATGGGGAGCTACTGCTAGGAGTAAAAAATGGTAGCTCTGGGGGAGTCTTGTCAGGAAAAAACCAAAAAAAACGTTGATATAGTGGACCTGACAGCACTTTGGAGAAAAGGGTAAGGGCAAGAAGGGGAGGAGTAGAGATGTGAGGTAGGAAGGGAGGGGGGTAGTAGGTGACCAGAGGGAGAGAGTCAGACAAGAGGAGGATACAGACGTGGGAGAGGTTTGAGTGGGTAGAGAGGGAAAACCTAGATGTTCTTGGCATGGGTGGGATGAGAAGAGGGAGCCGGTGGGGAGGGAGGGACAAGAGTCGAGACCAAAAGGATATCAGGTATGCAGAGGGCAAGTTATTCTAATTGGGGGTACCAGGATCGGTTCCAGCAGTCACAGATATTCATGCTCAAGAGATATTGCTTTAGTTCAGTTTTAAAGGCCTGAAAGTTAGCTGTGTTCAGTACCTCTGCAGGGATCTTGTTGAGCCAAAGTGGTGCTCGGTAGGAGAAGGAGCATTGACAAAGTGCAGTCCTATGAAATGGAACACTGAGCTGGTTCATCTCCACACTCCTGGTATCGTACTTGGAGTTCGCTATCCTAACCAATTCAGAGATGCAAGGAGGGGTTTGGTTGAGCATGGCCTTCCTCCCTAGAAAGCAGGTTTGGTATTTGATTCTGTTTCTAAGTGATAGCAGGTTAGACTGAGTATAGAGTGCAAGGTGTATGTGAGACAGTCCGCATTTAGCAGCAGTCTACAAGCTTTGTTTAGGGTTGTAACAACTCTTGAGAGCTGTATCAGTGGCCACTCCATAAACCACCAGACCATGGTCTAATATGGATAGAATGGAGCTGGAGATAGAGAGCTGGAGAGCATAAGGAGGTAGGCTTTTTCTGTGCCTATACAGGATGCCTAATTTGGTGTTCATTGCATTCACCACCATGTCAATGTGATGCACATATGACAGAGTGTCGCCAACCATGACACCCAGGTACTTGAAGGTGTGTACCTGTACTAAAGAGACCGAACTGTGATTTGTGACTGTCAGGATGGTGTACAGTACTTCCTCTTTAGCTGGGGGCCTGCGAGGAACATTGTTTTCATTTTTTTATAGTTAAGTAGTAACCTTTGACAGCTGAACCAGATTTCCAGTTGTTGGAAGGTAGTTCGCAGCTCGGCCTGAAGGTCCTCAATATGAGAGTGACTGCTAAGTATGACTGCATCTTCAGCATTTAAGATAATTTTACTCAAGCAGGCCTCAGGAAGATTGTTCAGAAAAAGGCTGAACAGCAAGGGTCCCAGAATGGACCCTTGCAGAACACCCAATGACACTTCTTTTGAATCAGACACTGTTTGGCCGTTCTGACTCTTTGGGATCTAGAAGAGAGATAGTCCTAGAACCACAGTGTGGCATTAGGGCTAACCCCTAGGGTGCATAATTGTTTCAAGAGGAGGGGTGACAGACCGTATCAAAGGCCTTTGTTAGGTTGATAAAGATTTAACCAACCATTTTACCATCATCCATGGCTTTATGGACATAATCGGTGAATTCCACCAGAGCTGTGGCAGTACTGTTTTTTTATAAAACTATACTACTGGGGAAATTGCAATTGGTATTTCAGGATATGATCGGTGAGTTGATCCACCACTATTCTCACTAGGGCTTTGTATAAGGGGGGAGAATAGAGATGAGCCTATAGTTTGTGGTGAGGGTCCTGCCCCCATTCTTGTGTAATGGGGTCACCAGTGCTTGCTTCCAGAGTGACGGAATTTAGCCATTAAGAGTGATTTATTAAATATCTTGGTGATGGGAGCTATTTGCACATCGATAACAAGAGCTGTCATTTTAATGTTGATGTTGTCACTACTAGTCTAGTTTTACCCAGGAACTTTTAGACGTATCCTATGGCCTCGTTGGTTGTTACTCTCTCAAAGTAGAAACTAGGGTGACGATTTGGCAAGGGTCAGTTTTCCAGGTCCGTATCAAAAGGCTTGAGACAGTCAGCTGGGAGAAAAGAGCTAAGGTTAGTAAAGGCAGTGTTAAACTCTTCTGCAATGATGAAAGGATCCATAGTGTTCGAGACATCGATATTGACCAATAAAGGTTGCTTTTTTGTCATCCTAACCTGTAAATTGCTTAAGGTTTTCCCAGAATCACCTCCCATCCCCCCAGTTTCTCTCTAGTTGATTCTTGTAATAATTGGCCTTAGCACTCGAATCAGTTTAGTGCATTTGTTTCTGGCAGCTCTGTATTTCTCTGAGTCGTTATATTGCCATGTAGCCCTAGCTCTGCTCCAGAGGTTATCTCTGTCCCTCATGTGAGCCAGTAGTTTTCAGTAATCCATCCATTATTATAACCCAGGATTTTCTTTTTTAACTGGGCAATCTGTTGCAGACCATGTTGAACTTGTCTATAAAGTATTGAAGTGCTTGGTCAAGGTCATGCAGAAAATCAATGGGAGAACAGTCAATCTGGGAACGAACGTCTTTGAATGCTGAAAGTTGTCCTCCTTTCAGAATTCTGCTTTTCACAAAGACGGGGGGGAGCTTTTTTAAATGTGTTAGACCACAAGCAGGTGATTGGGGAATGGTCGCTTAGAGAGTCAGAGAGCACTGAGACCTCCGATATCCTTTCAGATGAGCTAGTAAGGAGCCAGTCTAGGAGTGTGTGTTTGCCAGATTTTTGATACATTCTGGTGGGCTCACTGATTAATTGCGTGAGATAAGAGCTTGCCACAGTATCTTTCTGGTTTGACAAGTCACTACTGAGCCAGTTAATGTTAAAGTCTCCTGTGACAATAAGCTCACAGTTTTTGTTAATGCCGGCCACAGCCCCGAGGACTTTACCTAGACCCACTTTGGCCTTCCTTGGTGGGTGGTAAATGCATGCAATGACTAGGGATTTGTTGTGTGCTACAAACAGGATCCTAACTGTGAGTCCATGGTCTTCTGCACTGGTGGTGATGGGAAGTACAACACCTTGCAGTGTATCCCTAATGTAAATAAGGCAACTGCCACACCTCTGTTCCAACCTGTCATTCCTAAATGCCTGATACTCAGGTAACCCAATCTCACAATCCTTGACCAGAGGGATAGCCATGTCTTGGTGATGCAGATACTATCAGGACTGTGTAGGGTTGCCCAGGCCTGTAGTTGCACCACCTTCTGAAGTAAGCTACAGATATTCAAAGCAGCAATTTTTAGGCCATGACACTTGGGCCCTTTAGACCCAGTATTAGTCTGAGGGCCTGGACTGGAGTGCATGTTCCCTGATATAAGGAGGAGTAGCAGAGCTTTCTTAGTTGTGAAGCAGCGGAAAGCTAAGTTATTGCACTTTCTTTTACTGTGTCTGACAAAGTATGGCAGAAACCTATTTATGGACACCTTTATTGATAGGATAGGAACCATGTGCTCAGTTCCAAAGCTTAAGACTAAAAGTTCTAGAGGAGTCAAGAATGCCTGTTCTTTGAGGTAGCTACTGTACTTTGTGAGGAGGTGATTTGAAGAGCTTTCAATTGACCACAAGTTGCAAGGCTGAGGTCAAAGGAGTGAGGAGGATGTTGGTTGTCGTTATATCCAGCGAGGCTTGCACTTAGTAAAAGGGTTAGAAGCAGGACTGAGGTGGTGCACGCTATTATACACAGCTCCAGGCAATGATAGGGGCTGACGGTGGCAAAATAAGACTCCTAGGTTAAGGAGGCCTAAATTAAGAATACCACTTAGTTTCCTGGGGTGAAACCAGGTGTAAGTTTAGAGTGATTCCTGCTAAAGGTTGTGCACAAGGGTGCACAGAGAGCTCCAAGAATTCCCAGGCCCACTGACTGCACAGTTGAAGCAGGGAGAAGGTTGCAAGATTCCAAGGGTTTATAGAATCAGGCAGAGGATTCAGATATTTATCTAGCAGGGCAGGGATTTAAAATAGGTGTCACTTTTTTTTTTTTTAGTAACAGTTGTAATGACAAACCAAAAGTTCCCACACTTCCCGCCTGTGAAATTGCAGCACACAGCAGGGATGGCAAGAGCTAAAAGGTAGGGCAGAGAATTAAGAATTGATCAGGCAGGCCGGGATTTGACAATTGATCAGGCAGGCAGGGATCACAACATGTATACCCTAGAAGAGAGGACGGAGGGAGAGGGGAGACATGATAGAGACCTTCAAGTACCTCATGGGTGTGGACAAGATTCAGCAGGGGAGTCTATTTCAAATGATGAAGCGCACCAGGACAAGATGGCATGCAATGAAGCTTAAGGGGGGGGGTTAAGAGGGATGTGAGGAAGTACTACCTCACTGAAAGAGTGGTGGATGTCTGGAACAGTCTGCCAGCAGAGGTGGTGGGAGCGAAAACAGTGGGGTCTTCAAACATGAATGAGGTACGTGAACATTGTCTAAGGGGTCTCTTTTGCCCTCAAGCTTGGGCTGATTTACACTATGCTGAGGGATTTTATGATGACAGATACAAGCAAAGTACAATTGAGATGGGAACATATGTTAGGTTATTCACTTGGGGAGAGGGAGTGGGGAACAATTTGATTTAATGCATTTGTATTTGTAAAGATGCAGCAGGTCGACTTATGCATTTAAAATCCTTATTATTGTGGTATCACACCCGGGCTTCTCTATACTTGATTAGGTTGGTACTACATCCCCGATGTTGGCGCTGTGATAGGAATGAAGGCACGCTACTGCATATATTGTTGGAATGCCCCAAAATAGTGTCCTGGTGGAGAGCAGTAATGCATACTATAGTACGAGTTTTGGGCATTAATGTAACTGCTGATGCTTCACTGCTAATTCTAGGGAACACTGGGAAACTGGGACAGATTAATGTATGTCAGTGTGTCTGGGTCATGACCATTATCACAGAAAACAAACGCCTCTTGTTGAGTTGATGGCAATCGACAGACATACCGAAAGTCAGTGAGTGGTTTGATTGCATACTTACAGTGGCAGGTTTTGAGCGGATGTCATATATTGCTCAAGATAAATATGATTACTTTGCTCGGGTCTGGAAGCCTTTCTTGGACTTCCTGTGAAAACCTTTACCAGCTGGACGAGTCTAGTTGCCCCCACCCCAACCCCCACACAGGTTCAGGGTAATAGTGGTGTCATGGTTCCCTGTGGGATATTTGTTGAGCCCTTTAATGGATGGCTCTGGAGGGGTGAAATGGTCTCTGGTGCTTAGAGGGTCCTCCATCTTCCAGGGTCTTTCTCCTTTTCTACTCCTGGTTGGGTTACCCTCCTCAATCAATCAATCAATCAAAATCTTTATTTAGCATAGTGAACATCATTGAGCAAGCTAATTTTCAAGATGGACCTGGGCAAGATACATGAACAATACATAAAAAGGAATACCAACTTACACAGTCATTACATAGAATAGGGATTACACACAAGAGGTTAATAACAGCACTGGAGTACATTTATGAAATAAGATAGAAAGCTAAATACCATGTGCTACAGAACTTGTGCTACAAAAGATACAGAGTAAACCTATACAAGCATATATACAGAGTTTTCGTGGAGCAGGCTTGGATTTAAGTAGTATGTAGTGCAAGGGGGCAGGGCAGGAAGGGAGGAACTTGGGAATGAGAGCATAGCAATAGGGTGCCTGAGGGGCTTTAGCACCAGGGCAGGTGGCAATGGTTATCAAGCTAGGTGCAATACACCAGGAACAGGGGCAGAGGGTGACATGCCAGGAAGTGTAATATTACTAGATGCCAGGATGACTCAGAGAGGGACACTCTAACTTAGACTGGGTGGATCTATCAGGTGGGGTACAAATAGACACAGGCATACTGAGTAGTGGGGCAGGAGTACCAGGAATGGAATGCACCTGACAGGGCTAGAAACTGAATCTCGGGGGGAGGGGGACACTGGAGGAAGGCTGGGACATCAGGGGAAGCAGTTACAGGATTCCTTAAATGAATGAGAATATAGTGTTTTGAAGGCTGATAGTTTGATTGGTAATGCCAGTTGCAAGGTTTTTTGCAGGTTCTTCCATAATGCGGGTAGATCGTGATTAATAGCAGACCTACCAAAGCATGACTTGAACTTAGGTACTGCAAGCGAGATGTAAGTAGAACTCCTTAGGGCATACTTACCTACTGCATTTAGAGAAAGACAGTCCAAGATATATTGGGGCAGTAATTTAGTAATAGTCCTGTAGATCCAGAGGGCTGCATTTCTCTGTCTTTTGTATCCAAGGGAGGACCAACCTACTGCAGCATAGAGGGAGCAGTTATGAGCAGAATAAGGAAGTCCAGTAAAGACTTTTAGAGCTCTTTGGTATAGTGTGTTGAGTCTGGCCAGAGCAGTGACAGTGCTTTGGCTATAAAGAAAGTCTGCATAATCCAATAAGATGAGAAAAAGTGGTTTGGACCAGTCTCTTTTTTGCCTCCAATGTTAGTAGGTTTTTGATCCCGTTAAAGAGGTCAAGCCTCTGCCTCAGCTTCTTTATCAGCTCATCAATGTGATAATTGAAGGAATACTTTTGGTCTTTCCAGACCCTCAGTTATTTGAATTTTGTGACATAGTCCAGTGGTTCACCGAGGAACATATGAATCTGAGGTAAGTTACCTTGCTTTGCAAGGTTATTAGCATTTGCAAAGGAAAAAAAAGCATCACCTTTGTTTTCTTCGCATTCAGGAACAGTTTTTGTTGCAGGAATTGTCATTGTAGCATTCCCATTCAGATCTTAAATTCCTGTTGCATTTCCCTGCAAGCTGCTTCCGGGGAGGATCTGTCAATGTAGAATACCGAATACCGTATCATCAGCAAAAAGGTGAATATGGGGGCCTTGGCTGGAACCTTCTTTTTTCAGTTTTTGAGGCTTAGTCTCACTTCCTTGACTCAGCTGTGGAGGTCGCCATGTAGTAGTTGGGCAACTGAACCGGTGTGCTGACACAAGATCGACACCACCACCGCAAACACCAGCACAGTGACAGAAATTGCCTGTCTGAGTCGCTGTGCTGGTGTAAGGAAGACACTGGTGGTGCATTTCTCAGTGTTGCACCCCCCCCCCGGTCCAACTCTGATGTGGAGTTAGATATTTAGAGATCGGGGGTGTGGAGGTAGAGCCTCCTGATAGACACACAGCGGCATCCCCGATGGCACAATGCTGACACTCGGCATTGTGTCTGTCGCTGTGGGGGATGTCGGTGAGAGCACTGTCGCAGCACTATAGTAAAACCCTCAGAACCATATGCTCCTACAAGTAGTTGTCGAACGAGAATAGTTTAACAGACTGATTCTACTCTTTGTCTATAAGTGTTTTTTATTGTATCTGTTACCTAGAACTCAAGTTTGTGGTCCTATCTCTCATTAGTACGCTTAGATTGTACTTCCAAGGAGTAGTATATACTGTGCTCCAGCCAGGGTCCTTATTTGAAGCTGGGCAAGTTCCTACACAAAAGGTCACTGCTGTGGTAGATGGAACCCCTGCACTTGTTGCAAGGAGTCCCATTTTTCTCCTGGACAGATTCTAACAATGGATGCCTCCAGTTCAGGATGGGGTGCTCACCTGGGCCAGTTCTAGACCCAGGGGTTATAGTCAGACCTTGATACAGGTCTCTACATCAATGTTCTTGCGTTTTCTCTCCAGGTGGCTGATGTCTTGCTGACAGATAGGAAGCCTTCCACAAGACACACCTGTTCGCTAAAATGGAAGCATTTCTCCAAATGATGTGCTTCCCATTCAGAGGACCCATTTACACATTATACCTATACTGTACTGGCATGCCTACTGTTTTTATCTGACTCTGTTCTCCAGGACTCATTCCTTAAGGTACACATGGCTGCCATTTCGGTTTTTCATGCCACTATTGATGACTGCATGGTGGCACACCAAGAAGTGTCCCATATGTTCCTTAAAGATCAGCTGGTGCCTTTGAAATAACTTTGGAAAACATAATAGCCGAACACAATTCAGCTAGTATTTTACATATCGTCTATAGATTTCTCCTCTTCATTAATTATTACTGAAGAAATTCCCACAAAAACAGGATCTTTATCCCTTATAGACCATCTGCATCTATAACGTACTCCATGCTTGACATCATAATGCTCTGCTGTGACATCACAGAATGTTGCTATGGGAATAACTGTGATGTCACAAGCACAGTATTGTGACATCAGGTTGGGAAGAAGCAATAAGAGCTGATTAACCCTCAGGGAACAACTTTTCTGTTTTCGTGCATCTGATCTCAGTAATAAATAATGAAGATAAGAAATACAGAGCTAATGAGAAATATAAGCTACTTTGTGTCCAAATATTACAGTATGATCTTCAAAGTTCTTCTTGAGGCATCGGTGGTTCTTTAAGGATATCCTGCACATGTGTCCCCTGATTCGTAAACTAGTCCTGCCTTGAGACCTTAATTTCTTCCTTGAAAAAATTGACTCTGGCTCCATTCAAGCCTGCTGTAACTTGTGAAATATGCTTCCTTCTTTGGAAGACTCACTTCTTGATTCCTATAACTTCTGCCTGAAGGATTTTCAAGCTTCAGGCTCTCACACATTAGCCTCCCCTTAGCGGAGTTTTCACAAGTACAGAGTATCCTTGCATACCAGTCCAAGCTTTTTTCCCCAGACTGATTTCTGACTTCACATTGAATCAGACCATAAAGCTCCCTGTGTATGTTCCTAAGCATGCTTACAAAGGTGAGGCATTGCTCCACAGATGTACTACATATAACACTACGTTTATATCTCAGTTGTACTAAGGACTGCAGAAAGTCCTCTCAGCGTTTTGTCTCATTTTCCCCTGGGAAAGAAGGCTCACCTGGTATTAAGCAATGCCTGTCCCAAAGGCTTGCTCACTGCACTGAATTTTGCTTTAGGAAGTATGGTGAGGAACTTCCTGATAAGGTGTGTGGCCATCTACATGTTGTATGGCCACCTCTGTTGTCTCTTTTCAGATGTTTCTACGGCTAACATATGTGCCGCTGCCACACGGAGCACTGTGCATACTCTCACTAAGCAGTCTGGACATCGTCTCATGCAGAAATGCTAGATTTAGCCTTGCTCTTCTGCAAGGCCTTCTGTCCTGATTGCATGTCAATCAGGGGCATCACCAGCAGGAAAAGGGAGGTCATAATTCATTTATAGAAACATAGAATTTGATGGCAAATAAGGATCGCTTGGCCCACCTACTCTGCCCATTTTCCTACCTACTGGATAAGCTGCAGATCCTAGTTAACCAACAGCTTACTTCCTCCTACCCCGAAATAGAATTGCCTTATGTCTGTCCCATGCATTCTTGAATTTCCCCACTGTTTTTGACTCCACAACCTCCTCAGGAAGGCTGTTCCATGCGTCCACCACCCTCTCCATGAAAAAATACTTCCTCACATTACCTCTAAGCCATCCCCCTCTCTGTCATCAAATTGTGGCCCCTTGTTCTTGCATATCTCTTTTTCTGAAAGATGCCACCCTCTTGGACTTTGTTGATTCCCTTTAGGTACTTAAAAGTTTCTATCATGTCCCCCCTCTCCCCCCTTTCCTTGAGGGTATACATATTAAGCTCCTTTAGTCTCTCTTTGTATGTCTTCAGATGCAGACTCTGCACCATTTTAGTTGCCCTCTTCTGTACAGCCTCCATCCTGTCTATGTCCTTGCAGAGATGGGGTCTCCAGAACTGTATGCAGTACTCCAGATGGGGTTTCACTAACTGCCTGTACAGAGGGATAACAACTTCCTGTTTTCTACTGGTGATGCCTCTCCCTATGCATCCCAGTATCCCCCCAGCCCTCCTTACAGCCTTCTCACAGTGCTTACCCACCTTTAGGTCATCTGATATGACTACCCCCAGAACCTTTTCCATTTTTTTTGTTGTTAGTATCTCACCCCCCACTGTGTATGCTTCCTCTGGGTTTTTGTTTCCCAGGTGCATTACTTTGCACTTCTTTGCATTGAATCTAAGCTGCCATACATTTGACCATTCCTCCAACCTTGCCAAGCCCCTTCTCATCCTTTCCACCCCACCTTGTGTGTCCACCCTGTTGCAGATCTTTGTGTCATCTGCAAAGAGGTATACTTTTCCTTCCAGTCCCTCCACAATGTCACTTAAAAAGACATTAAAGGGACCGGTTCCAGTATGAACACTGCGGTACCCCACTAGTAACCCCCTAGTGTTCAGAGTGGACTCCGTTTACTATTACCCTCTGCGTCCTGTTGCCCAGATGGTTTTTTGCACAGGCTTCCACCCTGGGACCCACTCCAAGGCTGGCTAACTTGTTTATTAATCTTTTGTGTGTGACTGTGTCAAATGCCTTGCTAAAGTCTAGGTAGGCCATGTCCACAGCCCCTCCCTGGTCTTCTACTTTGGTCGCACAGTCAAAGAAATCTATTAGATTCGTCTGACATGACCTACCCGCTGTGAATCCATGCTGCCTTGGGTCCGGTGCACTACTGGCGTCTAGGTACTCAACAATTGTTTCTGTCAGAAATGATTCCATCATTTTCCTACAACTGAGGTCAAACTAATAGGTCTGTAGTTCCCTGCCTCTGCCCTGCTCCCACTTTTGTGAAGTGGAATCACATCTGCCCTCCTCCAGTCCTCAGGTACCTCCCCATCCTCCCATGATTTGTTAAAGAGGGTAGTCAGTGGTGCCACTAGTTCTACACTTAGTTCTTTTAGAATTCTGGGGTGAATCCCATCAGGCCCCATTTCTTTGTCCACCTTCAGTTTTAAGAGTTCATTCAGAACCCTTTCTTCTGTGAATTAACTGGTATCAATCCCTCTATCCAGAGTGTTTCTATTGTTTAGTTTAGGTACCTCCCCTCCTCTTCTTTTGTGAATACTGGGCAGAAGTATTCATTCAGTATCCCTGCTTTTTCACTGTCACCCTCTGCCCACATTCCCTCTCCTTTATTAAGCCTCAGTATCCCTCCCTTGATCTTTTGTCACTCCCTAATGTACCTGTAAAAGGTTTTATCCCCCTTCGTAACAGAGTTGGCTATCTTTTTCTCAGTTTGGGCCTTTGGTATTCTGACTACCTTCCCTGCCTCCTTCTGCGTTAACCAATATAGTTCCCTATGCTGCTCCTTCTGTGTTTCCTTATAGTTCCTGAATGCTATCCTTTTCTCCTTAACCTTCACTGTCACCTCTTTTGAGAACCATAGTGTCTTTTTCCTTCATTTTTTGTTTTGTTGATTTGCTTTCCACAAAGGCTTGTTGCCTCTGTGATGGCAGTTTTCATTTTTCCCCACTGTTCCTCCATCCCCTCCTTCTTGCCTGTTTGCTAGTGCTTTTCTGAGGCACTCTCCCATTTTGTCAAAGGCAGCCCTCCTAAATCCAAAATCCTTGCTTTTGTAAGGTTTGACTCTACAGCTGTGTTTACTGTGTACCACAATGTTTGGTGGTCGCTTGTTCCCAGATGGCCACCGACTTCTAAATCTGAGATCCTATCTCAATCCCCATTTGAGAGTACAGGGTCTAAGATTGCTCCCTCCCGAGTGGGTTCTAACACTAGCTGTCTGAGGCATGTCTCCCGTAGGGCATTGAGATTAGAATGACCCTGCTCTTGGATGTGGCTGCAGTAAAGGTTCTCCAGTTAACATCTGGCATATTTGGGTCCCCCATCAACATTATCTCTCCTTTTTCTGCCATTCTAAGAATTCTTTCTACAATTTCCTTGTCCATTGCCTCACAATACACTAACTGAGGCCCCACCTGGAGTACAGTGTCCAGTTCTGGAAGCCTTACCTAGGTAAGGACATAGACAGGATGGAGAATGTTCACAGGAGGGCAAAACAAGATAGTAAAGGGATTTCATTACAAGTTCTATGAGGACAGGCTGAAGGAGGTGAATATGTATTCCCTGGAGGAGAGGGGAGAGAGAGGGGGGATATGATAGAGACATACAAATACCTTACAGGGAGGAACAGGGTGCATGAAAACACTATTTTCCAGTGAAAAAGATGTTCCAGGACTAGAGGGCATGGGATAAAGTTGAAGGGAGGGTGATTCAGAGGAAATGTGAGGAAGAATTTTTTTACAGAAAGAGTGGTGGACAAGTGGAAGACCCTGCCTTAGGAAGTGGTGGGGGTTGAAACAATCATGGGATTTAAGAATACATGGAATAGACATCAGAGAATTCTGTAAGTCAGGGGTAAGGGACAACAGACTTTTAGAAAAACATAAAGGGAACTTATAAGCTCAAATGGGCAGACTAGGTGGGCCATAGGCCCTCATCTGCTGACAGTATCTACAGCATGTATTTAAGTAAAAGGGCCTCTGAGCTCATCTCCAGCGGGGAACTAAGGAGCCATGGGGCTTCCCACGTTTCATAGGCATTGATTTTGACATCATCATGGGCAGTCCCCAGCTAGCAAATGTTACCTAGAGATCCTGACGCTGATGACTTAAATTTCCAAAGGTGTGGCCCAACAGAGGAGATTTTCGTGAAGATCTACTGTTACAGTGAGTCACTGTTCTTTGTTATTGTCATTTTTTTTGGTGACTTTTCATGTTTCCTCTTTTGTGAACTCATGTTCTCTGATGGTTATGTATGATGTAAGTAATTAACTCCAGGTTGCTCCTGATAAAGGGGCATCTTGCCTCAGCGAGCCTACCATGTTAACAAAATCCAATAAATAATCAGATAAGGGGAATATGTTTAACCAGGAAAGGCACACGAAGCCAAAGCTTGTTTCCAGGTGCAACCTGGGAACACAAGGAAGTTAAGTGACTTGCTCAGGGTCACACAATATGCAAGTGGGGGCTGTGGGGTTCAAACCCCAGTCTGGTCTGCTGAATATCACCAGATTTGTAGTTCAGAGCCTCAAACCACTGCGCTATACTGCCTCTCAAAATGCAAACAGCACAAAGGCTGGAAATAAATGATTGGGGTTGCAAACGCTATGCCCACAAAGTCTGAAAATATGTTAAAAGGGTTCATATGTTTAACTCCCACCTATCATACCGCATTCTGAACCCCTAGGACAGCCTACAGCTACAGGGCCATATACCAGTACTATACAGCCTCATACAAGGTCGACATAGTAAAACTGGTAAATAGTAGCCCTAATCCCCACACCTCCTCCTTCCCTTACCCTAGTGACCAGGATGGGACAATCAGTTATCCAAATAGCCAATGGCTAGTAAAACAGTTGATTTTTCTACCACATTTTAATACTTTCTAGCTAACTGGCTGCCTGCCAGTTAAGTGATTTTTGATCCCAGGAAAATGATGGCCACTAAAAATATACTGAATTGGCTAACACATTTCGAAACCTACTAGCCGAATCGACCACCAGCTCACTAACTGATTTTTCCCACCATGGTGTTGACACAAGGCCATGTTACAGGTCAAGTACCATGCTACAAGGTTGTGCTGGGGTTCGTTTATTACTCTACAACAAGACCCTACAAAAAATAGTATATATTGTATAGCAGTTTAAATTCACACCCATTATATCTGCCTCTCTAAGCACACTTGACATGTTCATGTCCTCTTAGTTTCACTGGTGGAACACTAGTGCAGCTATTGTATATTAATCACCTACAGTATATTTACTGTCATTTTATTGTCACACTAATATGAAAACAGCAAAAACAGCGAACATAAAGAGACAGTCAATGTTTCCTGTTATATAGTATGTTCCAGACACATAACTTACTGTGACTATTTCTAAGTACAGTCTTAAAGAAAGCCACTTACAACTACAGTATGCAATGTGTATAGTAGTTTCAAATTTGTAACAATTACGCTGCTTTGTGGAGGGTCTACAATACTGTCTGCCAAGTAAGGTGCACAATATAATGGATGTAAACCTTTTCAGTTATGCACCACAGGTATTTTAATTAGAGACCTACAATGTGTATGAAACACCAGACCTATGCGGCATGATTCTGGGCTGGTACTTTGCCCATCAGTCTGGAGGGTGGGGAAGGGGGTAGTGGCAGCGACTGGGGTTGCTACATACCAACTTTACTATACTGACCCTGTATGAGGTACCATAACATTGATGTATGGCCCTGTACCTCTAGACTGTTCTTGGGTCATGAGGGTAGGGAACATGGTAGGGTGGGTAGGAGTTGGACAAAAGAACATTAGTACCACATTTCCAGACTTTATGGGTATTGTGTTTGCAACCCTTTATCTTTGATTTCCAGTCTTTGTGCATTTTGTGTTTTGTGTGATAACAACCCTAATAAGCATTAATGTTTTTTTGTGGGATATATATACATACATACATATCTGTTAGCACTGTTTGCAAATTGTGTGAGAGGCCTTTCGGCACCATGCAATTCTGCTTAAAGTTGAACCAGCACAACATTCTATGGGATTTGCATATGCAGCCCATGATGCTTTGCATTGTGTGGGCATGTGTGATTTTGTATTTTCTACATACATATGCAGTATATATATTAGGGTTCAACGGTCACTTCAATGTTAAATCCAAACTGTTGAACTTTAATAACTTTGTAACCGTTTGACCAAGTCACATGAAATTTTGCATATTCTTTCAGGGATGAAGGGTCTTTTAATGTGGTAAGTTTTGTTCTGGTCGGATGTGTGAAAGTGGTGATACGCAGTGTCAAAAAATGTGAAAATTATCACTTTTTGTCAAATTTGTTGTCACACTGCTGCACAAAAATGGCTTGGGGTTTCGATCGTAAATGTTCAGGATATATAGGTCTTGGGTCACAGATGTGCCTTTTGAAGGTTTGGTGACAAAATATTAATCTGTTCAAAAGTAATTAAATTTAAAATTTTCGCATTATTTCCTATGGAAAACTTTAGATGTGAGGCTAAAGGACCCCTCCAGTCTATGGAGCTTTCCTCAAAGGGTAACATAAATTTAGGTTTATACTTAACTCCCAGCGGTTTAGGAATTATGACTAAAAATCTGGTTTCGGGTTTCTAGGGCATAACTCCGTCAATTTTCAAGGGAGTTATCTGAATCTTGGTGAACATGTAGTCCACGAAGAGGTACAGTACACATGTGTGTGAAGTTTGGTAAAGATCAGCCTTGAATTATGCATTTGGTGCCATGTTTAATTTTGGTGGAACTGTTGGGGTGCTGTGGGCATCCTGTGATGACTGTAATTGGTATGATGCATTAATGTTGTAGTACTCAGTGAGATCTTTCATTTCATATACAGTGTTACAGTTAACTCCAAATACTGAGTGAGCTATAAGACTGTGAAAGTTCTAATGTTATTCTACAGGAATTTTTGCATTCGCCCGGGTTCAGGTTAGAGTTAGGTCATATATATGTTGGAGTTATTGGGGGGCACATATCTGATATTGTTCAGGGTACCAAGTTACACCTTTTGTCATGTGTGCCCCACATTGAATATAACGTGTTCCAGAGTTAGGTTAGGATTAGGTTATGTGTCTGTTGGAGTTCATTGTGGGCACCAATGTGATATTGTTCAGGATACCAAGGTACACTTTTTATCATGTGTTCCCCCATTAAATATTACTTATTCTGGAGTTAGCATTACAGTTCGGATGCAGGTTAGGTTCTGTGCCTGTTGGAGTTAAGGGGGGCACATATCTGATATTGTTCAGGGTGCTGAGGTACGCCTTCTGTTGTGTGTGCCCCCAACTAAATATTACTTGTTCTGGTGTTAGGTTAGAGTTAGGTTATGTGCCTGTTGGAGTTAATGGGGGGCATATATCTGATATTGTTCAGAGTGCTAAGGTATACTTTCTGTTGTGTTTGCCCCCCCCCATTAAATATTACTTGTTGCGGAGTTAGGGTTAGAGACAGCTGGAGATGTTCATGACGTAGGGTACAAATACTACTGAGGACTGATGCATGGATGGGGGCCCTGCACTCCCAGACACAAAAATGGATACTATTAAGGAGTATTATATGGATGCAACACAGGGCCCTTCGGGCCTGTGCTCCCAAAGACAAATACGGATACTACTAGGGAATGATGCATGGATAGCAGCGCAGGGCCTGGAGGGCCCTACTATCCCACACACAAATATGCAGAAGAGTATGGCGTGATGGGAATAGAAATAAGGATACAATTACAATCTCTTAAAAAATTATGGAGGGTTGCCCTCTGCTATCACAAGCAAATAAGCCTTTGATTATATTTTCTCAAAAAGTAAGGAAATTATCTGCAAAAAACTTTGTTAATGCACCAGTAGGGTTCCTTATGATTATACTTTCTCAAAAAGTAGGAAATGAGAAAGGAAAATGTTGCCACACTGGGCTTTGAACCACAGACCTCTGGTATGCCGTTTCAGCACTCTAACCATTAAGCTTCAGGCCAACTGATTAAAATGTCCAAAGAACTTCCTTTTTTACAGCTCCACACATTCCTTTCTCTAGTGTTGTGCAATCCCACAACCAGGAACCAATTTAGAAATACCGCTTCTCTCAGTGCAGTTTAACCCCTGCGAGGTATATATTATTTTTAAATCAAGGATGGACTCGGCCTACATTTATAGGGTGGGTCCCGTAGGGCATTGCAGCATACAGGAAGTAGTAAAGAGAGAAAACAAACAAACAAAAAAAAAATTGGGGCGATAACAAGTAGGTGTCTTAAGCAGGTAGTAGATTAAGGAGGGAAAAAGACTTGATGGGATTGATGCAGTGCAGTGGTTGTGGAGCAGCTGTCTTCAGGGAAACATTCTGGAGGCTGTGGTGTTGCCCTATCTGCAGGCACCTCTCTGGGCTGATGGAGGAGGTTGCCTGTCTCTCAGCAGAGTTGTCCAGGCTGCAGGTGGCATCCACCCCCACTTAGAGATCACTGGATCCATAACCTGAACCTCCAAGGATGCCCATGAAGAAGAGTGATTGGACTATGGTGGGCCCAGAGAAGGTGAGTGGGCGTCCAAAGTACCCCCCTCAACTTGTCCCATTTCATAACTCCTACGCTGTTTTGGAGGAATGGGAAGGCCCCACTCAGAAACCTGAGGCTGGGACCAGGGAGGATGGGCAGATCTGCTAGGATGGAGCCTCAGGGAAGGGAGGGAGGCAGGGGACCCGGGGGGGGAAGCTTCTGCTAGTGGAGGACTCTATTGTCCAGGGAATGGAGTTAGAGACACCTAGCAAGGGAGAGAGGGCAGTCAAGTGCCTCCTAGGAAGTGCTGCATGGAGGGATGGGAAACGGATCCATAGGATCGGTAGGGCAATAGCTAGGAGGAAGCAGCTGAATGTCATTGTCCACCTGGGAACCAATGACCTGGCCAGTAGAAGGATGGAGTTTGCCAGAGTCCAGGAGGATTTCAGGAAGCTGGGAGGAAACCTGAAACATATAGCATGCTCCGTCTCATTCTCAGAGGTGCTACCTGTCCAGGACACAGGGGAAGCTAGAGCACTCCACATCCATACCTTCAACTCCTGGTTGAAGGATCAGTGTAGAAGGGAGGGTTTTGGCTTCATAGGGGACTGGGGCCGACTTGGGCACATGCGAGCTTATATAAGGAGGATGAACTGCATCTGCCCGAGAAGGGGACCTTGTTCCTTAGTGAGAAGTTTAAATGCTTCAGCAGCGAGCATTTAAACTGGCCAAGGGGGGAGAGCCAGGAGGCTTAGGAACACCCCCCCATGGGAACTGGGAACATGCAGGAACATAAGTTGACAACAGGAACAGCTGAAGCAGACAGGGAGGGGCAGGCAGGCAAAGAGTGTATAGCAAGAGATACGGGGGGGTGAGAGCACCTAGGAAAGGAAACCAGGGTGGGGGGAAGATGGTGGAGAGGAAGAACAAGAGCAGAAGGAGGGCAGACTGTAAAACATGGAAGGTCATGTGAATAAATGCCCATAGTCTAGGAGGCCTTGTTGGCTGATGCAGACCTTGACATAGCAGCAATGTCAGAGGCATGGTACTCTGCTAATCATGCCTGGGAAGTCAGTGTACCAGGCTATACACTTTTTAGGAAGGACAGGGAGGGTAAGAAGGGTGGAGGACTGGTCCTATAGATCAGAGATGGTATAAAAGCTACAGAAGTTCAGGGAAGACAGGGGGAAGCCAAGGCAATGTGGATCACCCTGGACAGCAATACGCACAGGAGTGACCTACAGACCTCTAACACAGAGGGAGGAAGTAGACAGGAACTAGTGGAGAACATATATGACATGACAGCAAAAGGCAAAATCCTGCTACCAGAGGATTTCAATATGCTGAACATGGATTGGACCACCCAGGTGGCTATTTCAGCCAGAAGCACAACCATCCTAGAATCCCTGCAGGGGGTTGGACTCAGGCAGCTGGTGCATGAGCTAACCAGGGACAAGTCGATTCTGGACCTGGTATGGACCAATGGGAATAGAGTCGAGGAAATACAGGTGGAAGGACAGCTGGGGTCCAATGACAACCACGTGGTGTGGTTCAGCATGGAGACATAGACTCAATTAATCCACACAAAGGCAAGAGTATTAAATTTCAGGAGGACAGATTTCACTGAAATGGTAGATGTATACAAGTGGTCCTTGGGAAGGGAGAGGTAATAGAGGAGGTGGAGGAACAATGGGAGAAACTGAAAGATGCCATAGTGGAATTAACAAACCAATGCATTAGGATAGTGGCCAAAGGGAAAAGAAGAAGGAAACCACTATGGTTCTCTAAAGAGGTGGGGGACAAAGTCAGGGTTAAAAGGCTGAGTTTCAGGAAATATAACGGGAGCCAAAGGGAGGAGGACAGGGAGGTGTACCTTGAATGTCTAAGGGAAGCAGGGAAGGCTGTTAGGAAAGCTAAGGTGCAGACAGAGGAGGATTTAGCATGGTCTATGAACAAAGGGGATAAGGCATTTTATAGGTACATCAGTGAAAGAAGAAAAACTGGGGAGGGGGTTGTGAGGCTCAAAGGGGAGACGGTAGAAGGTAAGGCAGAAATACGGAACAAATGCTTCTGCTTAGTATTCACTAAGGAGGGGGAGGGTCAAGGACCACAGTTGGGGTGCAGAGGCAATGCGGGGGAAATGTGGATACCAGTCCATTCACAGTGGAAAGAGTTCTGAAAGAACTCACAAAGCTGAAGGTGGATAAGGCCATGGGGATATTAGGGGAGCTGCGAAGGGAACTAGCAGCACTTCTAGTAGTCCTGTTCACAGAGTCACTCAACACTGGTATGGTTCCAGAGGACTGGAAGAGGGCACATGTAGTTCCACTGCACCAAAGTGGCAGTAGAGAGGAGGTGGGGAACTACAGCCCAGTCAGCCTCACCTCTGTGGTAGAAAAGATCATGGAGACACTGCTGAAAGAAAGTGTAGTGGCACACCTGGAATCCAGGGGTGCTCAGGATCTGAGGCAACATAGATTTACAGCAGGAAGGTTATGTCAAATGAATCTGATAGATTGTTTTGATGGGGTGACTAGGAAAGCAAATTGGGGTGGGGTGGCAGACGTCACCTATCTAGACTTCAGCAAAGCCTTCAACACCATCCCACACAGAAGGCTGATTAACAAGATTGGTAGTCTGGGCATGGGAGACAAGGTGGTGAACTGGGTTAGGAACTAGTTAACAGAGAGGAGACACAGGGTGGTGGTAAATGGGGTACAATCCAGGGAGAGGTGGATGAGCAGTGGGGTATCTCAGGGATCAGTACTAGGACCAGTCCTGTTCAATGTCCTCATTAGTGACATTGCAGAGGGGCTGGAAGGAAAGGTCTGCCTGTTTTCAGATGACACCAAGATCAGCAATAGGATGGATACTCCAGAAGGAGTGCAGAAAATGAAGAGGGACTTGGAGAAGCTTGAAAGATGGTCAGAGATGTGGCAACTGAGGTTCACTGCAAAGAAGTGCAAGGTAATGCACCAGGTTAGAGGGAACCCTGGGGAGAGCTACAGGTTGGGGCGGAAGGAGCTGACTGTCACCAAAGAGGAACAGGACCTAGGGGTTCTCATCTTTGATGAGCTTAAGGTATCAAAGCAGTGTGCAGAGACAGCAGGGAGGGCCAGTGGCATGCTGGGGTGCATAGGCAGGGGTACCACTAGCAGGAGGTGGGAGGTGGTGATGCCATTGTATAAAGCATTGGTAAGGCCTCACCTGGAGTACTGCATGTAGTTCTGGAGGCCACACCTGTGCAATAAAATCGGAGACCCAGGAGGGGTAACCATTATTAAGGAACAATATTGTCATTAATATTTCTGATTATGAGTTGACTTATATGGAATATCGAGTTTTACAAAAAAGGTTTGACTTTTATCCCTACCAATAGATTGGACCATTTTGAGACTGTTGTTGATCTACACAAGAAAACTCTATCGTAATGCAAATTTTTTGGTGATAGAGGGGATTGTCCTGAGAGGGACTTTACATCCATAGGATCCAGTGGGACCAGAGAAACCAAGGTGGATGGCATTACTTTAGATCATTTTGAGGAGAAATCTACATTTATGCCTCACCGTAATCAAACCGTACTGGTTTTTGAAAAGGTTTTTGAAGGATTTGGAAAAACTTTTCTCATCCGACTTTAACAGAGCTTTTAAAAACTGCAGCTGAGAAGAGAGGTTGGCTATTGAAATTCTGAAGTCTATTCAACAAATCATTGTGAAATCTGTGGATAAAGGGGGATCCATTGTGATCTGGGGGTGAGATCAATATAAAGATGTTGAAGCAGTTGTCAAATAGTAATTTTTATTTACCCCTGACTGAAGATTCTACTGAGAAGTTTAAAATGGACACTGATATTTCGTTACATGAGGCATTGATACATGGCACTATTACTAAAAAGACCTGGGACTTTTTGAGTGTTGCTCATGCGGTGTGGGCTGCCATATATGGCCTTCCCAAAAGACATAAGGATTTGACTAAGTCACCTGCTAGGCCTATAGTGGCCAGCATCGGTTCCCTTACTGAGCCGCTTGCACAATTTGTGGATGGTCATATTAAAGGGATTACTCATAAGGCTAGGTCCTACATTAAGGATACAGCTGATGTTCCTAGAATCATGGGGGGTGTTGGTATGCAAGCAGACTGGCTTCAAGTTACTATCCCCAATGATGATGGGTTGGGGGCTCTTAGGGAACTTCTGTATGAGAGTACCAACTACGCTGCTGAGTTTGTGGAATTTGTAGTTAATTTAACTGAAGAGGTGCTCACTTGCAACTGCTTTTTTATTTAAAGACAAAATGTATTTAGAAATTAAGGGTACAGCGATAGTAGCAACACTTGCCCCAAATTACGTTAATATTTATTTGACACATTGGGAGAATAGATCTACTTATGATAGTTCTGTTAATCCATTTTTATCACTTGATTGATTGAAGAGCTGGAAGGGTGATAAGGAAGAGCTGTTTTCATTTGTTAGTTTAGAAAATTCAAATGATAATCTTAGGTTTACAGATGCTTGTGATGTACACTCAATGCACTTTTTCGATTTAGTACTCTCTAAGACTCCGCATCGTTCTATTGTCACAGATTTATATCAGAAAGAAATTAGTAAAAATGTGTTATTATAACAGTTGCCACCCACCACACATTGTTAAAGGAGAACTGCACTGAATCTGTAAGTTATTTTTCCCAGTAGAAGCTGTTTTTGTAAATACTAATTCAAATTCTGTTATTACACTGGCTATCCAGGATTTTTAATTGTCATATTGGATGTTTCTGATTTACATGTTGCTGGTAAGAACCATTTTAGAACTGTATGATGTAGTTTATGTCCCTGTTCTACTTTTCTATTGTTGTTGCAATGGATCCATGATCTACTGTAGAACTTTGTATTTGTGTGGGACATAAACTACATCATACAGTTCAAAAATGATATTTACCATTAGACTGCAAAGCAGAAACACCCACTGAGGTTACTAAAAGGCCTGTATAGACAGAACAATAACAAAATGTTAACCAGCACTTAAGAAAACAGCTTCGTTTTGGAAAAATGACTAACAGGTTCAGTGCAATTCTCCTATAAGAATATACTAGCTGGACAATTTATGAGGTTAAAATGGAATTGTAGTAACCAGGTGAAGTTTGTGACTCATTCTTAGGATTTAAAAAAGTGTTTTTATAGTAGAGGTTATAATGAACAGGTAGCTGAGAATGATTTTTATAGAGTTAGTCAGATGACAAGGGGAGAATTAGTTATACCACGTACTAGAGTGACTAGAAATAATGATAATGATGCCTTTAATGGAGTATACTTAAACTTATTACTATGTTTTCTCCTCAGGCAAAACAGAGTTGGACTATTTTGCAGAAGAGCTGGCATATCCTAGGAACAGTACTGATCATAATTTAAAAGGAGTGGCACAATGTAAGCCTAGAGCAGTATTTAGAAAAGGTGATGGTTGCCACGACTTGTTAATTCATAGTCTATATTGACAGGATAGTGTTAACCATAATAAGAATCTTTTGGCTGGTACACATAGATGTGGCAATTGCAATTATTGTGGCTTTATTAAGTCGGGGTTCTATATTTGAACAACCAATTACAAAAAAGGCATATTCTATTTGAGGTTTTAGTTCTTCCAATACCAATAATGTGGTTTATTGTACTTCCTGGTTGGGTTATTCAGAAGGGTTGCGCATGGCGTAACACAGGTGCACCATGCACAACCCACTGATGCGCCCCAGTGTGATATTCAAAAGGGGAATGTGTGTGGCACAACCTGCGCTGGCGCCAAGATTGGGTAATGTATGGCAAGTAGTGGGCGTGCCCATGCATGCCCCCTGCCATCCCAATATTCAGCCCGGATGTGCTGGAGCAGATGCAGGTGCAACCTGTACCCGCGCCACACACAGTTAAGCAAAAAATAAAAGGAGCAACAGCTGGCCACCCACAGGTGAGCTGCCATATTGCAGGGCACAACACGGCAGCTGCCAGCTGTGGGTGGCCACCCGAGCTCTGGCAGCACCTTCTTGGTAGCACCCCTCATGCCCAATCGTGGGCATTAGCATTGAAATAAAGGTCCAATATTCCTGGTGGTCCAATGGACCGTGTCCAGCCCGATCGCAGGCATTAGTATTGAAATTAAGTCCAATATCCTTGGTGGTCCAGTGGACCACGTCCAGCCCAATCGCATGTATTAGTATTGAAATGAAGTCCAGTATCCCTGGTGGTCCAGTGGACCGCGGCCCAACCCAATCACAGGTGTCAGTTATAAAATTAAAAAACAATCCATCCCTGGTGGTCCAGCAGTACCCTCCCACCCACCCACTGAGCCCCTACCACCCCGCCCCCGGTCAGCGGCAGGTGGCAGCTCCTCACCCGCAGTTACTCTGGTTGCCCACCGATTGACTGGGCTTACAGTAGGGTTGTACGCCCATTGGTCCACAGCATGAGCCAATGGCCGTGCAGCCCGTACTGTACTACACAGTCCAGAAATGTGAATGGATTACTGCTTGTTGCTGCAGATATTTCTATATTATGTGTTATAGAATTTTGTATATATGTATATATGGGGATTATCTAAGTATTTTTTACGCATTTTTTTTCTATCTTTCTATTTATATAGCATGTTTTTAGGGGCTCATTTTTATTATTGTTTATACAGGCCTTTTGTTACTTACCTTTCTGTCGTTGCATGTATGTTTAGCATTGTGTGGTGTTAAGGCTGCTGTCTCTTTAAGAGAGCACCTTAAAAGCAAGTTCAATTGCTATCTTATCAGGTCTTGAGAAAGCACTTAGTGGTGCCATGAAAACGTTTGACCTGTCATCTGGAGAGGATCTTGCATGTCGTTTTACCCTGCTTACATGGTGTTTTCTTAATAAATGAGTTATCCTGCATATAAAGTTTATGTCTGCTGGTCCATTCTGTGAGCTGTGGTCTTGTGAGTACTGGGCACTTTTTGTTTTATGTCAGCACCAGCTTCTAACCCAAAGCCACCCCTTTGGAGTTTTCTGAGTACCATGCATGGCCACTCATCTGTTTGAGAATGCGCAAATGACATCCTAGCTGCCAGCATCCAGGGGGAGGGGGATAAAGAGGAAAAACCCTGTGGGAAGCAAGATGGGAGTGATACTCCTTGGTCCTCATTGAACCCCCTATATACATGAGGGCAACCGGATGGGAGCTCACGCCACCCCAAAGGAATCCATCACAGCTGCAAGAGCTGCACTGCAACCCCCCAGAAATGGGGGTGCAAGATGCCAGAGATGTTAAAGATGGGTGTAATGCCCCAGAGTTCCTGATGCCCTCCAGAAAGAGGGCATCTGAGTGAAGTAGGTGTCCCAGGTGCCTCAGGGCCATAGGTGGGGTAAAAGGGGGGCATGCTTTAATTAGGGCCCTGCCCACCTTAGAAGCCCCAGACCATATTCCTCGTAAAGCTCCAGCATGGCTTATTTTAAAATGTTTCCCCTGTTTATTTTTGCTCTTCCTCTGCCTGCCGGCATTTGTAGACCCCCTCCCCCACATTGACAGCTGCTGAGAACCTGCTGTAATGATTCCCAAGTGCCTGGATAGGGGGAGCAGGGAGGAAGACTAGGGATCATGAGGATTCTGTTTGGAATCCTCAGCCCTTCTGAATGTCAACAGCCATTCATTTAGTTACATAGTCAGCTCCATGAGAGAGGCAGCAGCAACAGGAGTGAGGGGAGTGACCAGCTGGCTGGGCAAAGCAAGAAAGGGAGGGATTTTCCTGCTGTTCCTGCATCTCTTCCTAAGTCCAGGCTGGTCCGGGATTTCAGTGGTTCCCCCTCCACCTCTTTTCTCATCAGCATAAGGCAGTCCAATGTGGTTCCTGGTTGGAAGCAGTAATGGAGGAGCAGCCGTGAAAGGCCCTCCCCTCCATTTCCCAGCATCTGCGGCATCATGTGAGGAGGTGGATCCAGGCCTCCTTCCTTTCCTCAATCAGCAGCACCCGGCTCAGAGACAGAAGCAGGCTCCAGGGTGAGTGGCGGCAGCACCAGCGCCAGGTACTGGCCACCAACAAAGACTTTCCTTTTTATTATAAAAGATAAATGAGCGCCTGCACCTCTCAGCACCACAGAGAGTGGAATGACCGCATGGGGCAAGCCAGGTCCTGAGAAGATGTCTCAGACAACAGCCTAAGACTACATCACATAAAATATTGCTTTTCTGCAGCCAGATATGAGATAGCCATTTTAAAGAGTAGTCACGGGGTTTTAGGAGCAATGGTTTTTCATCTACATTGGGGCACTTGGTGTTGTATTGTGTGTGGTGCAGGGAGTGTGGCACTGGGCGATATCGGTTTTGTAATGAGTTTCTTAATATGTCGTTTGACTGAAAATAGTTTTATTTGTTAAATTTTAATAGGAGCAAGACTGTTAGCAATTAAAATGCTTTGCATAATGAAATAAGTTTAAAAAATGGTGGGTAAGTGGCACACAGTGTTTTTCAAGGATCTTCTGGTATTTTTATGTGTGTGTATAATTCTTGAACGAATTTTGTTTACAGCAAGCTGTGATAGCTTGTTTAATTTTTTTCTGAAGCAGTTAAAAAGGTGGTCTCCTGAAGAAGCCCACACATTTTGGGCAAAACATAGAGTGGAACACTCCTACATTGAATAAAAGCACAGTGGGTGTGAAAATTGTCATCTGAGAAGTCTTTTTTGGTCCCTCCCCCCATTATCTTCTTGTAGTAAATTGTATCTTGGGTATGGCAGCACACAGAGACTATACTGACCTTGTTCTGCATTGACTGTAGTACCTCCTATCCTGTATAGACACCCTCTCACCCAAAAAGATAAAGCGCCCCGAGGCAGAGTTCCAAGTAGTTAAATAAACTGTGTGGGGGTGGGAGGCCTCTGACTAGCAAACTGTCCATGGGGTGGAAAGAGGCAAGGTTCCACTAGAGCCAAAGATTGTGGGGGCAGGTGTATCTTTGCCGACCCCGCCTTTAAGGCAGAGTAGAGAAGGATAGAGAGCCACTGGAGCTAGAACAAAAGGGGCAACACTATTTCAATTAACTGAAGACAGAGCACCTGATATGGACTGTCAATTTCTACTGGGTTGTATCTAAAGACTGCCTATGTGAAATACATTTTAAAGAATGGCCAGTGTTTTTGGTGGTGTCTGCCTCCCTCAAAACTTGGCATAGTTGTCAGGATAAAAATGGCAAGGGGTCCAAAGCATGAAGTAACTCAATGCAGAATGCAGTTTAGAGTACATCATTAAAGAATGCAAAGTGGCATGCATTTAGAACTTTAAGGTACAGAGCATATAGACAAGAAATGCATTTGCATGTTTAGAGTTAGAAGGTTTAAAAGTGTATAGTACAGAGAATGTTAGGCTAGCTATAAATGGGGACATGTATGTTTTTGTGGGGTGAATCTGTGGTGCCCCACAGTCCCTGGTACCCTCCAGATAGGGACTGTCCAAATGTAGTAGGTGTCCCAGGTACCCCAGGGCCACAGGTGGGGTGAAAGGGGAGACATGCTTTAATTAGGGTCCCTGCCCAGCTAAAAAGCCCAAGCCCAGGTTCCCTGTAAAGCCTCAGCAGGGCTTGTTTTAAAATGTTCCTGTTTGTTTGTATCTTCCTCTGCTTGCCAGTATTTCTAGAATCAACCCCCCACCCAGTTGCCATGCACTGGGAACCTGCTATAATGGTTTCTAGACATGTGGGCAGGGCGAGCAGCAGGCAGGCAGGTAGAGTATTCCATTTAGAATCCTCAGCTAGGAGGAGGAGGAGCCGCTGCAATTCCAGACCAGCCGGGACCTAGGGAGGGTTACATAGATACATAGACAGTGTCGGCAGATAAGGGCCTATGGCCCACCCAGTCTGCCCATTTGAGCTTGTAAGTTCAGTTTATGTTTTCCTAGAAGTCTGTTGCCCCTTACCACTGACCTCCAGAATTCCTTTATGTCTATCCCATGCATTCTTAAATCCCGTGATTGTTTCAGCCCCCACCACTTCCTCTGGCAGGGTGTTCCACTTGTCCACCACCCGTTAAAGGTAAATGTGATATGGTGGAGACAGGATTCAAACCCACGACTGAAAGGTAATTTATATCGTAGTGCAGTGCTCTAACCACTAGGCCACACAGTCTGCACGGGTTGCAGAAACAGCAGGTAAGTCCTTCCCTTTCTTGCTTTGCCCCAGCTGGCCATTAGCTCCCCTCGCTCCCACTTCCATACGGGGATGAGGGGCAATCATGCAGAGTGGAGCAGCTAGGTGACAGAGGATAAAGAAAGCATAAATAAAAAAAAGAAAATGACCCATTGAGGCCTGCAGTGTTTCAGAGCTTAACAAGCCTTTACTTACAGCCTTTCCTCATTGTTCGCTTTCTAGCTATATAGCTATCCACTCACCACTGGCGTGTTGCTTTTAGAAGATTTGATTAAAATCAATATGCTATTGTAGGAAGTGCAATTAGCAGCCTTTCACCTCTAATTGCAGAGCCTTTTATACATCTGTGTTAATCATAGTATGCGGTACGCAGCTATGATCCATTATAAAAATGAACCATCAATGGCAAACTTTTCTATATAGAATTTTGAGAATGTGCTGGATTGTATAAAAGACTGCTCTGAAAGACTATTCTAATTTCTACTTGCAATGGCAAACTCAGACAGAGAAAAGTGCTTTCACTAGACTATAATACAACACAATACAATACAACACAACACAATACAATACAATAGAATTTGGTTTTACACAGTGCCTATTATACCCACTGTCCTCTGGGTGGAGGCGGACTGGAGGAGGGCAACTAACATGGTGCAAGGGTTGCACCAAATGCCCTTTGAGGAGAAACTGAGGGAACTCAACATGTACACTCTGGAAGAGAGGAGAGTGAGAGGGGGCATGATAGAGACCTACAAGTACCTCTCAGGGGTGAACAGGGTGCAGGAGGGTAGTCTCTTTCAAATGAGGAGGAGCACTAGGACCAGAGGGCATGTGATGAAATTGGGGGTGGAGTTTGAGAGGCATGTGAGGAAGTACTACTTCACTGAAAGTGTAGTAGATGCCTGGAACAGACTGCCAGTGGAAGATGCGGAGTCAAAAACAGTGGGTGGCTTCACACATGCATGGGACAGACATAGGAGAATATTAGTAAATAGGCAGAGAGCAGGGAGGGTCACCAGAGACTAGTTAGGGTCTGCAGAGACAGACTGGGCAGGGACCATCTGAGCAGACTGGGTGAGCTAAGCAGTCCTTTCTGCTGACAAATTCTATGTTTCTATGTTACTGTATC
Source organism: Neoceratodus forsteri (assembly GCA_016271365.2). Taxonomy (NCBI): domain Eukaryota; kingdom Metazoa; phylum Chordata; order Ceratodontiformes; family Ceratodontidae; genus Neoceratodus; species Neoceratodus forsteri. The sequence continues at coordinate 199,181,814 of CM028130.1, forward strand.
CCAAAGCACTTTGCAAAGCAATGAGTTAGATACTAGTTGTGCAGAGACTGAAGAACAGAAGAGAATAGAATTTAGAGTTACATAGCGCCTTTCATACACATTGTATCCCAAATTGCTTTATAATTTAATGAGTTAGACACTGGTAGTGTAGGGGCTACAGAATAGAATTTAGATTTTTTTATTTGTATGTTTCATACATACTTTTTTTCTAATTCAATAAGGTTTGTTTACTTTTAAGTTTTTTCCCATCACAAACATGTAGGCATTGTTGTTGTACAAAGTAATGAAAGAAGAAAAAGTTCTTATAAAATCAGTCCATTTTTTTGCTGTTAGATACATCCATATTACACAAGCAGACTTCCTAAGTCTAGCAGACAATAACAAGAGATTGACATCATGTGAATTACTACCATACAAACAAACCCCTTCCCATCCCTCTGTTCCCAAACCCTATAAACCCTCTCCCTACCCTCCCTCCCTGTTACACACAAACAATCCGATCACTCAAGTGGATTTAGATGAGGTAGGACAAAGTAGCAGGGAAGGCAACAGAGGGTGGTGGTGGGTGGAGAGCTCTCACACCCAAGGGCAGTGACGAGCGGTGTTCCACAGGGCTCGGTGTTGGGACCAGTGTTGTTTGGGATATTCATTGCAGACATATCATGGGACATCAAGAGCAAGATTAGTCTGTTTGTTGATGAAACCAAGGTAGGCGCGGTGGTGGATGACCTAGGGGGATGGCAGGGGTTGCAGGATGATCTGGCAAAGCTTGAAACCTGGTCAGAGACCTGGCAACTGGGGTTTAATGCCAAAAAGTGCAAGGTGCTGCATTTTGGGATGAAGAACCTAAGGAGGAGTTACCAGCTGGAGGGAGTGCAGCTAGCCCAGACAGAGGAGGAGAAGGATCTGGGTGTGCTCATTACAGAGTCAATGAACAACTCGGCACAATGTAGGAAGGCAGCTGCAAAGGCCAACAAAATGCTGGGTTGTATTGCAAGGGTATATCCTCGAGGAGGGAGGAGGTGATTCTACACTGTATACAGTAGGTCATTAGTTAGACCACACCTGGAGTACTGCGTGCAGTACTGGCGCGCGTATCTGAAGAGGGACATTAAGTTACTGGAGGGGGTGCAGCGCAGGGTGACAAAGATGATCAAGGGGCTGGGGGACTTATCATATGAGACGAGGCTGAAGGTTGAAGGAGTTGAACATGTGCTCACTGGAGGAGAGGAGGGATAGGGATGACATGATTGAAACCTTTAAATACATGAAAGGAATAAACAAGACGGATACAGAGGAGCTGTTCAAAGTAAGGGAGGGGAGGGCCACCAGGGGCCATGATATGAGACTGGAGGGAGGAAGGTTCAGGAGGGAGATGAGGAGACACTTTTTTACAGAGAGGGTGGTGGCTGGGTGGAATGCGTTACCTGCAAAAGTGGTATCCAGTAGAACAGTGGACTGCTTCAAAAAGGGATGGGACAGGACAAGGGGGAGGGTTAATGAAGGGGAAGGGTGGAAGGGAGGGGCAGCTGCAGAATAAGGGGTGCTAGCTGCACATTCGAGCAGACTTGATAGACCTCTAGGCCTTTATCTGCTGGCAAATTTCGTATGTTTGTAAGATCTACTTGAGGTATTGTTACTAGTGTCTCCTCCTATATTAATCTGGCTAGAGTGTTAGTAGAGTATGGAGAGGGGGGCCATACTGATTGGTAGTAGTGAGGGCTATTAGACATCTGGACTACGAGCTTTTCTGCCTGTTGAGCAAAGAGGATCTCATGGAGCCACTCTGTTCTGGAGGGAACTTCCTGGTCCAGCCAGTGACGTAGTATTATCTTTTTTGCACATAAGGAAATAAGGGCCATATGTTTACGCTGATTACTTACTAGGGCTTTTTCATAATCTCCCAAGATACAAATTTCCAGTGTAAAAGCATCCAAGAGACCCAATAGAGGATCTAATTTAGATTTAATTTCATCCCAAAATGGTGAAACCTTTTCACATTCCCATGATACATGTAACAAGGTACCAAGTTGAGTCCTACATCTGGAACACAAATTGGAGGAACGCTGGCCCATTCTGTATAATTTGACCGAGGTGTAGTATAAATCATGAATCACAAAGAATTGTAGTAACTGGTTCCTGTCTCATTTCACATCTTCATATAGATGGGCCCATATACTAGGCCTGGACCTCATGCCAGGGGAATTCATACATACTGTTTAGCAAAGGAATTCATTTACATATTTATTTATTTACTGATTTATTTATTTATTTACTTCTTTGTTTGTTAACTGGGTGTGTGTACTTGTCCCAGAAACTGTTTTCAGATACAACCCAGGCCATCAAGATGGCACATAATAGGTAACAGTAAAAAGCACACAAGGTCGACAATGCCATTAGAATGACACAATACAGCTGCTTGACCTAGATGATGAATACAACAGTAACAGGGCAATAAGTACAAATGTTACAATACAAGCTGTAATTGGTGTATCGTGGTTGTGAGAGTGAAATCCAAGTGATAAATAAAGACAATGTACACAACTTGCAGAATGTATAAAAAGCGTTACAATGCTACAGAAATGAGAAAGAACAACAAGAAGAAAAAAACAGCATGACTGATTAAACAAAACCGCTGACACCTGGTCTCAGTCTTAGGGGGGGAGCACTTGCAGGCAGAGACAGAGTTTGTACCTAGAGAGTAGGGAGAAACTGGCAGGCTGTTCCAGTGACTTGGTGCAGCGATGGAGAAGGCCTTTTGTCCCATGTAGATGGCAACCTGGGGATACTCCATGAGCAGACATGAGGAAGATCTAAGGCTACAAGGACATGGCTTGCACTTGAAGAGGAATGACAGTGGTGAAGATTCTTTATCCCAAAATGATTTGTCAATAAGGCGGCCTAGTAGGTATTCATTGGGCTTGCAGGGATAACTAGCTGAGGGCCTGGTACAGGGAGCAGTGATAAGTAGACTATAGGGCCATCAAAGCAAACCTACAGATGTTGTTGCAAGTTGTGTTGAGTCTAAATAGGTTGAATGATGAGGTTAGACTGTGAAGGATGAGGTTTGTGTATTAATAAGGAAGACGTAGTCTTGAAGGAAAGTAACATATACTAAGTGATGGCTATCGTCACTTCTGGAGTCATAAGGTCCTTTAACCGAAAGCTGACACCCAGTTTCTGATTCACACATCTAACTGTGAGTCCAATGTGATCTGAAACTGTCAGGGGGTGGTCAGTTGTGACCCCCAGGTATTTGAAGGCAGTTACTTATTAGACACTGGTAGTGCAGGACCTGTAGAATAAAACAGAATTAGAAATTATATAGCACCTTTTCAACCATGCTGTATACCAATGTAGTTTAGAAGCAAAGAGCTAAGGGGCTTTTACACTACTGGATAAGCACTGGTGCCAGTGGTGCAGATGAGTTGCACTGGTGCAGATCTGGCAGTGTAAAGAGCTGCCGGAGCATTGCAAGCCCCTCCGTTGTGTTCGGCTGCAGCGCAGAGTGTTCCCTGGTTTGTTGGGAATGTTGACCAGTGTGCAACGGTGCAGGCAGTTTTTGCAAGCATGTAAAAATGCTGTTTCACCTGCACTGTTGCCACTGCCATTCACAAACCTCTCTGCCAGAAATGTCCCCAAAACATGGGAAGGCCACCGGGAATGCTACACAGACACAGCATGTAAAGAGATGAAGCTGGCGGTGTGTTTAGAGTGAAGGAAGCCAATTCAGCTTGCAAAAAACCTGAAGGAAATGGCTCACTTCACAGTGTTTAATTTTAGGAGCCTCTCTTAGGCCCTATAAGTCTCATTCACACGGCCAAATGTGAGCTGTTGTCAATGGCTCACAGCGGCCAGATCGGTGCTCCTGCCCACGTGTGAATGCTACCATTTGGGCACTTTTCCATTGTGTGGTGTTGCCTCCATGTTCTCCCTTTCCCTGGGTTTGCTGAGTGGTGAAGGTGGTTTCATGTGTCATCTGAAGAGCCAAACCACCTGCACCACTAAACGTTCCCCACCAAACCTACAGTGACCAGAACAACAGCCAAATCAACAGAAAGAAAAGGGGGCAGCAGCAAAGCCTATGCATGTGAACGTGGCTCTAGAATGTTTATTTAAATTATTTTGAACGATTACAAAAGAAGTCGCTGGGGCAAGGTGCAGTGTAAACAAGCCTATAGACACTACAGAACTTAAAATGGTTTTACTGCCTTAAACCATTTTAAGCTCTTCAAACACTGTTTGCTTTACAACTGTGTTGCATCCATGTTCTAAAACTGTGCTAAAACCCTGCCACGGAGGTAGTCTTTAGCATGGTTTTAGGCAAACATGATTGCCTTAATGCATGTTAACAGCAGTGTGGACACGATGGATGCTGTAACACAGCTTAAGGCAACCAATCAATAAATCAATCAAAACCTTTATTTATCCAGGTGGGCATCATTGAGCACAGCTCATTTGCAAGATGGACCTGGTGATAACAAGGTCAGGTACATAGGGAAAATCATCATATATAAAAAAAAAATATATATATATATATATATACACACACACACATACACAAATATAACCCCTCACCCCTGCCTTTTTGCCAAAATGACAGGTGGCATGCTGTTGAAGCTGACAGCAGTACCTGGTGGGGACTGGGTTCGGGGAGGATGAGGTTACTCGGCACAGGGGACCTAGGTTTGGCTACTCTGAACAGGGGCACCCAAGTAAATCCGAACACAGGAAGCAATAACTATAATGTCCAGAACCAGGAATGGGATTCTTCAGTGTGGCTTTTATTCACATCCAAGCTGAACAAACAAAGCATAGACAGACCCCCATGGGGCTACATTTCCTGGTAATGCAGATTAGAGGCAACAGAACACTTTATCACTATTTCCAGCCCTCAGGCTCTATACCCACCAGGCACACAGCCCGGACTTGCACGCAGCTTTGGGTACACAGTCTGACTTGTACACACTTGGGTTTTCCCCACTGGCCGGGCTCCCCCGCCGGCCACTTGATCCATGGTCCATTGGGAGAATGAACCAATTATCCTGTTCGCGGTCCATTGGAGGAATGAACCAGTTATCTTGTTGTGGCTCCCCAAACCACACTAGAGTCTTCGACTCCTAGAGAGAATTTTCCTTACAATCCCACATCTGGGTACTTCCCTCATCACTGGCCAAGTGCCTTAGGTAAAGCAGAAATCCACAGAAGAAGTATGTAGAGGTGGACCTGGTCGCTAAAGATGGGGGGGCCACCCACCTCCAGTTCCCACAGCCCATACCCGGCCATTTCTTTGGAAACCGAACAATTCCTTTACTGAACTTTCAAATGTAGATTATGGGTAGATGTCTGTCACATCTCCTCTACATATCATTTGCATCCCAACAAGCTCTGGACTTGAACCTACCTTTACTTTGCTTAGCCCATTACTCTAGGCTTCCCAATATTTAGTAGTTCAATCCCCACATTGTCACACAAGTCCCAGGGTGAAAAACATAGGCCATTTTAGCAAGAGCAGACACTCACCCTCATGTTGCAGGTGCCCCACAGGCGACTCACAAATCTTCTTATTCTCCCAAATAAACACTGGAACACATAGGCAGCTTTTCCTCCACAAGCAGAACTAGGGGGTTGGCCCAGGAATCTGCGGGGGACCCTTTCCTGCCCCCCCAAAAGGAAGGGGGCACTGAGACTCAAAAACAGCGGTCTCCACCACTTCAGTAATCTTCCGTGTCTCTCTTTAAAGTGGAGACACACACCCTATTACTTAAAAGTAGCCCTCTGTCAGGGCTGATGCTCCTAGAGCCTCCACTGAGCTGCTTTACCAGCAAGATTCCAACTTCTCACTCCACTCACTGAAGACTAACTGAAGACTGACTTCAAAACTCCCAATGTTCTAACTAACTCCCTTTGCTGAAGATTCCAATGTGGCTCATGCAGCTGTGATAGTTCTATTGGTGATGTCATCCCTCAGTCTCAGCTGAGACTGATAACAGAGTGAGACAGTGTGAAACCCATTTAACTGGAGTTTCACAAGCTGCCTTCCCTGCCTACCACTAGGTCTTACTGGGATTCTAGTAACCCCAGGTAACAAGGGGGTTACACTCGCCCTTGACCAGGAAAATGACTGTCCACAGTCATTATTTACCCAGCTTTAGGCCATCCCACCCTATGTGCTACCTGCGGAGGGGGGTGATCAGGCCCCCTCCTACCATGTGCAAGCACAGGCAGCCAACACTAAGGGCCTAGAGGCTTTTAGCTGACATAGCAGCCTCTACACTATCCACTTACTATGGACACCTAGCGGCTCTGGTAGAACCATCCAGAGTGTAGCCCTGATAGATCAGCACTGCGGTCCCTACTGCAGGTCAGGGCCACAGCCTGTCTATCCCGCCTAACCCTCTGGGGAAAACCTATCTGCCTTTAACTTGATACCCCAGAAACAAAAACAACCCAGGGACCTCCCCGACCTTGGGCAACCTGCAACCACACACCATTGAAATACCATATTTTATACCATGTTACTGCCTCCTCCATACCCCCACAACCACACCTGTGGAAGGAAAGGGTTAATACAGTAATAACAACAATAACACCACAGTACTTTAAATTTCTACATACTAAAATACTAACGAGGAACCCTGATGAGCCTGTCCTCCTCTTCTTGTCTTCTCTTCTGTCTTTCCAGGAACACCTGTAAGAAAAAGAAAGACAACACACCCTCCTAATGTGTATACGCAGTCTACCTAAACCCCTACCATCAAAACACTGCAGAATCCCAAAAAGATTTTTTTTTTTTTTTTCAGAAAAAAGGTAGAAAATCAGTATTTACATTAGAAAACAATGACATTATTTACAGTACACATTTGGGGGAGATGGAGTGCCCTAAAAGTCGCAACTAGTGACCACAAGGCCCAAAGGCTAGTCCAATAAAGAGTCTCTCCAGGGCCGGAGCCCGGTGAAGCACAGTTCTAACAGGCCAAAGTCCCAAAGGGGAGAGTCTTTGAGGACAGTTCACACATTTTGAAGTCTGCTAGTGTAGGGTGTGTACTGCAATGTCATAAAGATAAAAAAGTTCGGACTTACCAGCCACTTATAGAATGGAAATTTTGGGACCGACCTGCACGTCTGACGAAGACTCTCCCTGGCAGCATTTCTTCCAATACAGCTGGGCGGACATCTTCCGGGAACCACAGGAGGTCACATCTGGGAACAGCTGGGCTGATGTCATCTCTGGAGATGGAAGCTTAGAACAGGAACAAAAAGAAAACAGCTGATCTGACGTCAATCGATTACCAGGAGATGAACAGGATACAGTTGGGCTGGTGTCCTCTCTGGATCTGAAGTCATCTGGTGGACCAGTCGGTGGTTTCTGGAAAGGTCAGTACACTGTAGACTGATGAATGTGGGGCACCTGAGTCCTGGATGTCCATATTGGCGAATCAATAAAGGCACTTCACAGTCTGGTGTGGCAGTATTGACTACCACTGCTTGGCTCTCCATTTTGTAGGCACGGGCACATTTGCTGGGAGGTCCTTGCACTGAGGCCAATAGTACCGGGGGTCAGAAGCTTGAATTATTACCTCATCTGGGTGCACATAATTCACACAGTGGGAGATTTCATGTCTCTCTCCGTCCACTATTCTCATTCTGTCTATAAACAGTGTCCTGCCTCTCTTCCACTGGGTATATTTCTCATGAAAGAGTCTGTTCTTTACATGCTTGTTGGCCCCAGGATGCACGCTTTTCATGGCTTCGTCCCAGATCCAGGATTTCCTGCAGTTCTCATTCTCCTCCCAGACATTCCAAGGAAAGGTCATACCATAGATCTCATTTGCCTTCCTACGAACCAGTCTCTCCTCTTTACTTGCTTTGGTCAATCTGAGACCACAGGCCTGGCTTGGGGGTGGCCAGCCCTGGTTCTGCCAGCTTCGCATCCTTAAAGAAATTAGAAATGGATCCCTGACTTCTTCATCTTGCAAAGCCAGGGCAGTGGCATCACCACTTTCTTCCATACATTCCTCCGAGGCAAGATCTTGAGGCTGTGTACCCGTTCCTTTTTCACAAGGCCACATAGGTTCCCCCTCATCTTCCTCTTCACTGAGGATCTGAGCCCAGGAGTGAGCAGTCGTTCTCACTCCTAAGACTATCCACTCATCACTAGACCCAGAGGTCAACACCTCCCACTCAAAGGCCTCCCGCATCTCATCTTCATCTAAGAGACTTGGGCTAGGCCCCCCCCCCTCCAGGGGTCTATTGATGCTTTATCTGAACTTTCCTTCTGGGATCCAGCATCTGAAACTTCAACTTCTGGTTCTGTCTCTAACTCTGCACCCTCCAGCTTTGTGCCACACTCCCCCGAGGGGCCTTCTTCCACAGGCTCCGCCTGGTGCTGTGTGCTGCCAACTGCAGATTCCTGAACCTTTGTCCATGTGGGAGCCAACCGGATTGGAGGTGCTTTATACAAGCCATATTTTTCTAGGCATACAGCACAGTGAGGAATCATGAAGATGTCCCTTCCAGCTCTCAAGCATATTTGACATACGTGCACTGGAAACCAGGAATCGCCACATGAGGAGGTAGTTGCCCTCCATAGCAGCACTTTTCAATACTCTCAGTCTATTCACTGCTGCTGTTACTGCAACCCAGGCATGATCCGGGTAATGAGCTGGTCCTGAGGCCATAACTGCAGAAAAATGAACAAAAGTTCACTGTAACTGAAAGTCCCACTTTACTGAACACACTCTTTAATTGTAAAATGGCTCCTCTGCTGCTGTGTTTACTTTACTACCCCACCCTGTAATGGCGGCGGCAGCACTCCTGTGCATCAACATTCAGAATCTGGGTCAAGCCACTGCACACCCGATTTACACAAACCACTGATAACTTTTGCTCAAACTGCACAACTTGCTCTGTTCTTACTTTAAACACATTTACAGGATTTTCCACAGACATTTTACATGCTGGAAACATTTCTTTTACTACAGTCCCTTAAAGCTTCAGATTTTTAGCACAGGATTGCCTGTGTAACTAGTGGTGCACTTTGGCTACAATCCACAGTCTCTCTCTGGCTTCAAACTTTAAACTGAGGCTGAATTCATTACTATGCACACAGTCAATGGCTTAACAGACTTGCACTTGCTGGTAGGACTTGATACAGTCGTTACTTGCAAAGCGACTACGCTGCTGCACACACATTTATATGGCATAGGGCTGGAAATCACTGTTTGAGCAGTTTTTAGGTTGTTACTTACTGTTATCAGTAGCAGTTTGCTGCGATGGGGAAAAACGGCCTGCAGCCAGTTCTTGGAGGCCTCAGAACAGAAACAGGCGGGCAGTCCTACCGATCGTCTTTTCAACCACCACTCTTGCGATTTCAATGATCGATCTGTGGGTTGAGCCTGATTTTAAACTAAAAAGTCTATTTTTACAAAGTTTACAGCGATTTTAACACTCTGCAATGCTCCTCCACTAGCCAGTACACGCACTCCACTCACACTCCCTCTCGAATGCTGGGGCAGTCACTGTAGAGCTGGCTGAGGGGGACTGATCTCAGCCTGACCAATCACACGACGCCATGCAAATGAGCCTCTTCTTCCTTGTGTGGGCTCTTCTCCTCACGGTGATCGTCGAGCAGGCAAATTTAAACTGCAGAATGCTACTTTTTTCTTTACCAACTGACTCCACGGCGGGAGCCCATTTCAGCCATTTAACATAGCCATTTACACTGCAGTCTCTCAGTCAATTCAAGAAGCATTTCCAACGTCCAGGGCACAATTTTCCTGTTGCTACCCCTAGTCTTCCACACTTTTCTTTACAACAGTTTATTTTAAAGCAGGCAAAAATGCTGTAAACAATTTTGATGCAGAACAAGGGCACACTCTTTGGCTTTACTGCTCCTTGGTAAACAGTTGGCATTTTAAACAGCAGCACAAAATCCACAGCACACAGCAACACACACTAGTTACTTGATTCAGCTTTTGGGCTACCCACTGCCAGATAGCCAAAACGCTAGCCCCCTTGCCCGAGCACCTTCCTCCCAGAACAAAATCCAAAGCGGTGCCTCCATTTTTGTAACCCCTCACCCCTGCCTTTTAGCCAAAATGACAGGTGACATGCTGTTGAAGCTGACAGCAGTACCTGGTGGGGACGGGTTCGGGGAGGATGAGGTTACTCGGCACAGGGGACCTAGGTTTGGCTACTCTGAACAGGGGCACCCAAGTAAATCCGAACACAGGAAGCAATAACTATAATGTCCAGAACCAGGAATGGGATTCTTCAGTGTGGCTTTTATTCACATCCAAGCTGAACAAACAAAGCATAGACAGACCCCCATGGGGCTACATTTCCTGGTAATGCAGATTAGAGACAACAGAACACTTTATCACTATTTCAAGCCCTCAGGCTCTAAACCCACCAGGCACACAGCCCAGACTTGCACGCAACTTTGGGTACACAGCCTGACTTGTACACACTTGGGTTTTCCCCACTGGCCCGGCTTCCCCGCCGGCCACTTGATCCGCGGTCCATTGGAAGAATGAACCAATTATTCTGTTCGCGGTCCATTGGAGGAATGAACCAATTATCCTGTTGTGGCTCCCCAAACCACACTAGAGTCTTCGACTCCTAGAGAGAATTTTCCTTACAATCCCATGTCTGGGTACTTCCCTCATCACTGGCCAAGTGCCTGAGGTAAAGTAGAAATCAACAGAAGAAATCCGTAGAGGTGGACCTGATCGCTAAAGATGGGGGGGCCACCCACCTCCAGCTCCCACAGCCCACACCTGGCCATTTCTCTGGAAACTGAACAATTCCTTTACTGAACTTTCAAATGTAGATTATGGGTAGACGTCTGTCACATCTCCTCTACATATCATTTGCATCCCAACAAGCTCTGGACTTGAACCTACTTTTACTTTGCTTAGCCCATTACTCTCGGCTTCCCAATATTTAGTAGTTTAATCCCCACATTGTCACACAAGTCCCAGGGTGAAAAACAAAGGCCCTTTTAGCAAGAGCAGACACTCACCCTCATGTTGCAGGTGCCCCACAGGCGACTCACAGATCTTCTTATTCTCCCAAATAAACACTGAAACACATAGGCAGCTTTTGCACCACAAGCAGAACTTGGGGGTTGCCCCAGGAATCTGCAGGGAACCCTTTCCTGCCCCCCAAAGGGAGGGGGCACTGAGACCCAAAAACAGCGGCCTCCACCACTTCAGTAATCTTCTGTGTCTCTCTTTAAGGTGGAGACACACACCCTATTACTTAAAAGTAGCCCTCTGTCAGGGCTGATGCTCCTAGAGCCTTCACTGAGCTGCTTTACCAGCAAGCTCCCAACTTCTCACTCCACTCACTGAAGACTGACTGAAGACTGACTTCAAAACTCCCAGCGTTCTAACTAACTCACTTTGCTGCAGATTCCAATGTGGCTCATGTAGCTGCGATAGTTCTATTGGTGATGTCATCCCTCAGTCTCAGCTGAGACCGAGAACAGAGTGAGACAGTGTGAAACCCATTTAACTGGAGTTTCACAAGCTGCCTTCCCTGCCTACCGCTAGGTCTTTCTGGCATTCTAGTAACCCTGGGTAACAAGGGCGTTACACAAATATATATACACAATGTACAAAATACATATGCATACAGAGGCAATAATGATACATAGGAGTAAGGTACAATACATGAAGGACATACACAGGAGAACGTAATACATGAGAACCATATACAATTGCGAAGCGATAAGTGATGTGCCATTCACAAGATAACATGTTGCAGGAGAACCATGTAAAGATTGCAGCCCTCATGTGAAGTTATAGCGCTGGTGCATAAACTTGGGGAACCAATTTAAAAACTGCCAGGGATTACAGCAGCGAGCAGGGAAGGGAAGAACCAGGTGGAGGTGGGAGCCCAGGTAAGTGTATAATGTTAGGATCCCACAGGTCAATTTTCAGGAATCAAGGTAAGGGAGTAAAAAGGTGGTAGAAGAGCTGGGATAGGGACTGGGTTGCCAAAGAAGGACTAAGATGGATACTAGGAACTTTGAGAGGTAGGAGTAAGGACAAGAGAATGTTAATGGGCCATGAATACATAGAGGAAGACAGAGGATAGGAATAAGATCCACATGATGAATGGGATTACTGAAGATTAAGGGTTAGAAGTAGGTAGGATAAAAAGATCTAGGCTAGGATCATGGAAAGCAGTTGCAAGGCTCCTTGATGAGATGAGAGTAAAGGGTCTTCAAGGTAGTGACACTGACTGGAGTACTCAGCTTCAATGTTTTCTGAAGTTTGTTCCACAAAGAGGGCAACACAGCACTTAGAGCTGCTCTACCAAAGTGAGACTTGACTTTGGGGACTCTCAATGAGATGGTTGTAAGGCTTCTAAGGGCATACTTGCCTATCTAGTTTAGAGGGAGGCTTTCAGTGATGTATTGTGGAAGTTTGCTTGAAATTACTCTGAGGGTCCATAAGGCAGCATTTCTATTCCATCTATACTGGAGGGAGAACCAGACCATGGCAGCATATAGAGAGCAGTGGTGAGTAGAAAAGGGGAGACCTGTGATGAATCTCAGAGCTCTGTGGTACAGTGTGTCCAGTTTTACGAGGTAGGAGGCAGGACACTGACTGTACAGGAAATCCGCGTAGTCTATTAGAGAGAGGAACATTGTTGGATCAGACGTACTTTAGCATCTCTTGTTAGAAAGCAGCTAATCCTAAAGGAAAGGCCCAATGTTTAACTTAGTTTTTTTAGAAGATCCTCTATATGATCTGTATACAGTAGGATAGCCTATGATCCAGCCATACTCCCAGGTGTTTCAATTTTTTAACAAATTCCATTTTTTCTCCGAGAATTGTAGAAATTTGCAATACTAATCCTACATATGCTGGATTCGCTGTATGTACCAGAGGAGAGAAAAGCATCACTTTGGTTTTCGTAGCATTAAGTAAAAGTTTTTTGTTTAGGAGCTGGTTTCATAATCAGTTGAATTTGGCTTGCAGGTCACTGCATGCGGCTTCTGGGGTTGGGCGGCTTAAGTAGAGTACTGTATCATCTGCGAACACACGGATGCTGGCCCTGGTTATACAATCATCAATGTTGTTGATGTAGATGGCAAACAATATAGGGCCTAATATAGATCCCTGAGGGACCCCTCTCAGAAGAGGTTTGAGGGTTGAGAATTCACTTTCAGCCTTAACTTGCTGGAAGTGGTCAGAGAGATAACTATTAAACCACTGCAAGGACAGTAAGACCAACCCTATTGTACACAGACAGGAGAGAGGCAGTCTGTGGTCGACAGTGTTGAAGGTCTTTCTTAAATCTAAAAAGACAGCACAAACGTAGTTCCTATTGTCCAGTCGTCAGTCACCTTTGTGAGAGCTGTAATAGTACTATGTTTCACTCTGAAGCCTGATTGGACTGGATTTAGGAGATTCGTAGATTCTAAGTACAGTCACAACTGATTGCTTACAATTTTTTCCAGTAGTTTTGACAGTACTGGAAGAATTGAAATTGGTCCATAGTTGTTTAGATCACCAGGGTCCCCTGACTTAAACAGAGGAATGATGTGTGCCATTTTCCATGTGGATGGGATATACCCTTGGGACAGGGACAGGTTAAATAGGTGCATTACAGGCACAGCTAGCACTTGCTGTGCCACTTTTAGGAAATAGGGGTCAATCATGTCAGTGCCAGCACTTTTTCCTGTATCCGGCTTCAGCATCAATTCTTCAACTTCTTTGAGTGAGGTAGGAGTCAGGGAGAATCTTGGATCAATGACATGGGGTTCCATCTCTTTATCACTAATCTGTTGATGTAGTAGGTTAGCAGGTGAGTTATCAAATGCTAGGCCTGCGGTTGCGAAGTGATTGTTGAAGGAATCCAATATTTCCAGTCTCTCACTAATGGTATCATCGCCAGAGATGATCTTGTCCGGTAGAGAGTTTCCAGGCATATGTCCAGACAGATCTTTGAAGGTTTTCCAGAATTTAGTTGGATTCTGGGAGGCAGCGTCAAATTCTGTGCGGTACTAGGCAGCTTTTGTATCTCTGAACAATTTTGTGCATCGGTTCCTTGCCCTTTTAAACTGGCTCCAGTCCGAGTGGGTCTGAGTTTTTTGTGTTTTTTTCCATAATTTGTCCGTCTCTATCAAAGCAGATCCAAGTTCTGATGTAAACCCAACATGTTTTTTTTTTTTATATACGAACTTTAATAATAGGAACATATTTATTTAAGGCCCCTAAGAGAATTTCATTGAATCATAAGCGGATTGTACTGTTTTTGCCAGGTAAAAATCTTGCCAATGCAGGGAGTGTTTTAGTTCATGGATTTAGGCAGATAAGTCAAAATTGCATCTAGATCTCTTAGCTGAGAACTTTGGTGGAAGTGAAAGTTTACTGAATGATCTTACACCAGCTATGAAGTAGTGATCACTTATGTCACTGAAAAAAAAGACAGTATGGGAGAAGCGATGCGGTTTGCTTACTAAGATAATGTCCAGCAAAGAGCTATTGTCAGAATTATTTTTGTTAATACGTGTAGGTTCATTGATTAGTTGCGTTAATCCATGCATATCGCAAAAGGATGAGAAGGGTGTTGAGGCATTGGATAGCCAGTCTGGATTAAGGTCCCCAAGAATAATTGTTTCTAGTGATTCTTGCCCAAGGAAGTTGTTGATATAAGAAAATATCTGAAGACCGGCAGACAGGGGGTCTGAAGCAACCTATTATACGCAGAGACAAAATAGGTGAGATCACAACCTTAAGTGATAGACATTCAAATTCATTTACGACTGTTGTTGAGTCAAGACAATGCGTAGTGAATTTATCCTTGATGTAAATGACCATACCTCCTCCTCCTGTAGAATGTCTGTCTGCTCTAAATAGTAGGTAATTTGGGATATTAATCTCTCTATCATGTTTAACCATGTTTAAATAAAACCTGATTTCAGCCTGCACTATAATAATAAAAAAAAGCCTACATGATTGTGCTCCCAATTCTGCCTATGTAATCATCACCCCCCCCCCCGTAAGGACATTCAATTGCAAGTATCCCATCATGTATTGTGGCACCCGCAATGCTTTGCACTGGTGCTGCAATCAAGCCTGGGAACTCACTTGGGCAAGCACTGTTGTTGGACTTCAGTGTGGACACTCTGATAACCATGCTACTTGGTGGTTTAGAAAACATTTTTAAAAACATTTGTAAACTTAATGTGCATACAGGGCCTTACTTGACATTATTAGCATTTTGCGCATCAATTTACAGCACAGCAGGACATTCTTAGAGCTCGGGAACAGGAAAAGCTGCTCTGTTGCCAAAAAGCAAAGTTTCAAAAGCACACACTGAATTTAAAAAAAACTGTACCATCCACCACATAGTAAGTAGTAAAGAATGAATTTACTGTGTGTGCAAATACAAAAAACAGATACCCATCCAGGATGCTAAGTATCCCAATACTAGCCAAAGCTGGTTTTATGCATGTGGGCTTCACTAGCTCTGACTGGTTTCACAAATGTGTGAGGAAGCAGGTATACATGAAACTGATTAGGGCTAGTTGTGGTGTCCTTAGTATCCTAGATGGGCATATGCTGCTGTAAGTTGCACTCCTTGTTTTTTGCATTTTGCGTACATAATTAATTTATTCTTTGCAAATTACTATGTAATAGATGTTGCAGTTTCTTTTAAAGTGTGGTCTTAGAGTTCACAGGAGGTGTCCATGAGTATTATTCTACTACATGCAAGCTGAAAATAAAACAGAGAGTTTAAATGGGTGTTTCAATCATAGGTCTTCTTCTGGAATTATCTATAAAGAAAAAGTAAGTATAGATAGTTAATGCCCAGTCAACAAAAGGTCTGAGTGCCTAACAGGACTATAATAATAGGATATTGTTTTTTCCCTAAGGGAAACCCAGTTATAATTCACTGTTATAACTTGCGGGTTATAATGGTGAACATGCACCGCGTTTACCTTGTTCTGCTCACGTGACATCCACCGCTTTTCCCTTCTTCCCTGCCAGCCATCATTCCTTAGTGCTGGTCACACTGCCACTCCGAGTCAGTGGTAAGTTTACTTTAAAAAAAAATAACTGCGCTAAAAATATTTTTCTACTGGGCTGCTTTAAAAAATGAAGTAAAACAAATGGGAAAAGTTTTTTTCTCCAGCCACTTCTGACTGCAGACCACACCGAAAGTAACTCAAGTGACCGCAGCTGCACATAGATACAGTATCTTTTTATTTTATATAATTGCAGTGGCAAAAAAATTATATCCAGCAATTACATTAAAATAAAACCTGGGGTGGTGTGTTTAATTTGAGATGTTACACACTCCCTCAGTGTTTGATGCTTAAATAAACCCATTGAGCTTCGCTTTCTGGGTTTATGTAGCATTCAACACCTCGGATGTGTGTAAAATCTCATTAAACATACCACCCCATGTATTATTCTATATTTTATACATATTGCTATAATGTATATACTATGTATGCACACAAAATGGTTTCACGACCCTCTTGTACACACTGTCCTTGTCCATACATCCATGATTACTGAGGGTGAAGGTTGTGGACAGTCTAGACCTAAGGCATGGTTTTTGGTTTCCTGGCCTTGATCTTCTCCCTTTAGAAGCACAGACAGACTCATGATGCATGACTGGTGTCAGTCTGGGGTCAAGTAATCACAGGTCAGTCTGGCTCACAGTCAAAAGGGCAGAGGACACAAGTCACACAAAACTGAAGATCCTGGACTTCAGGAAAGCTGACTATGTCAAATTGAAAACGTGCATTAAAAACCATCTCAAAGATGTTGCAGGGGGTGACGTGGAGGAAAGCTGGAAGGCCATAAAGGATGCAGTAACTCTGGCCACTGCAGAATGCACTGAACAGATCAGTAAAACTAAGAAGAGGAGAAACCCTCTTTGGTTTTCCAAGGAGGTTGCTTTCAGTATAAAGGAGGAAAAAAAAAGCTTTCAAAAAATACAAACAGACAAAGAGGGACAGCGACATGAAGGAATACAAGGCAAGGCTCAAGGAAGCAGGGAAGGTGATTAGGATAGCCAAAGCATGAACAGAAGAAAGAATTTCTGAAGGGGTTAAAAAGGGGGACAAAACCTTTTACAGATATATACGGGAGAAAAGAAAAGAAAAAGCAAAGGGGGTATTGTTCGATTAAGAACCAGATAGGGGCAGAACATGGAGACTGACAAAGAAAAGGCAGAGGTTCTGAACAAATACTTCTGCTTAGTCTTCACTCGTGAGGAAGGATAGTGGGCCAGTACTAGAAAATGAAGGACACCACACCAGTGAAACTGACACAAATCCCTTCACAAAAGAAAGGGTCCTAAAAGAACTGAAAAAATTAAAAACCAACAAAGCAAGGGGACCTCACAGTATCCACCCAAGAATACTGAAGGAATTCACAGAAGAACTTACCTCCCCATTAGCAGTCCTCTTCAATAAGTCCCTGAAGAGTGGCAGAGTCCCAGATGACTGGAAAAAAGCTGCAGGGGTTCCTCTGCACAAAAGTGAGAGCAGGGAAGACACTGGTAACTACTATCCAGTCAGCCTCGCCTCAGTGGTGGGGAAAATCATGGAAACATTACTGAAGGAAAGAATAGTGCAATATATGGGAGCAAATGGAAAACTGGTCCCAAAGCACCATGGCTTCTCAGCAGGGAGGTCATGCCAGACAGACATGATTGATTTCTTTGATTAGGTGACCAGAATGGTGGACCAGAGTGAAGCAGCAGACATAGTGTAGCTGGACTTCAGTAAGACGTTCGACTCTCTTCCACATAGGAGACTAATAAACAAGTTGGAACACACTGAAATGGGGCATAAAATAGTCAGTTGGGTTAGAAACTGGCTCCAGGAGAGAATCCAAAGGGTCATGGCAAATGGCTCTCTGTCAGAGCAAGGTGGGGTAACCAGCAGAGTCCCCCAGAATCAGTACTGGGGCCAGTTCTATTTAACATATTCATCAGTGACATTGCCGATGGATTGGAGGGAAAGGTATGCCTGTTCACAGACAACACCAAGCTCTGCAACAGAGTAGACATGCAAGAGGTAGCCACAGGAATGAACTCTGATCTAAAAAAGCTGGATGAATGGTCAAAACAATGTCAGTTTAAATTCAACGCTAAGAAGTGTAAAGTTATGCACCTGGGGAGAAAGAACCTGGGCAGGAAATACTGTATACCCTAGGAGGGTAACAACTGACAGAAACTAAGGTTTAGCAGGATCTAGGAGTACTCATATTTGATGATTTAAAGACAACCAGGCAATGCAAATAGGTGGCACTGAAAGCCAATGGCATCCTTGGATGCATAGGTAGGGGTATCATGAGTAGAAAAAGCAAGGTGATAATCCCACTGTACAGGTCCTTGGTGAGGCCGTACCTAGAGTAATGCATCTAATTCTGGAGGCCATACCTCAAGAAAGACAGAGATCATTTGGAGACTATTCAGAGGAGAGCTACGAAGATGATTCATGGACTTCTTCAAGAACCCCACGAGTCAAGACTCAACCATCTCAGCATGTACTCATTGGAAAGGAGGAGGGAAAGGGGGGATATATGATTGACACATTCAGATACCACAAAGGTATTAACTCAGTACAAACTCAGGACCTTTTCAGAGAAAGCTCATCTACATGAACAAAGGGGTACAGCAAGCGCCTACAGGGAGGTAGATTCAAAACCAACATCAGGAAGTGTTTCTTCACTGAAAGGGTGGTGGAGCCTTGGAACAGTCTGCCCCCTGAAGTTGTGTCAGCAAAGACAGTGACAGAGTTCAAACTTGCATGGGATAGGTACTGCGGAAACTTAGGAAGGAAAAAAGACTGGGGGTGTAGCCCACAAAGGCAGACTATATGGATCATATGGTCCCCTTCTGCCCACACTTTCTTATGTTCTTATGACACCCCTGCAGCACATCTACATCCCATGGCCCCACCCCTAGGATCAGTGGTCATGAAGATACCCAGAAAGACCTACACTTAAAAGGCCACCTGTTGCTGCATAGTTCACCTTATGGTTTTTGGGGTCTCCAGCAAACTTGGCATGGGTGTCACATACCCCCCACACCAAGGCGGGCATCCTCTTGGTGTGATGATGTCATTGTGTATATGATGTTGCTTCCCAGATTAAGGATGTTCCTTGGATTGACACCATGGATTGGCAGAATGTATCAGTTCTGTGCCAGACATGTACTCCTTGTCATTACCTCAAGGCAGAGGGTAGGTGAAAGACCAGCCATGCACCATAAAGGCATGACAGTAGTGACTGCTGCAGTAGTTGGGACAACTACCACCCCTATAAGGCATTGTACAATCGGTGTGCATGGACCATAGTAACCTATCACTGCCAGTTAGGGCAACCTCCACGTACCCAGTACTATAGCAGCATTTAAGATGTATGCCACTTTACACATGTGGGTCATGTCATGAGCGAGTCATTCCATCAACAGTGTCACTATAACCAGGGCCACCCCAGCACCCCCCACCTCCCGCAGTTGTTGAACTGATCATTCTTGTACAATCACTGCGATGGACTGCAGATACTGTATGGATGGACCCCAGGCATCTGGTAACCTTTTACACCCACCTGTTAGGTTACAGTATGTGCGCTGTGGCCCTGCAGCCGTAGTGAACAGATAATGTTGGCAGATGTGTGGCAAGGTCATTACATACTTGAAAATGGCAGCTGCAGTGCATCCACCAGCACTAGGCCACTTCTACGTCCGGCTTGTGTACTTTGTATATGAGGTGATTGAGGAAAGCATTCTATACCGTAACTAGCAATCACTGTTGTAATCTTACATTGTCTTAGTATTGTGCAGCAAGTGTGGTATGATTAACAGGCTTAGGCACACACTGCTTGTGTGCTTATAGGGCAAGCATCAGGGTCTGATTCTGTGGATGAGGGCAGTGCCCAGGGGTGGCAAGGCTGTAGCAGAACACCACTGTCCAGTCCTGCAGGATTGTGCCTATGACTGCATATGAATGATCATGAGGTCATTTGTAAGTAGAGTCTCATGGTTTGCTTCTGGGATGTTGTATGTTAGCAAAGTGTCTTACTGGGACAACATTGCTGATAGGCTTGCTGAATTTGACTATCAGGTTGACAGCAGGTGTCATGTCTGATGCTGTTGGTGACTACTGCCCAGTTTATTGTGAACGGTCCGCCAGGTCCAGGTGGAGCCTTCCAAGGTGCATTGAATTCCAGAATCTAAAATGACTCAATTCTAAGACTGTTACTGATGCCTGTAAAGATGTTAATTGGTCACAGCTTGAATCCCCTAATGATATAAATTATTTACTAGAAACATTCTGTAATTGTTATCTATCTATAATTGACAAAGTGGCTCCTATAAGAAAGATGAGGATTAGAGTGCATAAAAATAAATGGATTAATCAAGTTTTGCTGAAATTAATGAAAACAAGGGATAAAGCCTGGAGAAAGCATAAGATTAATAGGAATGCCAATTTATTGTAAAATTACGAAATGTTAAGAAGTAAGAAATAAGTGTAAAGCGGAAATTAGGAAAGTAAAAAGCATTATTGTTTATTCCAAAAGAAAATGTTTGCTGAAATTTCCACCCAAAAAAACAAACTGGCAGGCCCTTAACAGTTTATTGGGTAGGGAAAAAAAGGAAGCAGTTATCTCACTTCAGCATGGAGACCACTTAATAAGTGATCCTGCACTGGTTTCTGAGATCTTCAATGATTTCTTTGGTAATCTGACAAATTTAGGTTACAACAAAATACTATGCTACAAGAACCAAGTTTTGACTCTCACTCCAAATTCCATCTTAGGGCAATTTCTCCAGAACAAATCAAAGAATACACCTTAAAACGAGATCTAAGGCCCGCAATAGCACATGACAATATTGATTTTGGAATTATTAAACTGGGAATAGATTCTTTTTCCCTTCCCTTAGAAGTTATATATACTTTTTCTCTATGTTTCGGTGTTTTTTCTCTCCAAATGGAAATAGGAAACCATCAAATCTAGTTTTAAAAGTGGCAATCCTCTTTTTGTATCTAATTAAGCCATATTTCCTTATTAGCCCCTCTATCCAAAATATTAGAAAAAAGAATTCTGGGCAGACTACTGAATGCCTTAAAAGTAACAGTTTACTTTCTGAATGCCAACATGGCTTTAAACAAAAGTACAACATTGAAATGGCCTTGGTGGGGTTCAATGGTTGCATTCAGAGTGCACTAGATAATGGGTGCTCTGTTGCAGCAATATTTGTGGACCTCACCAAGGCCTTCGAACTGGCTGAACATTCACTGTTGTATACAATCCTTTCTGAATTACATTTTTCACAAGATGTTATTGCGACGCTCTGCCCCTGCTTCTGGTTACCTGTATGATATTTATATTATACATAAATGGTCTGTGCATGAAATGTCAGTATGTGAGAGATTTGGCCTTTAACTTTCAAGGTCAGTAGCTGAAACCACAGGATGTTGTAAAACAGACCAGAAGAACCAGTTAATTAAGACTTCCTTACAGAAGGGTATTTTATTGCCCTTTTATGATCTGCCCAGGCTTTTGAAGTTGAAAACCAAATGTGAGTTTTATGACTTTACAGGAGGCAGGGTAATTGGGCTGGTTCTCCTCCTTTTAGCATATAACCAGAAATGTGTGAAGAGTCATAAAATCCCTCAGATCACACTAGAACAGGAAATCAGCCCAAGAGGACATGAGTGTGGGATTGTTAAGTTCAAAGAGAAATGTTTAATTAAAGACTGTCATATTTGGGAAATGGCTAGTTACAGATTTATCAAAGCAATGACTCACATCCTCAGAGACACTTGTGTCAGAAATTATCTAAGGGAGGTTCTAGCTGACCTCATCAAAAGGGGGTGGGGACAGATAGAGTTAAAAATGAAACATTGTATATGGGATGGTGACATATGATTCTAGACTCTGACTTGGAAAGCACTTTGGTAGATAGGAAAGATTCTAAGTTTGTGGTAGGAGTTTATATTCTGTAACTTCCCATTTTTATGTTTGCTTGCACACATGTGCAAGAAACAAAGTACCACCATACTAGTTTTCGTAGGTGTGGCACCCCCACTTCCAATGCCCTGATCATTTTTGCAGGCATGGCAGCAGGGCACCAATGAATGTCTGAGCTGTTTATGACAGCAGTTCAGATGGAGTGGTGTGCAGTTGAAAGAGAAAGACCACTACAATCAGTGATGGTAACGTGAAGGCAATTTGCATACTGCCATGCCACCAGCAGTATGCAAATTGCCTTCACATCACCATCTTAGCAGTCATTCTCTTTCAGATGTACACCACTGAATCTCCCAGCATGATGTGCCCCACCCATTTCTTGTGTGCTGAGGGGGTGCTCCATCCCCCTTGTCACATGCACACACCCCCCAATCACACTGTATGTCCAACGGGGTGCTCAATCCCCGTCAGCTCCAGTGCCCCCCAATAAGCAAACTCCAAGGTGACACACTGGGAGCCCACCCCAGTGTGGCAAAGGTCCTGCATCGTCATGTGCTCCCCCGCACACTATATGGCCAACGGGGGTGCCCAATCACCAGTTGGCTCCACTGCCCCCCAAATAAACTTCTAGGTGCCACACTGGGAGCCCACCTCAGCATGGCGGAAGTCCTGCATTGTCTTTTTTTTAAAAAAAACCTGTAACAAAAGAAAACGGTCCCTCATTGACTCTCTTGCCCCCCAACCCATGCCCACCTTCTCCGCACCCCACCTCCCCACACCCCCCTCACCCCATACTTACCTACGGAGCCTGGTGTGACAATCTTCAGTGGACTGAGAACACGTCTGTACTCTTCAAAGTCGACTGCAAACTGAAAAAATGCCGGTAAGCTGTATAATGGCATAAATAGGATTTTTTCAACTTTGGTTTATATCTTGGTCATTTTTTCAAATTTTTGCACCAGATTTTCAACATGGGGTTCTTGGTACCCCATCTCATGAATTCAGTCATTGTCATCTGGTTATTTAGTCCAGAAAGGTGATTTCGTGGTCACTGTGTGGAACCACCTTTTTGGACTGATTAATGAAAAGACAGTGCCACAGTTCATGAGGTAGGCCCCCAAAAACCCTATGTTGAAAATTTGGTGACAAAATTCCCCAAAATGACTGTTTTATGAGCGTGCATTTCGTATGCATGCTCATAACTTTGAGCATTTTTAATATTTCACTCCAGATTTTCAACATTACCACACCTCCTTATGAACAGTACAGCTGTCATTGTTCACATCTTACCCAAAATGTGTTTTCGCACATGTAGCACAAAATGGCATGGTCGGTGTGCAAAATCAATGTTCAGGACAGATTAAGAAAATCACAGTGGCACTGTTCATGAGTAGAGGTCTTAAAATGGCTATGTTGAAAATTTGGTGACAAAAGTCCATAAAATGACTGTGTTACGAGCATGCATTGCTCAGTTTCCATGCACCCTCGTAAATTCACGAATTTGTAATATTTTCAATCCAGATTTTCAACACTGGTATTTTTCCACACCTCCTTATCTACAGTACAGCTGTCATTTTTCACACCCTGACCAAAATGTGTTTTCACACTTTCGGCACAGAATAGCAAGGTCGCTGTGGGAAATCAGTGTTTGGGACACATTAAGAAAATCACAGTGACACTGTTCATGAGCAGCGGTCCCAAAATGTCTGTGTTGAAAATCTGATGTAAAAAATCCCCTAATTACATTACGGTTGTGCGTTACATAGTTACTACGCATTCTCGTGCCTTCACCAGTTTTTTTATATTTTCACTCCAGATTTTCAACATTGCCATTTTTAACACCTCCTCATGAACAGTACAGCTGTCATTTTTCACATCCTGTTTGAAATGAGTTTTTGCACCTGTGGCGCCAAATGGCTCAGTCACTGTGCAAAATCACCTTCCGGCTAACTAACTGATAGTGTCACTGTTCATGTGGTGGGGTTCAAAAAGCCCATGTTGAAAACATGAGTAAAAATACCAAGAAACACCCAGGCATTAGGGTTTTGCCTAACGCCTTCTCTGTAAGGGATTGACAGGCGCCAGGGGTGTGACTTGGGATTGTCGACAGTAATGCTCATGCCATTCCACCCCCACCCCACCCTGCAGCCAGTGACAGGCATCGAGGTGCACCTTGGACTCTTTGGCCCCAGAGTTCACCCCCCCATTCTCTTATACTGCACCCATTTCAGTGTGTTTCCTTATGGAATGAGGTGAATGTAAAGCCCAAACACCTCAAGGCACACCTCAACACTTGTCAGTGTCTGCAGGGTAGGGTGAGGTGAAATGTCATGACCGTCATGGATGACGACTCAACGCCACACCCCAATGCCTGTCCATCTCTGCAGCGTGGGGGTGGAATTGGTGTCAGTTCAGTACTTCACTGCCATTCCTATACTGCATCTGTCTAACTCCTGCACTTCCACTGCTAATGCCAGCAAGCAAACATTCGGCATTGACAAATGCTTGTTCTTTATATGACTGTAAGTTTTGTGATATAATTGTTCTGTGTTTGATTTTACCTGTTTTACCATTTTTTTCTAGTAAACAACATTTTCTTTATTATACTGCCTGTATCTTCCCAGTCATTTTTGCATGTGATTGCATGAGCCTGTATTAAGTCTAACAGCTGTAGGGCTTGCATGGTGTTATTAAGCTTACTTAAAAAGGTAAGAAATACATAGAGTTTGTAAGGGTTCATTTTGGATACCTGGCTGGATGCCCTTGGGCAAAAAATTATATTGCATCCCCCCAAAGCGAGTATTATCTGAGCCTGTTAATTGGGTATGCTAGCGTAAGGTTCACAGTTTGAATCCCTCCAGAACTCGAGGCTAGTAGGTGATTCTGACCCAAAACAGACAGGAGGATTACCCTGTCTGTCACCTGTTCACACTATTGTACTCTGAGGTTGGCACTGTGGGAGCAGAGGGCCTGACCTGCAGAGTGCGTTTGTGACAGCTATTGCATGGTATTTACATGGTATTCTAATTATCTAAACAATAGATGTCACAGAACCATGATAGAGGGTACACTATCCACATCTAGAAGGATCTGCTGTGGGGTCCCACAGGGATTCATCTTGGGCCCGCTATTTTCTTTCTTTATTTATGAACTCAGCACCTCGAAGTTGTTCACAAACATCTGTGACACTCTATGCTAATGATGCTGTCGTACACAGCATCGACGATAACTCAACTACTGTAATGGAGAATGTGCAGACCGATTTCATTCATTTCCAGAATTGGCTTAATTCAAAACGCTTGGTGCATAATTCTAAAAAGACTAAGTTTATGGTCTTTACTGGGCCCAAGAGGAAATCTGAAAGCATAAACCCCCTAGTTGACCTCAATGGTGATACTATCGAGTGTGTTGAGAGTCTTAGATGGGTGGGCATTCTCTTAGATTCACATCTTACTTTTGAGTCCCATATTAGCTCCCTTAAAAAAACCCTGACTCAAAGACAGTTTATTTTATAGAGTTAAACCTTTTTTTTGACTAATGAATCCTGGAGATTATTAACACACAGTTTCCTTTTAAGTTTGATGGATTATGGCTTAATTATCTATACGGCTACTACAGTTAAAATACTGGACAAGCTCAGGGTCACTTATAACTCCATTCTTAGATTTATAACTGGATCGGCCTATCATGCACATCACTATAAACTGTTTAAACTGGCAAGCTGTTTATCCTTTGACAACAGGGTGTGCTTTAAAATTGTTTTTTTTTCCTTTTAATGGTATACTTGGTCTACCATCTCCATCAATCAATGCTTTGTTTACAAGAACAACAAACAAGTGCAGGACTCGTTCCCAGAGTAGAATAACTTTTACCTTACCACTCTTTAGAAAAGCGTCAGGTCAGAGGTCTCTACTGTATAAAGCTCCCTCCCTGTTTAATGCCCTTCCTATCAATATTATTAACTGTTCTACAGTATTTACAAAAAAAAAAAAAATTACAAAATTGGATTAATCTTAGCAATGAATGTACCTGTTTTTCAACATAGATTCTGTATGGTCAGTTACTATGTATCTGTTCTAATTTATTAATGTATTTTTGTTTTTATTTTAGTCTTTGGTAACTAGGTAAGGCCCACTAGGCACAAGTGCCTGTTTTCAGGGGTGACCTGGGAGCACTGAGCAGTTAAGTGACTTGCTCAGAGTCACACAGTATGCAAGTGGAGATTGTGAGAATCAAACCAAGGTCTGGTCTGCTTGATGTATTAAGCTTGTTCATAGCTTAGTACTCTAACCTCTAGGCCATACTGCCAGCCCGAGTGATGTACAATGTTTTTTGTTAATTTGTCATATGTGAATACGGGCAGTGAAGCTCATCATGCCTGCAAGTATAAACAATAAACAAGCGTTTGTCAATGCTGAATGTTGTCTCACTGGCATTGGCATTGGTAGTGCAGGAGTCAGAGACATGAATAATAGGAATGGCAGTGAAGTTTGGAACTGACGCCAACCCCACCCAACCCTGTAGAGACTGACAGGCATTGAGGTGTGCCTTTGGGTCATCAGTCATAACGTTCATGCCATTTCACCTCACCCTACCCTACAGACTCCGACAAGTGTTCCATTAGGCCTTGGAGTAGTGGGGCCTTAAGTTCACCCCAATCCAGAAGAAAATAAATTGAGATGGGTGCAGTATAGGAAAATGGGGTGAACTTTGGGGCTGAAGAGTCCAAGGCACACCTTGATGCCTGTCACTGGCTGCAGGGTGGGGGCGGGGGTGGAATGGCATGAGCATTACAGTTGACAATTCAAAGTCACACCCCTGACACCTGTCAGTCTCTACAGGGTGGGACGTTACAGTTAGAAACCCTAACATCCTGGGAATTTGTTGGTATTTGCACTCCAAATTTTCAACATAGGGTTTTTGTGACCCCACCTCATGAAAGCAATTGGGACCTCCACTCATGAACAGTGGCACTGTCATTTTGTTAATCTGTCCCGAATGTTGATTTCCCACAGCGACTGCACCATTCTGCACCAGATGTGCGAAAACACATTTCGGGCAGGATGTGAAAAATGACAGCTGTACCATTCATAAGAAGGTATGAAGAAATGGCAATTTTTTAAATCTGGAGTGAAAATATTAAAAGTTCTTGAAGTTAGGAGCATGCGTGGAAACTGCACATCGCACACTCGTAACACAGTCATTTCGTGGAATCTTTTCACCAAAGTTTCAACATAGACATTTTGAGACCTCTGCTCACGAACAGTGTCACTGAGATTTTCTTAATCTGTCCCTAACATTGATTTCCCACAGTGACTGCGCCATTGTGCGCCAGACGTGTGAAAACACATTTTAGGCAGGATGTGAAGAATGATAGCTGTACTGTTCATAAGGAGGTGTAACAAAATGGCAATGTTGAAAATCTGGAGTGAAAATATTAAAAATTCTCAAACATACGAGCATGCGTGGAAACTGTGCATCACATGCTCGTAACACAGACAGTTGTTTGGAATTTTTTCACCAAATTTGCAACATAGGCTTTTTGAGAGCCCATCTCATGAACAGTGGTGCTGTCGTTTCACTAATCGATCCTGAAAGGTGATTCTGCGCAGTGAGCGTGAAATCACCTTTCAGGACAGAATAATGAAATGACAGTGACTGAATTCATGAGGTGGGGTCCCAAGAGCCCCATGTTAAAAATTTGGAGCCAAAAGTCACAAAAATGGCCGAGATATCCACCTAAGGCGAACCCCACCATTGATGTCATTATACAGCTTACCGTGATTTTCTTCAGTTCACAGTTGGCTTTGAAGAGTGCAGACATGTTCCCGCTCCACCAAAGATAGTCACGTCAGGCTCCAGAGGTATGTATGGGGTGAGGAGGGGTGTGGGGAGGTGGGGTGTGCAGAGGGTGGATGCAGGTTGGGGAAGGGGGGCTGTCGTGACCACAAGAGACTGTTTTCTGTTTTACAGGTTAAAAAAAAACAACCAGACATTGCAGGAAGGTTTTTCCCCCACAGGTTTGCTTTGGGCACACAGGGGTGGGCTTCCAGTGTGCCACCTGTGTTTTTTGGGGAGGGGGGACTGAAGCCAACAGGGATTGGGCCCCCTGTCAGCAAAGACAGTGCGTCTGTGTTTGGGGGGCATGATGCCAAGGGGGATGGGCCACCCTCAGCAGATTATGGACAGGGGACTGAAGCTGAAGGGGATTGGGTCCCCCATCAGCAAGCATTTCTGTGTTTGGGGGGGAATGATGCCGAGGGAGATTGGGCACCCCCCTCGGCAAACAAACAAAACAAAGGGGAATATATGTCGATGGGGACTGGGCTCCCTGTCGGCAAACAAACTGGGGAGGGGGCATGCCAACAGGGGGATTGGGCACCCATGAAGTCGGCTTGCTGGGGATTGTGAGAGGCAGACAGCTGACAGCTACCATGTTTACTGAAATGCTATACCAGGCAAGGCACACCCTGCAATGATGGGTCACTCCCTCATTGCAGCGGCGAAATTGTTTCAGGTTGGAGGCATGCTTTTGCAGTGCTGTCATAGACAACATGCTATTTCATTTGTGCCACAGAGACCAGCCTGAAAAATCCATGGCACCATTGGCCACAACACGACCGCACCTCCAAAACCTGCTACTCCACACCAGGCTACCACAATATGTTGTTTACACTGCATGCGCAAGACAACATAAAAATGAAATGAAAATGAAACAGCAATGGTCACAGAGTGTGGACCTTCATGCTGAATGAGGAGGCAGTGTGGAAGGAATGATCTATTATATATTTCTCTTCTTCTTCGTCCTGTGGCAATGCTGGTCCTGCTTTCTCAGCTTGACACCCTCCAAACTTTCCATCCCACATTTTATGCAACATTATATTGTTTTCTGTAACTTACATCTGATTTCCTTTTTCTGGCCCCTGTACAATATGCAATACAGTTGAGCACTGCTGTCTGTCAGTGTGAATGGTCCCACCAAGTGAGCCTGTTATGTATTGGGGCCTGCACCAGCTAGCATGTGCTTGGTGCTCCATTTAGTGTGCCTGCTGGCAGTAGGGGTGCTGGGTTGTGGGGTTGCTATGATGGTGCTGCTGTGCTTGTTGTGCTGTAGTGTTTTCAGTGAGTGAGGTGGAACATCTGTAGGGGAGGTCAAGAAGGTTAACCTTTCCCATGTTGTGTACTGCCCAGAACATCTTGCACCACAGGGTTGTCTATGTCACTGCTCTCAGCCCTTCATGTACATGATCCTAGACTGTGATAAGCACATGTCTATCACAATCTCCTCCATCAGACTGGGGTCATGTACATCCCTGCCACTCCCTCCACTGGTGCTCACATAGGCCTGGTGTTGGAAGACATACTGTAAGAGTATGACACAGGGGACATACCACTTGTGTTTGTTTGCAGTTCTGGTGCAAAGAGGAATTCTAGCCATATTGGTCCTTGGAAAACAGAAGACGCTGAAAGGTTTGATACCTTTTATTGGACCAAGAGTCTTGTACAAAGACGGAATTCCATCTTTGTACAGGACTCTTGTTGGTCCAATAAAAGGTATCAAACCTTCCAGTTCTGGTGCAGGGAGTATAGCTGGTAGATGCACAGTGCCCTGTATTCTAACCAGCAACACCTACATCTTTGTCAGTGTCCCCTGCATTAAACTGGTACCATATGGAGCTGCACTGACATGGGACATACCCACCTCCCCCCGGTGACTGCTGCAGGGTGTTGAGGCCCATCAGTATGACAGCCACACCATACATGATTGTCCCATCTACATGTATGCTGATGACACTAGGACCAGCACTGGCATGCCTCACTGAGAACCCATTCAGCAGATTATACCAGTGCGGCCCTATCTGTCCATTCTCAGCTACCATTATCGAGTTACTTGCTATGGGGCATTTTCTTCCCTGTATGACACAGTCCATGGGTGTTCCATGATCATGCAAGCAACAAAAGAGTCAGCACATACCAAAGAAGTAGAAGTAGTCTTCCAAGCAGATTTATTAAGTCAATGTACAATCAGTGAGTGAACAATGCAGGCAACAGAGAGCCTAAGTAAGGAGTTCTGCTATCTGTTGCCAACTTGCCTGACTTGTTTAGCACTGTGGTTGAATAAATCTACCTGAACAACTACTTCTACTCATCTGGTGTGCATTGTCTCTTTTGTGGCTTGCAGTACTCTTTCAACATTTGATTTGGCAGCAACAACAGCCCTGCACTCTGGCTGTGTGTTTATTTGTGTATGGCCATGGTTGTGTTTTCACAGTCAGCCCCTTCTCACTATGTACCACTCCTTCCACCCCATGGGCAAGGCAGCCACTCTACCACCATCCTGAGGAGTCTGGTAATGTACGCAGATCCTAAATATACATTGTACAATACATATTTTCAGTGCTTTTTTTGCACATCTGGGCCACCTTTATGAATTGGGCATCAAATACAGATAATTCATGAAGAAGACCTAATGGTTGAAGTGTTGATTCTAACTTTAATTTCCATTTTTAGCATGCATTTTATCTAACCTTTTTGTTATATTCACTTGCAAATCATGCCAGCATATTGGTATCAGTCTGAGCTGTGAGAGGGCTTTTATGGAGTCTGCTAGTAGCTTGGCAGAAGACACCAGGAGAAAGGACTGCTGTGTGACTGGACTTCTCTGCTGGGACTATATTCCCCTCCACCCTCCCACCCAAAGTCAGTTCTATTTTTATAGGCACAGGATTTGACTGACAACAGGAACTTCCTGTTTGGGAGCAGGAAGTGAGTGATCACAGAGCCACCAAAGACCCACCATCCTAGAAGGGCAAGAGTAGCTCTCCGGCCCCCTCTAGCTGCTGGAGGTCTGCCTCTGAGCAAGTAAGGGTCTACTGAGAAATATAGGATATTCTTGTCTCAGAACAGTCCAATCAGGAGCTTAAAGGGCACACAGACAGAAAGTAAGGAGAGAGAGAAAAAAAAAACAGAGGAAAGAGTAAGGACTGCAAACAGTTAAGGGGCCAGAAATAAGACATGATGGGAGTGGTGCAGTGCAGTGGCTGTGGAGCAGCAGTCTTCCGGGAGACGTTCTGGAGGATGTGGTGTTGTCCCATCTGCAGGCACCTCTCTGGGCTGAGGGAGGAGGTTGCTTATCTCCAGGCTGAGTCGGCCAGGATTTGTGGGACCTCCTCTTCCATCCAGAGACCACCAGTGCCACTGCTGTTGCCTCAGAGGTTGCCAAGAAAGAGAAGCGGTTGGACCACAGTGGGCTCAGGGAGGGTGAGGGTGGTGGAGCAGAGGCGCATCCCTCCAGTTGTACCTCTCCACAATTCCTATGCCATTCTGGCAAAGTGTGGTTCCTCTATAGGGCTATACAACACGAATCATTAGATTATGTGCTTTCTGCCCATGTTATACCATCATCCCAAGGGAGTTCCTACACCTAGAGGTTCACAGGTGTTGAGAAGGTTGTGATTGGACAGACGGGGGAGATCTAGCGGTGCAACTTGCAAAAACAGAATCCTTCTGGAGTTTTAAGAAGTTGCAGGCAGTGGTCCCCCCCCCCCTCCGGACTTGACACAATGGAAATTGTGTTTTTAAAGCCGTGGGTGGAGCCTACAGACATTTTGGGATTGATTGATTGTAGCTTACAAAAAATGGCGGATCATGGAATCCTATATTGGACTTTTGGAAGTATCCTTCTGAAACACCAACGGAGCTTGAAACACTCCGTCACGATCAGCCGCTACAGAATAACAGCCGCATTATTTCAGCTGTTACTTCCGCATTCTGGGGCAAGAACTGAGCATGCATGACTCGCATGCATGCGCAGTTCTGCTGGTACCACCATGTTGTGAATGGCAAAATGGCATTCACCGCAACTACCCATGTGCGAGTGCTGTGCATGCGCAGTTGTGTCATCACCGCTATCTTTCACATGGCACTCCTCCTGTACCCTCCCACTACTCCCTGTCCTCCCCACTCCCTCCCAACACTGGCAGAAAAGAAAACTCTACCGCACCCTCCCAATGCTGTTGACCTCCCTGCTTCCTCCGTTCCCCATCTTCGTGCCTATAATGGGGTGCCCAATCCCCGTGTCAGCATTATGTACCCCCCAACTCATGAGGCACACTGGGAGCCTGCCCCAGTGTGCCCAAATGTATTTATTTATGTTCCCTGTGCCGACATCTGGGTGCCCAATCCCCGTGTCGGCACTATGTGCTCCCCAACTCATGTGGCACAGTGGGAGCCCAACCCAGTGTTCCCAAATGTATGTTTTTTTTCCTTTTTTCTCCATACCAACATCAGGGTGCCCAATCCCCATGTCGGCATTATGTAGCCACCCCTCCAACTCATGTGGCACACTTGAAGCCCACCTCATTGTGCCCAAATGCATGTTTTGTTTCCTGTAAATAAAGAAAACCATCCCTCGATGTGTGGGAGAGATATTGTGTTTTTTTTTTTTTATTTATTTCAACCTTGTACTGTACTGTATACACTGTATATACTTTTTCTTCCTTGTATATTATTGCTCTTTGTATACCTGCTTCTGTACTGTACTGTACTTTGATGTATTCATGACCAGGTTCACCTTGCAAATGAGCCTTGCTCAATGGTGCCTGCCTGGATAAATAAAGATTTTGATTGATTGATTGATTTATCAACATAAGGTGAAAACTCCATTGACTGCCATTATAGCACGCTTACCTTTGATGCTTCATTTGCGGTTCAGCTTTCAAGAGTGCAGATGTGTCCCGGTTCACAGAGGATGACAGCGCCAACTTCCAGAGGTAAGTATGGGGCAAGGGGTGGTGCGGGAGGTGGGTGCTCAGTGAGAGGGTGGGGATGGGGAAGGGGGGACTGGGACAATGACGAGGGACCATTTTATTTCTTACAGGTAAAAAAAACACATCGAGGGATGGTTTTCTTTATTTACAGGAAACAAAACATGCATTTGGGCACACTGAGGTGGGCTCCAAGTGTGCCACATGAGTTGGAGGGGTGGCTACATAATGCCGACATGGGGATTGGGCACCCCGATGTTGGTATTGTGAAATAAGAAAAGAAAAACATACATTTGGGAACACTGGGTTGGGCTCCCACTGTGCCACATGAGTTGGGGAGCACATAATGCCGACACGGGATTAGGCACCCAGATGTCGGCACAGGGAACATAAATAAATACATTTGGGCACACTGGGGCAGGCTCCCAGTGTGCCTCATGAGTTGGGGGTGCATAATGCTGACACGGGGATTGGGCACCCCATTATAGGCACGAAGATGGGGAACGGAGGAAGCGGGGAGGTCAACAGCATCAGGAGGATGCGGTAGAGTTTTCTTTTCTGCCAGTGTTGGGAGGGAGTGGGGAGGACAGGGAGTAGTGGGAGGGTACAGGAGGAGTGCCATGTGAAAGATAGCGGTGATGACACAACTGCGCATGCACGGCACTCGCACATGCGTAGTTGCGGTGAATGCCATTTTGCCATTCACAACATGGTGGGACCAGCAGAACTGCGCATGCATGCGAGTCATGCATGCTCAGTTCTTGTCCCAGAATGCGGAAGTAACAGCTGAAATAATGCGGCTGTTATTCTGTAGCGGCCGATCGTGGTGGAGTGTTTCAAGCTCCGTTGGTGTTTCAGAAGGATACTTCCAAAAGTCCAATATAGGATTCCACGATCAGCCATGTTTTGTAAGCTACAATCAATCCCAAAATGTCTGTAGGCTCCAGCCACGGCTGTAAAAACACATTTCCGTTGTGTCAAGTCCTAGGGGGGAACCACTGCCTGCAACTTCTTAAAACTCCAGAAGGATTCTGTTTTTGCAAGTTACACTGCTAGGTCTCCCCTGTCTGTCTAATCACAACCTTCTCAACACCTGTGAACCTCTAGGTGTGGAAACTCCCTTGGGATGATGGTATAACATGGGCAGAAAGCACATAATCTAATGAATCGTGTTGTATAGCCCTAATGTTCTCTCCAATGCATTCCTTTAACCTATGTTTTGTATGTCTGACATTGTATGAGCTGCATGTGCAGGAGGCAATGTACACCACATGGGTAGTGTCACAATTGATACATTTTTTAATGGGCATGGATTCATCAGTAACTCAATTTGGAAATGAATTGGTAGCAGTAATAGTGTCACACTCCTTACACCTGCCTCAGCAGTGAGTACCTGCAGGGAGAGATGGTAACCAGATAAGTGTGGCTTTACTGGGTTGCAGACCGTGAGTAACCATATCACCAATATTTGATGGTCTTCTGTACACCATGCATGGTGATTGTGCCACATACTCAGATAACTTGGGGTCCGTCTGGAGGATACCGCAATATTTCCTCAGAATGCCCTCCAGTTTTCTGGCTCTTGTACTAAAGGCAAGACAAGGCACATTTTATTTTTAATGCACCCAATCCCTGAGGCTCTGGGGCCCTATTCCATGAGTCTTAGGCATGATGCAAGGTGCATTACACCAGACCCAATGGTGTAAATCGCACTTTGCATCAAATCACCTGATTAGTGAGATTCCTGTGGCTTCGCCATGCCGCATGAGGTTGCGCCAAGGTGAGCCGCCACCCACTACACCCGCAATCTACTGCAGCATGGTGCAAGGGTGGGTTATGGCAGCAACTGCGACCTATTCCAGAAGGGCAGCTGCTGTAACCCACTAACGCCATTCCAAGACCCACTATGGCACTGCGGACTTAGTCCAGCATGGAGGTGGTCCAAAGGGCATTCATCCTTGCCAACTGATGGATGCCCGCTCCACAGCACCACGGGAAGCACATATCCCTGCTCCACATCCTCCCCAGCAAGATCATGCCCCACCCCTCCAATTGTTGGGAACCCGCTGGGGTCCATTTCATGCACTACCTGCCAAACCCCTGTGCCACCCGGCCAGCCCCCCCAATGCCCCCAGGTGGTTGCGGGTGCATTTTGGGTGGGGGGCCTCCAGGGGCAGTAAATCACGGGCCGCGACTTGCAGCACCCAGGTCTATTGAGCCATTCATGTTGCACTAGCCTGCGGCTGCCGCAAGTCGCGGGACGTAGGTGCCGGGGACCCTGTATGGCACAGGGTTCTCGGCGTAGCACCGCATGGTACAGCTCGCATGCACCCGCAAGTTGCACCATGTGACTTGGAATTGGGCCCTGGGTGTCTAACAAAAGCATGACAAAATTAAACAACAATTAAAATCAAGAAATTACAAGAATAGATAAAAATCGGAATTCCAGTTGTTGTAGTTACCTATAATAATAAAAACAGTACAGCACAAGATCATTCTATAAAAGCCAGGCTGAAAAGGTAGGCTTTTAGCCTTTGCTTGAAAATACTGAAAGTTGTTACAAAGTTCAGCCTGGTATCCTACCTTGCTTCACGTGGGTGCGGTACCATGAGTGCGTCTCTATTGGTATTTTTTTGCCAGAATCTGCTCAGAAATTAAAGTCACATAAAAGTTCCATGGTGGGAATATTTAATATAGAGAGTTTGAGTCCCAGCAAACATGGTTCCTATCAGGTCAGCATATTTAACAGAACATACTTACGGTTCTGAAACAAAGTCAATCGGCCTCATCATTTGAGGACTATCCATCCTGGTCAGGCTCTCGTGTCTGAAATTTGGAGATGCATGTGCCCACTGCTTTGAGGTCAGTGAATACATACATTTTGTCCTGTAATGTAAACTGGAACATTGCTGGAAAGCTCAGTCAGTACTAAATGTCCATTGTATGCAGTTTTGGGATTACTCTTTCAAAGGCCTTAGGCCTTTTCCTCGTCACAAACAAGGAAAAGTACAGTCTGGATCCTTCCATCTCAACCAGACCTTGGTCCCTTGCTGCTTTCAAGATTTTGTCCTGTATGTCAGAGGATTTTTTGACCATTAAAATGGTATGAGGTCCTTTTTCTGCACCGCAGGCTTGTCAAGGGGTAATTCAGTATGCTTTCATGAGGATGGGGTGAACCACAAAGCAAGTGTCTCAGGCATCCATCTCTCAAAAAAACCTCACTGGATCATCCCCTCAGAATCCTCTGGCATGCGCAACAGTCTGATGTTCAGAGAATGCACAACATTCTCCAACTGCTCATTTCAAGCCATGAGGACTTCCTGTTTATTATCGATGTCACTACAGCAGAAAAGGCTTTTTCCCTGTGTATGACTTGATTCCAGCATGGTGGGAACCATGGCCCTGACTGTAGATTCCACTTTGATTAGTCTCTCTGAGTGCAAGTCAAGTTTTTTATCAAGCATACAAATTCATTGTGTTGGTGCATTGCCCTCCAACTGCAGGGACTCCAGTGTTGCAGCTAAGTCCCCTGATGCAGTCAATGCTTCATTCTACTCATTTTGTTGTGCACGTCAAGGTCGTCAGATTCTTAAACTGTGATATTTCAGTACAGGACATAAATCATCAGAGTACCATTGAAAACCATCGCAACAGCAGCACAAATAACAGTTCAATCACTAAAGTTGTAAATTTGTGAAGAGGAGCTCAAGAAAAAGGTTGCCTTCCTTGCTGGGTTGCTATCTCCACCCCGACCCCAAATTTTTAACATAGCTCTTTTGTTACTCATCCTCATGAATAAGAAATGTGTCATTTTTCAAATCACACTTAAAACATTTTCACGTTCTGCCACAAAATGATGTTTTGGCCAAAATTTTATAAATGACACCTCATGTTCATAAGGTAGTGTCATGAAAAGATTATGTTGACCTTTTGGGTCAACATCTCAAAAATGAGCAAAGTTGTGAACAAGCCTTGAAATTTTTTTTAATGTTTATTTATAACATTGCAATTGTTTCGGTTTTTGAACTATCCTTTATAAATAGTCACAGTTTTTGCATGTTTCTCCACCTTCCGTCCCCTGTTTCGGTGGTATCCCCCTAGCCCTGTAACAGACCCATCTCATGGGCTTACAGGTTAATACCCACTTAACCAAATCCATATGGGGTGGCCTGCCATGTTGGGTCATATGGTGGCTGCAGGGGATGCCAAGTGAACTAGGGTTAATTCCTCCATTTTCTCTTTGTGGCTTCTGTGTGTAATGTGCTCACGTATGTGAGTGTTGACCTGCACATGTGGGCTGCTTTCGCACATGTCCCCCACCATGCCTACTGGCCCTGCTGGCACTGCCTCCCAGCATCCACCAGGTGACAGACAAGAGGTGTGACTCAAGAGTTCCCCTTCCCCCAAGGGAGGAGAGAGAGAGAGAGAGAGAGAGAAAGAGCTGTCCTTGGCACACTTAATCTCCCTTACCCAGCTGGCCCCAAACCACCCTGGTCCATTCCCAAACTTGGTTTCTAGCATGGCAGGAGGTAAGACATCCAGCACCTCAGCCCTCCACAGCACCACTCTGGCAACATACTCAGTTTTTTTTTACCACATCTCATGAACATGGCAGGTGTCATTTCCCCAATTCCCCTCCAAAACCAGTTTTCACAGTCATTCCGTTTTTTGTGCCATTTGATAAACGACACCTGTAATGGTCATACTCTGGAGTAACAAAAACTACTACCTTGAAAATTCAGGGTCACAACCTAAAAAAACACTAGTGTTATGTGTGAGCCTCTTCATTTCCCAATCATGACAACTTCGCTATTATAACTCGTGTTGTTCATTTGTTAATTTTAACTGCTGCACTATCTATGCACAACAACTACACAGCAAATACAAGCAAGCAAACATTCGTCATTTGCCAATACTTCTTTTAATTTGCAGCCAATGTGCAGATGCGGTACTATTGATTTTTTGTTCTGCTACTCCAGGTGCAGACCATCACGGCAGAATCATTAAAGCCTAACAGAAACTGCACTCCTTCCTGTGACTTCAGAGGCAGCAGACATGCTAGTTTCATTCTCAAGTAGTCAGCCCAGGCTACACAACATGCTATATAGAATAATTTTGTAGACTGGATGACCCAAACAACATGAACACACACAATCATAATTCAAACCTGTAGCAAGCACCACTATTTTTGGTTGTCAAATCAGACATTAAAGTCCTTGTTTTTAGGGAACATTTGTTTTGCAAATGCACAATGTCTTTTGGGGCCTTGGGTCACCTGATTCCGGTCAGTTTTGAGCCCTGCGGAATGACACACAAGTGTTTCTTAAATGGGGGCCACTGTGGCCACATGGCATGGCCACTGGCTTCATATTGTAGGGCTAATGAAATCTTCTGGCCCTCAGGGCAACTAAAATGGTGCAGGGTCTGCACCGGAAGACATATGAAGAGAGACTTAAAGATCTTAATATGTATAGCCTCGAGGAAAGGAGGGAGAAGGGGACATGATAGAAACTTTCAAGTACCTCAAGGGAATCAACAAAGTCCAAGAGAGTAGCATCTTTCAAAAAAAGAGGTGTGCAAGAACAAGGGGGCACAATTTGAAGATGGGGGGGTGGCTCAGAGGTAATTTAAGGAAGTATTTTTTTAGAGAGGGTTGTGGATGCATGGAACGGCCTTCTGGAGGTAGGTTGTGGAGTCAAAAACAGTGGTGGAATTCAAGCATGCATGGGACAGTCATAAGGCAATTCTAGGGGTTGGGGGTAGGAAGAAGTAGGCTGCTGGTTAACTAGGATCTGCAGCTTATCCAGTAGGTAGGGAAATGGGCAGACTGGGTGGGCCAAGTGGTCCTTATCTGCCATCAAATTCTATGTTTCTATGTTTCTAGGTACATGTGATGGATCATCCAATAAAAAAAAAAACTAAGAAGACAAATGCTGAGAGAGAAGGCACCAGTAAATTTGATTTACTGTGAAGTTTGTAAACAGAAATGTGTTTTATCGGGGGTGGAGGGCTAAAAAAATAAAGAGTGAGGACACTAGAAACTTCCTGTGGTTGCACTTTGAGGCCACCAGATTTAGGAGGCTGAGAACCACTGAGATTAACTGCTGTGGCTAGGCATGCCACCCAGTATCCTGTCTGCCTCTACCTTTCCCCTTCCTCGCTACCCTACCTATTCCTCCTGGATTTTTTTCCCCATTTCCCATCCCCGCTCCTACCTCATTCTCTCCGGCTCTCTTCCTTGCACCTCCTTTGTGACTTTTCTGGCTTAGCCCCTGTTCTAGACTGAGTAGTGCCATCTATCCTCCCGAGCTGCCTTTGCACCCCTACACACTCATTCACTGGTGTGCCACTAGCCTCTCACTCTGTGCACATAACGTAAAACCGCGCATAGCACAAAGCCCTCCCCAGTTGCTAGCTATCCACAGATCAGGCTTTTAAAGCATAATTTAAGTACAGTAAAATAATTATTTTTATCTTTTATATTTCCCCATCATCACTCCTGATGTAAATAACTGTTCATGGCCAGCCCTCAGGCAGCATGTCAGAGGTCAACAACACTCATTGGCACAGACCGAGTGGTGGAAGTGCGATGCTGCCAACAAGATGGCTACAGGCAATTGTTTACATCAGAAGTTACAGCAAGAGAACATAAAGACATGTAAAAGCATTTTAATGTTGGAAAACAAATTCAGTGTATGCCTTAAAAGCCTAATCAGGTGGAAAACTAGCAGCTGGTAAGGGTTCTGTATTGTGTGTAGTTTTCCTTTAATGAAGACGTTGTGCACTTGATCACTTTAATTTGCAGATACTGTACAAAATATTCATTGCTGTGGTACTGTTGACCCTCTGACCAGTGGCTTTATTCACTGTTTGTGTACTTTAGCCAAATACCATGCCACTGGCTTTCGTGTTGCTTATTGCTGCTGTTTAATTGCCTGTGTATTCCCTGTCCTTTCGTACTACAGTGGAGCCCACTTACTGTAAGTGCACATCAGATAAGTGCACCCTCTGGATACATGCACTCTTTTTCTATTTCCCAGTTGTTTTTCTTATCTCTGCAATGTGTAATTTTCTGAGTGCACAGTGACTGAGCGTACATTCCTATATTTTTTAATATTTATATCCTCAGCTGAGGAGGGTTGTACCTTTGGTTCCCCCATTCAGCCAGCCCTCATGGCCCCTGCCCCAGCAGTGGTTAGAACTCACCCCCTCCCCCGTCACAGCCCTGAGTGCATATTCCTGTTAAGTGCACATTTTCACAGTGCACCAGTGCATCTACTAACATGTAATTAGCACTTGTTAAGTGCACAGCCTGTTTTCAGCAGCATGTCACAAATTAATGATTATGGGTCCTGTAATGCCTCACAGACATACAACCACTGAGAGAAAGGAGGTTACTTTCTCTTTCTTGGAACGAAAGTGACTGCTGCAGTGTCTTGGGACCTTCAATTTATTTATTTAAAAATTGGTAACCAGGAGGGACACATTGAGCCGAGGCTCGTCTCCAGGTGCAACCCTGGAAAAGGGGAAGGCCAAAAGCACAACTGGAAACAAAATGCAGCCAGTCAGGTGATGTGGTTACTATGAGGGTGACATAAAGAGCATAAGCTGAGTGCAGTGCAGACAAAATGGAAAAACGCTACATATGGAAGACCAATGAATTAGTATCCAAATCACCTGTGCATATTGGGCAAACTGAAAGTACATAGTGCCCGAATGAAGGGAGGCTGAGCTGTTGTTGAAAGTAGGAGTCATAACAGGTTGATAAACTTCAATGAGGTTGCCGAAACTATAAGGTTAAGGTGGAGGCAGAGGTAAGGGGTGGCCAAAAACCAGGCAAGGGTAAGGAAGGGTTCAGAAAGTAGGCTGGCAGGAGCAAATACTATCTCACAGAGTTGACTTTGAAACCACAGATACAAACCAAATGTATGGACTTTTTAACACCATATCACAGTGAATTAAAATGCATCAATTACAGAAGTACACAAACTAATCAATTTTTAATCACTTTTAATGTATTTACTTGATATTTTACTTGATTTTATGCTTTTCCAAGCACAGAAATAGACAACATCAAACCGGATCTCAGG
This sequence comes from Neoceratodus forsteri, assembly GCA_016271365.2. NCBI lineage: Eukaryota > Metazoa > Chordata > Ceratodontiformes > Ceratodontidae > Neoceratodus > Neoceratodus forsteri. Next base: position 199,222,632 of record CM028130.1, read on the forward strand.
CTCAGGTTTCCCCATTGACAACATGTAGGTCTGGATAAATGCACAGCCTACTTAAAGGAAAACTATTTAATCAGTAATACCTTACCCCCCCAAAGCTTTATCCCCTGGTTAGGCTTTTCTGATATAAAATAATGTTTTTTTCTGATGGTAACTTGCTTGATTTTACTTTGCAAAACTCCACGAGCCTCAAACATGGCAGATGGTGTGTGGCTCCATTTAGTGAGAAAGTGCGGCGCCGCACCGCTGGGCTCAATACATTTCTATTTAGCTGACTGGTGTGGCACCACACTTTCTCACTAAATGGAGCTGCACATTGTCCGCCATGTTTGGGGATTGTGGACTTTTGTGAACTAAAATCAAGTAAGTTACTATCAGAAAAAAAATTTCTTTTATATCAGAAAAGCCTAACTGGGGGTTAGAGCTTTGGGGGGTGGGGTATTATTGATTAAGACAATTTTCCTTTAAATGCACATTTTTTTCTGTGCAAAAGTGGTGTGCACTTAACTGGGTTGCACTGTACTTGTATTTACTGGCTTTCTACACGGTACTGTATTGCACATTCCTTGCCAGCATCTACCACCACTGTGCTATTCCCCCTATTGCTAACCTTACATCCCTGAATCCCTCCCCTCCCAAAAGTTTCACCTGGAAATAAGCTTAAAGCAGTAGTCTGTGTTAGCAATGAAAATTCTGATGCATACTTTTTTGTTTCATTTTAGATTGCCCTATACTGTCTGTCTTGTATGAAACCCTTCTTCCCCATCTCGACTCTACTTTAAAGGGACACTGTCAACCTGTTTAGCATCATATTAATTCCAGTTAAAAACTCACATTTTATGACTGATTACCTTCTCTAAAATTCATTGATGTTGCTGTTTGTTTTGTCTGTCTCCTTGTTTAGTAGAACTGAAATGCATGCCAGTGTATATTTATAAATAACTTTGTTTTGTTTCAAATCCTGAATGTGTTCTTATTGAATACTTCCTGAACATTAGAAGAACTCCCAAACAGTGCAGTCACTCATAAAGCAGTAGCCACCTAGACTCCCACTGCATCATGAGTGGCTAGACATAGAAACATAGAAGTTGACAGCAGATAAGGATTGCAAGGCCCATCCAGTCTGCCCATTTTTTCTACCTTATGAATGTGCCATAGGCCTTTACTCTGTCAATGGTCTATCTATTCATACTCATCTGTATTTTTCCCTTATGCCTATCCCATGCCTGTTTGAAGCCCTGCACTGTATTCATATCCACCACTTCCTGAGGTAGGCCGTGCCATGAATCCACCAGCCTTTCTGTGAAAAAGAACTTCCTCACATTACCCATTAATTGGCCTCCCTCTAATCTCATGCTGTGTCCTCTTGTCCTGCTATTTTTCTTATATTGAAACATGTTAGACTCTTTCACCTTGTTAATGGCCTTAAGATGTTTGAATGTTTCGATCATATCACCTCTCTCCCTCCTTTGCTCTATGGTATACACATTGAGCTTCGTTAATCTGTCCTCATATGTTTTCTGATGCAGGCCCTGCACCATTTTGGTTGCCTTTCTCTGGACTGCGTCCATTTTGTTAATATCCTTGTGCAGGTGCAGCCTCCAGTACTGCATGCAGTACTCTGGATGCGGCCTAACCAGTGTCTTGTAAAGAAGGATTATTACCTCCCTCTTACAACTTTCGATAGCCCCTACTAATACACCCCAACATCCCTCTAGCCTCACCTACTGCTTTAATGGTCTGCTTGGAAGATTTCAGGTCATCTGTGATGATGATGCCCAAGTCTCTTTTTTCCCTTGTACTTGCTGGCAACTCCCCTCCCAACCTATAGGTGGGCTCAAGGTTTCTCTTCCCTACGTTCATGATCTTGTACTTCTTTGCATTAAACCCCAGTTGCCACTTTTCCAACCATTTTGCCATTTTACCCAGATCTCTTCTCATTCTGCCCACCCCATTTGGATCATCTACTCTGTTGCAGATCTTGGTGTCATCTGCAAACAGACAAACCTTACCCTCCAGTCCATCTGCAATGTTACTGATGAAGATATTGAAGAGGACGGGCCCCAGGACTGATCCCTGAGGTACCCCACTTGTGACTTGCATCTCTTCTGACTCTATACCATTTACCACCACTCTGTTTTCTGCCCACCAACCAGTTTGCCACCCAGTTGACCAACTTCTGACCTACCCCGAGCCTGCCCAGCTTATTAATCAATTTTCTCTGTAGAACAGTATTGAAGGCTTTGCTGAAGTCAAGGTAGGTGACTTCAGCTGCATCCCCTTGGTCCACCACTCTGGTTACCGAGTCAAAGAAATCTATGAGATGAGTTTGACAGGATCTTCCTGTGGTAAACCCATGCTGTCTTGGATTCTGTGCTCCTATGGATTCCAGGTGTTGCACTGTCCTTTCCTTAAGGAGTGCCTCCATAATCTTGCCCACTACTGAGGTAAGACTGACTGGTCTGTAGTTCCCTGCCTCCTCCCTGCTACCACTCTTGTGGAGCGGGATCACATGAGCCCTTCTCCAGTCTTCTGGGACCTCTCCTGTGCTCAGAGACTCACTAAACAGTTTTAATAATGGCTCTGCTAGTTCCACTCTGTGCTCCTTTAGTACCTTGGGATGTATGCCATCAGGTCCCATTGCCTTGTCCATCCTGAGCTTAGTGGGCTCTTGTAGGACCTTTTCTTTTGTGAAGGGACTAGTGCACATCTCCCTCCCCCCTGTGTCCATGGTGCTGAGCTGTGGGCCCTGCCCTACCTTCTCCTCAGTAAATACTAAGCAGAAGTATCTATTTAGGATAGATGCTTTTCCTTGATCCTCCTCCACATACCCCCCCTTATCCCCTTTGATCTTAGCAATACCCCTCTGGACTTTCTTCTTTCACTAATGTATCTATAGAAAGTCTTATCCCCTTATTTTACTGTTCATGCTAGTGTTTCCTTGGTTTGGGCCTTTGCCTGCCTTACTGCCTTCCCTGCTTCCCTTAGGGAAGTTTGGTATGCCTCCCTATCTTCATCCTGCTGCCTTCCCTTATATTTCCTGAAGGTCAGCCTTTTGGCTCTGACCTTTTCTGCTACTGTTTTTGAGAACCAAAGTAGTTTCCTCCTTCTTTTGCTCTTGCTTTTCTGTCTCACACTATGGGATGTTGCTTCAATTATTGCAACATTAATGCTTGCCCACTTTGCCTCTACCCCCTCACCTGTATTTCTTCTTGCCAGGGCTAGCTTAACTCTGTTGGCCATCTTATCAAAGTTGGCTCCTCTGAAGTCCCATATTTTTGCCTTGGAATGGGATGATTCAGTTCTAGTGGCCAAATTGAACCAAACCATGTGATGGTCACTGGCCCCCAGGTGACCTTCTACCTGGAGATCTGTGATCCTTTCCCCGTTAGTCAGTACTAGATCTAGGATAGTCCTGTCTCTTGTGGGTTGCTGTACCAGTTGTTTGAGGCCCTCCCTGCAGGAATCCACCATGTGTCTAGTTCTGGCAGATGTTCCTGCTGGTATTGACCAATCTGTATCCGCATGTTGAAGTCTCCCATTATCAGAACCTCCCCTTTAGCTGTCATGTTTTGTATATCTTCTAACAGTAATGTGTCTATGTCCTCCTCCTAGTCTGGAGGCCTGTAGACAACCCCAGTTCATATGGCTGTCCCATTTCCTGTTTCCAGGATGACCCACAGTTCTTCTGGCTCCTTATGTGTATTCTGAATTTCTGTAGCTTTGATATTTTCATTGACATAAAGGGCCACTCCACCCACTCTTTTTCACCTCTGTCTCTTCTGAACAGTACATAGACGGGTACTGATGTCTCCCAAGTGTGGTTACTGGTGAACCATGTCTCACTAATGGCTACTATGTCCAGTTTAGCCTCTGTCATTGTTGCCTGCAGGTCTGGGATCTTGTTTCCCAGACTGCGGGCATTTGTGTACATGATTTTCCATTGGCCAGATTTCAGTGTGTTAGTTGTTGGGCGAGGTCCAGCGTTTCCCCTGCGAGCCATATGGGGAGACAGACCTTTTTTCTTATCTGGTGATGCAAATGAACTATAAACATGCTGAACTCCTGTTTGATCACTAGCTGAGTGGGGAGGGGTGTTCTTCCCATTCGACGTATGGGGTGCTGCACCCCATCCCCATTTGCTAGTTTAAATATTCTGCAAAGATGTCAAACATCTTCCCCAATGCACTGACTCCCTCTTTAGTCAGATGCAGTCTATTGAATTTAAAGAACTTTCGCTCCCAAAACTGTTGCCAGTTACCTGCACATTTGCGTCCTTTTTCGTTGCACCAGCCCTTGAGCTACATGTTTATCTCCTCTATCTCCCCTTCTCCGACCTTCCATCTGTATGCCCCTCTCTCCCAGACTGGCAGGATCTCAGAGAAGAAGATACCAGATGAAATGGATGACAGTTTGTCTCCCAGCCTGGTCAGGTGTTCCTTGGTCTCCACAACTGACCGGCTGACAAGATCATTAGTCCCTATGTGTACCAGTACATCGATGTTTTCTCCTGCTTCCTGCACAATGTTAGCAATGTGGTCAGTGTCTCTCCATGCTGATGTACCTGGGAGACATCTGACCATTACCCCTGGCTGGAGGTAGGTGTCAACTCCCCGAATCGTGAAGCCTCCTATGATCAGAAGTGTTTTGGATTTCCTTTTTCGCTTTTTTTGTTTTGATCCCTGTTTTGGGTGAGTCTTGTTGCGCTAGTTCCTGTGCTGCAGTGTTCTGTTCTGCAGTGTCCTCTGCCCCTTTGTTTGATTTCAGAGATAGAGGCAGATACCTGTTTGTAGTTTTTATATAGTTTGTGAAGGTGATACATTGGAGAGCATTGAGTGATGGGGCTCCTAATTTGCCCCTCCTAACTACCTGCCAACCTCCTGGACCAACTACCCTCTGCAGTTGAGTTGCTTCAGTTGGATGTTGGGGAAATGTCGGGTGGTTCCTATAATACATTTCCTCCTGACTATGCGATTTGAGGTCCGCAGTCTCTGCCCATGCTGCCTGGAGCTGAGCCCTTAGATCTCCAGTGGACCAGCATGTAGGACAGCGTCCTAAATCCTGTATAACTGCACTTTTGAAAAGTGTCCCGCAATGCCTGCAGTTAATAATATCCATTCCAGATGAGTTGCTGAGTTTATAACCTGGTTTGAGTAATTAGAAGGAGGAAAATGAAAGCAAAAGTTTGATTTTTTCTTTTGTTTGCTTTTGTATAACTTGCTATAAAAAGTGAAATTACTTGTGCCCCTGTAAGTAAGGTCACTGTGCGGATACCCCTCTGATCCTCCCCTTCCTGATGTGCTACAGGAAATGTCACGACTGTGCTACCCTATAAAAGGAGTGTAGCATGGGATGGTTGGGGATAGGGGTGAGTAGCTGGGCCCTTCCTCTGCCGAAAAAGAATAATCATGGACGAAAGAAACAAGGAGGTAAGAGCAGAAACAATCAACCAACAACAAATGCAGTAGCCCTGAAAGCTTAGCCTAATGATAGATAAAACTGTAAAACCTGTAAAGCACCATCTGTAATAATTTCACAGAAAATATACCATGAAAAAAACACTTTGCTTCAGAGAAAAATAAAGCAGTACCAGAAGATATACCTTGCAAAAAACAATTTGAATCAGAGAAGATTACAGCAGTAATCAGTAAGCACAAAACAGTTACAATTACAAACCTGTAGGCACACCCTACACAATGCAGCAGAAAGTATACCCTGCAACAGCAATTTGAATCAGAGAACAATAAAGCAGTAAAGTGTTAACAAAAGACAATAACAAACCCTGTGAGCACAAAAGAACATAATAACACAGTAAATCTGCCTAGCCAAAAGAAGCCTTAATCTTTATCCATGTTGTGATAATGTCCCTTGCTCTGTCCTTACAAGCAAACTTACAAGCAACCTAGACTTTTCTGGAGGCGTTTCCAAGTCCAGCAAAGATGCAGTGGGAGTTGATCAAGGAATATAAACAAACCAGTTTTTGTGTGGTAACACTAGTATGGTGGGCAGTCTGTTTTTCACTTTTTAGAAGAAAAAAATAATCTGAATCAAACTACTAGCTGCATCGGCAATCTTTACTCAATGGGCCCAATTCTCAAAGCCTCCAGCATGGCGCAAGGTGCTTGCACCACAAAGAATGGTGTAAGATGCACCTTGTGTCGACAGACAACACCAGAAGTGATTCTCCAAAGGCAGCCTGCCTCAACCACAGGTTGCCTGCACCAAATGGGGCTTACATCACCCCTGCACCCAGACATGGGCTGCGACATGGTGCATGTGGCTTGTCTCACGGGCAGGCTGCTGGTGCTCCACAGGTGGGATTCACAAAGGACACCCAGAGGGCAGATTGCTAAGTACCCTTAGACCAGCCAGGGCTGGCATAAGGTTACTGTGACACTCACCCTCTGGGTTTGCTGGGCACTGTGTACCTGTGCAGCGGACAGGCCCCAGCCCCTATTCCCCCTGCTGGGCACCAGTGCCCCCTGCCCCCCCATATTGCCCATTACTGGTGGTCTAGTGGACCCCCTCCCTGAACCCCCCAGTAATGTCCAGTACTTTACTATTGTGTCCTCTACCCGGTGGCCTAGTAGCCCCCCATCCCACAGACCTAGCAGGTGGTACCCACCACCCCACTCCCCCCAACCCTTACTCTGAGCTGGCTCCATCACACCCTTCCCCGCACCACCACTGCCGGTGCTGACTAAACCAGGTGCATGTGAGCCTTTGCCGACCCTCTCCCATGTGCCGGGTGTTTGACGCACGGGTGAGGTTGCCACATGTGTGGGCACTAAGGTGTTGGGACCCACCCTGTACCTGAATCTGGTGCAGGACCCCTGGCACAGGGGATGTCAGCACAACCTGCTGTTCGCCACAGCTTGTGCCAGATGCTGGCCCATTTGAGAATCTGGCCCAATGTTGGCAATCATAAAATGCGTTTTTTAAACAAATGAAACTTTGAGGCCTAAGGGGGTTGACAGTGTCCTTTTAACATTTTTTTTAATATTTGAAATCATAAAATCAGCGTTCCTTCTGCTACAACTCAGTACAGGTTTACATCAGTATTCTGAGCTGTTTTAGTACACCAGTTGTCCCATAAGATCATGGAACAGCATCTGCTGCATGCCAGTTCAATCTAGTTACAAAAAGTGATGTTAAATAATGGGTGTTCTAAACCAGCAGAGAACATGATGAAATCCTGGACCAAGTCATATTAAAAGGAATGCGACCTTTACTATTTCAAATGTAAACAAGCATTTGTCAATGCCGAATGTTTGCTTGCTGGCATTGGCATTAGTAGTGTAGGAGTTAGAGAGATGCATAACAGGAATGGCACTAAAGTATTGAACTGAAGCCAACCCCACCACCACCCTGCAAAGACTGACAGGCATTGGGGTGTGCCTTTGGGTCATCAGGCATAACAGCCATGCCATTTCACCATACCCTACCCTGCAGACACCAACAAGTGTCACAGTGTGCCTTGGAGTCTGTGGGCCTTATGCTCACCCCATTTCATAAGAAATATGGTGAGATGGGTGTAATATAGGAGAATGGGGTGAAGTTTGGGGCCAAAGAGTCCAAGGCACACCTCGATGCCTGTTTCTGGCTGCAGGGTGTGGGTGGGGGTGGAATGGCAGGAGTAATACAGGCGACAATCCCAAGTCACACCCCTGATGCCTGTCAGTCTCTACAGGGTGGGGCACTATGGTCGGAAACCCTAACATCCCAGGTGTTCGTTGATATTTTCACTCCAAATTTTAAACATGGGTTTTTTGTGACCCCCACCTCATGAACAGTGGCAATATCAGTTCGTTAGCGGAAAGCTGATTTTGCACAGCGACTACACCATTTGGCACCACTGGTGTGAAAACACACTTCAAACAGGATGCGAAAAATGACAGCTGTACTATGCATGGGGAAGTGTAAAAAATGGCAATGTTGAAAATATAAAAAAACAGGTGAAGTCACAAGCGTGTGTAGAAACTGCTCAACGCACACCCATAATGTACTATAATTAGTTTGGAGATTTTTTACAGCAGATTGTCAACACAGGTATTTTGGGACCTCCACTCATGAACAGCGTCACTGTGATTTTCTTAATCTGTCCTGAACACTGATTTCCTGCAGCGATCACGCATTTCTGCGCCGGAAGTGCGAAAACACATTCAGACAGGGTGTGAAAAATGACAGCTATACTGTTCATAAGGAGGTGTGGAAAAATGCCAATGCTGAAAATCTGGACTGAAAATATTACAAATTTGTGAACTTACGAGGGTGCGTGGAAACTGCGCAATGCACGCTCATAACACAGTCATTTTATAGACTTTTGTCACCAAATTTTCAACATAGCCATTTTAAGACCTCTGCTCATGAACAGTGTCACTTTGATTTTCTTCATCTGTCCCAAACATTGATTTTGCACACCAGCTGCGCCATTGTACGCTACATGCGCAAAAACACATTTTGGAAGAGATGTGAAAAATGACAGCTGTATTACTCATAAGGAGGTGTGGTAAAATGGCAATGTTGAAAATCTGGAGTAAAAATACAGGAAGTTGTGAGCGTGCGTAGGAACTGCTCAACGACGCTTAAATAGAAACAGTTTTTATTCACCAATTAACATAGGTTTTGGGGGCCACTTATGATTAGACACTGTCATTTCGCTACTCGGTCCTGAAAGGTGGTTCGCACAGTGAACGCAAAATTACCTTTTGGGACAGAATAACAAAATGACAGTGACTGGGTTCATAAGTTGGGGCCCCCAAAACCCCATGTTGAACATTTGGTGAAAAAATTCCCAAAAATGGCCGAGATATGCACCAAAGTTGAAAAAATGCATTTATGCCATTATACAGCTTACCGGCATTTCTTCAGTTCGCGGTTGGCCTTGAAGAGTGCAGACGTGTTCCCGGTCTACCGAATTTCATCACGCTGGGCTCCGGAGGTAAGTATTGGGTGAGGTGGGGGTGTGGGGAGGTGGGTGCGCAGAAGGTGAGTGCGGGTTGGGGGAGTCAAGCTAGTCAAAGAGGTACCGTTTTTTGTTTATAGGTTTGTTTTGTTTTTTTAACAAGACGACGCAGGACTTTTGCCACACTGGGGTGGGCTCCCAGCATGGCAGCTGGAAGTGTCTTGGGGGGGCAGCAGACAGATGTTTGCCATGCTGGGGTGGGCTCCCAGTGTGGCAGCTGAAAGTGTCTTGGGGGGGCAGCAGATGGACGTTTGCCACGCTGGGGTGGGCTCTACAGTGGCACCTGGAAGTGTTGGGGAGCACAGGAGCAAACAGGGATTGGGCACCCTGCTGGCCATAAGGAGTAGGGGAAGAAGCGCATGAGCATGCTGGGGTGGGCTCCCAGCATGTATATATGTGTTCATGGGGGGGAAAGAACTATGACAGTTCAGATGCAGTGCCGACGTAGGCAATTTGCTTACTGCCGATGACAGTATGCAAATTGCCTGCGGTGGTGTTTTCCTTACAACTGTACGCCACTGCATCTGAACAGCTGTCATAGACTGCTTGGACATTCATTGGCACGGTGTAGCCATGCCTGCAAAAGGCATCAGGGCATTGGAAGTGGGGGAGGCACACCTACGAAAACTCGTATGGTGGCACTATGTTTCTTGCACATGCGTGCAAGCAAACATAAAAAGTGTTGGAGCAGACTCAAAATGGCAAAAGGGGCTGTCATACAAGACAGGAGTGTGACAGGGTAGTTATGTGTCTAGCCCCTGAGGGAAGGTTAGTTTCTCTTGCAAGGTCTGTGGACCCGTAAACAAAAGAAGGGACATCCCATGAACAAACCGTTTTCTGAGATTGTTGAAATAACACTTTATCTAACTTTTCCTTTGTTGTCCTATTTTTTCTGACTGTGGGATGGCCATTCACAATCATCTCTTCCCTCTAGATCTTTCACTGTTCTTTTTCCATTGCATTTTCTGTAGTCTGCTTATTGGTAGTTCGAATACATGACCCCCCCCCCATAAAATAAACACTCTAAAGCAAATGACCTTGTGGTCGCTGAAATACAGCCAGATGACTTTATATCCTACTGCTGTTAGCAGTATCAGCATTAAACCACTTACTGAGCAATGTGTTGAAACCTTGCAACTTAAGTTGTTTTCTGATCTGAACAAATACCGTAGTTGAAATGCAGTTACAAACACTTGTGTCCCCCCCACCCCCAATTTACATCTGAGCGAAAGAACAGTGTTAAATACTTTCTGCTAAAGGATCCTGCCGGAGCACAGCTGTTTGAAGGACGTTCTGTTTGTGTGTGCGTTTCCTTTTAGCAATGTTGCAAACAGCAAATGAGGTCTCTCTTTCCTGCTGCTTGCTGGTATCTGGTGACTGCATGCAGTATGGTTGCTATAGGCCGGGGTTGGCCTCATTCCCAGATTACTAATAACTTCTACAGGAGGTCTGTTCCTGGCCACAGAGCAGTGATCAGGACAGGACTTAAAGGATATTTACATCATAGATATTAAGATGTTATACGTTTTATACTAATGATTTAAAGTGCGGATATCAGCCTAAAAAGGTTCAAGTCCTAACTGCCTAATTGGATGAAGGGGCAGATCTAGTCAAAAAAAAAGTTCAGTGTGCTTACGCAACTTGGTATGATGTTATGCTTGTGTGACTTGGCTAGATTGTGACTGTTCACCTCTGTATCTGTGGGATATACCACCCTGTAGGGGTACAATGGCAAGGAACCCTAGAGGAGGGTTCCATCCCTAGAAGTGCCGCGGGAATGATTCCCTTGGCTAAAAGTAGTTTAGGAAAGAGCCCACGGAAAAGAGAGATGAGCCACTGGAGGAGGAGGAAGAGGGGAGGATGGTGGAGCAATGAGAAAACAATCCTGGAGCGACTAGGAGGAGCGGCCTTTTAAGGCCTGATCGGGGGCTTAGTTAGTTGCTCTGCCCATTAAACCATAGGGGTAGCCTTACAATTTTATGTGCTTACGCAACTTGGTATAATGTTATGCTTGTGCGACGTAGATACATAGATTTCTTTGACTGGGTAACCAGAGTGGTGGACCAAGGGGGAGCAGTTGATGTCGCCTACCTTGACTTCAGCAAAGCTTTTGACACTGTTCCACACAGAAGATTGATAAATAAGCTAGGTAGGCTCGGGGTGGGTCAGAAGTTGGTCAACTGGGTGGCAAACTGGTTGACTGGCAGAAAACAGAGAGTGGTGGTAAATGGTATACAGTCAGAAGAGATGCAAGTCACAAGTGGGGTACCTCAGGGATCAGTCCTGGGGCCAGTCCATTCAACATCTTCATTAGTGACCTCGCAGATGGACTAGAGGGTAAGGCTTGTCTGTTTGCAGATGACACCAAGATCTGCAACAGAGTAGATGATCCAGATGGGGTGGGCAGAATGAGAAGAGATCTGGATAAACTAGCAGAATGGTCAGAAGAGTGGCAACTGGGATTTAATGCAAAGAAGTGCAAAATCATGCACATAGGGAAGAGAAACCCTGAAGCCACTTATAGGCTGGGAGGAGTTGCTAGCAGTCACAAAGGAAGAAAGAGACTTGGGCATCATCATCACTGATGACCTAAAATCATCCAAGCAGACCTCTAAAGCAGTAGGTAAGGCTAGGGGGTGTTAGGGTGTATTAGTAGGGGTATCACAAGTCGTAAGAGGGAGGTAATAATCCTCTGTACAAGACATTGTTAGGCCCCATCTGAGTACTGCGCAGTATTGGAGGCCACACCTTCACAAGGACATTAACCAAATTGAGGCAGTCCAGAGAAGGGCAACCAAAGGTGCAGGGACTGCATCAGAAGACATATAGACAGATTAACGGAGCTCAATATGTATACCCTTGAGCAAAGGAGGGAGAGAGGTATGATCGAGACATTTAAACACCTTAAGGGCATAAACAAGGTGAAAGAGTCTAACATGTTTAAATATAAGAAAAATAGCAGGACAAGAGGACACAGCATGAGATTAGAGGGAGGCCGATTAAGGGGGAATGTGAGGAAATTCTTTTTCACAGAAAGGGTGGTAGATGCATGGAATGGCTTACCACAAGAAGTGGTGGCTATGAATACAGTGCAGGGCTTCAAACAGGCATGGGATAGGCATAAGGGAGCAATACAAATGACTATGAATAGATAGGTCACTGACAGAGCAAAGGCCGATGGTACATTTATAAGGTAGAAAAAGAAATGGGCAGACTGGATGGGCCTTACGGTCCTTATCTGCCATCAACTTCTATGTTTCTATGTTTCTATACTTTATAACTGTTTGCCTCTTCATCCATGGGATATACCACCCTGTAGGAGCATGATGGCAAGGAACCCTAGAGGAGGGTTCCTCCCTTAGAGGTGCCACAGAAATGATTCCATTGGCTAAAGGAAGCTTAGGAAGGAGCCCAAAAAGAGTACACAAAATGGTGTTGAGCAATGTGAAGGAGGCAAGGGATTCAGAACGGTATAGAGGATGTGAACGGAGGTCGATGGGGATAGATGGTTAGGACTGGAGAGGAATGGGAGACAACAGAGGAATAACTACTGGTTTGGAGGCTGACAAGAGGCATGAGGACAGGACTTCCTAAGGAGAGAGGGAACAGCCAGGGGGCCACCAGCCGACTCCATCCAACAGCGGAACCTGACTATGGAACCTATGAAAATACTAACCCTATCTAAATCCAGAAGCAAATGATTTGATACCTTTTAATGGACCAACATAGATGTAACAACAAGAACAAAGTGCTCTAGTTTCGGACCAACCAGTCCTTCTTCAGAAGCTCATGGCAGTTGTTTAGAAAATACAATACTTATAACAGCTAGATAATGCAGAGAAAAACAGAAAAGAATCCCCATTGGTTTAAAATACTCATTTAAAAAAAAAAAAAACAGAAGATGATGTCAGAGAAGTTAAACAGTACAATACTGCCCTCAGTCTGAATGAACCTTGGATTAAGATGTGCTTGGTGCAACAAACATAAAGAATCCTACTACACATAAATTTAATTGACATAAGATAACAGTGCTGAAGCAGATAACTCCCAAATCAAGCCATGAGTGTCACAGTCAGTATAAGGATTGGGGATTTTTTTCTGTTTTTCTCTGCATTATCTAGCTGTTATAAGTATTGTATTTTCTAAACAACTGCCATGAGCTTCTGAAGAAGGACTGGTTGGTCCGAAAGCTAGAGCACTTTGTTCTTGTTGTTACATCTATGTTGGTCCATTAAAAGGTATCAAATCATTTGCTTCTGGATCTATTCTTGCAAGGACCAATACGGCAACTACTAACCCTATCTAAGTATTATGACCATCAGCATGGAGGAGAGGTAAAACCCCTTAGAGGAGGTATCCTCTGGGGATCCAAGGCCTAGGTCACCTTCCCTTCAGGATGAAGGATGTTTTGGTTAGTGACGGCTCAGCTGCTGCAGTTTAGAATCGATATCAAGGGAAGAGGAAAAGATTCCAGTTTGGAGGAAGTTCTCGCTCTGTCCTTCTAACAGGAATGCTTTTGAGGGTTTCGAGTGACATCTCTGCAACTAGGTGCCCAAAAGCAGAGGAGGACAGAAATGACCGCTAAGGCATTCAGCTGACCTACACAAGCCTACAAAACAGACCAGGTGAACCAGAGGTGATAGGAGAGAGAATAGCGTAAAGGGTGCCTCCAAACCTGCTCGGGCAGCTAAAGGGGCCCTGACGATGAGAGCCCACCCCGCGCAGCTGAAGTTGTAAATTCCACATGCAGAGGTGTCACTGGAATGGGTGACAAATGAAGGTCCACACGGAGCAAAGACATTCTCAGTATGGGCCAGGGAAAAGGACCCCGCTCTGAGCTTCACATGATCTAGATGAGGACTTTGTGGGTGCCGAGCAAGACCATCAGCTAAAGGCTAGCCCTGAGCCACAAAGTAATGGACATGGAAGTCACGTCTTCGAGGAGAGAAGGTAGAGTTGAGAGGTCGCACGAGACCCATATGAGGGTTATGCTCAGAAAGTCAATGTAGACGAGTAGACCTACATAGAGGTCGGACCAAGCAAAGCAGACCCCGACGTGGGTCTTGAGGAGGCAGATTGCAATTAGTAACCACAGGAGAGCATGCTAACCAGGACCATTGAGAAGCCAAATTAGAAGTGGATTCAACTGCATGAGGGAAGAAATGAGAACAGCCAGGCAAAGCCCCCAGCTGACGGGTGAGGTACAAAATACCAGGAGCAGTGAGGTAAGAGCTATGAAGTCGGAATGGATGAGAGGAGGTTTGAGAATGAATAGACTAGATATGCTGACAGAGTGAAGCCTTGAAGGCTGGCATGGAACGGCAGAAGAAGACGGGGTGAGCCAACACTGAATAAGTGCATAGAAATGAGGAAGCTACTCCTGCTGCTCAGCACCACAATGCCCACAGCGACAATGCAGTCCTCCGCCATGGGAAAAACAGTACAGTCACAAACCAGGCACCATAACACCAAGAAGCTAAATAAATAAAAAAAAAAGAGAATTAAAGTGGTTTGATGGCAGGAGCAGAGCTGGGCCATCTCTAAAATTATTGAGAAATGAAGTAAGTGAATGCCATCCACAGTAGCTGGCTGACACGGCAACTAGAATCAGGGCTGACCTACCCGAATGGTGCAGTGAAGGAGGGCTAAAGGAAAGGGGAAACATAAAGGAAATTAGGTTAATGCCAGCAGCAGTAGCAGGTTGACATGGAGTGGAGTGAATCCATGCCAAGAGGTCCTGAACATAGGACTAGGGTAAAGGAGATGGCAGATAGTAAAAGTAATCGGTAGGGCAGAAAACCCCTAAAAGATAAGCAGGGACAGCAAGCCCTAAATGAAATGGGAATGGCCCCAGAGAAAGAGTGAGTGACAAGCAGGCGGGGGGGGGGGTGTCGGAAGCCACAGGTAGACTAGGTGGATCAGGCGGTCCTTAGCATCCGACATGGATAAGTAATAGGTCGAAGACTTCCTGGAATGAATAATGCAGGAAGGATTATGAAAAGAATGGAATAAGGAGATGGGGAGAAAGGAGAGAAAGGCAGAGATAGAAAACAGAGCGGCTCACCACACCGTGCGGATAGTAGGTAGTGGATGGTAGTCACACAAGTGTCGAGGGTTAGTGGATCGGAGGTGCCACTCACTGGAATAGCACAGATGATCCCCAAAATGGAAGTAGCAGGTAGCAGAGGGAGAACCACAGAGCACTCATGATGGAGTTTAACGGTGGTCCCGTAGATGGAAACAAAAGAAACGGCTCAGTGAATTAGGAGGAAGGAGGACGATATGAGAACGTACATGCCAGAAGAAGGATCAGAGATGTACAAGCGGCAGAAGGTGATGATGAGGGGTCAGTGAGGAGATCGGAAAATACTGGGAAGAATGGTGGGTCAGCAGGGCAAGCCGGGTTGACAGAATGCCACACTGACCTCGAAGAGAGAAGGGACGGAAGGGAGCCTCGAATGGTGGGGGAGAAGGCAAGTAGCAGCACAGAGAGGAACTGCTGGAGTAGAGGAGGATGAAAGTGGAGGACAAACAAGCAGCGACACAGTGGGCAGCCACATAGCAAGAGGCAGGGAGAAAGAGACTACACAGTGGGAGGGAAGGGTGATAGGAGAGAAACAAATAAATAGCCGCAAAACAGCAGTACTGAGGAGGAAGGGAAAAGGAGAAGGGAGGGAGGGAGGGAGGAAGGAGACAATCCAAGTGACTGCAAGGCAAATGGTGGACAGGGAAAGAAAATGGAGAGAGAGAGAGAGAGACACAGGAAGGGGGACCAGAGGCAAGCAAAAGACAGGGGAGAAGGAGCAGAAGGAATGAATATAGCAGTGAGGAAAACGGAGGGAGGAGGGAGGTCGGCAGAGCCTCTGTCCGCAATGAGATAACAATCCTGGAGTGACCAGGAGGAGCTGCCATTTAAGGCCTGATCGGGGGCGTGGTTAGTTGCTCCACCCATTGAACCACAGGTGTAGCCTTACAAGTGGGTATAAAAGCTGCAAAGGAAGACACAGGGATCAGATATGCTCAGTAGCTGCCTAGCTTTGGCAGAGGTAAGATCTCAGTCCCACTCCTGTTGCTTCCAGGAAGGATAGAGTATCAGAGATCCAGAAGTGAAGGCCTAACTGAGGGTCACACCTAGAGCAAGAAGAGATTAACACTGCTATGTTCACTGTTCACTGGATTCTAACCTGCATCTGAAGGTGCGACATACTTTTACATTATTGACCATTTATTTTGAATTACTTTGAGTTTACTGCCTGATTACAAGCTCTCCTTGAATAAAACCACACTGAGGTGTTTTGCACCGTACAATCTGTGTCCTTTTCTGCCTTCTGCACCCTCAAACCTGTGACAAGTCAATAAAGATCAATCTAAAATTGAATACTAAAGTATACTGTAGGTCACTATTTTCACCACTAACATACACTGCTGCTTTAATGGTCAGTGTGTTCTCCTAGTCAAAACATGAACTAAATAAAATAATGTATGCAGTAGTTACTGGAAAAAGGTAACATGACTTGGAATCAAGTACTGTGCCACTCAAATGGTGTTAATAGGGGCACAGAGATGTGTCTCATCCAAGGTTGGACAAGAGGACCAGAAAGCAACACTGAGTGGTTCTGTAACTTCTGTTAGCCTGAACTTGTGTGAGATGATGCTCTTACCTCTTATACTATGTAACACGTCTCAGTGCCCCAGTTACCTTATATGTAATAAAACTACTGTTCCTGCTGAGTCGCCCCTTGCATAAAAGATCCCTCATTTGTTTACTCTCCGTACTCCCCAGACCCTTACCTCCTGTTCTCCCATCTTTACCATCCGCACCCTAATGTCTGTCCATTGTGCCAACATTCTTTCACTGCTGGCTACCACAGCATACCACTATCACGCCATCACGCCCCATGGAATCCCTAATCCCAAAGTGGGGCCCAACTGGGCTGCCCTCAAGAGCTGGGTTGGATCATTTTGCAGCAAAGGAGTGGGATGGAGGAGGAATGCTTGATGATATGTGCAACATGTCGTACTACATTAACAGTGTTGGAGGCTTATTACTTACTTCTGGAGCTGCCCTCTATAGTATGTATGTATGTGACATCCACCAGCACCTGACTTGTGGTTTGGAGGACTCATAACGCAGTCACCGATGGTGGCAAGGCCACTCTGCTATCTACTACAGGAGGTGCGCAAGCCACCAGCCCATCACCACCCTCCCAAAGAGTACCCCCAGACTCAACCGAACCATGGGGTAGGAGTCAGGAGGGTCTCCCACATGAAAACATAGAGCTCTGTCCCACTGACACCAGGCTGGGTGGGGAAAAACATTATTAACTCACTAGAAATCATATATAAATGTCAGAAAAAACAAATACATATTTATCTTTAAATCCGAGTTTATTCAAAACAGTTTGTCAAATTTTTTGAATTCCCCCTTGCACTGGTGGAGGATTGGACAATCCCATGGCGCATGACAGGACTTGCTCTGGCATTCCAGGGCACTACTAGGGAGGTGCTGTACTATGGGGGCTTGCTGTTCTTCAGCATGAGTTGCAGTTCCAAGGCAGTCTGTTTCCCTATCATGGAGTGAAAAGAACATTTGCAGGAGTAGTGAGCACTTTGAACAACATTCGATCAGGAAGAGAAATCATGGCTTCACAGTCACTGAATAGTTTGCAATTATTATTATATATGTTTTTCACATGCCATTATATTGTCATGCCCTAATGTTTTGTTGCAATACCACTTCCTCATGGGCTCTAATAAAATGAATAAAAACAAACTCATGATGTAGTACTGCTCAGTCCTACACTAAAATCACAATATTGTAAAGTTATTTATACAGCAATTCAATCGACTGATCTCCCTACCACATCTTTTTCTGTATCTGATTATACTTTTAGTCCAGCTTTTTATATTTCTCTGGTGCTTCTCAGCTGAAAAACAAATAAGCATGCTGTAATCAGACATTGCTTTCATGCAAACTTGTATATCTCCCGGCAGTTAACGCTCATCTGTAGGTTCCCAGACCTACTGTATAAGGGCTAATGCTAACCAGCCTGGAAACTCTTTGCTGTCTGGATTGTCTGGGAGTTTTCAGGGGGTGGGATTAGCTACTGGCAAATCATCAGGTGTGGTTAGCTCAGTCAGGGGAGAAGTTGGAAGACAACGACTACAGCAGGCAGCTGAAGGAGCTAGTGGCCTAGCTAGAACTTGAACCCATCCAAGCCTTTGGATCATGGTGGTGACCTTCACCAGAAGCCTCCTGTGCAGTGAATCCCCATAGCATGCAGATCCTCCAGGGAAGTTATTACTTTTACTCACAAAAGCTAAGTGTACAGCCTCTGAGGTAGAAATGTAATTGTTCTGGACTACAGTATAACGATTACAGTAGGTACCTCAATGCCTCCCTCCTTGCTGTGTAGTGGGAGGAAGTCCCGTAATGGGGTGGTGCTATAATTTGGTCCGGAATCCTTTGCTCCATGGTGGCCGGTGGGCTAAATGTTGAGGTGTCAGGATGTCCAGAAACTGCAGTCTCTAAGCGTGAAATGCCCCTCTGAACTCTTCTAAACTGTGTGGTGTGCCACACAGGTCTTGGAATAGCTGGGACCAAAGCATGAAATTAGTGAAGATTATATAGGCTCAAGGGCCCCAGAGTTGGCTGCCATAATTCCCATGGTAGTGAACATATCAGAACATAGTCTTGGCTACTATAGACCTTACCTTGGGGGGCAGTAGTGAGGAGGGCACTGTTTCTAAGTAAGGTTTGATGGAATTCCTGGGTAACTCCCAAGCAGAAAACCCCACAGCTGCATCCATATTTCATAGCTGCTGTATTTAAATCCTGCAGAAATAGATTCTGTTTAAATCTACCTCAGTCTGGGTCCTGTCAAAAGACTGGGTATGAAACCAACAGCTACATTTAATGTACTTGTGTGCCAGGGTTGTACTCACCCACTTGGAGTTCTGAAGATACTTACAAGAGGGCAATGCCCTTAAGAAGTGCTTCCATTTGTGAGATGTTGGATTTATAACAGACATTGCCTCTGTGGGATATTTACTGCCTGAAACAACCCAAGATGGGATGTATGATTTTCCACTTGAAATAATATGCTCAGGAGCCTTTTCTTTAATAAATTGAGTGGCTAAACTTTAATTAAGTTATTGGCACTCTGTTAATGTTGGAGATTGTGCATTTGCTAACCTCTCTTGGTTGCAGCACTGCACCAGCCTAAAGAGTATTCAATCTCATGTGGGGTCACCTTGGACCCAGGAGGCCAAGTAATTTTTTATTGTGGGTCTCCTCTCTGAAAACAAACTGGTGCCATCTTAAACCCCGAGACCTTGGGGGGAGGGGGCTACACTTGTATGATAAAAAATTGTTCCTGCAACATTTGCACCCTCAAATGGACATAATTTTGGTTGTGTTACACCAACTACACTAACTTCGCAATCCTTCATCACCCCATAAGCAAAGCTGACTGAAATTCTGTAATCCCACAGCTGCTACATTTTTCACAGAACTTGCATCACTTCACACAGTTCATTGCTGTTGTTGAATTTGTATTCGGATATACAATTATTTCCCAGAGGTCCTTGCTCACTTCCCTTAGTCGTTTATCCTGAAGCCCCTCCTCTAGTCTCAGCACGTGATGTCATCAATGACATCAGATGTTTTAGCCAATGGCAGGACTGTATTCTGTCATTGAAATGAACACCTCATGCTGCAGCAATTAACAAATGTTTCCATAGAAACCTTGGAACCATGCCACATAAATTACAACTGAAGTGTCACGGAGAACTAGGTGTCCTACTCATAATTAACTTATAATAACTGGTCAGCAATTTTTTACATTGCCAGACTGAGTTATAATTTCCCGTTATAACTCACGAGTTGTAACAGGAAACACGCGCCAAGTCAGTCACAGAAACCTGCTCCCTCATTCGCTGTCTGTGTGGTCCAGGGCGGGCTTTCAGTTTCCGAAACATGGTGGCTCCTCACTCGCTTATTGAGGAGCTCCCAACCCGATTTCTAGTCTGTTGCTTTTTCTTTCTTTTTTGTAAAAAAAAACCACCACATTAGCCTAAAAAAAAATGATCTGGTTGATCCTACCATTTGAAACTTGCACCGCAGGACATCTTCGCGTCTCGCTCGCTATCTGGTTGATCCTGTCGTTCGGTGGCGAGCACACAACACAAACTGGAAGAGCTCTAACATCTAAAACTAAAAGTAAGATCACAACCTCCAAATAAATAAAAGTACTGTACAATAATTGACCAACAATTAGAAATAACTAGCTAAAAAACATGTGTGTGCCTGTCTGTGTGAGAGTGAGTGTGTGTGTGTGTGTGAGTCACAGTAAATGAAGGCTAGAAAAAATTGCTGCCCAGCAATTATAAATAATAAAAGATGGGGAAGTGAACTAAATTTGAAATTAATGGTTGCCCTTGGTGTGGGATGCTTTAATAAACCCCTCGGGTTTATGTAGCATCCCACACCTCGGGCAACCATTAATTTCTCATTAAGTACACTTCCCCATCCATTATTGTATATGTCAATGACTATATAACCTGTTACAATTCATATTTAATCTATTTTAGTAACATAATGCAGTTTGGTAGCTAAGTATTAAACTTTCAATATTCTTTGCAACTTACAGTGTAGAAGTTTAGATATTACCTCTTCCATTTGTCATCGCTATGTCTAAAGGCTCATCACTGGATGACCTTGAGCCTAAACTCATCTACCTTTCAGCTTCTGCTATGGCCTACTCTCTCTCCTAATCTAAAATCTCTCCTTCTCATCCTCATATGCCCCTTCGCCCTGGAAAAATGCGGTGGTCCTCCCTCTCCCAAAGGGTGGTGACCGCTTCTCCCCTGGAAATTTTCACGCAATCTCCCTCCTCCCTGACCTTGCTAAACTCTAAGAACACCTGGTTCTCTCTCAACTAACCTCTTTCCTTGATGACTCTTCCTTTTTCATCCCATTCCAATCTGGCTTTTGGAAGAACCACTCCACTACCACCTCCCTACTCAGGGTCACTGACTCCATCTTCACCGGGATGGATAATGGCCTCATTACCTCTGCCATCTTTGTCGACCTCTCCAAGGCTTTTGACACAGTCTCCCATGCCCTACTTCTTGACTCCCTTACGGCTGCTGGGTTGTCTACTTCTGCCCATAACTGTGTTGGAGCTTACCTCTCAGGCAGAACACAATCAGTCAAGATCCAGGATACAATTTCTTCCCCCCTCCCTATTTCCACAGGAGTCCCACAGGGCTCAATGCTTGGACCCATTCTCTTCTCCATCTTCCTAAATGACTTTCCCTCAGTATACCCCCCCTCCTTCTCTATCCATATATATGCTGACGACACCATCCTGTTCTCCTCTGGCAAATGTCCCGCTGATGTAGCAACCACCCTTCAGCATGATTTCCACCAAGTTCAACTATGGTTTGCCTCATATCAACTATTCCTAAATGCCAAAAAGACTGTCTCCATGACCTTTGGCACTGGACAGAGACTCTCTAGGCACCACCCTTTACCTTCTTTCCATACCCTTGATGGGACAATCCTAGAGGACTCTGACCAGGTTATAAACCCAGCAACTTATCTGGAATGGATATCATTAACTGCAGGTACTGCGGAACACTTTTCAGAAGGACAGTCTTACAGGATTTAGGACACTGTCCTACATGCTGGGCCACTGGAGATCTTAGGGCTCAACTCCGGGCAGCATGGGCAGAGATTGAGCGCCTCAAATTTTATATTCAAGAGGAAATACATTATAAGAACCACCCGCCATTTCCCCAACATCCAACAGAAGAACCTCGACCGCAGAGGGTAGTTGGTCCAGGAGGTTGGCAGGTGGTTAGGAGGGGCAAATCGGGAGCCCCAGCACTCTGTGCTCTCCAACACATTACCTTCAAAAAACATATAAACACTACAAACAGGTATCTGCCTCTATCTCCGAAATCAAACAAAGGGACAGAGGACACTGCAGAGCAGGACACTGCAGCACAGGAGCTAGCACAACAAAACTCGCCCAAATCAGGAACCAAAACAAAAAAAGCAAAAAGGAAATCCAAAAAACTTCTGATCATAGGAAACTCCCTGATTCAGGGAGTTGATACCCATCTCCAGCCAGGGGTAATGGTCAGATGTCTCCCAGGTACATCAGCGTGGAGAGACACTGACCGCATTGCTAAAATTGTTCACAAAGCAGGAGAAAACATTGATGCCCTGGTACACATAGGGACTAATGATCTCGCCAACTGGTCAGTTGTGGAGACCAAGGAACACCTGACCAGGCTGGGTGACAAACTATCATCTATTTGGTCCAACATCTCCTTCTCTGAGATCCTGCCAGTCTGGGAGAGGGGGGCAGACTGATCGAAGGTTAGAGAAGGGGAGATAGGGGAGCTAAATGTGTGGCTCAAGGGCTGGTGCCAGGAAAAAGGACACAGATTTGTAGGGAACTGGCAACAGTTCTGGGAGCGAAAGTTCTTTAAATTTGATGGACTGCATCTGACTAAGGAGGGAGTAAGTGCATTGGTGCAGAAGTTTGATGTCTTTGCAGAATATTTAAACTAGCAAATGGGGAGAGGGTTGCAGCACCCCATACGTTGAATGGGAAGAACACCCTTCCCCCCTCAGCTAGTGGTCAAACAGGGATTCAGCATGTTTGCAGTTCATTTGCATCACCAGGTAAGAAAAAAGGTCCGTCTCCCCATACGATGCACAGGGGAAGTGCCAAACCTCACCCAACAACTAACACACCGAAATCTGGCCAGTGGAAAATCATGTATACAAATGCTCACAGCCTGGAAAATAAGATCCCAGACCTGGAGGCAATAATGTCAGAGGCTAAACTGGACACAGTAGCAATTCGTGAGATGTGGTTTACCAGTAACCACACATGGGAGACTTCAGTACCTGGCTATGTACTGTTCAGAAGAGAGCGAGGTGCAAAAAGGGTGGGGTGGAGTGGCCCTGTATGTCAATGAAAATATCAAAGCTACAAAAATTCAGAATACACATAAGGAGCCAGAAGAACTATGGGTCACCCTGGAAACAGGAAATGGGACAGCCATAAGAACTGGGGTTGTCTACAGGCCCCAGACCACGGGGAGGACATAGACACATTACTGTTAGAAGATATACAAAACATGACAGCTAAAGGGGAGGTTCTGATAATGGGAGACTTCAACATGCCAGATACAGATTGGTCAATACCAGCAGGAACATCTGCCAGAACTAGACACATGGTGGATTCCCTGCAGGGGGAGGGCCTCAAACAACTGGTGCAACAACCACAAGAGACAGGGCTATCCTAGATCTAGTACTGACTAACAGGGAAGGGATCACAGATCTCCAGGTAGAAGGTCACCTGGGGGCCAGTGACCATCACATGGTATGGTTCAATTTGGCCACTACATCTAAATCATCCCATTCCAAGGCAAAAATATGGGACTTCAGAGTAGCTGACTTTGATAAGATAGCCAACAGAGTTAAGCTAGCCCTGGCAAAAGAAACACAGATGAGGGGGTACAGGCAAAGTGGGCAAGCATTAAGGATGCAATACTTGAAGCAACATCCCATTGTGTTAGACAGAAAAGGAAGTGCAAAAGAAGAAGCAAACCACTTTGGTTCTCAAATAGAGTAGCAGAAAAGGTCAGAGCCAAAAGGCTGGCCTTCAGGAAATATAAAGGAACACAGTGGGATGAAGATAAGGAGGCATACCAAACTGCCCTAAGGGAAGCAGGGAAGGCAGTAAGGCAGGCAAAGTCCCAAACTGGGAAACACTAGCACGAACAGTAAAAGAAGGTGACAAGACTTTCTATAGATACATTAGTGAAAGGAGAAAGTCCAGAGGGGGTATTGCTAAGCTCAAAGGAGAAAAAGAGGCATGTGAGGAGGAGGACCCTGTAAAAGCATCTATCCTAAATAGATACTTTTGCTCAGTATTTACTGAAGAGAAGGTAGGGCAGGGCCCACAGCTCAGCACCATGGACACAGGGGGAGGGAGGTGAGCACTACTCCCTTCACAAAAGAAAGGGTCCTACAAAAGCTCACTAAGCTCAGGGTGGACACGGCAATGGAACCTGATGGCATACATCCCAAGATAATTAAGGAGCTAAGGGTGGAGCTAGCAGAGAAATTAGCAGAACTGCTTAGTGAGTCTCTGAGCACAGCAGAGGTCCCAGAAGACTGGAGAAGGGCTCATGTGATCCCGCTCCACAAGAGTGGTAGCAGGTAGGAGGCAGGGAACTACAGACCAGTCAGTCTTACCTCAGTAGTGGGCAAGATTATGGAGGCACTCCTTAAGGAAAGGATAGTGCAACACCTGGAATCCATAGGGGCACAGAATCCAAGACAGCATGGGTTTACAAAGGAAGGTCCTGTCAAACTAATCTCATAGATTTCTTTGACTGGGTAACCAGAGTGATGGACCAAGGGGGAGCAGTTGATGTCGCCTACCTTGACTTCAGCAAAGCTTTCGCCACTGTTCCATATAGAAGATTGATAAATAAGCTGGGTAGGCTCGGGGTGGGTCAGAAGATGGTCAACTGGGTGGCAAACTGGTTGATGGGCAGAAAACAGAGAGTGGTGGTAAATGGTATACAGTCAGAAGAGATGCAAATCACAAGTGGGGTACCTCAGGGATCAGTCCCGGGGCCAGTCCTCTTGAATATCTTCATCAGTGACATTGCAAATGGACTAGAGGGTAAGGCTTGTCTGTTTGCAGATGACACCAAGATCTGCAACAGAGTAGATGATCCAGATGGGGTGGGCAGAATGAGAAGAGATCTGGATAAACTAGCAAAATGGTCAGAAGAGTGGCAACTGGGATTTAATGCAAAGAAGTGCAAGACTGCATGCAGTACTGGAGGCCACACCTTCACAAGGACATTAACCAAATTGAGGCAGTCCAGAGAAGGGCAACCAAAATGGTGCATTGACTACATCAGAAGACATATGAGGACAGATTAACGGAGCTCAATATGTATCCCCTTGAGCAAAGGAGGGAGAGAGGTGATATGATTAAAATTTTCAAACACCTTAAGGGCATTAACAAGGTGAAATAGTCTAACATGTTTAAATATGAGAAAAATAGGACAAGAGGACACAGCATGAGATTAGAGGGAGGCCAATTAAGGGGGAATGTGAGGAAATTATTTTTTTCACAGAAAGAGTGGTGGATGCATGGAACAGCCTACCTCAGGAAGTGATGGCTATGAATACAGTGCAGGGCTTCAAACAGGCATAGGACAGGCATAAGGGAGCAATACAGATGAGTATGAATAGATAGGCCACTGACAAAGCAAAGGCTGATGGCACATTTATAAGGTAGAAAAAGAAATGGGCAGATTGGATTGGCCTTGCGGTCCTTATCTGCCATCAACCTCTATATTTCTATTTCCTCTTTCAGATATCTTGGGGTTTGGTTGGACCAACACCTCAACTTCTCTGGCCACATTGACGCCATCCTGAAAAAACTGTGCCCTAAGCTTGGTGCCTTATTCAGGAACGGTAGTTGCATCCCTCCTGTGGAAACTAGTCCAGAAGATGAGCCTCCCAATTTTTGACTACAGTGATGTAGTCTATGGTGCCGCTTCCAAATCCTCCCTAACCAGATTGGACATACTCTTTTAACTCCTTCTGTCATTTTTCCCTTGATGCTCCATCACGCACACATCACTATGACCTGTACCACACCCTGTCCCTTACTCCGCTTGTCAACAGGTGCCTCACTAATTGTGCCAAACTCACTTCTAAATTTTGGTTAGAAGAACCTCCCTCTTACCTCTCATGTTCACTCTCTTTCCCCTTCCCCCTCCCTCAGATCCTCTGACATTCGTACTTTGTTGGTCCCCCATCGAACCACTCTCATCGGTCAGTCAGGCTTCACCCATCGTTTCGCGCAAATCTGGACTCCCTCACCCCCCAAATATGGCACTACTCCTCTTACTACTCCCTTGTCTCTGCCTTACACAACTTTCTGTCATCTAACTGCTCCTGCTTTAACCCTCCTTAACCATACTCCTATACCTCTGCTCCTCTCCATGACTCAGATCCCCTATTAAACCTCCCTCCCCCCGAGCCTGCTTCTCAGCACACTCTCCTCTCCCGTCACCGCTTACCCCCTCACTCCTATCCCTAACCTTCTTCCATTACCAAGTTGCCCCTGCTTAGTTTTGACCTCTTGCCGGGTTCTCAGCATCCTGGAAGGGTCTAGCTCTGGGCAAGCCTCCTCCTTCCCCTCCCCCTCTCTTCTTTCTACATAACTTGTCTCACCTAAATCTGCCCTCTGTCAGGATTCTTAGCACCCTGGCAATGTCTACTCTCAGGCAAGTTTCTTCCCTCCCTTCTTTTTTTCCTTTCCTCTTCTGTCCCCCATATTCCCTCTGCCCAATGTGTCCTCACCTAGTTCAGCATTCTGGCAGGGTTCTCAGTATCCTGGAGGGTCCAGCACTGGGAAATTACCCTTCCTTCCTTCCTTCCTTCCCTCCCCTTCCCCTGCATCCTTTCTTCTCATCCTCAGCTGACTCTGCTCTCTGGCAGGGTTCTCAGCATCCTGAAGAGGCCTAGTCTTAGGCAAGTTTCTCCCACCCTTCCTCCTCCTCCTCCTTCCCTTTACCATCCCCTCTACTATCTATATCCAACTTGTCCTTGCCTATTCCTGCCCCTTATTCTAAATCCTCACCTCATTCTGCCACTGGCAGCGATCTCCGCACTCTGAAGGGGCATTTCCAAGTATGACTCATCCTTCCCTACCCTATCCCTTACTCCCACCTCCCTCCTGCCCCCTTTCTACCCCCCTACACTTAAACAAAGGAATTAGTTGATTTGAGCTAATAACTTGCACTTTTTGTTCTGTCTGAGGGGTTCCCAGATTGTACTAGCCCTGTGTTGACTTACCCCTCACAATTTATTTTTTTGCACACCTTGCTCTGGTAATTTCCCTCCCATCATTATCCTCTCCTTCCCCCAGCTGGTTTCCCGTCTACCGCTTTACCCTCCTTGCTGTTCCCTCACTGCGCTTCATTCATTCAATAATTGTTAAATAATCTGCCTCTTAACTGTGATCCATTCCTGCAAGGAGTTGGCTCCAAGGCTACATTAAATTTCTGTACTATGGTCCTCAGATATGCCACTTGTAATTAAATGCATATTCCACAGGTATGATATATTTAACTGTATATTAGGTCACAAATGCAATTGTATGATTATTTTATGATATTTTTAACTGTATGTCCTGTTACAAATGTAATTGAATGCTTAATTTCTCAGATATGTTAAATGGTAAACTGTATGTCTAATTCTTCATCCAAATTGCACCCCCACCCCACTCGGGTCACACCAGGAGACGAGCAACTTGTTGTTCAGTGTGCCTTCCTGGTGAAACATTTCAATAAATGAGTAAATAAAATAAATAAAAATCTCACATTCCCTTTATAAAGTCACATGGCAAGTTTCATAGAGACACTATTGTCACAAAGAATATATTTTACTTTATATTCAAAGTCAGCCGCTTATATACCTTAGACTCCCATGTTATGGTATTCCGAATGCTTAACCCTCACAAAAACCATGTAGCTTTAAAAAAGATCAAATATTTTTCACCATTAGTGCTCTATGAAATTTTCGAATTTGGATGGAATAGAATTCTGCAAGTTTTGGAAAATTCTGCCTACTTCTGCACAATTCCATTACTGGTGGAATTCTGAAATTTCAAAAGCAGAGTGGTTTTCTACATAAACTGAATATTTTTCTGCAGTCATGATTCTGCAGTTTACATGATCCATAGAAAGTTAATCCTCAGTTTAGATAGAAATGCTTTTCAGAATTTCTCTGAATTCAAAAGTAATTCCGAAAAGCATTTCAGAAGTGAAATTATCATTCTGCATCAATTCTGCTGATGAAATTCCACATTCCGCACCTGTGCTTATATACCCCACTGGCTTCCATCCTGATAAACAACCTTTCGTATGTTATATACAGCATAAGTCAATTCCCATGTAGTATTAATCTTTTCTTTATTTTTAACGGAATATGTGCAGGGTAAGAACGTTTTGATTCTTTCACCAAGGCTGGATATATGCAATTTCAGACATAGATGGCAGAATTCTTGCCAGGCAATTTCAAGTGACAATCCCCTCCAATCAGGTAAAAATGGATTTAGCCAGTGATATATACAGGATTCCCAAGGTTGAGTGAAGGTATGCAAACCAAAGCTAAAGTTAAAAGTAAGAAAATGCTGTAAAAGAAAGCAAGAAATCAATTGGGGTTATCATAGTCAGCCCTCCCTCATTCAGGGAAAGATATGTAGTAGCCTGCTTGCTAATTTATTTATTTATTTATTCATTCATTCATTTAAAATTTGGTAACTAGTTTCCAGGTGCAACCCAAGGGAGAGGATACAGGAGGATGTGAAACAGCAGTAACAAGGTAACAACAATAGGTGCATGAACATGTAAGGTAAAACCATAGTACAAGTAATGAATTTCAAAGAAATACAAAAACCACATAAAAAGTGTACATGTATGTCAGTTACAGGGCTGGCAGTATAGCCTAGAGGTTAGAGTAATGAGCTGTAAATGAGCTTGGTACATCCAGCAGACCTGGGTTTGATTTCCACAGCCTCCACTTGTATACTGTGTTGACTCTGAGCAAGTCACTTAATCTGCCCCTGAAAACAGGCACGTGTGTCAATTGGGCCTTACCTGGTTACCAAAGACTAAAATAAAAATAAATAAAGTTATGGGTTAGACAGGTTAAGAGCTAATAGGGGCTGGCTCCCAATGTATGACAATATATTTGTACAGAATTATTGAGTCATAAAATCCAGATTACAGATTACAGAGTACACTGCATTGTGAACTATAGAACAGAATAGGCAACAATGGGTAAAATGGGTGTAACTGGGAAAGGGGATGGATAGAACATGGGTTCCTGTAATGTGGAGAGAAGAGAAAGATGCCTCACTTCAAGCGTATTCTTTTGTGAAGTGTGTCAGCAAGAGTGGATTGAGAAAGTGGAAGGAGGAAGAGAGATGGAGGCAGAGAGAAAGCTAGGAGTCCAACACAGTCCCCAGAGCTACAGAGATCACTCGGATGATGAGAGTACAGGTATAGTAAGATCTAACATCCTTGATACCATGCTATTTCTAACCCCTTCCCCACCCACCACCATTCTGTTACCAGGGCAAAGCAGTCTGAGAAACAGGCAACCCCCTCTAACAGTACTAGTAAAACAGCTCCCACTACCAAAATTGACTGAACATGAACAGTCTGGTTACACAGGCTGCATTACCCACTGTAATCGTATAGCAACATCTGCAAGAGACAGTTCTACCCAATTCTTCCCTCACTGATACTGATAAAAACATCCCAGCTAGTGATTGCCCTGAAGTGCAGCCAACACAGATTCAACAACCTCATCCACCCCAAACTGAGACTCGAACTCCTGAGATGTCAATGGCCCCCTATCCCCCCCAGGCTGGGAATCCCATACAAAATGAAAGTCTACATCAAGGACATCCTGTTGCAGGAACTGCAATATCTACAAATGAGAAAGAAAAATGAACAGATGATCCAGGGGAGGGCCCATCTGGAGAGCAAAAGACCAACGCTGACGACAGGGGCAGAACTGACCAACACCCCCCCTCACCCCGAATCAAGATAACAATGGCCACAGAATAACGAAAATATGGAAGGCCAGTAAGAGGGGAGATTCAGGATGATGGACTTGTTTGTGGCCCAAGGTGAACCTGCACAGCAAAGAAATACTGTCCACTTTTAAATATCAAGGTGTTATGACCATGCAACCCAATCGGTCTTTCGTAATACGATCTTAACTAAAGGCATCCAAAGGTTTTATGACTGCAGATTTATATGCACTAATTCAAGTTTTCAGGGAGTCTTTTTATGTTGGCTCGAGCTTGCAAGCCGGCCAACATATTGCAGTAGTAGAATCCAAGGAAACCGGGGTCGTTTGTTTATTGCAGAGGTTCTTTACCGCTCACTTTATA
This sequence comes from Neoceratodus forsteri, assembly GCA_016271365.2. Lineage (NCBI taxonomy): Eukaryota > Metazoa > Chordata > Ceratodontiformes > Ceratodontidae > Neoceratodus > Neoceratodus forsteri. The sequence continues at coordinate 199,252,620 of CM028130.1, forward strand.
ACTTTATTTGTGGATACATTGACTGAATAAATAGCAGTGCCCTGCACTGTTGGGAACATATATTTGGACTGTGTTCTTCATTCCACAATCAATTAGATTTATGGTGACGTGGTAGTCATAATTACGCACTTCGTTTTCCTTGGATTCTGTGTCTGTGAAGGCTAGCCACCTTCTTTGGAGTGCTGCATACTTGCTCTGGGCTGTGTAGTTTGTAGTATCATTTTGGATTTTCGTATATTGCAGTAGTAGCAGATTTGGAGGTGCAGTCACTGTGGACAAATGCAGGGCATGCATCAGTAGGTGTGTCCCTCATTCTCCAATAAGGCAGCTGCAGGCGCTGACACCAGCAACACGTAAACTGGCCACCAGATCAAAGAAAAGGTCCACTGCAATGACAGCCAAGCTTGTCATGCAGCGGCGTGCCTTTCCTGGTGAAGCAGTTCAAGAAACATGGCAGCATTGACTGTCGCCATGCAGAGCGCTGACTTCAGGGGTGCCCAAACCCCTGTCGGCATGCAACAACCCACTTCATTTGCCGATGGGGGAGCCCACTCCCCATCAGCATAATGCCCCCCTCCCATTCCACTTGTGTGCCGAGGGGGTACCCAATCCCCCTCGGCATCATACACCCCCCTCAGTCTTTCCTTGTCGACGGGAGGCCCAATCCCCATCAACTTCAGTCCTCTCTGCCCAGTTCAGTTTGATGACAGGGGAGCCACTCCCCCGTCGGCATAAAGTCCACAACTCCCAATTTATGCTGTGTGCTGAGGGGGTGCCCAGTCCCCTTCGGCATCATGTGCGCCCCCCCAACCTGTTTCTGTGCTGATGGGGGGCCCAATTCCCATAGGCTGTGGTCACCCTCCCCGTAATGTAGGTGGTACAATGGAAGCCCACCCCAGTGTACCAAGCAAAGACCTGCAAAAAGAGAAAACTGACCCTCATTTTTTTTTTTACACCTGTGAAAGAAGAAAACGATCCCTCGTGGTCTCTTCTGCCCCTCCCCCAACCCACACCCACCCTCTGTGTACCCTACCTCCCCACACCCCCTCACCCATACTTACCTCCAGAGTCCGGTGCAGTGATCTTCGGTGGACCAGGAACATGTCTGCACTCTTCAAAGCTGACCACAAACTGAAGAAATGCTGGTAATCTGTATAATGGCATAAATAAGGTTTTTTCAACTTTGGTGCATATCTCGGACATTTTGGGGAATTTTGGCACCAAATTTTCAACGTGGGGTTATTAGGACCCCTTCTCATGAATTCAGTCACTGTCATGGCGTTATTCGGTCCTGAAAGGTGATTTCGCAGTCACTGCACAGAATCACCTTTTGGGACTGATTTATGAAATGACAGTGCCACTGTTCATGAGGTGGGCTCTCAAAAAGCCTATGTTGCAAATTTGGTGAAAAAAAATCCAAAATAGGACTATTTTATGAGCGTGTGTTGCGCAATTTCCATGCACGCTTACAACTTCGTTAATTTGTAATATTTTTAACACCAGAATTTCAAAACTGCCATTTTTCCACACCACCTTATGAACAGTACCACTGTCATTTTACATATCCTGGCCGAAATGTGTTTTCGCACTTCCGGCACAGAATAGCACGGTCACTTTGAGAGATCATGTTTAGGGACAGATTAAGAAAATGACAGTGGCACTGTTCATGAGCAGAGGTCCTAAAATGCCTATTTTGAAAATTTGGTGGTGAAAGTCCATAAAATGACTGTGTTACAAGCATGCATTGGGCAGTTTCCAAACGCCCTTGTAACTTTGCAAATTTGCAATATTTTCATGCCAGATTCTCAACACTGGCATTTTTTCACATCTCCTTATGAACAGTACAGCTGTCATTTTTCACATCCTGCCCAAAATGTGTTTTCACACCTGTGGCGCACAATGGCGTGGTCGCTGTGGGAAATCAACTTTTGGGACAGATTACCAAAATCACAGTGCCACTGTTCATGAGAGGAGGTCCCAAAATGCCTATGTTGAAAATGTGGTTAAAAAAATCCCAAAAATAATTGGGTTACGGACATATGTTGCACAGTTTCTATGCCTGCTCATGACTTCACTAATTTTTCATTTTTTCACTCTAGATTTTCAATATTGCCATTTTTTTACACCTCCTCATGAACAATACAGTTGTAATTTTTCACATCCTGCCCAAAATGTGTTTTTGTGCCTGTGTCACCAAATGGCATAGTCGCTGTACAAAACCACCTTTCGGCTAACAAACTGATAGTGCCACTCTTCATGAGGTGGGGTCACAAAAAGCACATGTTGAACATTTGGAATGAAAATACCAACAAACGCCTATGGCATTACAATTTGCAACTGTGACATCCCACTCTGTAGAGGCTGACAGTTGTCAGGGGTGTGACTTGGGATCATTGGCTGTAATGCTCATGCCATTCCACCCCTACACACCCTGCAGCCAATGACGGGCATTGAGGTGTGCCTTGGAGTGTTCGGCCCTAAAGTTCACCCCAGTCTCCTATATTGCACCCATCTCAACATATTTCTTTATGGAATGGGGTAAGTATAAGGCCCAAAGACTCCAAAGCACACCACGACACTTGTCAGTGTCTACAGGGTAGGGTGAGGTTAAATGACATGAGCGTTATAGCTGATGACCCAAAGGCACACCCCAACGCCTGTCAGTCTCTGCAGGGTGGGGGTGGGGTTGGCATCAGTTCAATACTTCACTGCCATTCCTATTATGTATCTCTAACTCCTGCACTACCAATGCCAGTGAGATAACATTCTGCATTGACAAATGCTTGTTTTATGTCAGTTTTAAAACCATTACCTCTCTGGAACATTTTTGGCAGATATCTGACCACGTGATAGACACTCAACAGTGGATGCCTTTTGTGGTTATCCCATTAACAAAACTTACTGTTAAAACTATTTTTTTGTTGTTCAGAAGTAAAAGTGTGAATATCTCCGACATTTCATAAATGTTCAGAAAAAGATGCAAGGTTCTGGATAATTCAGCACTGATTTTGGATTCAGATTCTGTATGAATAGAGAGGCAGCACGTTCAAGTGAATTTAAGACAGACAAACAATGGTATTACTCACTTGCCTGAGAGTTTTTCTACATTGGGAGCAATCGTGGCCAGTTATATTTCTGTCCAGGGTAACCTAGAACATGCCACAGATATGGAGCTAAAACCCATCTTAGCTCAGTCTGTGTAATATCTCTGTGAAATATGGGCATATTATTCTACAGTGCCCCAATCCACTTTGTTGCAATCTGTATAATGAGGCAGGACACTCATACAGGTAGTGTCCATAGGCAGTCCACAATCAAGTAGACAGTGTCATGTGGGACCAAGAGGAAATTATCACAGAGAGTCAGGCTTGGGCTTTTGATCACTGACCTGCATCTCCAGCCCTTAGCAACAGGCAACAGTTTCCTTCCCCACCCACTTCAGAATGGCACATGCACCTGTTGAGAAGGCAGTAAGGAGGGTTGGGGGGATACTGGGATGCATAGGGAGAGGCATCACCAGTATAAAACAGGAAGTTGTTATCCCTCTGTACAGACAGTTGGTGAGACCCCATCTGGAGTACTGCATGCAGTTCTGGAGACTCCATCTTCGCAAGAACATAGACAGGATGGAGGCAGTCCAGAGGAGGGCAACTAAAATGGTGCAGGGTCTGCACCAGAAGCCATTTGAAGAGAGACTAAAGGAGCTTAATATGTATACCCTAGAGAAAAGGAAGGAGAGGGGGGACATGATAGAAACATTCAAGTACCTTAAGGGAATCATCAAAGTCCAAGAGGCAAGCATCTTTCAGAAAAAGAGATGTTCAAGAACAAGGGGGCATAATTTGAAGATAGAGGGGGATGGCTCAAGGGCAACATGAGGGAGTATTTTTTTCACAGAGAGGGTGGTGGACGCATGGAACACCCTTCCAGAGGAGGTAGTGGGGTCAAAATCAGAAGGGGAATTCAAGAATGCATGGGACAGATGTAAGGCAAATCTAGTGGTGGGTAGGAGGAAGTAGGCTGTTGGTTAACTAGGATCTGCAGCTTATCCGAAAGGTAGGGAAGTGGGCAGACTGGGTGGGCCAAGTGGTCCTTATCTGCCATCAAAGTCCATGTTTCTATGGTTCTGCTGCATCTTGTCAGGTAATTCCAATGCCTGCACTGTGTAACATACCTCCCCCCATGAGCCTCCAGAGCAAGCGGCCCCCTCCCAAGTTGTTTTTGCTTCTACTGTTACCCCTAATGTTCCCTCAAATTGGGAATCCCTGGCAGAGAACAGAAATGCACCTGTGCACTCACCAAAAGACTGAGTACTCCCTGGTGAGACAGATACCAACACCGGGATCTGTACCTCCTGAACTGGAGCTATGTATACCTCCTACTATCTTTACGTTGCTATACATGCTCCACGACTGCTTCCTGACTTTGACATCCATCACGGTAGGTTGTAGGATGTGTTGCTAGTGGTGCTGTAAACAAAACGCTAGAGGGAGGAATGGTAGGATCAACCAGATAAAATCCAATTATCTAAAAATTCTGTGAGTAAAACAATTGTTACTCTTCCAAAGGCTACAGTAATCAGGCATTACCCCACACTGAGGTGTGCATTTTCAGTCGGACTTTAGAGCAGTATTTGTTAGTTAGCAAAAATTGGTATCTTGTCATTTCGCAAAAATGCCTTTCTGACATACTTCTTTTCCTAATCAGTATCTTTGTAATTTCCTCTAATAATTTAAAAAAAGCAGCTTTTTTAACTCTTTTTGTAATAAGTGACTCAAGTCATTAAAGATGGCAACCATTTACAATTATTTAAAAATCTCTTCAGTTGATGGTACTTTTGATTGTAAATACTGGATTTATAATCTGGATGGATTATGACAGTTCTAGCACCTGTTTCTAATGGTAAATTGCAACGCACCACACAAGATTTGTAATTTCTTTCATGGTGGGCATGGCAAAGGAGCCAGAACATATAAAAACTTCAGTTAGGTGCCGGAACCTATGGGCGAGGGGGTTGGGGAGTGGCAGCGCCCCCACTTTTGTCCATGACCATTCAAAGTGCCCCTTTAGTCTTTAATACATGCAAGGTCAGAAGGGAAGCAGTCATGGTCTCTTCTTTAATTACTACAGCCCCTCTCCCCACAACACGCACTTTTTCCCATGTGCTGGCACCCATGATTTTTAGTTCAGGAATGAAAGAAAATGAAAAAGAAAATTTGGTATATTGACATTTTTCACCAGAAGTACATTGAGGACATAATGACTAACAAACACTGCTGATTTAAGTGCTAGCTAACAGATACATGCCTGCAGGGCTGTATGGAAAATGACAATCTCTCACGCACTTACATGGATCACTGCCTGTTGAGTCACACTGAATATCAGTGGGACTGACAGGGGCTGACAGAAACAGGATAAAGGGATTCATTTGTCTTCTGTCACCTCAAAGGGCAGAGTTCAACCCCAGCCCAAGGAAACAAAAACAACTCACATTTGTCTCCAGAAATCTCTAAAAGATTCAGCAATGAAAAATTAGTTTGAAAAAAAAAATGCTTTCAATGAGTTCTCATTCAAAGTATACAGCACTTTCAGCAAATCTGTATTCAAACATGTGCTGGCATTTACATCATTAAAGGCACCGTCAAAGACTGGTTACGATTCTGCAGCCATTCGGGTCTGCTAACCTGGCCTAGAAGCAAAATGAGCAGGATGTGGGTGGGAAGGGGTGTCGCTCTCAGCTAATGGTGTAGCAGGCAGTGATTGGTGGCAGCATCAGTATGGGACTACATTTTGAAATGTGATGACACTGGTGAATTCCCAACCTTGAGCTATGCCTGTGGCATCCACAATGTTTGTTAAGCAGTGGAAGAGTGCACTCCGTAACCCCCAAAGATGCTGCAGTTAAGGAAGTTGCCAAATATTTAGTAAGGGACTGTACGCTCACCAGACTCTGAAAAACCTTTCAGTTCATTACAATACGCTGTCATATATTGTAACAGATGCTGGACTACCTACCCCTATGTATCACCTCATACAGAATGCTTCATCCCCTTGATGAGGCCTCCTGTCTGAGGCAATGCAAGGGGGTAGCTAGTGTTACTAATTATACAATGGCAAGAACACTTTGTGGAGTGTCACTGAGCCCTAGATGTTATCCCAGTACAACATCACTATATCTAGTCCTAGCACACATGACTTCATATTTCTACATATGCCACATACTAATATACCCTAACCTTATAAAATCAATACCTCCCTCCCACCAAATCACACAGCATGTACTCCCCAAAGAAAAGCAAAACATCTGCCTTTTTTACTGTAATTCTGTGCAGTTTTTAATTTAATTTCTTTTTAAAAATGAAAACGTAACTCCGTGCAGCTCCGCGTCATGTCTCACAGTGAGTAAGCAAATGAGTGGAGCTTCAAAAAAACGGTGCATAGCTATCCATTTCTGATGCCATTCGCAGTCACTCACTATGCATTGTTCACAGATTATCGAAATGAAGCAGAAGTGGGAGGGTGAGCGTCAAGTGTCACACTTTGAAAACCTCCAGAGAGACATGCTAGAAGTGGGAGATGACTGAGACAGAGAGAGCAGAGGAGAGACTGGGGCGTGGGTGAACCAGGTAGTACCAGCACTACCTGCAGGACAAAACAGAAATACGAGACTATTTTTTCAGTACATATCCTTCTCATATAAAACAAGCATTTGTCAATGCCGAATGTTTGCTTGCTGGTATTAGCATTGGACATGCAGCAGTTAGACAGATGCGGAATAGGAATGGCAGTGAAGTATTGAAGTTCATACCAACCCCACCTCCATCCTGTAGAGATGGACAAGCATTGGGGTAAGTGTTTGGGTCGTTGTCCATGACTGGCATGCCATGTGACGTCACCCTATTCTGCAGACAGTGACAAGTGTTGAGGTGTGCCTTAGGATGTTTGGTTTTACAGTCACCGCATTCCATAAGGACATATGCTGAAATGGGTGCAGCATAGGAGAATGGGGTGAAGTCTGGGGCCGAAGAGTGCAAGGTACACCTCGATGCCTGTCAGTGGCTGGAGGTAGGGGTGGGATGGCATGAGCGGTACAGTCGGCAATGCAAAGGCACAGTCCGATGCCTGTCAGTCTGTGCAGGGTAGGACGTTATGGTTAGAAACTATAACGCCTCAGGCGTTTGTTGGTATTTATACTACAAATTTTCAACATGGACTTTTTGTGAGCCTACCTATGAAGAGTGGCACTGTGATTATGTCTATGTGTCCCGAACATTGATTTCCAACAGCAACAGTGCCATTCTGTGCCACATGAAGTAAAACACAGACTGGGCAGGATGTGAAGAATGACAGCTGTACCATCCACAGGGAGGTGTGAAGAGATGGCAATGTTGAACAGCTGTACTGGAAATATAAAAAGTGCTCGCATGTCCAAGCATACAGTATGTGGAAACTGCGCGACGCATGTGCATTACACAGTCATTTATTGGACGTTCGTCACCAAAGTTTCAAAATAGGCATTGTAGGACCTCTGATCATGAACAGTGTCACTGAGACTTTCTTGATGTGTCCTGAACACTGATTTCCCACAGAAACCACACTATTCTGCGCCAGAAGTGCAAAAACATATTTCGGCCAGGATGTGAAAAATGACAGCTGTACTGTTCATAAGGAGGTGCAGAAAAATGGCAATGTTGAAAAGCTGGAGTGAACATATTACAAATGTGCGAAGTTATGAGCATGACTGGAAACTGTGCAACGCACGCTTGTAACACAGTCATTTTATGGAGTTTCATCACCAAATTTTCAACACAGGCATTTTACAGCCTCTGCCAATGAACAGTTTCACTGTGATTTTCTTAATGTGTCCCCAACACTGATTTCCCACAGTGACCATGCGGCTGTGCACTGCAGGTGCCGAAATACATTTCAGCCAGGATGCCAAAAATCACAGCTGTACTGTTCATAAAGAGGGCCGGAAAAATGGCAATGTTGAAAATCTGGAGTGAACATATTACAAATGTGCGAAGTTATGAGCATTCATGGAAACTGTGCAACGCACGCTCGTAACACAGTCATTTTATGGACTTTCATCAACAAATTTTCAACATAGGCATTTTAGGGCCTCTGCTAATGAACAGTGTCACTGTGAGTTTCGTAAAGTGTCCCGAACACTGATTTCCCATAGCAACCGCGCTATTCTGTGCCGGAAGTGCAAGCACACATTTCGGCCAGGATGTGAAAAATGACAGCTGTACTGTTCATAAGGAGGTGAGGAAAAATGGCAATGCTGAAAATCTGGACTGAAAATATTGTAACTGTGCGACGTTACGAGCGTACGTGAACACTGCACAATGCACGCTCATAACACGGTAATTTTATAGACTTTTGTCACCAAATTTTCAACATAGGCATTTTAGGACCTCTGCTAATGAACAGTGCCACTGTCATTTTCGTAATGTGTCCTGAACACAGATTTCCCACAGTGACCGCGCTATTCTGCGCCACAGGTGCGAAAACACATTTCGCCCAGGATGTAAAAAATGACAGCTATACTGTTCATAAGCAGGTGCAGAAAAATGGCAATATTGAAAATCTGGACTCAAAATATTGCAAATTCGCGAACTTATGGCGTCTTGTGTAACTGCATAGCATACGCTATAAAACAGTAATTTTTGGATTTTTCCACCAAATTTGCAACATACACTTTCTGAGAGCCCACCCATGAACACTGGCACTGTCGTTTCGTTAACTGGTCCCAAAGGTGATTCCGCAGTGACCGCGTTTTTCACCTTTCGGGACCGATTAATGCCATGACAGTGACTGAATTCATGAGGAGGAGTCCCAAAAACCCCATGCTGAAAATCTGGTGCCAAAATTCCCAAAAATGTCTGAGATATGCAACAAAGTTGAAAAACCCAATTATCCCATTATACAGCTTACCGGCATTTCCTCAGTTCGCGGTCGGCTTTGAAGAGTGCAGACATGTCTCGGTCCACTGAAGACCGTTCCGCTGGACTTCAGAGGTAAGTATGGGGGAGGGGAGGGAGGCAGGGTGTACAGAGGGTGGATGCGGGTTGTGGGGAGGGCCAGGAGACCGCGAGGGACCATTTTGCTTTACAGGTTTTAAACAAACAAAAAAAACATTGCGGACTGTTTTTCCTTTGCAGGGCACTGTTCATGCTGGGGTAGGCCCAGCGTGCACCTGAATATTTTTGTTCTGGGGTGTAGCCGCCGGGATTGGGCACCCTGTCGCACGGTAAAGCAGGGGGGCGGGCGCAGAGCCGAGGGGATTGGGCACTCGGACTCTCCCACATTTTTGGGGGCTGATGCCAAGAGGGAGTGGGCTCCCACAGGTACATCAAACAGGGAGGGGGAACATACTGCCAATGGGGACTGGGCTTCCCCGTCAGCAAGTCAGCACTGGGGATGGATGCCGACCGGGATTGGGACCCCCGTCGGAAAAAACACAGGGGAGGGGCACATGCTGCCGAGGGGGATAGGGCACCCCCTCGGCACTGGGGCTGTTTGATATTGTTAATGAACACAGCAGCAAGGCATCACCATGTTCACAAATGATATCACACTAACAATGTTCCGCCCAGCAATGACGGGTCGCTCCCTCATAGCAGAGAATCACTGATGCTGCAATGATGAGGCGGTCCATGATTGCTGTGGCAAAATGTTACAACTTGGTGCAACTTCTGGAAGCCAGTGTCATCAGCACACTGTGCCTCCATTGGTGCACCACGGCCAGGCCCCCAGGTGCAATGCTTCTGTTGGATGCCACACTGCCGCTCCTTCCCAACCCGCTTCTCTCCTAAGCTGTCACATAATGTTTCTTGCACATGCGCAAGCAAACATAAAAAATGGATAATAGCAATAAGGCACTCCAGATGTGTGTGTCATGAAAATAATGCCACGTCACAGATATTGGACGCATCCGGCGTTCGGCATTGTGCATAACCACCCTGGACGTAATGTTATGCTAGCACAACACACACCATCTCATGCAGTATTGCTTAACCACTTGTCATCTAAAATGTACCAAGATATTTGAGTGCTATTTTTAAATGTGTTGATGCATTTTTGATAGTTTCACAACTCAATGGCAGTTTGTGTAAAAGTATGACACATGCGTCATTTTACCGGTGAAAATTGACAGCAATTGCAGCAAAATGTTTGGCTATGTTGTTTTTTTTGTGGTCTAAATTTTCAATACAAGTTGCACAGTTTCTCTAAAACCATGTTGCAACTGCCGGATGTCCATTTCAAAGGCTAGTCCTATGGCACTGCACTTAGTAATGTGGAATAGACTGCTACAAAGGTGTATCACACAATTGTTAATCCAGCGAGTGAAAAGATGAAAACTAGTAGGCACTGTTAGAGAGCAAAAGATTTTTTTTTTTTCCATATAAGCTTTTCTTCCACAGCCAGTCAGCTCCATTCAGCCCTATCCTGGTCCAAGTTAACAATCACTTCCCCCTAGGACTCACCTGTAATAGATCCCTTCTGCAGATTCCTCCCCCATGTCAGGGCAGGAGTGAAGGGCTATCCTACTGCCCTCCCCAAGCACATATCCAGATTCTGCAGGGAGTCACTGGGTGATAGCATGGACCAGAGGATGAGCCTGGAATCATTCGCTGGCCTTTTCCATTGCCTCACCCTACCTGGCAGTGTGTAATGAGTGCCAGTCTGTGTATGTGGAGGCACACACCACATGCTCTTCCTCTCACCACTCCCCAATGCATGGCACCCATTCCCCTGCCACCATGCCTCCACAAGGTAGCAGTCTAGGAGAGCAGAATAAGGGGTGCTAGCTGCACATTCGAGCAGACTTGATAGACCTCTAGGCCTTTATCTGCTGGCAAACTTCGTATGTTCGAGTGCTGAAGCAGGAAGCCCCTCCCTAGGAGAGGAGAGCAGTTCTCTTGACACTCAATCCTCCCCCCCCCCCCAGCCGACCCCCAGGATATAAATTTGCTCCTGCATCTAGGTCGCCGGCTTGGTATAAAGTGTGATGTCCAGCTCCTCAACCCTCAGCACCACTGGCCTGGCTAGTGAAAGATTTATTTTAGTGATAATGTGATAGTTGGCTCAGTATGAGACAGCAATGTGAGTGCTATGTGAACACAGGCTGAAGGCTGAATACTTATCCTCATGTGACAATCACATTATTTTTGAGGATAGCGAGCCAACTAGCACATTGGGCACTATGCACAAATGCCTACACACCACATACAGGCAGTGCATAGGCATTCCTATGCCTGAATGCTGTGCTGCAGTGAGCTGCTCAACCCCAATGGCATTCTTTACAGGCACACTAGTGCCTTGCCCGCAGGATCCTGTGGCCAGTCATGCAGCACTGCACCAGGGATGGGATAGGGGCGTGCATGGGGGGGGTGCCTGAACCACGTGTATGCAAGACTGCATCTGCTTGCTATGCAAGTGTGGGTAATGCTACATGAGGGGAACCCTGCCGTAAGTCTTTACATGCCCCCCCCACAGGTTAATTGTGAGGTGCGGCGGCAACGGGATCCCCCTGCACACATTGGCACCTGACCACCATGCTCCCCGGGAAGGCTTGAGGTGTCCGTTTGGGTGAACATCTGATGTTTAAATGCCCCAGGACCCCCTGCATGAGTGCAGCATGGTATCCACTCCAGGACCTGGGACAAGCATCCAGTGGGATGCCCACCCATACGTACATGTTCCTCACCCATGCAACTGTGTGCTTGGGGGGGGGTGGGACAGCATACAGGCAGTCTGCACAGCCCTGCCCATGGGTGCAGCGATGCACAGGTCAGGTACATGCCTTTTGCATGTACCTGCAACCGGGTCGTGCATAGGCCTCATTGTCACTAATATGCATCATGTGTTTGAAAAAAGCTAATGCTACTGGTTTTGTCCCTGGTTATTGGGGTAACTGCACTCCTCCTGTCCTCCTTTCCACACTGCACTTGTTTACAGTTGCTGCTGTGAGTGAAGACCAATCAGAATGTCAGGAAGGACGATGTTATTACTGTCATGTTATTGACAATAAAATGACTGTTTTCAGATCTAGGCAATCATTTTATAGAGAATAAAGTGACAGTTGTGAGTTTGCTGTGGAATAAACTGTTTGCAGCTCTGGCCTGTGATTGGGGGAGAGGGTCCACATGCAGTATACTATTGCATAAAGACATTGTATATCTTCTTTATAAACAAAGGAATGGGCACCCACGTTAGCCCAATTGAAATGCAGAAACACTTCATAAACAAGTTATGACTGACAACCTCTAACTGAATTAGCATAACACGTTTTTGAGACTAGTTTTAGTAGTAATACTTCACCATGTTATAACAGTAAAAGCCAGGTATCTGGAATACATGCAGAATTCAGAGTAACTGTTTTAAAATCACAAGAAGAAAATCAATATTAAAGTGTAGCCAGACAGGTGGAGTGGGCAGAATTTCTACTGTTTAAATGACTGTCTGTCTTGGTACACTTTTGAGAGTGTGCATGGGGGGGGAGCTAAGAAAAAGAGCTACTTGCAGTTTGTGATTTAAGACTAATTCATTTCTAGTAAGGTGTCTTAAAAGTTACAACTTAGTTTTAGTAAACTGTTGCAAAATGCATTTTTTTAAAATTATCCTTTGAACATTATACTGGCAGTATAGCTCAGAGGTTAGAGTAGGGGTAACACAGGACTACACATATTCCTAAAGAAAAATGGCATCAAGGGTTACACAGCATGTGTTGGAGGAAAACAGGACTAGAATGACTCCTGATAGAGAATGGCATTGATGTTTACAGAGCAGTGTAAGTAAGGGGTAGCACAGGGCTAGACAGATTTCTGAGGGAGAATGGCACTAAGGGTTACACAAAGTGAGTAGTGGTAACACAGAGTTAGACAGACTCCTGAGGGAGAATGACACTGAGAGTTACACATAAGTAGGGGTAACACAGGACTTGGCAGATTCCTGACAGAATGGCATTAAGGATTGCGCAGTATGGGGTAACATATGGCTAGACAAATTCATAGAAACATAGAAGTTGCCCGCAGATAAGGACCACTTGGTCCATCTAGTCTGCCCAAAATTTCTCTACCTGTAGTGCCTCCAGAGACCCTAGTTGAACTTATGCTGACACCCCCCCACCCACTTCTAAGATTCCCTCGGGTCTATCCCATGCATTCTTAAATCCTGTGACTGTTTTAGCCCCCACCACTTCCTCTGGAAGGCTGTTATAAATGAAGTACTTCCTTACGTTTCCCCTAAGCACCCCCGCCCCCAGCTTCATATTGTGTCCCCTTGTCCTCAAGACTCTTTTCCTTTGGAAAATATACCCTTCCTGTACCGTGTTTATCCCTGTGAGGTACTTGAATGTCTCTATCATATCCCCCCCATTTCCTCGTGTCTTCTAGCGTGTACATGTTTAAATCCCTGAGCCTCTCTTCATAGGGGTTCTGATGTTAGGCCTTTCACCATTTTGGTTGCCCTCCTTTGTACCACCTCCACCCTATCTATGTCCTTTCAGAGATGGGGCCTCCAGAACTGAACACAGTACTTGAGGTGTGGTCTCACCACTGACCTATACAGGGGCAGTATCAACTCCCTCCTTCTGATACCTCTCCCTATGCATCTGAGCATTCCACCAGCTTTTCCCACTGCCTTGTCACACTAACTAGTTATCATTAGGTCATCGGAAGTGATCATCCCAGGTCCCTTTCCTGCTTTGTGACTGTTAATACCTCTCCTCCCATATGGTATGTTGCCCCGGGTTCCTGTGTCCCATATGGTATGTTGCCCCGGGTTCCTGTGTCCCATATGGCATGTTGCCCCGGGTTCCTGTGTCCCATATGGCATGTTGCCCCAGGTTCCTGTGTCCCATATGGTATGTTGCCCCGGGTTCCTGTGTCCCATATGCATGACTTTGCATTTTTTTGCATTAAAAGCCAGCTGCCGAGAAAGCCCAGTGGCACTGAGGGTTGAGGCGCTGGACACCACACCTCGCGCCACGCTGGCGACCCGGATTCGGGGACGGACTCAGGGAGCCAGGGGTCATCAGGGGAGGGAGAGGATTGAGTGTCCAGAGGACAGCTCTCCTCTCCCCAGGGAGGGATCCTGGGGCTGCTCGGTGCCCTTGCGACCCCCAATGAAGATTGTGGGCATATCAAGATCACCAGCAAGAATGAGGGGTTGGGAGTACGGCAGACATCAGCAGGCAGCCTTGCACAGATGTCATTGCATGCTGCACTCCTGGGGGAAATATATATATATATAGAAAATCCCCGACTCAGGGATAGGCAATGGCACCTCCACCCACTCAGCCACACTCCACCACTTGTTGCCTTCCTCTCCTGGGCTGAGCCCAGCTCGGCCTGAATTCAAGATACAGCACCCTGGGCAGATAGGGAGACCCTACCTCAGGGGGCTTAGAGCCGGGGGGATAGCCAGGCTGGTGCCAGGAACCAGAAGCCTCTCAGGCATGGAGGTAGAGCTGAGGGTGCTGGGGGATGCCCGAGAGATTTCACCGGGTCAGTGCAGAAATAGATTTAAAAAAAAAGAAGTCTGGCCCGGTGGCACCGAGGGCTGAGACGCTGGTGCCTTACCTCGCACTATGCCGGCAACCCATGTTCGGGAATGAGCATGGGCCGTCAGGGGTTGGCAGGGGAGGAAAAATATTGAGCGTCCGATGGACTGCTCTTCTTCTCCGGGAAGGGGGGTTTCTAATGGTCGGCGCTTGCTCGCCCCCAGTGGAGGCTGGAGGACAGGGCATCATACCACAAGCTGGGAGGAGTCGGGCCAGACACCTGGAGGAAGTGCGTGTGGAAATGTGCGTGCCCCCCTCCGCTGGCGACATTACATGGTTCCAACTCCTGGGGAGAAAAACTGGAGGAAATAGACTGCCATGCAGGATGGCGGAGGGCGCCTCGCAGGCTCCGGCCCCGGCTAGCCACAGCACTGGCCAACTATATCCGGACTTCAGTGGGGGAGTTGAGGACCCCCCCCGGTGACCCCGCTGGGGGGAAAGCCCTGGGGTCAGGTCAGCGTCGGCTGGTAGATGCCGGGGGATGGGGCTGGGGATGCCCTCCTGAGATAGCCGGCGTTGGGGAGAGAAAATTCTTAACTATAAAAAAAAAAAAGCCAGCTGCCAAACCTGTGACCATACTTCCAGTTTTTTAAAATCATTTCTCATTTCATCTACCCCCCACCAGGTGTGTACACCCTGCTGCAGAGCTTCATGTCATCTGCAAACAGGCACACCTTTCCTTCTTGTCCCTCTGCAATGTTGCTTATAAGGACATTGAAAAGTTCCGGCCCCAGCACCGACCCCTGCGGCACCCTACTAGTCACTTTGCCTACTCCAGAGTGGATGCCATTTACTACCACCCTTTGACTCCTATTGCTCAGCCAACTTTCCACCTATTTTACCATCTTAGGCCTTACTCCGAGGCTCCTCAGCTCGCTTATCAGCCTCCTATGCAAAATGGTGTTGAAGGCCTTGCGGAAATCCAGATAGGCCACATCCACCGCCCCTCCTTGATCTACCTCCCTGGTCACCCAATCAAAGAACTCAATCAGGTTTGTCTGGTAAGAATGCCCCTCTGTGAAACCATGTTTCCTCAGATCGTGTAAACTATTGGCTACCAGGTATTCCCCAATCCTTTCTTTTAGTAGCAATTCCATCACCTTGCCTACTACTGACGTCAGGCTGACTGGCCTGTAATTTGCTGCCTCCTCCCTTTTCTCACTTTTGTAGAGTGGGACTACATCCACCCTCCTGCAGTCCCCCAGCACCACCCGTTTCCAGTGACAAACTGAAAAGTGTTGTCAGAGGTGGAGCTAGCACATCCTTCAGTTCCCTCAGTATTCTTGGGGGCACCCTGTCTGGCCCCATTGCCTTGTTTACCTTCAACTTTGATAGTTCTATAAGCAGTCTTTCTTCTGTAAAAGGGCTTGTATCCACCTCCTGTCCCATCATACCCTTGTTCTTGATCCCTGGCCACTTCCATTGTCCTCCTCCTCCTTGAATATCAAGCAGAAGTGTTTGTTCAAAATATTTGCATTTTTGTGGCCCTCTTCCACGTATCACCCTCCTTCCTCCTTCAGCCTTACTATCCCTCCCTTTGTTTTCCTCTTTTCACTTATGCATCTAAAACATGTTTTATTCCCCTTTGTCACTGATCTGGCAATAATTTCCTCTGTTTGCACTTTAGTGCTCCAAACTGTCTTCCTTGCCTCCCTTTGTTTCTCCTGGTAAGTCTCCTTGTTACCCTCCTTCTGCATTTCTTTGTACCTTCTAAATGCCTTCCTTTTAGCCCTCACTTTTTCTGCTACCTCCTTAGAGAGCCATAGTAGTCTTCGTTTTCTCTTGCCCTTGCTAACCTGTTTGACGCAGAGGTTCATTGCTGTTTCAATGCCTTCTTTTATTTTTGCCCACTGTTCCCCAACTCCCTCCAGTTGTCCTATCCCTGTTAGGGCATTCCTAAGTCATTCTTCCATTTTCTTAAAATCAGCCCTCCTGAAGTCCAGCCCCCTCGTCCTTGTGTGATTCAGTTCTGACCCAGAACTTATATCAAACCACACTGTATGGTGATCACTGGTCCTCAGGCGGTACCCCACTGCAACAGCAGTCACACTGTCCCAATTTGTCAGTACTAGGTCCAGTAATGCCCACTCTAGAGTTGGTTCCAATACTAGCTGCCTGATGAATGCCCCCTGCAGGGTATCTAGGATGTTCCTACTCCTGGCTGTAGTTGTGACAGAGAGGCTCCAATCCTCATCCAGTAGATTATTTTTTTGTTTGTTTCAACTTTCTTTCTGCACTCCTACCTTCCTGAACTCTTTCAGGAGTGGACACTCAGGATATGAGTCCTGATCCCGCCCATCTGAAGCCCCCCTCTTGCACCTACGTGCAGGGACCCCTCCAACTGCTCTCGCTGCCACCCGGTCCCCCGGCTCTGAGTTCCCCAAAGCAGGACCGTCAGATTGCTCCTCCTGGTGCTCTATCTTTATAATCCAGTCTGGTGGCGCAAGGCAGTGGTGAGCACAGGAGAGAGAGGTAGGGCCCAACATTGGACGTGGTAGACTGACCCCTTCGACCCTCCGTCACCTATCAGGAGGCAGAGGGATTTTCTCTTCTTTCTGTTACACCCTCAGCCCTGCCACCCAGGTGGAATCCTGATGTGCCATGACGCCAGGGAACATCCTGTCATGGCTCTGCAGCCCTCTACACAAGCACTAAGCATGGCAGTACCTCCGGTCTCCACCGGAGGTCACTGCTGTGCCGGGCATGGCCCCTGGAACCCCCCGAAGGAGGAGAGCTGTCCTCTGGATGCACGATCCTCCCTCATCCCTGCAGACCCCCGGTGGCACAGGCTCATTCCCAAACCCAGGTCGCCGGTGTGGCGTGAGGTGTGGCATCCAGTGCCTCAACCCTCAGCACCACCAGGCCGGCGACAACCAGTAGATTAAAATTACCTACCAGTAACACTTCCCCTTTATGAGCCATCCTTAGGATTGCTTCCATCATTTCCTTATCCACCACCTCCCCCTGCGTTGGAGGTCTGTAAATCACTCCTATCCGAATAGCTGCCCCTTTTCTTCTCTCCAGAGTGACCCACAGTATCTCCCCGCCTCCCTGCATCCCCTGTATTTCCCTGGCTTTTATGCCATCCCTTACATAAAGAGACACTCCTCCCCCCTCCCTACCTACCCTGTCCTTTCTCAACAGAGTATAACCTGGTATGGTCACTTCCCAGTCCTGGTTTACACTGCACCATGTCTCTGTGATGGTGACTATGTCCAGGTCTGCTTCCACCATTGTAGCCTCAGATCTGCCAGCTTGTTGCACAGACTCTGGACATTTACACACAAGGCTCTCCAGGTCAGGTTGCCATCCTCTCCTCTTTTTTCCTTTTGCCCTCCCATCCCTATGCATCCACTATATTTCTTACTTATATTCCTGCTTTCCACCCCCTGGCATTTATTGTTATTTGTTCCCTCTGTGGTTGTCTCCCCCATATTATTCCCATTTCTTGTCACGTGACCCTGTGGGGGAGAACAGTTTTTGTTTCCCGGCCTCCTTTCACCCCCAGCTAATTTAAATGCTTGCCAATGAAGCATTTAAACTGCTCACTGAGGACCTAAATTCCCCCTCTGGATGGATGAAGGCCATCGCCCTGTATAGGCCCTCATCCCTCCAGATGGGGCCCCAGTCCACAATGAAGCTGAAACCATGCACCCCACACCATTCCTTCATCCATGCATTGAGTTCCCTAGTGCAGAGTTTCGTAACATCTCCCTTATCATAGGCAAGCAGAACCTCCAAGAAGGTCACAGAGTGTGCTACCTAGGACCCCTCCACAACTTTCTAAACTCCTCTTGCACTGTTCTAATCCTTGTCACATCCCTTGCCAGGTCATTTTTCCACAGGTGAACAACGACATCCAGCTTCCCCTTTCTTGCTACTGTCCTTGTGATCCCCAGGATCTACTTCCTATCCCTCCAAGCTGTGCCTCCAGGTAGGTACTGTACCTCCCTCTCTCCCCTCTCACCTGTCACCAACTCTGTTCCCCTAATGATGGAGTCCCCAAAAAGTATTTGCTTCCTCCTCCTCTGGGTTCCCCTCCCCTGCCACCCTCTATCGGGGCTCCATCATGGAGGACCCACTCATCCTCCTTGGTGACTACTTCGGGTGGCACTTTGGGACCTTCCCACTCTGCTAGGATGGTGTAGGAGTGCTCTAGTTTCACCAGTTGGTGAATGTGCCTCTGTTCCACTGCCCTCACCCTCCCCAAGCCCACTGTAGTCCATCTGTTCCCCTTGCTAGCCAACCTTTGAGGAAGCGGTGGCAGACTTGGTGGTCCCTGAGTGGGAGAGGAGGTTCCCTGAATCCTAGCCAACTAGGCTCAGAGACTAGCAACCTCTGCCCTCAGCCCAGAGAGGTCCCTGTAGATGGGGCAGCACCCCAGCATCCAGAAGGTCCTCCTGAAGACTGCTGCATCACAGCCACTGCATTGCACCACTCCCAGCATTTTTCCTTCTTCACTGTCTGTCCCTGCTTCAGTTTGTAAACATAGATTGTCTTTCTTTTTTGTATATCCCTTTCCTACTGCTGTGCTGTGTGTTTGTCCATAATCTAGGCTCCTGTATGTAGTTCCTTTTAGTCCCACCCTTCCTGCACCCAAACAGGAATTTCCAGATGTCACTCAAAATTTAGTGCCTATTTAGTTGGGTAGGGCACAGTTAGGTTGGTGGAAGGAAGGTACTTCTGTCTGTAGCTACCTCCGATTGCAAGTAAATACCCTCAGAACTTGCAGCAGTCAGAAGCTGAAAAGCAGAAGAAAAATATCAAAAAGTAAGAATAGTAAAATAAAGAGCTTCTTTAGCAGGGTATGTCTTGTCTACAGATGTATTTGCAGTCATGAGGTGTTGTTACCCGACTCCCTCTCTTGATCTAGTACCCTGTTTAAAAAAAAAAAGAAAAAGAAAATGAAACAAAACTTCCTATAAGGCAACAGAGAGAATACAAAAAAAAATTAGTGCCGCAGCCCTATCGGGTCATAATGTCATATGCTGAATAGTGCTGTACGAGACAGCGAGTAGTGCAATACTAAGAATACTGCTGTACGTGGTATTGCACCACTCACACTATCCCAGGCAGAGGATAAGATCTCTGCTGGGAGGGAATGTCCCCAAGCAGCTGCTGTGGCTCAATGGACTAAGCCACTGACAATATGAAACTCAAGCAGTGCATTTGGGGCTGGGTTTGATTCCTGGTCTCAGACACAATTTTTATTTTTCACACTTTGGTACGATTTTACTGTAACACCACCCCGGAGTTGAGAGATCTGGGGGCAGAGCCCCCCGCAAAAAAAAGAAGACTTATGCCACATGTAAGAAATCGTGCTGTATTGGCAGCGCAATTTGTGCATGCAGCATAATGTCTTACGACATTATGACCCCGTGCCTTCTGCAGCTCCTGTGTCATTCATCTAGTGTCCTCCAACTCCACAGTGGTTTGTCCCATAGCTAATTCCCTACTGGCTTTATAACGCTGCCGTAAATTAAATTTGGTGCAACTAGAAAAGAAACCCCTTATTGGTGGATCCTCAGTTTACGTCTGCAGCTACCGGAGTGAGAATGGCACTGAGGGCACAAGGCATGAGTAGAGGTCGCACAGGACTAGACAGATTCCTGAGGTATAATGGCACTGAGGGTTATACAACATACGTAGGGGTAACACAGGACTAAGTAGATTTCTGTTACCCCAACTCATGCTGAAACCCTCAATGCAATCCTCCCTCTTGAATCTGTCTACTCCTGTGTTACTCATACTCGTGCTGAATTTCTGGTGTTTCATACATTGGAAGTTTACTCACCTAGTAAGGATGGGCAAGAAGCAGCAGGGTACAGATGGCAATGGTGTTTGCAGAAGGGCAGGCCATTAAGGAAGAAGCAAACACTGTTGTAGACAGTGCACACCTTAGAGAGGATCCTGTCAGGGGCAGCTGCATAAGCAAGGGATCCATAGTCAATTAAAGGGAACAGGAGGCTATGGACATGCAGTATCTTTGTATCTGGAACAAGGAACCTTTTAATTTAAAGTGTGCCCAGTCTCAAGGTACAGATTTTACCAGATTGTTGTTTTGGGTATCAAAATTTAGGGAGCTGTCTAGATGCAGACCAAGGTATTTAAACTCCAGGACATGTTCCACTTCAGTACCATCCAAATCAAGTAGTTGGAAGGAGACACTCACAGTTTTTGTGGGTCAGGGCTTTAGTTTTTTTGGTAGTGAGGATGAACCTGCACTTTACAAACCAATCCTGGAGTAGGTCAAAGTCCTGCCTCATGGTTTTGTTCAAGGGTGCCAGGTCCTTGTCCATACTGAGGAGGACTGCATCATCAGCATAAAGCATGGTTTCCATTGTTGGGTAGGTATTAGGCAGCATATTAAAAAAACAGGGAGGCAAGTAGAGGACCAAGAATAGAATCCTGTGGGGCTCTGCAGCAGATTTGACAAAAGTCAGAGAGAGAGAGAGAGAGAGTTGTCAGTTGTAGTCCTGTGGACCTGGTTGGTCCAATAGTTTTTGAACCAGTTGGTGACATTTGGTGAAAAACTGAGAGAGGATAGAGACTGGGTCAGTAGTTCATGGTCAATAACATCGAATGCTTTGGTGAGATCCACAAACATTGAGGCAACAAAATGACATAATACGATAATATTACATGATGTCTGGTAGTTCAGCTTAACTGAACAGTTTGGCTCTTGCAGTTGATTATTCATTTCTTTTAATCTGTTGGGACTACTTTATAAATGCAATAACACACTCCAAGGTGTCTGGTTGTTCAGAAATACGTGAACTTCTGGGGCTGTTGAAGACACACAGCTTTGCTGAATGCCCCACGACACACTCAAGGCATTTGTATAATTAAGCATGATCAGACACCTTGCTGGGCGTTATTACTTACATCTACAGGTATTGTGTGGTTACTAAAAATCAAGATCCTTGATCTAGCTAGTCAGCACAGAGGATTTGCCAGCATGTGATGACTAGAGATTGGTGAAATGTTCATTACACTTGCAAAATTGCACGGAATTGCTGATTTTTACATGTGCACAATTTTTGAGAAACTGTGGCAAAATCTGGCATAATTTTGTCAGCTCTTTTTTTATTCCAATAGCAGCATTTTCTATTCCAACAGCACTAGAGTTGGTTAACCTTATACGCCACTGATCTTAGTACATTCTGCTGACTCCCTTTATAAGGTATGAATGTAATGTTTGATAGAAACATAGAAACATAGACTTTGACAGCAGATAAGGACCACTTGGCCCACCCAGTCTGCCCATTTCCCTACCTACTGCATAAGCTGCAGATTCTAGTTAACCAACAGCCTATTTCCTGCAACCCCCCACTATAATTGCCATATGTCTGTCCCATGTATGTTTGAATTCCTCCACTGTTTTAGAACCCACAACCTCTCCAGAAAGGCGGTTCCATGCATCCACCACTCTCTCCGTGAAAAAGAATTTCCTCACATTACCCCTGAGCCGTCCCCCCTCTAACTTTAAATTGTGCCCCCTTGTCCTTACACATCTCTTTTTCTGAAAGATGCTACCCTCCTGGACTTTGTTGATTCCCTTGAGGTACTTAAAAGTTTCTATCATGTCCCCTGTCCCTCCTTTCATCAAGGGAATACATATTAGCTCTCTCAGTCTCTCTTCATATGGTTTTGATGTAGACCCTGCACCATTTAGTTGCCCTCCTCTGGACTGCTTCCATCCTGTCTATGTCCTGGGTAGATGAGGTCTCCAAAACTGCACGCAGTACTCAGATGGGGTCTCACCAACTGTCTGTATAGAGGGTAACCACTTCCTTTTCTACTTGTGATGCCCCTCCTATGCATCCCAGTACCCCTGGCTTTCCCTACTGACTTCTCACATTGCATACCCACCTTTAGGTCATCTGATATGACTACACCCAGATCCTTTTCCATTATTGTTGTTGTTAGTACCTCCTGCTACTGTGTACTCTTTCTCCTGGATTTTTATTTCCCAGGTGCATTACTTTGCACTTCTTTGCATTGAATCTAAGTTGCCATATGTCTGACCATTCCTCCAACCTTGCCAAGTCCCTTCTCATCCTTTCTACCCCCCCTTGTGTATCAACTCTGTTACAGATCTTTGTGTCATCCGCAAAGAGGCATACCTTTCCTTCCAGACCCTCTGCAATGTCACCTATAAAGATGTTAAAGAGGACTGGACCCAGTACTGAGCCCTGAGGTACTCCACTAGTAACCCCCCTTTCTTCAGAATGTGTTCCATTCACAATTACCTTCTGTGTCCTGTTGTGCAGCCAGTTTTCTACCCAGGCTACCACCCTGTGACCCACTCCCAGGCTGGCTAACTTGATTATTAATCTTTTGTGCGAGACTGTGTCAAATGCCTTGCTAAAGTCTAGGTAGACCATATCCACAGTCCCTCCTTGGTCTATTACTTTGGTTACCCAGTCAAAGAAATCAATTAGATTTGTCTGACATGACCTTCCTGCTGTGAATCCATGCTGCTTTGGGTCCAGTGCCCTGCTGGCCTCTAGGTACTCAACAATTCTTTCTTTCAGAAGTGATTCCATCATTTTCCCCACCACTGAAGTCAAACTAACAGGTCTGTAGTTTCCTGCTTCTGCCTTGCTCCCACTTTTGTGAAGGGGAATCACATCTGCCCTCCTCCAGTCCTCAGGTACCACCCCATCTTCCCATGATTTGTTAAAAAGTGTGGTTAGTGGTGTCACTAGGTCCTCCCTTAGCTCTTTTTAGGATTCTAGGGTGAACCCGTCAGGCCCCATTGCTTTGTTCACCTTGAGTTTTGAAGTTCTTTCAGTACTCTTTCTTCTTTAAATGGACTGGTATCAACCCACTATCTAGAGTGCTTCTACTGTTTGGTTTAGGTAACTCCTCTTCTTCTTTGTGAATACTGAGCAAAAGTATTCATTCATTATCTCTGCCTTTTCACTGTCTCCCTCTGCCCACCTCCCCTCTCCTTTATTAATCTTCCCTATCCCTCCCTTAACCTTTCTATGTTCCCTAATGTACCTATAAAAGGTTTTATCCCCCTTCTTAACTGAGTTGGCTATCCTTTCCTCGGTTTGGGCCTTTGCTTTTCTGACTGCCTTCCCCACTTCTTTCTGCTTTAATTGATACAGTTCCCTGTCGTGTTCCGTCTGTGATTCCTTATACTTTTTGAATGCAGCCTTTTTCTCCGTAACCTTCCCTGACACTTCTTTTGAGAGTCATAGTGTTTTTTTATTCCGCTTTGTTTTCTTTATTTGTTTCATACAAAGGCTTGTTGCCTCCATGATGGCAGTTTTGATTTTTCTCCATTGTTCTTCTACCCCTCCTTTCTGGCCATTTGCTAATGCATTCCTCAGGTATTCACCCATTTTGCCAAAGTCAGCCCTTCTAAAGTCCAGTATCCTTGTATTTGTATGGCTTGTCTCCAAGGTTGTGTTTATTGTGAAGCACACTGTGCAGTGGTCACTTGTTCCCAGGTGTCTACTGACTTCTAAGTTTGTGATCCTCTCTCCATTTGAGAGTACCAGGTCTAATATTGCTTCCTCCAGGTGGGTTCCACCACTAGCTGTCTAAGGCATGCTCCTGTAGGGCATCGAGAATGACCCTGCTTTGGATGTGGCTGCTGTCCATGTTGCCCAGTTAACATCTGGCATATTCAGGTCCCACATCAACAGTATCTCCCCTTTTCAGCCATTTTGAGATACCCTCTATCATTTTTTGTCCATTTCCTCCCTTGACACGGGGTCTGTATACAACCCTGTGCGGATTGTGATGCCATTCCTGTCTCCAATGTGACCCAGAGTTCCTCTTGTCCTCCCCTTTACTTTTTAGTTCTGTTACTTTGATCCCTTCCTTGTGAGAGAGCTACTCCACTTCTTTTACCCTCCCTGTCCCTTCTGTAGATTGTGTACTCTGGTATGGTGACATCCCAGTCATGGTTCTCCGTGTACCATGTTTCTGTGACTGCCACAATATCCAAGTGTTCCACTTCCATCAGGGCTACTAGCTCTGGAAGCCTGTTTCCAAGACTACGGGCATTGGTACTCATTGCCCTCCATTTAATGTTGGCGTTATGCTTTTTTACCCCATCCCTGCTCTTATTGCCCTTGTCCATTTTTCCATTTACCCCTGTCCTGCCCTCTGTCAAGCTCTGTACCTCAGTGTTTACCCTACTACCTGCCATGCTTTGTGGGGGGAGGCTTGAACTTTCCTGTTTCCTATCAGCACCTCCTCCCTTGGCTGGTTTAAAAGCTTGCCAAGGAAGCCTTTAAACCTGTCACCTAGGATCGTGGTTCCCTTCCTGGACAGATGCAGACCATCATGCCAGTATAGACCTTCATGTCTCCAGGTGGACCCCCAGTCCTCAATGAAGCCAAAGCCCTGTGCTCTGCACCAGTTTTGCAGCCATTCATTAAACCGCATGGTGTGCAGTACCCTAGCCTCACCCCTGCCATAGACTGGCAGCACCTCTGAGAAGGTTACCGTGCTTGCTACCTGTCTGAGGCCCCTACCCAACTCCACAAATTCATCCTGCACTGCCCCGATCTCATGCCTAGCTAGGTCATTTGTCCCGAGGTGGACAATGATATCTAGTTTCCTCTCCTGTGATACTGCTTCTGCAATCCTGAGGATTCGCTTCCTGTCCCTCCAAGCCATGGCACCAGGCAGGCACCTTACTTCCCTCTCCTCTCCCTTCCCCAGGTCTACACCCCTAACAGTTGAGTCCCTTGTCAGAAGCTGTTTCTTTCCCTTGTGTTGTCCCTTGCCACTCTTTTGTGGGTCTCCCTTGTGGATGTCCCCAGCATTCTTCTTGGTCTCCAATGAGGGTGTCATCATAGAGGAACCTTGATTTGCCAGACCGACATATGATTTGTGTAGAGGTGCAACTCGGGGGCTACGCCTCTGTTCCACCACCCTCACCCTCCCAGAACCTACTGTGGTCCATCTGCTCTTCACACATGGCAACCTCTGAGGCAGTGGTTGTGGAACTGGTGCTCTTTGGGTGGGGTAGTACTCTTTAGTCCTTGCCAGTTCAGCCTGGAGGTGGGCAGCCTCCTCCCTCAGAGCTGACAGTTGCCTGCAAATAGGGCAGCAACGCATGTTCCAGAATGTTTCCCAGAAAATTGCTGCCCTACAGCCAGTGCATTGCACTACTCCCCACATGTCCGTCTTCCTTATAATATACAATGAGTAATATACAATTTTTTTTTTTTTGTGTGTGTATACTCACGCTTTATGCACTGTGTTGGGTAATTAAGAATATGACAGTTCTGCTCCAAGACCTGTTGAGGAAGTGATGTCAGAACCTTGGCTATAAAGGAAATGCCACGCCTGGGGTGGGCGGGTGAGGGGTAGGGTGGGTGGGTAGGCCACAACCACTGGTGACTGTTAGAAACAATCAAATACACCACTGCTCCACCACCCTGGTAAGTACTGCCCTTTATAGTAAGTCAATCAACATCACAATGTACTATACCACTGCTCCTACACAAACCACTCTATTGAGTCCAGGGATAAAAATGAACTCACTGTTCAGCCAGCAGGACACTTCCAAAATATTGCACAAATATCCTTCCAAATCCTATGTGTCTAGCACAGAAATCAAGCAACTTCAGTTGTATTACAACCCCTCTGGTTATAAAATTACTACACTTTAATGGAATCCTTCAATTCTTAATGCCAATAAGAAAATAATGAAACTTTCTGTAGAAAGTGTAGCTTACCTTCTTAGTCCCCTACAATATTATGTTTTACCAAGTTACCAGTTCCTCAAATGCATTCTAGTTTGTTCTCTGCAGTATAGCCAGTTTCTCAGCTTACAAAAGGAACAGCAAGTCTTTACTACAGTCCTATGATTCTGCACATTTTACATTACATAGTGTGGAATCTAATTGCAATATGATTGTTTCTCTTGTGTAATATTAGCTTAATAAGTAAATATCAAATATTGTTTTTACTTCCTTTGCAACTTGGAAATATGGAAAATGGGTATCCTTTGTAAGTGAGCAGTAGATCAATGGAAATTACCTTATTCATGTTGCTGAATAAAATTTACTGCTACTATTACATTTTTTATATATTTTATTTATTTCATTTTTGTTAACCAGGTAGGTGTGCTAGTCAATACAACTGCGTATTTTAAGGCACAACCCAGGAGGGTTACAGACATAATGAACAGAAGACACATGGTGAAAATATTTTACAGAACAGAGCTTGTGCAGTTAGTATGGTAGTACATGACCTCAGAATACATTACAGAACAAGTCATTTAGCTAAGGTACAGCAAAACTATAGCAATACATTACAGAAACAGAGTAATTTAACTATAATACATCAGCGGTACAGACAGCTATAAGTATCAAAAACAAGAAGATACAAATCACAGCCTGGAGTAATTCCGCGAAACAAGAATGGTAAACAGGAGGATGCAACCTGACGCAGAGCAGGCATACAATCATTCACAAACAGATTGCATTAAAGTGCATAACAATAGGACTAGTACAGAACACTTAGTCATGTGGAGGGTGGTATGAGCGACTATTGTTGAGGCTGGGCAGAGTCAGTCACATGAGCATATGTTATTGCATATAAGGAACTTATGGGAATTTCTTCTCAAAGACCATGTACGATGGACGGAGCCTTATTTCTAGCGGGAGAGAGTTCCAAAGTTTTGGAACGAATGTTGACAAAGAATATTCACCCATTTTTGATGCACATTTTTGGTACAGCCAAGAAGGACATGTCTGTTGATGGCAGGGGGTAGGCAGAAGTAGTCGATTTGAAAATGCAGGCCAAAGTAGCTGGTAAACTGGAGTTTGAGATCTTATTGATGAGGCAGCATGTGGTGTATCTCCAAAAATGATGAGGGGGACAACCTTCCAAGGCTGGAGTAAAGTGTGCAGTGGTGTGTAATTTTAGGCATGGATAGAACAAATCGACAGATGTTATTTTAACAGATGTTTCATTTGATTATTAATCTTTTATTGGTCTCCTGACAAGCTAATAACCCATGAGCTAAACTCAGCCAGAGGACTCTCTGGGCAGCTACCAGTCTGGCGGCTGCGGTGAGATTATGCCTGATTTTGTAGGTGAGCCCACGTTTTGAACTGACAGCTTTGGTGACATTAGACAAATGTATGTTGAGCTCCAAAGCAGGGTCATGGGTGATTCCAAGATACTTAAAAAATGTGACCCTGTTTAAAGGTGATTCATCCTGGCTGTTGATGGTTAACTGTGGTGAGGAGGTTCTGATCCTAGGTTTTGAACCAAAGAGGATGGATACGGTCTTTTTGGTATTTAATACAAGCTTATTTTTCTTCAGCCAGTGTTGAAGGATATCAAAGTCAGCATTTAGATTATGGTTAATAGTGGACAGGTCAGCAGAGCCGGTATAGGGTACCATGTTGTCGCATATAATAACATAGAGCTTGTACCATTCTTCAAGGGAAATTGTGAGTTCTTAAAAATGTACAATTTCAGCAAAAGCCACCATTTTGTTGGACTCATATGGTTGCATAGGAGTGGGATAATGTAGGAAATTAAACCTAACAGAGTGGGGATTATGCTATATTTATATACTGGCTGGTGGGTATGTTATATAGGGGAAGGGAACATTGTTTAACCAGGAGTAGCACACTAAGCTGAAACTTGTTTCCAGATGCGACCTGGGAGCACAAGGAAGTTAAGTGACTAGCTCAGGATCACACAGTATACACCTAGGTGGCTGTGGGATTTAAACCCAGGTCTCCAGAGCTGCAGCTCAGAGCCTTAACCCACTGTGCTATACTGCCTCCATACTTATATGCCTGTAGTTTGGGTGTAGAGTATTATTGGTATCCACGTGGTGCAGCAGACATGTTTTATTCTTTGGTAACTGGGTAAGGCCCACTAGGCACAAGTGCCTTTTTTCAGTGGCAACTCGGGAGCACTAGGGAGGTCAAGTGACTTGCTTAGAGTCACACAGTATGGAAGTGCAGGCTATGGGAATCCAACCTATGTCTGCTGGATGCACCAAACTCATTCACAGCTCATTATTCTAACCTCTAGGCTATACTGCCAGCCCAAATTCTAGTACCAAGGGGGAGGTTTTTTGATGTATGTTTATGTTGTACTCTCTGGGCCAGAAGAAGAAGTAATTTCCTTCCAGGGAGACAGAATAAAAAGGGTTCAACTAACAACAAGATGTGTCATCTACTCACTTGCTCAGGATATTACATTGGGATTCTACTGTTGCATGAGATGAAGCCACCAGGAGGTGTACTAACATAGCTTAATCAACACTGTGGAGAGTCTTATTCTACATATAATATGTTGGGAGTGCCATGCCACTTGCCATCTCCTCAAGAGATCATCTCTGGCAAGTGGCATGAGCTCATGTCTCAGCAGCAAACATCCCACGGTACAAGCAAGCACGAAATGACTGCATGAAAGCCATCCATCGTGCAAAAAGCACCTACTACAAAGAAGCCCTTACCAGTTTGTGGAATAGCAGCAAATCCTTTTGGGGTAACCTCAATGACATCACTGGGAAAGACCCCAAAAATGCTCCAGCTATGCTCTCAATCGATGGGGTGCCATCCTTAGACCCTCGTCTCATTGCCAACTCCCTGAATCATTCCTTCATGAACCTAAGCAGCGTGCTCCTTGCTAACTTCTTCAATCCCCTCACCACAAATGACCCACAAGGGAAACGATTGCCTCCCCATGACCATTCACTATTTCACGTCAAAGTAGTCTCTAAAGCTGATGCTAGAAAATACCTGGAAAAGGCACTAGGGAAGTCAAGACACAGTAGGGTCTCCCTAAACCTAAAATTTGTTAGCCTGGCACTTGAGGGCGTTCTAAGCCCACTGACGCAAATTATAAACCTCTTGCTCTGTCAATCACAATTCCCTCAATGCTGGAAATCTGTGACAGTTACCCCGGTGCACAAAAGTGATCAGACTCTGCACAATAACTATATACCAATCTTAATACTCTCCCCACTCTCCAAGGCCCTAGAGCAGATCATGGCTGATCAACTAGTGGAGTACCTCAACCACCATCAACTACTGTGTCCTGAACAGCATATGTTCAGGGGTGGCCACAGCACCATCACGGCCTTGCTAGAATTTACGGGTACATCCACCACGCATTAGACCAAGGCCTCCTGGTAGGAACCACATTCATTGACCTATCAAAGGCATTTGATATGGTGCATCATGGTCTCCTCCTCAAACAACTGGCTGACATTGGGCTCTCCTCAAAAACTTTGGGCTGGTTCACTAGCTACCTGAGCAACTGCTACCAGCAAGTTAGGATTGGGGATGTGATCTCTGATAGCAGACCTGTCAGAACTGGTGTACCACAAAGATCCATATTAGGACCACTGCTGTTCAGCTTATTCTTAAATGTGGTTTTATTCATCAGCAGCCAACACCCTGAACATCTGAAAGCGGATCTACAAAGTAGCTTTGCATCCATGGAGCAGTGGTTTAAGGACCATGGACTGGTCTTGAATTATAAAAAGACCAAGACCATAATGTTCTCCACCCCACAAAGCAAACACAGAGCCTTCCCACTTGCAAGTATGAATGTTGGGGGTGCCATTCTCGAACTTGTTCGGCACTTCACATACCTAGGCATCACTATCGATTCCACCCTACCATATGCCGAGCACATCGACATTACTGCGCGGGCCATCAATACCAGAATTGGGATCCCGTATCGGCACGGGAACTGTCTCACACACAAAGCCCTGAGCACTGCCATCAATAGCTCAATCATCTTACTCATTGATTATAGGCTGGTGATCTACGGATCTGCTTTACAGTCTCTGGGAAACCCCAGAAAGTCCCGAAGGAAATGAACCTCTTAATATCGCCTGATGCTGCCTCCCTGATGTGAACATCAAATCAAAAGATCCTCTGAATCCAAGCAAGTATAGGGGGCGCAATAAATTTACTGTAGACAGCTCTTGTGTAAAAAAAATGTTCACAAAACTTTATTCTTATTCCATGCAGCACATAATCTTGATGTTTCACCTACGGTAGGAGGCTTCATCAGGAGATGGCTTTTGTTACCTAATAAATATACAGCTAAATATGGCTGTCCAACTGCTAAATCTCGAAATACATTAACCATGATGCTCCAGTGCTACTCACGCAATACTGTGCAATTTCATACTTTCTCACATAAAAAGTAGTTCCTTCCAATGTTTTTACAGGTCTCAATTCCTACAAAAGATTTAAAACATATGCAAAGATCCTTGTGACCTCCTATTGTACAACAACTATTTTCAAGCACCATTTGACACACACCAACAGTAAAGTGTCATTTCAGCTTATAAAAATGTGCACACTGCACCTTCAACTGTGTTGCTTACATTCCCAGAGAGATTTTCTTTAAAGAAGGAAACCTAACAGTTTCATATAACACCTGTTGAGAGCCCTTAACTTCATCGCCCTCATGTGGGATTGGTTCTTTGCTTTAAACTAGTTCTTATCCTTCAGCGGATTACTGCTGTAAACATACAAAGTTATATGCTTAGTTATCTTTCTCACTTTACACAGAAACAGCAAACACCAGTCCTCAAATGGTGCACAATCCAAAAAAAAAAATATCCCTTTTATCTTAAAACAGGACACATTTTGACTCGAAATTTAACTGGTATGCCTCCCCCATTGCTTTATTACACTTTGGATGGATCCTTGGTCATTATAACACTGTGTCATTTTCTTTTAGCAGGCCCATAAAAAAAAATGCGATTTCACGTATCTTTACTTGCTTAACCTTTATTTCCGACACGCAAAGAACACCTGATATACACTACACTCTGCTGTTTAAAAGCACTTAAATTGCTCCTACTCGCTCATATCTTTGCACAAAGGCACATTTTTTTATACATTCTTTTATTTTCAGTGGGCTTTTTACTCTCATTTTAAGTGTTCTAAACATATTTGGGCATATTACCAAACTCAATCTTCTCCTTACCTTGGCAGTGTCTCTCTAGGACGCCATGTTGTAACACCTGTGCTTTTCTTTTTAAAAGAGACCAGATACTCATTTCATTTGTTGGCATGCTGACCATGACGTCAGTGCGCCTAAGCTTGCCCATTGGTTGCAATCCAAAACGATTCAATGCTTGCACCACTGAGATACTGAGGTTGATATTCTGTGCCTGAAAGTGACTGTTTACCAAGGATTTCCTTCTAATGTAGTTTACAAACACTCTATACAAGTCTCATATGGTGCTGAATTCACAAATATGATCCTACGTTGCCATTCATCCTTACTTCAAAGAAAAAATACTTTTAATACAAAAATCAGCTTTTATCCAGTAAGTTCACTGACCTTTTCGGTATGCTCTATATTCTATAGGTTCTTTATCTCTATCCAGATCTATGGATCTGCAACAGTCACAGTCCTCCACCGCATCTCAACCGCGATGAATAAAGCCTGCGATCTCCTTACAGGTGCTGCTAGACTAACGTACACCTGTGATCTCTATATCATGGCTGGCTGGCTACAGCTCAGTGGAAGAATCAGGTACCATACCTGCTTCCTTGCCAAAAAAAGCCTCCTTAAACAGTCTACCACCAGGAGTACGGAACCTACTGACCACTTCCCAGAGCACGAAGCAAACTAGACGCGCTGTCTCTCAGGTATTCCATGTGCAAATGTGCCGCACTACCTTGGCTCAGTGGGGTTTCTCATAACGGGCCCCCCTCTGGATAAATGCGCTACCTCAGGACATCTGTGATGCTGCAATAATTGGCTTTTTTAAACACAAACTGCGCCAACACCTTCTCACCACGGGTACCTGTGCCTGCCCCCACTAAATCCCATCTCAAGTCAGTAATCCCATTGCTGTAGTCTGCACTTATCCTCTAGCACTTCTAAACCCTGTCACTGTTCCACTAGGTAGCCCCAACCTTGCACTTCACTGATCCACTGTCCTCTCCCATGGCACTGCCACTCCCCCCCCCACCTCACTTCCCAACCCCTTCCCCTCCACCTCCTACCCCCACCCACCCCTTCCTCTTACCATTACCTCTCCATCTTCTCCCCCCTTCTCCTCCCTCTGTCTGCTCTACTTTTTTTGTCTCTTCTTGTTGCAGGCATACATTGTACAATGCCTCAGTATAGTGTAACCATGAACTTTATCTTTATTGTTGTACCATAACATGTGTTTGTATGTTTGCTACCGAACCACTCTGTATTTGAATGTTTATGCATCTCTCTGTACTTGTTAACTGATGTGGAACCAATTAACGAGCATCCCCTCACTGGTGCTATCCAAGATTTCAAAATAAAAAAAAATTAAACATAATAAATGTGCCAGTTAAAACATCTTTTTTGATGAGAAATAAATCAAAGTGTTTTCTAATGGCAGTTTTAGTTTTTCTGCCCTTTTAAGAGTTTAGTACCTATTTAGAAGGTTTAGTGTTGAAGCCTTTTTTTTTCAATCAAGTTTTTTGACCCCTGTCACCACCTCCCACCTACTTTGGTGACAGAGGTACATGGTAGAGCTGACAGGTGGCTCCTGGCCCCCGGAGATCTCAGTCTTGGGACACAGTGTCTCCTCAACCGACCCTCCCATCAATCCTCTACAGGTTGCCGCCCCCATGGCAGGGCCGTGGGTGAAGGGTGTCGACTTTATGTCCTCCCCGGAGACCAACATCTAGACTCCGGGGGGCTGGCACAGCACTGCAGGGCCATCATGGATCCTGTCAGCTCCATGTTTTTTATACATTTTTCTTCCTACTACTTGCCGCGGTTGCTCACACGCATGTGGAGGCATGTGCACGCAGCGACCAGCGGCACACCCCAGACTCTAGTTGCTCCCAACTGCACTACCTCCAGGCCTCCACCAGAGGGCAGCCTTGTAGTGGGTGCAGCTGGGTCTCCACCCAGGAGGGAAAAGCTGCCTTATGGCTGCTTAATCCATCTCCTGCCTCCGACCCCTTAAATGACCTGGACTCACTTCTGAACCCGGTCACGTGTGGCACAAGGTGTGGCATCCATCGCCTCAACCCTCAGTGCCACCAGGCCGACTCTAGTGTTGCAGTCTTGTGAAGATTACATTATTATTCTGCTTTCTTTTTAAGACAGGTTTAGGGCTAGTGAATTTGAATGTGGCTGATTAGACTATCCACTGGCATGTTCTTTGTGCAGTGGAAGAGTTAGGGTCAATCAATCAATCAATCAATCAATCAAAATCTTTATTTATTCAGGCGAACATCATTGAGCAAAGCTCATTTACAAGATGGACCTGATTGGTCTTAACAATATAAGGTTACAGTTTTACACAAAAAACAAGGTACTGATTGAGTACAAATACAAAGATTTATAAATGAAACAGGTATACAAATATTTACATATGTACAAGGCAATGTGACATTGGATCTTGGTAATACCAAAATGAAAGAAACAAACAGTACTGGAGGGATAAAGCTAGGGTGATGGGACTATGGGGATCATTTTGTACGGGCGTAGGTTGGAGAAAAACTAGAAAACAAAAATAGGGGGCAGTGCAAAAAGGGTAGGGGAAAAGAGGGGTTGTGAGAGGACTAGGCCTTATGGAAGCAATTGCATGATTCTGGGAAGAGACTAGTGTACAGCTTTTTGAAGGATGTTAATGGAATGAGGGTATCCAATTTCAAGGTCTTTTGAAGAGAATTCCAGATAAGTGCTAGGAATAGCTGATTGCAGCCTTCCATACCAGGTGCAGGTAATAGGAATCTTCAGCATGATGAGTTTATTGATCCTTAGGTGTAAGGCCTGGATATGATCTGGTTGAAACAATCTGAAATGTAGGATGGAGTTTGTTTGTCAGAGCTTTGTAGATCCAGACAGCAGCATTTTATTTCTTCTATGGAGTAGGGATGTCCAACTGACTGCATTGTAGAGAGAGCAATGATGGGTGCTGAAGGGAAGATCTGTAATGAATCTAAGAGCTCTATGATACAAGGTGTCCAATTTATTTAAATGGGAGAGGGAACAGTGACCATAAAGGAAGTCAGCGTAATCAATGAGGGATAGGAATGATGCCAGGATTAATCTTTGTTTGGAGTCTCTGGTCAGGTAGTGTTTGATCCTATAAAATAGGCCAGTAGAGTGATCCTGCAATTTCACTTGGGTAGATGTCAATGTTTTATTTTGAATGATTTTAAACAAGTACAATTATACAATGGCAAGAAAAAATCCTGGACTCTGACTGGTCAGTCTTGGGCTGGACCCGTGATGTTATCCTAGCACAACATCACGGGTCTAGTCTCAGCCTCACTGTGAGCCTGGAGATGAGCTATATGATGAGCTACAAATGCTTGAGCATTTGCTTGATTGTTTCATCTTCTCTTAAAAAAACAAAAATATTTTTCCACACAAAAACATCTTTAAAATGTTTTTTTATTCTGTATAACAATGAGCCATTGTATAATAGCAATAATGCCCTCCAGGGTGTGTGTCGTTTGGGATAACGTCATGCCTCAGTTGTTGGACACACTCGGCCTGCAGCCTCGTGCTCAACCACCTGAGGCGTGACATTATCCCAGCACGACACACACCCTGTCAGGCATTATTGCTTAAATACATAACATAAAAATAACATAAACGCTTTTAAACTAGAATACATTTATGAATCAGTAGAATAATGTTAAATTACACCAGCGACTTGGGTTTAGGAATGATCCTGGGTCGTTGGGGGCCGGCTGGGGGGAGGAGGCCTGAATGTCCCACAGGATGCTGTCCTCCACTTAGGGGGGGGGGATACCAGGCTGTTTTCGTGCTTGCACCAGTACTGCCACTGGTGGAAGCATGGATGGCAGTTGAAGACTCGCTGAGTCGGGAAAGGAGGATGCCGCTAGGAGCTTGGCTGAAGCATGCTTCAGCATGTTGCCAGCCTGGATGTATGTCCTTCACACTGGCACCCTCTGGGGTTAGGGACGAAAGGGGGAAAAAATGCAAAAATCCTTGGCATCGAGCAGCATAACACCAGGATCCTGGTATGCCAGGACCTAGCAAGGAATTCTGGGGGGATCCTGGTAAGCTGGGACCCAGCTGATATCGGAGGGTATATCCCTGAGTCACTGACCAGGAGCAGTAAAGAAAAAAAAAAAAGAATCATCTTAATTTAATAATGCTGTATACGAGAGAGAGAGAGAGAGAAAGACTAGGTAGCTGTCACTTTTATTACATTTTAGAGCACTGCGGGAAGCGTACTCGAATGTGCTGCATGGGGCAGCTTTAAGAGGGAGCATGGGGAGGGCTGAAGTCGCCCTAAAATTTTTTTTTTTTTCAATAAATTAGGCCATTTTTCTTGAGCAATAATTACCTGTTTTATCTACTAAGCCCACCTTGTTCTTTAGGTCTAAAGCCTCCCTTAGTTTTGTACAGTGCAAATGGAGTTTGCTCTTTTTGCAAGAGGGGTTAGGGAGTGCCGAGTCAGCAGCTTGCGAGGCAAAAGCAACAGTGGAAGTAGTAGTTTACGAAACACAAATCAGTTTGTGTGATCATGCAAACCCAGGCCTGGCACACATGCTAATGAGATGCAAAGCCCTAAATCCAAGTCTCACTGGTACGTTGGAATACCCAGCAAATACACTAACTGGCATTTTCTCAAACAAAGATAAGGAACATGAAAAGCACAGACAGCAGCAGACACTGCCAAGCAGAATAAAGTAGCCTGTAACTGGAATTTTATATCGCTACATGTGAAAACAGTGCAACAGGCAACTTATGACAGAGCAGGTACTTTTTTGGGGGGGTTAATTTATTTGTAATTGCTGATCAGGAAAGGCACGCTCAACTGTGATAGCTTGCTGCAAGGTGTGTCTGGGCAGGTGGGGGCATTAAATGAACCTATTTTATTGACAGATGGAATGTTGTCCATGACACTGGGGAAAATTCCCCTACTCTTATTCGATAAGTGACATGGGAACTTTAAAGAGCTAGTGGAAGCAAAAATAACAGACAGGAAAGTGTGACACATTTTTAGAAATAGTCAGTTGTAATGTCTTATTTCTACTGTAAGTATTTTCTTTTTCCTTCTGCTCATTAGAAAGTTTTCTAGGTGATAGTATTATGTTGGATGTGGAATAGCGCTCTGCCTGGCAGCTGACATATCTAGATCTCTTCTTCCCCCCTACATCATCAGGGTTGTAACCTCATGGACAGTGATGTTACAGATGACTGACCTGGCAGCTGCTAGTGGTTCTTCCTTGGCAGCTATGATGTCACAGTCAGTGAGGTCACAGTGCTGATGATGTAAAGGGAGGAACAGAACTAGATAGGTCAGCTGCCAGGCAGAGTGCTATTCCACACATCATACCTACTAACATCAGGTAAAACATCTTCTAATTAATCAAAAGAAAAAGGAAGAGTGCTAGAGAGAGCAAGATGAATGCTCGTGTTTCCCTTTTGCTCCGCTACAGCCCACGTTAAATCTGCTTCAATCTACTGCTCTAATCGAGTTTTCGACTTACCAGTTTTTTCGAGAACTGTTAGACCCTATATAGGAAGCTTTGGAGTCGAAGTAGGCAATTGAAGCTTGACATTATTATGGATAAATTTGTTTCACCCAAAATGAATACTGGATGGGCCGCTTCGCCTCAGGGAGCAGCAAGTGTACAGCTCCCAACTGGAGAGATGTGTTTTCTGTCCACATCGCGCCCCGAGTTGGGCACCAAGGCAAAGAATCCTCAGAAGCTGACTTTGGCTTCTTTGCAAACTTTTTTAACAGAGTTGCAAGTGGATCTAAAGAGCTCATTTAACAAGGTACAAGCAACACTTTTTGAAATATATCAGCACTGTGGGAGTATAGAAGATAAAGTGACTAAAATCGGAGACGGTTGAAAAAACATCAGAACAATTGGCAGCAAGGGTTTTAACAGTGGGGGGGATGGTAAATGTCTCTCTCCATGAACAAATAAACACCATGTTAAATTGGAAAAAATAGAGAACACACTGTCATGAAAATTCTGAGGCTGATTGGGCTTAGAGCAGATATTTCTACAGCAGAACTGAATCTTGACAATGGCTTTTTCTCCCAACCAACAGGTGTTGCTGGAATCGGTATTTAGACCGCAGTCAAGACCTAAACAGGGAATAAGTAACGTATCGGAATCTCTACCTAGATATGTAATTTGCACCTTTTCGCCTTTGGATCAAAGAAATAAGATGCTGTATGTCTCCAGGTGAAAGAGAG
Source organism: Neoceratodus forsteri (assembly GCA_016271365.2). NCBI lineage: Eukaryota > Metazoa > Chordata > Ceratodontiformes > Ceratodontidae > Neoceratodus > Neoceratodus forsteri. The sequence continues at coordinate 199,290,365 of CM028130.1, forward strand.
GATTTATATATGAGGGTCAGAAGATCCATTTATATCCAGACTTTTGTTTAACCACACAGAGGCGAAGAAAACGTTTCCTGAACTTGAGATCTGACTTCATCAGTCAGGGGTAACTGCTGTATTGCAGGCCTCTGCAAGGTTAAGGTTTCGTTGCAGAACAAGGACTATGTTTTTGAAGATGTTGATGTTGCTAAGGCTTTCTACAATAAGAATATCACCTTGCCTACTGAATTGGATTCTGAACAAGAACTGTCTGAAGAGGAAGACTTGGTGGATAACATGAAGTATATTCCAGTGTCTACCTGATTGTTATTTCTATTTCTTTTTATAAAAATACCTTTTGTAGAATGATATACTTTATTCCACTTATCCTATCTCACTCCGTTATTTATGAATCCTTTTCTTTATGCCAGATTTTTTGACTGAAAATCTTTTTAATGGTAGTTACAGCTTGGAGTAGGGAAAACAGTTGTAATATAATGGGATACATTTAGATGCTTTTAGTATAAATAGAGTTTATGAATGAATTATCTTTCATTTCCCCCAAAAATGTATTTTACACTTTTTGGATTTTTTTCTGTTTTAATTTTTCTTGAGATGAATATTGTTTGTTTTGGTTTCTTTCATTAAAACATCTTCTCTCTGAATAAAAAGAAAGTATAAAAAAAAAAGAAAAGAAAAAGAAAAAGAAAATGGGCCGGATATTCAAACTGCGCTATTTTGTGGCACAAGCCCTTGCGCTGCACAAAATAGTTGAGCTGGGGTGTGGCCGGAGCGATATTCAAAGGAGTTGCGCTATTGAGCAACTCCTTTGAATATCACCCTGCCACAGCTACCGTGTATGGCGAAAGTGGAACTGGCGCCTACCACAAGTGGTCAGAGGAGCATTCAACTTGCGGTGGCATTAAGTACCATTGGCGCCATGCGCAAATTTCCGATATTCAAAAGGTGACATGCAATGGGGCCACAATTCATGCAAGGTGCAGGGGGGCCATTTGCTTCTGTTATAGCCCCATTTGCATGCCATTAGCATGCAGGTGTGCCGATCCCTGAGGACTTGTGCCTGGCGCCTGCCAGGCAGCAGCCGTCGGGGACCGACGCCCCTGCAGCCCGATCGTGCAAAGAGTAAAACTTCACCCTTCCACTGGCCCAATCGCTGGCAAAAGCATTAAACCCCTCCCGACTGGCCCGGACGAGGTCAAAAGCTGAATAACCCCCCACCAGCCCGATCGTGGCAACAAAGTGTCCCCCGAACGATCCCTGGTGGTCCAGTGGACCGATAAACCCGATCGCTGGCTGGAAATGTTGAAAACGCACACACCTCGAACATATCCCTGCTGGGTCCAGTGGACCGATAAGCCGATCGCAGGCTGGAAATGTTGAAAACACCCCCGAACGTGATCTCGTGGTCCAGTGGACCGAAGAAAGTTCGAACAAGGGCTGAAATGTTTAAACACACCCCCTAACATATCCCTGGTGGTCCAGTGACCGATAAGCCCAATCGTGGGCTGTATTATTTTAGACACTCTTCTAAGAACACATCCCGGTGATCTAGTGTCCCCCCACCCCACCCACCCACGGGCTCATCACCCCACTCCCCCGCAGCCGCAGGTGGCAACATCCCACCCACCTGCCGCCCGCCGCATTCATTCACAGATCTGGACGCGTTTTGTACGGTATGGGATGCATGCCATTGGCTCTTGCTCTGCACCAGTATGCAGAGTCTTACCGGCAGTTAGTCGGCGGGCGGCAGGCAGCTGGCATGTTGCCGCTACCGCCGCGGGGAGCAGGGTGGTGGGCTTCGTGGTGGGTGGGGTGGGGGACACTAGATCACCAGGGATGTGTTCTTGGGGGTCGAATAATGCAGCCCGCGATCGGGCTTATCGTCCACTGACCACCAGGGATATGTTCGGGGTGTGATTAATATTTCCAGCCCGCAGTCGGGCTTATCGGTCCACTGGACCACCAGGGATATGTTCGGGGTGTGTAGCTACATTTCCAGCCCACGATCGGGCTTATCGGTCCACTGGACCACCAGGGATATGTTCGGGGAGGGATCACTTTGCTGCCCGCGATCAGGCTGGTGGGGGTGATTTGCTTATGCCCGCGATCGGGTCAGTCGGGGAGGGGGACTTTTCTGCTTTTGCCCATGATCTGCCAGTCGGGGTGGGGGGACTTTTTACACTTTTGCCCGCGATCGGGCTGCAGGGGGGGCACAGGGAGTAGGTTGAGGGCCAGCCACAGGTGGCAGCTGCTGTGTTGCGCCCTGCAATGCAGCAGCTCACCTGTGGGTGGCCCTCGACTTGATCCTTTTTTTGGGCTCAAAGTTGTGCAGGCGCAGGTTGGGAGATGCGCCTGCACAACTCTGCACAGCCCGGCTGAATATCGGGCTGTGCAGTTTATGCATGGTTCCTCCCCCTCCAGTTCAGCATGCATTCATTTGCATTGCACTGTTGCTCAGCGTGTTTTCAGTGGTGCAACTGGGTTAATATCCCAGTACTGACACTGTAGTGCAGCATGAGAGGGGTGCTGCACTTCTGAGGTGCCGTCTTTCGGATGAGACGTTAAACCGAGGTCCAATCTGCCTGGATTGGTGGTAGTTCAAGTGGATGTTAAAGATCCCATGGCACTTATCGAAAAGAGTAGGGGAATTTCCCCGGTGTCCTGGCCAAATTTCCCTCATTCACTAAAAATACCACAAACAGCTTAATCTGGTTCAAGGTCAGTTGGCATTCATCTGTATCCCCCTCCCCCGGGTCGTGCCTGAAAATAGGCAGGATTTGTCTAGTGCACTTACCCGGTCAACAAAAGCTAAATAAATAAATAAATAAATAAAAACTGCCTCCTGCTGAATATCGCAGAATGGAGCAATTTTGGACTTGCGCAGGCGCAACCCTTTTGAATATCTGGGCCAACGTACCTAACTTATAAAGGTCATTCATTCATTTATTTTTTACATGCAGGTGGACTGGGACAAGCTTTTTTTCAGCCACGCCTGGCAACAATACAAAAAGTAAGAACAATACAGTACAATATGCAATCATAAATAATTTAAAAATAATTTAAGAATTTCAGTGTACGTCAAAACATGGTGCAAGTGGTTGCCATTTCATAAGTATGATACGGGGTATTCTTAGAGCATTGTCAAGAGTTATTAAGCTCAATAACGGATGAAAGGCTATTCAGCTAAGATGGTCCAGCCCAGGAGAATGCCAGCCTGTAGATCTGGGGATTAGGGGTGTGCGAATACCTTAATTCTAATATTCGGATGAATATTCATATTCAGGGCACCAGATAGTCATTATCCAACCCCCCCCAGATAAGTGTGTTTTTTTTTTTAAAAGACATTGTAACACTGTTAAACTCAATCACTTCAGTTGCTTATCGAGCACCACTCTGGTTCAGTGGCCTCAGCCCCACCATCTCCTCTGCCCCAACAATTGGAATGTTTAAAACTAGGCTCCGGGACTATCTCACTACCAACAGCTCCTGTGACTGCCCAACTTAACCTTGTTTCTCCACTTCCCTTCCTGCTCTAGTGGTTCCCTTCCCCTCCTCACTGGATTCTACCCTCACATCTTGGTATACCCAATGCTGCACTTTTCACCCTCTCCCCACCCTTCCTACATTCCTTCCCTTCCCTCTCCCTATGACTCTGACACTTCTTATCTGTTGTCTATTTTCTCTGACAAGTGCCGCTGGCTGCCTTGTTACAATGCTGCTCTTGAACTGTATTAATCTGTACTCTGTTTGCAATGTCCACATTGTTGTAATGTCTGTCTTGATGTTCCCCATAATTTGTATTTCTCTGACGTGGAGCCTTTGTAAAAGAGCCAAGGCTCAAAGGTATTTGTAATCCTAGACTTGATAAATAAATAAATAAATAAATAAATAAATAAATAAATAAAGCTTCCTTTCCTTTTGAAGTACACTAGGCAATTCTGCAATGAACACTCCTCAACAGCCCTTCAGGCATCCAAAAAGGCAACAAACTACTGCACTGGTCAGTGGTCAGGTGACACATGGTCATCGTAGATTGAGCAAAGGCCACAGATGAGGTGATGTCTTGTGTCTTGCCTAGGGCTACGAAAATGGCATTGATGTAAGTGCATTGTATGTCCACCCTGGAAGAGAGGAGAGTGAGATGTGCGATGATAGAGACCTATACAAGTACCTCACGGGCTGAAGACAGGGCACATAAGGGGAGTCTCTTTCAAATGAGAAAGAGCATAAGTACCAGGGGCAATGGGTGCATGTGATGAAGCTGAAGGGGGATTTCATCAAGACAGATGTGACTAGAGATGGGCGAAGTGACCTCAATTCATTCCACAAAGTGATTTGTGGAATGAAGGTGAATTTGCGGAGTGCTCTGCAACGCAAAGCAGAGTACTTCACGTTATAATGGGTAACGCAATGTCCATTGAAAACAATGACTTCGCGTTAATCCGCCTTCACAAACCACTACTCCACCAATTCTTAAGGCGAAGTACATTGAAAACAATGTACTTCGCCTCACTTTACCTTGTTTTTAAGCTCCAAAGGCAAATTTTGCAGTGTTTCATGGGATTTCCGGTCACATGAGCTCTAGATTGCTCTGTACAGCCTCAGTTTGGGGTAGTGTGTATAGGAAGCTGTAGTAGATAATCTGTTCTGAGAGCTCTCTGCAATTCAAACCTTCTAAAAACTGTTAAAAAAGCCTTTTTGAGTAATTTTTTTTGCAGAAACTTTAGTTCATCGATTATAGGAAACCCTCCTGTGCTCATATCATCGAGCGTGTATTGTTTGTGTGTGGATTTTGAATGTTAATGTACAACATTCAGTTTGTGTACTGAGAGACAGTGCAAGTGTGCTTTGGGGGAAGAGCGTATCTGTGGTGTAGGTAGATTAACTTGGAGAAAAAGACAGTACTTTCTGTTTTGGTGATATTTTTCTTGTATAACTGTGTTAATGCAGACACAGTAATATTTTCAATAATTCTTGCAATTTTTTTGCTGATTATTGTGCTGCAGCAGTGCATAATTTTAGTTTGTTTAAAATATGTGGTTATATTACTGAAGTTTTCAATTTGCTACGCATTACTTGGTGTGTGTGTGAGTATGTGTGTGACGCATGTCATCAAATCAGACACCTTTTATTGTGCCACATAATTTCAGCAATTTGAACCTGCTGTCCACTGCAGCTGTGTAATTGTTGTACTCCTTTGTGGTATCTTTACTGGTACTTGTACTAGTGACTGTTACTGCAGCAGTGCAGTACACACTTTCTCGGCCCGCCTAACCGGCAAAGGTATTCTTTTCCAGATTTGAATTTCTGATGGTGAGCACTGGTTAGGTGTTGTGTCTTTGCATCTACATCTCTTCAGTGTGCAGCGCAATCTTAATCTGTCTGTGCATTTGCATCTCTTTAGGGCCCAATCTCCATCTCTAACTTAAGTCACAGTTGTTTCGTTGGCTTCCTTTCAGAGTACTGGACAGGTGTGGTGCACAGTTCTGCATGAACATTGTACTCATTAATATGCATTTTTAAGTCAGGACCATCACCACGAGTCAATCGTGATACAAATCACGTTCTTCATCATCACGGTCACAAATGCAGTCACAAATCACGATTTACAATCACGTCACGAATCACAACATTCATTTTTTTTACTAGTTACTTGGCTGTATTGTAAGCCTATTTTGTAGTATCTCTCCATGCTTCACCACCCCACCACTGTACTCATTAATGAGTGTTTTTAAGTTGGGGAGTTTTGTTCCACACTTCATCGGGGCCCGGGGAAGTACAGCTGTAGGCATTCGTGTTTCTTCATCATCACGGTCACAAATGCAGCCACAAATCATGATTTACAATTACATCACAAATCAAAACATTAATTTTTTTACTAGTTTATTGGATGTATTGTAAGCCTGTTTTGTAGTATCTCTCCAGGCTTCACTATCCCACCATTGTACTCATTAATAAGTGTTTTTAAGTCAGGGAGTTGGACAGTGTATGCAGTACATACACAGACTGGAAAGAAGACTGACTGCACACATGCAGTTTAGCACAGTATACTTGCACTGCTCAGAATACAAAGTGTCACACATACGGAAGACAATAAAAAAGGGCATAATTACATACAAGGGTCGGGGATGGTGGAGGAATACATTTTATAACACAGCAAGGAAGGTGTGGGGGGGCACATGGTGTCAGGAAAAAAAAACTACTGTGGGATCCCATGGTGATCCAGCAGCAGTTCTAGCATGGACATAATTTGCAACTGATGTCCCTCTATGTGATCCAGCCACTGCTCCACATCACTCACCCTCTCATTGTTCTCCTTGACAGCACTCCAGAGAACTGCCAAGTCAGCCTGTGTTACATGCAGTTCTCTGGGGTCCACACGTTCTACAGGCTGACCTGCTGGTGGTGGTGGGGGTAGTGGGGGTGCTGGTGGAGCAGCAGGTGCTGCTATGGCCCTCCTCTTCTAAGGGATGCCGCAATGCACAGCTGCACCCTCTGCCACAGAATGGCCAGCAGGTGCAGGCATGGCCCGTTCTGCGGCAGCCTGCCACTCCAACTGGTGGTGATTGAGCATATGGGTGCATTGGCCCCCAGTCCCCAGGTGAGTTCCCCGAGGGCCACGTCGCACCTCCACCTCACATAGGCGGCACTTGACCACACTGCTGTCCCCCCCGACACAGTCAAAAAACTGCCAAACAACGGAGGTGCGGGAAGGACCAGGCACAGGCAGGGGATGGCCAGATGAACTGGCAGCCGGCTGGCCATGGTGCTGAACAGGGATGGTGCTGGACTTGGTGGTGGTGGTTCAACTGCCTCAGAGTCAGGACAGGAGGTGGTGCTGGTTCTGCTTCCGGGGAGGGGGGGACTCAAATGTTTTGAGTGCTCCAACAGGAATAGGCGCCCATGCCCTCCACACTTGTGCATGGTACGATTCTTACCACTACTATGCTCTCCCAGAGCTGCCCCCACCCCAGACATTCCCTCACCCTGTTCCATCTCTCCTATTGAGCTCCCTCAGTACGAGCAAACACTACTCACACTGTCACACAACACACACACAGTCACACAGACACAGACAAACAACTAACTACTTATAAAGGTAAGAAAAATAAAATTTACAGAAAGAACAAATTAAGTAAAAAAGAGTACAGAAAAGACAAAAAAATGTAGCTTTTAAAAAGGCTGTTGGGTATAAATCAAAGTTTAAATCTCCTCCTCCTCCTCGCTCTGATCTCAAAGAATCAGCAGTCACAAAACACACTCCTCTCTCTCCATCTACACAGGAGAAAGTAAAAGTATCTGCTTGTATGACTCACTTTTTTCCTGCCTAGTTAAAGAGCATGTGACTTACAGTACTACAAGCCATGTGATGTGTGGGGGGGCTGCCAAATCTGAAACACCAAGTGGATCACTTAGAATCATAATGAGGAACGCAAAGTCCATTAAAAACAATGACTTCACCTTTCTTTGCATTGCCATTTTGCCTTAACGTGAAGTGGTAGTGACAAGGCGGAGTAAGCACTTTGCATTGCCCACTCCGCATAGCGAAGTGCCCACTTTGCGTTCACTTCGCTGGTGGAATTTAAATTCGCTGCATCTCTAGATGTGAAGAAATATTTAAGGAAGGCATTGTAGATGACTGACAGGGACTGCAGGCAAATGTGATGGTGCCAAAACCACTGTGGGGCTTCAAGCATGCGTGAGATAGGCATAGGGCTGGGGTGTATTTGAAAACAGGCAGGGAGGCAGCAGGACTGCTTTAGGGTCTTCAGATGAGATCGATAAGGCAGGGGTGGACAATCTGTGCTGACTGTGTGGGCCAAGTGGTCCTTTTCCAACAGATAATTAGTAACCTAAAGTGCACAATAGTAAGATCAGTAAAACATGATGCATTTTTTAAATGTTTCTAGTTTAATACAGGCCTCATGGTGGTCCTGCAGTTAATGCCAGGGAGTGGAGACACAGTTACCCTTTTAATTACATATTTTATGTGATAGAAAAAAGAAAGGGTGAGCCAAAATAACGTAACATTACACTTTTGTAACATTAGGCAGATTGAGAGCTGTACTGTAGCACCAGTTGTATGTGGGCAGATCATATTTGTAGCCAATTACTGGTAAGTTTAGCTTAAGCAACACTAGCTGTTCAACATGTTGAGGGCCCAGCATGGAATGGTGTGGCTCAACAATGTCACCAGCCATGCTAAACATCTTCTCGGCAGCACACGTGTAAGAAGGCAGCTCAGGTATTTTAAAGCAAGTTGTGCCAGGTGAGGAGAGGAGTTGATTTTCTGAACCCTGTAGCCCAGTGGATCAATATCACATGGCTCAATTGATTCTGCAAAGTAGCCATTAAGTACATTTTCTGCAGAAAGAGGCTGAGACTGAGTATTTGTGTTGCTATTGATGCTATGATATGCTGAGTGTTGTCCAATCACTCTCCTCTACACTGCCACTATGCCATCTTGCCCCATCTCTACCAGTATCATCTGATTCCAAACCACTACATGCCTGTCTGTCTCCCTCAGGAACCCGAACTGGATCATGTTCCTCCCCTTCCGAGTGTCTGATGCCTGCATGACGCTATTTAACTCTTCACTGAACTGTTGTCTAAAATGAGTCACCCTGTGGGTGTCCATGCCTATGTGAAAGATTTCATATTTGAACCTAGGGTCCAACATAGTAGCAAACACGTGATGGCAGGTATCCATGACTGTGGTGAACCTTGCATCAAGTTCTGCATTGAGATGATTAACAAGGTCAGTGACCTCTTGTGTACTGAGTGTGTTGTCAGCCAAAACCCATTCTAATGATCTTTTGAGAATATGCACAGCTGGGATAACCTGACAAAGTAAGGTGTGGAAGCACTTAGATCATGTGTACTCCTCTGAAATGGTGCGAGAACCTTCACCATGCCCTCAAGAACTAATCAATCATGATGACCTAGGACCCCCCGATGTCTGCCTTCACAGACATTTCGTGTAGTGCCCACTTTTGCTCCAAGAGTCATGAAATCATCAGGTATGAAGAATTCCACTGAGTGCTAACATCTTGTATTACTGTACATGAAGTTGGTGCAGACCAAGGCATTCCTGAACTTCTCGTAATTTGTTAGAGGCTTTTACAGAGTAATGGAAATGGCTGCAGATGGAACTGACTTTGGATAATATGTTGTTGGTACTACTACTGCTATGCAGTGCATGAGTCACCACTGAATTTAGTGTGTGTGCAAAGCAATGAATACTCACAAAACAGCAATCATTGATGGCTTTCACGATTTTTGTGCCATTGTCGGTAACAAAAAAGCCAACTTTTAAATTGTGTTAACATTAGTCCAAGACTGCAACATGTCTTGCAGGAACATGAAAATATTATGTGCTCTGTGGTCTTCACTCCATGAGTCCGACGTTCAGAGAAGCTGATCAAATGAGACTACCAGATTGTGGGGGGAGCCAAGGGGGAGTCACAAGGTGATGCATCGGAAACAGCAGCAGCAGGGTGTTGCACACACTAGTGTGCACTTAAGGAAAGATAGGCATGCAGGGAGTTATGGCTAGTCCAGATATCTGCTGTGCATTGAAAAACACCACCAACAGCCTCTGCAAGCAGGGCAGCAACAGCAGATCATATGCCATCATACAGTCATGGCAAAATAGTTGGAGAAAATGTAGTATGAGATAGGATCTGACAACTTGGGTGCAAATAGCTGAGAAGCCACTGGAAGCCAGTATCATCCATGACAGACATAGGCTGGAGATCCAATGCCATCATCTTAGCAATCAGCTGTGTGATTTGCTGTGCTGTTGGATGTGAGGCATGATACTTTGTTCATGCATGCAAAACATCCATTATTGGAAGTGCCATGGGAGACATCAATGTGGACTGCTTCAACAGCAATGGTGTATGAAGTGCTGATGACTGTCTCTGCCTTGTAGTATCAGTGGAGTCAGAAGTGACCACCAGAATAGAGGCTGGACTCTGTGTTGGTGAGGAGGAAGGAGTGCCATGACCACTGGGTTGCTCTAAATCAGATCTGTTGCCAGTACCACTACCACTGCCAACTGTGCATGCCTGTCCACCGGAGGGGCCTAGTCCTGCTGAAACCAAGGATCCCGATCCAGACCCAGATGAGCTTTGATACACTTGAGGGTGCTTAAGCTTCAAGTGGTTCTGTAATGATGTTGTGGTTAAGTTAGAGAGTGATCTCCCTTGGCTTATAGTGGCTTTGCAAAAAGAACAGACTGCCTTCCTTGTGTCCTCCTTTAACACAGTGAAATGCAGTCACACAGCACTTTTAACACTGCAGTTACCAGTGATTCTGCTAGCACCACATCCCCCAGTTGTTTTTTCAACAGATGTGACTGTCTTGTCCTGATGTTCTTGCCCTGTGACCCGTGACCCTCATGGTGCCATGCCAGTGCTGCCATCACTTGGCTGTCTTTCAGGCTGTGAGAGTCTGCCGAAGAAACATTAGTGTTGCTTGTTTGGTCTTCTTAGAGGGATGAGGACCCTTACCCTTACTGCTACTTCTACTACCCTTGCTAGTAGTGCTACCCCTAGAGGCTGTTTTGCCAACCAATATTTTTTTCTGCCCTCAAGGTACATAGAGTACTCTGCCTCTTCTTCAAAGTCACTCACATGTGCCTCTGATGAAGAAGATGATGTGTCACTGGACAATTCATCATGTGGAGGGAAATACTCAGAACCAGATGACTGGTCATCCTCTGCAACATTTTCAGGAGTACTGAGAAAGCAGGAGGCATAAATGTATCAACTGTAGTGCTCATACTGGTAATATGCACCGTGGCAGGGATACCAGACTGTGGTGATAGTGTTACAGTAGTCACAGTTGTGGCAGGGTTCATAGTGTCAGTAGTGGCTGGAATGACAGTCATAGTTGCAGGATTGGCTGTAGTAGTCATGCTGCATGTTATTGTGGAAGAGGAAGACAGTGGTGGTGGTGGTGGTAATAACAGATGCGATGGTACTAGTGAGAGATGGGGACACATTGGTGGCTGTGGTGGGAGTCATGATGGTACTGGTGAGAGATGGGGACACATTGGTGTTTATGGTGGGAGTCAAGAACGGTGTATTTCTGCTTGTGCTTCTTGTTCACTTTATCCTGTGCCAGTCACAGTACTACTGTTGCTGGAAGACACAGGCTTGGAAGGGGTAAAGAATAATTTTGGACATCGGAGATGGGATGACCATCGCTCATGTTCAGGTTCAGTGTCACCAACCTGTTCCTCCAAAGTAGATGTGCTTTGGCTGGACCAAGTACATTTTTTCCCACCTCTACCTGTCATTGCCTGTGTCTATGCCAACAAGTTCCAAACACTCTCAAGTACTTAATACTTCATAAATGTACAACATTTCTGCTTTATTTTGGCACCAAAAAATTATTGCAAGCAGCACCTGCTGCAGTACAGCTTTATAGTAACACCAAAAAATTATTGCAAGCAGCACCTGCTGTAGTACTGCTTTATTTTGCACACCAGATTTTCAACATTAGCATTTTTTCACACCTCCTTGTGAGCAGTACAGCTGTCATTGTTCACATCCTAGCGGTAATGTGTTTTCGCACTTCCGGCGCAGAATAGCAAGGTCGCTGTGGGAAATTAGTGTTCGGCACAGATTAAGAAAATGACAGTGACACTGTTCATGAGTAGAGGTCCTAAAATGGCTATTTTGAAAATTTGGTAATGATACTCCACAAAATGACTGTGTTACAAGTCTCATTGCGCAGTTTGCACGCACGCTCGTAACTTCGCTAATTTATAATATTTTCACTCCAGATTTTCAACATTGCCATTTTCCCTCACCTACTTATGAACAGTGCAGCTGTCATTTTTCCCATCCTGGCTGAAATGTGTTTGTGCACTTCCGGCGCAGAATAGAGCAGTCACTGTGGGAAATCACTGTCCGGGACAGATTAAGAAAATGACAGTGACACTGTTCATGAGCAAAGGTCCTAAAATGCCTATGTTAAAATCTGGTGATGATAGCCCATCAAGTGCCTGTGTTACAAGTGTGCATTGCACACTTTCAACACACCCTTGTAACTTCGGAGATTTGTAATATTGTCATGCCAAATTTTCAACAGTGGCATTTTTTCACAACTCCTTATGAGCAGTACAGTTGTCATTTTTCACATCCTTTTTTGAAATTCAACATCTTTATTGGTTTATGTTATGACACAAAGTATATAACATAAAAGAAAAATGAACCACACAGCAATAACAACAAAAATAGATTAATGGTGGCAAGACACCAGAATGTCACTGGATCAAATATAACCAAAAAAATAATTTACTGCTATACCCAACCACCCCTCCACCCCCCCCACTCCTCCCACCCCCCCCCTGGAGTGTGCCTTATTAGAAACAACGTAACAAAGAGGTATAAAAGAGCAAATAAGATTCCAGCAATAACAGGCATCAAAAGGAAGATAAAACAAACTGAGACAGTCCATTTTTCACATCCTGACTGAAATGTGGTTTCACAGTAGCGGGACAGAATAACGTGGTTGTTGTGGGAAATCAGTGTTCAGGACAGTTTAAGACAAGCATTTGTCAATGCCAAATGTTGCTTGCCTCTATGTGCTGTTTAGGTATTTGGAAGTCATTGGAGTGTAAATATTGAAAATTTGCTAACCTACAAGCCGCAAGGAACCAAGCTAACGACTGCGTGAAACAGCGTCATTTTTGGATTTTTTCACCAAATTTTCAACATAGCCATTTTAAGACCTCTGGTCATGAACAGTGTCACTGTGATTTTGTTAATGTGTCCCATATATTGAGTTTGCACACCGATTGCGCCATTGTGCGCTACATGGGCGGAAACACGTTTTGGGCAGGATGTGAAAAATGGTAGCTGTACTGCTCATAAGAAGGTGTGGAAAAATGGCAATGTTGAAAATCTGAAGTGGAAATATTGAAAATCCGCAAACCTACGAGGGTGTGTGGGAACTGTGCAACGCACACTCGTAAAACAGTCATTTTTAGGAATTCTTTCACCAAATTTTCAACATTGCCATTTTAAGATCTCTGCTCATGAACAGTGACACTGTGATTTTCTTAATGTGTCCCATACAACTGAGTTCGCACGACGACTGCGCCATTGTGCGCTACATGGGCGGAAACACGTTTTGGGTGAGATGTGAAAAATGACAGCTGTACTACTCATAAGAAGGTGTGGAAAAATGGCAATGTTGAAAATCTGGAGTGGAAATATTGAAAATTCGCAAACCTACGAGCCTGCGTAGGAACTGCGCAACGCACGCTCGTAAAACAGTCATTTTTAGGAATTTTTTCACCAAATTTTCAACATAGCCATTTTAAGACCTCTGCTCATGAACAGTGTCACTGTGATTTTCTTAATTTGTCCTGTACATTGATTTCGCACACCGACTGTGCCATTCTGCGCTACATGGGCGAAACACATTTTGGATGAGATGTGAAAAATGACAGCTGTACTACTCATAAGAAGCTGTGGTAAAATGGCAATGTTGAAAATCTGGAGTGAAAATATTGAAATTTAGCGAATGAGCCTGCGTAGGAACTGCGCAACGCACGCTCATAAAACAGTCATTTTTTGGAATTTTGGCACCAAATTTTCAACATGGGGGTTTTGGGCCCCCTTCTCGTGAATGATGTCACTGTCATGGCGGTATTCCTGCCCGAAGAGTGATTTCGCAGTCACTGCGCGAAATCACCCCGGGCCGGAATAACGCCATGACAGTGACATCATTCATGAGAAGGGGTCCCAAAACCCCATGTTGAAAATTTGGTGCAAAAATTCCAAAATGGCTGAGATATGCACAAAGTTGAAACCCCCCTATCTAGCCTATTATATAGCTTACCGGCATTTCCTCAGTTCCCGGTTGGCTTTGAAGAGTGCAGACCTGTTCCCGGTCCACGAAGATCCTCGCGCCCGGAGTCCGGAGGTAAGTATGGGGTGAGGGGGTGTGTGTGGGAGGCTAGGTGCGCGGTGGGTGGAGTGCGGGTTGTGGAGGGGGGTCGGAGGCAGCACCGTGGGACCGTTTTGTCTTACAGGTACAAAAAAAGGCGTGGGACCGTTGCCATGCTGGGGTGGGCTCCCAGCGTGGCACAAGGACTTGGGGGCATTCAGCCGGCGGGGATTGGGCACCCCGTTGTAAAGGACTGATTGCCCGCTGAGGTGGGCTCCCAGTGTGGCACCAACTGCTACTGGGGGAAGGAGACCACGCCCAGCTCAGCGAGGATTGGGTACCCGTCGGCTATACAGTCGTTCGTCGCGGTAGCGCCGCGCCTGAAGTGGGGAGCTGCGTGAGCAGCTTCTTATCGCTGCTCACTCAAGCATAGCTCCCTCTTTCAACTGTGAGCTACATGCATTTTGGAGCTTGGTCACAGACAGCTCCAAAATGCATTGGTTACAGGGGCGCGCCTGCCAGGACACTGCCTGAATTGAGGAGGAGGAGGAGGTGACACACCTCTGAAATCTCCGATGATGGCACTACGTTTCTTGCACATGCGTGCAAGCAACATAAAAATGACAGTGGCACTGTTCATGAGCAGAGGTCCTAAAATCCCTATGTTGAAAATTTGGTGACGAAACTCCATAACATGACTGTGTTACAAGCGTGCGTTGAACTGTTTCCACGCACCCTTGTAACTTCGCAAATTTGTAATATTTTCATACCACATTTTCAACAGTGGCATTTTTTCACACCTCCTTATGAACAGTACAGCTGTCATTTTTCACATCCTGGCTATTAAACACCAGCCTACTAAACTGATCCCTCTGCCTAGGGCAATTTCCCACAGCATGGAAAACAGCCATAGTCACACCCATTCATAAAGGGGGCGACAGGTCCTCCGCTGGGAACTACCGACCAATCTCCATCCTCCCAAAGCCCTAGAAAAAGTGGTGGCCATTCAAATCACTGAATATCTGACAAAACACAACATCCTATGCCCAGAATAGCACGGTTTCTGGGCTGGTCACAGTACCAGCACTGCACTAATAGAGTTCTCCAATTTCCTACACTCCTCCCTGGATGCCAGCTCCCTAGCTGGTGCAGTATTCGTTGACCTCTCGAAGGCTTTCGACACTGTCTCCTACCCTCTTCTGCTGGATGCACTCTCCCACACTGGTTTCTCTGCTGGCCCCCTCACATGGTTCACGAGCTATCTAACCACTCGCTCACAGTGTGTAAAAATCAATGGGACACTCTCTGAAAACCATCCCATCCGCTCAGGGGTGCCCCAGGGCTCCATCCTGGGCCCCCTTCTCTTCTCACTCTACTTAAACACCCTGCCCAGTGCTTGCTCTGGCAAAATTCTTATGTATGCAGACGATGCTGTCATTTTTGCCACACACCGCAATCCCATCTCCCTCCAGGACTCCGTACAACAATCCTATAATGATGCCGAAGCCTGGTTCAAGGAGCACAGACTCATCATTAATCTTAAAAAAAAACAAAACTATGCTCTTCGCCCACCCCCAGAACAGAGCCTGCAACCACCCACTTACTATCCTCCCTAGTACCAAACAACTGCTTGAACAAGTCTGCTCCTACAAATACCTTGGGGTTACTTTCGACTCAGCCCTAACATTCCACACCCACATCAATGCCCTTGCATCCGCCACTAATACATGGCTTGGCATCCTCTACCGCTATAAAAACTGCCTCCCCCCGATGCTCTCTGACTTGCTGTCACATCTTCAGTACTGTCCCTTGTAGACTATGGTCTGCCAGTCTATGGTGCTGCTGACATGACTGCCATCAACAAAATTCACCTCACCCTAAATAAGGCCTGCAGACTGATCACTGCTGCCCCCAGACTCACAAATACATGTCAACTCTATGACAAGGCTAAACTACTTAACCTGGATGAACGGCTACGCTATCAAACCTGCCTCCTCACAAAAAAAACCCTACTCGGCTCTCCCCTCCTGGGGTGACTGCCTCCATCCACCATACCCCACCCACTATCGCAACCTGTGCCTCCAACAGGACCACTCTACTGGTCCCCAGATCCAGGACCACCCATGGTGAGAGGTCTTTCTGCTTACAGAGCCCAATCCTGGTTTAACTCTCTCCCTGCTCCCATCTCCAATGCCCCCACAATCTCCAACTTCAAAACCGCCATTCGGAGCCAACTCTTTAACACTTGCAGCTGCTCCTGTCTCTAAATATGGCCTCAATCTCTCCTCACTTGACAACGCCGGCTGGGCTGCACTCCACCTCACCCCCCCACCCTCTCCACCTGTGCACCATACCTCTGCTATAGTCAGCCAGTGCCAGCTGTGTCAATGTAATTACCACAAAATTGTAAATGTATGAAATCAATATGTGTAACGCTAATTTCAGCTACTTTTATTCTGTAACCTAAACTTGTAATGTTTGTCCTCAATGTGATGAGGTACCTTTGGAAACAAGCCTCTGGCTCAAAGGTTGTAAACTGATTTACAATAAATAAATAAAATATGTTTTTGCACTCCTGCCAGAGAATAGCACGGTCGCTGTGGGAAATCAGTGTTTGGGAAAGATTAAGATCGAATGAGTGAGAGGGGGGAGTGACCGAGCTCAACTGAGCTCTGTCGGGACTGCTGCGGATTTGCTTGTGGGCAGGAAAAGGCCCCGACGCAAGAGCCCAGTACAAAAGAGCAGCCTGCAGCACTGGGAGAAACAGAATGAGACAGCGAGTGAGGAAGGGGGAGTGAGCGAACTCACCAGAGCATTGTCAGGACTGCTGCAGATTTCTTTGTGGGCAGAAAAAGGCGTCAATGCAGGCAGGGGCCCAGTAGAAAAGGCCAGCCTGCAGCGGTGGGAGAAACAGTATGAGTGAGTGAGACAGGGGGACTGAGTGAGCTCAATGGAGCTCTAGCAGGACTGCTGCGGATTTCTTTGTGGGCAGAAAAAGATGCCAATGCAGGCAGGAGCCCCGTACAAAAGGGCCACTTTCAGCGCCAGGAGAAACAGAATGAGCGTGTGCCAGAGGGAGACTGAGCAACCTCAACGGAGCTCTGTCAGGACATCTGTGGATTTCTTTGTGGACAGACAAAGGTGCCAACGCAGCTAGGAGCCTCGTACAGAAGCGCAGCCTGTAACACCAAGAGAAACAGAACGAGTGAGTGACATAACGGTAGTGAGTGAGCTCAATTGAGCTCTATTGTGACTGCTGTGGATTTCTTTGTGGGCAGAAAATGTGGCAACACAGGCAGGAATCCAGTACAAAAGGCCAGCTTGCAGCGCCAGCAGAAACGGAATGAGTGAGTGAGTGAGGGAGGGGGAGTGAGCGAGCTCAGTGGAGCTGTGTCAGGACTGCTTCAGATTTCTTTCTGGCCAGAACAAGCCTCCAATGCAGGTAGGAGGCCAGTACAAAAGGGCAGCCTGCAGCAGCAGGAGACACAAAACGAGCGAGTGAGGGAGGGTAAGAGAGTGAGCTCAATGGAGCTCTGTTGGGACTGCTGTGGATTTGTTTGTGGGCAGAAAAAGGCTGCAATGCACGTAGGGTCCCAATACAAAAGGGCAGCCTGCAGTGGCAGGAAAACCAGAATGAGCGAGTGAGAGAGGGGGAGTGAGCGAGCTCAACGGATCTCTATTGTAACTGCTACAAATTTCTTTTTGGGCAGAAGAAGGCGGCAATGCAGGCAGGAGCCCAGTACAAAAGGGCAGCCTGCAACGACAGGAGAAACAGAATGAGTGAGTGACACGGGGGAGTGAGCGACCTCAACAGAGCTCTTTTGGGACAGCTGTGGTTTTCTTTGTGGGCAGAAAAAGGTGCCAATACAGGCAGGAGCCCAGTACAAAAGGGCAGCCTGCAGCACTGGGAGAAACAGACTGAGCGAGTGACAGAGGGGCAGTGAGCAAGCTCAACACACCAACTCAATCAACATTCGGCATTGACAAATGCTTGTTTTTATTTGTAAATGCACACAAGTTCTGCTGTGTTTCAGTACAAAACAAGCATTTGTCAATGCCGAATGTTTGCTTGCTGGCATTGGCAGTGGTAGTGTAGAAGTTACAGAGCTGCGTAATAGTAATGGCAGTCAAGTATTGAACTGAAGCCAACCCCACCACCACCCTGCAGAGAGTGACAGGCATTGGGGTGTGCCTTTGAGTCGTCAGCCATAACAGCCACGCCATTTCAGCACACCCCACCCTGCAGACACTGGCAAGTATCACGGTGTTCCTTGGGGTCTTTGGCCCTTATGCGCACCCCATTCCATTAGGAAATACAGTGGGATGGGTGCGATATAGGAGAATGGGGTGAACTTTGGGGCCGAAGAGTCCAAGGCATACCTCAGTGCTTTTCACTGGCTGCAGGGTGTGGAATGGTATGAGCATTACAGGCAAGAATCCCAAGTCACACTCCTGATACCTGTCATTCTCTACAAGGTTGGGCGTTATGGTTGAAAACCCTAATACCTCAGGCATTCGTTGGTATTTTCACTCCAAATGTTCAACATGGTTTTTTTGTGACCCCATCTCATGAACAGGGGGAATATCAGTTTCTTAGCCAAAAGCTGCGTATGCACAGCGACTACGACATTTAGCACCACAGGTGCAAAAACATTCCAAACAGGATGTAAAAAATGACAGCTGTACTGTTCATGGGGAGGTGTAAAAAATGGCAATGTTGTAAATCTGCAGTAAAAATATAAAAAAAAAATGGTGAAGTCATGAGCGTACATAGAAACTGTGCCACGCACACCCATAATATAATTAGGTTGGGGATTTTTTTTACAGCAGATTGTCAACTCAGGCATTTTGGTGCCTCCAATCATGAACATTTTCTTTATCTGTCCTGAACAATAATTTCCCACAGCGACCACGCATCTCTGCGCTGAAAGTGTGAAAACACACTTCGGCCATGTTGTGAAAAATGACAGCTGTACTGTAAATAAGGCAGTGTGGAAAAATGCCACTGGTGAAAATCTGGACTTAAAATATTACAAAGTCATGAACTTATGAGGGTGCGTGGAAACTGCACAATGCTCACTCGTAAAACAGTCATTTTATGGACTTTTGTCGCCATTTTAAGACCTCTGCTCATGAACAGTATAACTGTGATTTTCTTAATCTGTCCCAAACATTGCTTTCACACACCAACAGCACCATTGTGTGCTACATGTGTGAAAACACATTTTGGGCAGCATATGAAAAATGGCAGCTGTACTGTTCAAAAGGAAGTGTAGTAAAATGGCAATGTTGAAAATCTGGAGTGAAAATATTAAATTTGCAAACTTATGAGCATGCATAGGAACTGCGCAACGCACGCTCGTAAAACAGTCATTTTTAGGAATGTTTTCACCAAATTTTCAACATAGCCATTTTAAGACCTCTACTCATGAACAGTGTCACTGTGATTTTCTTAATGTGTCCCTTACATTGATTTCGCACATCGACTGCGCCATTGTGCTACATTGGTGGAAACACATTTTGGGCATGATGTGAAAAATGACATCTGTACTGCTCATAAGGAGGTGTGGTAAAATGCCAATGTTGAAAATCTGGAGTGTAAATATTGAAAATTCGCCAACTTACGAGCGTACGTAGGAACTGCACAACGCACACTCGTAAAACAGTCATTTTTAGGAATTTTTTCACCAAATTTTCAACATAGCCATTTTAAGACCTCCACTCATGAACAGTGTCACTGTGATTTTCTTAATTTGTCCCGTACATTGATTTAGCACACCGACTGCGCCATTGTGCGCTACGTGGGCGGAAACACGTTTTGGGTGAGATGTGAAAAATGACAGCTGTACTACTTATAAGAAGGTGTGGTAAAATGTCAATGCTGAAAATCTGGAGTGAAAATATTGAAAATTTGCGAACTTACGAGTGTGCATACGAACTGCACAACGCATGCTCGTAAAACAGTTGTTTTTTGACATTTTTCCACCAAATTTTCAAAATAGGCTTTTTAAGAGCCCACCTTATGAACACTGGCAGTGTCATTTCATTGATCAGTCCCAAAAGGGGATTTCGCGCAGTGACTGCAAAATCACCCTTTGGGCCCCAATAACGCCGTGACAGTAACATAATTCATGAGAAGGGGTCCCAAAAACCCCATGTTGAAAATTTGGTGCAAAAATTCCAAAAAAATGCCTGAGATACGCAACAAAGTTGAAACCCCCCTATCTAGCCCATTATACAGCTTACCGGCATTTCCTCAGTTCACGGTCGGCTTTGAAGAGTGCAGACGTGTTCCCGGTCCACCGAAGATCATTGCGCCGAGGTCCAGAGGTAAGTATGGGGTGAGGGGGTGGGGAGGCAGGTGCGCAGTGGGTGGAGTGCGGGTTGTGGGAGGTGGGCCAGGAGACTACGTGGGACCGTTTTTCTTTACAGGTGTTCTTTTGTTTCCAATGCGATTATCAGGGATTTGCCATGCTGGGGTGGCCTCAGCATGGCACAAGGATGGTTGGGGGCATTCAGCCAATGGGGATTGGGCACCTGTCGCCCAGCATCAATTGCCACGCTGTGGTGGCTCCCAGCGTGGCACCCAGTACTCGGGGTGAGGACAGTGGAGCCGATGGGGATTGGGCACCCCCCAGCTATATCATGAGTTGCCACACTGGGGTGGGCACCCAGCATGGCATTTGGAAGGCTTTGGGGCGGGGAGGAGCACAGCCGACGGGGGATTGGGCACCCCCGTCGGCTATACAGTGTGTGCGTGCATGCAGGTGGGGCCCACACGCCTGTGTGTGCGTGTCTGTGTGGGTTGGGAGCTGCGCATGAGCAAGCGATATCTTATCGCTGCTCACTGAAGCATAGCTCCCCCTTTGAACTGTATGCCACTGCATTTTGGAGCTTGTCATAGACAGCTCCATCATGCATTGGCTTACAGGGGCCGCGCCTGCCAACACACTGATTGAATTGGAAGAGCGGATGACACACCTCTGAAATCTCGGATGATGGCACTATGTTTCTTACACATGTGTGCAAGCAAACATAACAAACATAATAAATGTATCTTAATTTTTGAAGACCATTTTTTTCCTTTTTTGTGCATGCATATGTGACATATGAATGAGGGATCCACTCACTGTAGATCAAGGGAGGATGTGAAATGGTGCAGGTACATGGGGTGGTGTACAAAGTGGTAGACAGTACACTCTACCAGAGCTTCAGGCTGATGTAGCACAGCGGTACATGGGGGGGTGAACAAAGTGGTAGACAGTAAGCCCTACCAGAGCTTCAGGCTGTTGTAGCACAGCTGGACTAAGGCAAGGGAGGATGTGAAATGGTGCAGGTACATGGGGGGGTGAACAAAGTGGTAGACAGTACACTCTACCAGAGCTTCAGGCTGATGTAGCACAGCGATACATGGGGGGGGGTGAACAAAGTGGTAGACAGTACACTCTACCTGAGCTTCAGGCTGATGTTGCACAGCTGGACTAAGGCAGAAGCACCCACGGCATGTTCTTATAGTTCCCATGTATATGTCCATTTATGTTCTTACAGCATTGATTGCCTAACTGAGCCAAGATGTAAAACAGACACTAAAATGTCAGGTTTATTTCAGGTGACCATGTTCTTATAGTCCCCATTTATATGTCCATTTATGTTCTTACAGCGCTGATTGCCTAACTGAGCCAAGATGTAAAACAGATACTAAAATGTCAGGTTTATTTCAGGTGACCAGGATCGTAGTGGGGAGAGGGGGCAAGTGAAACAATGTCCTGAGAATGTGCTTAAACTTATTAACCGTTGCTGTGCCAAGGAGTGATACACCGGTCCAGAATCCCTATACCTTTAAATTATGTTTGCAGCCTAAAGGTGCTTAGGTGGATTGGCATTTACATTACTCAGTGGCAAATCTTTTTCATACTTTTTGTGATCATCGGGTAAGATATAACCACTAACTGATGAGACACTTGAGGGCATGAAACTATGCTACCAGCAAAGTTGCATTTGCAAGCCCTGAATATTTATCTGTTGATAATTAAATGAAAACTGACAGCTGATAACATTCAATCACTGTCCATTGCACAGAATAGACATCTCACTGATAGATCTGGAGCAAAGGGACATGCACTTGCCAATAACACCACTACAACTCCAGACACGGAAGAAAGAAGTTCATGCACTTTCATCGCTGTTAACTTTTTCAGCATTTTAAAACAGTTACTTAGCATCTGCACTAAGATGTTACATGTCGCTGAACTGAATTGTGACACCAGAATCCCTGCGATCAACATTTGTCAGCAAAAGTGAATTGAAAAAATCAATAGATGTATAAAATGGTAAGTGACATGAGTCAATAACAACATATCTGCATGTAATACTTGGCTTAAAATTTGAGCACCACCATATTCTGCACCACAGCGTCAAACAGGGATGCCATTTATAATTCAGCTAATGTCAAGCAGTTTTCGAGCCATAAAAAGTATTACTGTATCAGTATGGTGGCAGCAACAGGATCAGGAAATTATGAAATAAAATGCAACAGCACCCACGTCAGCCATATGTTGTGCGGGTGGAGGGAGTGTATGAGCACCCAGGGGTGGGCTGTTAGGTGACTTCAGATTCACCGGAGAAAAGGGTGGATTCAATTGTGAGCTACGATTGAATTTGTGTTTTCTTTTTCTCTACCTAGTTTTCGCTATTTTGTTAGGGCACATGTCCAACCCTAAGATGTTTAGGGTCACAAGGTGATGTGACTTCATTGAGCATCTGATTTGAGAAAGAGCTGTGTGATTCTATCTAAATGCCAGCTCATGGCAATTCAGAGAAAAAAAAATATTTTGAAGCTGCATTACCAGACTAAGTGTGCAGTTTAGTGAATTACCACACAGGGATGTGTATATGACAGCACTAAAAGGCACATTAAAGTGCTTCATGGGAGGATGGGGTGGTACCCAAGGACTGGAGGAGGGCAGATGTGATTCCCCTTCACAAAAGTGGGAGCAAGGCAGAAGCAGGAAACTACAGACCTGTTAGTTTAACCTCAGTGATAGGGAAAATGATGGAATCACTTCTGAAGGAAAGAATTGTTGAGTATCTAGAGGCCAGAGGGCACAGGACCTAGGCAGCATGGATTCACAGTGGGAAGGTCATGCCAGACAAATCTGATAGATTTCTTTGACTGGGTGACCAAAGTAGTACATCAGGGAGGGGCTGTGGACATGGCCTACCTAGACTTTAGCAAGGCATTTGACACAGTCCCACACAAAAGATTAATATATAAGTTAGCCAGCCTGGGAGTGGGTCCCAAGATGACAGCCTGGGTAAAGAATTAGCTGGAGAATAGGACACAGAGAGTAATAGTAAATGGAGTCCACTCAGAAGAAAGGAAGGTTACTAGTGGGGCACCCAGGAGTTCAGTATTAGACCGGTCCTCTTCAATGTCTTTGTGTTACATTGCAGAAGGACTAGAAGGAAAGTATGTCTCTTTGCAGATGACACAAAGATCTGCAACAGAGTTGATGCACAGGGTGGGGTGGAAAGGATGAGAAGGGATTTGGCAAGGTTAGAGGAATGGTCAAATGTATGGCAGCTTAGATTCAATGCTAAGAAGTGCAAGGTAATGCACCTGGGAAACAAAACCCAGGGAAGAGTACACAATGGGGGTGAGATACTAACAACAACAAAATGGAAAGGGACCTGGGGTAGTCATATCAGATGACCTAAAGGTGGGCAAGCAATGTGAGAGGGCAGCAAGGAGGACTGGGGGGATACTGGGATGCATAGGGAGAGGCATCACCAGTAGAAAACAGGAAGTTATTATCCCTCTGTACAGACAGCTGGTGAGACCCCATCTGGAGTACTGTGTGCAGTTCTGGAGACCCAATCTCCGCAAAGACATAGACAGGATGGAAGCTGTCCAGAGGAGGGCAACTAAAATGGTGCAGGGTCTGCACCGGAAGACATATGAAGATAGACGAAAGGAGCTTAATATGTATAGCCTCGAGGAAAGGAGGGAGAGGGGGGACATGATAGAAACGTTCAAGTACCTCAAGGGAATCAACAAAGTCCAAGAGGGTAGCATCTTTCAAAAAAAGAGGTGTGCAAGAACAAGAGGGCACAATTTGAAGATGGGGGTGGCTCAGAGGTAATTTAAGGAAGTATTTTTTCACAGAGAGGGTTGTGGATGCATGGAACGGCCTTCTGGAGGAGGTTGTGGAGTCAAAATCAGTGGTGGAATTCAAGCATGCATGGGACAGTCATAAGGCAATTCTGGGGGTGGGGGTAGGAAGAAGTAGGCTGCTGGTTAACTAGGATCTGCAGCTTATCCAGTAGGTAGGGAAATGGGCAGACTGGGTGGGCCAAGCGGTCCTTATCTGCCGTCAAATTCTATGTTTCTATGTTTCAGTCATGAAAACCTCCCCCACTGGCTGCTGCTGAAATGCATAGCAGTATGTTCTTTGTGCATTCTGGCTGTTCTTTGCTTCAGCTACAGGTAGTACAGTACGCTCAAGTTCATTTGCATAGGTTTTAGCAGCGAGGAGTTCACATTGACAGAGTCTAGTAAGAGAAAATGCTTGGAATTACACATACAAAGAAGTCTGAGTTTTCACATCAAATGCTGAGGTATTTTTTTTCTGGAGGATTAGAACCCATGGAGTCCATGAAGGTGTGCTTTGGAGAGCTGGCATATGTAAGGACTGTTAGGCACCCACACATATTGGTGGTCCTGCTTTGGCAGGGAACAGTTTATTAAAGTAATGATGTGTGGCTTGTCTCTTTAAGCTAGACAAGACTACACCATTCTATCAGGCAACCAACACAGTTGATCTGTGTGTGTGTGGTGGGGAGCTGCTCACTGAAGCATAGCTCCTCTTTCAACTGTATGCCACTGCATTTTCAACTGCTGTCATAGACAGCTTCAGCAGTGATTGGAGAACTGTGACCACGCCTGCAAACACACTGACTGAATTGGAAGATGCTGACACACCTCTGAAAAACTCAGATGATGGCACTATGTTTCTTGCACATGCGTGCAAGCAAACATAAAAATGGTTGCAAGCAGCAGTACTGCTTTATTTGGAAGCACCACTTGTGGTCGACAGTAAATTTGCTGACCTCCCACACAGTGACGACACAATACCAACACCAGTATTGTGCCATTACAATATGAAGTGATTTTTGATGGGGTAATGTCCCCCCGCATTTAACATGATCAACCCAGGTCGGAGTTGTTCTGGGTGGGGTGACACCAGGAGAAAAGATCAGTGAAAACAGCCCATTACAGTGACTGTCACTGTAACGGTCTGTTTTCGGGTTTCACTGTCAGGGTGTCACTCTAGAGTGGGCCACCACTTTATTTTTGCACAGAAACATTACTACAGGCAGCACGCATGCAGAGCAGGCGAGGGTGTGCACACACTGCAAGTATCGTTACCTAGCCCTAAACCATGGGGGGTGGAAGTGCAGTCAGCCGAATGCTCTCTGAGACTGCTGGTGGCTATTGACTTTCGTGAAACGCCATCCCAACCTCAGATTACACCACAAATATTCCTTACAAAGATTTCTATGGCAGAACTACTGCAATTCACTTTCTGTTTTATTTGTAAATGCACAGAAGTTCTGCTGTATTTCAGTACAAAACAATGGTTGCAAGCAGCAGTACTGCTGTATTTTAGCACAGAAAAACTACTGCAAGCAGCAAACACGCAGGGCAAGTGAGGGTGTGCGCACTCTGCAAGCATCGCTACCTAGCCCTAAACCATGGTGGTGGATGAGTCAGCCAACTGCTCCTCCAATATTTCATTAGGCTGCAACTGGCTTTTTGGAAACCTCAGCCCCAAGAAATACTTATTATTTACATCACCAAATTAAGTACTTTTTTTAATCAGTACAGTCCAGCAGTCAAGGCAGAAGTTAGAACTACTGTAACTAAAGAGGGACTATGGTCAAAATTTCTGGCATCAATAAATTCAGAATTTGGATCAGCATAGCTTCAATCAGCCTCATGCCAAAAATGAGATCTCTAAGTTACTTTGTTTAAAAGTTACAAGTCATTTTACATCCCTAAATTCACTGCCTGCTCAAAAAAGCCAGTTTCAGTGAAGACCTGATAATGATGTCACCTCCTGAACTCAGTGTAGTCCTCCCTGTCAGCAAGCTTATAGGACCTGTTTCTCCAAAGTTTAATTATCATGTGCAATGGTTTTACCAATAAAATGGGCAGCATCATTCAATAAACATGGTTTTAAAAACTGTACATGTTTTAGTTGGAGGGCCAAGGAGGCGGAACTTAAAATCCTTGTTTCTTCCTGGGCTTTGGACATTGAAACAAAGGAGCCACATGCTCCGGGAACATGCCAGTTATCAGGACAGCTCTGTAAGGGGTCTAGAGGGGGCTTTCCATTCAGCCCATCTCCCTGCCCCCACTGATCGCCTCGGACACTGGGAACAGCAGCTCAGCATTCTGTCCCCCAGATAGCCTCCCCAGCCAGTCAGCTTCCTGTATATAACTGCAGTCTAACAAGCAGCCCATCCGTGCAGCGGCCTGTCCACGAAAAGGACCATGTGATAAAGACAGCGTAGTTGTCTGCCTCGAGTCTCCCAGAGTCAGTCGGTAGTCTGCCGATTGGCTGGCCTCTCTGCTTCATTTACCTCAGGACACCATGAGCACTACAGTGGATGTAAGGACACTAAGGTAAAAAATGTACCCTTGAATATCACTGCTGCCTCAATATGCCAGTGTATCCGGAGACTTTGAAATTGGCAGTTATACAGGATGTACCAAACTCCCTATCTAGGGTAGTCCTGTTCTACGTGTGTACAATATTTTTTGCTTCGCATCAGCATCTTGCCAGATCACTTGTCACTGTTCATTATATGACACACTAAGCCGGCTACCCCCTTCCTACCTTAGGGAATATAGTTTTGGCACTGTTATCTTGAACGTCTTAAACAATGAGTTGCCCAAATCCCTTGCCACGTTACTTAAACCTGTGAACCATATCTATCCCTTAAGATCCTGTGAAAATGCACTTCTGGCTGTCCCCAAGATTAGAACCTGTATCGGGAGATCATCCTTCGCCTATGCAGTTCCTAACCTTTGGAACTCCATCCCACCTGATATACCCTGCTTTATCTCTGGGCCTAGTTGTCAACTCCAATAATGTGAATATCTCAGCTTGACTCACTGTGCTTGTCCTTGAACCTGTACAATCTATGTAATGTACTTATGTTCAAATTTATTAATGTACATACTGTAATTTCTCTCTGTGCTGATGTATGTTCAGGTTACCCAAAGGTAATAATGTTCCTTTTTCCCCACATAAGATCCTTTAGAGCCTTAATGAGTAATGTATATTTTCTCTGTTGGTACAACTACTTGCTATTGTACGTAATTTTATCCTGTACTGATCCTGTCTATGTAACTCTCCTGGGTTGTGCCTGAAAATAGGTAATGTTTTCCTAATGCACTTAGCTGGTTAAGAAAAACTAAATAAAAAAAAAAAACATTTTGCAAAGCCCAAATGCTCCTGTGTTGTCCTTCAACAACAAGTCATCAAATGCCTGTGTGTTATGAAATACTCAGATGCTGAGTAGGAAGGCATAAACTGAAGAGAGAATAGCCCAAGCAGTGATGAAAAGAGACAATACATTTTTATGTTTGCTTGCACGCATGTACAAGAAACACAGTGCCATCATCGGAGTTTTCGGAGGTGTGTCAGCCCTCTTCCAAGTCAGTCAGTGTGTTTGCAGGCGCGGCCGCAGTTCTCCAATGCCTGCTGGAGCTGTCTATGACAGCTCCAAAATGCAGTGGCATACAGTTGAAAAGGGGAGCTACGCCCAGTGAGCAGTGACAGATATCGCCTGCCTCGCGCACTTCTACACACACATACATATGCTGCTCCCCCAAACGCACTTCACTGTATAGCCGACGGGTGCCTAATCCCCGTCGGCCGTGGTTATGCACTTCAAACACAGTTTCATATGCCATGCTGGTACCCACCCCAGCGTGGTTACATCGATAGCCGCAGGTGCCCAATCCCCTGTCGCCTCCACTGTGTCCCCCCACAGTACAGGGTGCCACGCTGGGAGCCCACCCAGCCTGGCAACAGATGCTATAGCCGACGGGGTGCCCAATCCCTCGTCGGGTTACATCCCTCAGCCATCTTTCTCAATGCTGGGAGCCTACCCTAGCGTGGCAACGCCCCAGGTCGTTTTTTAAAACAAAAACCTGAAAGAAAAAACGGTGCCTCGCAGTCTCCCTGCCCCGCCTCACAACCTGCACTCACCCATTGTGCATTCTACTCTCCCACACACACACCTCACCCCATACTTACTTCTCCAGAGTCTGGCGCGATCTATCTTCAGTGGACCGGAACACGCCTGCACTTCTTCAAAGCCAACCGCGAACTGAGGAAAATGCCGGTAAGCTGTATAATGGATAGATAGGGTTTTTTCAACTTTTGTTGCATATCTCAGGCATTTTTGGAATTTTTGCACCAAATTTCAACATGGGGTTTTTGGGACCCCTCCTCGTGAATTCTTTCACTGTCATGTATAAGTATTTCGAGTTCAAGGTGATTTCGCAGCCACTGCGCAGAAATCACCTTTCTGGAATGATTAACAAAATGACACTGCCAGTGTTCTTAAGGTGGGCTCTCAAAAAGCCTATTTTGAAAATTTGGTGGAAAAATTCCTAAAATTGATTGTTTTACGAGCGTGTGTTGCGCAGTTCCTACACACGCTTGTAAGTTTGCAAATTTTCAATATTTTCACTCCAGATTTTCAACATTGCCATTTTACCACACCTTCTTATGAGCTGTATAGCTGTTATTTCTCACATCTCACCCAAAATGTGTTTCAGCCCATGTAGCGCCCAATGGCACAGTTGGTGTGCGAAATCAATGTACCAGAAACATTGAGAAAATCACAGTGACACAGTTCATGAGCAGAGGTCTTAAAATGGCTATACTGAAAATTTGGTGAAAAAATTCCTAATAATGACTGTTTTATGAGCATGCATTGCGCAGTTCCTACGCACGCTCGTAAGTTTGCGAAATTTTAATATTTTCACTCCAGATTTTCAACATTACCATTTTACCACACCTCCTTATGGGCAGTACAGCTTTCATTTTTCACATCTCACCCAAAACGGCTTCCTGCCCATGTAGTGCACAATGGCGTTAGTCGGTAGCGAAATCAATGCACGGGACACATTAAGAAAATACAGTGACACTGTTCATGAGCAGAGGTCTTAAATGGCTATGTTGAAAATTTGGTGAAAAATTCCTAAAATGACTGTTTTACGAGCGTGCGTTGCAGAGTTCCTACGCACGCTCGTAAATTCGCAAATTTTCAATATTTTCACTCCAGATTTTCAACAGTGCCATTTTACCGCACTTCCTTATGAGCAGTACATCTACCATTTTTCACATCTCGCCCAAAATGTGTTTACGCACATGTAGCGCACAATGGTACAGTCGGTGTTCGAAAACAATGTTTGGGACAGATTAAGAAAATCCAGTGACACTGGTCATGAGCAGAGGTCTTAAAATGGCTTTGTTGAAATTTGGTGACAAAACTTCATAAATGACTGTGTTATGAGTGAGCATTGTGCAGTTTCCACGCACCCTCGTAAGTTCATGAATTTGTAATATTTTCAGTCCAGATTTTCACCAGTGGTATTTTTCCACACCTCCTTATGAAAAGTACAGCTGTAGTTTTCCACAACATGGCCGAAATGTGTTTTCACACTTTCAGCACAGAAATGCGTGGTCGCTGTGGGAAATCATTGTTCGGGACAGATAAAGAAAATCACACTGACACTGTTCATGATCGGAGGTCCCAAAATGCCTGTGTTAACAATCTGCTGTAAG
The DNA here is from genome assembly GCA_016271365.2 of Neoceratodus forsteri. Lineage (NCBI taxonomy): Eukaryota > Metazoa > Chordata > Ceratodontiformes > Ceratodontidae > Neoceratodus > Neoceratodus forsteri. Next base: position 199,320,145 of record CM028130.1, read on the forward strand.
AAAATCCCCAAACTAGTTACATTACGGGTGTGCGTTGCACAGTTTCTACACACACTCGTGACTTCACCAGTTTTTTAAGATTTTCACAGCAGATTTTCAACATTGCCATTTTTATGTTGCTTGCATGCATGTGCAAGAAACATAGTGCCATCATCGGAGATTTCGGAGGTGTGTCACTTCCTCCTCCAATTCAGGCAGTGTGCTGGCAAGGGCGGCCCCTGTATGCCAATGCATTTTGGAGCTGTCTATGACATGCTTCAAAATGCAGTGGCACAGCAGTTGAAAGGGGAGCTACACTTGAGTGAGCAGCGATAAGAAGCTGCTCACCGTGAGCTCCCCCACTGCAGGCGTGCACGCCCGCCCACATTGTATAGCTGACGGGTGCCCAATCCTCGCTGGCTGAGCTAGCGCCATCTCCCCCGAGTTGGTGCCACGCTGGGAGCCCACCCCAGCGTGGCAATCACCTTTTGCCGACGGGGTGCCCAATCCTCGCCGGCTGAACGCCCAACGTCTTGTGCCAGCGCTGGGAGCCCACCCCAGCATGGCAAACGGTCCATCAACGCTTTTTTTTTACCAGAAGACAAAACGGTCCCGCTGTGCCTCCGCCCCCTCCCACAACCCGCACCCACCCACTGCGCACTCCAGTCCCCCACACCCTCACCCCATACTTACCTCCGGACTCCGGCGCGACGATCTTCGTGGGCCGGGAACACGCTGCACTCTTCAAAGCCGACCGCGAACTGAGGAAATGCCGGTAAGCTGTATAATGGCTCAGATAGGGGGTTTCAACTTTATTATATCTCAGCTATTTTGAATTTTCATCATTTTCAACATGGGTTTGGGATTCTTCATGAACGATGTCACCGTCACGCGTGCTGTCCGGCCCGGCGTGATTTCGCGCAGTGACTGCGCAGGTGACTGCGAAATCACCCTTGGCTCAAATACCGCCATAACAGTGACATCATTCATGAGAAGGGGCCCAAAACCCCATGTTGAAAATTTGGTGCCAAAATTCCAAAAAATGACTGTTTTACGAGTGTGCTTTGCAGTTCCTACGCAGGCTCGTAAGTTTGCGAAATTTCAATATTTTCACTCCAGATTTTCAACATTGCCATTTTACCACACCTTCTTATGAGTAGTACAGCTGTCATTTTTCATATCTCACCCAAAATGTGTTTCCTCCCATGTAGCGCAGAATGGCGCAGTCGGTGTGCGAAATCAATGTATGGGACAAACTAAGAAAATCACAGTGACACTGTTCATGAGCAGAGGTCTTAAAATGGCTATGTTGAAAATTTGGTGAAAAAATTCCTAAAAATGACTGTTTTATGAGCGTATGTTGTGCAGTTCCTACGCACGCTCGTAAGTTTGCGAATTTTCAATATTTTCACTCCAGATTTTCAACATTGCCATTTTACCACACCTTCTTATGAGCAGTACAGCTGTCATTTTTCACATCTCACCCAAAACGTGTTTCCGCCCATGTAGCGCACAATGGCGCAGTCGGTGTGCGAACTCAGTGTATGGGACACATTAAGAAAATCACAGTGTCACTGTTCATGAGCAGAGATCTTAAAATGGCAATGTTGAAAATTTGGTGAAAGAATTCCTAAAAATGACTGTTTTACGAGTGTGCGTTGCACAGTTCCCACGCATGCTCGTAGGTTTGCGAATTTTCAATATTTCCACTCCAGATTTTCAACATTGCCATTTTACCACACCTCCTTATGAGCAGTACAGCTGTCATTTTTCACATCCTGCCCAAAACGTGTTTCAGCCCATGTAGCGCACAATGGCGCAGTCAGTGTGCAGACTCAATGTATGGAACACATTAACAAAATCACAGTGACACTGTTCATGACCAGAGGTCTTAAAATGGCTATGTTGAAAATTTGGTGAAAAAAATCCTAAAAATGACTGTTTTACGAGCGTGCGTTGCACAGTTCCTCACGCATCGTAATTCGCAAATTTTCAATATTTACACTCCAATGACTTCCAAATACCTAAACAGCACATAGAAGCAAGCAACATTCGGCATTGACAAATGCTTGTTTACTCCTTCCATGAACAGTACCGCTGTCATTTTTCACATCCTGTTCGGAATGTGTTTTTGCACCTGTGGTGCCAAATGTCATAGTCGCTGTGCAAAAGCAGTTTTCGGCTAACAAACTGATATTGCCACTGTTCATGAGGTGGGGGTCACAAAAAAAACATGTTGAAAATTTGGAGTGAAAATACCAACGAATGCCTGAGGCGTTAGGGTTTCCGACCATAACGTCCCACCCTGTAGAGAATGACAGGCATCAGGGGTGTGACTTGGGATTTTTGCCTGTCATGCTCATACCATTCCACCCCCACCCACACCCTGCAGCAAGTGAGAGGCATCAAGGTGTGCCTCGGACTCTTCGGGCCCAAACTTCACCCCATTCTCCTATACCGCACCCATCTCACCGTATTTCCTGATGGAATGGGGTGCGCATAAGGGCCAAAGACCCCAAGGCACACCATGACACTTGTCAGTGTCTGCCAGGTAGGGTGTGGTGAAATGGCGTGGTCGTTATGCCTGACGACCCAAAGGCACACCCCAATGCCTGTCACTCTCTGCAGGGTGGTGGTGAGGTTGGCTTCAGTTCAATACTTCGCTGCCATTCCTGTTATGCAGCTCTGTAACTTCTACACTACCAATGCTAATGCCAGCAAGCAAACATTCGGCATTGACAAATGCTTGTTTAGATCTGTCATTTTAAAAGGAAGGCCAGAGGAGGTATTGTAAGGCTAATAAGGGATGGGGGGGCAATGCAGAGGGAGACCAAGAGAAAGAAAACATCCTGAACAAATACTTTTGTTTAGTGTTCACAGTGGAAGGAGAAGGGAAAGAGCCACAAAAAAGTAACAGGAGCTCAGAAGGTAGGGAGGTAGACACTAGTCCTTTCAGAAAGGAGAGAGTCCAAAAGGGACTTGCTGCTCTGTAAGTGGACAGAGCCATGGGATCAGATGAGATGCAGCTTAGGGTATTTAGGGAGCTCAGGGAGGTACTGGCTGTACCTCTGACAGTTTTACTTAACCCTTAGGCTGCCAATAGAACTAGAACATATAGGAATTCTGGACTGATATAGGAGTCCGTGGCAAAGCAAGGGTTAATAGGTCACTGGAAACAGGAGTGGTTCCAGGAACTGTAGCAGGGCAGGGAGTAAGGCGGATGTAGTTCCACTTCACAAATATGGTAGCAGGGAGGAGGCTGGCAATTATAGTACTGTGGAATATAGATTTCAGTGAAGCATTCAACACTGTACCACATAGAAGACTATTAAGCAAACTGAGTAGCTTAGGAGTGGGACCAAAGGTGGAAAACAGGGTAAGAAAATGGTTAGGGGATAGCCGACAGAGTGGGATGGTAAACAAAGATTTTTCTGATGAGAGAAGGGTGACCAGTGAGGTACCGTAGGGATCAGTGCAGGGACTGGTCCTCATTACTGTCTCTATAGGTGACATTGCAGATGAGCTACAGGGAAAGGTCTCCCTCTTTGAGGATGACACCAAAATCTGCAATAGGGTGAACACTCTGGGAGGAGTAAAAAGAACGAGGAGAGAATTGAGAAAACTGAAGGAGTGGTCAAGGGTATGGCAGCTGGTTTTCAATGTGAAAAGGTGCAAACTAATGCACTTATTTATTTAGTTGTTTAACCAGGTATAGCACACTAAGCTGAAAGCTTTTTTACAGGAGCGACCTGAGAGCACAAGGAGATTAAGTGACTTGCTCAGGGTCACACAGTATGCAAGTGGAAGCTGTGGGATTCAAACCCAGGTCTAGTCTGCTGGATATCACCAAATTTGCAGCTCAAAGCCTTAGACCACTGCGCTATGCACTTGGGGCACAAAAATGCAAGGGCAGAGTACAAAATGGGGGGAATGTTATTGATGACCACCAAGCAGGAGAGAGAACTGAGTGTAATAATCTCTGATGATCTAACAGTGGCCAGGTTGTGCAGCAAGGCAGTTGGGAGGGCTAACGGAATGCTGGAGACCATCGGGAGAGGTATCACCAACAGAAGGATGGAGATGGTGATGCCTCAGTATGGATGGCTGATAATACCTAACCCAGAATACTATGTACAGTTCTGGAGGCCACATCTCTAGAAGAACATACACAGTCCAGAGTAGGACAACTAAAATGGTGTGGGGTCTGCATCAAAAGCGCTATGAGAAGAGACTAAGGGAATTCAATATGTACATCCTGAAGGAAAGGCGGGATATAATACAGATCTTTAAATTCCTCAAAGGAGCAAAAAAGAAACAGAAGGAAAGTATTTTTTCAGACAAAAAGATACACAAGAACAAGGGGTCATGCAATGAAGTTGGAGGAGGAGTAGATTCAAGAGAGATGTGAGAAAGAACTTCTTTACAGAAAGAGTGGTGGACTCCTGGAACAGCCTACCAACTAAGGTGGAGGGGTTCAAGAATGCATGGGATAGGCATAAGGGAATCTTAGTGGAGAGGAATGGGGGGAGAGTGTGTCTATGATGATACTGTAGAAGGGAAAATTTGACAGACTAGCTGAGCTCAAGTGAGCCTTATCTGCCAATAAATTCTATGTTTCTATGTCCTCCACCCCAGTGACTTTCGAAAATCAGACTATGCCAGTCATATGTTGGCTCACCTTTCCAGGTGTGCACTCCATATGCTTCTTTAACAGCATGTATTGGCATGACTGGTCCACCTATACAGGACAAACATTCATCTATCTTGTGTCTCCCTGACATTCAAGAAAGCCTTCAACCCCCTTTTTGCAAGCTGTCCTTGTGCCGGGAGCTAAACTATTCCTCATTAGCTCCCAAGCATCTGGCTCACTAAATCGAAAATGTAGGTTGGGATTACCCTGGAATGCTCCTCTGCTTTGGGTGCAGAACTCGAGCCTTGAGCGGGCGCTCTGCTATGGAATCATGCCGGCCGGGAAACCCCATCTGCCTGCCTGCCCACCCTGACTCAGGTATGGCCGTAGTCGACCACGGAAGCCGCTCTCCTAGCCAGTTCCACTGTTGGCAGCCCCAGCTTGGGCATAGTTCCTAATTGGCCAGCTCATGTTCCTGCTGTCTACTGATTAGCTTGCCTTTCCTCCCTGGCTTACATAACTTCTTTTCAAAGTGGAACTGCGCTTGTAACTTCTAATACAGCTTTCCCCTGTTTTTTGGGGGGATCTCGTACTGGAGCTAGGAATATATTTTGTTGCTAGATTTTGTTGTCCCAGCCTAGCTCAGTGAAACTGTGGCTTCTAAGAATTTGTGTAAAGTGTTAAGGTCTCAGCCTTGCATAGAGTAATTCTGGTTAAGAACTGTGTATAGTGTTAAGCTCTTTTTTGCTGAAATCCTCTGGCTGTTCTTTTCCTCTCTCTTCCATACTGAAAGCCATGGCTCCTGCCAGAGCGAGCGACCCTAGGCTCCCCTGTATTTACTTTTCCCACCTTCTCTCTCCTGTCCCTAAAACTCCCCCTCCCCATCTAGCTTAAACTTGAGCAACTTTTGTCAAGCTGAAATTCCAGTGTCATTTGCATATGGACCCCACCCCCAGATGTATATCCCTTCTGGACCCTTCCTTAACTGCTCTCTCCCCCATTCCTTCTTTTCTCACTACACACCCTTCCCTATTGTTCCACGAGAGCCACCTCTGTTTCTGCTGCTGGCCCTGTCTGTTTAACTCTACCTAACCCTCATCTCTCTCTTCTCTTTCTTGCAGGACTCGTGCCTTGAGCTGGCGCTCCACCGCATCGGACCGGCCCAGAAGCAAGCCAGCCAGGAAACCCCATCTGCCAGCCCACCCACCCTGACTCAGGTACAGCTGTAGTCAACCATGGAAGCCGTTCTCCCTAGCCTGTTCCACGATCAACAGCCCAAGCTTAGACATGGCTCCTCACTGGCCAGCTCATGTCCCTGCTGCCTACTAATTGGCTTGCCTTTTCTCCCTGGCTTACAGCACTTCTTTTCAAAGTGGAACTGCACTTGTTCTTCTAATACAGATTTCTCCTGTTTTTTTGGGGGGGACTCATACAGGTGCTAGCAATATATTTTGTACCACACCACCCTCCCCAGCCTCGACCTCTATTAAATAGGCCTCGGCTCCGCCTCCTAGTTGTTACTGTGCTCAATCCTCCCCTTAAAGGGAAGCCGTTCCAAACTCCTTTCTCTACTCCTCACTCTCTCTCTCTCCTCTGCCAATAACTCTTAAGTTTTGAAATCTACCACCTCAATAATGCTGACCCTTTACTTCTTTCTCCCCCCTTTCTTGGTGCTGTCCTTCATCTCTCCCTTCCCCTCCTCACCCACTGCAAAAGCCTTACCTGCCCCGCTACCTGCTACCTCCTTTATCTTTGCTATTACCCCCTTTGCCCCATTTGATTTATGGCTTCACTTTTCCCTCCAGCCTCTCTTTTTTCTCTTCCACATCACTTTGCCTATCTTCACCATGTTATGTCCTTCGCTCCCACTCCCCCATCCTCCTCCTCCTCCTCCTCCCCCCTAATCTCCCACCTCCATTACAAAAGTCCTAAATTACACTACTTTATCCTTACCCTCCTCCTTTTCTCGTCAGGTAATATCCATCCCAACCCTAACCCTCTCCTTTCACTCCCTTTGGCTATTCCTCCCAACTCTGCTACTTCAAAGCCCACCGTCTCCATGATCATTCCAAATGGATTGAAACATCTTCACCTAAACATCCACAGTCTATTACCCAAAATTGATCTCATACAAGCACTCACAGTATCTCACACTCCAGACATTTTAATAATAACAGAGACCTGGCTCAAAAAAAGCTTCCCGGACCAAGCCATAGCTATCTCTGGGTACTCTTTCTCCAGACAAGATTGGAATGGTCGGGGAGGAGGAGGAGGAGGAGGAGTAGCCATGTACATCCAGTCTTCATTACAACATGCTATGATTCTTTCTCCTTCCACCCCAGCTACTTATGAGGCCATCATCACCCACATTACTCTTCCTTACACTGTCCCTATATTTGTAGCTGGCATCTACTGTTGCCCTAGCATCAGACCCTCGATTATGACTGAACTCTTATCCTCCATCACCTCTGTCTCCAAATCTGGAGAACTGTTTATACTGGGTGACCTGAATCTAAATTGGTTGTCCCCTCAATTGACTAAACTTCGCAACAACATTGCTGCATTAAATCTCACTCAACTTTGTTTTTGAGATAGTGGAATCATGTCCTTCAGAACCTGCATGAACAAATGCAGATGCCCTGCTCCATCTTCCTACAGAAGTGCCGTGCCCTTGTAGACCCTGCACTTCCGTGCAGCAACGGATGTGAAGAATTTGTGGGGCTGTCTGGCGGGCTGCTGAAGTACAGGGTGCTGTGGTCCCTGCACTTCCATGTGGCCGCAGATACAAATGCACAGGGCAGAGTGCACCTGTCAGCCAATACACAGGGCCAACTGCCACCCACAGGTGTAGCGGTCCAGGGCGCTATGCCAAGAGGTCAGCTGCTTTCACTATATGGTACCCAGACCCATGCAGACAACCCTGCACCTTCCATTCCTCTACTGGGGTCATGTTGCATAACATCTGCCATCCTCACCCCATTTAGCTGGGTCACTGAGCTCACCCCTGAACTCAGCTCACCACCACAGGATCACAAAGCATACCCACTGAGGTCAAGAGTTGCACTACTCACAAAGTTTGTTAACAATTATATATTGTTTTTGTTTTTTCCAATTTTGACCCCAAATTTTCAAAATACTAATTTTATGATTTGCCTTTTAAATACAACATGTACCATTTATAGTATACTGACGGAAATATAATTTCACACCAGAAGTGTGAAAACACATTTCATCCCGGATTTAAAAAATGACACATCACATTTATGAGGTGGTGTGAAAAAATGGGTATGCTGAAAGTTTGGAGACAAAACAGGGAATATTTATGAAGTCATGAGCAAATGCGGAAATACAGCAATGTTCCCTCATAACCTGGGCATTTTACCGTATTCTACACCAGATTGTCAGCATAGCCTTTTTATTACCCTACTTCATGAACCCAGTAGTGAACGCTTTCAGATTCACACCCGAAATGTCATTCTGCAGCATTGAAACATCATTCTGAGCCACAGGTGTGAAAACACATTTTGGCCAGGATTTGAGAAATGGCAGCTGTCACTTTCATGAGGTGGTGTAAAAAAATAGCTATGTTGAAAATCTGGGGTCAAAATAGTTACAATTACCAAAGTTATGAATGAATATAGGTAAATTTCAACGTATCCTCACAACTTTGTCATTTTTTCATATTTTGATCCCAACATTTTCAGCATAGCTTTCTTATGACCCCACCTCATGAACAAGGATAGTGAAATTTTTCAAATCCCACCCAAAAGGTGATTTCACCAAGCAACCACAAAATTGCCTTTCAAGCTTGATTTGCATAATTCCACCACCATTGGTGATGAGGTAGGGCCCCCAAAAAATGCTATTTTGAAAATATGGGGTCAAAATATGCAAAAATGACAAAGTTATGCATCAAAGTTCAAAACCAAATTGAAATACATTGAACCGCACTTACCTTAGGTTCTCATATTGCAGTCGGCAGTTCCAGAAGCAAGACGTGTTTTCTATTGTTGAGTGGATCTTCACCCTGTGACCTGTTCAGGTGAGTGAAGGTGTGTGGGGGCATACTGGGGTGTGTGATGGTGGGTGCTGAGTGATAGGTGGGAGTGGAGGGTCAGACTGGCAAAGGACCATTTTCTTTTTTGCAGATTAAAACAAAACATTGAGGGATGGTTTTCTTTATTTCAGACTGAAACAGTGATCGGAGGGTGGGGTTGTGCCACTAGACACCAGGGAAGGAGAACTCTGTTACAGGACTAGTGAGTGGTTGGTGGAGGATGCCACTAGACACCAAGGAAGAAAAACTCTATTATAGAAATGGTGATTGAAGGGTGGAAGGTGCCACTAGACATCAGGGAAAGACATCTGTATTATGGGGACAGTGCACGGAGGGTGGGGGGGTACCACTAGACACCAGGGAAAAACAACTCTATTACAGGGACAGTGATCGGAGAGTAGGGGGTGCCAATAGACACCAGGAAATATTAATCTATTATGGGGATGGCAATCAGAGGGTGGAGTGCAGCTAGACACCACGGAAAAAAAACTTGTTTGCAGAGACAGTGATCGGAGGGTGGAGGGTGCCACTAGACACCAGGAAAATATAAACGTGGGGATGGCAATATGGAGTGGGGGAGCCACAAGACACCAGAGAAATGTAACATATTAAAAGGTATGGCAATGGGGGACACCACTAGACACAAGGGAAATGGTAGCTCACTGCTTTCACTGCAGCCCACAGCATTAGTTCCAGCTGTGGCTGCAGGAGTCAGGAAAATCCCACTGTTCTCTTATAGAGAATGGGGGTGAATGTCTCCTCTTGCTAAGCTGGGTACCCTAGATTTTGGGTGCCCAGAAAAGGTATTTCTGGCAACTTTAAAAAACAAACATCAGAATCTGTAAGCAATAATACCTGACAGGGTGGGAGGTACTGGCCTATACCAGACTAACAAGGGGTGTTATGAGGCCCGACACCACAGGCGGAGGGCCTTATAGCCCCTGGAAGGTCTGGTGTAGGCCAATATTGGCCATCCTGGAGGGTATTATTGCACTTAGAAAATGAGCACTGTAAAAAAAATAAGTTCAGTAAGAAACTGTTAATAAAACAAGCATTTGTCAATGCCGAAAGTTTCCTTGCTGGTATTAGCATTGGAAATGCAGGAGTTAGACAGATGCAGAGTAGGAATGGCAGTGAAGTATTGAACTTCATGCCAATGCCACCTCCACCCTGCAGAGACGGACAGGCATTGGGGTTTACGTTTCAGTTGTCACCCAAAACGTTCATGCCATTTCACCTCACCCTATCCTGCAGACAATGAGAAATGTTGAGGTGTGCCATGGGGTGTTCGGCTTTACAGTCACCCCACTCCATAAGGACATATGCTAAAATAGGTGCAGTATAGAATGGAGTGAACTCTGGGGTCGAAGAGTCCAAGGCACAGCTCAATGCCTGTCAGTGGCTGCAGGGTGGGGTTGGGGTGGGGTTGGAATGGCATGAGCATTACAGTCGGCAAGCCAAAGGCACATCCCTGATGCCTGTCAGTCTGTACAGAGTGGGACGTTATGGTTAGAAACCATAACACCCCGGACATTTGTTGGTATTTGCAGTACAAATGTTTAACATGGCAGTTTTGTGGCCTCCACCTCATGAAAGCCTTTGGGGCCTCTTCTCATGAACAGTGTCAGTGTGATTTTGTCAATGTGTTCCAAAATTTGAGTTTCCACAGCGACTGTGCCATTGTGCGCCAGACGTACGAAAACACAGATGGGGCAGGATGTGAAGAATGACAGCTGTACCATTCATAGGGAGGTGTGAAGAGATGGCAATGTTGAAAATCTTTAACGAAAATAATAACAAGCATTTGTCAATGCCGAATGTTGCTTGCTTCTATGTGCTGTTTAGGTATTTGGAAGTCACTGGAGTGCACATATTGAAAATTTGCGAACTTACGAAATGCGTTCCTAGGAACTGCACAACGCACGCTCAGAAACAGTCATTTTTAGGAATTTTTCACTAAATTTTCAACATAGCCATTTTAAGACCTCTGCTCATGAACAGTGTCACTGTGATTTTGTTAACGTGTCCCATACATTGAGTTTGCACACCGACTGCGCCTTGTGCTACATGGGTGGAAACACGTTTTGGGCAGGATATGAAAATGACAGCTGTACAGCCTTAAGGAGGTATGGTAAAATGGCAATGTTGAAAATCTGGAGTGAAAATATTGAAAATTCGGAACTTATGAGCTCATGAGGAACTTCGCGCAACGCATGTTGTAAAACAAAGTCATTTTTTGAATTTACCAATTCAGCTTGGTTTCGACATGAACTGATGTCACTGTCATGGCGGTTTTCAGGCCCAAAGCGTGATTTTGCTGTCACTGGGCAGTCATGCGGTAAATCACCCTTCGGCCTGAATAACGCCATAACAGTGACATCATTCATGAGAAGGTCCAAAATCCCATGTTGAAAATTTGCAAAAATTCTAAATGCCTGAGATATGCAACAAAGTTGAAACCCCTGTCTAGGCCATTATACAGCTTACCGGCATTTCCTCAGTTCGCGGTCAGCTATGAAGAGTGCAGAGTGTTCCGGTCCACCGAAGATCATCGCTCCGGAGTCTGGAGGTAAGTATGGGGTGAGGGGGCGTGGGAGGCTGGGTGCGCAGTGGTGGGTGCGGGTTGTGGGAGGGGTCGAGACGCCCGTGGGACCGTTGTTTTTCAGGTTAAAAATAAAAAAAAGACATCGTGGGTACGCTTGCCACGGGCTGGGGTGGGCTCCCAGCATGGCACAAGGACATTGGGGGCGTCAGCCGACGGAGGATTGGGCACCCCGCCGGCCTATGGATTGATTGCCACGCTGGGGGGGCTCCCAGCGTGGCACCTAGGAGTGGGAGAGACGAGCTCAGCCCGGCGGGGATTGGGCACCCGCCGGCACACAGTATGTGTGGGGGAGCGCGCCTGCATGTCCGGGGGAGCTACGCTCTTATCTCTGCTCACTGAAGCGTAGCTCCCACTTTCAACTGTATGCCACTGCATTTTGGAATGTGTCATAGACAGCTCCAAAATGCATTGGCTTACAGGGGCCACACCTGCCAGCTCACTGACTGAATTGGAGGAGGAGGTGACACACCTCCGAAATCTCCGATGATGGCACTATGTTTCTTGCACATGCGTGCAAGCAACATAAAAATGCACAAACTTCTGAGCATACGTGGAAACTGTGCAATGCATGCGCGTAACAGTCATTTAGTGGAATTATTTCACCAAATTTTCAACATAGGCATTTTGTGACCTCTGCTCATGAACACTGTCACTATGATTTTATTAATCTGTCCTGAACATTGATTTCCCACAGCAACTGTAGTATTCTGCACCAGACGTGTAAATGTATATTTCGGGCAGGATGTGAAAAATGACAGCTGTACGGTTCATAAGAGGGTCTGAAAAAATGCCAATGGTGAAAATCTGGAGTGAAAATACTACAAATTTGTGGAGTTACAAGGGTGCGTGGAAACTGCACAACACATGCTTGTAACACAGTCATTTTATGGACATTTATCACCAAATTTTCAACATAGGCATTTTAGGACCTCTGCTCATGAACTGTGATTTTACATACGAACATAAGAACATACAAATCTGCCAGCAGAACACACCAATTGGCCTATGTATGTCTGCACGAGTGTGCAGCTAGCACCCTAGATTGCAGCTGCCCCAGCCTCCTCCCCCTGTTCCTCCCCCGCTTGCCCCAGCCCCTGCCCCTCCCAAATCTTCCTCTTGCTTTATCCCACTCTTCCTTAAAGCTACTGACTGTCCTACATGTTACCACCTCCTCTGGCAGCGCAATCCAACTAGACACCACCCTCTCAGAAAAGTAATGCCTCCTCATTTCCTCCTCGTCTCTCTTCCACTCCTCAGTTTAAACACCCTCTCGGTGCTAGGTTTATTTATTCCCTCAGGTATTTAAATGCATCAATCATATTCCCCCTATCCCTCCTCTCCTCCAGTGTGTACATGTTCAGCTCCTTCAGCCTAACTTCATATTCCTTTCCTTCCATCCCCTTTAACATTTTTGTTGCCCTGCTTTGCACCCCCTCCAGTAACTTTATATCTCTCCTCAGGTGTGGCCTCCAGTATTGCACACAGTACTCTAGGTGTGGTGTGACCAATGATCTGTAGAGAGGTAGGATCACATCCCTGTGTCTGGATGAGAACCCCTTTGCGATGCACCCCAGCATCCTGTTTGCCTTCGCTGCTGCGTTCCTGCACTGGGCTGGGTTGTTCATGCTCCTAGTTGCCAACACCCCTAGGTCCTTCTGGTTCTTAGCCCTGAAGTGCATCACCTTACACTTCTTTGCACTGAATCCTAGCTGCCATTCCACTGCCCATGTCTCTAGTTCGGATAGGTCCCCCTGCAGCTTTTGCCATCCATCCTCTTTGTCCACCATTGCCCCCAGTTTGGTATAATGTATGAACAGACTAACCCTGCTCCCCACTCCATGTGCTATATCAGAGATAAAGAGCCTAACTAGCAGTGGGCCCAGCACTAAGTCCTGCAGCACCCCGCTTGTCACTGCTCTGGGTGCCGAGGGATACCCCACCACCACCACCACCCTCTGCACCCTCCCCTGTAACCAGTTCTCTATCCATTTAATCAGACCACCTTCCACCCATACCCCTCCTTCTCCTCACTCTTCTCCTTGGCCTGTGTCCCTCCTCCTGGTAGTCCACACCCTTTCTCCTCCTTATTCTTACTGGGTGGTGGTGCCTTCTGTATTACACTCAGACCACTCTGCCTGCCCCCTCCCAGGGTTACTATGCCTCCGCCTTTACCTATATGTAAGGCAGTGAGCTCATTAGGCTCCCCTGTCCAGACCTTTCTACCAACCTCAGTCTTTTGGCCATGCCCCCCCTCCCACTAGTTTAAATCCACCTTAGTAGAGATATACCCCACTAATCCTGCCTTTTTTTTTTTGTACATATTTTCTCCCAAGGCTACGGTCGGCTTGGTCATCCTGACTGACCCCTCCAGCCCTGCCCCCGACATAAGGCCAACCTCCTCACCTATACGGATTACCCCCCATGACGGGGTGGTGAGGAGCTTCCCAGGTCAACCCACCGGAGCAGGAACCGGTTGAGGAGGCACCATTCAGGGCACGCAGCAGGGATCGGAAGCTCATGCTGCCTGACTGTAGCCCATTTTCCACTTTTCTCCCCTTTGAGGAGCGTGGGCATGCAGTGACGCTTAGGCACAGTGTGCCATTGCCCACCACACTCTGCCCCCTTTATTACACCACTCTAGCAGCACCCACGGTCATCACCAGGGGCCACTACAGAGTGGTGTGTCCCTGGATCCCTCCCCGGGATAGGAGAGCAGTCCTCTGGATGCTCAATCCTATCCCTCCCCTACCGACCCCTGCTGGCCTGGGCTCACATCCGAACCTGGGTCGCCAGCATTGCACAAGGTGTGGTGTCCAGCACCTCAACCCTCAGTGCCACTGGGCTGGCACTAATACTGCCTTTAATACTCCCTTCCCCTTCCTGCTCAAGTGTACCCTGTCTCCCACATACAAGTCACTATTCCCCCAGACCCTACCCCAGTTAGCCACTAACCCATAATGTTTGGTCTGGCACCAATCCCTCTGCCACTTATTGAATTCCTCAAGCCTACCCTTCCTCCCCATGCTTGCACATGGTGCCGACAGTACATCCGAGAATTCCACCAACTCCCCAACCCCCTCACACTGCCTGGCCAACTACTTGAACCTCCCCCTCACTACTTCCACAGTCTCCCCTGCCAAGTCGTTTGTACCCACATGCAACACTAAATGAGGTTTCTTCCTCCCCCTCGCTGCACACTTGAACAGTGCCTGCCCTGCCCCTCCTGCAGTCAACCTGGGGACAGCTTCAACCCAAATACGGCTATGCCTTTCCCCTTTCCACTGCATCTCACCCCTTTCAGTATAGAATCCCCAGGACGAGTACCCCGTTCTCACCCCTTTCCTTCTAATGCCCCTTTCACCACCCCGTATTCGCTCTTCCTGTCCCTTACCCCCGCCAGCTGCACCCTCTGTGACTTCTGTATCTGTACACCCTAATTCTGCCTCACCCCTTTTCTCTGCCTTATTCCTCCCATCCCCCTTGAACCCCTTCCCAGCCTGACTACTTCCTACTGGGCTTCCCATGTCAACCTCCCCTCCTCCCCTGCTGATTTCCAACCCCTCTCCTATACCTGCTGTTGTCGATTTAGAGCCCCCATTCCCTTCTACCCTGATAGTGATGCCCCTCCCATCCTCCCCCCTTCCTGTAACCTTCTCTCGTCCAGTCATCACCCCCTCCTGCCTTACTAGCCCCTTCTACCCTTCCGTCCTCGCTATCTCTTCCCCTACCAGTTGCCATTCCTCTCATGCCCCGCTTGTGCTCCCACCCTTCAGTATGTTCCTGCTCCCCCTCTCTGTCCCATAGCAGAGGTTTGAATCTATTCCTAGTCGATACCCCTCCTACGTCTCTTCCTCTTATTGGTTCCCCCCTCCTACTTGTTCCCCTTCCTGCCACCCCTGGTCCCTCCCTACTCACAGCCATCTGATCTCTCCCCTGGTACTCCTCGTAGTCTCTTCCTCCCCCATCAGGAGGCCCCACCCTCACCTCGAGCACCCCTCCTTTCTCCTGTCTTTTCTGTTTGTGCCCCTGATACTGGGGTCGGTTTCACTCCCTGGTTGTTCTTCCCCGTCCCCCTTTGCCATCCCCTATCCCTCCCCCAGGGTGCCTACCAGACTCATCTGCCCTGCCACTTCGACTCCTCCCTAACCCCCACAGTTCCTCCCTCAAGCTAGCCAGTCATCTACAGACCATACCCCCCATCCTCCAAGCCCAGTCCAGGATCATGGCAGACCCACTCCTTGTACACCCCACCACCCTTCCAAAGATGCCCGCCCTATTGACACACAGCACCTGCCCCATTTTGTCCCCATCTTATGTTACGGGCTCTTATTCCCAGGTTCTGTACCCGATTACAACTGTTAGGCCCCTATTTACTCAAATTCCTTTACACACACACACACACACACACACACACACACACACACACACACACACACTAGTCCCCCTACTGCCCCCTTGCTGACTGGTTTAATTCAGTCTCAAATCTCATCCGTTAGATACTGTATTACTGTAGCAATCCTAAAGCCTCCTTGTCCGTTTTTCACCCCTCAGCTACCATACTTTTTGTTCTCAACTCTCATTTAGTTACACTTAGCCCAGTTAGAAATCCTATTGCACTCCAAGTATTACTCAGCTCAGAGAAATAAACAGAACAAATAAATATGTATTATTACAGCAGTCATAGCAGTGTAGCTCAGTACTTAGCTCACTTAGAGAAATAAACAACAACTAAATCTGTATTATTACAGCAATCCTAAAAGTATCCAATCATTGCTTTTTTTCTCCACTTCAGAGACCCTGCTGTAATATAGGACAACAGAGGACCCTGGGCAGGAGGGTTGGCAACCCTAAAGTCCCGGCAGAGCTCCATTGAGCTCGCTCACTCCCCCTTCCTCACTCACTCTGTTTCTCCCGGCGCTGCAGGCTGCACTTTTGTACTGGGCTCCTGCCTGTGTTGGCACCTTTTTCTGCCCAGAAAGAAATCTGCAGCAGTTCCGACACAGCTCCATTGATCTCACTCACTCTCCTTTTATTTATTTATTTAGCTTTTGTTGACCGGGTAAGTGCACTAGACAAATCCTGCCTATTTTCAGGCACGACCCAGGGGAAGGGGATACAGATGAATGCCAACTGACCTTGAACCAGATTAAGCTGTTGGTGGTATTTTTAGTGAATGAGGGAAATTTGGCCAGGACACCGGGGAAATTCCCCTACTCTTTTCGATAAGTGCCATGGGATCTTTAACATCCACCTGAACTACCACCAATCCAGGCAGATGGGATCTCGGTTTAACGTCTCATCCGAAAGGCGGCACCTCAGAAATGCAGCACCCTCTCATGCTGCATTACAGTGTCAGTATTGGGATATTATTAACCCAAGTGCCAGATGTGGGAACTGAACCCACAGCCCTCTGATCTCCAACCTCAGGCGAGGTGTGCTACTGAGCCACTGACACTGCCCACAAAGAAATCCGCAGCAGTCCCGACAGTGCTCCGCTGAGCTCGCTCACTCCCCCTCTTGCACTCGCTCGTTCTGTTTGTCCCGGTGCTGCAGGCTGCCCTTTTGCACTAGGCTCCTGCCTATGTTGGCACCTTTTTCTGCCCACAGAGAAATCCACAGCAGTCCCAACAGAGCTCCATTGAGTTCGCTCACTCCCCCTTCCTCACTCACTCATTCTGTTTCTCCCGGCGCTACAGGCTGCACTTTTGTACTGGGCTTCTGCCTGTGTTGGCACATTTTTCTGCCCACAAAGAAATCTGCAGCAGTCCTGAGAGAGCTCAGTTGAGCTTGCTTACTCCCCCTCTCTCACTCACTCAATCTTAATCTGTCCCAAACACAGATTTCACAAAGCGACCATGCTATTCTGCGCTGGAAGTGCGAAAACACATTTCAGCCAGGATGTGAAAATGACAGCTGTACTGTTCATAAGGAGTTGTGAAAAAATGCCAGTGTTGAAAATCTGGCATGAAAATATTACAAATTTGCAAAGTTACAAGGGTGCGTGGAAACTGCGCAATGCACACTTGTAACGCAGTCATTTTATGGACTTTCGTCACCAAATTTTCCACATAGGCATTTTAGAACCTCTGCTCATGAACAGTGTCACTGTCATTTTCTCAGTCTATCCCAAAAACTGATTTCCCACAGCGACTGCGTTATTCGGCGCTGGAAGTGTGAAAACACATTTTGGCCAGGATGTATAAAATGACAGCTGTACTGTTAATAAGGAGGTGTAAAATGGCAATGTGGAAAATCAGGAGGAAAATATTACAAATTGCGAAGTTGGCCGAAAAGCGTAAACTGCTAATGCACGCCATAAAGTCAGGAATTTCTGATTTTTTTCACCAAATTTGCAACATAGGCTTTTTTGAGAGCCCACCTCATGAACAGTGGCACTGTCATTTCGTTAATTGGTCCTGAAAGGTGATTCCGTGCAGTGACTGTGACATCACCTTTTGGGACTGAATAACGCCATGACAGTGGCTGAATTCATGAGGAGGGGTCCCAATGACCCCATGTTGAAATTTGGTGCCAAAATTCCCAAAAATGCCTGAGATATGCACCAAAGTTGAAAAAACCCTATTTATGCCATTATACAGCTTATAGGCATTTTTTCAGTTCGCGGTCGGCTTTGAAGAGTGCAGACGTGTTCCCAGTGCACCGAAGATTGTCGCGTTGGGCTTCGGAGGTAAGTATGGGATGAGGGAGTGTGTGGAGACAGGGTGCACAAAGGGTGGGCGCTGGTTGAGGAAGGGGCCACCGAATGCAACGAGGGACCGTTTTCTGTTTTACAGGGGATTTAAAAAAAGAAAAACATTGCAGGACATTTTTTCTTTTTACAGGGACATTTGGCATGCTAGTGTGGGCTCCCAGCATGCCACCTGAGTGTTTTTTGGGGTTTGGCCGATGGGGATTGGGCAGCCCATCGGCACATGGGTGGAAGAGCGAGGGGATTGGGCCCCGTCAGCACACAGTTTATTTGGGAGATTATGCTGATGGGGAGGGCCTCCATCAGCAAATTCAACTGGGAAGGGGGCATCAAGGCCAACGGGGATTGGGCGTCCCAACGGCGAAGAAAGACTGGGGCGCATCATGCCAAACGGGATTGGGCACCCCCCGGCATACAACAGAAACTTTGGGGTGGGGACATTATGCTGATGGGGACTGGGCTCCCCATTGGCAAACTGGGTTGGGGGCATGCAAGGTATCACCCTGCAATGCTCCCTCATCGTAGCGAAATGGCTGATGCTGCAATGATGAGGTGGCCCATGATTGCAGCAGCAAAAACATTTCAAGGTGATGGCATGCTGGCTGAACTAGTGTCAGCAGCAGTGTGCCACCGCGTTGGGGAAAGCGGGCCAAGCCTCAAAAGGCAATTGGGGCACTGGCCACAACAGTGTCGCACCTCCACAACCTGCTTCTGCAGCAAGCTGCCGCAACATGTTTCTTGCGCATGTGTGCAAGCAAACATAAAAATTACTTTAAATAAGTTTTGAAATAAAATAGTTCCTCTACCTGCATTACAATGACGTGGTTTGGAGCTGGTTGTCAGGTCAGTAAAATGGTTACACTCCACACACACACACACACACACACACACACACACACACACACACACACACACACACACACTTGCAAAATAGTAAATTAAATATATCAATAGTGATTGAGTCAGGACTGCAGCATTCTGCAATGTGGAGAGGGATGGAAGCTTCCCAGTTGGGCAGGGACTGAGCATTCTTAAAGATATGGCTTAAGCAGTGTCTGCTGTCAGTTGTAGTGGTGACTGGGACTGCAGCATCATTTATTTATTTAGCTTTTGTTGACCAGGTAAGTGCACTAGACAAATCCTGCCTATTTTCAGGCACAACCCGGGGAAGGGGGATACAGATGAATGCCAACTGACTTTGAACCAGATTAAGCTGTTGGTGGTATTTTTAGTGAAAGAGGGAAATTTGGCCAGGACACCGAGGAAATTCCCATACTCTTTTCGATAAGTGCCATGGGATCTTTAACATCCACCTGAACTACCACCAATCCAGGCAGATGGGACCTCAGTTTAACGTCTCATCCGAAAGACGGCACCTCAGAAGTGCAGCACCCCTCCCATGCTGCACTACAGTGTCAGTACTGGGATATTAACCCAAGTGCCAGATGTGGGAACTGAACCCACAGCCCTCTGATCTCCCAGCCTCAGAGGCAAGTGTGCTACCTACTGAGCCACTGACACTAAAGGAGAAAATCAAAGAAAATCATCTGGGAGACTGAGAGGGCGGTTAGCCATAGAATTCCTGTAGTGAGGTAGTTTTATTTATTCATGTTTTTTTTTTTTTTGCTTTAAAAAAAAGACAGGATTTCTTTTTTTGCCTGCACTGAAGAGCAGGGCTGCAGTCAAGAGGAGTAGGGTGTATCAGAGTAGCAGTGAGCATCCGATGTGCTACCGCTAGTAATTGAATATTGTCTTTTTTGCTTTTTTCTCTTTTAAAGGGGCTTAAACATGACGCCTTTTTCGGCACCTAGTTATGAAAACATTTGGGTGGCAGTTATTATAAAGTTTAAAGTGCAGAGCTGTCACAATTTTACACTTGGGGCAATAATTAACATTTGACCGGAGGCAGTCCGTTTGCCTTAGTCCTTCTGCATATTTTAACGTCAGGCAGCATCGGGGATGCATGTGACTGAAATAAAGCTGCAGTCTTGAAAGGAAGGACATTTGCAGAATATGTTTTTTTGTACTTTGTATCCTTGAATAAAATGTAAGTACAAATTATTTCTGTACATGGATTGAGTTTTTGTGTTTTTTTGAAGAAAAATTGAGATGGTGCATTATTTATAATTATTTATCTGCAGTGTGTGCTCCATATGTTTTCTCTAATCTGTTTATTTCAATTTAGTGTAGCACCACTAATGTGCAAATAGCCTTTGGAGTGCCTATCTGGGTTGTGTGTGGCTAATAAAGAACAAATGTAGCACGAAATGAGCCAACAAAGGTTAATCTGTCTTGTCAGACAAATGGCAGTGAACTAGGGAGCATGGGGGGGGAGGCAGTATCTCTCACTAAGCGAAGAAAAAAAAATGGCATAGATTTCAAATTTAGTGGGCTGCTTTTGGCTAATGATCAAGCAAGGTGGGCACAAGGATACTTCAGTAGATAAGGGGGCACTTGGTCTGGTACGTTTTATTTCCTGGGTGTCTATTGAAAGTTAGTGTACCCACTGGGCAGGGGTACCAGCCAATCAGAGCCCAGGAAATAAAAAGCCCATTTTCTAAATCTAAACAGGTCCCTTTAGTTATGTTCAGGTGTTTGTTTGTTTGTTTGTTTTTAAAATACATAATTTGTATGTACTTTTAATGTTTGCAAGTTTAAACAAGTAAGAAGAAAATGGTTGCCATCTCAAATGTTTTTTCCCCCCACGACAAGTAAATCATGGAAATAACCACTCACAATATGTTTTTACCTTTTGCAATAATTGTTTTTTTTTTACCAGTCACACTGGAATGTTTACTCAAAAATCATTATAGCTTTAAAATGGTAAAATATTTTTTCACCAAACCTTCCAAAGGCACATCCTTGGCATGGACCCCTTCGACCCTGAACATTTCATGAAAAAAATTCCACATTGTCTAGGCTGAAGGTGAGAGCAAAAAACACGCAATGTTAAGCATAGAAAATCAAAACAATTTTTCCCCCATTTTATGGCTCTCTGTATCTCAAAAAGAGAACAAGATGTTGTTACAAAACTTTTCGCTGCTTGAGACTCTTGCAGCATGACCATACATGCCAAATGTTGGGTTATTTCATCGAACAACACAAAAGTTATTAAGATGCAAAAAGCAGGGTTTTAACATTAAACAGTCTACTCAATCTTAACTAATGGTGTGCAACCGTGCCCCTATAATTATAGTGGTGTGGTAGTGCCACTATAGTTAGGGTTGAGTAGGCTGTTTAATGTCAAATCCCTAACTTTGCACTTTAGTAGCTTCACCCCGTTCAACAAATTTGCACAATATTTTGCAGCCATGGTCTGGAGACATGGGGCAGGATTCACAAAGAAAGCCAAAAATCCTGCAGCACTGCAGAAATGCAGTTGCATGATATTCATAATGATATTTTGAGCAGGTGCGGAATTCCGTAAAACCCCTGCAGCTACGGAAATTCAGCAGCTGCGGAAATTGAGCAAGTGCTGAAAATCCGCAACTGCAGATCCACAGCTGCAGAAATAGCTTAGGAGGCACAGCAACAGTGAACCTATTTAGCTGGAGCAGCAGACTTTAACATTGCTGCCACAGCATGAAGCTGAAAGCACCCACAAAAAGACCGACAATCAGTCCCTCAGCTGGGACCACTGCAGCACCACAGGTACCAACAATACCATGGCACCACAGTGGCTCACTGCCACTACTGTTACTCCCTCCCTGGGTGTTTCTGTTGCCTGCAGGCGTAGCATTCACTGCAGGCTGGTCAGGCTGTACTGCCTGTGGGGCTCTGCCATGGGCTGCACTGGGTCTGGTGGTTGTTGCTTGTTGCCATGTCATGGCAATTTGTGCTGTTGTTGCTGTAACATCAGCCACTGCTATACTCACTGGGATGCTATTACCTGTGCCTCACCTCCACCTTAATTGATTCCAATTGTTGAGGCACTACTGCAGTTTGCTGCGGGACAGTTACACCCCATTCCACTGTGTATAACATTTTTTCCGCAACTGCAGAAAAGAACTGGTTGTGAAGAGCCTTTCAGGGGATGTGCCTTACTTATCTCACACCTTTTTTTCCTGAGGGACTTCTGCAGCTGCACTTTTTTCATATTCCGTAGTGCTTTTTCTGTAGCTGCAGAGGGTTTTGTAAATAGCACTCAGTGCAAATTCCTCTTTGCTTCCATAACTACGGCAGTTTTAGGGACTTGGGGAAGGTTTTGCACCTTCAGAAATCTTTGTGAATCCAGCCCATGGTCTGTTGATGTGTCAAGTTTCATTCCAGCTAGGTGTGTAGGTTCCAAAATCCGGATAGTGAAAAAAGTAAAAAGATCAGGGGTTTTAGCTGTTTTTTTTTTTTTTTTGTCATCACCTAGCACCTAGACAGTTTGGAATTTTGTTCTGAAATTTTCAGGGTAGAAAAGCTTGCTCTTGAATGGTGCCTTTCACTGGTTTGGTAAAAAAAATAATCCATTCAAGAGTTATAATGATTTGAAATTTCAGTTTTGAGCATGCTCAGGAAATTTTTTTGATATCTGGTTCATATAAAAGAAGAATTTGGCCTTACAAAAGAAGATTCTCTTTCATGAGGGGTAGTCCTCTTTTGTGAGAAAAAAAATCTTCTTTCGTATGGCAACCATCTTGTTTCCAATTTTGAAAAATATTTTTTTTGAAAACCCATAAAAATCATATCCTACAGAAACACCAACACATGTATCTTGTTAAATGGGACTCTGATTCTGAAGCTAGATTTTGGAAAAAGGACTCAGAAATGTGTTTTTAAAACTTTTTAAATCCTCTTTCATGAGATGATTTTCTTTTTTTGTACAGCCCTATTGCCATACAAAAGAAGATTAGGTTCATACGAAAGAAGAATTTGGACTCTTTTTTTTATTTCCACATCCGTTTTTCCTATGAACTAACCCTTTTTTCTGAGAATTTCAAAATCTCATGAAAGATGCTTGGTTCATATGAAAGAAACTAGACTTAGGTTTTTTCCACATTTAAATTTTAACATGCTGTAACCCTGTCAATATTTGGAGTGAAGGGACAATCTATATATCAAAAGAAAGGTTTCAATGAGTACTACAATACAAGCACAAAATATCCTCCCAAACAATTCAGGGACTGTGTAAAAAAAAATGCAAAAAATGTAAATTCCCATAGGATAATATTGCAACTTTAACAAGCTGTAACTCTGTCGATCTATTTGACTTAAAGGACAAGCTGTATATCAAAAGAAAGATCTCTGTGAGTACTACAACAATACATCCTTAAGAAATACCAACTAAAAACAGAGATACAAAATTATAGAAATTAAAAAAAATAAAAATTTCCATAGGAAACATAGCAACTTTAACAAGGCATAACTCTGTCAATATTTAGAGTTATGGGTCAATCTATATATCAAAAGAAAGGACTTAATGAGTACTACATGTGTATGACTTAATATCCACTTGCAAATGCAAGGGTTGTGCACAGCACCTGAAAATTACTTTTGAAGTGGCCTTAGGATAACACTGTAAGGTTAGCAAGCCATAGCTTCGTGAAAGAGGATTGCTTCATATGAAAGAAGAAGTTGGACTTAATGTTTTTTCACATTCTTGTTTCATATCAGCAAATCATCTTTTATGAGATCATGAAAATCTCACAAAAGAGGATTGGTTCATATGAAAGAAGTAGTTCATTATCAACATCATCATTTTATTTCTAGGGAGTGCCCTTCCAGAGTTCAGGATGCCCTTACAATTTAAAACATAAATAACATATACATAAAACACATATTATAGTTTATACAGTACACAATTAAAATTTCAGGAAATCCATTTTACATCATTTTTAAACAACTACCTAACAATAGCCTAGAGGTTAGAGGAACGAGGTGTGAACAAGCTTGGTACATCCAGCAGACCAGACCTGAGTTTGATTCTCACAACCTCCACTTGCATACTGTATGACTCTGAGCAAGTCACTTAACTGCTCAGTGCTCCCAGGTCACCCCTGAAAATAGGCACTTGTGCCTAGTGGGCCTTACGCGGTTACCAAAGACTAAAATAAAATAAAAAAAAAATAAAAATAAATAAATAAAGGCCTAGCATATTATAGGCCAGAAAAGGCCTGGGTGAATAATTGGGTTTTTAGAGCTACTTTAAAGCTCTCTATGGTCAGGCTATCTCGTATCCATTGAGGTAGAGAATTCCACAGGGTTGGAGCCATTAAAGCAAAAGCTCTTCCTCCTGATGTCTTCAAATGGACCCTTGGAATCTCTAGCAATTCCTCATTGGAGGATCAGAGTGGGTGGGAGGGGTAGCAGGGGAACAGGAGATCTTGCAGGTACTTTGGTCCCTGGTCATGTAGGGCTTTGTAGGTCATCAATGTGACCTTGAAGGTTATCCACCACTGTACCGGCAGCCAGTGCAGTTCACGTAGCATAGGGGCTCCAGTTAGCAGCCTTGCTGTCGCGCTCTGCACTAGCTGCAAGTGATGAATATCAACCTCCGGTAGCCCTAGGTAGAGGGTGTTACAATAATCAAGACAGGTGGTGACAAAGGCATGGACCATAGTGGGAAGATCTTTGGTCAGAACCAGATTCCTCACCCTGGCTATACTCCTAAGAAGGTAAAAGGAAGATTTGACTATGGCCGACATCTGAGCCTTCAAGGTCAGGCCTTCATCAAAAATTACACCGAGGTTACCCACCTGGTCTGAGACAGTTAGAGGAACCCCCCCAGCTCCACACCAGAGGGCTGTGCCACCAACGTCCCAGCTGACCTACAATCTGGGTCCACAACCAATACCTCTATTTTTTCCAAGTTTAGCATCAGCCAACTGGTACTCAACCAGTCCTGAATCTCAGCCAGACATCTATTAAACACCAATACAGTAATTTCCTCCTGGTTGGGCACAAAAGATATGCACAGCTGAGAGTCATCTTCACAGCAGTGAAAACTCAGACCATGCTGTCTTACAATGTCTCCCAATGGTAGCATATATACTGCAAACAACATGGGGACAACACCGAGCCCCATGGCACCCCACAGGGCAGTTCATGGGCATCTGAGGAATAAATCCCCAACACTGCCCTCTAAAACCCACCCTCAAGGAATGATCAAAACTAACTGAGGACTGCCCTCCCAGGCCACAGACGAGCCACAGGTGCTCAAGGAGTACCCCATGGTCTACAGTATCAAATGCTGCCGAGAGATCACGGAGACCCAGAATGGTACAGGATCTCCAATCTCTGGCCACTAGGAGTTGGATTTAGTGTTTTTTCACAATACTGTTTCATGTGAACCAATCCTCTTTCATCAGATCATGAACATTTCATGAAAGAGGACTGGTTCATATGAAAGAAGAATTTGGACTTAGTGGTCCAGATTTTTGAAGTGTGGTGCAGGGCTTGCATCCTGCACAGCACCACAGTGCCTTGGTTTTGGCAGTGTGGCAATCCTGTTTCTGCAACAGTACCTGATTTTCAATCTTGGGAACACTTGCGACAGTTTTCATGAGTTTGGACAGCTTGTGCCACATACCTGGTGCAACCTCCATAGCACAGGCCCAAGGGAGTGCCACAAGTTAGACCAGGAAAAGTTGGTATAACTTGCAGCAATTGCTGCACAGTGTGGAAAATCTCATTAGATCACCACAAGCCCAATGCACTGTATCATTGGCCCACCAGAGCTTGCGGTGATCTAAGAGTTTTGAAAATCCCACCCAGTGTTTTTTCATATTCTTCTTTCACATGAACCAATCCTCTTTTGAGAGGCAATGAAAATCTCACAAATGAGGATTGCTTCATATGAAAGAAGTTAGACTTAGTGTTCTTCACATTTTTTTTATATGAACCTTTCTTCTTTCATATGAACCAATCTTCTTTTGTGAGATCATGAAAATCTTACAAAAGAGGATTGGTTCATATGAAATAAGAAGTTGCACTTAGTGTTTTTCCACATTCTCTTTCATATGAACCAATACTCTTTCATGAGGTCATGAAAATCTCATGAAAGAGAATCACTTCATACAACAGAAGAATTTAGACATAGGTTTTTATTTTTTGAACATTTCAACTTTAACAAGTCATAACTCTGTCAATATTTGGACTTAAGGGACAATGTATATACTTTTAAAAAATGACTCAATGACTACTACAATACTAACACATAATCCCCCCCCCCAAAAAAAACACAACCAAAAATAATTAGAGGCCATATTAAAAAAAATAGACATTAAAAAATGAAAATTTCCATAGGAGAACATTGCAACTTTAACAAGTTGTAACTATCAGTCTTTGAGTGAATGGATGAGCTATATAGCACAAGATAGGTCTTAATTGGGACTACAAGTCTAACTCCCTAAGGAATACAAACTGAAAATACACTTATAAAAACCTAACAATTAAAAAATTAAAATTCCCATAGGACAACAATGCTACCTTAACAAGCTAAATGTCCATCAATATTTAGAGTTAAGGGACAATGTATATACCAAAAAAGGCCTCTGTGAGCACAAGACTAACACATGATACCTCCACCCGGCTCCCAAAAAAAATCAGGGCTCATATGGAACACCAGTAGGAAGGAGTTGCTGTGTGACTGGACTTGTCTACTGGGACTAAAGAAGTAGAACTCTACTACTAGGACCTTCAATTTAGGGTAAAAAAAAGTTAGTGTGTTTGTCTGAGTTGGCTGAAGTGAACTGTTATCTGAGCAATTATCTAGGTGTAAATCTCAGGTGGCTGAAGGGGATTGTTATCTGTGCAATTTAACTAAGTGTAGAAAGATTGATTAAGTAGGGGGAGTGGCTTAGCTAAAAGGAAGCCAGGTTACAGACAGATTTAAACACTGCCCTAGATAGCTTCTGCCAGAGACTTGGCAGAGAACACTAGGAGGAAGGAGTTGCTGTGTGACTGGACTTCTCTACTGGGACTATATTGCCCTCCTTCCCTTGCCTCCACCCCCACCCAAAGCCAGTTCTACTTTTATAGGCACAGGATTTGACTGACAATAGGAACTTCCTGTTTGGGAGCAGTATATGAGTGATCACAGAGCCACCAAAGACTCACCATCCTAGAAGGACAAGAGTAGCTCTCCGTCCCCCCCCCCAGCTGCTGGAGGTCTGCCTCTGAGCAAGTAAGGGGACTACTGAGAAATATAGGATCTTCTTGTCTCAGAACAGGAAGATCAGGAGCTTAAAGGGCACAGAGGCAGTAAGTAAGTAGGGAGAAAAAATGATTAAAGAATAAGGATTCCAAAAAACAGTGAAGGGGACAGAAATAAGACATGATGGGAGTGGTGCAGTATAGTGGCTGTGGAGCAGCAGTCTTCCGGGAGATGTTCTGAAGGATGCGGTGTTGTCCCATCTGCAGGCACCTCTCTGGGCTGAGGGAGGAGGCTGCTCATCTCCAGGCAGCTGAGTTGGCCAGGATTTGTCGGACCTCCTTTCCCATCCAGGGACAACCAGGGCCACTGCCATTGCCTCAGAGGTTGCCAAGAAAGAGGAGTGGCTGGAACACAGTGGGCTCAGGGAGGGTGAGGGTGGTGGAACAGAGCTGCATCCTTCCAGTTGTACCTTTCCACAATTCATATGCCATTCTGGCAAAGTGTGGTTCCTCTATGGAGACACCCGCAGTGGAGACCAAGGAGGATGCTGGGAACCAACACAAAGGAGACCCATGGAAGGGTGGCATGGGACCCCACAGGGGAAGGAAACAACTCCTGTTGGGGGACTCCATTGTTAGGAAGGTAGAACTGGGGGAGGGAGTGGGAGGTAAGGTGCCTGCCTGGTGCAATGGCTAGGAGGGACAGGGAGCGAATCCTCAGGATCGCTGGATCAGCTGCACAGGGGAGGGATCTGGATGTCATTGTCCACCTTGGGACAAATGACCTGGCTATGAAAGGGATCAGAGCAGTGCAGGAAGAGTTTGTAGAGTTGGGGAGGGGCCTTAGACAAGTAGCAGGCATGGTAACCTTCTCGGAGGTGCTGCCTGTCTATGGCGTAGGTGAGGCTATGGGGCTCCACACCATGGGATTCAATCGGTGGTTGAAAAGCTGGTGCAGAGCTCAGGAATTTGGCATCATTGGGGACTGGGGGGCCACCTGGAGTGATGCAGGCCTATACTGGCATGATGGTCTGCATCTGTCCAGGAGGGGAACCAGGATCCTAGGTGATAGGTTTAAATGCTTCATTGGCAAGCATTTAAACTAGCCAAGGGGGAGGCACTAGAAAGTAGCAGGGAAATCCTAGCCCCCACTGAAAAAAAGTCAGGGTAGTAAGTGAGGTAAACACAAAGATAGAGATGTCTTTAGGGAGAAGAGCAGGGGTAAATGGAGAAAGTGACAAAGGCAATAAGGACAAGGATGGGGCAAAAAGGAGTAAGGCCATCAGGAAATGGAGGGTAATGAGTACCAATGCCCGTAGTCTGGGCAACAAGCTCCTTGAACTGGTGGCCTTGACAGAAGAGGGATGCCTGGATATTGTAGCAGTCACAGAAACATAGTACACAGAAAACCATGACTGGGATGTTAGCATACCAGGATACACAACCTACAGGAGAGACAGGAAGGGGAGAAGAGGGGGAGGAGTAGCTCTCTATGTGAGGGAAGGGATAAAAGCAACTGAACAAAAGAGTAAACAGTGAGGAGAGGAGGCACTGTAGGTCACCTTAGAGATTGGAAATGGCACCACAATCTGCATTGGGGTTATATATAGACCCCCATGTCGGGGAGGGAATGGACAAGGATATGATAGAAGGCATTCTTAGGATGGCAGAGAAAGGGGAGATACTGTTGATGGAAGACCTGAATATGCCAGATGTTAACTGGAGCACATTTGCTGCAGCCACATCCAAGAGTAGAGCCATTCTTGATGCCCTACAGGTGACATGCCTCAGACAGCTACTTTTGGAACCCACTTCTGAAGTAGCAATCTTAGACCTTGTACTCTCAAATGGGGACAGTGAGAGGATCTCAGATCTAGAATTGGGTAGCCATCTGGGAACAAGTGACCATCAAACAGTGTGGTTCACGATAAACTCAGCTACAGAGTTAAGCCATACAAAAGTGAGGGTACTGGACTTCAGGAGGGCAGACTTTGGCAAGATGGGAGAGTGCCTTAGAAAAACACTAGCAAACAGGCTAGAAGAAGGGGTGGAACAACAATGGAGAAACATCAAATCTGCCATCACAGAGGCAACAACCCTTTGTGTGAAGCAAATAAACAAATCAAAACAAAAGAAAATGCCACAATGGTTCTCAAAAGAGGTGGTGGGGAAGGTCAGGGAGAAAAAAGATAGCATTCAGGAAGTATAAGGAAACACAGAAGGAGCAGGACAGACAGCTGTACCAGTTAAGGAGGAAGAAAGCAGGGAGGGAAGTCAGAATAGCAAAGGCCCAAACCAAGGAAAAGATAGCCAACTTGGTTAAGAAGGGGGATAAAACCTTTTATAGGTACATCAGGGAGCGTAGAAAGACAAAGGGAGGGATAGTGAGGCTGAATAGAATGGATGGTGGTTGGGCAGAGAGGGACAATGAAAAAGCAGGGATACTGAATGAATATTTCTGCTCAGTATTCACAAAAGAGGAGGAGGGGGAGGTGCCTAATCCAAGTAACAGAAGCACTCTGGATAGGGAGGTTGATCCCAGTCCTTTCACAGAAGAAAGGGTTCTGAAACAACTCCTAAAACTGAAGGTGGACAAAGCAATGGGGCCTGATGGAATTCACCCCAGAATTCTAAAAGAATTAAGGGGAGAACTAGTGACACCACTGACTACCCTTTTTAACAAATCATGGGAGGATGGTGTGGTACCTGAGGACTGGAAGAAGGAGGATGTGATTTCCCTTCACAAAAGTGGGGCCAAGACAGAGGCAGGAAACTACAGACCTGTCAGTTTGACCTCTGTGGTAGGGAAAGTGATGGAATCACTTCTGAAGGAAAGAATTGTTGAGTACCTAGAGGCCAGTGGGGCACAGGACCCATGGCAGCATGGGTTCATAGCGGGAAGGTCATGTCAGGCAAATCTAATTGATTTATTTGACAGGGTAACCAAAGTAGTAGACCAGGGAGGGGCTGTGGACATGGCCTACCTAGACTTTAGCAAGGCATTTGACACAGTCCCACACAAAAGATTAATAGTCAAATTAACCAGCCTGGGAGTGGGTCCCAGGGTGGTAGCCTGGGTAAAACATTGGCTGGACAACAGGACACAGAAGGTAATTGTAAGTGGAGTCCTCTCTGAAGAAAGAGGGGTTGCTAGTGGGGTAACACAGGGTTCAGTACTGGGTCCAGTCCTTTTTAATGTTTTTATAAGTGACATTGCAGAGGGACTGGAAGGAAAAGTAAGCCTCTTTTCAGATGACACAAAGATCTGCAACAGGGCTGATACACAAGGAGGCATGGAAAGGATGAGAAGGGACTTGGCAAGGTTGGAGGAATGGCAGCTTGGATTCAATGCAAAGAAGTGCAAAATAATGCACCTGGGAAACAAAATCCCAGGGGAAGATTACACAATGGGGGGGACATAGTAACAACAACAAAAATGGAAAGGGATCTGGGGGTAATCATATCAGATGACCTTAAGGTTAGCAAGCAATGTGAGAAGGGAGGGCTGTGGGATACTGGGATGTATAAGGATAGGCATCACCAGCAGAAAACAGGAAGTTGTTATCCCTCTGTACAGACAGTTGGTAAGACCCCATCTGGAGTACTGCATCCAGTTCTGGAGACCCCATCTCTGCAAGGACATAGATAGGATAGAGGCAGTCCAGAGGAGGGCAACTAAAATGGTGCAGGGTCTGAAAGAGAAGCCATATGAGGAGAGACTAAAGGAGCTTAATATGCATACCCTTGAGGAAAGGAGGGAGAGGGGGGACATGATAGAAACTTTTGAGTACCTCTGTGGAATCAACAAAGTCCAAGAGGGTAGCATCTTTCAGAAAAAGAAATGTGCAAGAACAAGGGGACACAATTTGAAGATAGAGGGGAGGTTCAGGGGCAATGTGAGGAAGTATTTTTTCACAGAGAGGGTGGTGGATGCATGGAACAGCCTTCCTGAGGAGGTTGTGGGGTCTAAAACTGTGGGAGAATTCAAGAATACATGGGACAGACAAAAGGCAATTTTTGTGGGGGGTAGGAAGAAATAGGCTGTTGGTTAACTAGGATCTGCAGCTTATCCTGTAGGTAGGGAAATGGGCAGACTAGGTGGGCCAAGCAGTCCTTATCTGTTGTCAGAGTCTATGTTTCTAAGTCTATACAAAAACACGTAAAAATTAAAACATGAAAATTCCCATAAGATAACACTACCATTTTAACAAGCTGTAACTCTGTCATTCTTTAGAGTTATTGGGGAATCTACATATCAAATGAAAGGTCCCAGTGAGTACTATAAGACTATGTCCCTACAAAGTACAAACTGAAAACAGATATATAAAAAACATAAATATCAAAAAATGTAAAATTATCATAGGATAACATTCGAACTGCAACAAGCCATGACTCCGTAAATAAATTGGAGTTAAGGGAGAATCTATATGTCAAACAACGATCTCAATGAGTACTACAATACTAACACATACTCCCCCTAAACATTCATGAGGTACACATGGCACCCCAAAATTACTTCCAAATATCACCATAATGCCACATCCACAATTAAAGTCCAATCATCATTCAAAATATATCAAAGATGTATCTTGTCTTGGACTACAACCATAGCAAACTTTAGAGCAAACTGATAAAAATTTACTGACTTATGGGTAAAACACTGAAAAACATATTTTTGACCACATACAATCAACTGCTGCCATTTAATAGGCACACTTTATATATTTTTTCTTTGCAGTGAGCCCCACAAAAAAAAACAAAAAAAAAACAATTGCAACCATGCAGAATGCCATGGCGACCTAAACCTCTCGAGCTTCACTCTTGAGGTTTACATGGTCACTCTGGCAAGCTCTCGATGGTTAACAAACCAGTTAACCATCGATGAACATACATTAGCCTCTACGTATATTCATTTGTGGTCTTTTGCCTTATGGTGGGTGCATGAAATGTTTCAGAGTACTATTCATTTATTTCAAAAGTTTTAGCAGGAAAAACATACTGAGCTGATAGCAGCTAGTTTATAGATCTGTCCGGGGGGGTACGGAAGATAGTACAAGTGGAGAAAAATGAATAGTAATTAAGAACATTACAAAAATAATAGTCATATACAGCATTACAGTACATCGAAAGGAACAATATCATAAACACTGCAAGGCATAACATTGCAAGGTAAAATCAGTAGATAAAAATTAAGTTTGAATAGGCAAGGCCAACTGGCATGGAGAGGGGAAGGGGAGGGTCAGGGAGGAGAGGAGAGAAAAAGGCTAGGGCAAAATGAATAGGGAGAAGGAGATCAAAAAGGTAGGGTAATGGGCAGTTACAGATAGAGGAGAAGAGTCATGAAGAAGAAACTCAAAGGAGATGGGAGAAAAAGCAGAGTGGATTAACAGGGGAACGGTAGGCCAGAGTTTAGGAAAGCGATATGAGAAGGCAGCTTGACCAACAGTAGATTTCCTAAATAGAATTGAAAGGGAATGGGAAACATTTCTGCAGCAGAGGTAGGAGGAAGGAGGGAGAGAGGATAGGAGGGAGGTAAGGTAGGAGAGAAGGGAACCAAAACAGAATTTGCATGTAAAGGAGGCACAGTGGGAAAAATGCCAGCATTAGGAAAGGGGAGGGAGAGGGCAGAGTAGATTGAGCAGTAATGGGTATGAGGGGAACAGTTTAAGGCAAAATGTCAAATAGAGTGAAAGAGGGAAGGCAATCTGGCAAGGGTGGATTTGGGGGCTCCGCTGCAAACTACAGTATGCTACCATAGTCGTAAATAGGGAGAGTAATCTTTAAAATAATCTCATAATGGATAAAATGTGGGATACTCAATTTATTCCTGTACAGTTCACAAAGCTTGGGATAGAGTTTATGGTATATGGCATCAAAGTGTACTAAGAAATCATGAAGATGGTCCAGCCAGGCTTCAAGGTCCTTGAAGATCAATGGCAACCATTTTACCCATTGTTAACAAAAGCCTGAATTTGGTTCCATGTCACTTCAGAGAAGCAGCTTTGCCGAATGACAATTACAGCAAATACAAAATAGCAAATCCAATTTAAGTGATTCATTATTTTGCAGACAGACATATACAGCGCATGTTAGCGACTCTAGTGATGGTATATACCACTACGTAGACTTTCATTTGAACATTATATACAAGCCCAAGGAGGTACTCCATCCTAGGATGATGCCCGTACTCCCGCATGACTTGTACGATCCTCTCGGTCAGATCCCGATACCGGCACCTACCCCCAGCAGCAGCAGTTCCAGACATCAGCTGGGCAAGCCGCACCTCGGCCATTCTTTCCTCCTCCCAAATACAGGCAATAAATCTCCATACTGTAGGGTGCAATGTGCCAAGACACAATTAGCCTGTTATGATGCATGGGGACTGTGCCCCCCTAAATCCCCCTATTTCTAGGATTCTAACACCACAATGCCATGGACACTGGGGTAAGTAGCAGCAGTTGATTCGCTCATTTTGTTATGTGCTAATGTTTACATTCGCTCAAATGCCGCAGTCGCTGTAATGTGTATTGCGCTGTGATTGTATTCGCTGTTAATGTATTCACTATTATTGTATTCACAGAAGTGACTTTGCTATTATTGCTTCACTCATTTGACGTGTTACCCTGAATTCAAGTCCCTGTGTCATGAGTAGTGCTTCCTGAAAATGTCATGCTATTTTGTTTTGTGGTTTTCTTTAAATCAGCATTTGTTAACTTGTTCTGCATAAACTGGAAACAGTCAGGCTGTTTCTGTCCCTCTAACTGAGCCTTGGAGAGGGAATGACATCATACTGGACTAAGCCACAGCTTCAGCAGGGTAAGTCCCTGTTTGACTGAAGAACTGAAGAGCTGTTAACTTCCCATTTAGAGAATCTGGTAGTTAATTGTTTGCTGTCCAGGGTTTTACTAACTCAGTCTCTGGTATTTGTTCAGATGAATTAGCTGAAAATCCACATTTTGTTCTTCTAAAAAGTTGAGCATTTGAATGTCGGTGCTGAATTGAAGTGGTATGCATTTGAGGAATCAACTCGTCTGTATCACAGCTGCTACCAGTTCTTTCTCATCAAAACTCAGTTTTTTTTTTCTAGCTATATAACACTGGGTTGTTTAATAGATATAAAATATATCTAAAGTATGTTAATTCATACAAGTAGTTTGTCTTTGATGTAGCCTCAATAAATAGGTTCATGTAAGAACATTTTTTTTCCCTCTCAGATTGATAAATAGGTGCCTGCCACACTCTCCTATTTCAGGCACATGTACTATATGAACTCACAAATTTCAGTTCTTTGATTTCTGTGTGAAAATACATCATCTATAACTAGAAACACTATATGGCATCCTGATGCCCCAGTCTCCTGCCTACAGTTGAGGCAGCTGGACTCTGATGCCCCTGTCACCTGCCCCACAAGCCCCCTGTCTCCTGCTCCACATTCGAAGCTGCTGCACCCTGCTGCTCACTCTCTTTTCTCATAGAGTTGGGTTGCTGCACCCTGTTACCCCATCTCCTGCCTGAACAATCAGGGCCTTTACACCCTGTCGCCCCCTGCTTGAACAGTTGGAGTTGTGACACCCTGCTGCCCCTTTCCTCCCACCACCCATAAAAGCCACTTCTGTTGCTCCATGTTCCTGTCATCACAGTGCTGTACTCTGCTACGCCATAGAATCCCATGTTCCCTGCCTCCACATTTGGGCCTGCTGCACCATGCTGCTCATGACACCAGAGGCAGGGCTTTTATTGCACCCTGCTACATACTTCCATTTTCCCAGATGGGTAGGGCTTCTGTACCATGTACATTGCATCCCACAGACAGGTGTTGTACCCTGATGCCTCCCATGTCCTGCCCCCAATCAAGGCTTCTGTACCATGCTGCAGTTTATACCCTGCCACCATAGCCAGAGCTGCTTCACCCTGTTCCTGTCCTTTCAGTCAGGGCTGATGTGCCCTGCTGCACCCTACAGCCCCATGCTTCCACAGCCACATGGCTTCACAGTTAGGGTTGGTGAAGCATGCTTCCCCCTGCCACCAAAGTCAGATTTTGTGCTACACTGCCCAAAAGAAAAAAATGGAAAACTACTTTCATCTTGTGCTATGGGAGTGAAGAACAGAGGGCAGTAGGGTGCAGAAGCCCTGATTGTTTGATCAGGAGTCAAGGGAGGTCTTAGGGGTACAGCAGCCCAAACTGTGGGACAGGATGCAGCAGCCACACTTGGGTGGAGCTGACAAAACTATGGAGGCAGAGGATAGGGTGCAGCAAATTCCCCAACTCTTTTTGCAAGTGTCAGCATGGTGCACCAGCCCTAACTGTGGAGGCAAGGGGCTCTAGGGCACAGCAGGCCACAGCAGCCCTGCCTGAGTAGGCAGGAGCAGGGTGCAGCAGCCCTGGCTATAGGTGCAGGAGACATGACACTCTATGTTGTAGCAGAGCACAGCAGTCCTGACTGTGGAGAGGGGAACAAGGGGCAACAGGGTACAATGTCCCCAACTATGGGATTGGGGGATAGAAGACAGCAGGGTACAACAACCCCAATTGTTCAGGCATGGGGCAGCACAGTGCAGCAGCCCTGACTGTTCAGGCAGAGGATGGGGGCAACTGGGTGCAGCAACCCCAACTGTGTGGGGGAAGACAGTGGGCAGCAGGGTGCAACAGCCTCAAATGTGGGGCAAGAGATGGGGCTTGTGGGGCAGGGGATGGTGCAGGAGAGTGCAGCTGCCTCAACTATGGCACAGGAAACAGGGGGCATCTGGATGCTATATACTGATCCTAGTTATACATTATGTATTTTCACACAGAAACCATCAAAGAATTGAAATTTGTTAGTTCATATAATATATTTACCTGAAATATCAGAGTGTGGCAGGCACCTGTTTGTCAATCTGGGAGGAAAAAATGTTCTTACATGAACCTATTTATTGAGGCTACATCAAAGAAAAACTACTTGAATCCATTAGATACACAACACAGTGTTATAAAGGCATTCAATACCGTTAATCATTCTATGCTTCTGGCCTCCCTGCCCTTCCTGGGGCTCTCAGATGACACAATAACTTGGTTCAAAGGGTACCTCTCTGACAGATCCCAACAGGTGAAAATTAACTCCACTCTATCAACCAGCCTCCAGGTCCATTCAGGAGTACCCCGAGGCTCAATTTTGGAACCCTCATCTTCAGCCTCTTCCTAAACGCTCTCCCCAGCTCATGCCCTGGAAAAATTCTGCTCTATGCAGATGATACAGTAATTTTCTGGAGCCACTCCAACCCTGATTCTCTCCAGCATGCCCTGCAGGGCTTTTTCACTGAAGCTGAGACATGGTTCAGTTCCCACTGCTTAGTTCTAAACTATAAGAAAACAAACTCAATGATCTTTGCCCACTGACAGAGTCCTCATCACGATTTCCCCACTGACCATCACCAACTCACTAGAATCCCCACTTGAGCTGGTTGATTCTTTCAAATATCTAGGTGTCACCCTTGACACATCTCTCACCTACCATGCACATATCCAACAACTGTCCTCCGCTATCAACTCCAGACTTGGGCTTCTGTACTGCCATAAACAATTCCTTCCCCCAATAGCTATCTGCCTGGCTGTTACCTCTTCAGTCCTCTCCATGGTAGATTATGGCACTGTCATCTACAGCAGTGTTGATCCCACGGCATTGCGATGCATCAGAGTCACCCTAAACAAAGCGTGCGGACTGGTCACGGGGTGTGACAGATGGACACATTCCAGTGATCTCTACAAGTCTGCTGAATGGTTGCTATTTGATGCCTGTCTTAGGTATCATACCTGCCTCCTTGTCAAGAAAATTCACCTTGGTCCATCCCCGCCTGGTCTGCATAGCCTTATCCATCCTGCCCCTTTGGTCAGAACCTCCCGTAGCTCTACTGAGACCTCCGTACTAGTTCCCCACTGCCGAACTTCCCTTGGACAAGGAGCCTTTTTCTACAGAGCCCCCTGTTGGCTCAACAGCCTCCCCCCCCATCTCCCTGGAGCCCAGGATCGGTCACTTCAAGACCAGTCTCAAAGTCCATCTGCTAGAATCTTCAGCCTGTGACTGTCCCTAACCCTCTCTTCCCCTGGCTCCCCCCTCTTGGTGGGGCTCTGTAGTATAAATCTACCTCATGAATGTTATGATATATATGGAAAACAAAATGTGTATTCATGCACTACCTAAATATTATGCATATTATGGATAACGCTGGGTCCTCCTCTCCCAAAGAACATTGTTTCAGTATCCCCCACCTGTGTGTTTCTTTGTGTATCGTCTTTCATCCATGATCACTGTACTTATAATATCGCAAACATTTTTCTATGCGTAACTTTCATTACTTGTTTTCTCTCTCATTTCTCTTACCTGAACACTGTACTGCTTATTACTATATGTATGTCCTTACTGTTGATTGATGTGGAGCCTTTGTAAAGGAGTCTATGACTCAAAGAATTGTAGTTCCGAATGTAATTAAATGTTATTAAATAAATAAAATAAAATAAATATAGCTAGAAAAAACACAGTTTTGATGAGAAAGAACTGGCAGCAGCTGTGATACAGAATTTCTCAGTGCATACCACTTCAATTCAGCACTGACATTCAAATTATCAGTTTTTTAGAAGAACAAAATGTGGATTTTCAGCTACAGTAATTCATCTGAACAAATACCAGAGATTGAGGCCCAGATATTCAAAGCTTTTCATGGTGCGCAAACCGTTTGCATGGGTTTAGTGCAGGATTAGCGTGGGTCTGCTATATTCAAAAGGCCAAATAGCATGCACAAACCACATTAGTGCCGGGCAAAATCATAATATATGCAAGGGGCAAACTGAACATACATACAGGTGTACTGCTATATTCAGCAACTAGCGACGTGCAAAGTGGTTTTGCATGACTTAGTATGACCCTTTACGTGGTACAAATTACCGCCCAGGAAAAGCTGGTCTTAACCAGGGGCAATCCAGCCTTGTGAGACATTGTGGCATTGAGTGGCATTAGCACAGTTGTAGCATGGCCTTGCGTGACCTTAACATATGACTATGACACAGAGAAAAAGCCAAACATGGAGGCGACATGCTGCTCACTGATGGCACCAGAATGATGCCAACAGCTGCCACCAGTCCCAGCCATGCTAGGCAGTATGTGGTTACCTGGCCCCCGGGGGCGATCATGGTAGTGTGGCCCTACAGCACACACCTGCAGACCATATATCTGTGGTGACCAACAGATGCCAGCACACACACGCAGCACTGTGGACATGGTAAGTGTTGAGGAGAGGGTGTATGGATGGCCAGGCCTCACCACACCCCGGGTGTCCACAAGACTGGGACACAGCATGCAGTGCACATGGGCCAGTATTGGGAATACCCCAATACCAGTGTCCCTGTCCGATGGTACATGCCCCCCCAGGCACATACCGCACAGCTGTACAGACACCACAGCACACACAGCCAGCCATGCATATGTTACTATGAGCATCCCATGCCAGAAGTGCAGCATCTGTGGGTCACACAACAGTGTGACAGTATTGGCCACTGTCAGTAAACACCTGCAAGGTGAGCTTGTCACTGTGTACAGAGCAGAGATCATCACTACCCTACACACCATAGGCAGTGTTGTGTCCTGCACACTACTGGCCCCCTTGCTACTGTGGCATCTGCTGTGCACTGTAGCATGCCCTACAGTGTGACAGTTGCATGCATCATCACCACCGCCTGTGCCTATGCTGTGTTGTCTCCTGGGGTACACAATGCTATGCTGTACTGCATACATGTAGCCTGCAGCTACCATCATGCACTGTCAGACTGACCAACAGGTGGAGCAGCGGGCAGACCTGGCCAGCCCCTGTACTTCCAGACTGACCTACAGGTGGAGCTGTGGGACCCTACAGTAACACTGGGCAAACTGCATGCAAATCAGAGCATAATGAGATGCTAATCTGGATGTTTGCCCAGAGACTACCTAAGTAGGCTCATTTGCATGTCACTTTTGAATATGGCAAAGTTTAGCATGGGGCAAATGTGTTTGCTCCGGGCAAATGGCTTAGCTCCGTGCTAAACCCGCACAAACGTGTTAGTGCTGCACTAA
Source organism: Neoceratodus forsteri (assembly GCA_016271365.2). Lineage (NCBI taxonomy): Eukaryota > Metazoa > Chordata > Ceratodontiformes > Ceratodontidae > Neoceratodus > Neoceratodus forsteri. The sequence continues at coordinate 199,359,286 of CM028130.1, forward strand.
TGGTTGGGGAAATATTACACAGTTTTGCACACTGTACTGTCACATATGCTGCTGCTGCTTGCAGCTGTACTGGGTCCACACATTTGCTGGCACGCACATTGGCCACATAGTTCACCTCTACCTACCTTCCCATTGCTGTGCACTGTGTTGCTGTTGTGGTTTGCACTTCCTGGTTGCTATATTCAGAGCTGTCTTGTTCCAGGGCTACGTTTGCCCTGCACTCCCAGCCCAGTTTGCCCAGCATCATTCCCATGCTATATTCAGAGGCTGTTTGCCCTGGCCTATTCCTTTAGAATATAGCTTGCTTTTTGCTCCGGGCTAAATTTGCCCACCAGGCAGTGCTAATTTAGCCCCAGGGCAATGTTTTGAATATATGGGCCCGAGTTAATAAAACCCTGGACAGCAAACAATTAACTCACAGATTGCTAGAAATGGGAAGTTAACAGTTCTTCGGTTCTTCAGTCAAGCAGGGACTTAAGCTGCTGAAGTTGTAGCTTAGTCCAATATAATGTCATCACTCTTCAAGGCTCAGTCAGATGGACAGAAACAGCCTGACTGTTTCCACTTTGTGCAGTACAAGTTAACAAATGCTGATTTAAAGAAAACCACGAAACCAAATAGCATAACATTTTCAGGAAACACTACTCATGACACAGGGACTTGAATTCAGGATTTTTTTAATAATGTGTAAAATTGTTGCCATTGATCTTTAAGGAGGATACATCCTCAAATACAGCATCAACAAGGGTGTAGAATAATGTGAGGGAAGTGAGTCTGGTAAGTCTCTGTCAGGTGCCAAATATCATGGAAACTTTTTTTTGGCATTGAGGGACAGTTGGTTAGACTGGAACTAACTCTGAATAATATTGTCAGAATCTAGCTGTTGCTTTGAAATACAGTAACTATAAGGTCATGGGAAGAGGAGGGAGGTACAACAAGTGCTATATCATCAGCGTACATATAAATGGAGGCGAGGAACAGGAAGAGGGGAGGTCATTCAGAATAGGACCTAGGACAGAATTTTGAGGGCTGTCTGAACAGCTGGGGAGTTGGAGGATGGGGAAATTCCAGTTCAGACAGCTTGAGACCTGCTCTCAAGGCAGGAGTAGAACCAACTGACTGAAGAGGCACAGAGGCACTGTGCTTTAAGCTGTTCAGAAAAAAGGGGTTTCCACAGTGTTAAAAGCTTTAGCCAGCTCAACAAAGATGGTAGAGGTGACCAGACCCAGGTCCATGTCCATACCGGAAAGGATGGAGTCAATAAGCCAGAAGTGGAAGTGGAGTGGGATTTCCTAAATCCAGACTGGAAATGGGTGAAGAAGGAGAAGAGGGAATCAGAATAGGAAGAGAGATGAGAGAACAAGATGTTCCTGTAACTTAGCCGGAGTGGAAAGAAGAGAGATAGGACAGAAGTTACCAGCAGAAGAAGGCTCACCACCTGAAGGGAGAAGGATGTCAGTAGCCTGTTTCCAGGCTTTTGGGACAGTGGCAGAGTAAAATGAGAGATTAAGGAGTTGGGTAATACATGAGTCGTAGTGATGGAAGGAGCTGAGAGACGCCTAAGCTATAAATAAAATAATAAATAGGAAATCGTCAGTAACAAGGCTGTAATTCCAGTTAAGGATTCTGGTGACATCAGAAACCATGAGAGGAAAGCTCGACTGGTTTATAATGTTACCAAGATCCCGAGCTGGAATAACCAGCCTAATTACTGTTCATAGTATCATAGTATCATAGTAATGTGTCAGCAGAAAAGGACCATCCTGGCTCATCCAGTCTGCCCATCTCCCCCCTCCCCTACTTCCCACCAGTGCATAAGGAGCCTATCCGCTGTCCTCTAACCAACACCATATGTCTATCCCATGCTCTCTGAATCCTTCCACCATTTTGACACCTACCACCTCCTCAGGTAATCTGTTCCAGGTTTCAACCACCCTCTCTGTGAAATAACACCTCCCTTACATTACCTTTAAATCTTCCACCTTCCAATCTTACAGTATGACCTCTTGTTTTAACTATGACTTTCGTTTTAAATAGACTTCCTTCCCTCACTTTATTTCCTTCATGTACTTAATGTCTCTATCATGTCTTCTCTCTTCTAAACTCCAGCAGATACATATCTAATTCTCTCAATCTTGTCTCATAAGGTTACCCTTGCATATCCTGCACCATCTTTGTTGCCCTTCTTTGAACCTTTTCTATTATATTGATGTCCTTTCTTAAATGAGGCCTCCAGAACTGTACCCCATACTGCAGGTGCAGTCTAATCATGGTCTTGTATAATGGCATCAGCACCTCCCTCTTCCTGCTAGTTATGCCCCTTCCTATGCACGCCATCATTCTATTAGCTTTGCCAACCGCCTTACTACTTTGGTCACTTACCCTAAGGTTGTTTGATATTATAATCCCCAGATTCCTTTCCTGTTCTGTTTATTTTATCTGTTCTCCCCCCCCCCACAGCGAGTACTTGGCCAGTCAATTTGTACATCCTATATGCATCACTGCACACTTCATTGTATTGAACTTCAGCTGCCATGTTTCTGACCATTTCTCTAGTATACTCAGATCCCTCCTCATGTCCTGAACCCCTCCTCCATTGTCAACCCTATTCCATAACTTTGTATCAGCTGCAAACAGGCACATTTTCCCTTCAATTCCCTCTGATATATCACTAATACATATGTTAAAAAGGATTGGTCCTGGTACAGATCCTTGAGGAACCCCGCTCATAACCTTCCTTACCCCAGAAGGTACATCATTTACCACCACACTCTGACTTCTATCCTTCAGCCAGTTTACCACCCATCTTTCCTTTATTAGCACCTTCATCACCTTGTCTACCACTGATGTGAGGCTGACAGGTCTGTAATTATCTGCCTCCTCCTTGCAGCCTCCCTTGTGCAGTGGTGCTACATCTGCCATCCTCCAGTCACTCATAACACACATAGAAACATAGATTTTGATGGCAGATAAGGACCGCTTGGCCCACCCAGTCTGCCCATTTCCCTACCTAGAGGATAAGCTGCAGATCCTAGTTAACCAGCCACCTACTTCTTCCTACCTCCACCCCCTAGAATTGCCTTATGACTGTCCCATGCATGCTTGAATTCCACCACTGTTTTTGACTCCACAACCTCCTCTGGAAGGCCGTTCCATGCATCCACAACCCTCTCTGTGAAAAAATACTTCCTTAAATTACCTCTGAGCCCCCCCTTCTATCTTCAAATTGTGCCCCCTTGTTCTTGCACACCTCTTTTTCTGAAAGATGCTACCCTCTTGGACTTTGTTGATTCCCTTGAGGTACTTGAAAGTTTCTATCATGTCCCCCCTCTCCCTCCTTTCCTCGAGGCTATACATATTTAGCTCCTTAAGTCTCTCTTCATATGTCTTCCGGTGCAGACCCTGCACCATTTTAGTTGCCCTCCTCTGGACAGCTTCCATCCTGTCTATGTCTTTGTGGAGATTGGGTCTCCAGAAGTGTATCTGTTGGTTTTCTATATGTTATTTTTTTTATAATTAATGGTGACCATAAATATTAACTGGATTACTGCTTTGTTAAAAATGCATATCAACCAGATTTGGGGTTACTATGCTCCAAAGGCAATAATAACATGAAATTTGGTTGATATGACACTTCACAATAACCCGAAATCCGGTTGAAAGACATTCCCCAAAGAAACTGTTGCATTCCATTGTTTCACAAAAAGTATGTCAACTGCAGTATTTTCAACTGTGTTTTCTTCATGTACAGTTCAATCTCTTCAAAAATAAAACTCTAGCTAAAAATGTCTTTTTCTTTTAAGCTGCTAGAAATATAGTCTAAACCCCCACACCAGCAATTAGAAAAAATAAAGGATAGGTAAGTTTGACGTTATGGATTTTTTACACATGCCTTCGGTATGTGATGACCACATAAACCTCTAGAGCTTCACTCTCAAGGTTTATGGGTCATCAAATTCCGTAACATACTCTTACCCATCTATTATTCTCTAGTAATATATGGAACACTTCAAACATTTTATCACACAATACTATTGATCTTATGTCAGAATAACAGTATTATGACTTTCTGATATAAGAGTGATGGTGTTTTGAGTTTTTGATGTCATTAATACCCTATGGGAAAAATGGCACCCATATATTGCAGGAGAATAACACAGGGTACCACACGTAATAAAGTGGATGAAGGGATGGTTCCTAAGGGTTTCCAACATTTCCCATGATTCTGGATGCTGCAGCTTTCTGGATGACAGGAGACAAATGAAATGAACACTCGGTCTTTCTTTGCTTAGCATTTCCTCTCTTGCTATATATATTTCTAAAGAAAGAGAATCAGACTGTGTTCATTGTCATGGTTGTTTGAATGATCCGAATTGTCAGTTTCACCTGGCTGGCGAGAAGGTGGCTGTCATTGTGTGCTCCATAACAACTTACCTTTGTGTAATATCAACCTATAGAGTGTTCTTTTCTAGATGAATTATCTTCTGATGATACCATGCCCTAAGAGTTTAAAATTTTTAGAGCAGACATTTCTTCATAAAAAAAAAAAAACACACCTGTCTTCACTGTTCCTTGTTAGCAAAAAGAACAGGCTGCCAAGTTGCTAGTGGCTACAGCAAGAATTCTTGGTTCTTTCAGAATGCTGTTATACTGATGGGTTTCCCGTCATGCTCTTTGGGTTACCATTCTTGATCACGAACCGTGAACCATAACTATCAGTCACCTACTTGATCTGGCATCAAACACTCTTACACACAAGGGATTTAGGGTGCGAACACTGTTTTTTTCTTCTAGCAGTTCCAAAAGAATACAAACAGAAGTGGGAATTAATCTGTACAACATTTCATTGACTTTTCTGAAAGCATTTTGTTAATTAACATCAAAGGAATTAAATTTGACCTGCACTGTCTGGTGAGTGGCATATTTTCCTTATTGCTGGTTGCTATGGTGATGCAGAAAAAAAAACCTCATTTGTTCCAGGTCACTTCTAAATTTGCACGTTAAAGGCTGGTTGATTATTCCTGTGTAATCAAGTTACATGGACAACCTTAAGAGCAGGTACCGTGTGATGTCTGAGAGTGACCAGAACATCAGAAGAGCAGAGTGTAATAAGCAAAGGGGGAAGGGATATTCATTTTCTTGTATGAAGTTGCTAGAAAAATTAGGTGAAAATGAACTAATCACCCAGATCTGATGCTGATTTCCAGACGAGCTGTTTATCCTCTGTGTGAGGACAGAACAGTTTCCACGTCATTGATGCCAAAGATTTAAAGTTATAGAGGTACAGTGAGAACTTGTGTCTTTTCATGTGACAGTCTCAGTGGGTGCTTATATGCCATGTATCCTACTGTAGGGTTCATACTAAGGCGCAATGAGTCTGTATTTAAAAGGGGTTCTCCCATTCTGTGACTATGGCATAAATCCTTTAAAAGTAGGGACACATTCATCCAGTCCAATCTTTTGCTGAACACTACCTGATCATTTGGAAATACAGGCTGAGTTTTCATTGCTATGCAGATGATACCCAGCTGTATTATTTCCTTTGCCCCTGGGTCAGCCAGTGCGGTGGAAGTGCTGCTAAATAACTGCCTTGCTGAGATCAATGACTGGATAGTGTCCGGCTGGTTGTGACTGAATCCCAATAAGTCAGAGGTGCTAATGGTGGAGTCGAACAGAGGGTGTGACAGGTTGGCCTCTGGTGCAGAAACAGGTTTATTCCTTGGGACTGTGCCACTGAAGGCCTCCTCTAGGGTGCATGATCTTGGTGTGACCTTTGACAGCGGATTGACATTTGAAGCCCAGGTGTCATCCATTGTCTGGACCAGCTTTTACCATTTTAGAAATATCGCCAGGATCAGGCCCCTAATTCCACCCATGGATCTCCCCATCTTGGCATATGCCTTCATGATATCAAGGCTTGACTACCGTAATGCGCTCTACCTCAGAGTCACAGGAGGTACCGTTCGTCAGCTGCAGCTAGTGCAGAACACAGCTGCTAAGTTGTTAATAGTGCAGTTGAAATGCTGCCACATCACCCCAGTGCTGCGTGAACTGCACTGGCTGCCGGTCAGGTAGAGGATCCTCTTCAAGATAGGCCTGCTCACCTTTAAGGCCATACATGGGCTGAGCCCTGGATACTTGTCTGACCTTCCTACACCTGCCACCTTGGTTCGCTCCCTCCGTTCTTCCTCTAGGAGCCTCCTTGTGATTCCCAGAATGAGGTTAAAAACTGCAGCAGCAGAGCGTTTAGTGTCACCAGCCCTGTCCTGTGGAATTTGCTTCCACCATATATAAGGGAGGCCCCTTCAGCTGAAGTATTCAAGGCCCAACTCAAGACCCTCTTGTTCAGTCAGGCTTTCCCAGACACTGCCTTTTAAATCTTATTGCTGGGATAACCCTATTAGTGAGTGTTTTTAGCTCAGATTTGCTTATCTATATGGTTTATTTAATTTATTAATACTGTTATTTATGTATTTGTTTTACTCTATGAATAGTTTGTATTTTATGTACAGCACCCAGAGCCTCTGGGATTGGATGCCTTGAAAAATAAAACTTGCCTTGCCTTGCCTCATCTGTACTCTCCCTGGAACAGTCAGACTTCAGTAGATGGTGAACATAATGTCATATGGAGCAACTGGCACCTCTAGGGGAAAATACAATATTTAAATTAAATACAGTTTATAATGTAACCATTGTGTGTGTTAATCTTCCTCATGTCCTGACATCTTTGAATGCAAACAGGGGACTCTATGCATGACAGTGCCCAGTACACACCTGTAAAGACGTGCACTGAGCTGCGCAGCTACATGCTGCAGGGCTGGACCACAGCAGTACTTGCAGGGGTGGCATCTGCTACTCCCTGGTAGCCGCTCCTGCCAAGCACGTAGCAACATGGATGTGAAATGAAGAGCTGATGTGGGCACCAGGCTTCCAATTGGAAGCCCAGTATGTATCCATAGTTGATTCCATACTCCACAGGGACTAAGGATCATGGGATATGACAGTCTGCAGCCAGGACTGCAGTATCCCCTTGTTAGGAAGGTGGTTTATTACATATGGAATCATACATGGGGTGGAGTGTCTAATGAGAATACAATACTTGGGTCTCCCTTTTTCCCATAGAGAAACCGTGTTGTAATTTGCCGTTATAAAGGAGTGTTTATAACAGCAAACACATACCGATTTCCTTGCTGTCTTGCCCGTAACTACGCGCTTAGCGCGACCACTCGAGACCGCTCACGCTTCTATGTCACCTGAAACAGAACTGCCACCAGAACTCGGGTAAGTCCTTTTCTTCCCCCATATACCCTGAAACATACAAACACTGACAAAAGGGAAAAAAAAACAGTTTAAAAATACAAAAATCTCGGCACCGGACTAAAAGGACCGACCTAGGATACACTGGGAGCTGTTTATTTTATATAATTGCTGAGGTAAAAAAGGGAAACCCAGCAATTATATAAAATAAAAAATGGGTTGGGGTGTCAGACTTGATTTTATACACACCCTCGTTGTAGGATGCTTTTCACAAACCCGTTTATGTAGTATCCCACAACTCGGGTGTGTGTAAAATCTCGTTACACACCCCGACCCATACTTTATTCTATATGTTATACACCCTCTGTGTAGGATGCTGCATAAATCCAGAGGGCAAAGCCTGAAGGGGTTTATCAAAGCATCCCATACTAACAGTGTGCATAAAAATCACGTTTACAGTCTTCCCCATGTGTTGTTATATACAATTGCTGGGGACTGTGTTTTTGTCAACCACTTCAGTTCTTATAAATCATTTGAAAATGACAGACCTGTGGGAAGTGTGGCTCTCTTTCGCGTAGGTCACAGACCTGAAATCATCCTGACATTGCGGTTCTGATTTTCTGGGAGTACTGCTGATGTTGTGCTGTTCTGAGATAAGATTTTCTGAAGAGAAATCAGTTTAAGGGAAAAGTTGTCTACCTAAACAGTATGACTATTCTGGGGACAGCTGCATGGCAGAGTGAGTGGGAGCTGTCACTTTCACTTTCAATAGGAAAAGCAAGCACATATTTGTCATTATAACGCATGGGTTATAATGAAGAATTATAACCAGCTTTTTCTATGGTAAAAAAAAAAAAAAGACCCCAGTTATTACTTAAAAGTAAAATGATTTAATAGCTGCCGGGCAAGGGGCGCGCAGCACTCCATGGCCATATTTTTCATTGAAAAATAAGGGAGGAAGCAGGGAAAAAGGGGGAAGTTGTTAACAAATATACAATGCAACATACAAGAAAGATATCCAAGTTCATATATAGAATCAGAAAAAAATCAGAACTCATAAATAAATATACAGTATGAGAGATCCAGTTATGCAAAGTGTTCATATGACAAAACATCAGTGTCCATCCATCCATTTGCCTAACATTCTTGTCTTAACCTCTTTTTAACCACCCCTCCCTTTTTTCTTCTGCCCTCCCTTTTTGCAATATTTATATATCAGTGATTTTTAGTGAGTGTTTTTTTTATTTGTGCAGAGAAACATTACTCCAGTCTATGTCATCTTTGTAACTTTGATACTACACAATTAGAACTATGACTAGCATGATTAGTTATATTGAAACGGACGCTTTGCCAGAAGATCATAACAGTAGGGCACGCAATGCTAATGGGGGGTTGGGGAAAGTGATGGGTAGAGGCGGACTGTGGAGAGGGTGATCAGATGCCTTCCTGGCATATCCCAGATATGGACAGGAGAGAGAGAGAGAATGGTAGAGGGAAAGAAAGGGAAAGTTGGTGTGCTGGTACATTTAAGTACCAATGATGTGGTGAACCAGCCTCTGAACCTCCGGGGCTGGGGGACAGACTAACAGCAAACACAGCTTCCCTGGCCTTCTCAGAGGTTCTTCTTTTGGTGTGGGGCAAGGTGAAAGACAGGGTGATGAGGGAGGAAATTGAAGCATGTTTCAATATAAGAAAAATAGCAGGACAAGAGGCCATAGCATGAGATTAGAGGGAGGCCGATTGAGGGGTAATGTGAGGAAGTTCTTTTTCACAGAAAAGGTGATGGATGCATGGAATGGCCTACCTCAGGAAGTGGTGGATATGAATACAGTGTAGAGCTTCAAACAGGCATGGGATAGGCATATGGGAGCAATACAGATGAGTATGAATAGATAGGCCATTGACAGAGCAAAGGCCAATGGTACATTCATAAGGTAGAAAAAGAAATGGGCAGACTGGATGGGCCTTGCGGTCCTTATCTGCCGTCAACTTCTATGTTTCTGTTTCTATGTTTCTATTTAACAATTGGTTGAAGGGGTGGTGTGAGGAGGAGGGGGACCATTTTGTGGGTGACTGGTGGGACTTCAGTGGGACAAAAGGTTCTTCAAGGCCAATGGCCTTCACCTAACAACAAGAGAGCTAAAACAGCACAATGGAGCACACATTAGGGGCTCAAGTTACAAAACTCCAAATTTTAATGTAAGGTGCCTGTGCCAAACAGAATTAATGCAAGGGACACCTTGCATCAAAAATTGCAGAGTTTTCAATTCTGCAAGGTTTGCTGTGGCAAACTAGGGACCCCATGCACCAGACTGGCCCTGCACCAGACCTGTGACAAGGTTAGGGGTGTGACAGAGCACTGTGGGGGCACGCGGCAGACACTGGCTGCAACATCCCCTTAAATGGGATTCTGACAGACAAAGGGATCTGCCAGGACTTAAACCACCCAACAGGTGGTCTAACAGTCCTTGTGTCAACCCTACAGACAGTGCAGGCTGGGAGCAGGGGCTAGCCTGGTGCCTGGACAATTTATCAGCTGACCGACAAGCATGGCAGAGGACCACAGCCATGTGGCTGGGTGCAGACCACACCAAGGACATTACTACTCAGTCCCTGGACTTGTGCCCTGTCTGTCTACTGGACCTGCAGCAGGCATGCTGTATATGTCCTGGACATGGCACTGTACCCCCCATCTGCTACCTGTTCCCCCTCCGGTAATGTGGCCAGTGTCAGCTCCCTGGATATCGTGCATCTCCCTGTGCTGAGTGGCAGGGTTGGCAGTCCATGTCCCCATCATGCACCCTCCACCAAATTCCTCTTGTGCACTGCATGTGTGGTGCAGGGTGGCTGCCGTAACCTGAGGGCGTTTGGTGCTGGGACCCCTCCCATACAGGAATCGGGTCCCGGGTACACTGGGAATCAGTGCAAGCTGCTGTTTGCAAAGCTTACATCAATCTTTGAGAAGTGAGCCCTAGATGTCTATGTAAACAGACTTCTGAATTGAAGAACAGGGAGACTGATGCTGGGGGAACCAAGAAAGGCGGGAACAGAGGTAACCTTATTAGGACTCCCCCAAAAATGGAGACTAGGAGTAGTGAGACTGGAAACTGCATTGCAGGGGCCTGAAACAGTCTAAGAATGAGAATCACTGGGAGAGGTTGCAGTACTTCAACAAAGAATGGGAATAGCAAGAGGGCTAAGAACACAAGCTGGAAGGCAGTATGCCTGAGTGCCAGAACCCTGGGAAATAAAGTTAGTGAACTCCAAGCAACAGTGGCAGAGGCAGAGTTTGACTTGGTGGCAATTACTGACACATAGGCCACTGGGAATAAAGACTGGGACCTGGTAATTCCAAGGTATACCCTATATAGGAAGGATAGCGGAAAGGGCAAGGTGGGAGGAGAAACCCTATATATTAAGGAAGGCACAGACACCATAGAGGATGGGTCCCTCAAGAGAGAAAGAAGGGAGACAGACTTGGTCTGGGTACTGATGACAACAGACTCGAGGGAAAAAGTTATGTAGTGGGGTGGGCTACAGATGATGAGGACATGGAGTCAAGAAAGATAGGGAAATGGGGGAAGAAACTGGGCAGGGGGCCACAAAAGGGGAGGTAGCAGTTCTGGGGATCACATTCTACCAGATATAAACTGGGATGCCCCAGAAGTCGGGTCCTGCATGATGCATTGTAGCACTTCCTACTGGTACAACTAGTCAAGTAAACCACAAAGCAAGCTGCCATTCTCAATGTGGTGCTTACCAACTCAGAAACGGTGGATGGCATTGTTGTCAAAGCACAGGTCAGGAAGCACAGGAAAACCAGGAGCAGTTGTAGAATTCACCAAAAATATTTATTTACGCTAGCAGTTACAGTACATAAAAAAATAAATAAACTTGTTCAGTATAACTATGTACAAAGGAGAAAAATAAAATGAAGTTTTCTTTCAGTCTCTGTGTCCCTTTTCCTGATCTTTCTTGCAGTTGCAGCTTAGCTCTTATAAGTCTTTTCAACCCCCCCTTTTAATTCAAGAATCCTGTTTCTTGTATGCTTCAGGCAGGTGCAAGGAAAAGAACACAATGTGCTTTAGCTGAGGTCCAATTTCCACAGCTTTTGCAAAAGCCGGAAGATTTGCACTCAAATAACCTCTAGAGTTTACAATAGCTTTCTGCAACTATCAGTTACATTTTCATACAATGATTTGCATATACTTTTACATTTGCAGATATGCAAGGGAGGAAATACAGTCAGCAAGGGAGGGCTGAGGCAGTGACAGCAAAGAATTGTGAGATTGTCGGGGTGATCAAATCCAAAGTCTCACAGGAAAATTTGGTTGTGCAATCATACAGAGAAGAAACAATAAAGGAAAGAATAGATCCTTGCATTTAAATACTTTCTCCATAACAAATGGGACAGGGTCCTATTGCACCCTGTCACAGGCGTGAGTGTTCAGGAACCACTGGGGTCCAGTGAACATACTACTATAAGGTCTGAAATGGACATGGGTATGAATGGACTTTCATCAAAAGCTGTTGTTCTGGATTTTAGATTGACAGATTTTGGCCAGATGAGAGAAATAATGTGGTGGAAACTGGTAAGTGATGGAGAAGTGTATAATAATTAAAGGGGCTGTTGTCAAAGCAACTAACACATGCTTGAGAGCTATTACAAAAAAACAACAAACAAAAGTGGCTTATCTGGTTCTCTAAAGACGAAGAGTGGTGTGAGGGGAAAAAAGGCATTCAATAACTAAAAGAAATTTCAAGAGGATAATGAGTGGAGGAAATACCAGAGTAGGATGGAGGAGGCCAAGAAGGTGGCGAGGGAAGCTAAGGCAGACACAGAGCTGAGAAATGCAGAGATGACCAAAGGATGGGAGAAATAGTTATTCCAGTACATCAAAGGAAAAAGGAAGATGTGGGGGAATATTTAGCTATTTACGTTGTCAACCAGGTAAGTACACTGGTGCCTAAGTGCCTTTTTTAGGCACAATCCTGGTGAATACTTAAGCTAGAAGGGGGGAAGGCAACAGAGGATGACAGGCAGAGACAACCATTTAGAACAAACTACTTCTGCTCAGTTTTCATGGTGGAAGATGGCGGTCCTATACTGGAAAGTGGAATTAATGCTGCATCAAGGGGGATTCAGGAAATGGGGAGGGTAGAGATTTCATCTGAAAGGGTAAGAAAAGGGTTCACTGTCCTGAAAGTGGACAAAGCACCAGGACCAGATGGGATACCCCCCTAGAGCACTCAGAGAAATGGTGTCTGAACTGGCTGACTCTCCTGGCACACCTATTCATAAGTTTGCTAAGGTCTGAGGTGGCTCTGAGGGATTGGAGGACAATGGACATGGTTCCGCTCCACAAGGGAGGGGTTAGTGAGGATCTGGGAAATTACAGACCTGTCAGTCATGCCTCCATTGTAGGCAAACTGATGGAGATATTTCTCAGGGAGGACCTACTAACCTAAAATGGGCTCCAGGATAGTAAGCAGCATAGGCTTGCGCCATGGAGGTCTTCTCTGGCCAGCTTGATAGTATTCCTTGACTGGGTTACAAAGGTAGTAGATAAGGAAAAGGCAGCAGATCTACTCTACTTCCATTAAGCATTCAACGTGGTGCCACACAGGAGGCTGCTGAAGAAGTTAGAGGATCTGAGAGTTATCAAGCAGTTGGAGAAATGAATAGGAAGCTAGCTGGGGGTTGATCATTGACTCTTGAGGGGAGATAATCTCTTCCCTGCTGATCTTTGATTCTGTTTTACATAACTTAAAGTTTCATGTAATGAGCTATGTGTGGTCATTGCAATGTGTCACATAGTTTTGCAGATTATTATTTGTATTGTACTCTGATTTTAAATGCAATGAAAAAAGGAAAACTAGCTTGTGGAGATAATATGCTGATAGTCAATGGGTCAAATCTGAGGATAGGGAGATCATGAGTGGGGTGCCTCAAGGGTCAATCCTGGGACCTGAGCTTTTCAATATTTTAATCAAAGACATAGGAGAAGGCATACAGAATAAGATAAGCCTCTTTGTGGATGACACAAATTTTTGCAGCAGGAGACACTCGAAGAGAGGGTGAGGCAATTTCAAAGGGACTTGAAATGATTTAAGAGTTGGTCTAAGATCTGACAGCTGAGATTTAATACCAAACAAGTGCAAAGTGATGCACAGATGGAAGGGGAACCCTACTACAAAATACTGGACGGGGGATGAGGTTTGTTTGTTTGTTTGTTTTATTTTTTATACATGTAGGCCAATGAACAATTTGCCTGACTACACTTGGGACAAGTACAGATACAAAACAATACAATTTACATAAAAATACATATGAGTAAAAGCCATTATTTGCAAAAAAAAAAAACAAGCCACAATGTTCAGTAATAATTGCAAACATTCTTTAGTGCAAGACATGTTTCTAAACAAACTTTAAAGGTGGTCAATCACAAGCAACCAACAATGTCAGTTGGCAATGAGTTCCAAAATGAAGAGGCCTTAAAAAGCACAAATCTTTGGACATCAGACTTATGGAGAAAGAGGATTTAAAAAACAAACACTTACACTGAGATCTGGTACCTTGGAGGCCATGATCCCAAAGGAAATGGGAGGCAACTAAAGAGGGAAGTTTTCCCCAACATAGCCTCATGAAGCAGCATCCTCGTACTGAGGTTAAATCTATCTTCAAGGTACATGCACTCAACAGTCTGATACAGGTTAAAATGATGGGCCATCCAGGGCAATTCATTGATAAAACAAGACACTATAATAGGAGAACCTCAGTTTTGATAACACCCTTTCACTAGCACCTGCATAAACGGGAAGCCTGAAATCAAGACTGGAGAATAATAAACGGTGGCCTATTACAAATCTGAGATTCAGGTAAGAAAAATTCACAGAGTCTAAATAAAAGGCACATCCTTTATATGGATGGTCTCAATAACTTTCAAAATGTGGGGTTGGAATGATAGAGCCATCTCCAACATTACCCATAAATATTTACAGCATTCAGCAGGTTCAGTGGTTTCACTCTTTCAATCAGCAAGAGTCAGGTCCACATCCACATTTGTTCTGAGCCAGTAAATTGTATGTAATATATATATTTTTGGTTAGTATTCAAAACCATCTTACTGGACAAAAGCCTGTCTTGATAAATCATCCTGGATCCTTTCCATCCCATTATTCAACACTTGGCCCATACCCAATATAACCACATCATCGGCATAGAGGATTACTTCTTAGGATTTACTGGATACAGGTGCTAAATTTAGAAGCCGAGAATAAAATGGGGGCCCGGGACTGACCCCCTGGGGCACCCCACAGCAAACTGAACAAGGCTTTGACAAATGGCCCTGGATTTAAGTTTGATGTCTCCTTTTAGCAAGATATTCAGAAAACCAATTAATAAAATCAGACTCCACAAAAAATTCCAACAATAGCTTCTGATCAACAAGATCAAAAGACTTGATAAGACCCATAAACACTGCTGAGGCACTGGCCACTACAACCAAGAAAAGGACCTGGGGGTCATCATGACACCCTTAAACTAGTCAGTGCAATTTAGCCAAAAGCAAGCCAACCAGAATGTTGGAGTGCTTAGGAGGGGTTTGTTATAGTAGAAGGAGGAAGGTGATACTGCCAATGTATAGATCATTGATGAGGCCTTATCTGGAGTCCTGTGACCAGTTCTGGATTACCTACCTAACAAAGACAGATTTATACTAGAATCAGTTCAGTGAAGGGTCAGCAAAATGATTCAGGGCCAACAGAGTGGATCCTATATGGAATGGCTTGTGGCACAGAACATGTACTCACTCAAGGCCAGAAGTCAAAAGGGGAAGATGATAGAGACTTCAGAGTTCCTGAGATGAATAAACAAGGTGAACAGTGAGGAGCTCTTCAGTTGGCAGGAACTGGGAGTCAGTAACAAGACAGCATGAATGCAAACTGCCGTTAGGCAGGTCCAGGAAGGATGTGAGGAAATTTTACTTCATGGAGAGGGTGATTGAGCCATGAAGCAGCCTACCAGCAGAAGTGGTTGGAGCAAAGAAAATGAATAGGTTCAAAAATGGCTGGGAAAGACTAAGAGATCTGATAGTTACACAAAATGGAACTAGTATGGTAGACAAGGGTTGGAGGGGTGGAGGTGAAAACCCCACCTAGTCAGTAGGTAACAGGGTAACGTAAGGAAACAAAAATGAGGGCAGACTGGATGGACCTGTGGTCTTTTTCTGCCGACAATGACTATGTGCATACAGTATCTATATGTATGCATGTATTAAGGGTGTGAGAGTAATGAATAGTATTTTCTGAATACCATGAATAATGCACTATTTTTTACAGATACAAATAATGAACAGTGGCACTAGTCATTCCTATTCCTATTCAGGAAATACTATTTAAAAAAAAAAGAATAAAAAAAACAACAAGAAGCAGCCACCCCAACCTTCCTCCCCAGCCCAAATCCTTAAATGCAAGCCCACCCATCCCTGCACCCTTTGTTAGAAACCCAATCCCACCCTCCTCTCCCATAAATACAACTTTATATTTAAGTAGTTACAACTCCCATGATGAGCGACCGGTACAGCCCACCGACTTCCATGGCTGGCCACCATTTAATCGGTCATTTTTTTGCTAAAAGAAAAGTTATTTCCTCTCACTCCCTCCCCTGCTGTACTATCTGACCACTATTCCCCCCCCCCAACAACACCCAATTCTTGTATTAAGTGAAAGGCGGCCAGAGTAAACCCGCTCTCCTCCATGGCTGGTCGACTTTGGTAGAATAAAAGCATGCCCACAAATGCTCGCTCTGTATAGTGAAACCAACTGATCATGTGGTCAGCTGGTTTCACTATACAGAGCAAGCAAGTGCGGATTTGAAACATTTTGCATACCTTGCTCATGAGGTGTGGTCCAAAAAAGGTCATGTTGAAAATCTGATGAAAAAAATATTAAAAAGTGACCAAATCATAGCAAGGTATGAGTAAAAGTTCAAAACACATTTAAATACATTGATAGAACTCACCTTGTTTATTTCAGTACCCAGTTGCAGCTGCAGGAGGACATCGTTCATCACAGAGACTGGATTTACTCTGAAGGACCTTTTGCAGGTGAGTGAGGGGTATAGGAGGTGTGTGGGGTGATGGGTGCTGAGTGGGGGTCAGGGAGGTCAGATATCACAAAGGTATAATTTTCTTCTTTTCAGGTTGACATTAAAAAACATTTAAAAAAAGGGATTGTCCAGGGGCAGTTTTATGTATTTCAGGGATACCGAGACCGGACATTGGGTGCCCCAGTGCTGGTGGACTGTTTGCGACACAGGGGGGCACCATAACGTGACTTGTTATGCGAGGCATCTTCTCAGAGAATGGAGAGGAGGTAATTCTTATGTGCAACAGCACTGAGGGTGGGCAACCCAGTTTTACAAAAAGAAAACAAAAATTGCTGATAGTCATGGGAGGATGGTGTGGTACTTATAGACTGGAGGAGGGCGGATGTGATTCCCCTTCACAAAAGTAGGAGCAAGATAGAGGCAGGAAACTACAGACCTGTCAGTTTGACCTCAGTGGTAGGGAAAATGATGGAATCACTTCTGAAAGAAAGAACTGTTGAGCACCTAGAGGCCAGCAGGGCACAGGACCCAAGGCAGCATAGATTCACAGCGGGTAGGTCATGTCAGACAAATCTAATAGATTTCTTTGTTTGTGTGACCAAAGTAGTAGACCAGGGAGGGGCTGTGGACATGGCTTACCTAGACTTTAGCAAGGCATTTGACACAGTCCCACACAAAAGATTAATAAACAAATTAGCCAGCCTGTGAGTGGGTCCCAGGGTGGTAGCCTGGGTAAAAAATTGACTGGACAACAGGACACAGAGGATAATAGTAAACAGAGTCCACAGTGAAGAAAGGGGGTTACTAGTGGGGTACTGCAGGTGGGACGCATGGAATGGCCTTCCTGAGGAGGTTGTGGGGTCAAAAAGGGGGGGATTCAAGATTTCCTGAGACAGATATAAGGCAATTCTGGTGGGGGGTAGGAAGAAGTACAGTAGGCTGTTGGTTAACTAGGATCTGCAGCTTATCCAATATGTAGGGAAATGGGCAGACTAGGTGGGCCAAGCGGTACTTATCTGCCATCTAAGTCTATGTTTCTATAATGGTGCAGGATTGGGCACCTGCCATCATTTTAAATTACAACTTGGGTAGGGAGGTAGATGGGATACTAGCAGTGGCACTGGGCTCCCACCATCCAGTTATATGTAAATGGTGGCTGGATGGGAGGGGTTCTAAAGATAACCAGGGCCTTTAGCAGTGTGAGTAAAATTATTTATTTCACACTGTTTTCATCGGCCAGCTGACAAAGGAAGTGAAATCACTATTAACGCACAAATCCAGCTATCCTTAGAGCATTCATTTTTTGAACTGAGCATGCTCAAAAATAGTAGTCTTTAACTTATACTTCAAAAACTATACCATTTAAAAACTTACCACTTGTGAAAGCATGTACCTTGGGTCAGGCTCTATCTAACCTTTTAAGTTTCAGATTTAAAAAAAAAGAGTTTTTTCTTTACAGCTGAGCAAACAATAAGTTTTAAATTAGGTTAATTGTAGTGTTTATTTTTCCTTTTGTAACTATACCTCACCCCAAACCAATTGACACAACATTTTTAGACTCCAGAGATTCTGACCAAGACTCCAAGCCTGCCAAATATTGGACAAATTGGTTGAAGGGAAGGCGTAGTTCTTAAGGTGCACACATCAGGGTTTAACATTAAAGGGCTTACTCAACCCTACTATATAGGCATTACCATGATTGTCTAAAATGGTTCAGTGTTGTTGTGTATGGAACGCCATACACTGCCAGATGCTGCTATACCACAGTAGTGATGTCAGAATGCCTTTGTACCACAGTAGTGATGTCAGAATGCTTTTGTACCACAGTAGTGATGTCAGAATGGTTTTGTACCACAGTAGTGATGTCAGAATGTTCTTTTACCACATAGTGATGTCTGAATGCTGCGGTACCACAGTTGTTATGTCAGAATGATTTTGTTCCACAGTAGTGATGTCAGAATGGTTTTATACCACAGTAGTGATGTCAGAACGCGTTTGTACTACAGTAGTGATGTCGGAATGGTTTTATACTACAGTAGTGATGTCAGAATGGTTGTGTACCACAGTAGTGATGTCAGAATGGTTTTGTACCACGGTAGTGATGTCAAAATGGTTTTGTACCACAGTAGTGATGTCAGAATACTTTTGTACTACAGTAGCGATGTCAGAATGGTTTTGTACTACAGTAGTGATGTCAGAATGTTTTTGTACTACAGTGGTGATGTCAGAATGGTTTTGTACTACAGTAGTGATGTCAGAATGCTGCTGTACCACATTAGTGATATCCAAATGCTCTTATACCGCACAGTGATGTCTGAATGTTGCTTCCTTTAGTGATGTTCGAATACTGTTGCACCACAGGAGCTATGTCACTACTGTGATACAGCAGCATAGAATCCCATATCTATTAAGATTCCTCATACCATATACTGCTGATTCCTCATAATAAAGCTATTGAAAATACTGACAACAACCCAAGTGAACATTTGTTAAAAGATGAACTGCTAGAAACATTGCAAGCTCATTTAGCTGTTACTTAAATCGTTCATGTTTTTTTTTTTTGTTTTTTTAAAACTTTCTTTATGCCCCCTTATCACCGGCTTACCTGACTTATCTCTGGTGAGGACTTCAGTACAATCTGTTCCCACCCACCTGAAGCCCTTAGACTCTTCTCCCAGTGTGGCTATCTCCCCACCACTCCACCTGACCGCCCAACCCCCCGGCTCTGAGCCCCTGAGGTGAGACCGCTGACACCTCTGGCACTCTATCTACAGTCTAATTGAGTGACCAGGTGGCACAGGGAATTCCTGGGATGGAGCTGGGAGGCCCGACATTGGGTGTGGGGACCGATCACTGGTCCCGCTTTCGCCTATCAGGTGCTGGGGTTTTTCCACTTTTATGACCCCCCCCCCATGGAGCTCGGATGTGCAATGACAGTCATTGTCTGCCGAGCTCTGCCCCCAGTGCCAGGCGGTGGCATCCTATTCCTTGCCACCCCTGACTGGCACCAGAGGTCGCTCAGGAGTGACTCTGTGCCCTACACTGTCCCCTGGAAGGGAGACCTGTCCGCCAGATGCTCAGTACCTCCCCACTCCTGCTGACGCCCGCTGACCCGGGCTAATTCTCAAACCCGGGTCACCAGCATGGCTCGAGGTGAGGCATCTAGTGCCTCAACCCTCAGCGTCACTGGGCCGCATTCATGTTTTTAATCTTATCCTGTTGTTTGCCCCATTTTCTGTATATTTGTCAACAGTTCAAAACAGAGTTAAGAAGGTAAACAAAGTAAAACAAATATATGCTATACAAAGTAATGTATAGACAACCATACACAGCAAGGCCGATATTCCATTACTGGCTGAGATGACATCATAGAGACCTTTCAAGCTTTGCTCTAAAGGTCTATAATATCATCTCACCCTCAGAGAAAACACAGGCTTACTGTGTATGGTTATCCATACATTACTCTTCTCTTTCTTTCTTTCTTTCTTTCTTTCTTTCTTTCTATCTACCTAGCTTGTGTATCTATCTATCTGTCTATATATCTGTCTGCCTGTCTGTCTATGTATCTATCTATCTATTTATCTATCAATCTATCTATCTATCCATCCATCCATCCATCTGTTCTTCTAGCTATCATGTAACTTATTTAAATAAAACTTTGCTACTGCCTAATGGCAGAAAAAACAAGTTACCAAATATAATAAGCACATACTTCCCCTATATGTCCTCTGACTTGTCAAGTAAGGCAGCCTGTACAAAATATCTATTTCCCACAGTGAATCAGCAGGGTTCATTTTACTGCAGAGGAATTATCATTTTTTTCCCGTGCTGGAGATAGCCAGAGTAAATGTATTATCCAGCAACAAATCACTGTGTCTCCCTTTAGTGTTAGTTTTAGAAAAGTCACTTTTAACAGCCTCCTGTTTTTCAATCGCTTTTCTATAATAACTGCTTCAGGCACCTCCTGGGTATCCTCGGTGGAGACAGCAGTCAAATTGTTCCTAAGCACCAAGAGCTAATTTTAAAAAAGAAATTATCAGCGGACTCCTGAATTTATCTACGGCAGTGACACTACCATGCATTATGTGGCTGTGGAATACATTACTTCTGATGAACAGATCTGTATCTCTTTAGGGGTACCAAGTCCTTCAGCTATCCCTTGGCCACCCTGTGGAGTCAGACTATTACAACGCTGCAGTTCTGTTTATTAACATCTCTTAGCTTCAGTTACCCAATGATTTCTTGTGACCAGGTACACAGCAATTAGTAACCTGTGGTGTTTCTCTGCTATGAACGAAGGAAACTGAACAGCTGCTGGTGACCTTCATTAGGTGTCATGCTAGAACACACGCCAAAAATGAATGGGGGCCTGTGAGAGGTTGACAGAGCTGATTATTGTGAAGTCATAATATCAGAAAGCCACAAAACTACAGTCCAAACAACTGTCTTGACATAATTTAAAGTTTGTAAGCAACCACAAAAACAAAGAAAAAACAAATAAAAAGCAACCCTCACAACTTCAAATGTATAATAAGGGCAGGCCTGCCAGTGCAACTTTTGTGCTACCGCTTGCGGAGCTGACAGCTCAAGCTGGGTAATGAGTCTGAGGCATCAGAAGGCCAGCTGGGGAAGGAGAAGGATAGAGCCTCTGATGGACAGCTCTCCACCTCCGGGGGGGGGAGGGCTGCAGTGTCCAGCAATCACCTGTCCTCTAGTAGTGGATGGAGATGAGGGAGCCTGCAACTGCATTCAGAAGAGTGGTGGAGTGGCACATGTCTATACAGCATGCGTGGAAGCACACCTAGTGGCATACTGACATCATTGCACGTCCACTCCTCGAGGGGAACCACACCAGATAATCTTTTCAAGCCATGCAGAAGATACCGCGGCTCCTCTCTTGCCCTAACGCCTGAAGCCAGGATGATGACTAGGACTCTGTGGATCTCAGTCTAGCCTCCTCGCCCCCTGGGGAGCCCAGCCATAGGGATAAGCCATAAACCTGAGCAGGTAGGCATGAGGGATGGTGGAATGGGATGGGAACTAGAGTCAAAAATGGGTAGATACGTGGTACATATCTGCAGATTAGGAGATGGAAAAACAGAGCTAAAAAGAAAAGAGGAAAAGAAAATGGGAACAGAAACACTCGAACAGCTGCAGTTCATGTTTACAAGCTCCCTGTTCTCTTTCTGTACCAATAATTTTTGTTTCTCTTTGGTCTCTCTCACTTTAAAACCAGCTGAGTATGTTGCCTCATATTGCGCCATCATAAAAGCTCCAGCCACCAGAGTTCAGACGAGGTACCTGCTTGAGATTATAACTGCGGTATACTGAGGAGTTCCAAAGAGAGCAAACTGCATATGTACTTTGTCATTGTCAGAGTATACTGAGTCAGGTGCACAAGCCTGTTCAAAAGGCAATGTCTGTTTTGGCAAAGCTATGCTTTAATCTGTTACTGCTGTTGATGATGATGTAAATCTGTAGTTCTCCCAGGTCGTGCCTGAAAATAGATATCTGTATGCCTAATATCTTCTACCTGGTATCAAAAACAAATAAATAAAGCCATGTCAGCCTGACTTGCAACATGATTAGCTTACCCACGATGCCTTGCTCTGGGAAAGAGGCTTGTGAGTATAGGTATGATTTGGAAAGACACACAAAACCAAACTATTTGGGAATTTCTTTTCTCCAATGGTAGCATCATTTTATGGATCCCATATACTGATTTTGCTCAAACTGCCTCTGCAGTATGCTCACTCCAAGTGTTCTAGAGGGACAGTACCTTGAGGGTCTGACATAGTGCCTGTATCAGATTGTGACTGTGTAAAGAGCCCCAAAGAAAATGAAATGTATGTCAATGTGTTGCCATCCTCAGCCACAGCTGGGTCACATATACTGTTCTAAAAGTGATATCTGTTCTGGTGGAGCCCTGCACCCTAACTTGCACAAGGATTCATATACCCATGATGCCTTGCTTTGGGAGTGAGGCTTGAGAGTACGTACGTGTATGGTTTAGAGAGATGCACAAAAAGAAAAAATGACTCACCTTAGTAATTATGTTTCTTCTATTGGAGTCTTGCTGTATTCTGACTAATGCAGTTAGCCCCAGCCTTTGAACTGCCCCAGAGAACAAAGGGTTAAACTTTCTATGCAGAGCATAGAATGCTGAGCTCAAGCTCAGTTGATGTCTCTGTTTTCCTTTGAAATCTAACCATCAGATTCTTATGAGCAAAAACTCACTAGCTATCCTATGTGGAAATTGTAAAATTTTTAGTAGCCAACTGGCAACAAAAAGTTTTGCATTCCCAAAGAAAGACTCAAGTCAGGAAACACAAAACACAAAACCAATTCAAATAAGAATAACAACAAAATAAACACCCCAATCAAAAAGCAGAGGGTGTAAAGGAGCAACCCTGAGGTGCAACACTGCGCCTGCCCACCCACTTCCCAAAAAACCACATTCTGAGAGGGGAGGCAGGGGGAGGTCAGAATACAGCAAGACCCCAAATAGAAGAAACATAATTACTAAGGTGAGTAATTTTTTCTTCAAACAACATGAAGTCTTGCTGTATTCTGACTAATGCAAACTACCAAGCAGTACCTCCATGGAGGAGGGACAGAACCTACTTTGGGAATAGGCTCTGAAATACTGCTGTGCCAAACCGAGCATTACTCCTAGCCTGGATATCCAGAGAGTAATGTTTGGTAAAGGTATGGACTGTTTTCCAGGTGGCTGCTTGACAAATTTCTAAGAAAGGGATATCCCTGGCAGCAGCCAGGGAAGCAGCTGTACCTCTTGTAGAGTGAGCCCTCAGGCCTGAGGGTGGAATCATTCCCAGTTTCTCATAGCAGAATTGTATACAAGACACAATCCACCTGGCAATAGTTCTCTTGGTGGCAGGTTTGCCCCTTTCCCACTTCTCCATAAGTGAGGAACAACTGGAGGGAATCAAACCTGTGACCCTTGGTACGCTCTATGTAGTAGCTAAGGACTCTTTTAACATCTAAACTGTGTAGCCTCCTCTCTCCTGAGGAAGAATGATCAGTGAAGAAAACAGGAAGAGACATAGACTGATTCAAGTGGAAATCTGAAACCACTTTGGGCAAGAACCTTCCACTGGTTCTAAGGACCACTTTATCCCTGTGAAAGGAGATAAAATCAGGTTCCACTGACAGGGCTTACAATTCACTGATACGTCTGGCAGAGGTAATGGCTACCAAAAACACAGTTTTCCAAGTCAAGTACTTAAGCTCTGCTGAGGACATAGGCTCAAAAGGAGGTTGCATAAGTTGAGCAATGCAAACATTTAAATCCCAGGCAGGGGCAGGGTCTCTAAAGGGAGGATTGGTATGAAACAATCCTTTAAAAAATTTACAGAATACAGGATGAGATAATAGTGAGGAAGACTTTCCCACTGACAGAAAAGCAGAAACAGCTGACAAGTGTACCTTAAGAGTAGCTGGTCTGAGGCCTAGGCCATTAAGATGGACCATATAATCCAGAACTGTAGGCAATTCAGCAGTATCTGGAGAAATATGCTTCTTGGAACACCAAATGCTGAATCTCTTCCATTTGGAGTTTTAAGCCTTTCTGGTGGAGGGCTTTCAAGAAGCTCTGAGAATATCCAGAAACCCCAGAGACAGATGCAAATCTACAAACTCTAACTCTTCAAGAGCCATGCCTTGAGATTGAGAGACTGAAGATTGGGGTACCAAATCCTCCCCTGAGAGGAAGTTAACAGGTTGTAATTCCTGGGAAGAGACAGGGGAAGATGGACTGCTAGGGACAGCAACAGGGGATACCAGGGCTGTCTGGCCCAGTCAGAAGCAATCAGAATCACTTTGCAAGGCTGTGACCTTATCTTGACCAAAACTTTGAACAGAAGAGGGAAGGCATACAGAAATTTCCCTTCCCAGTTAAGAATCAGAGCATCCAGGGGGACTGAGCCCAAGACTGGGGGTTTGCAACAAAAGAGAGGAAGTTGGTGATTGTCTGCGGCTACAAAAAGATCTACCTCTGGAGTGTCCCATCTTGAAAAAATCACCTTCAATACCAGAGGGTCCAGGGACCATTAGTGATGGCCCAGTGAGATCCTGCTCAGTGCATCTGCTAGCACATTGTCCTTCCCTGGAAGGTGAACTGCTATCAGAGAGGTTTGCAGGGAATAAGCCAGGGACCACAACTTCATGGCTTCTGTGCACAAGGCCGTAGACCGAGTGCCTCCCTGCTTGTTGATGTACCACATGGTGGTGGTGTGTTGTCTGTTCTGACCTGAACCACCTTGTTCTGTACTGACTGAGAGAAAGCTTGCAGGGCCAGAAAAACTGCCATGAGTTCTAGGAGATTGATATGGAGAAGGGATTCCTGAGGGGACCACAGTCCCTGGGCAGTGAGGACCCCCAGATGGGCTCCCCAGCCCAGAAGGGAAGCATCCGTGGTAAGAACCACTGAATGAGACTGAGTGGCAAATGGGACCCCTTGCCTTAAATTGTCCTGATCCTGCCACCATTGAAGGGCTTGGATCAAGGGCAGAGATACTGGGATTAGTTTGGTAAGGAAATCCTTCCTCTGAGACCAAAAAGCCCTCAGATGGAACTGAATGTCCCTCATCTGGAATCTTGCCCCTTGGACCACTGCCATAGAAGCTGCCATGTGGCCCAAGAGCTGGAAGAAATGCCTTGCTGGACGAGATACCTGAAGGCTGAAGGAAGAGGCTAGTTCTAAAAGAACCCTTGCCCTTTCCAGGGGAAGAAAGGCTCTTGCTTTGACCGTATCCAGCTCTACCCCTATAAAGGTAAGAAGCTGAACTGGCTCGAGAACTGACTTGGGAAGGCTGAGAAGAAATCCTAAAGAAGTGAGCACTTGCTGGGTCACTTGCAGGTCTGACTTGACTTGGTCTGGAGACTGGCTCACTATTAGCCAATCGTCTAGATATGGAAAAATGGAAACCTTTTGCCTCCTTAGAAAGGCAACTACTACTGCCAGGCACTTTGTGAAGACCCCTGGGGCTGAAATTAGGTCAAAGGACATTGCTCTGAACTGATAGTGGCCTGAGGGCAACTCGAACCTGAGGAACTTTCTGTGGGAGCACCTGATGGGAATGTGAAAATAGGCATCTTTGAGGTCCAGGGAGGCTAGCCAGTCCCCTGGCCTTAGAGAGGAAAGGATTATTCCCAGAGTTACCATCTTGAACTTTGGTTTTAAAAGATATTTGTTTAGGTATCTTAGGTCTAGGATGGGTCACCACTCCCCTGTCTTTGTTGGGGTAAGGAAGTACCTGGAGTACAGACCTTTGCCCCAGTGTAGGGAAGGTACTCTCTCTATGGCTCTTAAAGCTAGCTGAGATGAAACCTCTGCCTCTAGGGCAAGGGTTTCTGAGAGACCTGCAGGTGGAAAAGATCTGGTTCTCATCTTCGGAAATTTTCTGAAGCCGAGAACCAGTCCCTGGCTTACTACTTTCAGGACCCACTTGTCTGATGTAATAGACATCCAGTCCTGGACAAAGTAAGTCAGCCTGCCCCCTATTGGAATTGGAGAGTCGACACGGGCAGGCCCATCAGGGTGTCTGCTTGGCAGGGGCCTTAGGCTGAGGAATAGATGCAGCCCTGCTCATCCCCCTTCTGCCTCTCCCTCTGACGAACCCCCTCTGTGAAAAGGGAGGAGACCTGTGCTTGGTAAAAAGGCCCATGAAAAGGCCTGCCCCTGCCCCTAGACTGATGCCTTTGAGGAGTTGCCTGCCTCTCTTTGGCCTGAGCACTCCTGTAAGTGGTCCTGTACTCATCCATTTTCTTCATGTAATTCTCTGTCTGCTCCCCAAACAGAGAATTATCCACTACAGGAAAATCCATGGCCTTAGCCTGGGTATCCTGCGAGAGGCTAGTACATCTGAGCCAAGCCATTCTCCGAAGAGCCCCAGATGTAGCCATGACTCTTGATGACACATCATTGGAGTCCACAGCAGCATGAAACTGAACTTTTGATGCCTCAATCCCATCTGCAGCCACCTCCTCCAGCTCCTTGGCTAGCTGGGGGGAGGCCTGTTTAGCCAGTGCCAGTACAGTGTCCCACCTGGACTTCTGGTACCGAGCTGTATAGGCTATATAGTTCGCCTGCCTGAGTCCCAAGGAAGGTGCCATGTACTGTTTTTTTGCCATGGCATCAATCTTCCTGGATACTTTGTCTGGGGGGTGTGAAGCCAAGGGAATGTTTGCCTTATCACAGGCAGAAGCCTGCACAACCCCAACATGGCTGCATTGCTGATATAAAAACTCTGTATCTGAGCCTGATAGTGTATACCTCTTGTCCATTCTTCTATCAACAGGAGGTATAGAATTGGAAGACCTCAGGATTTTTTGTGTCTGCTTCCCAAAAGATTTGTGAAGGGGAATAGACAGTCTCCTGGACTCTGGGATGTCCATCATTTCCACAAAATCAAGCTCCTCTTGATCCTCCATTGCCTCCTCCATAGGAAGCTGGAGAGTCTTAGCCACCTTTCTGTAGAACATAAAGTGGGAAGGGGACTCAGAAAGCCTAGGAGGTCTGAAGGTCTGTCTGGGGAGATGTCCGATTCCACAGGCACATCCAGACTTTCACCATCACCATCATCATCTTCAAACTCCCCCTCCTCCTCAAACTCCAGTTCATAAAATTCTTCAGGGGTATAAGCGTGAACCGGGGGAACCGACCGAACTGAGCCCCTGCCAAAAGATGCCGGATCAGTCGGAACTGGGCGAAGCGATTCCACAATCTGAATCGCTCTGGCTATTTCTTCGGCGGTCGGAACATGGGCTTCTGGATCCGAACTGGACGATTTCTCTTTGCGTTTTCTTTTTGTCAGAACCGGCCCCTCGGGATCGGCTCTCCTTTTGCCGAAGAAGTAAGTATCGCCCTGGTCAGAGGGCACTCCTTCTGGTTCAGTCATAACCGAACCGGGCTGGCCATCCGGGTCAGCGGACTTCTCGGCCTGCTTTTCCCTCAGTCTACCTAATCTCTTTTCAAGGGTAGATTTGGGAAAGTTTTTACAAATTTGGCAGTCTGAATCGAGGTGTTCAAACCCCAGACAATAAACACAGGTGGTGTGGGGATCGGTCTTAGCAAAGACCTCCCCACACTCACTGCAATGTTGAAACCCAGTGGGCCCGGTTTTTTTCTTGGATTCTCAGACATGGCCAACCTAACCAAATGCACCCTTTTTTCAGCAACTGCCAGGCAAGACTCCTTTATCGGTTCCTAACCATGTTACGGGTCTTGGAAAAAAACGTACCAAACACGTTTTTTTTTAGAACCGATAAGGACCGGTGACCACACACTAAAGTAAGATACAAGAATCAACAAATGATCGGTTCAGCCAAACCAATCCATACTTTTACAAGTTTCACACAGAGAAACAGTGCAAAACCTATCTAGTATTCATGGTACCACAGACAGAGACTGAACCGACTATGCGGAAATAAAGTTCGGTTA
The DNA here is from genome assembly GCA_016271365.2 of Neoceratodus forsteri. Lineage (NCBI taxonomy): Eukaryota > Metazoa > Chordata > Ceratodontiformes > Ceratodontidae > Neoceratodus > Neoceratodus forsteri. The sequence continues at coordinate 199,387,113 of CM028130.1, forward strand.
AAAAACGACAGTAAACCGACACTTCAACCGACTTTCGAACTGAGCTGCAGGAGAAATCTCCGGAGCGACTGTTCAGTGAGGCAGAGTAAAGAATCTGATGGTTAGATTTCAAAGGGAACAGACAGAGACATCAACAGAGCTCGAGCTCAGCATTCTATGCTCTGCATAGAAAGTTAAACTCTTTGTTCTCCGGGGCAGTTTAAAGGCTGGGGCTAACTGCGTTAGTCAGAATACAGAAAGACTTCATGTTGTTTGAACCAAACTGTTTAGATTGCTTTTGTAATCCCCCCCAACTTTTGTGGTCTTACCTGGTGTGCCTTCTGTTTCCTCGATGGTCGTTTTACCTCCCCTTCCGGCCATGATGGCACCCATTGGAACGCACCCATCATTAGGGCAACACAATGGGAAATTCGCCATCCCTTCCCTGAGGTCCACCCTGCCGGAGTTAGAATATTTAGAATGAGGGGGGCGTTGGGGGCACAGCCTTCCCCCGCAAAAAGATGGGATGCCGAAATCGAGACTTGGTGCCCTGATGACCAGGCACATCCCGACAGGTGCATTGCGGTGGTGGAACATTTTACCTCACTGCCGCCCTGGCCCGAGTCCCATGTGCCCTGTGGCTCTTCCTCTGGCCCCTGATGTTTCCCCTAGTAGAAAGGGGCTGGAGGAGTGAAGCCTCGGAACCACCGTGTAGCTCGCAGCATGACTGTATAAGCGGTGGTTCACGCATGCGCTGTAGTGCATTCCCATTTTTTCGCCACTGCTGAGGCAAAGCAAAAGCCTCTACGGTGCTCCTGGACCCCAAAATGGGTAAACTGGGGTCCAGAGACATGGAGAAGGCACTTGAGAATATTTAATTAAAGAGCATCAATGAGTGCGCCGGGGGGATGATTTTATTAATATTAATAAGGGCTTATGAATATTAATGAGCCTATCTGCTGCCTGGGGACTGTAGTTATCAGCAGCAGTGACAGGTGGAGAATTGAGTTAACCCGCTAAACTCTGCGTGTGGACTATAGGGCAGATGGTATACTTCTGAACTTTGGGGGAAATAAAATTGAAATATTTGGCTGCAGAAGACTTTGAAAATGAGGATTTTCCTGGGGACTGTGTATTCAGCAGCCATTTTGTCCACCTTTGCCCCCGCTACAGCCAATCAGAAGGCAGGGATTGTGCAAAAAAGGCTTATGGGACTGCCCAAGGACATGTGGAGAAAAAGCAGAGACAATTCTTGGCACCCAAATTAAGGATCAATAGGATGTCATGTGAACCGAATGAATATTAATGTGTCCAGTGGGGCAATTGCTACAGCCAATCAGAAGGGACTGCTGGAAAACTGTTAAAAGGGGCTGCTTGCCCACCAAAGGGGAGAGTTCAGAGAAATCTGGAGAGAGTAGAGAGAGGAGGTAGACTACTATGGGCTTGCTAGCCCTATCGGCCTGCCTGTTTGCCCAAAAGCCTTGTCTGGCACCAGTATTGGATAAACTGCAGAGTGCCTGGAGAAGTAAATATATAGCCCCTGGGAAAAGAACTGGGCTCTGTAAGAGATTCCAAGGGTGAGACTTGAATCTGCTGCTGAGTGAATTTTTTTACTGAGAATTTGGAAGTTGCTACTGAGACTGGAAATTTAAGTTGTTTAACGTGGAGTAGCACACTAAGCTGAAAGCTTCTTTACAGGTGCAACCTGGGAGCACAGGGAAGTTAAATGACTTATTCAGGGTCACACAGTACGTAAGTGGAAGCTGTGGGATTCAAACCCAGGTCTGTTAGATATCACCAGATGTCCAGCTCAGAGCCTTAAACTACTGCGATATACTGCCTCCCTGTTGCTATAGCAAGAAAGTTAGACTTTGCAGCTAGAGAGAGTGACTTTGAAAAATTGCTGCCAGAGAGAGGTAGTGACTGTCCTGCAGTGCAGAAGGAGCCAGCAGGGTTTGGAAAGCAGAGATTAAAGGTCACAACCTAAAACCACAGTGTCTACAGCAATAAACAAAGTGTCCTGCAAGCTGTGTTCCCCCTTAGAGGGGTAAGTCTATCAGAGACTACTTTTGCTGCAAGCTGGAGTAACTGCCTATGCTGGGGCTAGGAACTGAGCATAGCCCAAGTTCTTTATTGCAGCTGAGAAAAGTATGCAAGCCATCAGCCTGGGGAACCACCAGCCTGCTCTGTACCCAGACTGAAGAGGAGACCACTGGAGACGAAGACGTTGAGAGGCCTGCCAGGTGAACACCTCATACAAAGACCCCTGGGACAAAGATTGCAAAGTCCCCTGGCAAGTGAAGACCAGCATTCTCCACTTCTTCAGCTATCTGTTACTGTGGTGCACCAACAACTCGATACCAGCACAGTAACAAGAAATAAGTTCCTGCCACCCCCATTGAACTGCTGAACTGTAAGTACCCTGGGCTGTGGCTTTGGAGAGCCTTTTTTTAGCTAGATTGCTAGTCAGAATTAAGGGGGGGGGGGTTAAGTCCTGGGCAGGACTGTGCCAAGATTAATGCTGCACCCAGGCCGAAAGTTAAAGTTTGGTATCTGTTTCTATTGTTTAAAATATTTGGGTCCCAGTGAGAGATCCCAAGCATCTTCTACATGGTGGTGTGGTACCCACCAAAGGGACTTTATAGACACTTTGGGCAGCTGCCGCTGGGAAGTCGGGTGCACCAGCAGGTGGGAGGTAGGGACAGTGAGGGGTAAAAGTGCTGCAACTGTTGTTAAAGCAATTGTGCTATTCTTCTTCCCTTTTTTCTCCACTCCCCCCCCAAATAAAAAACTTAATTGTTAATGTTGTATTCTGGTACTGCGACTTATTGCAAGAAAGGGGAATTGTTATTCTGTGGGGAAGGTACAGTGGGGGCAATTACTGCACCATTTTAGTTGCCCTCCTCTGGACAGCCTCCGTCCTGCCTATGGCCTCATCTCTGCAAGGACAGAGACAGGATGGAGGCTGTCCAGAGGATGACAAACAAAATGGTGCACGGTCTGCACCAGAAGACATACAAAGAGAGATTAAATAGGATTGCATGGGATAGACATAAAGGAATTCTGGAGGTTAGGGCTAAGGGGCAACAGACTTCTAGGAAAACATAAACTGAACTTACAAGCTCAAATGGGCAGACTGGGTGGGCCATAGGCCCTTATCTGCCGACACTGTCTATGTATCTATGTATCTATGTAAAGAAGCTTAATATGTATACCCTCAAGGAAAGGAGGGAGATGGGGGACATGAAAGAAACTTTCAAGTACCTCAAGAGAATCAACAAAGTCCAAGAGGGTAGCATCTTTCAGAAAGAAAAATGTGCAAGAACAAGGGGGCATAATTTGAAGATAGAGGGGGGGACAGCTCAGAGGTAATGTGAGGAAGTATTTTTTCTCGGAGAGGGTTGTGGATACATGAAACGACCTTCCTGAGGAGGTAGTGGAGCCTTTTCAATATGCTCACTGCTAGTGTTCTTAATGGACATTATCTTGGGGTTCGCACACAGTGGTTAAATTGGGAGTGTTTAGGTGGGGGAATTGTTCTGATGAAGAAAAATGTGCAAGAACAAGGGGGCATAATTTGAAGATAGAGGGGGGACAGCTCAGAGGTAATGTGAGGAAGTATTTTTTCTCGGAGAGGGTTGTGGATACATGAAACGATCTTCCTGAGGAGGTAGTAGAGTCAAGAACAGTGGGAGAATTCAAGAATGCATGGGACAGACATAAGGCAATTCTAGTGTAGTAGGAGGAAGTAAGCTGTTGGTTAACTAGGATCTGCAGCTTATCTTTTAGGTAGGGAAATGGGCTGACTAGGTGAACCAAGCAGTCCTTATCTGCCGTAAAATTCTATGTTTCTATTTTCCTGGTGGGTGTTAACCTGCAATTTATCCACAGGTGTTCCCTATCACTACCCCATGTGGAGACACATGCACTTATTGTGCCAGTACCACTTGACTGCCAGAGAACCTAGGCCAGCCCCCTCGTGATGTGTCCAGGGAAGGCTTGATGGCCTCAAAAACAGCTGAGATGAGTCAGAGGGGCTGTTACTATCCTCTGATAGATCTCATACACTGCTTTAACTGCAAACTGCCTTTTCAGTATGCTCACTGCTAGTGTTCTGAATGGACATTATCTTGGGGTTCACACACAGTGGTTAAATTGGGAGTGTTTAGGTGGGGGAATTGTTCTGATGTAGTCAAGTGAGAAAGATGACAGAGATGGCAGAAGCAAGTTGCTGTGGACTCCTGCCCATTTAACCCCTGCTTGGACATGGTGCTTGACTCAAATGATGACTGCAGTGCAAAGTGGAGACTCATGTCTGTATTTTGCCATTCTCAGCCTACACTGGGTCAGAGGTACAGGCTTGTTTAAAAGGTGCTGTCTGTTCTGGTGAAATCTTGTCAGGCTGACTTACACAAGGATTTCCATACATACAGCTGTGCTCATGCAGTATTTTGTGACATGTCATACTACCAGGTACTACGTTGCATCCCGGTTGGCCCCTCTGTATGATGCCTTTCTCTGGGAATGAGGATTGGGAGTATGTGTATGGTTGTGAGAAATGCACAGAACCCAAACTATTATAAATTGTCCAAGCAATGACATCACCCGTTGCAGTCAGTCTATGGTGGCTCATGGCGCTGATACCACTACGTGCATGGTTACTGATGAAAATGAAGCAGCTTCTCAATGCGCTCACTTTGCATCACAGTAGCAGCTTGATGCAAGCAGCGGTATCAGCATCGGAGATACTGACCGATTGTAATTGATGATATCACTGATTGCAGCATTTATAACTGCACTATAGGTGGGTATGTACAGGGCTGATTTAAAGACAGGAGTCAATTTCAAGACGCATGGCACAACTCACGAGCGTATGCGAGTTGTGCCATGCGGCACTACGCTGGGGACCCTGCGCTGTATTCTAAGACAGGCTGGTCCCCGGCACCTATATCCTGTGACTTGTGGCAGGCACAGGCTAGCACCATGAGCATGGCGCAATGGCCGATCTGCCCCCCCGGAGCCCCCCACCCTGGAACACCACCACATGCACCGGGGGGCATTGGGGGTGCTGGCCAGGTGGCACTGGCATTTGAGGGGGCACATTGTTTATCAGACACTGGGGTTCCCCGAAATTCAGGGTGGTGGGGGGCATGAATGTGTTCGGGGGCACGGGGAGCACTGCAGTACCTTTGCCATGGTGCTGCAGACTGGGCATCCATCAATTGGCATGGACGGATGCCCCTTAGACCATCTCCATGATGGTCTAACTCCACTGCACCATTGCATTTCCTGGAATAGCGTAAGTGAATTATGGCTGCTGCCCTTTTGGAATAGGGCGCAAGTGCTGCCATAACCCACTCTTGCACCATGCAGTTGTGGGTTGTGGGCGTAGTGGGTAGCTTAACCCACATTTGGGGCAACCCCCATATGTCATGGTGCAAGGCACCTTTTGGAATAGCAAACGGCATAACGCATGGTGCAAGTTGTGATTTATGCCATGGGGTTTGGCGTAACTCGGCTTGCGCCATGCATAAGCCATCTTGGAATCGGGCCCAGAGAGACAGAAAGAAAAAAAATGAAAGATATGTAGAGGAAGCAAACAGGGATAAATAAATATGAGACTGTTGCGGTGTTTCTGTTCCACTTTAAGAAGGAGCAAGTCTATCAGAACAGCAGCACTGCAGGTGATGATGCGTTAGTAAGGAACTTGAATTCAATGAATGTGTCAAAATCCAGCATTTTCAACACCTTCGAAGTAGGTCTGGGTAGATTACATTGTACAACATGGAAGTGAAATTCAATATGGAAGATGGGATTCCAGGATGAGATTTTATGAGAAGCTTCTTTTTATTATTTTATTGGATAGGAAGCTACTAATCAACTTTTTGTAAATGAGTCATGTGTGGGATATATCGGTACTTGTTAGACTTTCAAATTCAAATCCCAGCCTGAAATCTTGGCATCCATAATGGATTTCACCTGTGTCGTATATCACAGTTCTACCACAGGTCCAACAGAACTCGGTTTCCCTTCATCACTTCAATATCATGACATAGCACTTTTTACAGAGAGCACACACTGAACATGTCCAAATTGTTGTCAACCATATGACTTGCCATAGGCAATTAATGACACTAGAGATTGGGAACTTCTTGTGTTGCACACATCTTAGTGTCATTTATAGAGAATAAAGTATGGGGTGGTGTGTGTAACAAGAAGTTTACACACACCCAAGGTGTTAGATGCTACATAAACCCCGAGAGCGAAGCTCGAGGGGTCTGTGCAAGCATCTAACCCCTCGGGTGTGTGTAAACTTTGAGTTTACACCATCCCATATTTTATTTTATATAATTGCTGGGTTTCCCTTTTTCACCACAGCAATTATATAAAATAGCAGAGGTTCTGTTGGGGGGTTGTGCTCCGTTTTTGTGTTTGTCTTTGTCCAGTGACGGTGCCCGTGGTTTTAAAATATTTAAAAATGTCTGTCCCCGTAAATGTGTAATGAGACCAGAATTCTTAAAAATCTGTCTATCTATCTATCTATCTATCTATCACTTACCACCGAGTTACTATGGCGGAGGGCAGTTGACTTTTTGGCAAGAAGGCAAGCGGCGAAGTCGAGAAGTGGCAAACTGCAGCAGGCACATGTGCAGAGTTAGAGAAACCGTGTGCATGTTTGCCTTTATAAACGCTCCTTTATAATGGCAAATTATGCCACAGTTTCCCTATGGGAAAAATGGGAACCCATTTATTATATCACTGTCTCACACACACACACACACACACACACACACACACACACACACACACACGTACACAAACAAAAGACGTGGCATTGGCTACTGAAGATCCTTTTGTGTTAAAAAAGTGGCATTTGACCACAAAACATTAGAAATCATCAAAGAATCCTGCAACATCAGTCCAGTTAGCTGATTCCCTCCATTTAATTGTAGTTTTGTGCAGGCAGGCTAATAAAATCGTGCTGCAGAGGACAGGAGGGAGTGCACAGGGTGGGCCTGCAGTAGCAGATGCAAACCCTGTAGCAGGAGCAGGACAGAGTATATTATTGAGGGCTGTGGGTATAGAGGGCATATAAATCCATATTTATTTATTATTTAATTTATTTGTCTCTGGCAGCAGGAGCAGAGCAGAGGGAATTTAGCAGACTTGGAAAGGTGCAGGGGGATTTTATTTGACAAAAAGGTTTTTTAACTGACTGCAGGTGGGCAGCAGGGCACAGAAATCTATCTGCTTGTTTTTTTTTTTTTTTGCCTATTTGTTAGCTTGCCAGTCAGTGAGTGAGTGAAATGTAAACTACACTGCTGTGTGAGACACAAGGTCTCTCAGTAGGGTGGTGTATGGTCTGCCCGGGGTGTGGGGATGGCCTGTATCACTCTTCCTTGTCACCTCACAAGTAGTACATCACTGTCGCTTGTACGTATGCAGGACATGTGCATCACATGGGCATCAAAGAATCACTGGCAACTATTGAAAGTCATCATTGCTAGCATCTGGTGAATGCTGGGTCATGTCGTCATCTGTCATGCATGTGTTGTTTCTGAATGTAGAAAACAAGAAGAGGAGCTGCCTGATCACCCAGCAGGTGGTGAAATGTGCATCTGCGCTGGCGACCTGGGTTCATCAGCACATTCAGTAGCTGGGTCGGGCTGACCTGAGGGCTGTGAAGGTGCTGCCATGCTCCCAGCTCAGGGGGGAAGGAATCGGGTTCTGCCATGCTGGCAACCCTTACTGTTGGCCAGGGAGTTTGCTCCTCTGCAGGGGCAGGCTTACAGTATGCAAGGCTGGCAGTGGGCCGCATGCAACACTGAGGAAGTGGGCAGGGAGAAAACAGAAAATGAAGCCAGTGAGTGAAGCCATGCCCATTCTCCAGCCCTTGGTGCCACCCAGGCCCTTTGATATCTGGATGTGGACACCGGGTGGGGGTAAGATGGACCTCCCCTTCCTGGCCCTGCCATGGGGGTTAATCTGTGGGGAATTAGCTTCACCCCTGACAAGGGTGCCTCTGCTGCTGCAAGCAGCCCAGTGGGTCCCCTCTGTCCACCAGCTGCCTCATCGCTGTACTGCCCGCAGACCACCAGACCGATGCTTCACCCCTGACAAGGGTGCCTCTGCTGCTGCAAGCAGTCCAGTGGGTTCCCTCGGTCCACCAGCTGCCTCCTTGCTGTACTGCCCACAGACCACCAGACTGAAGGTACGCTGCTGAAACTTCTGGCGTATCCACGCTGACTGGCTGAATCCATTCAGCTCTGTTTGCTAATTGGCTGCTCCACTCTTTGAATTCTTTGCTATTCCTATTCCTTTTGGACTTTAAGCTAATTTTATTCACTGATTCTGGTACTGGTTAAGTTTCTCCAAACTGTCCTGTGAATTAACTAAAATGTGAATGTAAGCCTGTTTACAGCAATTTTGCATTCAAGGGTTGTAAGCAGTGCACAATCCTTTAGAGTGCAGGTTTTTACAGGTTTTAAAGTATTACAGCTCTCTTTGTTTGAAGGTCCAGTGGTACATTACGCTGGATCAGAAACTAAGCTTAAAGTGATACAGCATTTTGTGAACACTTCTTTGTGTAGACCAGGTTTCATTTGTGACACAGGTGTAGCTATGCCCTGCAAATAACCCCATTTTTATGTTTGCTTGCACGCATGTGCAAGAAACATAGTGCCATCGTCGGAGATTTCGGAGGTGTGTCACCTCCTCCTCCAATTCAGGCACTGTGCTGGCAGGCGCGGCCCCTGTAAGCCAATGCATTTTGGAGCTGTCTATGACACGCTCCAAAATGCAGTGGCATACAGTTGAAAGGGGGAGCTACGCTTGAGTGAGCAGCGATAAGATAAGGCTGCTAACGTGCAGCTTCCCCACAGGCGCTCCCGCCAGGCGTGCGGCACAGCCCCGCGCGCCACGCTTTGCTGTATAGCCGACGGGTGCCCAATCCCGCCGGCTGTGCTGCGCTCCTTCCGCCTCCCCCAAATGCATACAAAATGCCACGCTGGTGCCCACCCCAGCATGGCAATAATCATATAGCCAACGGGTGCCCAATCCCCGTCGGCTGCACTGTCCTCCCCAGTAGTGAGTGCCCGCTGGGAGCCCACCCAGCGGGCAAGCAAATCAGGGCCAACGGGGGTGCCCAATCCTCCGTCCGGCTGAACGGTTGCCCCCAACGTCCTTGTGCCACGCTGGAGCCCACCCCAGCATGGCAAACGCCCCACGCCGTCCGCTTTTTGTTTTTTACCTGTGAAGAAAACGGTCCAACGGTGAGTCTCCCCGCCCCTCCCACAACCCGCACCCACCCACTGCGCACCCAGCCTCTCACCCCCTCACCCCATACTTACCTCCGGACCTCGGTGCGATGATCTTCGTGGACCGGGAACATGTCTGCACTCTTCAAAGACGCATCGAAACTGAGGAAATGCCGTAAGCTGTATAATGGCTAGATAGGGGGTTTTCAACTTTATTGCATATCTCAGGCATTTTTTGAATTTTGCACCACCATCACAGCCAGACTCATATTGATGTCACTGTCATGGCGCGATTCGGTCCCAAGGGTGATTTCGCAGTGACTGCACAGTGACTGTGAAATCACCCTTCGGACCTGAATAACACCATGACAGTGACATCATTCATGAGAAGGGGTCTCAAAAACCCCATGATGAAAATTTGGTGCCAAAATTCCCAAAAATGACTGTTTTACGAGTGTGCATTGCGCAGTTCCTACGCAGGCTAGTAAGTTCGCGAATTTTCAATATTTTCACTCCAGATTTTCAACATTGACATTTTACCACATCTTCTTATGAGTAGTATAGCTGTCATTTTTCACAAATCACCCAAAATGTGTTTCTGCCCATGTAGCGCACAATGGCGCAGTCGGTGTGCGAAATCAATGTACGGGACAAATTAAGAAAATCAAAGTGACACTGTTCATGAGTAGATATCTTAAAATGGCTAGGTTGAAAATTTGGTGAAAAAAGTCCTGAAAATGACTGTTTTACGAGCGTGCATTGCGCAGCTCCTACGCACGCTCGTAAGGGCGTGAATTTTCAATATTTTCACTCCAGATTTTCAACATTGCCATTTTACCACACCTTCTTATGAGTAGTACAGCTGACATTTTCACATCTCACCCAAATGTTTCTGCCCATGTAGTACAATGGCGAGTCGGTGTGCGAGGTCAATGTATCGACAAATTAAGAAAATCACAATGACACTGTTCATGAGCAGAGGTCTTAAATGGCTATGTTGAGAATTTGGTGAAAAAATTTGTAATGACTTTTACGAGCGCATGCGTCCAGTTCCTATGCATGCTCGTAAGTTTGCAAATTTAATTTTCACTCCAGATTTTCAACATGTCCATTTTATTAAACTTCCTTATGAACAGTACAGCTGCAATTTTTCATATGTCGCCTAAAATGTGTTTACATGTAGCGCACAATGGTGCTGTTGGTGAGCAAAGTAATGTTTAGGACAGATTAAGAAAATCACAGTTGCACTGTTCATGAGCAGAGGTCTTAAAATGGCTATGTTGAAAATTTGGTGACAAAAGTCCATAAATGACTGTGTTACAGTGAGCATTGCACAGTTTCCACGCACCTGTTAGTTCATGACTTTGTAATATTTTCAGTCCAGATTTTCACCAGTGGCATTTTCCACACTTCCTTATGAGCAGTACAGCTGCCATTTTTCACAACATGGTGAAGTGTGTTTTCACACTTTCAGTGCAGAGATGTGTGGTCACTGTGGGAAATCATTGTTCGGCACAGATAAAGAAAATCACAGTGACACTGTTCATGATCGGAGGCACCAAAATGCCTGAGTTGACAATCTGCTGTAAAAATCCTCAACCTAACTATATACGGTGTGCGTTGCACAGTTTCTATGTACGCGTGACGTCACCATTTTTAAATATTTTACTACACATTTGCAACATAGCCATTTTTACACCTCCCCATGAAAGAGTACAGCTGTCATTTTTACATCCTGTTCGAATATTTTGCACCTGTGGAGCAAATGCCGAGTCACTGTGCATAAGCAGCTGCTAACAAACTGATATTCCCCTGTTCATGAGGTGGGGTCACAAAACAAACATGTTGAGGATTTGGAGTGAAAATACCAATGAATGCCTGAGGTATTAGGCTTTTCAACTATAACGTCCCACCCTATAGAGAATGACAGGCATCAGGGGTGAGACTTGGGATTCTTGCCTGTGATGCTCATACCATTCCACACCCTGCAGTCACTGAGAGGCATCGAGGTATGCCTTGGACTCTTTGGCCCCAAAGTTCACCCCATTCTCCTATACTGCACCCATCTCACCGTACTTCCTAATGGAATGGGGTGTGCATAAGGGCCAAAGATTCCAAGGCACACCGTGACACTTGTCAGTGTCTGCAGGGTGGGGTGTGGTGAAATGGCATGGCCATTATGCCTGATGACCCAAAGGCACACCCCAATGCCTGTTCGTATCTGCAGGGTGGTGGTGGGGTTGGCTTCAGTTCAATACTTCACTGCCATTCCTATTATGCAGCTGTCTAACTCCTACACTACCAATCCCAATGCCAGCAAGCAAACATTCGGCATTGACAAATGCTTGTTGTTTTACTTTCTCTCCTTCCTGCTTAAATTTTTTTTCCGTCCATCCTCCCTCTTCTTCCAGCCTTTATTAAATACTCTCCTTCCCCCAGTGGCACCGCCCCTAATCAATCTTCATCCTCCCTTCTCACTAATATTGCAACTACCCTTAAAGATACAGAATGCAGTTATAGGGCCCAACACTTGTCGGTGTTAACCTTAACTCTTTAAGTCTCATTTACTGTGTAGCACCCCCTGCCCCTGAACTAAGTTCTCATCATAGTATTTACGTGGTATTTCTGCCACATATATTAGTCTTCCAATCTGCCTAATTCCAAACCAACGCCTTGACAATAACAAACAACAACAGCTGCACTACTTCTCCATTGGTAGGTTATACAGCCTTCTCACTAGAGAGAGCAGCTGAACTCCTCAGCAACATGAAACCTCTCCTAATGCAGAAGCTTCTGTTATTGACTCTTAGTATAGTCATATTAGCCGACCTCACAGGGGTCCCACGGAATGAACGTGATGAAACTACCTTGGACTCACCCCCTGCCCTGTTACCACTCTAGCAGATGATACACAGCCTGAGGGGCACAAATGCTGACACAACATGCCCTCAAGCCTTCCACCCCCCCACAAACCTTCAGACTGTATGAGCCCCCAGTCATCACACTAACGGGCCTACTGCACAGTCGCGCCCTTATAGCCCACACCAACAGCACTAAGCAAACAGGGATAAAAGCCAGACCCAGCTGGACCCTTTGGTCTCTTCATAAGATGATCCTTCTACTGCTGTTGTCATCTGGTAATGTGCACCCTAACCCTGGCCCACCCCACAACACCATTACCAACAGCAGGGATTCTCAGGATTGTTTCCCTTAATATCGGCAGCTTACTTCCTAAGCTCATGGAATTCCAGGTGTGGGTGACGCTGGTTAATCCAGACATCACAGCTCTCACGTAGACCTGGCTCTCCCCTAAAATCTCCGACACCACTATCTCCCTCAACGGCTACACCTCTTACCAGCCGGACAGACTGTCTAAACGTGGGATGGATGCTTAGTCTATGTCAAATGTGATATCAAATTCCAGATCATGCACAGCAGTATGCACTCGAAAGAGGCTCAAATCCTAAACTCAAAACTCTCCATAGGGCAGCAAAACAAAGTCCTTATGCTTACCATGGGGTATTTACCCCCAGGTCAGCAAGCAGCCGGTCTTAAATACTTCATAAGGAACCAGTAGATGGTGGGCAAAAAGTGGGAACAGATCATAGTCGGTGACTTTAACACTAACTGGCTTTCTCAGGCAGAAGCTTCAGCAAGAGACCAGATTTCTGGACTCTACCTTACCTAAATAGTAACACAAGCCACCCGCCTCAACTACCGAACTGGAACCAGCACACTCATAGACTGGCTCTTATCCTCCCACCCAGAACACATCTCTGAGGTTTCTGTGTTACCAGACAGCCTCAGTGACCACGCCCCAGTCTTGTGTATATGGACAAATAAGTTCTCTAAGCAACCGCCCAAAGTATCCTGTAACCGCACCCTAAAAGCTGGACTCTTGGAAGCTTTCAAACTACTCCTAAAACTGATTGATTGGTCCCCAGTCAAAGAGCCTTGAATGGGAACCAGGCCCTGGACTACTTCCTCAGGACCTTCACCCAGGCCTGTGACATCTTTGTCCCCATCAGAGTCAAAAAGGTTAAAGGTACTACAAACCCCTGGCTCTCAGGCTCACTACTTGCGCTCATGCGCCAAAGAGACAATCTCTGGCATACGGCCAAGGTGACAGGCAAGCAGGCTGACGTGTCCACTTATAGGGCTGCCAGAAACAACTGCACAAGTCTTGTTCACCAAGCTAAAGCCACCTACTATAAGGACCAACTAAACAAATGATGGGGCTCGGGTAAAGATTTCTGGCACTCCTTGAAATCACTAACTAGTAGTGCCCCAAGAGCACCATCAGACCTGATCATCTCAAATACTGGGACAATCCAGGACCCCCTTGATATCACTAATGCTTTCAATTTAGCATTCACGGATCTAACTGACGAATTACTGTATGAATATCTTGTGCCACCAACAGGGCAGAACCCAGGTCCGGATACACCCACACCTACAGGTTACGGACTACTGCCTTTCTATTTCAAGCAGATCTCAAGAACTGAGACAATCAAATATGTCAAGCAGGTCCTAGGCAAGACCAGGATGGGGAGTGACCTAATTGACCTGAAGCTGGTCGCCCTAACCCTAGAGGAGATAGCTGACCCCCTCACTAAGGTTTTTAACTCCTCCCTTAGGTCGAGTGTGTTCCCATATATCTGAAAGCTGGCACTAGTTACCCCTTTTTTTTAAAACTGGAGACAGAACTAACACATCTAACTACAGGCCAATCTCAATCCTCCCCCCTCTCGAAAGCTTTGGAAAGGATGGTCTCAGACCAGCTCACTGATTACTTGGAGAAGTATAATCTACTTGGCCCTCAACAGCATGGTTTCCTTAAAAAACACTCAACACTTTCAGCACTAGTGGAATACACCTCCCAGCTCTATGATGTTTTGGATAAAGGGATGGCAGTGGGGGTCTATATTCATAGACCTCATAAGGGCCTTTGACCCAGTGAACCACCACCTTCTCCTCAGCAGCATGTCATCAAATGGCCTATCTCTAAGCATGGTGACTTGGTTTGGAAGCTATCTCTCCCATAGACCTCAGTGAGTCAGAATAGGAGACACATCCTCGGAGCCAAAGGAGGTGAGCCTAGGAGTTCCCCAGGGATCTATCCTCGGCCCTCTACTCTTTAGTCTGTTCATAAATACCCTACCCTCTGCCTACCCTGCACACATTGTACCCTCTGCTAATGATGCTGTCATATCTGTCCTAGGCAGACACCTGCATGCCATCTCTACTGAACTGCAGGACAGCCACCATAAGCTCGAATCCTGGTTCTGCAAGAACAAACTCCTGCTCAACCACAAAAAAACCAACAGCATGCTGTTCACAGTTCCCCAAACCAAAAAGAAGTGCAGCTCACTGCCAACCCTGAGCCCTAAGGGAGACCCTCTTGAACAAGTCTCCTTATTTAAATACCTACGAATTTACCTCAACAACACTCTCAGTTTCTACAGTCATACTGACCATGTCATCAAGACCACCAACATGAAACTGGGTGTTCTGTATCACCACAAGCACTCCCTACCACCTGCGACTCTGAAATTAGCCATAAGTAACTTAGTACTAGCCACCATTGACTATGGGCTCCCAATCTATGGAGCAGGCTCTGATACTGTCCTCAAGAGAGTCAGCACTCTCCTAAACAAGGCCTGTCACTTAACCTTTGGTGCTGATCTCTCTACCCACACTTGCACCCTCTTCAAGGAGACAGGGTGGCTCCCACTCCGCCTCCGAGCTCAACTCCAAACTTGCATGCTTATCAAAAAAGCCTTGCTAGGGCTTATGCCTGAGTCCATTAAAATGTTTTTTGCAAAGCCGTTACCCCTTAAGCAGACTAGGAGCACTGCAAAAGAGGGACTTCAGGTGCCATTCAAGCTTACTAAACTGGCACAGAGATCACTCACCTTCCTGGGCACAAAGTGGTTCAATGAGCTGCCTACCGTACTCTTAGAATGCACCAAGCTCAGGCAATTCAAAACTGGGCTTCATTCCCAGCTAGAACTAAAAAATATATGTGTTTGCCACACTTAGCAAGTGCTCAGGGCCCCTAGGCTATCCCACCTACCCCTTGGCTCTAACCACCCAACCACTGCCCCCTGCACTCTCCCCCCCCGCTCTCTTCAACAAATCCCCCTACCCAGAAAATACCTACCTTGCATAGTCTACACTACAATAAACTGTCACTCCCCCCAACAGATTGCCCACTCCATCAACTACTTATGTGAACATCTGATAATGCCTACCTTGGGCTGCTTCCCACCCTCCCCCACTGTCACCCTTGGCCGCCACTGGTGAGCTCAGCCTACCACTCTTGCAACTGTCCATGCCCCACCCTCACTTGCTCCCTGTACTACCCAGAGAAGACTCAATCCCTGGCCTCTCCCCCTCTTTCCTGTTTCTAACACTACTATGCCCGCATTTAGTGCTATTACTTACAATGTTAGACTCCCATGTACTAGTAAAACTTACATTGTTTGCCTCCTATGTACTAGTGAAACTTACAATGTTCGACTCCTATGTACTAGTGAAACTTACAATGTTTGACTCCTATGTACTAGTGAAACCTAGACTCCTATGTATTAGTTAAACTTAAAAATACAGTATGTGCAACCCTCTGTAATCTTACTTTGTAATCCACTGATGTGCTATGTCTTATGTTGTCTGTATCTGTTTGTTTAACTGACTCGGAACCTTTGAAACCGAGTCCTTGACTTAAAGGTATTAATCCTTAACTGAAATAAATAAATAAATATATAAATAAAATAAATTGGCCAGCAGTAAGTTCTGGGGGAGGTATGTGCCAGTTATGGTAGGCTAGGGCAGATGCCAGTCTGGCTCCAAGGGAGAAAAAGCCTTATAGAACATGAAAACACAAAGAAAAGAACAGCAGGAGAAAGGGATACGGGGGAAGGAAAGGAGTAGATAAAGGTTCCACCATGCCAGTTACACCAAGTACAAATTCTCCAAGTGGTGGTGGAGGGGAAAATGCTGGTTATGGTGGAACAGGGTTCCATGTCAGAACCATGAACGCGAAACTGCAACTGTGAAAACAGTGACTGCTTGAAGGTTAACTGGAATGATGGCGACAGTTGTTTTTGTAAGGAACTTTGCCCCCCACACCCCCCTTTCTAAATGTACTAACTCTGAGATCATAGCATCTCGGGTGGTGGAATGCTACTGTCTCCATCATTCTGTTCACCATCAAATCGTTGCTGTTTTCACAAACACATTTTTTGCATCACTTTTATCAAGGGCTACCGTGGGACAGGGACTGGGAGTGAAGTCATTGTCAAGGGGCTGTAAAGACAAGGGTTGGGTGTATGATACAATAGCCAAAGTAACCATGATTCCTTGGTGATGAAGCAGCCTTTCATGCCAGTTATCCAGTATATCTGGTGATTAAACCATTCTAAGAAATCCATAAGCACATTCATTTTCTCCTCTTTCTTCTTCAGGCGCCTTCAGTTACTCTACTTGGGGCAGAACTGATCTGTCCAGAAATGTAAAATCTAGTTCCCAAAATAAAATAATCGCTGCCCAATTCCTCAAAGCACCCCCACCCCATTTGTCACTAGTGACTTCTGAAAACAGCATAAGCAAAGGGAGTCAAGTGGCAAACCAAAATTGTGAGTTTGAGTTTGTGATTCACTTTTTCATGGCACATACTTAAAAATAAATAATAATAAAGAGCCACCCAATGGCTTACCAGAAGCACGCTGTGCTTCCATGCTGGCAACCAGGGTTTGGAAGTAAGCCTGAAGAACCAGGAAGAATGCAGCTAGAGCTGGGGAGTGATGCCGAGTGCAGCAACAGCTGGTCCAGGGTGAGAGACATCCAGGCTCTGGCACAGCAGCCCCTCATGGTGAGACAAGGAGACTTCTCCCTCGTGAGGGATGGTGTCAGCTATTGCAACTGTGGCCGCTAGAGGCACCGCAAGATGGGAGGGACTGGAGAGCAGGGAAGAAAACCACATGAAAAAAACTATGTGCCTTGAGTCATCTACATGACAGTCATCAGCTCCTCAGACTCTACTCTGTCTAGAGTCCCACCAGCTTCATGGTGGGGGAAGCTGTTGATGAGACTAGGCGTCTGACAGGGGGCCCGAAGTTGGCAAAGGTGATGCCTTGAAGGTCCAAAAAGCTTGGTTAAAAAAATGAAATAAATAAATATAATCATATATTAAATTAAAATATATTCACCATTCACCCAGTGGGAGAAGCCTTGTCTGAATGTGTGACCATGCTTGGGGGTCCAGGCTGTAGGATTTTCCTCATGTACTGGCCTCTGGGGCATGAGGGGGCATTCTTACAGAAAATCATGGACTTCATCGCCAACAGGGTGTTGGAGTTGCCCAGATGGTTGATTTTGGGAGATTGCAATGCTTGTATCGCTGATGAAATCTTGCTTTTTGGACAAGATCTTCTTCAGGTGATGGAATCGCTGAGCTTCACACAAGTAGTCACTTCTGCAATCCATGAACATTGTCATACCTTAGACTTATTTTGTTTCCCTAGGGCTCGAGATTAATGATCTTAAGATTGATCTGGTCAGTACGTCGGATCACTGTACAGTGAAGTTCTCCTTTGGGACCCCTCTTGTAGTCTGCCCCCCTGAGGAGATGGAGCGATACTGCCCTTCTAAGAGGGATGTGGCCAGAGGGACTCCAGGAGGTGCTGGACATCTCAGGTGTGATGACAGCATGTGAAAGTGGATTATAGGAGGAGCCTGGTTCAAGATCTGTTAGAAAAAAGTGGTCAGTTGCTTGGAGAGCTGAGCGAGTGAGCAGCTTGAGCCGTCGTGAAGCAGCTCCAGGAAAGGAGACGAGGAGAACTGGAAAGGAGAGGTCTGACTTTCCTCCCTGCTACTGTTTCCAACATTGGACTGCTTGATAGCAGTAATCAGACTGATCCGAACTAATCTTAAACTGTGGCAGCTAGCTCAGAGACTTTAAAAAGTGCAGCTCAAGATATTGGACCGAGAGGAGCTCCTGTGAAGCGTTCGGCCCAAGATTGGTGTGAGAGACTGCCTTTGCAGATTGAGAGGTTTGCACAGCATATCGACTGTAATAGCAACCAGCCTGAAACTGAATCAAGAGGTAGAGAAGTAAATGCTGTTTTCATTAAATGTGCTGAATGTTTATTGTGGGTCAAGGCTTACAGTCCAGGGACTCCTGATTGCCAGAAGGGAGCCCATCTTTGCCAGTGACCGAACTGCCTGCCAGCTGGAGGGTTTCACCAGCAAACAAACCGAACTTTGCCAGAAGTGTTCATCTAGCCTTGGGCCTATGCCAAACCCGGCCCAAGCCATCTATTCCTGCACCACTGAATCTTTTCTCAGCGAGAGAGCAGCTTGGGGATACAGCCTCTGCACAGCAAGAAATCACAAGTTGCGGCCACCTAGAGGGAAAGGCCATGAAGTGGAAGTGAGTCGTGCAGGTCCAGCTTCCCCATGCTCTTCTGCACTCTCTATAACAGGTCCTCATACTGCCAGACCATCTTCTTCCTACTGGTGTTGTGAGTAAACTCAGGGTAGCTCCCTGCAACATTTCTCTAAATCATTTTGTGGCATCATCTGATTCTGTCTGTGTGTTACTGGGTTACATTGGACTGGGCCAACTGGCCGAGGATACAAATACCCAAGGGTTTTTGTTATTGCATGTTTAACTGCCTTTCTTTCTACCAAGGGCCCCACTAACAGCTGCAACACAGGCCACCCCAGGCACCGATTCTGGCCAGCCAACATAATATTCTGGGTACCCAGTTGTTGCTAAACTGTTTTACTGTGGGACTAAAGTATATATGAATGCAGAGTAATCTGAATCAAATCAGAAAAGTAGTCATTCTTCTAGATTCACACCCCCACCCTTGTTCATGTCCCCTTAATAAAACTGATTTGTTGTTTCACGTTTAAATTGGCTTATGAGTATATTCTTAATTGGCTTAGAATCACTGAAACCTGTTACAGTATTGAAGGTGCATGCTTGCCTTGTTAACACTGTCTTTACAGAGGGTGCCAGGGTGTTTGTCAGAGGACCAGGCCCTGTTGGTAAGTGCAAGGGGTGTGTGCCTAGTGTTAATGCTTAATGTCAACTGTGTATTAATTGCTGTAAAGGGTTGTTCCACATTACAAGGTTTGTGGTCACTAGGCAGGCTTGTGGGTGGATATAGCTTCCCAGAGGGCTATACCAGGTAAGGTAGATACCCCCCACATACTTTACTCTGGGTGGAGGCATCAAAACATTGAACCTAGGTCCCTCAACCTGTTGTGAAAAGTACAGGCAGGGGCAGTAACCCTAGCAATAGCGCCACCTAGGTGTTACATGCATTATACTGTTGTTTCTGTGAGGTGCCCTGAGCCTTTGGAGAAGAGTGCCATATACAGTAAATAAAACTACTACTACTATCGTATTATTTTATATTGTATTACATAAGACTGTATTACACTTCTATCATATCATTTTATATCGTATTACACAAGACTGTATTATACTACTATCATGTCATTTTATATCATATTACATAAGACTGTGTTATACTATTATCATATCATTTTATATCGTATTACATAAGACTGTATTATACTACCAGCATGTCATGTTATATCATATTACATAAGACTGTATTATCTTCTCGTCATGTATCAGATTTGTTACACTGCAGCCTGTCTAGTGCTATCCAAAGGTTCATCATTCCACAGTGGCCAAAAAAACAAAGGAAATCCTCTCACAACAGTCGCCCAGTTCCTCCAGAAGTAGCCCCAGCCTCCACCACCACCAATCCACTGTACCTGAAAAACAAAAGGATCCTTTGCAGTGTGGGAGTATTTTGCATCTGATACCACAAACCCATGGAAAGCATGATGTAATATGTGTGGTATAGAGATTGTTCGGGGTTAGTGAAATCTGCTCAGACTTTTGAAACCAGTGTTCTGGATGATGATTTAAAACTTGAGTATAGTATCCTGCTGAGGTAACCCGTAATATGGGTGACTGAGATTGAACTACCCGCATATGAGCAACTCAGCCTTAGTGGTTGTAAGGGTAGCAACGGAAGAAGATCAAAGATGCAGGTTAGTGATGGAAGAACAGCAACAAGGTAGGATGGCCAGCAGAAGAGGAGGGACAAGGAAGAGAGTATGTGGGAGGTAGTGTGGTGCAATGTTGCTGAGCTGCCCCTGTGGTGTAGCGGTGAGGGTGGCTGGTTGTAAGGAACTAAGTACAGGCTCTGAGCTGAGCAGGGGAAAGCTTTTTGCATGGGCAATTTTAAAATTTTTTTTGTGACTGTCTCCCCCTCCCTGACATGCACCCCCTGTAGTTAACAATCTATAGTTAGGGG
Source organism: Neoceratodus forsteri (assembly GCA_016271365.2). Classification (NCBI taxonomy): domain Eukaryota; kingdom Metazoa; phylum Chordata; order Ceratodontiformes; family Ceratodontidae; genus Neoceratodus; species Neoceratodus forsteri. The sequence continues at coordinate 199,407,694 of CM028130.1, forward strand.
TGAATGAAGGGTGAAGCCCTCATGGGGGGGTGCAGGGGGCAAAGCCCCCCGCATAAATACTGTTTATGTTTTTTGCCCAGTTCTCGCTGGGAGTGTAAATTGCTGTTTTTCTTTTCGGTGATGTACACTCACTGTAATGGCGATTGCGGCTTGGCGATCGCTGTTATGACGTGGAACCTCCTGCTGATAGCCACATTCATTCCCAATCCCACTCAGGTGAGACGGACCAGCAGCAGGGGCAGTCAGGTCGGGTTAGGTGTGTGAAGTGGAGGGATAAGATTTAAAGGGACACTATCAAGCCCCTTAGTCCTCAAATGTTCCCAGGTTTAAACAACACATGTTATGATTGCTCACATTCTGTAGAGATCATTGATTCAGCTGGTTGTTTGATTATGAATCCTTTTTATGTTGCTTGCACGCATGTGCAAGAAACATAGTGCCATCATCGGAGATTTCGGAGGTGTGTCAGCTCCTCCTCCAATTCAGTCAGTGAGCTGGCAGGCGCGGCCCCTGTAAGCCAATGCATTTTGGAGCTGTCTATGACACACTCCAAAATGCAGTGGCATACAGTTGAAAGGGGGAGCTATGCTTCAGTGAGCACCGATAAGAAGCATAGCTCCCCCCCCCACACGCAGGCATGCGCGCCCCCGCATGTACTGTGTAGCCAACGGGTGCCCAACCCCGCCCGCCGAGCCGCGCCGCCCCCCCCCAGAAGTTGGTGCCATGCTGGGAGCCCACCCCAGCGTGGCAATCAGTCCTTGGCACAACGGGGTGCCCAATCCCCATCAGCTGAACAGCCCCCTGCCCCGTAGCACGCTGGGAGCCCACCCCAGTGTGGCAAACGTCCACAACGCCTTTTTTTTTTTTTAAACCTATAAACAAAACGGTCCCGCGGCGTGTCTCCTGACCCCCTCCCACAACCCGCACTCCACCCACTGCGCACTCCAGCCTCCCCACCCCTCACCCCATACTTACCTCCAGACTCCGCCGACGATCTTGGTGGACTGGGAACACGCCTGCACTCTTCAAAGCCGACCATGAACTGAGGAAATGCCGGTAAGCTGTATAATGGGCTAGATAGGGGGTTCAACTATTACATATCTCAGGCATTTTTGGAATTTTTGCAAATTTTCAACATGGGTTTTTAGGACCCTTCTCATGAATATGTCACTGTCATGGTGTTATTCGGGCCCGAAGGGTGATTTCCGCAGTGACTGTAAATCACCCTTCGGGCCTGAATACCACCATGACAGTGACATCATTCATGAGAAGGGGTCCCAAAAACCCCATGTTGAAAATTGGTCCAAAAATTCCAAAAAATGACTGTTTTACGAGCATGCGTTGCGCAGTTCCTACGCAGGCTCGTAAGTTCACTAAATTTCAATATTTTCACTCCAGATTTTCAACATTGCCATTTTACCACACCTTCTTATGAGTAGTACAGCTGTCATTTTTCACATCTCACCCAAAATGTGTTTCCGCCCTTGTAGCGCAGAATGGCGCAGTCGGTATGTGAAATCAATGTACGGGACAAATTAAGAAAATCACAGTGACACTGTTCATGAGCAGAGGTCTTAAAATGGCTATGTTGAAAATTTGGTGAAAAAATTCCTAAAATGACTGTTTTCGGCGTGCGCATGCTGTGCAGTTCATATATGAGCTCGTAAGTTCACAAATTTTCAATATTTTCACTCCAGATTTTCAACATTGCCATTTACCACACCTCCTCATGAGCAGTACAGCTGTCATTTTTCACATTCTGCCCAAAACATGTTTCCGCCTTATGTAAGACAATCACGAGTCGGTGTGCGAACTCAGTGTATGGGGCACTTTAAGAAAATCACAGTGTCACTGTTCATGAGCAGAGATCTTAAAATGGCAATGTGTGAAAATTTGGTGAAAGAAGTCCTAAAAATGACTGTTTTCAAGTGCTCGTTGCACAGTTCCCACCCCATACCTCATAGGTTTGCAAATTTTCAATATTTCCCTCCAGATTTTCAACATTGCCATTTTACCACACCTCCTTATGAGCAGTACAGCTGTCATTTTCAATCCTGCCGAAACGTGTTTCACCATGTAGCGCATACAATGGCGCAGTCGGTGTGCAAACTCAATGTATGGGACACATTAACAAAATCACACTGACACTGTTCATGAGCAGAGGTCTTAAAATGGCTATGTTGAACATTTCGTGAAAAATTTCCTAACAATGACTGTTTTACGAGCGTGCGTTGCGCAGTTCCTACGCACGCTCGTAAGTTCGCAAATTTTCAATATTTGCACTCCAATGACTTCCAAATACCTAAACAGCACATAGAAGCAAGCAACATTCGGCATTGACAAATGCTTGTTTCTTTTAAAAAGTGAAAAACAGATTGCCCGCCACACTAAACCATTGTTTGTTTACATTTTGTGATAACTCCCACTGCATCTTTCCTGGACTTGTGAATACCCCCAACACAGTCTAGACACTCAAGGTGCAGTGGGAAGAGAAGAGACTTTCGTATCCAGAGTGACTGCACTGTTTGGGGTGTTCATCATGTTCAGGAAGTACGTAATAAGAGTAGACCAATGCTTCAAAACAAAACAAGGTTGGGTATAATTACACCATTTGAATTCATTCCAGTTCTACTAAAAATGAAGCAGATTAAACAACCAACACTAGCAATCAATTTTAGAGCAGGTAAGCAATCATAAAATGTGTGTGTTCAACTAGAAATACTATGACGCAAAAAGGGTTGCCAGTGTCCCTTTAAGTAATCCAAACACCATGGGTGGCAGCACCCTGACCCAAACCGTGCTTCCCTTGGTACCGGATCAGCACTGCATCACAAAGATTCCATCAACAGAAAACCAGAGTCAGTACCAGCATGTGCACCCCAGTCAGTGCTGAATTTGTTGCAAAGAAAACCAAAAACAAAGTATGTTTCCGGAGTCATTACATGCCCACACTAAAATGCTAAACATTTCTCCTGCTTCTTCAAGTGCTGACAGTTTCAGAAACATCTCTTCTCAAGTCTTGCTTTTGAAAACAACATATCCCCTTCATCATCCTCCTCCTCCCTGTTGCCTCCCTCTATCACAAATTATGTTTTCTTGGCATATAAATAAAGCCACATTTATAAATAAAAATGAATAATAGTTACATTAAAATAAAAACCATAGAAGTTGACAGGTTCTGAAAATAAAACATCATCCTCCTCCTCCCTCCATCACAAATCATGTTTTCTCGGCATATAAATAAAACCACATTTTTGAATAATTACCAAAAATAATAATCACATTAAAATAAAAAAACATAGGTTCCTAAAACAACACATGCTCATCATCATTCTCTTCCTCCCTCCATCATAAATCATGTTTCCCTCATTATGTGTCCCTGTGATGTGTGGGTAACACCACCTTCTTCCCTACATACTGCACAGAAGATGGCATAGTAGCACTGGTATTCATCACTATAGGAGGTGGTGGCACCTCTGTTCATGCGAGTCAATTACAGCAGCAGCAACAGTAAGCTGGATGCAGTACTCTTAGATACATAGATACTGTCGGCAGATAAGGGCCACCAGGCCCATCCAGTCTGCCCGTCCATGCTACCTGATAAAGTGGCCAGTGACCCTATCTGGTCACTGACTTTAGCTTTTTCTTCCCGTCTCTAATATTCCTTTATACCGGGTCCCATGCATGTTTGAAGCCTGCCACTGTATGGGTGGCTACCACTTTCTGGGGCAGGCTATTCCATGCATCCACCACCCTCTCTGTAAAAAAGAACTTCCTGACATTACCCTTTATGTGGCTGCCCATCAGTCTCATATCATGCCCTCTTGTTCTGGCACTACTTTTAAGCTGGAATGTGTTGTCCCCTTCCATCTTGTTCATGCCCTTGACGTATTTGAACATTTCTATCATGCCATCTCTCTCCCTCCTTTGCTCCAGCGTATACTAATTGAGGTCTCTGACTCTTTCCTTGTAAGGCACCATCTCTATTTTGTCAATGTCTTTACAAAGGTGTGGCCTCCAGAACTGAACACAGTACTCCAGGTGAGGCCTCACCAGTGTCCTGCACAGTGGCACTATCACCTCCCTCCTTTGGCTTGTGATTCCCCTTCCAGTTCACCCCAACATCCCAGTGGCCTTCCCCACCACCTTGGCTGTCAGCCTTGTGGCCTTCAGATCATCTGTGATTATGACCCCCAAGTCCCTCTCTTCCTTGTAACTGCCTAGTAACTGCCAACAGCTCTCCCCCCAACCTGTAACTTGCTCCAGGGTCCCTGCTCCACACATGCAGGATTTTGCATTTCTTTGCATTAAACCTTAGTTGCGAGGATCTGACCATCTCTCCAACCATTTCAGGTCCTTTCTCATACTTTCCACCCTCTCTGGGGTATTCACCTTGTTGCAGATCTTGGTACTCATTAAAGAAGTAACAGAAATGCTTCAGACACAACTTGTACACAGGTTTGACAGCATCAGATTGGACCCACAATTTGTCATGGCAACAGTACTGCTACAAAGATGTAATTCCCCATGGACACATAGACTACAGGTGAGTCATCCAGGATGCAATGCCTTCATAACAGTTTCTGCCAGTGACATGCAGCAGAATACTGTTGGAATACAATGTGCTCCAATGGCAATTACTCCAATTTGTCATGCAGGAAAGCATTACCTCTTGGTTGACTCTGCAGTACGTCAAACAGAAAAACAGAAACTGTTGTGTACACTTATGGAGAAGCAGCAAAGGCAGCTTGAAAAAACCTGCAAGAATGCATATACATAACCTCCTGTGGATACTCCTGAAATGAACCTGGATCCTTCCCCTTCTGGCTTCTGAAAAAACAAAAGTCACTTGCTACCTCAAATCTGACTAAACCCCACCTCCAGTTATCACATAGCTGAGGTCAGAGGTCAATCAATTAGCATCCCTCACCCAAACTACAGGGCAGGCCAGACAAGCCAAGACTAAATTTGCAGCAATTAAATACAGCAAAGGAATACGCCACCACTACAAGCACACCAAACTAGGATTTAAATTTTCAACAGCCCAAAAACAATTCTAAGTAAAGACGGCAAAGAAATAACAGTGTCACTAAAAGCCCACAAATCTAACTTGAAAACAAAAACAGCAATGAGCAGTTAATGCAAAGCACTGAAATGAATCTGGTTCTTTCCCCTTCGGGCTTCTTCCACTTCTGTACAGATCATGAAGTACTAGTAGAAGGGGTTGGGGGTGTACCAATGTGAAGAGGAGTGCTGCAAAAGGGGCTGCGGCTGCACACCTGGTTAGTTACACTGGGGAGGGCCAGGGTCTAAGATTATTGGGTCCATGCAGAGTCACTATGATATAAAGGACAGCAGCAGCAGTCCCCTTTAGAGCCATGTTTGAACTGCAGTGATAAATCCTTTCAGAGAGGCGATACCTGGAATAAGGCAGCATCAGATTGGACCCTCAGGTTACAATAAAGTAATCACCACACCTACAAATTATGCAGTGCTAGTAGCTTTGGAAAAACAGAACCTGACTGAAGAAGCAGCAAAACTAAAAAGAAGGCACACTAGGGAACTGAATAGGTATAGCTTAGAAAAGGTGTTGAGAGTTAGGGACCAGGTGAACAGCAGGAAGGATACCTGACCAGTAAGGAAACAAACTATGTTACAAGTTCATGTCACCTGGTACAGAGTGTTACTTAGTAAACATCCAAGGAACTAATTAAGCCTTGCTGTGCCGTGGACTGAGCTATCAGTCCAGAATTACTATGCGTTCTAATTCTGTTGGCAGCCTAAGGGTTAATAAACTCACATATGCAGTCAGTCTAGAGCAGTGGGGGTCTGAGGACCTAGTGAATTGTAAAAAATCCTTAAAAACATACCTGCTTAGCCAGGCATTCTCAGGGACTTACTGATTGGCTGCTGTTGTTTTATTGTTTTTAAGTATAACCCTGTGAATTTTATTGTGATTTATTTATTGAAATTTGTTGACCCGGTAGGCCCACTGGGACTAGAAGTCCCTTTTCCGGGGGTGACTGGGGGAAGGGGGGATGCAGATGGTAAGCAACTGAAATTGAACCAGATTAAGCTGTTGGTGGTATTTTTAGTGAATGGGGAAAATTTGGCTAGGACACCGGGGAACTTCCCCTAGAAGAACAAAATTTAGTGAAGCAAGTAATAGAAAAAAGGGTACCGCAGAAAATATGGGATACAGTACGAATGTGCTGTCATGGAAAATTGAATGTTAGGGGGAACCATGCTCATAAAAAAGTAGAAGAAAGGATTTGTAGTAGAGAATCATGTATACTACAGATTGAAACAATGCAACACTTGTTTTTCGACTGCCCTTAAATCATTCAAATGTGGTCATGGTTAGCCCAAAAATGGGCAACACCAGTGTTTGCAAAGATGACATACAGTATAATGAACTTGTATATGGGAAGTTTAACTCAGAATGGGGGAAAATGTATCCAGGAGCTCTTAGAGTAGTATGTGCCATAGTAAAGTGGTGCATTTGGCAGAATAGATGTTTGTTTGTACTGCAGCAAAAAAAATAACACTTTGAATGTGTTAATTGAAAGAATCACAAAAGAAGTTGCAACTTTGTATAAAAAAGAAAAACAATCGATGGCTCCACCTTTAGTAGAATACTGGTAGAGGGCTCTTCCTTTGATATTATTTGAAGGGGTAACATGAGATAGTACTGTGATGTTCTGTGTGGAAATTTGAGGCTAGGAAGCAAGAGTAGAGGGTTAAAGGGTTTGTTTAGTTGTTTTTTCAAAAGCATAACAAAATGCATAACACTGAAAGATTTATATTAATAAGAAATGTAAGAAGTTTTTTCTTTTGTCTTTTGAAATGTATTACGATTTGTTCTCTTTGTTATATTATTTACTAATAAAAAATTCCCCTACTCTTTTTGATAAGTGCCATGGGATCTTTAACATCCACCCTAGCTACCATCAATCCAGACAGATGGGACCTCAGTTTAACGTCTCATCTGAAAGACAGCACCTCAGAAGTGCAGCACCCCCCTCATGCTGCACTACAGTGTCAGTAGTGGGATATTAACCCAAGTGCCAGATGTGGGAACTAAACCCACAGCCCTCTGATCTCCCAGTCTCATAGGCAAGTGTGCTACCTACTGAGCCACTGACACTGTCACTGTGACACTGATGTATTGTAAAGGTGCCCTGAGCTATGGCAGGGCGCCTTATATAAATAACATTTTACTTACTTACTTAATATGTTTTTAGAAACACCTAGAAGTGACTGAGTGACAACACTATTCACAAGTATCAAGTTAGGGAGTGCAAAAGTGACACCTAGGGCTTAATTCAAAGGGTGCATACACATACCACCCAGGTAGGATTTATACCTTGAAAGGCATATTGAGCTATTAGATATGCAGCCCTCTCCACCTAGAGAGGAGAGACACCTATAGCTAATTTATAGAGTTACATATGCCCACCACTCAGATAGGGTTTATCTAGGATTCCCATAATATCTAGATGATCTGTAAGAAATACATCCCCCTTCTCCTAGAGGAGAGGACACTGGGGGCACCAGTAGTTAAAACCCTGCAGTATGCAAGAATAATAATAACCAAGATATTGTGTGAACAAGAAACAAGATATGAAGTTCAGGTGGCAGTAGCACTAAACTACGTGAGAACAATTGAGACCAAAATCAGTGCTATGCAACGTTTAGTGTGTGACCCAGAGTTCCTGGTGCCCTCCAGAAATGGGCATCCAGGTACTCCAGGGCTTAAGTAGGTGATAGGTGCCCAGGGATTGGTGACCCAGAATAGTTGCCACAGGGTAAGGTCTCAACTAGGCATGTAGTTAAAAAGAGTTTTTTTTTCCTCTGCTCGTTTTCCTTGCTTGCTCTGTGATTTAGACCCCCCAGTTGCCATGCGCCAGGAACCTGTGCTCGTGGTTCCCAGGCACATGGGCAGGCAGGCAGGCAGGGTCTGGTTCATGAGAATTCTGGAACAGAATCCTCAGCCTGGTTTGAATGGCAGTAGCCACTCATTTCATTGAGAGGAGCCAGTAGATAAGCCGCACGTGTGAGGGGGAACATTTGGCCAGCGGAAGTAGAGCTAAAATGAAGGGATTTACCTGAAGTTCCTGCATCCCTCCCAATGTCCCAACTGGTCCAGCAGCTTGTTACTCCATCTCTGGTCCTAGGCAGCAGCATTTCAGTTTCCTTGGTGCCCACAGCAATGAAAGTCCCATCGGGAGGGGTGGCAGTATTGAAAGGCCAGACCCTCCAGCAGCAGCACCAGTACCAGCCCAGCAGCAGTAGCAGTCAGTGGAGGTTGTGGGAGTAGGTGGGTCCAGGCCTCCCCACCGATCACTCCGTCTAGTAGTCCTGTCCCCGAAATGAGGAAGTGGGCGGCAGTGTGAGTGACAGCAGCACCATGCCCAGGTGCTGGCCGCCAGACGAGTAAAGAAAGACTTTTATTTTGTTAAAAAAAAAAAAGGAACATCAAATGAATTTGGGTGCTTCCAGGTGCCATCTAGCAACAACATCCATTGGGAGAGCAAGGCCCGGGTCCATGTACCATGCATGGGGCATAGTTAAGGAAATTTGCTCCTCATGAGCCAGAGACTGTGGAGGCAGGCACCTACTAAGCCACCTACAAGGCGGGATTTAAAAAAGCCCTATAGAGACAATGATAAAAGGGGCATGGGCTATGCAGATGAGGTAAAAAATATGAATGATTGCACTAGAATGCCAGATTTAAAGGAGCAATGCACCAGATTGAGGAACTGCTTATGTTTTTATTTTTTTCTGTATGTCATTTAAAGACTGCTTGGGGGTGAATATGTCAAAGTGACATTATGATGTTTGGAGCCCCTTCAGTTGACTTGTTCATTGTCTTGTGTGTGGTTTTGCCTTCTGTAATTGCCCAACCCATGTTCTGCAACCTGCAGTTGCTCAAACTCTGTTCCATAATCTGCAATTGCCCCAAATTGTGTGAACTGAGTGCACTTGAAAAACTTTGCTAAAATAAGCACCACCACAAATGTTGTTTAAAAGAACTTTATTGTACTGTTGTTCCAGACAAGCTTCATCCTCAATAATTCTTTCAGGAGATTCAGTCTTCATCCTTCATCCAGTGACCAAGGTGTGGTCCAATGGCTGGTGTCTCTTTAGTTTCTGCAGTTCTTATCCTCGAGGGATGACCCATTTGGGTGGTTCATGTGCGACCTGATGTTGATAGTCCTCACTGCCTCAGCAGAATGCAATTCTTCAGCTCAGGAAGGGGTAACGAGTATTGGTGGTCTACGATAGGCCTGAAGCCAATGACAAGTATCCTTGCATGGTATTTTCCTTTCTTCTTCTTCTTGAGTGCCCATCCTGGAGTGGAACTGTCCTGGACAGAAAAAGAGTCTCCCAAACTGTTCCACTTTCTCCCTAAATGACTCACACAATGGTGACTGGCCTCTAAATGTACTGCAAAGCTTAATGCATCCCAAATGAATTTAGAGCAATAGTTATAAATTAGTTAACGTTACAGATCTTTTTAGAGTACAGAATTCAGAGCAAAAGTTACAGTTTAGTTGATGGTACAGATCTTATAGTGTTTAGATATTTAGTGTAGATATTTTTATTTTAGAAGTGGCCAAATAAAGATTTTATTTGTATTCCAAAGCTTCATGCATCTCTCTTGCATATTCCAGCTAGTGGCAATTGGCCTGGGTTCCCTTCCCTTAAATCTCCGCCCCCCACCCCCGACGCCTGCTCACTGGGTGTCAGCTGAAAAATCCACCTCCGGGTGGTTGGTGTAGTTGAAATTAACTCTTCGTCCAAGATGTAGCTAGGTGGACCTGCCCTGACCCAACCTAGCCAGCTAGAGTGTGATCAGTGTCAGCAGCCTTCCTCGTGCCCATCACAATAGTATAGTATCTTACTAGTGAAGCAAAATACCAACAGGCAGAGTTCTGAGGCTGTGTCCAGAGAGTTTGATTTAAGCAGTGTAACCAGCCACCAGCTGACTCCCATAGTTAACTCTCTCAGGCAGACTCCCATGTCCTTTTCATTGAAGCCCTAGAGCTCTGGACCACTATTATGGAGTCTCTTTAGAGAGGTGAGGCCACACTCTTGAGTCCCATCTGAGCACCTGATCAGTTGCAGGCACCCAATGGGAATAAAAAACTGCAAGTCCCTTTGTGAGAGTCTGGAAAGAGAGTGAATAAGGCATCCTGGTATTTTTGGCAGTCGATGGGGGGAGGCAGAAGGAGAAGCCCTCTCAAACCCGAGCTGATGATGGGTCATATTTTGTGTGCGTACCATGTTTTTCAATAAAATGTTCCCTGCACTACAGCCAGAGTTTTAATTGTATGTCTGAAACGGTGGATGTGGCAAGTCAGGTGCCAGTTCACATTATATCACAAAGTTGGTATTATTTTTAATCTTTTGGAGAATGTAACATTTTTTAGCTAAGAATGACTTTATCTTTCAGAATGTACTCTGTTACCTTGTCATACTGTCAAATGTGGAGAGGGATGACATGGGTAACACAAGGGAACTGAGCAAGTAAATGGGTAAGGTCTGTGGTCGGTACACCCCACCCCCCCCCCTTTTTTCTTTTGCTGTCTCCTTTTTGTTTAAAATTTGCTCACTTAAGTAAAATGTGACAGCTTTTTCGTTACAATTTGTTGATTGTTTCCATACTAAACTGGGTTATCTGTCTCAGTTTCTTACTGGTTTGTTTTGATTTGTTTTATTTTTTTCTTTAGTAAAATTCCCATACTCTTCTTGGATAAATACCACGGGATCTTTTACTTCCACCTAGATTGTGGCCAGAGATAGGCAGAAGGGATCTCAGTTTAATGTCTCATCCCAAGGATGGATAAAATGCTCTGTGTTGTGCTACTGTGAGTGGAGCCAGTGTTTTTCAAGCCCGCTTCCCTGTCTCATATCAATGTTTACCACCTGCGGTCACCCTATGTGGTACCCTTGTATATATATCCAGCCTGTATCATGTAACGTGCATTTCATGTATATACTGTTATTACCTATCTGTGTTTGTACTTTAAGTGTTTATGTCACAGGACCTCCTTGTGAATGAGCTTGCTCAATGGAGTTTTCCTGCAATAAACTTGAACTTGAACATAAACCTGAACCTGAAAATGCTCTGTGTTGTGCTACTGTAAGTGGAGCCAGTGTTTTTCAAGGCCCCAAACCTCGGGATTGGCATCTTTTGGCAGTTAAGCAAAGGGCTACACGCCCCAGTGGGCCAAAGTCTTATATGTCAGCATCCCACATGTACCTGGCATAAGTTTTGCAAGGGTCCAGAGAAAGCCTCTTGCAAAAATACTATCTGCTACTGCTTTTCAGTACATATGTGATGCCGGTTGGCCCATACTTACTAGACCACCCTTTGGGTGATCGCTAGGCCTTACATCAAGAAGTGACAGCATGCGTTAAAACTCAGGATGCACGTTGCTGTAAAGTGAATTGAACTGTCGCAGCCCATCCAACCTGCTAGACACGGGAGAGAAAGGCTTGGGGTGGACCGTGCATGATGCAAGCAGAGATGCATTGGGAGATGTGTTCCTAAGACATGCCTAGAAATGAACCTTAGCTTAGTGTGCCTTTCCCAGCGACAAATTCTAAACTAAATTAAAAAAAAGTATCCCTTTCATTGGTTTGAAATCCAGCCCAGACCTAGGATATAGTTCTTTTAGTTTTCTAACCCTTATGCACCCAACATAACAATCATTCTCTATTTCATAACGAGGGTGATATTACATTGCAGCATAAATCAATATCACTGATTATACACCATTAACAGATGACATTATGAAGACTGCTGCTTATCCCCATGGTATTCCAGGCTTTTAGCTGGCCGTACATTCAACTTCACGAGCTGCATTTTCCTCATTTAAGGGTAGCTGCTCCACATTATGTGGAAAAGGGGTCAGGACGGAGGACCACTTCTAAGGCCATCAAGCCTGCCAGCCTTTTTAATTTTCTGATCTCTACACAAGAGGTGAAGGCCAAGGTTCACAACTCGAGGGCTGTATCTCTTGCGTGAAAGCAAACCAATGTGTAAGTGGTGCAGTTCTGAAAGCACACAGTCTGTCAAAACATAAAAATTCCAAACAATTGCTGATAATCCCCTTGACAGTTTCCAGAACAATCCTTGGATGAAAGGTGTGCTGCCTCTGTTTCAGCCATCCTTGCTATTGTTTTGTTCTGTCAGCCTACCTAGAGGATTCTCTGTATTGTAAAATGGATATACAAAATGCTGAAAGCTGATTGGTGGAGATACATTTTTCTCTGTGATATTATCCTTGCACAACCATATACAGTATGTGAACTTTGAGTGCTCACAAAATAGCTCATGTACAACAGTAAACACCTAACTAGATCCATTTTATAATTGCAATAAGGTAAAAAAAGGCAAGTGTCACTGAGACAATGTCACTTCCAGGAGGCTAAAGGTACTCGTACCTTCTCCTCATGTCTCACAATGCACTCAAGGTGTGACGTTATCCCATCACGATACTTGCCCTGGTGTGCCTTATTGTTTAAATAGCTGACTGAGACATCAGACAAGAAATCTGTAAGCGCAAAACTAGGATACAGAGTTAGTTTGGGTTGACATCTGTACCCCTCTGGGCCAGGTCACAGTCTAAATCTTTCAGTTATGAAGGAGTGCCGTACCAGACTCTGACTCAGCCAACAGAAGTGTTGCCTATACTGTAGAATAATGATCACTGGGAAATGAAAATGTAGGTTGTTTTCTTTTTGATGGTACAATGTAATAACAACAGAAACTCTCTGACTTACTGCGGGAGTGTGACAAAGCGCTGTTCGATACTTAGTGTCTTGTATAGCGTCATCCCATACACTGCCCCCTGCCCCTGTGAAGAGCTCTGCACATGCAAGGTGCAGGAGCACGTGGGTATGGATGCCGACCTTTGTAGACCAGCATATGGGTGTGCAATGAGCACCAGACATATGCTCACTTCAAGTGTATCCTTGCCAGCTTTGTGGATCTAGCTTTAAGTCTCTAAATATTTCAATTGTATCCCTTACTGAAAAGTTTTCCTTTTTAAAAAATGAGATATAAATTTATAGTGACTGGATTCATTTTACCATGCCAAGGCATTCAATTGATTTGTTTTAGGTGAAAAATTGTGTAGTGTCTAAATGACATAATGCAGTTTCCCATGGAATGTTGCCATTCTGAGAATTTGGCAGAGACAGAAGTGATAAAACTGCAACTTAGTGTCACACACTGACTTTTTTTGATTAAGAATATTTTGTCAGTACATCTCAACAGTGAAAATATGCAGCACAGGTGGTATAGTTTGATTAATCTTCTAGAGCGGGTGTTTACCCGCCAACAAAGAATATGTCCTAGGTAGGTAAGGCACAAAAAGAAAGCATAAACATCTTATTAAATAACATTTTAATATTTACAAATATTGAATGTTTAAGACAATTTTATTCCATGTGATTACTGACTAAAGTGAAAAAGCACTGCAAACTGAACTCTCAATGGGGATATGGGATCTTCAGGCAATTCTGTTCATGGTCAGGGGTCCTCAGGCATGATGGGTCGTGAACGGCGGTTTTCAGGCTTGCTTAGTCATGATCAGGGCCTCATTGTCAGAAAGGTTGAGAACCCTGCTATAAGAGACACCCCTTCAGGAATCCAGTTGACTTATTCAAAATAACTTGAGTTAGCTAGCAAGACTTGTAAGTTTTTTTTAAATTTATATTTATTACAGACACTTTAACAATAAATACAGACAGTACAGCTGCCAGTACATAATGCATGTATCCATGAGATGCAATTGTACTTATAAGGTTTTTTTTTTAAAAAAAAGAAAGAAGTCAATATGTCACCTTGGTATATAGAATAACTTATGGGGCAGATATTCCACTCCAAATATAGCAGTCAGAGTCATCTCCAGCTAGGATGCAAGGTTCTAATTCTTCAACATTATATATACAGTAGAGTCCATCAATGCCGTATATTTTCAAACCTTGGATACAAATTCTTGAGTTGTGCAGTTAGCTTTTCCATTCGATACACTCCGAAACAATAATTATGGGTGACTTCAATATGGACTGGCTCACTGCAAAATCTCGCTGGCTTAAATCCCTCTGTGACGAGCTTGGACTTGTACAGCTAGTCACCGAACCTACAAGGAACAATATCTCCAATCCTACCAACAGCTCCATCATAGATGTCATTCTAACCACACACTCCCAAAAAATCTTCCATTCAGCAGTGTTCCATAATGACATGAGTGATCACGGTGTGGTGGTATGCACAAGACTACAAACAAAAACCTGCCAACAATCCAAGCTCAGAACTAAGTGGTCTTTTCGCAAGTTCAATGTGGCAAGTTTCCTGCTTGATTTGAGCAGGGTCAGATGGCAAGATTTATTTCTTGCTAAAACTGCCGACGAAGCCGTCTCCATCCCTAATGTCAACCTTACTAACCTGGTAGACAAACATGCCCCTATTATCAAAGTCAGGGTGAGTAACATTTCTTAGCATTGGTTTACCCCAGACCTTAAAGCAGCGCTTACCAGCAAAGATAAACATTGGGCTAAGGCTAGGCACTCTAAGAGCCCTGCTGACTGGCAGGCCTTTAGAGTTGCAAGGAATGCCTGTGTAAAAAGTATCCATGCTGCAAAAGCACACTTCTATATCTCCACCCTGGAGCAAGCCAAAGGGAACTCACAAAAAATTTGGAGGACAATTAAATCTATTGAAGGCTGGCCCTCAGCCCCGTCTATTCCATCTAAGATAATTACCAATGGGAAGCTGGTTGAAAACAAGCCCCAAACCCTCGAGGAACTTAATTCACATTTTGTTACTGCAGGACTTGCTTTCGACTCCTCACCCTATGCTAACCATGTTAAAAATTACGCTAGCTCTACCTCTGCTATCTGCACTTCATCCCATCCCTTTCAACTACGAACTATTACCTATAAAGAAGTTGAAGATACTCACCTTAATCTAGATCTTAGAAAGAGTGCCGGGGATGATGGACCTGAACCATTTTTCCTGAGACTAGGTGCTGCTCACCTCTCTGCCCCATCCTTCATATTTTCAATCTATCCATTACTTCTGCCTCAGTTCCATCTTGCTGGAAATCAGCTCACATACTCCCTCTTTTCAAATCTGGAGATCCCTGTGATTTAAACAACTATAGGCCTATCTCCATCTTGCCTATCCTTTCCAAAATTCTTGAGAAGCTAATCCATAATCATTTGAAACAACATATCGAATCCCACTCTCTCCTAAACCCTGCCCAATCTGGGTTCAGGACTAACCACAGCATTGTCACTGCTTTGGCTAAGGTCACTAATGACTGGATCTCTGCAGTGGATTCCAAGAAGATCACCGGTGCAGTTTTCTTGGATTTTAGTAAAGCATTTGACACTGTTGACCATCTTCTCCTAATCAAGTGCCTTACTAACCTAGGTGCTACTCCATCTACAGTGCAATGGTTCACCAGTTACCTCTCTGGTAGGATGCAGAAAGTCAAAGCAGATGGTCTTCTCTTGGCCCCGCTTCCAATTGCTAGGGGAGTCCCCCAAGGCTCTATTTTAGGACCGATTCTTTTCTCTATATATATTAATGACCTTGACTCTCACATAATGATCTCAAGTCTTCACTTCTTCGTTGAAGACACTGTGTTATACACCTCTGGCACAACTCTAGCGGAAGTTAGGGAATTTCTGCAAGCCGACTTTGCCCAACTTGAAACTAATCTTATTGAAGCAAAGCTCCTTTTAAACACTAAGAAAACCAAGGCAATGATTTTCTCTAGTAGTCCTTCTATCAGTAACCACCCTTTGCTTCCAAATAATTTTATAGTTACCTCTCTGGGTGAACCACTAGAAGTAATTACTAAATTTAAATATCTTGGCTTCTGGATAGACAATAAGCTTTCCTTCAATGACCACATTGAGAACTTATCTAGGAGGTTAAAAACACAGCTAGGGTTTTTCTTTAGAAATAGATCTCTTTTCCCTCTTGCTACCTGAACCAGGCTCGTACTGGCCACATTTCTTCCCCTACTTGATTATGGTGATTTCATTTACGCCTCCACGGCAATCTCTAGCCTAAATAAGCTGGACGTTCTCTACCACCGTGCTATACGGTTCGTCACCAGTTCCCCCTACGGAACCCAGCACTGCGACCTGTACTCAGCTGTTGGCTGGATGTCACTTGCCACCAGACGCTTGCTCCATGCTGGGATCTGGACCCTCAAGATACTTCTTCACAAACTGCCAAGCTATATAACGTCTCTTATTCACATCTCCCACAGTGCATATTCACTTAGGAAATCAAATTTTATCCTGCTTGACGTCCCACGAACTCATACTATATTTGGCCATTGAGCCATTTCATTCTCCCTTCCTGCCCTATGGAACCAACTCCAATCCACGCTGAAACTAACCAGCACTGTCTCAATTAACCTCTACAAAACATTATCCTCATCCAAAATAAAAGATCCCTGTTGCTGCCACTAAAATCCCCCCACCCCCATGTTAGTTACCCATGTTCCTATTGCTTGTGTTCGCCTTAATCAGGACCATAGCACATAAGTCACAAACAGTAAAGTGCCATTGTCTCAATACCCAGATTTGCTTATTCTGCCTCTTGTCTCCTCTAATACTCCTACTTCTCCCTCTTACTCTCCTAACCCCCAGCCTTCTTCTCTTGTCTTTAATCCTCAACTCTACCTGTCCCACTATGCTTTCACCTTCATACCTACACATTATACTATTTCTTTGAATGCACCTAGCTTAACTGATAACGAAGCCGATGTTTCTTCCTGAATTCTGCCATATATGATTGTATCCATTCGTGACTTGCCATTATTGAACTCAGTAAGCACTTGAATTTCTATTGTAATGATACCTGTATGTAGTGTCCTTATGTCTTTGTACGTGTTCCAGGTCCTCCTTGTGAATGAGCTTGCTCAATGGAGTTTTTCCTGCAATAAACTTGAACTTGAACTTAAACTTGAACTATCATCAGCTCCTGCCAAAAGACTTATTGTTGGTATCATGGCTGACAACCAGCGGGTTAGTGACGGTTTTCTTAGCTACCATAAGGCAGAAGTTCAACATGGTTCGAATTACTGGGGTCTGGGATCCCTGAGGTAGACTCAGAAACTGGAAAGTTCGGAGGTGTTAAAATCAAGGAGGTACCAGGAGATCACGTGATGCCTTCCTGCTAGACGGACACGCAGTGCCCTCACTCCTGCGTCATTTCATTAAATTACAGTTTCTTTTGCTGGACTTGGTGAAATTTTCCACACTACACAGATTACCAGTGTGTCTAAGAACAAAAGGAAGCATCCGAACGCTAGATCCTGTCTACTTCTGCAAGCAGCTTGTCTGGATGGAGGCTGAGATGAAACAGGCCCTTCCAAATCATATGCCACCTCAGACGCCGGATAAACATTCTAAGAGGCCCAAAAATCAAGGAGCTATGTTGGGGAAGGGTGGTCAACCTACTAGCACAATGGCACCTCTCTCAGAGGATAAATTCCTTGCAGAGCTTGCACCGCTCAAGGCAGCATTCCTGGACATCTCATCAGATTTAAAAACCATCAAGGCTGATCTGAGGGAGACAAGCAAAAAGCTCACAGATATTTCAGCCCATACCTCTTCTCTGGAAGCATGGCAAACTCGTGTGGATCCGGAGCTTGTATCTTTATGGCATAAACTCTCAAAGATGGAACTAAAGCTGGAGGATTTGGAAGGCTGAAGCAGACGTAACAATCTAGCAATTTTTGGCCTTCCTGAAGAAGTTGAGGGTTCAACGCCAGTGTTATTCACCCAAAAATTACTGGCCAAGATAACAGGCCCTCTCCTGTACTCCCCAACCTACATTGTGGAGACAGCTCACAGGTCTCTGAGGCCTAGACCACCTCCGCGTGCTCAACCTCGACCCTTCATCCTTCAGCCCCTAAATTACCTGGACAGACAACATATGCTTACAAATATTAAGGAAATCCAGACCATACAGTGGGAAGGCTCCACGTTTAGAATCACCCAGGATCTCTCAGCTGCTGTCCGTCAGAAGAAAGCAGCTTACCACTCTTCAGTGACAAAGTTAATCACGGTGAGTATTAAATCTGGCATGCTGTACCCTGCTCGGCTGTCTGTTCTTCACAATGGAGCTTGGAAAACCATTGAGAATGCAGAGCCAGCTGCTAAAGACCTTCCGATCCTCTTTCAGAGACCTCTTCAATCCACGCTGAAACATCCTGATCAGCGAGCAGAGAGATACTGGAATTCTATCTGGGCTATTAAAATTAGAAAATAAACATAATACAAGCACAACTAAGGGCTCACACTTATTTTGCCAGTGGGCTGCTGTTTAACTTTTGGGGAGAACCTGAACATGTGTAGTACCTTGAGAAGAAAGGGTAATCTGTAAACATTTCGCTTTTCGGCTCCATTGCCTATTCTGATCACCCAGGGCTCCACTTTTCACAATCCTCCCTGCACGATATTGCGCATGATTGTACCTGCATGAACATGTGATCCAAGCCTACCATCGTGAACATGCGCATATTCGCAAAGCGCTGAACGGAAGCTTGTTGGCCCTGTGACCTACACCAAAAATCTTTCAATACCATTTTCGGGACTGGCACCCTGTCTACTCGTGTAAACAAGGAACTCTAAATAGTTATTTCCTTCGGATTCCCCCCAGTCATGTATACGCGACAGTACCTATGGGGACTTATCAAGTCTATACTTACTTTTGTTATATTTTCCTGGGCAGCAAGAAGTGCTGCCTACAGGACTTAGAGCTGCTTCATGGAATGTATTTGTTTCATTTACATATTCAGTGGGCACTATATGCAAAGTAAATATAGTCCCTGGTTTGTTTATGATTCATTCCAGGTAATACTGTCAGTATCAGTGGCTCAGTAGGTAGCACACTCGCCTCTAAGGCCGGGAGATCAGAGGGCTGTGGGTTCAGTTCCCACATCTGGCACTTAGGTTAATATCCCAGTACTGACACTGTAGTGCAGCATGAGAGGGATGCTGCACTTCTGAGGTGCTGTCTTTCGGATGAGATGTTAAACTGAGGTTCCCATCTCCCTGGACTGGTGGTAGTTCAGGTGGATATTAAAGATCCCATGGCACTTTTTGAAAAGAGTAGGGAAATTTCCCTGTTGTCCTGGCCAAATTTCCCTCATTCACTAAAAATACCACCAACAGCTTAATCTGGTTCAAGGTCAGTTGGCATTCATCTGTATCCCCCTCCCCCGGGTCGTGCCTGAAAATAGGCAGGATTTGTCTAGTGCACTTACCCGGTCAACAAAAACTAAAATAAATACTGCTACGATATAAATCTGCCATGCCATGACCTGACACAGTATCAGAATTTATAACACTGTGCTAGGATATGGCAGGATCTTTTTGGTTTCTTTTTCTTTGGTTTAAGGAAGGCAGAATCATGGATACATATTGGATGAGGTGGAGGGTTTCACTAAAGTTCAGCCTTAGTGCTGCAGTCAAAGAATTTTTTATTTTTCTTTCACCTGGTAACCTCAGCTTGCAAACTTAAAGCTACATATCTAAATCAGAAAGTTGTTTACCAAAGTAAAAGGACGGTACATGTTCAATTAATAATTAAATTTAGATATTTCAACTTACAAAACTATGTGGGAGTGGGAGGAGGAGGGCATGAGGGCTACTAGTTGGAAAATAGTCATGCATCGGCTTTTGGGCTTGGGACCTCATCTAGGGCTAAGGCCTAAGGGGATTCATTGTGATAATATACCTGTGGTTATATGGGGTCCAGTGGGGAACGGGGTTCTGCTAATGGTCACACTGTTTGTTGAGGGGTATTTTGCAGGGGCTGTTTGAAGAGGCTTGGGGGTAGCATGGGGTGGGCAGGGGGAGGGTGTTCTACCGGAGAGTGCTGTTTGGGTTTAATTTTTTTTTTCCTCCATTTTCTCCTTCTGTAGGCTGGAATATGCTTTTGTCACAAAGCCTGTTTTCCTAATAGCTTGGTACAACAATGACTACCTTTAACTTTTGCTCTTGGAATATCGAGGGGGGGTGCAGTCAACTGCCAAAAGTATGAAACTTTTATTGCATTTACATAAGTTGCAAATGGATATTGTCTTCCTGCAGGAAACTCACCTTCCCCCCTCCCAGGTCCTTCAATTATGTAGGGCCTGGGTGGAGCAGATTTATGGTTCTGGATTTGACACAAGGAAAAGAGGGGTGGCAATCATTATTGCCCGCAGGGTGCCATTTCATCTCCTCCAAGAGACTGTAGACCCACTTGGTAGATACATTGTTCTGCGGGCAATCTTGGGCCACTTAGAAATTGTGTTAGGCCCCATTTATGGTCCAACTAGCGATGACCCATTGTTTTTCTCCAATTTAATGAACATTCTGTCACCTTGGACCTCTTTACCTATTATATTAGGTAGCGATTGGAACTTGGTTTTGAATAATCAGCTGGACAGAACAGACCACTCGTGGCAAGTCCCAACCTCGGGTCAGAAGGCACTAGAGGATTTCATGCATTCCCTAGGCCTCGTAGAGCCCTGGAGAATTCTGAATCCAGACGGTAAGGAGTAGTCTTTTTATTCCCTACCCAATCAAACACATTCCAGAATAGATTGCTTTTTGATGGCGGTTAACCTCCTTCAAGAGATAAATGCTTGTTTTTACTCACCAAAAGTATTATCAGATCACCACCCAGTATATGCCAGAATTAACCTAGTCCCCTCCCTAGTTAGAGACAAGATATGGAAATTCAATAACAAACTGTTAAAATCCAGGGAATTCCAAGTTCAACTCCAATCCTTCATCACATCCTTTATGGAAACCAATTCACTCTCTAAGGACAAGGTTGACATTTTATGGGGATCTTTTAAATGTGGGCTTAGGGGAGAAATTATCCACTGGGCCACCACATGTAAAAAGTTTTTATCGGCCTCTTTCGCTACACTACTAGAAAGCATACAAGCTGCGGAAAGCCGTCTCACCCCTGCCTCTCCATCGGAGGACTTAGAATGGTTAGAATCTCTTAGGGCTCAATATAATAGGTTAATTGGGGAAAAAGTAGAGTGCCTACTACTTCGTTCTAAAATCTCCTATTTTGATCAAGGGGAGAGGGCTGGGAAACTACTAGCCCTGAGGTTGTGCTCACAGGAAATGGACAGAATTGTCCCTTCCATCCTAACAGAGAAAGGTCAACTTTGCACTTCCCCTCAGGATATAGTTGAAACATTTAAAAACTATTACCAGGAGTTATATGCACCACCCCAAATCCCCTTCTCAGCTACACAATTGGATTTTATCCATTAAGACATTGCCCTTCCACAACTTTCAGATTCCCAGGCTGCAATACTAAGTGCTCCCATAACTCTTAAGGAAATTTATACAGCCATCGAGTCACTGCCACTGGACACATCTGGATGGCTTTACATCTAATTTCTATAAAGAATTTAAGGTCCAACTCTCCCCTAGCCTTCTGAACACCTTTAGATGTCTTTTTGAAGCTGGGCTGTCAGACCTCTCATTAACCACTGCAACAATAGTTGTCCTCCCCAAGCTAGGTTGGGACCCCTTAGGGTTGCAAACTATAGACCGAACTGGCTTATTAATGTTGACATTAAAATTCTAGCCAAAATCTTGGCGAATTGGATGAGCCTGGTCTAGGACTCACTGATTAGTAGACAGCAAGTTAGGTTCATGAGAGGCAGACTCTTGACGAACCATTTCAGAAAACTGTCTTGCCTTTTCTCTGTGTCCAGGGAATTCTCAGCAGCTGCGGCCTTGGTTTCCCTGGATGTAGAGAAAGCATTCGATAGGGTCTCATGGGACTATTTATTCTCTATCCTACCCAAATTTCATGTCCCCAACACGTTTATCCGCTGGATAAAAATACTCTATACCTCGCCATCAACTAGAGTCTCATGCAACAGTTCTGTATCCTCACCCTTCTCTCTGTACCAAGGTATGAAGCAAGGATGCCCACTCTCCCCATACCTGTTCAACTTGTTTCCAGAACCCCTACATAGAAACATAGAAACATAGAATTTGACGGCAGATAAGGACCGCTTGGCCCACCCAGTCTGCCCATTTCCCTACCTACTGGATAAGCTGCAGATCCTAGTTAACCAGCAGCCTACTTCTTTCTACCCCAACCCCCCAGAATTGCCTTATGACTATCCCATGCATGCTTGAATTCCACCACTGATTTTGACTCCACAACCTTCCTCCGAAGGCCATTCCATGCATCCACAACCCTCTCTGTGAAAAATACTTCCTTAAATTACCTCTGAGCCCCTCTATCTTCAAATTGTGCCCTCTTGTTCTTGCACACCTCTTTTTTTGAAAGATGCTACCCTCTTGGACTTTGTTGATTCCCTTGAGGTACTTGAAAGTTTCTATCATGTCCCCCCTCTCCCTCCTTTCCTCGAGGCTATACATATTAAGCTCCTTAAGTCTCTCTTCATATGTCCTCCGGTGCAGACCCTGCACCATTTTAGTTGCCCTCCTCTGGACAGCTTCCATCCTGTCTATGTCTTTGCGGAGATTGGGTCTCCAGAACTGCACACAGTACTCCAGATGGGGTCTCACCAGCTGTCTGTACAGAGGGATAATAACTTCCTTGTTTTCTACTGGTGATGCCTCTCCCTATGCATCCCAGTATCCCCCCAGCCCTCCTTGCTGCCTTCTCACATTGCTTGCCCACCTTTAGGTCATCTGATATGACTACCCCCAGGTCCCTTTCCATTTTTGTTGTTGTTAGTATCTCACCCCCCATTGTGTACTCTTCCCCTGGGTTTTTGTTTCCCAGGTGCATTACCTTGCACTTCTTAGCATTGAATCTAAGCTGCCATACATTTGACCATTCCTCTAACCTTTGCCAAGTCCCTTCTCATCCTTTCCACCCCACCCTGTGCATCAACTCTGTTGCAGATCTTAGTGTCATCTGCAAAGAGACATACTTTTCCTTCCAGTCCTTCTGCAATGTCGCTTATAAAGACATTGAAGAGGACTGGTCCTAATACTAAACCCTGCAGTACCCTCACTAGTAACCCTCCTTTCTTCTGAGTGGACTCCATTTACTATTACTCTCTGTGTCCTATTCTCCAGCCAATTCTTTACCCAGGCTGTCATCTTGGGACCCACTCCCAGGCTGGCTAACTTATATATTAATCTTTGTGTGGGACTGTGTCAAATGCCTTGCTAAAGTCTAGGTAGGCCATGTCCACAGCCCTCCCTGATCTACTACTTTGGTCACCCAGTCAAAGAAATCTATCAGATTCGTCTGGCATGACCTTCCCGCTATGAATCCATGCTGCCTAGGGTCTTGTGCCCCTCTGGCCTCTAGATACTCGACAATTCTTTCCTCTAGAAGTGATTCCATCATTTTCCCTATCACTGAGGTTAAACTAACAGGTCTATAGTTTCCTGCTTCTGCCTTGCTCCCACTTTTGTGAAGGGGAATCACATCTGCCCTCCTCCAGTCCTCGGGTACCACCCCATCCTCCCATGATTTGTTAAAGAGGGTAGTCAGTGGTGTCACTAGTTCTACCCTTAGTTCTTTTAGAATTCTGGGATGAATCCCATCAGGCCCCATTGCTTTGTCCACCTTCAGTTTTAAGAGTTCTTTCAGAACCCTTTCTTCTGTAAATGGGCTGGTATCAACTTCTGTATCCAGAGTGTTACTACTGTTTGTTTTATGTACCTCCCCCTCTTCCTTTGTAAATACTGAGCAAAAATATTTGTTTAGTAATTCATAAATTCTTAAACTCAAACATTTCCCCAAGCATCTTCAGCATATGAGTTTGTAATACAGAATATAAACTGTCTGTATACACGGATGGCATATTGATACATATCTCATCACTGCCACATCACTACCTGCTGCTCTGCAGCTCACATCACAGTTTAGTTTGATCTCTAATTATAAGTTAAACCTATACAAAACTGAAGTGATGCCGCTCAATAAATACAGCACCAAAGCGGATCTACAACACTTGGGGATACTGTGGGTGAAAGATAACCTGAAATACCTTGGGATTGTCCTTAGTACACCCCCACCAAAAAAAATCAAACAGAACAACTTGGACTCAGTAGTGACCACTATTAAAGCAGACCTCAATCGATGGAAACTGCTACCCCTAACCCCATGGGGTAGGCTCAGCATCATTAAAATGAACATACTACCCAGCCTACTATACCCTCTCCAGATGTTTAACAAGTCCCTCCCCCAGAGTTGGTTCTCTCAACTTAATAAAATCTTAACTTCTTTCCTCTGGCAAGGCAAACAGGCTAGAACAGCATATGTCAAATTAATGTGACATAGAAGGGATTGGGGACTACAAGCACCCAACTTCTATTTATATTATCTTGTTATACATTTAGCGAGATCTTTACACTGGTTCGAACGCCCCCAAGACTCCTCAGTCAACTCATATATCCCTGTATGGATAGACATCGAACGTGCACTATGTTCCAACTATGGTTTAGAGGTCAGAGCACTACCTTATCTATTGAAGAAACAACTACCTAGCCTGTTACAGGACACTTCCCTAGATGATTCCCTACTGTCTCAAGACCAACTACATGCATTGCTCAAAATACACCCAAGTCATGACATTTCCCAACCACTATTTGGGAATCCCAATTTTCAGATATCAGGTAAGTCTCTTTCGAGGGATACTTTTGGCCTAATATGGGAGTGTGTGGAGGACTTGACAACAACAAAAATGGATGACCTTTCAGGAAGCTAGTGATGCGTATGGTTGGTCCCCAGCCTCAGTTTTCAAAGTTTTCCAAATTACCCACATGTTGCATGCAGTACTGGGCAATGGTCCATTGACTAAACCTCTCTACACTGTGACTTCTCCCTATCTGAATTCAGTCCCTAAAACACACCTGATTTCATACTCCTATCAGTTTCTACAATCCTTTTTTGCTCCTAGAGATAGTCCGTGGCTATACTAGTGGGATCAGGCTCTCCCTTCTACCTTCCCCTCTAGAGATTGGCCCCGTATATGGAAGCACTGGTGTAACTCCCCTGCAAATGGGGGTTCCCAAAAGTTTTCCAAAAGCTTGCCTAAATGCTCAGAGCCTGGAGGTGGTCGAGCATCTAAGCCATTTAAATGTGATTCCCAGTGAGCGCTTTTAAAAGCCTCCAAGTACTGTCTCTTTAAGGGCTGCCTGTTTGAAGTCATGGTTAATTTGGGATGGGAGTCTGTGTCTTTCCCTGCTTGAGTCCCGCTCGAGCTGCTGGCTAAGCACTCTGTTTCTGCCGTCGCTAAGTGGGCAGAGTGAGCACTCTTAAAAGATGTAACTAATTGCTAGGGATTGTTTTGAGTGATAATGAAAATGTAGTTTGTCTAACCTGCTTCTTTTGCAGCATGAACTGTTTCTGTTGTGCCCACCATTTTTGGTCCCGGACTGTCGAATTGGACCAATCAGTATGTGAGGACTCTAAAATGGAGCTTGCTTTGGGCCAGTCGGAACTGGGACTCTCAGTTAGAGCCTGTAGAAATGGGACTGTATGGAAGGTGACTCTGGGTAATGTAGTTTTGGATCCTTGGTGCCTTTTTGCACCTATAGAGGGAGCCCTGCAGTGATTGACAACTGAACCATCCAACCGAACTCTTGTGGGTCTAAAGGAAATGCCCTGAACAGTTGCTGACAAGGCAGATCCCAGCTAGAGAGTGAAGAGTACGGAGCTCTGCTGTGATCGAGCTGCGTGGCAGTTCATGCAGGAGGCGCATGTGAAGCCAGAATTCCGGCCTGTTTGCTGTGTGGACCAAGAGAGAGAGAGAGAGAGAGAGAGAGAGACAGAAGAAGGTGTTTTCAGATTGAATCCAGATTTGCAGAGAAAGAAGAAAGCTGCTGTTTTATTACCAGGCTCACCCTGTTGAAGACCGAAGATTTTGCTGAAAGCGATCGGCCTATCTGGACTTTAGCGACTGTAGTGCTCCCGGGTAATTGCAGTGATTTTTGCGATCAGATTCGGGACCAAGGAGTCACCTGCCTGGTACAGTAAATTTTCTTTTACATATAAATGTGCTATGTGCTGAAGGGGGATCATGTTCTGGTTCCCCCAATTGCTGTAAACGTTGTGCAGGTGCTGGAAGTAGTTTTCCCAGCCCAAACTGGACTTAATCCACGCTGCCTGGTGCAGATAGGCCCTGCCACGAGGGTCCTGCATCACTACCTTGCTGCACAGAAAGATCCATCGTTGAGGGGCCAAGCTTCCTCTGGCAATCCAGAGAATTCATCCATCATTCCTCCTGTGTTTAGCCTGGGTATTGTAAGTAATTATCAGGGTAGCTCCCTGCAACTTTTAATAATCAAAGTGAGTCATCTGATTTGTTTGTGTTTTTCTTTCCATGAACTGAGCCATCCGGCTCCAGATTACAAATTGTGCGTGCATGTTCTTTTTCCATCACAGGGCCCCAACCAGCTGCACTAGCCCTGGCCAGACCCTTTCTGCATCCTGGGTACCCAGAGAGTGTGACTATATGGGACTCTAAGTGCATGCACAGTACAGTGATTATTGTAGTGTTTAAGCTAATTAACCTGATTTTCCCCCTTCCTTGTTACAGCCCCCTGAATAAATCAGATCTGTTTGTTTCTGCAAATTTACATTGACTGTGGTGTCAGTTTATGCTAAAATTATTGCATTGTGGCCATTGTACTGCATCACCTTACTTTACATGGGGTCCCCAGAGTCAAGCTAAAGGAACCAGTCCTGGGGGTAAATGTCAGGAATAAGTGTATGTGGTTTGCATATCTGGGGTATTGGGAAAGTTACTGTTGTGTACTGTGTGGGCCACAGGTGGGAGAAAAGGGGGGTCGCAGTGTCCCGGAGGGCTGTGACCTGGTTAGACTAGTCACAACCAACCCAGACCTTTGGGTGGAGGCACCTATTTCAGAACCTAAGCACCTCAACCTGTTAGTAGCCAAGCAGGCAGGGGTAGTAGCCCAAGGGATAGCACCACCTAGGGGTTACATCTTGGAGGCACCACTGGGATTAGCATCCTCTAGTGGCCACGTAAAGAAATTACTCCAATATGTTCAGTTTAGGAGAAAATGGAGGAGCTTACTATGCCTAAGCTAAAAATTGGCCCCCCCATAAGCTAATGGTGTACAGAATGATGGGGTGGAGTGAAGCTGAGGGGGTAGACCCCCAAAAGGCCATTCTGTTATTGGATGTCCCCCTAGGGACCAGTAATGCTGATATTGTATCCAGTGTGGAGCAGATTAAGGGCGTGGGCACAGTGGAAGTGAGGGGACGAGATGCAGATTTATTTGAACAAACTATGATAGTACTGCTCTCGTGTAGCTCCCAAATAGATCCTGAGAAGGTACCTCCTGTTATTTTTCCTGAAGGTACTCAGAAGGGGTGGAGGGTCATTCATTTTCATAGTGGTCCGGCCACACCGGGTGGGTCTCCTAGTATAGATGGGTTTAAAGAGAAATTACTCAAACTGCTATTCTCTGAAGGGCGCACTGCTCAGGAACTGGTAAAGGTGTTAGACCTCTCAGGTGACCACACGCCCCTGCATTCCCCAGGTATGTCCCCAGTTTCCCATAAGAGCTGTCCAGTAGCCCCTTCCCCCATCATAATTCCCCTTATCCAGCTGGACTCCTACCGAAAGCTCAGACTTTTTTCCGGCACAGTCCCAGTGCCCTTGGGGGAGGATGAACTAAAGACCTGGATGGACTCTGCTACCCCATTAGTGCAGGAGTGGCAGTGTTCGGAGGGGGAAAAATGGAAGCGCCTAATGGAGAGTTTGAGGGGCCCTGCACTGGAAGTCATCTGTTTCCTATGAGCCACTAGCCCAGAGGCTACTCCAGCTAAATACCTCTCTGCCCTAGAAGGGATGATTGGCAGCACTGAGTCAGGGGATCATCTATTCTGGAAGTTCAAGTCAGTTAAACAGTGGAAGAATGAGAAGCTGTCAACCTTTGTTACCAGGATTGAGAGGGCCTTGCAGAGAGCCCACAGGAAAGGGGGAGTGTCTGCCAAGGATTTGAACAGGGTCAGACTGGACCACATTCTGAAGTCTGCTAGATTTTCAAGTGTAATGGTATTAAAGCTCAAGCTGCAAGATAGGAGGGCAAACCCTCCTGAATACTGCCACCTCATGAAAGAAATTCGTGACATTGAAACTGATGAGGAGCGCTGGGGGCCCTATGCGGGGGTTGTGAACACTTGCCAGACTCCAGAGAAAAGTGATTCAGATGAGACCCTACAGTTGAGAGAATTGATTAAAGCATTGACTGAGGCAGACTGAAAACCTGATTTATATCAGGCACCAGAGAATAAAAGTAGAGTGGGAATGCATGTTGTCTCCCTGGAACCCCGGACTGAGGGGAGTTTACTGGAAGAATTGCAGGAGTTGAAAGCCATAGTGGGGGACTTGCTGTGAAACCCGTCCATACTCCACCCTCATGAAGATTCAGAAGTTCAAGAACGAAGGCCCCAGGTTCAGGAAGGATCTAAAAGTACACCTGAGTTACCCCAGCTGAGAAAGGCCTCCACACCCATCAAAGACTCTAGAGAAACTAAGTTTTGTTACCACTGTGGGGAGGATGGGCACATCCAGTACACCTGCCAGTCACCAGAAAATCTGGGGAGGGTTACTGCCCAGTTACTGGCTAAAGTTCGACCAAATGACAACCGGTTACCGGGGGAGCTGCTCGGGAAAGTTATGCTACTAAAGCCAAAGCCAGATCGACACCCACGTCTGTGCAGCCTGAGTGATCCGAAGTGGTAGGTCCCTCCGTGGAGACAACAGTGAAAGTAAATGGACTATCTACTAGGGCTGTGTTGGACAGTGGCTCCCAAGTAGCCATCATGTTCCAGGACTGGTACCAAAAGCATCTATCTGATGTGCCTTTACAGCCTTTGGAAGGACTGCATGTTTGGGGGTTAAGTGAAAAGGCATACCCCTACTCTGGATACATTAGGATTTGGCTGTCTTTCCCCCACCTCGGTAGCTGGAGTAGTGGAGCAAGTGGAAACCTTGGCATTAGTGTGTTCCCCTACTGGTTTGTATGATACAGTTCCTTTGCTGATTGGGACAAACGCTCATATGTTTGGATGGTTGGCACAACTCTGCTATGAAAAACAGGGGCCAAGGACTGGTAGAGCTTTGAGGATTTATGCCTTGCTCAAGAGGCTTATGAGTCATGGAAGAATGCCAAAGAGATGGACCCAGATGAACCGGTTGGGGTCATATGGAGGAAGGACCCCGAGTCCATAATTTTGGCACCTAACGCCCAGTGTACCTTACAAGGAGAGGTCCGCCTAAGAAAGGATGTCAAGAACAAGATACTCATGTTGGATGCACCAGGTGATGGAAAATTGCCAGAAGGGCTGCTGGTTAGGCCCAGTATCTTACCCGCTCGGGCCCATGCCTATGCTCGACGGGTAATGGTCCAGGTTCATAATGTGTCAGACAGAGAGATCTGAGTGAATAGAGGTTGCACCATGGCTAATGTTCACTGTGCAGATACGGCAGTGCTACCCAGCAACAAGTATTCAGGGGAGAACAACAGAGTGACGCCTGACTTGTTGGATTTTGGTGACTCCCCATTGCCAGCTGAGTGGAGGATGAGAATCAGTAGGAAGCTTTCCCAGCGGGACCAGATGTTTTCCCTAAAGGAATGGGATGTGGGTTGTGTGCAACGAGCTGAGCATCATATCTGACTGCATGATGAGAGGCCATTTTGTGACAGATCCCGACGCCTGGCACCGGCTGACATAGATAATGTAAGATGCCACCTACAGGAGATGCTTGTGGCTGGTGTAATTCAAGAATCCAGAAGCCCTTATGCTTCACCCATTGTAGTGGTAAAAAAGAAGAATAGAACAGTACAGATGTGAGTGGATTATCGGACCTTCAACAGGAGGACCATTCCTGACCAATACACCATGCCCCGCATTCAAGTTGCACTAGACTGTCTGAATGGTAGCAAGTGGTTCTCCGTGTTGGATCTTCGCAGTGGGTACTGCCAGATCCCCATGGCCCCAGAAGACCATGACAAGACAGCCTTCATATGTCCGCTTGGGTTCTATGAGTTTATGAGAATGCCCCAAGGGATCTTGGGTGCCCCTGCCACTTTTCAACGGCTGATGGAGCGTGCAGTGGGGGACATGAACTTGTTAGAGTGCCTGGTATATCTCGACGATGTTATAGTACTTGGGAATTCGTTGGAGGAACATGAAAGCAGATTTTTCAAAATATTGGACCACCTGGAAGATTTTGGCCTTAAGCTATCCATCGACAAATGCCAATTCTTTTAAACCTCAATGAAATATGTGGGCATATAGTATCCACCGAGGGGATAGAGACTGATCCTAGCAAGGTTGAGGCCTTGACCACCTGGCCCCAGCCCTACAACCTAAAAGAGCTGCAAAGATTTCTAGGCTTCTGTGGTTATTACAGGTGGTTCATCAAGGACTACTCAAGGGTGATTCACCCACTTCTGAATCTTACCCAAGGTTACTCTCCCACAAACAAGAAATACAAAAGAGTGGCAGCCACTGAACCCGAGAGAGTATATTTTCATCCCAATGAATCTTTTGGGTCCCGCTGGACACCTGATTGTGAAGCTGCTTTTCATGAGATCATATACCAGCTCATTCACGCTCCTGTCCTTGTCTATGCTGATCCTGCAAAACCATATGTGTTACATACTGATGCTAGCCTACACGGTTTGGGGGCTGTGTTATATCAAGAGCATGAGAATGGCCTGAGACCAGTGGCCTTTGCAAGCAGAAGTCGGACCCCATCCGAGAAGAATTATCCTGTACATAAACTGGAGTTCCTGGCATTGAAATGGGCTATTGTAGATCAATTCCATGATTACTTGTATGGAGCAAAGATACTGGTAAAGACAGATAATAACCCTTTGACCTATGCACAGACTTCAGCCAAATTAGATGCCACCAGCCACAGGTGGCTTTCTGCATTGTCTACTTTTGATTACGCTGTAGAGTACAGAGCAGGCCTAAATCACACAGATGTGGATACTCTCTCTTGGAGGCCTGTTTCCAGAAGTGACTGGGTCAGACTGTCAGAACCCGATATTTGAGCACTATGCCAGATGTTTGACAAAGAGGAACAAGCATCCCCAGATGCAGTGGACTGTCTAGTAGATTGCTTGGGGCCCTCTGTCAATTGTATACCTGCTGCTTACTGCCACTTTTCTGCATTAGACACTGGTGCACTGCTTCAGTTAGATAATGACAGTCTTCAGAGGGCTCAGTTCCAAGATCCAGTGATCAGAACAGCACTTGAAGCCTTCTGCACAGGGAAAGATGTGTCCAAGTTGTGCTCCTCTGATTTGAGAACTACATTGTTATATAAAGAAGGCCCCAAACTGAAACTGATTAACCACTTGCTGTATAGAGAAACCGTAGACCGGGGGGGCAAGTAGATAAGCAACAGTTGGTTTTGCCTACCACTTTCAGAGACTTGGTACTGAGATCCCTTCACAACCACATGGGGCACCTCAGTATAGACAGAACCCTTGATCTAGTGCAGTCCAGATTCTACTGGCCTAAAATGGGGGTCAATGTTGAGCATCATATACAGACTTGCAGTCACTGCCTGCAGAGAAAGGCTTTGCCACAGAGGGCTGCACCCCTTGTTAACATCACCACCAGCACCCCCATGGAGTTGGTTTGTATTGACATTTTCAGTTTGGAGCCTGATCAACAAAATATTAGCAATGTGCTGGTGGTCACTGACCATTTTACGAGATATGCCCAGGCCTTCCCCACCAAGGACCAGAAAGCATCAATTGTGGCTAAAGTGTTGGTGGAGAATTTCTTTGTTCACTATGGAGCCCCTCAAAGAATCCATTCTAATCAAGGCCAAGATTTTGAGAGCCGATTAATCAAGGAGATGCTCTCTCTGTGGGGAGTGCGGAAATCCAGAACTACCTCTTACCACCCCCAGGGGGACCCTCAGCCTGAAAGATTCAACTGCACCCTGCTTGACATGCTAGGCACTCTCCACCAGAAATACAAGCCTAGATGGAGCCAGCAAATTAGCACTTTAGTACATACTTACAACTGCACCAAAAATGATGCCACCGGGTTCTCCCCTTACCAGCTTATGTTTGGAAGAGAAGCCCGATTGCCTGTGGATGTTTGTTTCGGTGTTTCACCTGATGGGGTTCGAGCTGACAGCTACCTGCACAATGTGCAAAAGTTAAAAGCTCAATTGAATCATGCATACCAACTAGCTCAGACCATGGCTGCAAAAAGAAATTTGGCTAACAAAGAAAGATATGACAAAAAGGTAAAGGTCCAGAAACTTCAAGTGGGAGACTGCGTACTGTTGAGGAATTTGGGACTGCATGGCAAGCACAAAATTGCCGACAGGTGGCACCATCTCCCTCATATTGTAGTGGGTAAACTGGATGATCTACCCATGTATAAAGTAAGGCCTGAAAACAATTCAAAGGATGTCAAGACAATTCATCGCAATCATTTGTTGCCCATCGGTCAGATACTGATTGAATCTGAGGCACCAGAAGTTGCTCTCCCTGGAACAGTGACAGGGGCTGCAGCAAAACAGAAACAGAGAACTCCTGCACCTGCCAATGCTGACCCATGGGTTCCTCCCCAGCCAACCTAAGTTGAGAATGACTGTCAGTCTGTTTCAGATGAAACTGAATGCAACTATAGTTACTACCCTTCTATGAACTAAGTCGGTTGTTTCAAGGTAACCCCCTGGTCAATTATGGGGATGAAGCTGGGCCCTCTGGACTGCCTAAGCCCCCAGCTTCATCCTTGGAGTTAATGTTTCTGGAAAGTGAAAGGCAGAGTGTCACGTCTGAGGATGTTGAGTCACTTGTATGGTGAAACTGTTTGAATTGCCTGAGGATGAAACAGATGAACTGAGACCAACTGGTGACATACCAGAGCAAGAGGAGTACTTTGAGTGTCCTGATAGTTCTCTGCCAGTGCCAGAATGCTCTCCATGTGAGCCAAGTGTTGTGGATTCAGAAATTGCAGAGCCAGAGGCTGACAGTGCCACAAGCTCAAACCTTCCTACCCCGACGGAAACTCCCCAGGCAAGTGAAGACAGCACAGAGAGTAAGACTAAAAGTGCAGAGACTGTAACAGTTTCCCCTAGAAAGACTGGTCAAGCTGTAAAGCCTGTAGTGCGCCTCAGCTATGATTCTCCTGGAAGGCCTGTTGACTTGCCTCTCAATGTGGTTCATAAAGGAGTGTATGTGTCCCAGAGCTCACTGCCCAAACTGATCATAAGTTCAAATTCCAGGTTAATTGTTCTGCCCTCCAGGTATGGTGCCCCTGTCCCATCTAGCCCCAAGGCAGCTGATAGGGAAGAGCCCCCTCTCTCCAAGTTCTATGTGCAGGAGGTAATGACCTGAGTTTAAAGTACAATGTATGTAATACTGTGTAAAAAGTAATGTGATGAGAAATATCTGGAATGTGTTTATAACAAAGGTAATGTGCTGGAGTGTAAATGTATATGATCTTTTGTACTAGAGCTTATGGGGGTATGTACTTGTCGATGACGCCAAGTTTTTCCAGGCTAGGAAGGGTGTAACCCCCTTGCAAATGGGGTTACCAAAAGTCTCCCAAAAGCTTGCCTAAATGCTCAGAGCCTGTAGGTGTTCGGTGTCTAAGCCATTTAAATGTGATTCCCAGTGAGCGTTTTTAAAAGCCTCCAAGTACTGTCTCTTTAAGGGCTGCCTGTTTGCAGTCATAGTTAATTTGGGATTGGGGTCTGTGTGTTTCCCTGCTCGAGTCCCGCTTGAGCTGCTGGCTAAGCACTCTGTTTCTGCCGTCGCTAAGCAGGCAGAGTGAGCACTCTTAAAAGATGTAACTAATTGCTAGGGATTGTTTCGAGTGATAATGAAAATGTAGTTTGTCTAACCTGCTTCTTTTGCAGCACGAACTGTTTCTGTTGTGCCCACCATTTTGGTCCCGGACTGCCGAGTTGGACCAATCAGTATGTGAGGACTCTAAAATGGAGCTTGCTTTGGACCAATCAGAACTGGGACTCTCAGTTAGAGCCTATGGAAATGGGACTGTATGGAAGGTGACTCTGGGTAATGTAGGTTTGGATCCTTGGCCCCTTTTTGCACCTATAGAGGGAGCCCTGCTGTGATTGACAACTGAACCATCCAACCGAACTCTTGTGGATCTAAAGGAAATGCCCTGAACAGTTGCTGGCAAGGCAGATCCCAGCTATAGAGTGAAGAGTAAGGAGCTCTGCTCTGTTCAAGCTGCATGGTAGTTCACGTGGGAGGTGCATGTGAGGCCAGAATTCCGGCCTGTTCACTGCGTGGAGGAAGAGAGAGAGAGAAAGAGAGACAGAAGAAGGTGTTTTTGGACTGAATCTGAATTTTCAGAGAAAGAAGAAAGCTGCTGTTTTATTACCAGGCTCACCCTGTAGAAGACAGAACATTTTGCTGAAAGCGATCGGCCTGTCTGGACTTTAGCGACTGTAGTGCTCCCGGGTAATTGCAGTGATTTTTGCGATCGGGACCGAGGAGTCACCTGCCTGGTACAGTAAATTTTCTTTTACATATTAATGTGCTATGTGCTCAAGGGGGGATCGCGTTTTGGTTCCCCCAATTGCTGTAAACTTTGTGCAGGTGCTGGAAGTAGTTTTCCCAGCCCAAATCGGACTGCATCCGTGCTGTCTGGTGCAGATAGGCCCTGTCACGAGGGTCCTGCATCACTACCTTGCTGCACAGAAAGATCCATCGTCGAGGGGCCAAGCTTCCTCTGGCAATCCAGAGAGTTCATCCATCAGCCCTCCTGTGTTTAGCCTGGGTATCGTGAGTAATTATCAGGGTAGCGCCCTGCAACTTTTAATAATCAAAGTGTGTCATCCGATTTGTTTGTGTTTTTCTTTCCATGAACTGAGCCATCTGGCTCCGGATTACAAATTGTGTGTGCATGTTCTTTTTCCATCACAGGACCCCAACCAGCTGCACTGGACCTGGCCAGACCCATTCTCCATCCTGGGTACCCAGAGAGTGTGACTATATGGGACTCTAAGTGCATGCACAGTACAGTGATTATTGTAGTGTTTAAGCTAATTAACCTGATATTCCCCCTTCCTTGTTACAGCCCCCTGAATAAATCAGATCTGTTTGTTACTGCAACTTTACATTGACTGTGGTGTCAGTTTATGCTAAAGGTATTGCATTGTGGCCATTGTACTGCATCACCTTATTTTACAGGGGGTCCCCAGAGTCAAGCTGAAGGAACCAGTCCTGGGGGTAAGTGTCAAGAACAAGTGTATGTGGTTTGCATATCTGGGGTATTGGGAAAGTTACTGTTGTGTACTGTGTGGGCCACCAGTGGGAGAAAAGGGGGGTCACAGTGTCCCGGAGGGCTGTGACCTGGTTAGACTAGTCACAACCAACTCAGACCTTTGGGTGGAGGCACCCATTTCAGAACCTAGGCCCCTCAACCTGTTAGTAACCAAGCAGGCAGGGGTAGTAGCCCAAGGGATAGCGCCACCTAGGGGTTACACTTGTATTCCATGATATGCTGGGACCACCACAGGTTCATGCAATTTCAGATCGACCATAATCTTTACTATACACCCTCCAAATTGCACAAAACGGGCAGCCTGTCATCTGTCCTATGCACAAAATGTGGTAAAGAACGTGGTACCCTCCTGCATATACTCTGGTCATGTGAGACTGTTTCTCCCTTCTGGTCATCCATTCAGGACAGGCTTGACCCCCTGCTAGGTCTTTCCCAGAAATTCAATCCTGTAACCTGTATTATAAGGGAGTATACAGACCAATCGATCAGTAACCAACGTCCACACATGGCGATGATATCGGCCTGTGCCAAAGAGGTTATACTCAGACATTGGAAAGACCAGATTACCCCTAGCTATATAGAATTGCTCAGGGAAATAATGTTTGCATTATAGGCAGAACAAATTATAGCAAGTCTCTTTAATAAATTGTCTAGATTCAACCTCATCTGGAAACCACTATATACCCTTCTGACAGCATACAGAAGAGTATTATATGCTTGGTGAACCAACTAATGGGATATAAAATGTTCAGTTAATTTAGTTAAATAACCAGGTATAGCACACTAAGCTTTATTACAGGAGTGTTCTGGGAGTACAAGGAGGTTAAGTGATTTGCTCAGGGTCACACAGTATGCAAGTGGAAGCTGCGGGATTCAAACCCAGGTCTCATCTGCTGGATGTCACCAGATTTGTAGCTCAGAGCTTTAGACCACTGTGCTATATTGCCTCCTATGTTACCTAATTACAGTTTTGATCCCTAATATCACCCAGGTGACACCCCTCCTATCTGAACCTTATGTCTATCTCCAGTGGAGGGAGGATGGGGGAAGGGGAGAAGTTAGGAGTTTTATAGTTTCTGTAAAATATTCTGTATGCATTATGCTTTGTTGACTACATGTAACCATTCAATGTCTACATGAGTGTATATGGTAAGTCTATTACTCACTTGCTTTTCTTTTAATAAAGTATATTAAATTTAAAAAAAGCCAAGGCGGTACCAAACATTTCCTGCAATTCTGACTGGAGTTCCTCTAGATATGGATGTAAGGAGGGACACAGCCTGAAGACATGGGTATGATTAGCTAGGGTGCGTCCACGCTGTCTCCAACAGAGTGGTATAAAGCTAGTGTCCCATTTTACTTGTCCATCTGGAGTTTTAATGAAGCAAATAACAACTTTCTAAGAAAACTTCTTCCAGATTTAAGAGAAGGCGACTCTGTGAATACCTGTTACTGTGTGTTTCTATTGAGCGTCTGGAACAGCAATATGGAGTTCAACCTCCCATCTACTCCATATACATTCTGTGCTATCCAACCGAATCCAGGTAAGTACCTCATAAATCTGGCAAATCAGATGGCAGAATGAGGCCATCCTGCTGTAGGTGTGTTCTATCAATGTGTATACAGAAGGGGCTTATGAGGGTACAGACTGTGCCCACCAAAGGGTCTTTGATAGGTGTTTACCTGCAGGTATCTAAATTAGTTCTGAGTTTCAGGACCATAACTATTCTTCATTTCCTGAAAATTATAATTTTTAAGTAATTTTAAAAGTTTCTTTGGCTGATCACCCCCAACCCCCATCTCTGAAGTGGAGCACTTCTCTACTAACTCTCCTCCATAAGAGATACATTTTGCCGGCGATAAAAGGTGCAGTAACTTTGTGCACTGATTGGCTCAAATTTCATAAGTGATTTATAAGATAACACCCTATATGGGTGAGTATTATTGAGTGGCTCAATATGAGTGACTCAGTAGTACCACTCCCCATGTAGAGCAAGTGGAGAAAAAGAGCCCCGAATGACTATAGCAAGTGTAGCACTGAGGGATACGTGCTTCACTCATGAGAAAGGGGATAAATACAGCAATCTGGCCAAGCTAGCAATGTGGTGTAGTGGCTTGAGCCACTACCCTGGAGCCTGTGGTGCAAGGTTCAGAACCCAGTGCAGGAAGCTATTTTGCTTCCTGGGAGAGTTGCTATTTTCTCCTAAGTCTACTCCCCCTAGAGTTTACAGTCTTTATTTTGGGGGGGGTGTGGGGGCTTGCCCCTGCATTGGGAGTGCGGGTAAAAAACTTGATTTTCTTTTTTTCTGTTATTAAGTAAGCGACTGTCGCTATTTGCGACAGTCAGTGCTGTGTAGTTTGCCCTTTTGACGTCGGGCAGTTGTTGACTCGCTTCATGTGATCGGTGGTCTTATAGACTCACTCTTATCAGATAAAACCAATTTACAATGTCCGCTTACAGCTATACAAACAGAATTTGTTGGCAAAAAAGGACCGCTTGCCCTTCCCAGTCTGCTCAGATTTTCCCTGCTTAATCTGTCTCTGCAGTCCCTAACTGGTCTCTTGCAACCCTCTCTCCTCCCTCTTTATTTTCTAACATACCTCTATGTCTATCCCACACACGCTTGAAAGGCCACCCCACACTGATTCTCCCCCCACCACTTCTGCTGGCAGTCTGTTCCAGACATCTACCACCCTTTCACTAAAGAAATATTTCCTCACATCTCTCTTAAACCCACGCCCCCTTCCCAGCTTCATTGCGTGCCCCCTGGTCCTGGTGCTTTTCCCTCATTTGAAAACGAGTCCCCTCCTGCCCCTTTTTTACCCTGTGAGGTACTTGTGGGTCTCTGTCACGTCACCTGCTGCCCACCTCTCTTCCAGGCCGTAGCCAGAGCTGAGTCTGCAGCCGGAGACCTAATGCTCAACCTTGTGACACTACTACCATTTCAGTAGCAGCAGACTGTGGTGTCACAAGCAGGACAGCATGAATTCAGCACCAGACTCCGCCTCAGCTACAAGTGAACTGTAAGTGACAAACATCCAGTTTTTGTTTAGCTGTCCTGCAGATTTATTTTTTAGATTTTTGTCTAGGAAAGCACAATGAGCCATATCTCATTTCCAGGTGCGACCTGGCAGCACAGAGAGGTTTATTTATTTATTTAGTTTTTGCTGACCAAAAAAAACAGGCATTTTTAGCCCTGTCCCGGGAAGAGGGGTTGGGAGAAGATGCAGAGGTAAACTGACATACTGAATCAGGTTAACCAGTTGGGGTCTTTTTAGTGAAGTTTATGTTAATTGACTTGCTTAGGGTCACACTTCATCTAGGTGGCAGTCATGGGATTCAAAACCAGGGGCTGGATTCACAAAGCTTTCTGAAGGTGCAAAACCTTCCCTAAGTCCCCAAAACTGCCGTAGCTATAGAAAACAAGCATTTGTCAATGCCGAATGTTGTCGCACCAGCATTGGCTTTGGTAGTGCAGTGCGGGAAAATATTTTGGGCAGGATGTGAAAAATGACAGCTGTACAGTTCATAAGGAGGTGTGAAAAAATGCCAGTGTTGAAAATGTGGCATGTAAATATTGCAAATTTGCGAAGTTGCAAGGGTGCGTGGGAAATGCGCAAGGCACGCTTGTAACACAGTCATTTTATAGAGGCCCGGCACCAAATTTTCAACATAGGAATTTTAGCACCTCAGCTCATGTACAGTGTCACTGTTATTTCCTCAAACTGTCCCAAAAAGTGATTTCGCACAGCGACCGCGCTATTCTGTGCTGGACGTGCAAAAACACATTTTGGGCAAGATGTCTGAAATGACAGCTGTACTGTTCATCAAGAGGTGTGGAAAAATGCCAATGGTGAAAATCCAGAGTGAAAATATTACAAATGCAGGACGTTATGAGCATGCGTGCAATCTACCAGAGCACACTCGTAACACAGTCATTTTATGGAGTATCGTGACCATATTTTCAACATAGGCATTTTAGGACCTCTGCTCATGAACAGTGTCACTGTACTTTTCATAATCTGGCCCAAACACTGATTTCCCACAGCGACCGTGCTATTGTGCGCCAGAAGTGCAGAAACACATTTCGGCCAGGATGTGAAAAATGACAGCTGTACTGTTCACAAGAAGGTGTACAAAAATGACAATGTTGAAAATCTGGTATGAAAATATTGTGAATTTGCGAAGTTACGAGCCTGTGTAGCAACTACGCAACATACACTAGTAAAACAGCCATTTTTTGGATTTTTTCCACCAAATTTGCAACATAGGCTTTTTGAGAGCCCACCTCATGAACAGTGGTGCTGTCATCTTGTTAATCGGTCCTGAAAGGTGATTCCACGCAGTGACTGCAAAATCACCTTTTGGGACCGATTAACAATATGACAGTGATAGAATTCATGAGGAGGGGTCCCAAAAACCCCATTTTGACAATTTGGTGTAAAAATTCCCCAAAATGCCCGAGATATGCATTAAAGTTGAAAAACCCTTATTTATTCCATTATACAGCTTACCAGCATTTCCACAGTTTGTTGTCGGCTTTGAAGAGTGCAGACGTATTCCCAGTCCACCGAAGATCATCGCGCCAGACTCCAGAGGTAAGTATGGGGTGAGGTGGGTGTGGGGAAGCAGGGTGTGCTGTGGGTGGGTGCGGGTTGTGGCAGGGGGGCAGGCAGCCCGCCGAGGGTCCATTTCCTTCTTTACAGGTAAAAAAAAAAAGATATCGGGGGACCATTTTTATTTTTAATAGTTGCTTTGGCACGCTGGGGTGGGCTCCCAGCATGCCACCTGAGTGTGTGTATGTGTGGGTGGGTGCTTTAGCGGATGGGAGATTGGGCACCCCTGTCGGCAAACAAGGAATGGGGGAGCTGCAGGAGCCAAGGGGGATTGGGCACCCCCTCAGCAAGCAAAAAATGGAGAGGGGACACATTATGCCGATGAGGAGTGGGCTCCCCTGTCAGCAAAATTCAAGGGGAGGGAGGGATACATGCCGATGGGGATTGGACCCCCCGTCGGCAAAGAGAAACTATTGGGGGGAAGGCGCATGATGCCGAGGGGGGACGTGATGGCATCTAGCTAGGCAGCAGCTGGATTTCTGAGCTCTCCCCTCTAACCACCTTTCCTGCCTGTTTTTTTACTCATCTTAGCATTTAAACAAGAAATCTCGTCAGGGGACGTTGGTTTAAGTTGCCTGCCATCGCAAATCAAGTCTGTGTGGTCGAGATTGCTGTTTATAACTTTGGGATGGAGGTGGATGGAAAGCAGGCCTCAGTCAAGCACACCCCTCCTGCATCCCCGGAGAAAGCTGCAAAGAAACAGTGCATCCAGAGTACTACCAAATCGGAGTGATCTGGGGATAGAATGCAGCAAGCCATTCCTTTAACGGAGGATAGGTTCCTCCAAGAGCTCACTCCTCTGAAGGACATTTTGAAAGAAATGACTGGCGAGATCAAGTCCCTGTACTGCGATCTTTCCTCTGTTTCCACTAGAGTTTCGGATGTGGAGGCTCGTATTTTCTCAACGGAGCAATGGCGGATGAAAACCGAAAATGAAATCAGTGAGCTCAAACTCCAGATTAAGAAACTGCAAGTTAAAACAGAAGACCTAGAAGGGCATAATCGCCGTAACAATTTAATAATCCTGGGCCTACCTGAGATGGAGGAGGGACCAGACATGATGGCCTTCTTGCAGAAATTCTTGAGTAAGGTTGTGGGCCCATCTCCCATCAGTTCCTGTTATCACATCGAACGGGCCCATCACTCCCTAAGACCTAGACCCTTGTCTGGATCCCCCCGCGTCCCATTATTGCTAAATTCCTAAGTTATCTGGAGAGACAGCATGTCTACCGAATCATGGAACTAAGAGATCTTATGGGGCACATCCAGGATCCGGATCACACAAGATCTACCTAAAGAAACACGGGAAAGGAGGGCAGCTTATCATCCCATTGTGCAGAAGCTAATAGCTGCCTCCATTCCCTTTAGGATGGCGTATCCAGCGATTCTTAAGGTCACTGTGGGAGGCATAACCACGAGTTTTAATTCCCTTGAAGCGTCCCGCAAGGAACTGGCAACTAAACTACCGGACCTGTTCAAACCGACCGGTTGAAAGGACTTCTCCTTCCCTTTTTTTTTTCAACGCAGGATTGTGGTGACCCTGTGGGGTTATTACCTCCTCTGTCTTTAAAATTGTATATTTTGGCTTTCCACGATTAATATTGGCTGATTTTACTGTGCTGGCTGTCTGAGGGTGTTTCTTGGTCTTACCTTTTTTCTCCGGTTTCCTTTTCTTCCCTTCTGGCCTTTTTCTTGCCCTCGTTCGCTTTCTCGTTTTCCTGTCCTTTCCCTGTGTGTTGTTTGGTCTGATTTGAGTCGTGGTGAGTGGTTTTCTCGAGTGGTTGGGTGGCCCCCTCGCTGCTCCCATTTAGGCCTTCCTGCAACGGAACCATTTCTTTCTGAATCGCTGTTTCCGGTGGAAACTTCCTGGGGTTGGACCGGTTTGGTTCCTCTACTTTACCGGTCCCTCTGGAAACAGCGGTTCTGGGTGGTTACCTTCTAAGGTTCCAGTGCCTTGTAGATTCTCTTGCATCCTGGGGTTTTTTCTTTGTGGATCGCCTGGATATTGGGTAAGCTGGCTATTTCTTAAATACCCCCTTTTTTTTTTCTGGGGTAGATGTCGGGAGGAGTTTTGGCTATACGGGGGCTGGATGAGAGCCGTTTGGCTGCTCTCTATTTTCAGAGTTGACTCCGGATTTGCCCAGGGACTGTACTTCTTCCTTTCCTGGTGATATGTTTTGTGGCTGAGCGATGGGAATGATGGGTACAGGGTGGCACTCAGCTCCGGAAATATAGACTTGTTCTTTTTTAGAGGGTGTTCTATGATTTGCCTCCTGTGCTGTCAACTTCACGGGTTAATGTTTCCAATTTTGGGAGCTGTCCCTGGCTTTATTTCTTTGTCTCTGATTTGTTGGGCCTTGTTCATGGTTTGCTGGGTGGGGAAGGGTGAGATATAATTGGATGGGGTTTTGTTGTAGGAAAGATCTGTCATATAGTTGTATCCCTCTTCCTATCTGGTTTCCTTCTATTGTCTCTTCCCTTTTGCCTGCTCATTCTATTGGTTACTGGTGCTTGGGAGGTGGGTGGGGAGGGCTCGGGTCTGGGTATGTCTGCCCGCGGATGTGGAATTGCGAGCCATATGTTGGGGGTTGGCTAACCTCTTCCTAGTAATGGGTTTGTTGGGTGGGACTTGTTCGGATGGTGGATGGCGGCTGTCATTGGTTTTGCTGGGATCTTTTTATATGCTGGTTTTACATTCCATGCCGGGAGTTGGAGGTTCACAATGGGGTTGGGTGGTCCAAGGCTTTAGGCTTAGATTATTTTATAGGTTTATTATGCTCGGTCCACCCGTGTATATAGTTATTTTTGTTTTGTTTGGGGTGCTGGTTGTTTGTGGGTGGGGGACTGATTGGACGTTTGTAGGCTATGTTGGGTTTCTGGAGTTAAGGGGATCATCCTGATACCGATTGGTCTACTCTGGGTTTCGTGGATTTCGGTTATTGTTGGATGGGTGGGGGGGGGGAGACCGATGAATGTCATCTTCTATGTTTTCTATGGTTTCTTATTTATTATGGGGAACTTGGGTTTTATGGGGTGGGAGGGTGGATTGGGCCCGATGAATGCTCTCCCTGGTATTTTAGAGGACACTTGGTTTCCTAATACATGCAGTCAAGGGGGGGAGCTTGTCTTCTGTGATTCTTGTTTGGGATTGCTCTGGTTTGGGGTTTACTTTGCTATTAATAATAATGGACTGGGGTTATACAGTTGGAACAGTTTAATCTCCCTACTTATTTCACTCTATTGTTTTAGTGAGAATAAAATGGGAGGGTTTTCCCCTGTTGGGACCAATATTTGGATTGTTTGGGTATTATATGATATTCCCAGTCTTATCTTTTGGAGTGCACCTTTTCCTTTTTTATAATCCTGAGTGTGTCTGGATATTTGAATTTTGTATTATGTATTTAAAATGGCTATGAATAATCTCAAAATAGCCTCTTGGAATGTACGCGGACTTAGGGATCGGGTCAAACGTTTGCAGTTGTTTAAACATTGTTCATTAATGCAAATTGATATTCTTTTCCTGCAGGAAACTCATCTCAGCCATGGTGACACCAAACTACTATCTCGTTCTGGCTTTTCCCAGTCCTATCTTGCGGGTAATTCTTGTTTTAGTAAAAGGGTGTCGGTTTTAGTTAAAAAACATGTCTTATTTACTAAAGAGATTGCTGTGTCAGACCCAGAGGGGAGATTTCTGTTGGTTAAGGGCTCCTTTAATGGAGACAACGTTGTTTTGGGCTCTATATATGGCCCGGTTGGGGGTGACCCAGGTTTTTTCATGTCCCTTGCTGACAAATTGGCTAACTTTCTTCCTGCTCAGTTTATACTGGGTGGGGACTGGAATATTCCCTGCTCACCTATTCTAGATAGAGATCCTCAGGATAGACGCCCCCCTTCCCCGGCTCATAGAGCCTTTTCGGAATTGAGATCGCTGCTGGGGCTATGTGACCCCTGGAGGCATGCTAATCCTTCCCTTCGTGCTTTTTCCTTTTTTTCTCAGTCACATGGTACCAAATCTAGGTTGGATATGGTATTAATTAGTACTTCCTTTCTTCCGAGTCTTTGTTTATCTGGTATTGATCCAATTATCTTGTCTGATCACGCTGTTGTCTGGATTAAGCTCTCCCTTGGCCCAGTATTTCTCCGAGATTCAGTTTGGCGCTTGAACACTCAATTGCTGAAGGACTCTCAAATTATGTCTGATATTAGTTCCCTGATTTCCTTTTTCTGGTAGATAATCTTAATTCTACCCGAGGTTGGATATGGTTTGGTCTGCCCTGAAATGTTATCTTAGGGGTGAGTTCATTAAATTGGCTTCCCTTAGAAAGAAGAAAAGGACTGGCAAACTCCCTATTTTGATGGGTAAAATCAGGGATCTGGAGGCTAAATATTCCTTAACTTCTTCTGTAACTGATCTTAAAGAGCTCCTTTCAGTCAAGAATGAATATTTGGACCTTTTGAAGGAGAAAACGGAGTATTGCTTATTAAAAACTCAAGCCAAGTACTTTGATCAAGGGGAGAAATCCGGTAAAATCCTGGCTTTGCGGTTACGGGCATT
The DNA here is from genome assembly GCA_016271365.2 of Neoceratodus forsteri. Taxonomy (NCBI): domain Eukaryota; kingdom Metazoa; phylum Chordata; order Ceratodontiformes; family Ceratodontidae; genus Neoceratodus; species Neoceratodus forsteri. The sequence goes on from CM028130.1 coordinate 199,452,204, forward strand.
GGAAAGCTCCAGGATTATCCCTTCTTTAATCTCTTCATCCGGTACAGCTGTCACTTCACCCAGAGGAATTGCCCGTATGTTTATGGATTATTATCTCGAGCTCTATAGTAAATCCCCAACATCGTACTCCCCTTTGGATCTAAATGATTACTTGAGGGAGATTGATATCCCTTGTCTATCAGAGGCCCAGCAGGCTAGTTTGCTGGCTCCAATCTCGTCGGAGGAGATTGAGAGATCAATTGCTTCCCTCGCTTCTGACCGAACACCGGGTCCTGACGGTCTCCTGGCCGATTTTTATAAGGCCTTCGCCAAGGATTTGACACCTACCCTTCTTAAATTATATGAGTACTTACGGTAGCTCAGGCGTGGATCCCTCATTGTTTGAAGCTACAATTGTTTAATCCCTAAACCTGATAAGATCCACACTGATCCAGCCAATTACAGACCAATCTCTCTTCAAAATTACGACATGAAAATTCTTGCTAAAATACTTGCTGAAAGAATCAGGAGGGTTTGGTCTGGTCTGTTGAGCCCTGAGCAGGTTGGTTTTGTCCCTGGTAGATCGGCGGCTGATCACCTGAGGACTTTGTCGCATATCTCTCAATATGCTCAATCTGTTTCATACCCAGCTGCTTTGGTCTCCCTTGACGCCGAAAAGGCCTTTGACCGTGTGGATTGGTCTTTTCTCTGGGCGTTATGGGAGAATGGGTTTTACCTGCTTTTCTAAATAGGATTCGGGTGTTTTATAGTTGCCCTTCTGCGAAAATTTACTGCAATGGGGTGTTCTCCTCCCTTTTTCGTTTATATACCGGTACCAGGCAAGGATGTCCCCTTTCTCCACTATTGTTTAATTTGTACTTGGAACCTCTACTTATTAGGCTTAAGGCTTCTTCCAAGGTTAAGGGTCTTAGATTATATCAAAGGGAACTGGTTCTCTCTGCTTATGCAGATGATATTCTTTTACATTTAGCAGATCCGGCTGAGTCCTTGAAGGCGGTAATACGGATAGTTGAGGGTTTCGGTACCTTTTCTTCTTATAGGCTAAATATTTCGAAATCTGAAATCTTTCCTCTTAATGTTCATACCCAAAATTCCGAATTTTTTTCCTTTGGGATGAAATGGGCTCCTAGATCTATTAAATATTTAGGGATTCATTTTTCTATTGATTTTTCTCTTCTGAGAAACTTAAATCTGGATAAAGTCAAAGACTCGGTCTCTCAAGATTTACAGCGCTGGTCAGCTCTTCCCATTTCACTTTGGGGTAGAATAAATATTCTTAAAATGAATGTTCTACCTTGGATTTTCTATCCACTGAGTTTGGTTAACCTTTGGCTTCCTATCTCTTATATTCAACAGTTTCATGTGCTTTTCTCTAATTTCGTTTGGCAAGGGAAAGAGGTTAGGCGCTCTTATGCTAAATTATCGCTTCCCAGGGAGAAAGGGGGTCTTAGACTTCCTAATCTCCTGTTATACCATTGGGCAGCCCATTTCTCTAAGCTGGGAAGATGGTTCTCTACTGAACCAGATTCAACCTGTCCAATCTGGCTTCAGCTTGAACGTGCTTCTCTCTCTGAGATCAAACTGGATAGGTTTGCTTTACCTTACTTATCCCCTAAGGTACTTTCACATTGGGTGTCGGACAGTGTGATGATGGCTGCTCTTAAGTCGCTTGTGCAATGTTTTAAGTTTTTTCGTGTTTTCGCTATTTCAGATTTGGGACAACCGGTTGTTCGTAATCCCAATGTTAAATTGGGCTCTTCATTGATTACTCCGGATTGGTTACCGCAAATCAGACAGGCCAGACTTGAGCATTTCTTCAGTAGGGGCCTACTTTTGTCTTCCGACGATATATTGGAGAAATTTGATATACCTAGGAGAGACATTTTTAAAGTATATCAATTGAGACATCTGATCGGTAGGAGATTTGGTACCACTTTTAAGGACTCGGCCGTATATCCTTTTCTCTCTGGAATTATCAAACTTGCTTCCCAATCTCATTCTATCTCTCTGATATACTCTTTCCTTCTGAATTATAACTTGCTGGATACGGCTGTAGGCTCGGTGTGTGAACGCCTCCTACCTGATATTTCTCTGGATTGGTCTGGTATCTGGAAAGATCTTTATAGATATCATACTCAGGATAGGTTGCGGTTAACGCAATATTACATTGTTAATAATCTCTATTATACACCGGTTAAACTCTTTCAGCTCAAGAGGGTCCCTCATTCAAAGTGCTTTAGATGTCTGCAGGGGGAAGGTAGCTTAATTCATATGTTTTGGGACTGTTCTAAAGTCGCCCCCTTGTAGGCTCTGGTCCGGGAGTATCTTGATCCTCTTCTGGGTCTGTCCAGCTTTTTCTCTCCTGAAATATGTATTCTCGGTGATTTCTCCAGTATAGATAATGCTGAGCGTAGATATTATATGGCTTTGGTGTCTATGGCTGTTAAAAAATTGGTTTTAAGACATTGGACTGACCAATTGACCTTATCATTTGCTGATTGGTTGACTGAAGTGGCCTCATATCTCCAGTCTGAAAGGTTGATTGCGAGTTTTAAATGTCGTTTGGACCTTTTTCAGAGGAGATGGAGTAAATTCCAAGCCCTTTGTCTGACCTGATTTTATTTCCATAGTTTTGGACCCGATTCCTTATGTCTGCCTTTTAGTCTAAGAACTATATTAATCCTGGCTTTCAGAAATGTTTGCTTTTATACTAATGGTAAGATCTGGAAGTGATGTTGGTATGTAGTTTTGTCCAGACGTTGTTTGGTTTTTGATGGTGCACCTGTACACTCCCTTTCTTTTTATATTTGTGATTGGGGTTGTTGGGGTTGGGGAATGGGTTTTGGGGGTTGTTTCTATTTATGGGGGTTGGGTTATGTTTGGGGGTGGTTCTTTGGTTGTACCGTTTATTCTTAATTCCTTCTTGTTTCTCTTTGATGTGTTTTGTATTGTGTTGTTGTTGTTGGGTTTTTCTTAAAACCAATAAAATTTAAATTAAAAAAAAAAAAAAAATGATGTCGAGGGGGATTGGGCACCACCTCAGCAATCAAAAAAGGGGGGGGGCTACATGATGCTGGTGGGGATTGTTCACCCCCATCGGCACACAATAAAAGGTAGTGTTGACAGACAACAGCAGCAATCACTGCCACCACGTTGCCTGCATATAGGGGGAGGTGTGTTGTGGTCACACTGCATGAGAGCTTCGCTCTCATTGCAGTGGACCTTTTCTCTCATGTCTTTGCCTCATTAGCTAGGCAGGGTGTCGGCTCCTGCTGCTGGCTGATTGGGGAATGTGGGACGCACCTACTGGTGCGTGCCCTGCATTCCCCCAACAGTGACCGTGCCTCCAAATCTTCACTACCACAAGATGGTAGCTGCGCAAGTGAGCCAACATAAAAAGGGGAGATTATGCCTTGGCTCGGTGGTGCTGAGGATTGAGGTACTGGACGCCACACCTCACACCACGCTGGTGACCCGGGTTTGGAAATGGACTCGGGCTGCTGGGAGCTGGCAGGGGAGAGGGAGGATTCAGCATCCGATGACTGCTCTCCTTTCTCTGGGGTGGGTAGTGGGGCTTGCATCTCCCTGTAGCGGCGACTGGCGGAGGCCAGCCGCACTACAAGCGGCATTCAATAGCAAGGAGGGAGAGCGCAGCAGGCATCAGCATACGTGCTCGGACACCATTGCACATCCAGCTTTCCACTAGGGAGAAAAATGTGGAAAAAAGACGGAGGGCGATCTTCGCAGCTGATGGCCATGCTTTGCCCCCCCCGGAGAGACCCAAGAGGGATGCGTACCCAGTGGGTGCGAGATCGATAATGGCCGGCCCACTGGAGGACTGGGTTTGTGTGGCCTGCACGTTCGACTGGGTCCGGTAGTACAGGGCCGGTGGCCGGAGATCGTGTAGGGCTGCTCTGCCGAGGAAACTAAATAAAATAATAAAAAAAAAAAAAAAAAAGGGGAGATTGCTCAGAGTGCCATTCACAAAAACCTCCGCAGCTGCAGAAAAAAACACTACTGGACTTTGGAAAAAAGTGCAGCTGCGGAAGTCCCTGAGGAAAAAAAATGTGCTAGATAAGTAAGGCACAGCCCCTCAAAGGCTATTCTCAGCTAGTTTTTTTCCGCAGTTGCAGAAAAAATATTACACACATTGGAGTGAGGTGAAACTCTCCCTCAGCAAACTGCAGTAGTGCCCCAACAATTGAAATCAATTATGGTGGAGGTGAGGCACAGGTAATAGCATCCCAGTGGGTGTAGCAGTGGCTGATGTTACAGCAACAATAGCACACATTGCCATGATATGGCAACAGGCAACAACCACCAGATCCAGTTCAGTCCATGACAGAGCCCCACAGGCAGTAGAGACTGACCAGCCTGCAGTGACTGCTACCCCCTGCAGGCAACAGGAACACCCCCAGGGAGGGACAGCCAGCAGTGACAGTCAGCCACAGTGGTGCCATGGTAGTGCTGGTACCTGTGGTGCTGCAGTGGTCCCAGTTGGGGAACTGGTTGCTGGTCTCTGTATGAGTGCTTACTGCTACGTGCTATGGCATACTGTGTTAGACTGCTGCTCCAGCTAATTGGGGTCACTATTGTTGTTGCTCCTCTGCCATTTCCGCAGCTGCAGATCCGCAATTGTGGCTGTGCAGCACTTGTGCAATTTTTGCAGCTGCTAAATTACCGCACCTGCGGCACTTTTTGCGGAAATCTACAGCTGCACCGGTTTTCTTTGTGAATATCATGCAACTGCATTTCCACAGTGATGCAGGCCTTTTTCCTGCAGCTGCGGGATTTTGGGCTTTCTTTGTGACTCCTGCCCCAGGTGTATTAGGCTTCTAGGTTCAAAACTCAGTGCTCTAATCTCTAGGCTATACTGCCTCATTAAGGAAAGGAATGGATCTACATTGAAATTTTATCAGAATGTTGTGTAACTCTGCTGCAGCCAATTGTAAATTTGTGACTAGTGACCAGAGCCCCTCTTTAATATGTGGCCCTTACAGGCTTATTTTTTATCCAGATATCACCCCCACCTGAAAAAAAGTGGATCTTTGTGAGTAATTTGCCCTTTGGAGCATGGCCTGAATCCCAATGAAAGGTGTCATTGCTGGGGTACCATTCCCATAAGTAGAACTCCACATGCCTGATTCTCAGTCCCACAAGACTGTGGTAAATTATTATTTCGTGATTTACCACCCATCCTTTGTCTGCAGCCTCCACCCCAGAGTTATGCAGGGGGATGTCACATTGACGTTCCATGTCAGTGCACATCAAAGTGTACTGGTGCACAGAAGGGGAGATTGCCATGCAAACGGCACTTAGTACCACCATGTTTGAAAGCATGGCAATTTCTGCCAGCCATTGCACTCTTTACAATTCCATGCTGTGTGTAAAAATTCACAAGCATGAGGTAAAGGCATCCCAAAAGTGCAGATGGCCCCTTTCGAACCACTAGGGATGGAGATCAGTGTAGAATCAAGCGTATCAAGTGATAATGCTATGTGAGGACCTAGGTAAAGGAGGGGCGATCCAGTGGATAACTAGAGAAGACTGTAGCTTGGACTAGGGAGGACAGTCACTGAACTACCAGTAGCTGATGAGAGCCAGAACAAGGACAATTTCAACTGTGCCCACAAGTGGGCAAACGGTATTTGTCAGAAGGGCAGTGACTCAAGTGTGCCCAATTTCACACTTACATGCACATCTGTGTATTGCACTGCACCACTTGCAGATGTGTATGACCACTTCATTTGCACTAGCTTTGAGCAAAGCCAGTTTGCCAGAGGTTGCGCCAAGTAAGATCCGGAAAAGCTAATGTGCATTCTGATTTATATGCCTGTGGAACACTGACACCCCACCCCTACATGCCTGGCTATTGTTCGGTGTATGGAAATTTTGGGGAGTCAGCGCATTGGAGTGTTCCTTGTGCCTTGTTTTATGGCTCAGAAATTTGGAAATGAGAATTGGGTCCCTTTAGTACTCTGCTCCCCAGGTGTTCCAGGTCCATCCTGGAAGGGAGCAGCAGTCCTCACGAGATAGTTTACATGTTACTTCAATGGCATTTTGAACTAGCCAAGGGGGGTGGCAAAAGGCAAAAGGGTGACAGAAACTGCCCCCTACTCAGGCTGTGATGGAGGGTAGAGAATTTCTGGGGAAAAGGAGTACCACAAAAATGAATGACAACCAAGGGTGTAAGGGAGCAGCATGGGAGGAAGGAGGGGGAAGAAAAGCAGCCAGTATGCAAAGGAGAAGACGGGGAAATAACTAGACAACATGAGAAGGGACAAGAGTAAGACTAACAAAATCTGGGTAGCCATGTGTGCCAGTGCTAGAAGTCTGGAAAATAAAATACAAGACCTGGAGATCACCATGACTGAGGCAGACCTCGCTATTGTGGCCATCACCAGGTGCCATGGTGTGGAGGGATGGGAGGAAGATCCTGGGGATCACTGGGAAGGCATGACAGAAGGGAGAGCTGGATGTCATAATCCATTTAGGAACTAATGACCTGGCAAACAGAGAGCCTAAGGAAGTTCAGGAAGAGTTTAGAAAATTGGGGAGAGGGGGTCTCAAGCAAGTAGCTACATCTGACACCTTCTTGGAAGTACTACCTGTGAGAGGTATGGGAGAACGTAGGGGTGCATGCACCAGGAACTTTAACACATGGTTGAAGAACTGGTGCTGAGAGGAAGGGTTCAGATTCATTGGTGACTGGGGACCCACCTGGAGGGATGGGGGCTTGTTCAAGCCTGATGGCCTGCATCCATCCTGGAGAGGAATCCAAGCACTCAATGAAAAGTTTAAATGCAACGTGGACAAGCATTTAAACAAGCCGGGGGGGGGAAGATCAGCAAGAAGGGTACCTAATTGCCCCCATAGCTAGCAGTGAAACCAGAGAACATGAAGGGGAAATATCACTACAAAGCAGTGTGCAAAAGATGGAGATAGGCATCCAAGGGGTAGAGAGGCAGAAATAGGACAAAATACAACAGAAGTGAAGACAGCAGGGAGAATCAGGGATAAAGGACAATCAGGGAGGGTTCAAGTAGAACAGCAAGACAGACCAGGGAGGTCACATCATGGAAAGCCATGTGTGCCAATGCCAGGAGCCTTAGCAACAAGATGGAGGATCTGGAGGCTGCCATGGCACAGTCGGACTTGGACATTGTGGCCATCATAGGAGACCTGGTGTAATGATAACCATGACTGGGAGATGGCCATACCCGGCTACAACATATTCAGAAGAGACAGGGCAGGCAGGAAGGGAGGTGGAGTGGTACCTTATGTGAAAGATTACATAAGGGCCATAGAGAGCCAGAAGGAACAAAACCGGGGATAATGTGGGTTAAGCTGGAAAGGAAAACAGGTTCAGCAATCCTCACAGGAGTGGTTTATAGACCACTAGCCTAGGAGGAAGAGACAGAAAGGGAGTTAATGCTAGCCATCCAAAAGATGGGGGACAAGGGGGAGGTGGTGCTGGTGGGAGACGTCAATATTTCAGATGTGGACTGGAGCCTTTCAGCAGCATCAACTAGGAGCAGATTTATCCTGGACTCCCTTCAGGGTGCCTTCCTTAAGCAACTGGTCATGGAAACAACTCAGCAGAAGGCAATACTGGACCTCATGCTCACAAACGTGGACAGTGTCATAGGGGTAACAGTGGGGGAGCACCTGGGGAACAGTAACCACCAGTCACTGTGGTTTGAAATCACAGAAGGAGCAGAAGCACACTGCACAAAAATATGTATCCCTTTTTTTCAGATTCCAGATATTGGGAAAATAGGGACATGCTTTAAAGAAGCACTAATGGGAATAGGGAGGGAATCGGGAGTGGAGGAACAGTGGGCAATGTTTAAAACAGGGATTACAAGAGCAACACAATTATGCATTAAGCAGGTTAGCAAGGGGAAAAGAAAGAGGAGGCCATTATAATTTCCCAAGGAGGTAGCAGAGAAAGTGAAAGCCAAAAAGATTGCATTTAGGCAATGCAAAAATACACAGGGAGATGGGGCTCGGGAGAAGTACCAGGAGAAACAAAGGGAGGCAAGGAGGTCAGTAAGGGAAACCAAAGCTCAAACAGATGAGTGCATCACAAAACCAGTGGTTAGAGGGGCAAAACATTTTACAGGTACTTAAGTGAAAAAAGAAGGGTGAAGGGAGGGATAGTGAGAATGAAGGGTGGAGGACAGGGCAGCATGAGGATGAAACAGTAAAGCTGACATACAAAACAGATATTTCTGCTCATTCATTACTAAGGAAGGGGAGGGTAATGGGCCTAAAGGGATTACAAGGGGTGGGAAGGGCACATAAATGGACACAATTCCTTTTACACGGGAAAGGATCCTAAAGGAACTGGAAGGAATGAGAGTCAATAAAGCAATGGAGTCAGATGGGGTGCAACCCAGGGTCCTAAAGGAACTAAGAGAGGTGGTGGCTGAACCTCTGGCAATCCTGTTTAGCCAATCACTGGAAACAGGGGAGTTACCCAAAGACTGGAGACAGCAGATGTAGTCCCCTTATACAAAAGCGGGAACAAAGAGGAAGCAGGGAACTACAGACCAGTCAGCCTGACCTCGGTAGTGGGGAAGATCATGGAAGCACTACTGAATGAGAGACTGGCAGTACATCTGGTTGCTAATGGACTACAGGACCCAAGGCATAGATACATATATAAATAGATATATAGACAGTGTCAGCAGATAAGGGCCTATGGCCCACCCAGTCTGCCCATTTGAGCTTGTAAGTTCACTTTATGTTTTCCTAGAAGTCTATTGCCCCTTAACCCTGACCTCCAGAATTCCTTTATGTCTATTTCATGCATTCTTAAATCCCATGATTGTTATACCCCCACCACTTCCTCTGGCAGGGTGTTCCACTTGTCCACCACCCATTCTGTGAAGAAATTCTTCCTCATGTTTCCTCCGAATTGTCCTCCCTCCAACTTCATCCCATGCCCACTAGTCCTGGAACATCTTTTTTGCTTAAAAATAGTGTGTTCCTGCACCCTGTTCTTCCCTATAAGATACTTGCATGTCTCTATCATATCACCTCTCTCCCTCCTCTCCTCCAGGGAGTACATATTCAGTTCCTTCAACCTGTCCTCATAGGACTTGTGATGCAATCCATGTACCATCTTTGTTGCCCTCCTCTGAACCTTCTCTACCCTGTCTATGTCCTTACATAAGTAAGGTCTCCAGAACTGTACACCGTTCTCCAGGTGGGACCTCACTAGTGTCTTGTATAGTGGAATTATGACCTCCCTTTTCCTGCTGGTGATACCTCTACCTATGCATCCCAGCATCCTATTTGCTTTACCTGCTGCCTTGTCACACTGTTTCCCTACCTTGAGGTCATCAGAGATGATAACCCCAAGATCCATTTCCTGCTTGGTGCATGCTATATCCTCACCCCTCCCAACTGATATATTGTGCCAGGGTTTTTGTGCCCTATATGCATTATCTTGCACTTCTTTGCAATTAAATTTTAACTGCCAAACCCCTGACCATTCTTCAAGTTTCTGCAGGTCTCTTCTCATTCTGTCTACACCCTCTGGTGTGTCTACTCTGTTACAGAGCTTTGTGTCATCAGCGAACAGGGAAATTCTGCCTTCTAGGTCCTGTGCAATGTCACTGATGAAGATGTTGAATAGGACCGGTCCCAGCACTGATACCTGTGGTACCCCACTGGCCACTCTTCCCTCTGTGGAGTGACAGCCATTTACCACCACCCTCTGTGTCCTGCCGCCCAGTCAGTTACCTACCCACCACACTACTGTCCTGCCCACACCCATATTCCCCAGTTTGTGTAATAGTCTTCTATGTAGCACCGTGTCAATGGCCTTGCTGAAGTCCAGATAGGCCATGTCCACTGACCTCCCCAATCCACCTCCCTAGTCACCCAGTTGAAAAATTCAATGAGGCTGGTCTGACATGACCCCCCCCCCGGTGAAACCATGCTACCTTGGGTCCTGTAGTCCATTGATAACCAGATGTTCCACCAATCTCTCCTTCAGTAGTGCTTCCATGATCTTCCCCACTACTGAGGGGAAGCTGACTGGTCTGTAGTTCCCTGCTTCCTCTGTGTTCCCGCTTTTGTATACGGGGACCACATCTGCTGTCCTCCAGTCTTTGGGTACCTCCCCTGTTTCCAGTGATCAGCTAAACAGGATTGCCAGAGGTTCAGCCACCACCTCTCTTAGTTCGTTAAGGACCCTGGGGTGCACCCCATCTGGCCCCATTGCTTTATCAACTCATTACTTCCAGTTCCTTCAGGACTCTTTCTCATGTAAAGGGACTTGTGTCCATTCATCATTCCCACCCATTGTACTCCCTTCAGACCCATTACCTTCCTCTTCCTCAGTAAAAATTTAGCAGAAATACCTGTTCAATATGTCAGCTTTACTGTTGTCATCCTCCACGTGGCCCCATCCTCCCCCTTCAGTCTCACTATCCCTCCCTTTGCCTTTCTTTTTTCACCTATGTACCTGTAAAAGGTTTTGTCCCCTCTACCCACTGATTTTGCAATGTGCTCTTCTGTCTGAGTTTTGGCTTCCCTTACTGACCTCCCTGCCTCCCTCTGCTGCTCTTGGCACTTCTCCCTATCCCTTTCTGCCTATGTCTTTTTGTATTGCCTGACTGCAACGTTTTTGGCTTTCACTTTCTCCGCTACCTCCTTGGAAAACCATAATGGCCTTCTCTTCCTTTTCCACTTGCTAACCTGCTTAATGCATAATTCTGTTGCTGTTGTAATCCCTGTTTTAAATACTGCCCACTGTTCCTCAACCCCTGATTCTTGCCCCATTCCCCTTAATGCCTCTTTCAAGCATCTCCCCATTTTCCCAAAGTCTGCCCCTCTAAAATCCAGGAGACGTGTTTTTGTGTGGCTTGATTCTGCTCCTTCTGTGATTTCAAACCACAACGACTGGTGGTCACTGTTCCCCAGGTACTCCCCCACTGTTACTCCCATCACACTGTCCCTGTTTGTGAGCACTAGGTCCAGTATTGCCTTCTGCCGAGTTGGTTCCATGACCAGTTGCTTGAGAAAGGCACCCTGAAGGGAGTCCAGGATAAATCTGCTCCTAGTTGATGCTACTGCTGGGATGTTCCAGTCCACATCTGGAATATTAAGGTCTCCAACCAGCACTACCTCACCCCTGTCTACCATCCTTTGCATGGCTAGCATCATCTCCCTATCTGTTTCTTCCTCCCGGGCTGGTGGTCTATAGACCACACCTGTGCAGATGGCTGGCCCCATTTTCCTTTCCAGCTTAACCCACAGCATCTCTCCCCCATTTTGTTCCTTCTGGATCTCTGTGGCCCTTATGTCATTTTTCGTATAAAGTGCCACTCCTCCTACCTGCCCTGTCTCTTCTGAATATGTTGCAGGCATGTATGGCCATCTCCTGGTCATGGTTATCATTACACCAGGTTTCTGTGATGGCCACAATGTCCAGGTCTGACTGCACCATGACAGCCTCCAGATCCTCCATCTTGTTGCTAAGGCTCCTGGCATTGGCACACATGGCTTTCCATGATTTTACCTTCCTAGGCTGTTTAACTGTTCTACTCCAGCCCCTTTCCTGGTTGTCATTTATCCCTGGATCTCCTTGCTGTCTGCCCTTCTGTTGAATTTTGCTCCTTTTCTGCCTATCCACCTCTTGGGCGCTTATCTCCATCTTTTGCACACTACTTTGTAGAGATATCCACTCCTCTGGTTCACTGGTTCCACTGCGAGCTGTGGGGGGTGGGCAATTAGGTACCCTCCTTGCTGGCCTGCCACCCCCCCCCCTTGGCTAGTTTAAATGCTTGTCAATGTAGCATTTAAACTTATCATTGAGTGCTTGGATTCCCCTCCAGGATGGATGCAGGCCATCAGGCTTGAACAAGTCTCCATCCCTCCAGGTGGGTCCCCACTCACCAATGAATACAAACCCTTCCTCACAGCACCAGTTCTTTAACCATGAGTTAAAGTTCCTGGTTCATGCACCCCTATGCTCTCCCATGCCTCTAGCAGGTAGTACTTCCGAGAAGATGACAGAAGTAGCTACTTGCTTGAGACCCCTCCCCAATTTCCTAAACTCTTCCTAAACTTCCTTTGGCTCCCCATTTGCCAGGTCATTAGTACTTACGTGGATAATGACATCCAGCTCACCCTCCCGTCTTGCCTTCCCAGTGATCCCCAGGATCTTCCTTCCATCCCTCCATGCCGTGGCACCTGGTAGGCACCTCACCTCCCTGCCCCCCCCATTTTCCTAGCTGGATGTCTCTTATGATGGTTCCCCACCAGGATTCACTTCCTCCTCCTCTGGGGTCCACTGCTCTCCCCACTGAGGTCACCTCCTTCACTAACCTCCACATCCTTTCCTTCCACTTCTCTGAGTACCTCTATTTGGTTGTCCCCATTTGCCAGTGTGGCATATTAGTTCTTGAGTGGAATAGGATTTGAGATGTGCCTCTGCCTGACCGCCCTAACCCTTCCTGAGCCAACTGTCATCCAAGTGCTCCTCGTTCTAGGCATCCTTTGAGGCAGCGGCATTGGACTGGGTGGTCTCTAGATAGGGGTGATGATACTCCTGACCCAGTTTACTTCTGCTCTGAGTCTGGCTAACTCATCCTGCAGTCCAGAGAGATGCATGCAGATAGGTCAGCACCTCAGTGTCCAGAAGGTCTGCTTGAATATGGTTGCCCCGCAGCCACTGCATTGCACCACTCCCCACATTATACTGCACTTATACTGCTATTCCAGTACTTGTCTGTTACTGAAGCTCTCCTAGTTCCCTTTTTATTAATTTACTGTCCTAAAAATCCTGCCATTGATCCTCAGATATTTTCCTTAAAAAAAGGAAAAAAAAATGAGTCAAAACACTTGTCGTGCTGAGGGTGGACTTCTTCAACCTTATGCCCCTCCTACTCCACAACCTCTACTATCCCCTGTGCTTAGCTCCTGTCAATCAGATTTAACAGGGCATATAATTAAGAGTTGGAGGCAGGGGAGGAGGAGGTGAAAATTTGCAGCAATTAAAGACAGCAAAGGAATAGACCACCACTACAAGCACACCAAACTAGATTTAAAATTTTCAACAGCCCAAAAACAATTCTAAGTAAAGACAGCAAAGAAATTACAGTGTCACTAAAAGTCCACAATCTAAGTTTAAAACAAAAATAGCAATGAACAGTTAATGTAAAGCAATTAAATGAATCTGTTTCCTTCCCCTTCTGGCTTCTGGCTTCTTCTGAGAAAACAAAAATCACTTGCTACCTCAACTCTGACTAAGCCCTACCTCCAGTTATCACATACCTGAGGTCAGAGGCCAGACAATTAGCACCCCCCACCCAAACTACAGGGCAAGTCAGACAACCCAAGACTAAATTTGCAGCAATTAAAGAAAAGCAAAGAAATAGACCACCACTACAAGTACATCAAACTAGATTTTAAAATTTTCAACAGCCCAAAAACAACCCTAAGTAAAGACAGCAAACAAATTACAGTGTCACTAAAAGTCCACAATCTAAGTTTAAATCAAAAATAGCAAAGAACAGTTAATGTAAAGCACTGAAATGAATCTGAAGGCAGCATGGTTTCATTGGAGGGAGGTCATGCTAGACCAACCTCTTTGAATTTTTTGACTGGGCGACAAGGGAGGTAGATGGGGAGAGCAGTGGACGTGGCCTATCTGAACTTCAGCAAGGCCTTTGACACTGTGCCACATAGAAGGCTATTAAACAAACTGGGAAATATGGGAGTGGGCAGGACAGTAATGTGGTGGGTGAGTAATTGGCTGGGTGGCAGGACACAGAGGATGGTGGTAAATGGCTGTCACTCCACAGAGTGAAGAGTGACTAGTGGAGTGCCGCAGGGATCAGTGCTGGGACCAGTCCTATTCAACATCTTCATCAGTGACATTGCACAGGATCTAGAAGGCTGAATTTCTCTGTTCACTGATGACACGAAGCTCTGTAACAGAGTGGACATGCCAAAGGGTGTACACAGAATGAGGAGGGACCTGCAGAAACTTGAAGAATGGGCAGGGGTTTGGCAGTTGAAATTCAATGCAAAAAATTGCAAAATAATGCATATATGCAATGGGTGCATGAGCTTACTCCTACACTGCCCCTAAGTACTGGAATTCTATCCCTAAAGCTATTCATCTTGCTTCTACACATGCTGGCTTTAAAAAGTTCCACCGTGAACATCTCCTCACAGTAAGCCCTTGTACCTGCTTCCATCCACCTTAAGCTCATCTCCCACTCTGCTCTACCTTACCCACTCTCACCCTTCCTGTATACACTCTAACCTACCTCTCCCCCTCTATCCCCTCCCCTCTGCCCCCTCTGCCTTATTTCTTCTACTATGTTAATTTGTTCTTGCTAATCAGCACTTATTGTACTCTGTCCATGACAATGACTGGTATCAATTTTCTTAACTTGTGTTGCACTTGTCTCATTTTTTGTTCTGAATGATCCCTGTATTTTTCTCATATTATTTACTTTGTCTGACCACGTATATATAGTCCTGCAAGTTGCTTGTAAATTTTTTTTCTCTGTATTGAACAACCTATTCTATGTGCTGCATCACATTGCTGTTTGATGTTTTGTATTTGACCTGTATCCTCCTGGGTCGTGCCTGAAAATAGGCCTCTCTATGCCTAGAGCAGTCACCCGGTTAACAAAAGCAAATAAATAAATAAATAAATATGAGGCACAAAAACCCTGGAAGAACATATCGGTTGGGGGGTGAGAATATAGCATGCACCAAGCAGGAAATGTACCTCGGGGTTGTTATCTCTGATGACCTCAAAGTAGGGAAAGAGTGCAACAAGGCGGCAGGTAAAGCAAAAAGGATGCTGGGATGCATAGGCAGGGGCACCACCAGCAGGGAAAGGGAGGTCATAATTTCACTATACAAGACACTAGTGAGGTCCCACCTGGAGTACAGTGTACAGTTCTGGAGACCTTACCTATGTAAGGACATAGGCAGGGTGGAGAAGGTTCAGAGGAGGGCAACACAGATGGTACAGGGATTGCATCACAAGTGTTATGAGAACAAGCTGAGGGACTTGAATATGTACTCCCTGGTGGAGATAAGGGAGAGAGGGGATATGGTAGAGACTTACATGTACCTTACAGGGAGGAACAGGGTGCAGGAAAACATTATCTTACAGTGAAAAAGATGTTCCAGGACTAGAGGCATGGGATGAAGCTGGAGGGAGGACAATTCAGAGGAAACAGGAGGGAAAATTTCTTCACAGAAAGGGTGGTGGACAAGTGGAACACCCTGCCTAAGGAAGTGGTGGGGGCTGAAACAATCAGGAGATTTAAGAATGCATGGGATAGACATAAGGGAATCCTGGAGGTCAGGTGTAAGGAGCAACAGACTTCTAGACAAACTTAAAGTGATCTTACAAGCTCAAATGGGTAGACTGGATGGGCCATAGGCCCTTAACTGCCAACAGTATCTATGTATCACTGAAACATAGTGCACAAACAACCATGACCGAGAAATGGTCATACCTGGCTACACGATGTTTAAAAGGGACAGGGTATGAAGGAAAGGTGGAGGAGTGGTGCTTTATGTTATGGAAGACATCAAAGCCATGGAGGTACAGGGAAGACAGGGGGGGGTTGTGGTGTTGTAGGTCAACTTTGAGTCTGAGAACGGAGCCACCAGTTGCATGGGAGTGGCATAAAGGCCTCTGACACAGGGAGAAGACATAGACAGTGATGTTGGGATACCTCAGCAAAATGGCTAAGAGGGGGAGGTGGTGCTGGTGGGAGACTTTAATCTGTCAGATGCAGAGCTGAGCCTAACTGCTGCAGCATCAGCTAGGAGCAGAGGCATCTTGAACTCCTTGCAGGGGGCATTCCTCAGGCAGCTGGTCAGTGAAGCCACTCAGGGTGGGGCAATACTCAGCGTGGT
The DNA here is from genome assembly GCA_016271365.2 of Neoceratodus forsteri. Taxonomy (NCBI): domain Eukaryota; kingdom Metazoa; phylum Chordata; order Ceratodontiformes; family Ceratodontidae; genus Neoceratodus; species Neoceratodus forsteri. Next base: position 199,468,116 of record CM028130.1, read on the forward strand.
ACTTACGAATGGGGACAGTGCGTCGGACTTCAGAGTTGAGAGTTATCTGGGGACCAGTGACCATCGCACAGAATGGTTTCATATAAGAACAACAGCGGAATCCAGCTGCACAAGTGTGAAGGCCCTGGATTTCAGAAGGGATGATATTACAAAGATGGGGGAATGGATCTGAGAAGGCCTGGCTGATATGGATCTTGAGGGGGTGGAGGGAAAATGGACCAGAATAAAAGAGAGCATAGTAAAGGTTACAAACTTGAATGTCAAGCAAATAAGCAAAAACAGAAGGAGGAGGAGACCATTATGGTTCTTGAGGGAAGTGGCAGAAAAGGTAAGAGCAAAAACAGTAGCACTCAGAAGGTATAATGAGACCCAAAGAGAGGAGGACACAGAAGTGTATCTGGGGAAATGGATGGAGGGAGGGAGGCAAGACAGTAAGGACTGCAAAAATGCAAGCTGAGGAAAGAATAGCCCAGACAGTATCAAAGGTGGACATGACATTTTTCAGGTATATCAGCGAGAAAAAGAAGACCAAGGGAGGAATTACACAGTTACTAAAGGAGGCAGGGGGCTATACAGAGGAGGACCAAGAAAAGGCAATAATCTTAAACAAATATTTCTGCTCAGTATTCACAGTTGAGGGAAAAGGGGAGGGACCACAAATATGTTTTATTTAGTTTGTTTATCGAAATATTTCACCAGGAAGGCAAGCTGAGCAACAAGTTGCTCCTCTCCCGGTGCGACCTGGGGGGATAGGGGAATCTGAGGATAGTTTACAGAGATGTAGTACACAATATAATTTTTTTTTTTTTTTTCTTATTTTAGTCTTTAGTAACCAGGTAAGGCCCACTAGGCACAAGTGCTTGTTTTCAGGGGTGACCTGGGAGCACTGGGCGGTTAAGTGACTTGCTCAGAGTCACACAGTATGCAAGTGGAGGTTGAGAGAATCAAACTTAGGTCTGGTCTGCTGGATGTATCAAGCTCATTCACACCTCGTTTCTCTAACCTCAAGGCTATACTGCCAGCCCAAATCTACAGTAGATTACATTCAAATAATTTGAGCAGACTGTACAGGAGTAAGGAAATAGTGGAATGCTAACAGTTTTGAACTAGATAGACACTACGCCAACACTTTTGGACTACATAGATAGATAGATACAACACAAAATAACATTTAGACATACATTAAATGACACATAACTGTGAAGCTAGAAAATGTCTGAATAGAATTTTTTGTAGTTTGATCTAGGGAAGTTAGTGAAGAGTAAACACAGGCAGAACAGGTAGGCTAAGGTACAACAGAAGTGCAAGTTAACTACAAATGCAGTAGAGATTGGGGGAAAGTCACAACAGAAGTGCAAGTTAACTACAAGTGCAGTAGAGATTGGGGGTCAGCCATAGCTAGGGCTATATAAGGGGGAGAAGGGAAGGTGAGAGGTAGATATGTCGGAAGGCAGAGAAGCGGGGAGGTGGAAGGGGATAGAAGGAGAAGGTGAAGGAAGAGGTAGAAGGAGAAAGGTCTACTGGGACCTTACCCCCTCCAGCATACTGAGGACCATGCCTGCACAAGGCAGGGATCAAGCACGACATGGAAGAACAGAAGAGAGGGTGAAAGTGGGGTGGAAAGGATGAGAAAGGACATGGCAAGGTTGGAGGAATGGTCAAATGTATGGCAGCTTAGATTCAATGCAAAGAAGTGCAAAGTAATGCACCTGGGAAACAAAAACCCAGGGAAAGAATACACAATGGGGGGTGAGATGCTAGCAACAACAAAAATGGAAATGGATCTGGGGTAGTCATATCAGATGACCTAAAGGTGGGAAAGCAATGTGAGAGGGCAGTAAGGAGGGCTGGGGGGATACTGGGATGCATAGGGAGAGGCACTACCAGTAGAAAACAAGAAGTTGTTATCTCTCTGTACAGACAGCTGGAGCTGTGAGACCTCATCTGGAGTACTGCGTGCAGTTCTGGAAACCCAGTCTCTGCAAAGACATAGACAGAATGGAGGCAGTCCAGAGGAGGGCAACTAAAATGGTGCAGGGTCTCCACCAGAAGATATATGAAGAGAGACTTAAGGAGCTTAAAATGTATACCCTCGAGGAAAGGAGGGAGAGGGGAGACATGATAGAAACTGTCAAGTACTTCAAGGGAATCAACAAAGTCCAAGAAGGTAGCATCTTTCAGAAAAAGAGGTGTGCAAGAACAAGGGGGCACAATTTGAAGATAATGGGGGGATGACTCAGAGGTAATGTGAGGAAGTATTTATTCATGGAGAGGGTTGTAGATGCATGGAACAGCCTTCTTGAGGAGGTTGTGGAGTCAAAAACAGTGGTGGAATTCAAGAATGCATGGGACAGTCATAAGGCAATTCTAGGGGGTGGGGATAGGAGGAAGTATTCTGTTGGTGAACTAAGATCTGCAGCTTATCCATTAGGTAGGGAAATGGGCAGACTGGGTGGGCCAAGCAGTCCTTATCTGCCATCAAATTCTATGTTTCTATGTTTAAAGTGAGAGAGAAAAGAGGCCTAATCCCAGCCCTTCAGGATGTGGAGAAGTGGAGGGAAGAGTTTGGTTAATGGTGTAAGGATAAGGTAGGGACAGGCCCTTGGTACAACTCTGGATGATTGAGAAATGACAGTAAAAGAACAATGGAAGGTCTGAAGGGAAGGGAAGGGAAGGGAAGGGAAGGGAAGGGAAGGGAAGTGATGCTGGTTTTTAGGTGGGTGAGAGGTGGAGATGTAGAAGGGGCATTGCATGGGTACTGAAGAGGGGTAGAGTTTGTCAGGGGCTTAGAGGGGAGATAGGTAGCGCTGTAGCAGGAACAGCTAGGTGCAAGGAAGTTTATGAGGGCAGAGCTGATGGAGTAGTAGCAAGATGAGTGATGAATTTGAGGGGGGAGGGAATTCCACATTTTTGGGAGGCGGTGGGAGTAACCGGATTGGCTGATGAGGGTGACTCTGCGGAGGACCACCGGAGTACAGGAGTCTGATGATCTAAGGGAGTGAGAGGGAGTGAGATTAGGGATGGGGGGATAGACACCAGTCCCTTTTCTGAGGAGAGGATCAGGAAGGCACTTGCTAATCTGAGGGTGGGCAAAACCATGGGGCCAGATGGGGCACATCCAAAAGTGTTATAGGAACTCAGAGAGGTGCTAGTTGCACTCCTGGCAGATTTAACAGTTCACTGGAGACCAGCATGGTCTCAGAGAACTGGAGAAGGGCAGACATAGTCCTACGTCACAAAAGTGGTAGCAAGGAGGAGGCAGGAATTACATGTTTATTAGCCTGATATCTGTAGTAGGGAAATTGATGGAAACACTATTAAAGGAAAGAATCATGAAACACCTGTAATCCAGTGGGCTGCAGGACCCATGGCAGCATGACTTTATGGAGGGGAGGTCCTGCCAAACAAATGTGACAGATTTTTTTGACTGGGTAACCAGGGTGTTGGATTGGAGGGAGGGAGGTGGACGTGGCCTACTTGACCTTCAGCAAGGCCTTTGACACCGTTCCACTTAGGAGTCTGATAAACAAATTGAGTAGCATGGGAGGAGTGCAATAAGGTGGTAACCTGGGTAAGAAACTAGTTAGGGGATAATAGGCAGAGGGTGGTGGTAAATTGAGTTCCCTCTGAGGAGGGGAGAGTGACCAGTGGGGTACCGCAGGAGTCAGTACTGGGGACAGTCCTCTTTAATGTCTTCATTAGTGACATAGCAGAGGAACTGTAAGGGAAGGTCTGCCTCTTTGCAGATGACACCAAAATCTACAACAGGGTTGACACTCTGGAGGGGGTGCAAAGGATGGAAAGAGACTTGAAATGACTGGAGGAGTGGTCAAAAGTTTGGCAGCTGAGATTTAATACAAAAAAGTGCAATATAATGCACTTGGGTTATAGAAACCCAGGAGTGCAGTACAAAATGGGGGAGATATACCCGCAGTGACCAAACAGGAAAGAGACTTGGGGGGTAATCATATTCAATTACCTGCAGGTGACCAGACAATGTGACAAAGCGATCGGAAGAGCTAGTGGGATGCTGGGATATATAGGTAAGGGTATTACCAGCAGGAAGAGGGAAATGGTGTTGCCACTATATAGGTCTTTAGTAAGACACCACCTAGAGTACTATGTCCAGTTTTGAAGGTCACATCTCAGGAAGGACATAGACAGGATGGAGGCCGTCCAAAGGAGGGCTACCAAAATGGTGCAGAGTCTATATCAAATGCCTTATAAGGAGAGGCTAAAGAAATTAAACTAGGGCTGTGCAAAACAAATATTATTTGGGACAAATAATTTACACAAATACAGCACTTTTTACAAATACAAATATCACTCTTAAATATTTGTATTTGTGTGAGACCACATAAAGTAGAGTTAGACCTTGGTTTAGGCTGACATGAAACACCTCTGACTGCTACTGTTCAATACAGGGATGCATATTTTCTTGATAAATCTGCTAATTTTATTGAAACCACGCAAACCCTTGGTCTTATGTCATCATTAACAACAGAGGCAAGTCCAAATGTAAAATAAAATATTTTGCAAACACTGATATGTGAACAAGTACAAATGCAGGTACAAATATCAGTGACGCAAATACAAATAATCAAAACCCAGCCCTGTGCACAGCTCTAAACTAAACACGTAAACCCTGGAGTAGAGGAAAGGAGGGAGAGGTGGATATGATCAAGATCTTTAAATACCTCACAGGTGTGAATAAGGTACGAGTGGGAGGTATTTTTCAGAGGAAAGGGTGCTCCAGAATGAGGGGTCATGATATGAAGCTGGGGGGGGGGGTTAGGAGAGATGTGAGGAAATACTTTTTCACAGAAAGGGTGGTGGATGCCTGTAATGTTTTTTCAGCAGAGGTTGTGGGGGTAAAAATAGTAGTGGGATTCAAAAAAGCCTGGTATAAGCACAAGGGAGTCAAAAGGGATAGGTAAGGTGGGTGTCAGAGAAAGTACCGTGAACCTGCAGGAGTCTAAGCAGTGCAACAGTAAAGGGCAGACTGGATGGGCCAAGCGGCCCTTATCTGCCATCAGTTTTAAATTTCTATATTCTTTCTATACATAGGCACTATAGGTTAGATTACTTATATGAGCTCCAGACACCGTTTGCCGCTCGAGTTCTCTCAGTAGCCTGCTTCTCATCCTCTCACTCTTAGATCACTCTGTCCCACCTGTTTTGAGGGCAGTACTGCTGAATATCAACCCATGAGGTAAGGTCTGGAGTGCCATGGATGGTCAACCCAATACAATGGGTGTTTACTCACCTGGTAAAGGTGATTGTGTTGGTTGACTTCCATGGCACTCCAGGGCCCATCAACAGAGCTATCGGAGTGACTAGGAGGATATCGCCTGGTTAAATAAAGTTTGATTGCTTGATTGATTGAAATTTCTATATTCTAAGGCATCTCACATGTAGCGCTAAAGAGAGCTCAGGGCACACTGCCATGGTGTGAGCTCTCCTCCATCTGCTCTGCCAGCTACTACTACTGCTGCATTATACACAACAAACGGGCTGTGTGGTCTTCTATTTACTAGAGTACAGACTTGGGAAACAGGAAGCAGCAGGTTTAGATCCTCTCACATCCACCTATTCGCTGTCCTGAAACCTCTCAGTGCTTCAATCCCTTCCAGCAATAAAAATGAGCAAAAGCAGGACCATACTGAAAATAAAATGTTGCATCTCAGCAAATGATTCCTGGGTAGCAAAATGTGAACTAGGAACCAACCTGGCCTATCGGCACAGAAGTAGAGCTAAAGCTCACAGCATCAGTGACCTGAGTCCGCAAATGATCTTGGGCCATCAGGGGCCGCAGCCGGGGAGAGGATTATCAAATAGTCCAGAGGATGCACTCTTCATCTAGTGAGGGAGGGAGGACCGCCGCTGTTATACTGCAATCTGGTTGACCACAGGTTATAATGCGGCATGCAGTGCACGTGATGGGGGGATGTCTGCTAAGGTCTCCAGGGCAATGCTTGCATGCTCTCAGGGGACCTCCTTATGTGCTGGCATCCCAGGAGGTGGGATCAGAAAAGTCATAAAGGACCAGTTCTGCACAATATGATCTTTGCATGTTCTGCGATTGACTCCAGCTGCTGGACACCTGGAACTCCCACATCCATGACCTGGAGGGGGCGAGAGGTTGGACCTAGCATAGCTGGCACCACCACAGGGGGAAGTTAAACCTGTGGGGTGAAATCCTAGGGGTAATTTCCAGGAATTCTCGGGGGTGGCACTGGGCCCAAATCAGTGAGTGAAGCCAAGGCAAGAGAAACAATAAAATTAAACAAAACTAGGACCCAACTCAGCTGGACTATCCTGGGGAAATAAAATGGAAAACAGGACCCCACTGAAAATGAGATATTGCATCTCATCTGGAGTATCCTGGTGAAATATAATGTAAAGTAGGGCCCCACGAAAATGAGATTGCATTCCAGCTGAGCCCTCTTTGGGAAATCAAATGTAAAATGGGACCTCATTGAAAATGAGATATTGCATCTCAACTGGGCTATCTTGGAGAAATAAAATGTAAAGTAGAACCCCACTGGAAAGAATATATTGAATTTTAACTCTGCAGTCCTGAGGAAATAAAATGTGAAATAGGACCCCACTGAAAACAAGATATTGCATCTTTGTCTATTATTTATTTATTTACAATTTTGACCAGGAAATGCACACTAAACTGTGATAGTTTGTTTCTGGGTGCATCCTGGGGGTGGGTTACATGGATCTGTTTTATTGAGAGGGGAATGTTGGCCCTAACACTGGGAATACTGTTTTACTCTTTTTTTCCCCCTTTATCTCCCTCCAGTTGCCAGTTTCTGAGGGATCCTTCAGGCATCCCCAGCTGATCCCGCCATGTCTGAGATCCCCCACACCTCTATTCCCCCCAGAACCCCGACCTCACACCACCTTAGATGCCCCCTGGCTTGTGCCCCCAAGGGCGAGGCTGCCTTCTCCTACCTTTGGATGCTCCTTCAATCAGGTCTGGTGGTAGGATGTGAGCAGGAGGATATCAGGACTGGGTGGCTGGAATCCGGCAGTGGACATGGAGTTGGCATGCCGTCGTCTTCACAGAATCTGGAGTTTTTCCTTGTTCTGTGTGTGTGATCCCCCTATAGAAGTATGGATGGGCAATGACACTCCATGTGAGCTGGGCACACTCCTGCACCCCCGCTCACGAGCATCCACCGATCCCACTTGGTGCTCCCAGTCTCCACTGGGAGTCACTGCTGTAGCGGGATCATGATCTCCACCCTCCCCAGGAAAAGAGAGCTGTCCTCTGGATGCTCAATCCACTGCTCCCCAGCCGACCCACAGTGTGACAGGGTAGAATAAGACCCTGTCCCATTTGTTATGAAGAATGTGTTTAAATGCAAGGATCTATCCTTTTCTGTCTCTGCCTGGTTGCGCAACCAAATTTTCCTGTGAGACCTCGGACTTGATCAACCTGAACAGTCTCGCAATTCTTTGCCTCTCGCTGTCTCTCACTTTTCTCTTGCTGTCTGTTTTTCCTCCCTTGCATATCTATATCTGCTAATATAAAAAATATATGCAAATCAATGTATGGAATGAAACTGATAATGGGATCACTTTTGTTTAGAAAATATTTAGTATTACTATTGAAATGTGTATACATTTATAATTTGAGATAATTGTAGAAAACTAGAGATTACTTGAGTGCAAATGCTTGAGCCTTTTGCAAGGGCTGTAGGGGCCTCAGGAAGCTCACTGTTCTAGCAGCTCCTGATATTTATGAGAACAGAACATTTTGCAAATAATAAAAATAATATTCTTTATTTATTTTACGCCTTTCAAATGTCAAGGCCATTACAAAATATAAAACCTCCTAAAACAACAATAATAAATACTTAAAAACTATAAAGATACACAGTTCTTCACAGTAGGCCTTACTCCACAAAAACAACTTCAACACCTGCTTAACCCCCGGCTGCGCACTCTCAAATCAGACCAAATCAAAAACAGGATGTTTGCTAGGGATGAGAGTTGGAATGTCTTATAAAAGAGCTAAGCTGAACTGCAAGAGAGATTACAAGAAAGATTTTATTTTGCCTCTGTACATAGTTCTTATGAACAAGTTAATATTTCTTTTATGTTATTGCTACAATAAATAAAGCTTTGGTGATTTTCTGCTCCTGGGTTTTCCCCTATGCTTTCTGACCTGTGCTTTGAAGACAGATGGTTATAGAAGTGGGATTTACGCCATGCATACCCTAAGACAGGAGTTTTGTGCATGGGTACTGGACCTAGTACCACGGAAGCACAGAGGAATGTATGGATTTGGCAGCAGCAAGTCCAGGAGTGGTTACCAGGAGAATGGCAGCCAAACTAGCAGAGACAGACGTCCAAGCTGAGTCTGTACAGCCAGCACAAGTTATGGAAAAAGAACAGCCAGTGACAGAACCTGAAAGCCTGATGGACTTTTTCAAATGGTGGGCTGTACAACAAAAAGAGACTGAGAAGCAGAGAGAAAAAGAGATTCAGTGTTTAGAAGCGCAGAAGAGAGAAGAGATACAGTGACAGGAGCAGCAGATGAGAGAAGAGCTGCAGCAATGGGAGCAGTGATGGTTGGATGCCTTGCAGGCTATCGAAGGCAGAGGATTCTGCACAGATCCAGACGAGCAGCAAAATGAAAGCAGCTTAAAGGCTATTTTAATTCACTGTGATACACAAATCTGGTAAAGAGAATAGGGCTCGGAAGGCTGAAAAAAAAAACAAATGTATGAGTTTGAACTGTACTTTTTGCTGTACTGTTAAAAAATTGGATGCACACGTGCTTTATGTCTGAAAGCAACAAATGTTATTAGAGAATATAATTTTTTGGAAATCTGTCTAATAAAACTGGTTCCCTCTTAAGGGGGAGGGTATATGTGACAGGGTAGAATGAGACCCTGTCCCATTTGTTATGGAGAATGTGTTTAAATGCAAGGATCTGTCCTTCTCTGTCTGGTTGCACAACCAAATTTTCCTGTGAGACCTCAGACTCGATCAACCCGAATAGTCTCGCAATTCTTTGATTCTCACTGTCTCTCACTTTTCTCTTGCTGTCTGTTTTTCCTCCCTTGCATATCTATATCTGCTAATATAAAAATATATGCAAATCAATGTATGGAATGCAACTGATAGTGGGATCACTTTTGTTTAGCAATATTAGAACATATTTAGTATTACTGTTGAAATGTGTATATATGTGGCTGGCAGTATAGCCTAGGTTAGAGGAATGAGGTGTGAACGAGCTTGGTACATCCAACAGACCAGACCTGAGTTTGATTCTCACAACCTTCACTTGCATACTGTGTGACTCTGAGCAAGTCACTTAACCGCCCAGTGCTCCCAGGTCATCCCTGAAAACAGGCACTTGTGCCTAGTGGGCCTTACCTGGTTATCAAAGACTAAAATAAAAAATATTTATAATTTGAGATAATTGTAGAAAACTAGAGGTTACTTGAGTGCAAATGCTTGAGCCTTTTGCAAGAGCTGTAGGGGCCTCCAGAAGCTCACTATTCTAGCAGCTCCCGATATTTACAAGAACAGAACATTTTGCAAAAACAGGATGCTTGCTAAGGATGGTGGTTGAAACATAGGTGGTTGAAATGTCTTATAAAAAAGCTAAGCTGAGCTGCAAGAGGGATTATAAAAAATATTTTATTTTGCCTCTGTACATAGTTCTTATGAACAAGTTTATATATTTTATTGTTACTACTACAATAAATAAAGTTTTGGTGATTTTTACAACTGCTCCTGGGTTTTCCCTATGCTTCCTGACCTGTGCCTCGATGACACTTGGCAACCCAAGTTCACTCCCAAACACGGGTCACCAGTGTGGTGTGAGGTGTGGTGTCCAATGCATCAGCCCTCAGTGCCACCAGGATAGCTAATCCCCTACTCTTATTTGACATGGAATCATTTGCTGTACTTACACCTGGACAGTGACCAGAGATGGGCAGAAGGGACCTCATTTTAGCCTCTCACCCAAAGGATGGCACATCAGTTGGCAGCACTTACCTCATACTGCACTACAGTATCAGTTCTGGGTATTACCCCACATACTTGGTGTGGAGCTAGAACCCAGGACCATCTGATCTTCTGGATCCAGAGGCGAGTGTGCTACCTATTGAGCCACTGATGTAACATCTTAGCTGGGCTTTCCTGGAGAAATGAAATGTTGATGCTATAAAAGTGGGCTGACCCAAGATGCTGGCAATCAGAGTCTGCAAATAGAACCCAGAGTGTTGGCGGGTCAAGGGAGAACTCAATGTCCCAGGTCTGTCCTCCTCTGGGGAGATGGGGAAGCAAGACTTGCTGCACTGCTGCTGTTTAGAGACAAAGGGTGGCAATGCAGCTGAGATGCATGGACCTGTAGGGAGGACGCTGACCAAGGCCAAATTGATGTACTGTGCGCTTGGTGTGATGCTCCTGTTGCTGGCATCCTAGGAGAGGAGTGACAGGAAGCATGGTCTCCCAGACACAGCAGGATAACAGTGCTGGCATGCTAGGACCCCTCCCCCCACCTTAAATGGACAAACTAAAGTAAGATTCTAGTAGGGGTAGCTAGCAACCACCACCACCACCAGCCCCACCACAGGATGAGAGCCATTGAGGTCGATAGACCAGAGAGTGGGATTGTCAGGGTGGGAGGCATCTGGAATAGAACCAAATGAGGGCAGCTTGGGAAGTAGATTTACATAAAATGAAAAAAAATATATGGCATGAAAAAACACCCTAATCACAAAAGCAACAAAGTCATTTAAACCAACAGCAAGAAAATGAGGCTTGATTTTGCATAATAATAACCAACTGTGTACGCACCAGGTTTCAGTGCGACTGAGCCTTCGCAGCTGCTGCTCCTTTTAGAAAATCAGACTTGCTGGAGCTCATTTGGTTTAAAATGTGACAAATAGACTTATGGATCAATGACAGTGGCTACCCAAGTGCCCATAATATATTTCCGCAGACTGGACAATTTGCACAAGCGGAGAGGTAGTTAAGGCCGTCAAGCACAGTTCAACTGCACTAGCTTCCACACAGCAAGTTCAGTGAAATAAGCAGAAGGAAAAATTAGAGGCTTTTGAGAAACGTAAACTTTCTGCATTTTTAATCTGCTGCAATTGTTCATTTGTGTGAGATTATAAAAAGACTCCCCATCTCTGCAATTGCTTTGAGTGGCTGTCATGACATCCTGAAGCTTGATTTCTGATTAAGAATAATTTCAAGCAGCTGTAGCAGGCAGTATTTACTGGAGTTCGGAGACAGCATTATTGCAGCCTATTATATTGTACTTCAAGCAGTGCTGTTGTTCACGTTATGGAAAGCATTTTGTACCTATCCCTGTTTAGAGTGGATGGTTATGGTCTATTGTGTATGGAAATCCATACACTCAAAAGTTTTGTGCCTTAGATGTGGCATCACTACTGTGGCACAATGTGTAGTATTCAGGGTATTTGCCACCAGTGGTCATGGCACACTACAATTATTAAGTCCAGCCTGATACAGAGTCCGCTCATCACCCTGCACCATCACAGAATCACTGTCGTGTTGTGGCACACGATGCAGGGTGGCAGTGTAAGTGCTCCGCAGCTAAAGGTGCATACACACTGCAGTCCCTCTATGCAGGAGTGCAGCATGCAGGATGGGTCAGCCGACAGTCCAAGTGGTGGTTGTTGAGTCAGACATTTTCTGTCTTACACCGTGACGTGCATACCACATCTGTGTACAAAGCACCCCACTCGTTGATCCTTTTTATTTTGAATGGATGTTTCATTTATGATATGGTCTGTCAACGTAATCATTGGTAACATAACTGTGAATTATATATTTAATACCTATTAGATACAAATTTGTGAATTTATAATTGGAAATATATTTTGGATACCTTGAAAGCATTGGACCTTCTTTTGATCTTGAGAGAAAAATTGATCACTTACTGTAGATTATTTTTATTAATCTTAACCATTTTAGAATATCAAGAATGAGATCCCTTATTTCCTGAATACAGTAGTTATATATAAGGAGATACAGAGGCCGGGACTCAAAATATACAATTTCTCTTCAAATGGGAGAGGACAGGACAATTACATGAGTGATGAAGACATGAGTAAGTTATAAAAGTCCTGATACCTCACAGATAATGGTAAACTGCCTTTTTTTTGAGTCAGGTCATTGCATATTCAATTTATACAACCTCAGTTTACTAGTTTAACTTTTAAATCTGCCTTTTAAAGATTTAACTGTTTCTCTTTGATTTCAACTGCTGGCTTTATCAGCACTGCACCTGGCTATTGTAATCTTATCAGCATTGTCGACTGGCTATAGCCCAGAGGTTGGGGTAATGAGCTGTGAGTGAGTTTACTACACCCAGCAGAACTGGGTTTGAGTCTTTCCACCTGCCTACTGTGTGATCATAAGTTACTTAACCTCCCTGGAGCTCTTCTTGTGCTTAATGGGCCTTACCTGATTACCAAAGAATTAAAAGAAAAGCTGCTGTTTGATTGATTCAGTATTCCATTATGATGAAGCTAACCTTCAAGTTATCCATTGTGGCAACAGTAACAAAAACATACTTTTGATATCTTGCTGTTACTGTCGCCACCAGCCAACTATCACGTTTATGTTGCCATTTTGGCCCCCACTCTTTAAAATTTAAGAAGGGGCTTTCTGAATAGTCCTTCTGTTTAAAACTACATGGATATGAGAATAGAGCCTTCATGCCTGGATGGATTATGCTGAACAAAAGATGTAACTATCAGGACAGAAATGATTTTATGTGTTGTATACCTTTAAATGTAGAGTTCAAATAGTGTTGTATGGCTCCACTCATGAGTAAGTGCCACACACAAGTGCAAAATGCTGGGGCACCATGAAACACCTCCTGTGTTTGAGCATGTTCACACTAAAATAAAACATGTTTTACTGAACGATTTACATCCGAATCCATGTATACTGAAGTGAATACATGCAGATGGAAAAGTGCAATGTTTTTTTTTTAAATGTAAAGGAAAAAATACTATTTTCACCTCAAACCCCTAAATCAGAAAAGTAGCTTTGGGAAGGGAGAAGATATTACTGATGTGGAGCTCTCCTTTAATACTGCAGCAGTCATTGGGTTCATGACTGCTGGTGCATGCAGGCACTATGCAACTCTATGCCTCCTGTAGCTTACATACTGGCTACAATAGAACTGAACTATCCATTCCTGATATGATGCATAACTACTGTCCAGAGGAGACACAAAACCACTGCTTCTCCTGGGCATGTTCAGAACTGATTTATCCAATGTCCTTCCTTTTTCTTTCTTTTTTTTTGCCTTGCCTTACTGTGTTACAGACATAATAGATTAGGAACCTGTTGGGTTATACAGTAGTGGCCTGAGAGGCTGTTGAGTTATGCTAAAGCCTCCTTTCATATGAGAATTTGCCAGTTTACCTCTGGAGCATCTTGTCTGCAGGTGAAGCAAATTTCACATCACATTGCTGTGCACGAGATGAAAAAATAGTTCCCTATGTCTCTCAGGTGTCGATATGCTGCTGCAGAGCAGACCATACCAACTCCATGTTGCTGAAAATACTGGAGAGAAGATCATACTCAACATTATTTGCAACAGGGTTGAGTCTACAAGGCCCACTTCAGAGTTAAAAGTTACTTAAAGGAGCAGTGCATCGGAAAATGTTTTCCCAAAAAGCTAGTTTCAGCTACAATTAATAAATATATTAGCAAATATGTCAACTCTACTTTTCCAGGTTACCGCCTGTGCTATGAACCATGAGTTTTTTACATTTTTTATTTTCTTGATCCTAATCCTTGGCAGGTCAACAATGCTATTTCTAAGTCAAATGTGGCGGCCATCTTTTTTCTTAAGAAAAAAGCTAAATGAAAACATTCATAAAATACTCATATTGTGGTGGAAATAGGAACATTTTACCACCAAATAAAACTGGAAGATGCCTGGAACCTTTTATAGCAAAAAATGTAGGGTCAAATTCTTTGTTCAGTTTTGTTGCACCTGTGCCTTTAAGCTCCAGCATGCACTGTATACCATTTAAAAAGCCTCTGCCATAGGTACAGTAGTGTTTTGAAAAAGAATCAAGGGCTCCATTCGTAGTCACGAAGACGTGATACACTGCAAACCTGTGGCAGCGTGGTTTTTGCTAATGCAGAATGACTGCAAATGCATTGTACCAGCAAATGCCATGTGTAAAAAGGTCAGTTTGCACCATGATAGTGACTGGGCGAAGTATCAAGACAAAGTGCAAATTGCAGTCACAAAGTTCTTCGTGCATATGTAAATCACTGAAAACTGTAGTGTCCACTGCTGGTGCCAGTGGTCTGCACAAGGCCAGTGGGCACCACCACACCCAGAAATTGCATTCCAGCAACCTTAATGCAAAGAAAATCTCTTTTAAAGCACCACAGACTAGGGCTGTGCTCGGGACAGATTTTTGATATTTATTTGTGAATCTGGTAGTTGTATTTGTATCTGTATTTCTGTATGCTTGCATATCAGTGTTTGCAAAATACTTTATTTTGCATTTCAGGCCTGTTTCGTTTGTTAATAATGACAGTAGACCAAGGGTTTGAGAGGTTTCAATAAAACATGCAGAGTTCTCAGGAAAATAATACAGTCATGTAATGATCAGTAGGAGTCAGAGGTGTTTCACATCAGCCTAAATCAAGGTACAGTACAGTACTAACACACAGAAAAATATTTAACTGTGATATTTGTATTAGTAAAAAGGGAAGATTTTCTGTGTATTTGTCTTGAATAGTTTGCACAGTCCTACCACAGACCAAAGGCAAACCAATATAAGGGCCCAAAACCCAAATTAACACTCAAGTATGACAGCTCAGCAAACACACGGGCCAAGCTGGAGAAGGACTTAGGAAACGGGGAGGGGGATGGCTGCAGCTAGTCCTGTAAATCTTTTTACCCTATGTTAATTTAAAGCAGCAATACTTGTTAGCCGGAAAAATCCATCCTACAGTTATTTGTCAAAAAATGTAGTCCTCACATCCATCAATCCATCATGAGTAGATTTGTAGTTCCTTTTGATATCTTTTTAAATACATTGTGTTACTAGTTTTATAATTAATGGTGAAAGTGACTAAATACTGTACTGCTGCCAGCAGCAGTGTTTAAAACATCTCTTTAGCCAGCCCAGTTGTGCCGAGAGCTAAGGCGCCTCGGATTCCTTACTTCTCCTATACCAGCGATCCAGGTTCGAGAAAGAGCTTGGGCTGCCGGGGGTAGGACTCGGCTGGGGGAGGGAGGGCTGGGAGAGGATTGAGCAGCCACTTGTTAGCTCTCCTCACCAGGACTAGGGAGGTGAGTCTTCCCGGCTCTTGGCTACTACCAAGTGGGGGGGGGCTGGCGTTAGGCCAGGTGAGTGGAGTGGGATCAACAGTTCTGGCACATGCTCACCTTCATAGAGGTGTCATAGAGGTCCAGGGAGTTAAGGGGAGAAAAACGGCAGGCCCAGCGGCATAGAAAGCTGAGGCACTGGCACCTTACCTCAACCCATGCCGGCAACCCGGGTTTGGGAACGGACTCAGGATGCCGGGGGCTGGCAGGGGAAGGAGAGGATTGAGTGTCCATAGGACTGCTCTCCTCTCCTGGGGTGGGTAGTGGGTTGTCGTCATGCTGTTGTGGCATTGTGGCCCATGGTGGAGACCAGGAGCACAACAGACGCACATCGGGGATGCACCAGAAAAGCGGAAATACCATTCCACTTTAAGCCGGATGACAGCTGCCCGACTCTCTGGTGCCATTCAATTCCCTGCCGAGTCCCCCGTCCCAGCAGCACCCCAGGGCCAAGTGTAGTGCAGGCTTACCCCCTCTGGGCTGGCGCATTCCCCCTCGGCGGAGGGAATCCCATCCAGAGAAAGGTTACTCCGGGCTACCCTGGGGTCAGCTGCTATATGGGACCAGAGGATCAGAGGGCGCGTTGGACCAAAGCGAGCACTGGCAAGCCTGAAGGAGAGGCTGAAGTGGAGCACGTAGGGAAGGAAAGGTAAAAAGATAATACAAAAAAAGGGGAGAAAACCAGGGGAAAACACCATGTCCCCCTCATCGATAAATGTGATGGCCCTCGGGGACTCTCAGGTTCTGGACCATGTGGATCCTGGTATCCAGTGAGAATAGCGACAGAATATGAGCAACCATCAAAATGGCGACTCATAATCAACGCTATCCTCAAGAGTTACCCTGCAAGGGTAGAGATCATATGTGAAGGTGATCATGGGGGGGGTGACCGGAAGGGGAATATAGCAAGGGGAAGGGAGGGATAGGAAAGAGGGTGTTTGTGAGGGGGTAGTGTGCCTGCTGCAGCCAATCTAGCAGTGTGGTGGGTGGTGAGGATGGCTAGTTCCAGCACAGTAGCTATTAGGTTCGGGGCTGGGGACCGGGGAAAAACTTTGCCACTGACTACCGTGTTTTTTTTGTCTGTTTGTTTTTTGCAGGAATCCAGAGTGTATCCCCCTCCCCGACATGCACCCCCCCTGGAGTTGATAATCCTTTAGGAGGGGAGTGCAGGGGGGTTGAGCCCTCTCGCATAAACACTTGGATTCCTTGCCACATGTCTGTTTGCCAGCATGTGTACATTGCCAATTTGCTTTTCGCCAATATACACTCTCCATAATAGTGATCACTGTTTTGCAATCACTGTTATGACATGGAACATCCCTGCCGGTGTGACAGCTGGAGGAGCAGATGATGAGACTGGGAATTTCTGAGTCCAGGGTCCTAAAGCAGGAGCAAGGTGATGACAGAGGGCACAAAGCCTGATAAAAAATCTATTTCTCTGAAGTTTATCTGTTACTGTGCACACTGGATGTCATGATGGCACGAATATTGCAGTTCTGATGGTAAACAGTACAGCATCATATCAAAATCCTTCATTTTACCAGCGGTGATCGGACTTGATGAAATCTGTTTTATAGGATTTTTAAAAAAAATTGGAAGATCTGTTGCTGACTTGGAATCCAAAATCTTTAAAATCATAGCAGACAAGAAGCACATGTTTACACTTTCTGCATTTAATCAAAATCAGATCTCTGATTCCAGAATCAGATTTTAGAATCAGATACTGATTCCACCCTTTTTAGGATTTATGATTTTCAATGTTCAATTCCAAAAATCCTTAATCTGAAAGACAAATGGTATTCTGATGAATCAAATTCATAATTAGATTCTCAGCAACCCAGATTTTATCATGGTGGGCTTGGCAAGGGGCAGACACTTTGAAAAACTTCAAAACCCATATATCTTATTTGTATAAAATGCTGTGTACTCGTGTTGGATCCAGAGTCAGTTCTTTTGCACCAAGGTATATATATATATATATATATATATATATATATTTATAGATACATATATATATATATATATATATATATATATATAAACATGACTAGGTCATTCAGATCTTGTTTCTAACAAGCATTTGTCAATGCCGAATGTTGATTGCGTTGGTCTGTTGAGCTCGCTCACTGCCCCTCTGTCACTTGCTTGGTCTGTTTCTCCCAGTGCTGCAGGCTGCACTTTTGTACTGGGCTCCTGCCTGAGTTGGTACCTTTTTCTGCCCACTAAGAAATCTGCAGCTGTCCCGACAGAGCTCCGTTGAGGTGGCTCACTCTCCCTCTCTCACTCGCTCATTCTGTTTCTCCTGGCGCTGCAGGCTGCCCTTTTGTACTAGACTCCTGCATCAGTTGGTGGCTTTTTCTGCCTACAAAGAAATCTGCAGCAGTCCCAACACAGGTCTGTTGAGCCTGCTCACTGCCCCGCTCTCACTCACTCGTTCCGTTTCTGCCAGCGCTGCAGGCTGGCCTTTTGTACTAGGCTCATGCCTGCGTTGCCGCCTTTTTCTGCCAACAAAGAAATCTGCAGCAGTCACGATATCGCTCCATTGAGCTCGCTCACTCCCCCTCTCACTCGCTCGTTGTGTTTCTCCCAGTGCTGCAGGCTGCCCTTTTGTACTGGGCTCCTGCCCGCGTTGGCAGCTTTTTCTGCCCACAAAGAAATCTGCAGCTGTCCTGACAGAGCTCCGTTGAGGTCGCTCACTCTCCCTGTCTCACCCACTCATTCTGTTTCTCCCTCCACTGCAGGCTGCCCTTTTGTACTGGGCCCCTGGCTGCATTGGCACCTTTGTCTGCCCACAAAGAAATCCACAGCTGTTCCGACAGAGCTCCGTTGAGGTCGCTCAGTCTCCCTCTTTCACGCACTCATTCTGTTTGTCCTGGCGCTGCAGGCTGCCCTTTTGTACGGGGCTCCTGCCTGCATTGGCGCCTTTTTCTGCCCACAAAGAAATCCACAGCAGTCCTGATAGAGCTCCGTTGAGCTCACTCAGTCCCCCTGTCTCACTCACTCATACTGCTTCTCCCACAGCTGCAGGCTGGCCTTTTGTACTGGGTCTCTGCCTGCACTGACGCTTTTTCTGCAAAAAAAAGAAATCTGCAGCAGTCCTCACAGCGCTCCAGTGAGTTCGCTCACTCCCCCTCCCTCACTCACTCTCTCGTTCTGTTTCTCCCAGTGCTGCAGGCTGCCCTTTTGTACTGGGATCTTGCGTTGGGTCCTTTTTCTGCCCAAAAAGAAATCCGCAGCAGTCCCGACAGAGCTCAGTTGAGCTCGGTCACTCCCCCTCTCACTCACTCGATCTTAATCTGTCCCAAACACTGATTTCCCTCAGCGACCGTGCTATTCTCCAGCAGGAGTGCAAAAACATATTTTAGCTAGGATGTGAAAAAATGTCAGCTATACTGTTCATAAGGAGGTGTGAAAAAATGCCAGTGTTGAAAATGCAGAGTGAAAATATTACAAATTTGTGAAGTTAGAAGAGTGCGTGGAAACAGTTCAATGCACGCTTGTAACACAGTCATGTTATGGAGTTTCGTCACCAAATTTTCAACATCGGGATCTTAGGACCTCTGCTCATGAACAGTGCCACTGTCATTTTCTTAATCTGTCCCAAACACTGATTTCCCACAGCGACCACGTTATTCTGCGCCAGAAGTGTGAAAACACATTTTGGTCAGGATGTGAAAAATGACAGCTGTACTGCTCATAAGGAGGTATGAAAAAATGCCACTGTTGAAAATCTGGCGTGACAATATTACAAATCTGCGACGTTACAAGGTTGCATGGAAAGTGCGCAACTCACACTCGTATCACGGTCATTTGATGGGCTATCATCACCAAATTTTCAACACAGGCATTTTAGGACCTCTGCTCATGAATAGTATCACTGTGATTTTCTAAATCTGTCCTGAACAGTGATTTCCCACAGTGACCAGGCTATTCTGCACCAGAAGTGCGAAAACACATTTCGACCAGGATGGGAAAAAATTACAGCTAAACTGTTCATAAGTAGGTGTGGGAAAATAACAATGTTGAAAATCTGGAGTGAAACTATTATAAATTCGTGACGTTACGAGTGTGCGTGCAAACTGCGCAATGCACGCGCGTAACGCAGTCATGTTATGGAGTATTGGTACCAGATTTTCAACATCAGCATTTTAGGACCTCTGCTCATGAATAGTATTACTGTCATTTTCTTAATCTGTCCCGAACACTGATTTCCCACAGCGACCGTGCTATTCTGCGCCGGAAGTGCGAAAACAGATTTCGGCCAGGATGCAAACAATGACAGCTGTACTTTTCACAAGGAGGTGTGAAAATGGCAATGTTGAAAATCTGGCTTGAAAATATTGAAAATACGCGAAGTTACGAGCATGAGTAGCAACTGCATAATGCACGCTCGTAAAACAGTCGTTTATTGGATTTTGTCCACCAAATTTGCAACATAGGTTTTCTGAGAGCCCACTTCATGAACAATGGCACTGTCATTTCATTAATCAGCCCCAAAAGGTCCATGCAGTGACCTGCGAAATCACCTTTCAAGGCCAATTAACACCATAACAGTGCCAGAATTCATGAGGAGGGGTCACAAAAACCCCATGTTGAAAATCTGGTGCTAAAATTCCAAAACATGACTGAGATATGCATCAAAGTTGAAAAAACCCTATTTATTCCATTATTCAGCTTACCGGCATTTCCTCAGTTCGTGGTCAGCTTTGAAGAGTGCAGACATGTTCCCAGTCCACCTAAGATCGTCACGCCAGACTCCGGAGGTAAGTATGGGGTGAGGGGGTGTGGGGAGGCAGGGTGAGCAGTGGGTGGGCGCGGGTTGCGGGAGGGACAGGGAGACCACTGAGGGACCATTTCCTTTTTTCACAGGTAAAAAAAAAAGACATTGCGGGACCGTTTTTTGTTTCAGGGGCATGTGGCACAATGGGTTGGGCTTCCAGCGTGCCAACAGACTTGTTCTTGGGGGGCAGCTGTAGCCAACGGAGGATTGGACACCCCCATCAGCACACAACAAAAAGGAGGGGGCCACATCATGCCGACAGGGATTGGGCACCCCGTCAGCACTAAAGGAGGCGCAAGAGCCAAGGAGATTGGGCACCCCCGCACAAATGTTCTCGGTGTTTGTGGGGGCATTATGCCAAGGGGAGTGGGCTCCCCTGTAGGCACATGAAACTAGGGGGCATAATGCCGATGGGCGTGGGCTCTCCGTCTGCAACATCAAGGGCAGGGCCACTGAAACCAACGAGGTTGGGGCCCCGTCGAGCAAACAAAACCTGTTGTGGGGGCACGGCATGCCGAGGGGGATTGGGCACCCCCTCGGCACTGGGGGTTACTTAATATTGTTTGTGAACACGACGGCAAGCCGCCGCCATGTTCACAAACAATATTGCACTTGGAAACGTTCCACCCAGCAATGACGGGTCGCTCACTGATTGCAGCGAATGGTTGACGCTGCAATGACGAGGCAGTCCCTGATTGCAGTGGCTGAAATGTTTGAAGGTAGTGGCACGCTGGCTGAACTAGCGTCAGCAGGAGCATGCCATGGCACTGGGGAAAGCCGGGCAAGCCTTTAAAGGCTGTAGGGGCATTGGCCACAACAGTGCCGCGCCTCCACAACCTGCTTCTGAAAACCTGCTGCAATATGTTTCTTGTGCATGCGCGCAATCAACACAAAAAGCCATTCTTCATGGAACATCATGCAGAATGACTTAGTATATGCAGAACAAAACAGAACACTGCCACCACAAATAAGTGTTGCACTACATGCTACACCACTTAGTCAATACTCATTGCTTGCAGTAGAACTCGTCATACTGGAAATAAAAACTGCTATGCTCCTATTAAATGTTGTCCGAACTGTGCTCTTAGGATGCCTATGTGTTCTGTGACATTATTGTGTCTCTGGTGCATCAGTCTTAGAGCTCTGTAATGTCACAGATCCCTATCGGTGTCCTAATAGCACTGTTCTTAACAGGCACACATTAAGTATAATGTAAATTATATGTAAACCCCCTTTGGGAGTTACTGTAAGTGCGTGTTCCTTTAAGAAGGCTCTTACTTTCTATCTTGAATGCCAATCCATGCCCTTGGTTTAACCTGGCAGCAGCACTGCCTGGACATTTCAAATGGGAGGGACTAGAGCTCTGTTTTAAAAGAGAAGAGAATTCTAATCAGTTGGAAGGAGCCTTCAGCCTGGCATGTAGTGCCTGGCTCCTTCTGTGTAACCCCTGTTTTTCTCATGGAGTTGGCATTGAAATAAACAGTTCGTATGTGGTGGCTGCCATTGCCCAAGATCCATAAAAAGGGGATATCCCTCTCCCAAAGGAGCAGTTCCAGTTTTGGAGTTCATTGAGGAGCTTCTATGGGGATGAACTGTTGCTGAGAACTGCTGAAAGACTGCTGTGATATTTTGCCTTATTCTAAGAGGGTGAAATGACAAAGCTTCTGAGTTTCAAATGCCCAGTGCTGCTTTCTGTATTTTTTTTTGTAGTTTATTTCTTTATTCAAATTTTTCTCAACTTTAACACATATTTCCGTATGCATATACAAGAGTTGGGTTTCATAATCAATAAATCCACGAAAGAAAAGAACATAGCTGTACGGGACTCCCTTCTAGGTCAGGCACTCCCGGCTCCTAAACTTGATTATGGAGCCCAAGCCCTCACCTTAAAAATCACACCTGACCCCACCCGAGGCCCTCTCTTCCTCACAGTCTCCTACGTACCCCTGAGGAATCAAAACCAAGCGGTCCACTGCCTCCCATATAAGGGACTCCTTTGCTGCCCTGGATATGTCCCAGTTAGTCACTCAGTCCACCAGATTCAACCACTCTACTGGCACCAGCACTCTCCTAGATGTTGTTATACTTAACCGCCCCTACAAAATCCGGGATGTCACTGTCCTCCCCAACTCTCTTAGTGATCACTCCCCAGTCCTCTGTCTCTGGTCATCCTCCACTCTGAAGCCAGCCCCTATCCAGCACACCCCTGACATTGACTCAGCTCTTGACCACTTCACAAATGCCTTCTGTAAGGCTTGTGACCTTTTCACCCCCCTCACCAGGATCCGCTCCAAAAAAATGCAATGCCCCATAGATCACCCAACCCCTTCTCCAGAGACTCAAAAACAGAGATAATCTCTGGCACATTGCTGTAGAATCTGGAAAGGCATCTGACAGACAGGCCTACAACACAGAACGCAATAAGTGCACTTGGGCCATTAAGCGGGCCAAGGCAGAACACTACCAGACCACCCTCACTTCCACTTGGGGTTCAGCCCGGACCTTCTGGGATAATATGAAAGAGCTAAATGGGAAGTTTTGCTCCCCCCACCATCTCAGCTCTCCATCAATGGCACCCCCACCTCAGATCCACTCCTCATAGCTGATTGCCTTAACACTGCCTTCTCTGACCTAAGCTCGGTCCTCCCCAGCAGCTTGTTTGACCCAATTCCCACCTCTCTCCCTCCAGTCCTGCATTGCCCACCATTCTACCTGCACACCCTATCCCCCCAAGAAGCCAGGCCGCACCAGCTAAAAGCCTTAGGCAGCAATAACCCCAGCAGTGACCCCCTCGACTCCAGGATCCTCTGTATGGTCTTGGACAAAGTCCTAGTCCCCCTGACTGACCTTCTAAACCGGCCTCTGTGCCTGGGTCAGTTCCCAAGTGGTTGGAAAACTGCTGAAATCACACCCATACATAAGAGTGGGGACCGATCCACCCCCAACAATTACCTCCCATCTCCATCCTCCCCCCACTCTCTAAAGCCCTTGAAAAAGTGGTGTTGATCCAGCTCTCTGAATACCTAACCAAGTATGACATTATGTGATCAGAGCAGCACGGTTTCCACCCAGGACACAGTACAACCACGGCTCTCCTGGAATTCTCCCAACAACTGCATGCTGCTCTTGACTCTGGCAGCCTTGCAGGAGCAGTGTTCATTGACCTCTCCAAGGCCTTTGACACTGTCTGTCATCCCCTTCTACTTGACTCTCTCCACCAACTTGGCTTCTCTGGTGGTCCCATTTCCTGGTTCTCTAACTACCTCTCTGCTAGATCCCAGCATGTCAAGATCAGCGGCTCCCTCTCCAGCACTCTTCCTGTTTTCTCTGTGGTCCCTCAGGGCTCCATCCTGGGTCCAATACTTTTTAGTCTCTACCTCAACACCCTCCCCAGCTCATGTACCAGTAAAATGCTCCTCTGTGCTGATGATGCAGTCCTCATTGCCTCACATCTCAATCCCACCTCCCTCCAGTTATCCCTCCAGCAATCTTACAACCAAGCCGAAAGGTGGTTCGGAGACCGCAGACTGGTCATTAACTTAAAGAAAACCAAATCAATGCTCTTCTCCCACCACCAAAATAAAGCTAAAAATACCTCCCTCTTGATTATCCCCAGCACTCTGCACCTGCTAGAACAAGTGACCACATACAAGTACCTAGGCATCACGTTCGATACTGCCCTCTCTCCTTCCACACCCACATTAATGCCCTGTCAGCCACCATTAACTCTCAGATTGGCCTGCTATACTGGCACAAGGACTGCCTGCCTCAGGTTGCCCTTAGGCTGGCTATCACCTCCTCCATCTTGTCCCTCGTGGACTATGGCTTGCCCATCTACGATGCAGCTGACGACACTGCCCTCTCCAAAATCCAACTCTCCATCAATAAGGCCTGTAGGCTCCTGACCGGTGCCCTCAGCCGAACTCACATCTGCCTTCTCTATACTACCACCAATCTTCTCAACTTTGAGGAGCGACTGCTGTACCAGACCTACCTTCTCGCTAAGAAATCTCTGCTAGGACTCTCACCCCCGGGGGTCTCCACCTCCCTACAGCAGCCATCTTCATCCGTCATTACCCGTAGCTCTGCTAAGGCCACTTTCAAGGTGCCCAGAACCAAGACCTCTCTTGCCCAGAGATCCTTCCTCTACCGAGCCCTCACCTGGTTCAACTCCCTCCCTAGCTGCATCTCCAACTTGCCAAAAACTGGCTCCTTCAAAACAGCCCTTCGGAACCATATCTTTAATACCCACTGTTGTAGGTGCAACTAACCCCTGTTGTAACCTGTGGTTTCCGCCTTGCTCCTGGCTCGACAACGTCCACTGGACAGCCTCTCCTCCCCAGACCTACCCCTTCCTACTAGGTCCAAACAGGATGTAACCCACTGTCTTCTCGGAGGACCTGCTATATCCATGAGTGTAACTCACAATTTTGTAACATTATGTAACCTAAGTAACATACAAACTACTACATTATGTAACCTAAGTGTATCTATGTTAAATGTTCCTTTTACTGCACTTGTAATGTTATCCTCTGTTTTAATCTGCACTGTAATAACTGTCTTGATGTCTGCTCCCCACGCGACAAGGTGCCTTTGTAAATGAGTCTCTGACTAAAAGGTTGTAAACCCGATTTGTAATGAATAAATATATATCAAGTGTAGTTATACCATATACTGAAATGATACAAACTGATATATGGGTAGGTAATCCTATTAGTATATGCCAACCTGCACTATTACTAAAGTAATGTTGTCTAAGTTAAAATCAAAATATTTATACCAAGGAGAGCATAACCTTCTATGTACACAGTTCTCTATTCCATAATAAATGAATGTATATGGCTACTTAAATATATCAGGTGGAATTTAAATAATTTAAGAAATTTTACCAACAAAGTTTGTATTCCTTAAGTTGATCCAAAGCCAAATATGAAATCCTTTCTGAAGAAGCAATGTGCAATACATCTTTAAGTACCTCTGAAACAGAAGGTATATATTGTAATTTCCAATGTATTAGGATGAGATGTTTAACTTGCATGAGCACCATATTTATCCATTTATATTGAAAGTATGAAAGTTTACAGCTGCGATCTTTTATACCTAGAATAAAATATTTAGGATCAAGGGGGATGTCTTGGCTGATTACTTTAGTTATTAAGGTGTGTGTAGCTTTCCAGAGACTGATTACTTTAGTTATTAAGGTGTGTGTAGCTTTCCAGAGATCTTTAATCGGGTTGCACTCCCATAGAATATGACATAGATCTCCACCTATAGAATTATAGTGTGGTGTTGTCTTAGTTTGCAGGATAGGGTTTCAAAAATATAACTGGTAGGGAAGGATCCTTGATATAAAATAGTTTCCATTTCTAGCCATAAGGGAGATTGGTCATTGGGTTTTGTAAACCATTTGACTGTTGCGATGCTCTAAAGGCCCATAGGTAAGCCATAAACCAAGGTAGACCAAGACCTCCTTTTGACCAATGATTCCATAGTTTAGTATGGCTAATTCTTGGGATTTTGGAGTTCATAAGTATTCTAGCCGAGGGAGAGGTGTACAGCAGCTTGATCCAAGACCAAAAGTGATCGCTAAACCCATAGTGAGATAGGACGT
Organism: Neoceratodus forsteri; assembly: GCA_016271365.2. NCBI lineage: Eukaryota > Metazoa > Chordata > Ceratodontiformes > Ceratodontidae > Neoceratodus > Neoceratodus forsteri. The sequence goes on from CM028130.1 coordinate 199,493,883, forward strand.
TGAATAGGAATTGCCAGTTTAAGGAATCAAACCTTTTTTCAAAATCTATGGCTACAGCTGCTGGGGAGAGTTAAGTGATTTAGCTTTATGAATAAGGTTGAGTAAAGATCGAAAATGATCTGATCCTGTTCTACCCTTAACAAACCCTACTTGAGAACAGTGTACTAATTGAGGAATACGAGGTTCCATCCGTGTGGCTAGCATTTTGGCAAATATTTTGCCGTCTATATTTAGCAAAGATATGGGCCCATAGTTGGCTGGGAGAGAGGCATCTTTATCCTTTTTAGGCAGAACAGTGATTATATCTTCATTCGTCATTGGAGGGAGTTTCTTTTGATGTGTAAATTCTAAGTAGACTTTATGAACTATTGGACATAGAAGATCTGAAAGTGCTTTGTAAAACTCAACAGAGTACCCATCACCCCCAGTGCTTTCTGGGTTTTGAACAAAAGTTTCCTGTCAGAAAAGCAAAGATTTCTGTCACAGGGTGACTGTCTCTGAATGAAGAGGGCACTCGTGTCTGTTTTTGAGAATGGGTTAGAATGCTAGAAAAGGCACTCGTTATGCCCCTTTGGGCACCAAAAGGCTGTGGGTATTTCCACAGTGAAGATGTTCTAACAAAAAGTGTCAAGTTAATGCTGCGTGCCTCTGACAGTAAAATGTGACAGTTTCACCAAAGCCTGTGTGTGACTCTGCCTGTGTCACACAAAGTGAGAGACTGTTTACTAGCCCTGTAGCTAGTTGAAATGTGCCCAGAAATGCTTTAGTAAATTCGAATTTATGTGATGTGGGCAAAAGCGGAATCGCGATCAGCGGCAGGGTAAGTATACATCACCAAAAATCTATTTCAGTGATGTACACCCCCGGTGCACAAGAAAACGGCACCGGGGACTTAGATTTTAAATGTTTATGCAGGGAACTGCGCTTCCTGTACCCCTCCACAGGGGGCTTTGCCCCCCGCACCCCCCTACTAAACCCCCTATACCTTCAACCCCCCACCATCCCTATTCCCTATTATTTCCTCCCCCTATCACCTCCTTAGGCATCTATCTCCCCCACCCTTTTTCACTGCCTAACAATGCCCTCCTCCCCTTACTCACTCCTCACTGTGCTTCCACTGTCTCTTACTTACTGAGCGAGTATCCTTCCTTAGATTCTGACAAAGCCACCATTGGCTGCTCTTGTCCTCACTACTGTCCAGGAGTTCACCAGGGCTATAGTTGGATGCATTGTATGTTACTCCTCTATCTTTCTGTATTGTTGTTGAATACTGTATTGTTGTTGAATGCTTAAATCCTGATATTGTATAATCTGTTTAACTAGTGACTTTCATACTGCTCCCATTGTATGTTTTCCCACACTATTAACGTGGAACCATTGTAAATAAAATAAAAAGATATTGTAATCCAAGATTTAAATAAATAAATAAAAGGATTCTTAACTCCAGGGAGATGCATGTCGAGGGTGTGTGTGTGCAAAATCTGGATAAAAAAAGAAATTCTGACCAGGCGCACAAAAATGTAGGCACGCCTGGACCCCAACCCGGAACCCTCGCAGCTTTAGGCTGCCACCCACCCACCACACTAAGGGGCCAGCTCGGCAGCCCCATGCCAACCATGCCAGGCCAAACCTCCTTCCCTTCCATCATGCTTGTTCCCCCCATGTGCGTATACATATAGTGATGTCCTGTCGCTATATGAGCCCACCTTCCCCATTCAGTTGCCCTTCCTCAGCAGTAGCCCCATCGAAATGCACCAGGATTGAGTCACCATTATTGCGAGCACTCAATCGCCGATGCCCATGTCATGGGCTACCATAAATTCTGCCTGCTGTTTTGGACTTTTGGGAACCTCTCCTCATGGGGGTCAGCACTTGAGTGATAGTGGGGGCAGACGTCTGTGGCACCTCGGACCCCAAGGGGATGCTCTGCCCTCTGTTGCCACTAAGTGTATAGCCCTGTGGGGCTGTCCTCTAATGTGGACTCAGGACTCTCTTCTGCCAGGGGTCAGTTCTTAAGGGGAGAGTGGAAGGCATAGTCCATGGCACCTTAGACCCCCAGGGGACCATCACCTTTCCTTGCCAGCAAAGTGAGGATGGATATAAATGAATTCAAAGGGTGACCTGGTGTGAAAGTGTTCCCCTAAAAGGCAGAAGATGAGACTTACTCTCCCCAGTTAGGAGTTGAACCTGCACCCCATTGGGCTTAAATGCCAAGTAGAAAAACTGTGATTCCTAGATGTATTCCACCTTACTTCATTTGGAATAAAGTAGTGGCATCTCTGTTTTAACTTTATCACTGGTCCAGACAATGAATTATTTGAAATGGTGCTTGTATGCTAGCCAGATTGCACCCACAGCTTGCCAGCCGCCTGAGAAGCCGAGGGATGACCGGGGGTCACCTGATCCGACAGAGGTCAAGTAAGTGCATTCTATATTGTGCTTGGCCCTCTGAAATTGTTGGCTCCCCCCTTAGTTTCCAGGGGATAAAGGGATTACATATATAATAACTGGTAGTGTTTGATATCAACCAGAAATCAGACCCTAGTTTCTTCCCATCAGCTTGTTATGATATCCTACCAGGATGATATGAAAAAAAGTCACAGCTGATCAGTCACCTGCATTAACTGAAAACAACTGTGACCGTGTCCGTTGGCTTACTCACACTTTGAAGTCTGGCCTTAACAAATATCATGAAAAGTACAATCAGAGTGTGTAATAAAAGTTTTGTTAATTACTGGTCCTCATGTTTTATACACAGATTACCAGACTTTTAAATCTTGCTACAACCGCCCAGTTGATATTTTGCCTTACAACTGGGCAGTTGTAATCAGTGCCTGTCAATCTAGCTCGCACTACAGAGAGCGCAAGCTAAAGCAATTGCTTCCAATAACGCAAATTCATTTCCTCACAGAGAAATCAGTCAGTCGCATGTAACCTCACATAATTACAGTAAAAAAGATGCACAACAGTGTCATCCTGACAAAAACTAAACAAGCATTTGTCAATGCCAAATGTTGTCTTGCTGGCATTGTCACTGGTAGTGCAGGAGTTAGAGATGTATAATAGGAATGGCAGTGAAGTATTGAACTAACGCCAACCCCATCCCCACTTGCAGAGAGTGACAGGCATTGGGGGGTGCCTTTGCCAACCTCATCCCCACCCTGCAGAGAGTGACAGGCATTGGGGGTGTGCCTTTGGATCATTGACATAACGCTCACGTCATTTCATCTCACACTACCCTGCAGACACTGACAGGTGTTGCGGTGTGTTTTGGGGTCTTCGTGCCTTACACCCATCCCATTTCATAAGGAAATATGCTGAAATGGGTGTGGTACAGGAGAATGGGGTGAACGCTGGGGCCGAAGACCAGGTGTTGCGGTGTGCTTTGGGGTCTTCGGCCCTTACACACATCCCATTCCATAAGGAAATATGTTAAAATGGGTGTGGTATAGGAGAATGAGGTGAACGCTGGGGCCAAAGACCCCAAGGCACACCTCGATGCCTGTCACTGGCTGCAGGGTGGGGGTGGAATGGCGTGTGTATTACAGACGATTATCCAAAGTCACACCCCCAATGCCTGTCAGCCTGTACGGAGTAGGGCACTATGGTTGGAAACCCTAACGCCCTGGGCGTTTGTTGGTATTTTCACTCCAGATTTGCAAAGTGGGATTTTCGTGACCCCATGTCATGAACAGTGCACTATCATTATGTTATTCAATCCGGAAAAGTGGTTTTGCACAGTAACTGCGCCATTTGGCACTACAGGTGTAAAAATACATATCTGGCAGCATGTGAAAAATGACAGCTGTACTGTTCATGAGGTGGTGTGAAAAAAATGACAATGTTGAAAATCCGGAGTGAAAATATGAAAAATTGGCAAAGTTACAAACATGAGTAGAAACTGCGCAACGCACGCCTGTAACACAATCAATTTTGGGATTTTTTTCCACCAGATTTTCAACATGGATGTTTTTGAACCTCTCCTCATGTACAGTGGCACTGTGATTTTTTTAATCTGTCCCGAACAGTGATTTCCCACAGCAATCGTGCTATTCTGCGCTGGAAGTGCGGAAACACATTTCGGCCAGGATGTGAAAAATGAGAGCTGTACCGTTCATAAGGAGGTATGAAATAATGCCAGTGCTGAATATCTGGAGTGAAAAAATTACAAATTCATGAAGTTACAAGTGTGATTGGAAAATGCACAATGCATGCTTGTAACACAGTCATTTTTTGGAATTTTGTCACCAAATTTGCAACATAGGCTTTTTGGGAGTCCGTCTCATGAACAATGGCACTGTCATTACATTAATCAGTCCCAAAAGGTGATTCCATGCAGTGACCACGAAATCACCTTTCGGGACAGAATAACGAGATGACAGTGACTGAATTTATGAGGTGGGGTCCCAAGAACCCCATGTTGAAAATTTGGAGCCAAAATTCCCCAAAATGGCTGAGATATGCACCAAAGTTGAAAAAAAACATTTATGATATTATACAGCTTACCAGCATTTCTTCAGTTCATGGTCGGCTTTGAAGAGTGCAGATGTGTTCCCGGTCCACCAAAGATCACCACGTCAGGCTCCGGAGTAGGTATGGGGTGAGGGGGTTCAGGAAGGTGGGATGCGAGAGGCAGGTGTGGGTTGGGGGAGGCAAGAGAGTGAAAGAGGCAACGTTTCTTTTTAAAGGGTTTAAAAAAAGCGCAGACTTTTGGCACGCTAGGGTGGGCCCCAGCATGCCACCACCGGATGTTTGGAGAGTGGGCCCGATGGGGATTGGGCACCCTGTTGACCATACAGTGTGCTGGGGGGGCGCATGAGCTGAGGGGGATTGTGCACCCCCCTCGGCACACAACACATTGGGGGGGGGCGCATCATGCCGACAGGGATTGGTCTACCCCATCGGCAAATGAACTGGGGAGGGGGCATGCCGACAGGGGGATTGGGCACCCCACTGACTTTCATGGATATGGAGAGGCAGCTGATGTCGGCAATATGTAAATTGCTGATAACAGCCATTGCTTGCCGAGGCTGGAAATATGTAAATGGGTACACGTCACCACCGCTGATTGCAGCGGTGGTTTCTTTTGAACTGCACGCTACTGCATCTGAAGTGTTGTCATAGACAGCTCGGCCATTCATTGGTGTGGTGTGGTCCCACCTGCATAATGGAATGGCGTATTGGCAGAGTGGGCGGCACACATCTAAAAGTCACATGTTTGCACTATGTTGCTTGAGTGTACGTGCAAGCCAACATAAAAAAATGGAATCAAGCTTCAACGTCTCAGACCTGAAAAACCACCAAGACTTCCTCACAGAGCAAGAAAATAGAAACATGAACCAGAAAATGGCAAGTGACCTAAAGCTATTTAAAACTTTCTTCATAGAAACAGGAGAGTCAATGGACTTTTAAACGTTCCCCATATTTTGTGTCAAAATGTCACGAAAGCTTAAGAAAAGCATGAAGCTGCAAAGAAAAACCTTTCTAATATCATTTACAGCACTTTTCAACTCTTTCTCTGATATTTCAAACATACACTCTTATAAAAAATTGGGAGCAGTAATTAAATAAAATAAAACATGGGTGGGAGGGTGTAACCAGAATTTCCCTTACACATCCTCAGTGTGGGATGCTTTTATAAACCCCGAGAGTGAAGTAGCATCCCACACCTCAGGTGTGTGTAAAATATAGGATAAAGTATGGGTTCCAGTGCGTAACGAGAATTTACACACACCCGAGGGGTTTGATGCTACATAAACCCTGAGAGCTAAGCTCGATGGGGTTTATGCATAGCATCAAACCCCGAGGGTGTGTGTAAATTCAAGTTTACACACCGAGACCCATATTTTATTTTATATAATTGTTGGGTTTCTCTTTTTCGCATCAGCAATTATGTAAAATAAAAAAAGACTGCTGTGCCGGCGCAGTCAGATTACCTCGGCGCGTGAGGTCCTCTTTGACTTTATTTAAAATATTTTTAGGGTGGTCAATCTGGTAGCTGTGTGGAACATTTCAACTAATTGTAAAAATTACTTACTGCCAAGTGTCTGTGGCAGTTTCTCTCTACCGTGGGTTTGCAGTTTCCTGTTCGAGAAGGATACAGTAAGCGAGGAATTCGAGCATGTGCAGTGTAGCGAAACCGTGCGCGTGTTTGCCGTTATAAATACTCCTTTATAATGGCAAATTACTCTATGGTTCCCCTATGGGAAAAGGGAAGACCATTAAATATATTCTGGTTACACACACCAACCCATGTATTATTCTATATTTTACACACTTTTGATGTGTTTTGCCTTAATAAACCATTCAAGCTTCCCTCTCACGGTTTATATGGCAAAACATGCACCTCAGGTGTGTAACTTACTGTATTTATTGCACCTTGTTTTATTGTACTGCCCATCCCCATTACATACCTGGAAATGAGTTGTTATCAAGGAAGGAAGGAAGGAAGGAAGGAAGGAAGGAATTCTAATGACAGATAATACCATGCCAGTGGATGAACAGTATATGGTAATGCGGGCTCAAGGCAGTGCAGGTTCTTCTTTGCATATTTGCTACTTTGTTTTACCATTTGCATATTTGTGCTGTGTAAACCACTTTCGTACCCTTTATAGTACTCTGCAGTCAAAACCATTGGGTATTCCTCATCCATCCTATAGGTTGATACATGATCCAATCAAAATCAAGCTGGCTGAGGACAGCTCCCTTGTCCCAACTGAGACTCTCAGTTTACTTCATGCATCAAGAGAGGTTGGTTGCGATCCAGATCTACTCCCTACCAAAATTCATTCACAGAAGGTACAAAAAATATTATTTATCATTATGCAGCCTGGTAGCCAATAGGTTTTGCATACTAGAAAGGTACATTAGACAGACAAATGCAGTTACTGTAGTTTTGCATCTATATGTTTTGCGTGAAGGTCAGAGGTTAAAGGCAGCAGAGTTTGATTATATGTTCTATTCTGGGGCAGGACCCCCTCCAGTAGCGGGTCCTCACCCACACAGATGTCGCTGCATATTTATTGTGACACTCAGAAAGGGAGTTCATTTAACAAGGGGCTGCACCCCCTTGTAATCCCCTATCACAGCAAACCCCCTGGATATGAGGTCCATCCTGGAACATCCTCTTATTGGATAATACACACACATTCAAAGAATTATGCTGTGCAAAAAAGATTGGGAGAGGTACCTCCTGGAGCACCCTACCCCATTGCACACAGGGCCCCCACTCTCCCTTAGTGGCTGTCCTTCCCTGAAAGTCAAGCATGAACCGAGGACCTCAAGTAGCCACCTGAGCCTTACACAGCAAGCTGCCTGGAGCAAGAAATAAATGCTTTCAGTACCTGCTCAGGCTCCGTTATGCTTTTTGCTCCATCCATGGCATGGGGATGCCAATTGTCATCTGATCGTTCCAGTGAGCGATCCACGGCTCATACACATGAGCCACTTCCTTCCCCCCCCCGCCTGACTTTGAGATCCTTTGCCTCAGTGGGCAATAAAATAACATGTTTTCTGCCCACCGAGACTGTTCAGCAGCCATGCTGTCCCCTTCTCGTCTGAACAGCCCCATGATACCGCGCTAAAACTCCCGCAAGACTGGGATACACTTGCAGTGCATGCGACACCTGCAAATCTCACAGGAGCTCTCGCGAGATCCCGGCGGCCATTTTGGCTGGGACCAAGTGATCTGAATAGGGCAATCCAAAGGCTTGCCGGTTCCCGTGGGATTTCATGGTGGCCATCTTGCCTGAGACTACAGCACTTCTCTGGCAAGAGACAAAGATGTCTTAAAGGGGCAGAACATCAGTTAAACTGTTTTTTTTGTCGGAACACAAACAAAGGGGGAAACGAGATACTGGCTATCTGGGGAATCTGTCCTTAAGCTATGGGGAGTTTTAACACTCAGAACCCATATCTGATCCAGTTCTTTTTGTCCCAATCCAGCAGATTGGAAGTTTAGACCGACAACATGAGGAAATGTAAGGAATGTGGAATCCTCTTTTCCGAAGTTGATGAAAGAGACACAGCCTGTACAGTGTGTGTGCTAATGTCCAATGGAGACCTTGGAGAGATGGACGATGGGAACTTGGATTCCGATACTTCCCCACCACCAACAGCTCCAATAGCACTGGATGCAAACCAAGTGCAACTACTATTCCAGCTACTGGAGTCTTTGAAAACTGGCAATCCCATACTGGCACCCAACAAACTGAGTGGTCAGGGGGACAACACCATATGGAAATGACCCAGATTGGACACAGACAGTACAACGTCCGAAACCAAGGGGGACCCAGATGAGGGCACCATTGATAAATCAAACCAGATGTGCCACGGTGACATCGACAAACTCATTAAAATGGTGAGGTCAGCCTTCAGAATAGCGGATCAACCTGAGCAGCTGTCCACTTCAGAGGATCCGCTGCTGTTGATGGGAACCAGAAGAGAAAATCCACTTCCTGACTTGCAAGACCAATGAAACCATTCTGAAGAAGGAACATGATGTGCCCAAATCCACCAGACTCAAAGAGAGGAGTATGGTAAACAACTAGTATCCATTATCACAGGCAAGAGATACCACTGGGGAAAAGTGCCAAAAATAGACCAACTGGTTTCCGAACTCTCTAAACGTACCACTATCCCCATAGAGAGTACAGTGGCACTTAAGGAGCCTGTGGATAAGAAAATTGAAGAGCACCTCAGGAAAATACATGAGGTCTTGGGCATGTTATGAGAAGCTAATATGGCTGTATGGTTCATGAGCAGAGCCCTTCACAGATGGGTTGACACCCTGACCGAGAACATACCCGAGGACTCTCCACAAGCGGACATGGCAGAATGCGCCATACAGGCTGCAAAGTATATAATGGATGCCTCCTCAGATATTCTGAGATTCGGATCCAGAATGGATGTCCTAGCAAACAGGGCCAGAAGGGCATTGTGGCTTAAATTGTGGCAAGTGGACAATGAATCCAAGAGTGCCTTAATGAAGCTGCCATTCAAAGAAGGAACCTTATTTGGGGAGGGCATAACCCCATACCTCAAGAACAGAGGAGGCAAACAACTACAGGGAGACAAAGATGTCTACCTACCATCATACAGATCCCTTTGCCCCAAAGAAAAAACATTTAAGTCCAGGCCCCAAAACCACAACTCCCAGGGATCCAGACAGTGGAACCCAAAGCCCAAGTTTCAAAACAGATCATATGGCAACAAAACAAATGCCAACACTTACACTGGCAAGCAGTACGGCAATGGCGGACACAAGCCATATTTCAAAAATAAAAAGCAATGAAGTCACGTGGGCCCAAGCAAACCCACCAATAGCAGGGAGACTGCAAAAGTTTGCACAACAATGGGCCCAGACAATGTCAGACAAGCGGGTGAGGGAGGAGGTGGCAAAGGGATGCACAATAGAATTCAACAACAAGCCGACTATGCACAGACCATTTCTTTCCCCAGTGCTAAAGTGCCCAGTGACAGCATATGCTATAAATCTAGCCATACTGGACCTACCAAAAAATGGGACTATTTTGCCAGTCCCTACAGAGGAGAGAGACACCGGAGTGTACTCCTTATTCTTTGTAGTTCTGAAGAAGATTAGGGGAATGCATCAGGTGCCGGACCTAAAATTTCTAAACAAATTTGTGGCATACAAAAAATTCAAAATGGAAACACTAAGGTCAACACTACTAGCCATCCAGCTGGTGGACTATCTAACATCAATAGATCTGAAAGACTCATACCTCCACATACTGATCTGGAAATCGCATCACAAGTATCTGCAGTTCAATATACAGGGGGAACACTACCAGTATACTTGCCTCCCATTCGGACTGGCATCAGCTCCAAGAATGTTCACAAAGATGCAGATCATACTGGCAGCGCTCCTGAGAAAGCAAGGGGTCCACATTATACCCTACCTGGATGACTGGTTATTACAAGCACAGACAGCAGAAAAAGCTCGGTACAACACCAACCTGGTGGTGGAATGCCTTCAGGAACATGGATGGGTAATCAACAAAACAAAGAGTCAGTTAGCACCCTCCCAGACTCTGGTCCACTTAGGAGCCATAATAAACACACAGCTCAACAAGATAACACCAACGGAGGAAGAAGTACACATCATCCACACTCTGGTCAAAGGAATCATCCAAAGGCCTAACAGGGCAGTATGGGACTATCTACAGATGCAAGGAATCATGGCAGCCTTAATAGACATGATACCATGGGCCAGACTGCACATGAGAGTACTACAGCAATACCTTATCAAGGCATGGAACCAGACCACTCAAGACTTCAAGTTCCGGATATCACCACCTGCAGGAATTCTCACCAGCTTGCGGTGGTGGACTATAAAAAAGAACATAGCATGTGGCCATCCACTGATGCAACCACCTACAGTGGTCATCACCACGGATGCGAGCCTGACAGGTTGGGGAGCAACTTACCTGAACCATGTCACTCAGAGACTATGGTCGCAGAAAGAGTCGACACTTCCAGTAAATTTCCTGGAACTGAAAGCATTATGTCTAGCCCTGGCATTCTTTGAACCCTTCATTGCGAACAAGTCAGTTCTAGGGAGGTGCGACAACCAGGTGATGGTGGCCTACCTAAACAAGCAAGGAGGCATGCGAAGCAAGGGCATGATAGCAGAGTCACACAAACAGCAGCACTGGGCAGAGCAGAAGGTGCTGTCAATCATGACAATCTACTTGGCAGGCTCTTCCAACATGGAAGCAGATTGGTTGAGCAGAGTAACCATAAACCAGGTGGAATGGAAACTCAACAACAACATTTTCCAGAGAATTCAGAAAAGATGGGGACCACTACAGACAGACCTCATGGCCTCCCAGCAGAACACCCAACTACCAAGCTACCATTCTAGGTTCTCGGACTGCAGGGCACAGGAAGTGGACACCCTTTCAGCACCATAGCAGTTCAAATGGGCATATCTGCTCTCACCCATCACCATGAGAGGGGTGCTGCATTTCTGAGGTGCCATCTTTCGGATGAGATGTTAAACCGAGGTCCCATCTGCCTGGATTGGTGGTAGTTCAGGTGGATGTTAAAGATCCCATGGCACTTATCGAAAAGAGTAGAGGAAGTTTATTTAAACAAAAACATAACATCACCAAATAACATGAAATTAATATACAAATTTCACAACAACATTTCAAAAATAACAGAAACAGAACAATCTAAACAAAAAAACAGTTCCAGAATGAAAGAAACTTAACATCTGAAAATGTCTGCTGATCTTTAGATTTTACCATTAATAAATCAGTTTCTACTTGAGAAATAATTGAAAAAGAAGGCACTGATATTTGCTGAAAAATAAATTGACATCTAGCTTGCCATAAATGAAACTGAATAAGTGCAAAAAAAACATTCAAGGTACTAGGATGAAAAGATTGCCATGACCCCGTGTAATCCCCCAGAATTAAAGTGTTGTAAGTTACATGTGACAATATAGGCATTCTCCAATGAACAGATGCATCCGCCCAAAAAGTTTTAACAAAAGGACAATCTAGAAAAAAGTGCTTAAGAGTTTCCTCAATGGAAATACAAGTCGCTCTCAAACAATATCTCTCAGTTAATGGTTTATATTTAAGGTTACCACTGCACACCAGCCTGCCCTGAGCAGATATCCAGACAATATCCCATACATAAGCAGGAAGTCTGAAGTCATTTAATTTATGTAAGGCAAAAGACATCCTAGTAGGAATACATTCTGGAAAAATGAAGAGTATACCTTGTACTGTGAAAACAATGTAATTATAAAAAGATTTTCTAGAATGAGACATAAGAGTAGAAAACAATAAATTCCACTGTCTGCATTTCTTAAAAGTAGGTACCCCATATAATGGTAACTGGTCCTGTTGTAAAATTTTTGGAGGATCTATAGTCCATTTCTGAAAAAAAGATCCCAAGCAAAATGAGACCAAACCTGCCAGAGCTGATGAGTTTGACCCCAAAGAAAGTTGAAAGAATTAAATAAAAAAATCGAATGAAAAAATATAATTGGATTGATCATATCCAAACCACCCTTTTTAACTGGTAAATAGGTAATATCCCTACGTACCGGATTTAATCGATTTCCCCAAATCATTTGAAAAAGTGCACTATAAAGTCTAGTTTCTAATGAGATCGGAGGTGGATAAAGATAACTAAGATATAAGAAAACAGGAATCAGAAATTTCTTGACAATGGAAACCCTTTTTTTTTTACCAAATTTCCATTGTTTCCATAAATTAACTTTGGCTTCACCTATACAAAGTTGTTGTTCCCAATTAAAAGTGGCCATATCACCACGTCCAAACCAAATACCCAAGATTTTACGTGGTGCAGATGCAAAGGATATGCCCCTTGTATCAAAAAGACAATCCTGATCAGGATGTAATGAAAAAAATAAAACTCTTGGTTATATTAAGTTCAGACCCAGAAGACAGCCCCCAGGTCTGAAAGCAATGCAAGGCAGTCTGCAGGGAGGTCTCATTTTGCATAAACAATGTCATGTCGTCTGCATAAGCTGAGATTTTCACCTTTGGTAAAGAAATATCAGGGGCAAGCCCAATAATATCGCCTCTACCTTGAATATACCGAGTAATGGGATCAAGAACATACGTATATAAGAGGGGGCTCAAAGGGCATCCTTGCCTAACCCCCCTGACCACTGGGATTGCCGAACCCATAAAACTATTCACTAATGGGTGAACTGTCGCATCAGAATATAATAAAAAAAAATCCAGTGTACAAAAGGTCGTGGAATATTATAGGACAACAAAAGATTAAATAAATAAGAATGATAAACTTTATCAAAAGCTTTAATCTGATCTAAAGCTACAATAAACCCTGACCCTCTTCCTTTACTGCTAGACTCAAACAGTTCTCTCAGGAGATACAGACTATGCTGAATCTTTCTTTGAGGAATAGCACAAGACTGTGCCGGTGTATAAGGAATCAGAAACCATAGCTAATCTATTTACAAGAATTTTAGCGAAAATCTTGTAATCACTATTAAGTAGACTAATGGGCCTCCAATTTGTCAATAACCTAGAATCCCCTTTTTTATATATAAATTTTAAAAGGGAGATACTAAAATTTGGAAAACTTAAACCCGAGGACAACATATAATTAAAAACCATAGGGAGAAAAAAACACATAACAGGTAAAAATTTCTTATAGAATTCATTCGGGATACCATCTAAGCCAGGAGATGTTTTAGGTTTAAGTGATTTTATCACATTTTCTACTTCCAAGGAAGAAATGGGCTGCAATAAAGGAGTTCGATATTTGGTATCCACAGCAGGCAAAAAGGTCAAAAAGTCAGCTGGTAAAGTGTCCTTGCTACCAGGATCTCCCCCAAAGAAGTCAGAAATAAAAGAACGAACAACCTGCATCATATCAATATCTGAGGTAACAGTAGTACCATCTGGAGATAATAATCCCGTCATCATTGTCTTATCAAGACGCTGTTTACAGGCTAGATAAGGATCAGAGGCTGGCTGTGATTGTACACCATACCTAAATTCCATATCGAGAGATTTGGCCCTATTATACTGATACAGGGACATTTGTTTCTTAATTTCAGTAATCTGGGACTGAAAAAGATGTTTATCCTCAGGAGGAAAGGACATCAGCTTATAAAGTTGATTCCTATACTGTAGATAAGTAAGATACTGATAATTAGCTTTAAGTTTCCCTTTGGATATCAAAAGGGGTTTAATCTCATTTTTTGTATCAGACCACCATGAAAATAGATTATCATAAAAACAAAGGGTAGAATAACATGCTGCAAATAAGTCCTGCAAATCAGTAACAAAATCTTCCTCCTCCAAGAAAGACACATTTAGGCGCCATCTAGGGCCTGCTGCTGGTATTTTGGGTGGTATTCCTGCTAAACTTAAAAAGCCAATTAGAAGCTGGTGATCTGAAAACTCAGACCGTTTCACTTGGGAAAAATAAGGTTTCAAAAACTTGGAAACAAAAATCAAATCTATGTGTGAAGAGAAAACACTCCTGTGATAAGAAGTACCCCCTGTAGCATGTAGTATCCTATAGACATCCGTCAGACCTGCATTTGTGACAAGCTGTCGTAAGGCAAGGGAATCGCAATACATTTTTTTTTGAGAGTCCCCTTTAAATTTAAAGTCAATATCACAATTAAAATCTCCTCCCCAAATGACATGTCGTCTGGTATAAAGAAAAGGTTTAATATCTTCAAACAATTTAATTCATGTAGCTTTTATTTGTGGGGCATAAATGTTTATAAGGCGAAACTCAAAGTCTCGACAAGCACAATCCAAAAGCAGAGCACGCCCAGGACAGAGATCCACTAATTTAGAAATCCTAAAAGGGTAGAGGTAAAAGAATACCTATACCATCGGCTACATCAGACCCAAATGTCCAATAAGAAGGTCCCCACACCCACCTCTTCTGTGCTTGAGTGATTTCAGCCAGAGAAGAGAATCTAGTCTCTTGCAAAAAAATGATGTCAACTTGTAAAGTACTGAGATAGGCAAGAAGTGTCAGCCTTTTCTTAAAATTTTTAATGCTGCACACATTGAAAGAAGCTATTTTAAGTGTAGCCATGATTTAAGAAAAAAAAAGGATTCAGGACCCAGACTTCTGAGAAAAATTCGCTTTCCTTTTTTTACCCTTTGTCCCTTTTTTTTCTTTTGCCAGTGCAGTAGTTTTACTATCTTCCTCATCCGAAATTAATTCTGAACGATGAGAGGTATCCGATTCTAAGTCCGAGTCCCTCCCCTCTCCTTGTAAAGGAGAGAAAAAATTATCTACCAGAACAGGGGCCACCGATGAGTGTTTAATAGAAGCTCTAGTAAACCTTCGAGGTTTAACAATCTCAAAGGGAGGAGGCATAGAGGAAGATGCCTGTTGAGAATCTGGTTTATCCAGAGGCACCGAAAGCACAGAAGCAGCACCCGAAATGGAGGGAGCTGCTTCAATATCGGACGAGATGGACCTATCCTCAGGAACCTGTAGTGAAATACCATCCCCTTTAGCTATAACCAAAGGAGTATCACCATCACCTCTTTTTGCTTGAGCTTTATACACCAAATCCTCCGGATCCCAACCCCCTGTTTTATTATGTGAGGCCCATGGGCATTGATGAAAAGCATGACCTTTCTCCTCACATAAATTGCATTGAAAAATATTTTGGCATCTATCCATTGAATGCCCAAACCCCCCACACAAAGAACATTTTAGTAGATCACATGAGCTACTGAGATGCGTCCTAGCACCACATTTATAGCATGCACGAGGTTGCCCGCTATAAAAGCACACTCCCCTATCCTTCCCCAGAAAACAACTATTAGGCAAATGCACTACTTCACCATCCACTTGAGTCAGTTTTACCTTAAATTTCCAACTTCCTGTCCAGATGCCCTCTGGTCTAAAATAGCTTCAGGGGGACCCAGAACCTCACATCTTTTTTGTAACCAATGGTAAATATTACCAACATTCACCCCTTCATTACGGAACATAACTGTAACATATCTAACCATAGGTTTCGTAAGAGGCAAAGCATAGAAGGGAACCCAAAGGGGGGAGGATTTTAAAGTCGAATATTTATCCCAAAATATTTCCAGACCACGAGATGTCTTAAAACTTATATCAAAGGTGTCTTCACCTGAAATATGAATCAGTGCAAATATATCTATTGGAAGAAAATTCATCGAACCCTTCAATAAGGTATTTGCAACATAATATCTGTCAGGGTGGGTTTGTAAACCACCCCTATAACGCAAATGTACTGCGTTTCTCCTAGGAGCTTGTTCTAGCTTGTTTTTAAACAGCTCAGACATAGGAACTCTCATTTGTTGTAAGGTAGGCCTATCTTCTAAAAAGGAATCAGAGACATCATCCCTTACTGCAGATTTTTCATTATCCCCCAACGAACTTGGCCTTGACAAGGCCAAAGGACGTTCACTAGAAAGCTGTACAGCACTAACAGTATCCCCCCCTTTTTTGTAAAGTCTGTACCTGAGCTCAGTGTTGCTGTAACGTTGGCATGCATGGAAGAAACTTGAGAGGAGTCTGTCCAGGCAGGGTCAGGAATCCATTGTCCGTGGTTTGACTGCATCCAGCCTGAGTCCTTAAGAGCTTCCTCCGACGACCAGTCCATCGAGGGAAAAGAAGATTTTCTCCTTTGTAGCCCAAACTGTTTCCTTATTGTCTGTGAGGTACTCGGTTGAGTAGGAGAGGAAACTGTAACCACGTCTCTAGCGACCGGCAGTCCGGTGCACTCTAAGATGATTCCCTTCCTTCGCTTCCGGTGGTACGATCTCATTATCTGGTCGACCTGCATCTAATGGTTGCACGGTTAAATTCCTATCAGCCACCAAAAAGATGATTTTTCCTCCGCATCTTTCAGGTCAGTGTCTCCAAAATCAGACCGTAATTCAGTCTGAATTCGCTCCGTTGATAATTGCGCTACCTGCAGATCTTGTAGAGAGCTCTCCGTATTAACCAGTGAATCCATGTTCAGCTCCAATGAGCCTGCTACCGCCAACTCCTCCTCCTCCATCGTGGAGAAAGAGAACACTGCGCAGCCTCTCAGGACTGCAAGTAGCGTTCCCTCTGCCATCAACAAGACTCAGCAGAGTAGGGGAATTTCCCCGGTGTCTTGGCTGAATTTCCCTCATTCACTAAAAATACCACCAACAGCTTAATCTGGTTCAAGGTCAGTTGGCATTCATCTGTATCCCCCTCCCCTGGGTCGTGCCTGAAAATAGGCAGGATTTGTCTAGTGCACTTACCCGGTCAACAAAAGCTAAATAAATAAATAAAATGATACACAAAATATTGTACAAAATATGGAACATGGGGGCATCAGTGGTACTGGTTGCACCAGACTGGCCAAGGAGATCATGGTACTCTCTGATACAAGAGATGGCAGTGAGTCCCGCAATGTCACTGCCTGGCTGGCCGGACCTACTGAGTCAGGGTCCAATACTCCACCTGAATCCAACAACACTGAAACTGATGGCTTGGCTGCTGAAAGAAGCAGACTGTTGACACTGGGCTATCACACCAGGGTAGTGGACCATCTTCTGCAGTCCAGAAGACAATGCACAAATGCAACATGTCAAAGACAATGGCAGATTTTTCACAAATGGTGCATGGAAAAGGGAACCTCACCATCAGAGGTGGGCATACCACAAATCCTAGACTTCCTGAACTATAGAGCAAATAAAGGACTCAGTCTAGCGTCACTCAGGGTTCAGACCTCCACAATTTCCTCCATAAGAGGCCCACTACCAGGAAGCGGCCCAATAGGTTCACACCCTGATGTGGTCAGACTACTCAAAGCAGAGACACTAGCTTCCCTAAGGGTCAGACCAATATGTGCACCCTGGCAGCTGAATATAGTGCTTTATGCACTCCAAAGCCACACATTCTAGCAAGAGACACTACACTGGTGTACCCTGAAAACTGTATTTCTGGTAGCAATTTGCTCTGCTAGAAGGATAGGGGAGTTACAGGCACTGTCATGTAGAGAACCTTTTCTGACATTACACAATGACAGGGTCACACTTAGAACAGTCCATTTGTTTGTCCCAAAAGTAGCTACACCTTATCACATGAACCAAAGAGCACAGCTACCATTCATTACAGTGGGTCAAGAGCACAACACAGGGGTCTCTCACTCTCTAGATGTTGGTCACCAACTGAAGAGGTACCTCAGCATTACTGAGCATGTAGGACAGGACAGACTGTTCATTTTGACCACTGGTCAAAGGGCAGGGCAAGCAGCCTCCAAGAACACTATTGCTAGATGGATAAGACAGACCATAACTAAAGCCTACAGGGAAGCAGGCCAGGAACCACCAGAAGGGATCAGGGCACATTCTACCAGAGCGGTAGCTACATCCTGGGCAGAGAAGGGGAAGGTATCAGTACCAGACATTTGTTCAGCTGCAACATGGTCCTCCATACACACCTTTACCAGGCATTATTGGCTAGATGTGGCATCTGCTGAGAGGGCCTCATTTGCCAGGGCAGTAATAATGACAGGTACTCGGATCTAGATAAGAACCAATTGATCTGCCTTGTATCCCACCCTAGGAATATGTTCTCAGCCACACTGCTACGAAGGTCCCAATGGTTTTGACTGCAGAGTACTATAAAGGGTACGAAATATAATGATGTTTACTCAACTGGTAAAGGTGATTATTTGAGTACCTTTTATAGTATTCAGCAGCCCCACCCGGGGTGGTAGATGGTACCGAGTGTATGAACCCTAAATGATACAAATTATGACTAAAGAGAGTGCTAGGTTGTGTCCAAATGGCTTGTTTATATTTCCAAGTACTGTATATTGAGAATGAAATTAATGATATGTGTAGATTGTTTTCCTACCGAATAAAAGTGTGGTTAATATCAATTCAGTTTCCAGAGGTAATCGGATTCTAAACCACAGCATAGTCAGGGCTACCAGGCATTGCACAGTGAGAGAAACACAACTAAGGGATATTGCATTTTGCCTGCCTTGGTTTTGTCTTTCTTTTGATTTTGTTTATACTTTCTCTAATTGCTAAGGAAGATTCACACTGGAGATTCTCAGATGGGACAAGGGGGATATCCTCAGTCAGCTTGATTTTGATTGGATTGTGTATTAACCTATAGGATGGATGAAGAATACCCAATGGTTTTGACTGTGGAGTACAATAAAGGGTACTCAAATAATCACCTTTACCAAGTGAGTAAATACCATGATTTCATGTGCAAAAGGCCAGCTGGTGCTATGGATCAGGGACTGATCACCTCCACCATTTTTGTTTATCTTGATAAAGCTTTTGACAGTGTGGCACATCCCTTCCTTTTGGACAAGCTTAAACCAGTGGGCCCCTTTGACTCTTTAGACACTTGGTTTTGTTCCTGAATTGAGGTAAGGTCTTAAGTTGTTTGTATAGGAAGTTCAATTTCATCACCACTCCCCATCTGCTCAGGTGTCCCCTCAAGGGTCTGTACTAGAACCACAGAATCATAGAAGACTGTCAGCAGAAAAGGACACCATTGCCCATCGAGTCTGCCCCGATGCTACCCCCTGCTCTCCCCCCCATCCAGATACACCTCCAGCCAGTCCTTTATATCTGTCCCATGCCCTCTTGAATCCCTCTATGGTTTCTGCTCCCACCACCTCCTCCAGTAGACTGTTCCAGGGATCCACCACCCTTTTGGTGAAATAATGCACCCATGTACTGCCCCTGAATCTTCCCCTCCCCCAACCTCAGACTATGACCACTTGTTCTATCACTTCTTTTCCTTGTGAACAGGCTCCCTTCTCCCACCTTATTTATCCCTTTCAAGTGCTTGAATGTTTCTATCATGTTCCCCCTCTCCCTCCTAGTCTCCAGTGAGTACAGGTCCAACTCCTTCAGCCTTCTTCATAGGGCAGCCGATGCATGCCCTGCACCATCTTTGTTGCCCTTCTCTGGAATCTTTCCATCCTATTAATATCCTTCCTCTGGTGGGGTCTCCAGAACTGTACCCCATACTCCAGATGAGGCCTCACAATGGACTTACAGAGGGGCATTAGTACCTCCTTCTTGTTATACCCCTCCCAATGCATGCCAGCATTCCATTGGCCCTGCCCACCGCCTTGCTGCATTGATTCCCTAACCTGAGGTTATCTGAAATTATAACCTACAGATCCCTCTCCAGGCTGGTCACCTTTATTTTCTCCTCTCACAGAATGTTAGCTGGCTTACGAGTTATTATGTCCCATGTGCATCACAGTGCATTTTTTTGCATTAAACTTCGGCTTTTAATTTTTTATTTATTTATTGAAATGTTTCACCAGTAAGGCACACTGAACAACAAGTTGCTCATCTTCCAGAGTGACTTGAGGTAGAGGGAACAGGGAGTAACAAATACAATATATGATCGGCATTACGCCATATGGTCATTTGATACAGTGGTATACACTATTTGCAAAAAAATACATGATATGCAACAATTACAGGAATACAAGACAGCAATTTACAATAGAGTCTAGGAAAACAAATAATTAAACATTTAAAGTGTAAGTTTTAGTTTGTAAGTGCAATTAAATTTACATGCCCCACTCACGATGGGAAAGTTAGCAAGAGCGAGAGATAAGGGGATTAAGACTAGAGGAAACAGGTACAGTTAGAGGAGAGGAAATTGTGAAGGGCAGAGGAGAGGGAGAAAGAAGAGGAGAAGTGTAGAATTTGTGGAGGGAGGGCATTCCAGATTTTAGGGAGGCGATAAGAGAAGGCTGATTGACCCACAATAGTGGAGCATTGAGGAATCAAAAAGGTGCACGAGTCGATGAATTTTTAGGAATGAGCAGGAGGAGGAGGGGTGGAGAAAGAGGAGGATAGATACTGAGGAAGACAGCCTAGCCGGTATTTAGAGGTGACTTTGGCACAGTGTGAGAGGTGTCTGTTAGCAAGTGAAGGGAAAGATAATGAATGATAAAGGGAGCAGTGGTGAATTCGCACAGGAGAGTTGATAGCAGCTCCTTGCTTGCATGGTCAGCTGCCATGCTTCTGACGACTCCTCCAGCCTCTTTAGCTCCCTCCTCATTGCCGTGGTTTCCACCCTATTGCAGATCTTGGTATCATCTGCAAACAGGCACACCTTCCCTTCCAGTCCCTCCCTATATTGCTGATATATAGATATATATATATATTAAAATGTATGGGCCCTAGCACTGAACCCTTGGGCATCCTGCTCATCCCCCCTGGAATGCATACCATTCACCACCACCCTCTGGCTCCTGTCCCTCAGCCAGTTTTCTTTTTTTTAATTCAATATACTTTATTCAGATTTTCTGCATAATACAGAGAAAGATTCATAAAGCAGTCTTGGTTACAGAAACAGAGAACAACATAAATCTATGAGAATGCATTCTTCAGACGTAATGTACAAATGTTAGAAAGAAAGAAAAAAAAAAGTCAGTAACCTTACCCACTTCCTCCCCATTAGTACCAAGTGTAGGAGTCTATTTTTAAGAAAGCATTAAAATTCAGGTATATTATGCAGCATTCTAAGGTTTCCATGCTACTAGTAAAGCATCAAGAGTACCCCACTTGTCTAAGTAGGTCTGCCGTCTATCATTCATCATAGCTATGTGTTTTTCTAACTGAAGAGCAAGCAATACTTATCTGTGCCATTCTAACACAGAAGGCTGGAAGTCATCTTTCCGGTGTCTCATGATTATTAATTTGGCCACAGCAGATATTAGGGCCATGTAAGCTTTTCTCATTTTGATTATCTCTGGAGGGAAGCAATTAAGCAGGCAGGTTTCATGCAGAAACAGTGGTTCCAATCCCAGCAGTGGGTCCAATGAGTTTTTAATGGCTTGCCAGAATGTGTGAACCTTTGGACAAGTCCATGACATATGGTATAGATCCCCATTTGCACCTAAGCACTGGTGACACTGTGAGAAGGGGAGCCTCCCGATCTTATATAGCTTTACAGGAGTAAAATATAGGTTGTGTATAATATTATACTGCACTAAACGAAGTCAGTCCTGCTTAATGAACCTGTACAGATTGCTCCACATCTGCTGCCAAATGTTAGCATCCTCCTTAAGGGATAATTTGTGAGCCCAATAATAAAAAGTACCCTGGGGCAATTGAGGATCTAGGAACTGCAACTCCTTATTAACCCTGGAGACCGAGTATGGCTGTTCAGCTGTCAATAGGAGGGAGGATATTTCAACTTTAGGAGGGACAAATCCTGATGGATTTTTCATAAAGGAAACCACTGCATTCCTAACCTGCCAGTACTTAAAGGGGTTTCCAGTTGAGCAGCTAGAACCTTGTTGAATTTGGAGATAAGGAAGCACTCTGCCATGAGGAGCAATATTCCCAAGCCGAAGTACCACCAGAGGAGCCCAATATGTAGAAGAAAAGGGCTGATTCTGGATTTGAAAGTGGGGGTTACCAAGCAATGGCTGTTCCAGGGATTTATGCCAATCAAGAGTCAGGTGTCGCTGCATCTGGTGTAGAGCTTTTAGGGACCACCCCATTGGATTTTTTTGTAAATCTTTGGGGAGAGACCTCATAGAAGAATAAATTAAAGCTGGCAGGGTGCAGGACGTTTTAATGGCCAAGGTCTTCTCTATATCCAACCAAGAGGAAGATATGACCCCATGCCTCCTGAGCCCGGTGTATGAACCCAGTGTACCAATTTACTGATGTGGATCACCCCATAATATGTGAAGAAGGACAGGAGGGAGAGACCACAAGGCAATTTTGGTGCGTGAGTTTGGGGTAGGCTCTTCTAACTCCTTTCCTCTTCCAGATATACTGACTTAACAGTTTTTGAAGACTGGGAAACCAGGATTTAGGGAAAAAGAAATCCAGCATAGTTAAGGGATATAGGATCCAGAGTAGCACGCTCATTTTAACAGTGCTGATTCTACCCCATAGAGAGAATGGTAGTGCCCCCCCATCTTTCCAGGTCTGTTTTCAGTGTGCTTAGTAAACTGAAAAATTCTCTTTCACCATTGTAGAAATTGCCCTAGAAACTCTAATACCCAGGTAAGTTAAGGACTTCAATTCCCATGTTAGGCCATATTCCTCTGTGTCCATTGGTAATAGTCTCCTATTCAGAGGAAAAATACTGGTTTTTGAAAGCTTAAGCTAATAGTAGGAGACCTTTGAGAAGAAGTCAATTTCTTGTAACAAGATCGGTATACCGGCCACAGGGTCTTCCATGTGTAGCGACAAATCATCAGCATAAGCTGATAAAAGATGTTGTTGTGTCCCCACAGTAATTCCGTGAAGGTTCCAGGAGGAGCTTAATCTCTGAATAAGGGGTTCCAGATAGAGGATAAAAAGGAGGGGGCATAGAGAGCAGCCTTGCCTGGTGCCACGGTGCAAAGGGAATGAGTTAGAAAGGACACCATTGCACCAGACACGGGCTGTTGGGGAAACATATAATAACTTAACCCATTTGATAAACTCTTGTGGGAGACCAGAACATAACAGGGCAGCAAAAATAAAATCCCAAGAAACTCGGTCGAAAGTCTTTTCCGCATCTAATGTGATAAGGGTAGCTGGGACATCCGAGTTCTTGGTTAAAGATAGAAGGTGTAATAATTGACGCATGTGGTCACTAGATGATCTCCCTGACATAAAACCAACCTGTTCACCACTAAAGAGTTTACCCAGCAGAGGTCCCAACCGATTGGCTAGTACTTTGACCACTATTTTTTATATCAACATTAAGTGATGAGATGGGACGGTAGTTGTCTGGATAATGAGAGTCTCGGCCTGGTTCTGGGATAAGGGTAATGAGAGCCCCTAGAAAACTATAGTCAGAGAATCCATTCTCATACCATGAGTTAAAGACAGCTGTCAGTAATGAGGACAGTTCTGAGATACATGATTTATATAGATTAGTTGAGAGGCCATCTGGCCCAGGAGACTTATCTGAAGGGAGCTGTTTAATTGCATGTTTACCTTGCACGTGACCTTGACACTTGGTACTCCCCCAATCCATACATAGAATATAACAAATCTCCCTTCCCTCCCCAGTCCTCCCCCAAAACCCCAAAGTAAACGAGACAATGTGGTAGTCTATCACCTTAGTAACTACCCCCAGTTCTTCTAACTGCACTGGCATATTTATCCTGTCAGGTAATGTTATAATGCAGACCAAAGAGCATCCCCCCTCACCCCCCCATTCCTCGTTACACAGTAATCAAATGACATAACCTAGGTGTATTAGTAACCGTATAGAACTTGTGCTCAAAACCAAAACATGGAGTTTATCTGCGGCTGCATGCCTCCTTTACAGTGGTATATAAAAACAGTTATATTGGACTATAATCCCTACATACTAATAGGAAGGAGATGCTTAGCAAAAAGTCCTTTTATGATTAAACAAAGCCCATGAAATTCAATAACAGACACTAGAAAAATAAAACCTGTAAACGTGCAGAGCGAGACTTCCTGTTTAATTCACAAGAGCAGTATCAAAGTAATATGTTCAGTAGTTGTGGGCAAAGTTTACTAAAGTTCACCCAGTTCAGAAGTAAAAATAGACTGCTGGTCGCATCCCCTGGGGTAGGTGTAGTTTTTTCCTATCAAAGATAGGATCACCAGTAGAGCCCCATTTACAGTCTTTCATATCGCAGGCAGCTCATAGGAATAAACAAATTCTGAATTAAACCACAGGGGTCCGAATAGCTTCTGTTCCTATCTGAGTCCCAGATATGGAGTTCCCAGTAATATTCAATAAAGTATGTCCCGGTGAGACGATTAATACTGAAAGCTTTCAGTTGCTAGTTTCTATAAGCAGTATCCACAGTCCACTCAGGTGTAATCACTTGAATAGGTCTGGTAACACTTTCTTTAACTCGAGCAGAGCTTGCCCATGTGTTTTGTAGGTTAGCCATTGGTCACCAATCTTAACTTTAGTTTAATTTAGTTTATTGTTCTAGGAATTATTACCTTTGAGCCAATGGCTCTTTTACAAAGGTTCCACGTCATCAATGTACAAACAAACAAGACATGTTACATAGAATGGTCAGCAAATTATAAAGGTTTCAATAAGCCAGTATAATACAGTACATCACAGGAAAAAACAAAACATTGGCGGAACGGTCAAGGTGGGAAGGGTAGGAGGAGATATGGGAAGGGGAGCAGACTTAGAGTAGTTAGAGGTACTCAGATGCCTTTGTCAAGAAAGGAGCAGAGGAGGAGGAGGAGGAGGATGAAAAACAGTAAAAACAGCCATGAGGGAAGAATCATTAGTCAAGGCAATCACAGGAGCTAGAGGCTGAGAGGTGAGAGTAAAGCATAGATTTGAAAGCTTCTAGTGACGTGGAGGATGTGATGAGCGAGCTCAGGGCATTGTACCAGCTGGGGGGCATGATAGGCAAAAGATCTTTGGCCCTGTGTGGTCTGGCATCTGGGGACCTGGAAAGGCTGGTGTTCCGATCTTCTGGTGGGACGGATGCTGGTATTCGGGCAAAGTAGGTCTTGGATTCACGGCGGAGTGCAGCCCAAGATGGATTTTTTTGCCATCGAGCATGTGAGGTACCTTATGCGATTTGAGAGTTGCAACCATCCTGTTTCAGTGTAGAGCTCACATGTATGAGTACGTCTTTGCGCTCCAGTGAGCAGCTGACAGGCCTTGTTTATGGTGGTTGTGATGCGCCTTAATGTGGTGGTAGTGGCAGAGCCATAGATAATTAAGCCATAGTCTATGATTGAGATGATAGAGCTTTGGATAGCAATCCTCAGTGCAGCTTGGGTAAGGAATTGCCAGTTTCGGAACAGGATACCAATGTGCTGGTTCACCGTTTTCGCTGTGTTATCAATGTGGGTCGCAAAGGTAAGACCTTGATCAAAGGTGATTCCAAGGTATTTAAATGTTGACACTTGTTCAAGGGTACTTCCTGGGTATGTTTTGACAGTAAGTGGAATTTGTCTTTGTCTGTTTTGTGGACTGGAGAAAAGCATGGATTTTGTATTTTTGTGAATTAGGACCAGCTTGTGATCTAGGAACCACTTTTCAACATTGGAGAAAGTAAGTTGCAGGCTCTGGAGTAAGGGTTTCAGGTCCTTATGAGAGGAGAGAATCATGGCATCGTCAGCATAAAGGATTATTTGTCCCGGGCAGGATTTGGGGAGAGAGTTTAGGAAAAGGCTGAAAAGGAGGGGGCCTAGGATTGACCCCTGTGGAACACCTGAGAGGACCAGTTTTGAGTCTGAGAGAATTTATGAGATTTTTACTGATTGAGAGCGTTGAGCCAGGTAACTTTTAACCCAGGCACCTGGTCCTTCTGAGAGCCCAAGACTGTGTAGTTGTGTGATAAGTAAACCATGGTGAACAGTATCAAACGCCTTTGTTAGGTCAATGAAAACAGCTCCGTTTTGATATCCTTTGTCCAAGGCAGTGTGAATTTCTCCTGAGAATTCCAGTAGGGTGATCGACATACCGTGTCCTTTCCTAAATCCATGTTGCTGCAAGTAGAGTATGTTATACTTATGCAGGTAGTCTGAGAGTTGGTCAGCCACAATGCATTCGAGGGCCTTGGAGAGGGGTGGAAGTATAGATATAGGCCGATAGTTTCCTGGTAGGGACTTGTCGCCACTTTTGAACACTGGTATGACTATAGCAGACTTCCATTTGCTGGGAAATTGACTAAGGCAGAGGGAGAGATTGAAAATTTTGGTGAGTGGGTGAACCACCTCTTCCAGGGTAAGGGACAGAATTTTAAGATCAATAGTATCACTGCTTGCTCTGGATTTAGAGATAGCCTTTTTTAAATATTTGTAGACTTCATGGTCCTTAAGTATTTTGAAGTGGAAAAGCGGTTGGTCAGGTGAGGCAGTAGGAGATGTTGGTTTTGGTGAGTCCGTGTCAGAGAAGAAGTCCGGCGGGAGGACCCCACTGAGGTCAGTGAAAGTTTTATTTAAGGCCTTTGCCATGACCATTGGGTCTAGGGTAGTGGTTCCATCGACAGTCATTATAGTGGGAGAGGATTTGGACTGTTTACCCATAATATTTCTGATGTTGTCCCAGAATGATCTCCCGTCACCCCAGGAGTTTGCGAGGGCATTTTTGAAATAGGAGCTCTTCATTAGTCGGATTTGTTTGGTACATTGGTTTCGTGCCTGTTTATACTTCTGGATATCTGTCAAGGAGCCTTTGGCTCTGGCTATGGCCCAGAGGTGGTCCCGAGCTTTGAGTTGGGCCAGTAGTTTGGCTGTGAGCCAGGGATTTGAGAGCACTTTGATTTTACGCTCTTTTACTGGTGCGTAGGTGTCACAGGCAGTGTTGAAAGTTGTGATAAAATAATCTAGGGCTGCGTCAACATCTAGAGTATTGTATATTGGGGACCAGTCTTGCTGTAAAAGACAGATCTTGAGCTTAGTAAGGTTTCCATGGGGTAGCACTCTGCTTAAGGTGGTTTTTGGAACTTATTTGTCCAGGTACAGATCACAGGGGAGTGGTCACTGAGAGTCCAGGAGAACAACTGTGTTTTTTATGTGGTCTGGGTGGCTAGCAAGGATCCAGTCAATGAGAGTGCAAGTTCCAGTTTTGTAGTTTTTTCTAGTGGGGGAGCTCACCATCTGCGTTAGGTTAGCTGCTAGGATAGCATCCTTGAGGGACCCAATGTCTGATGCGAGCCAATTTATATTAAAGTCACCAAGGAGAAGGACCTCGGTGTCAGGTGGTTGCGATCTTACAAATTCAAGGATAGTCTGGAGGCCGGACTCTGGATCTTTAGGAGGGATATAGACAGCGGCCACAGTAAGCACTTTATTTTGGGCACCACGTAGCTTGACAGGGAGAAATTGCACAGAGGAGTTAGTGGTGGAAAAGCAGACAGGGTGGCTAGAGAGGTTGTCCTTAATGTAAATAGCACAACCTCCCCCCCCCCTTTTATTAGTCCCATCCAGTCTGAAAATATTGTAGGCTTGAGTGAGATGGCATGGTCTGGAGTGCTTGGTGTCAGCCAGGTTTCAACAATGGCTAGTATGTCGGGATTGTGTTGACTGGCAAAGACTTGAAGGGATGCCAGTTTTGGAGGGAGGCTACAGATATTTAAGGTGGTGATGGTGAGACCCCCCTCCATTTTTGCTAGATTTGTTACCCTGGTAGAAACAGGGCCAGGGTTTGGATGGACACTTCCTGACATCAGAAGGAGGAGGAGCAGGAGTTTAAGGGACATCTGCCGCAGCTTGTAGTATAACATGCAACTCCTCTGTTTCTTGTTAGTTTGAGTACAGTGTAGTCATTTAGGGTCCCAGCATAGGGTAATGGCTAGGAGCAGGTGTCGATTTGTCAACTTTCCAGCAGCGTGAACTGTCATTTGCACCCAGTCCTTTGTAGCAGGGTGCCACAAGTGAGGGTAGGGAGGATTTGCCATGGTGCCAGGTTGCTGGTATCGAGCTTGAATGGTTAGTGTGAGAGGTAGAGGAGATTGCAAATGTTTACTGTGGCAAAGGTGCGTGTTCCTGAGTGACTCGTGGTGAGCTACTGTGGACCAGAAAACTGATTTTTACTGTAGATCAAAGACCCAGAAACTGTTAAATTCCTGAAGGTGATGAACATTAGCCTACGGCATATGCAGGATGTAAAAATCGCTTGTTAGAATCTTCCCTTTGTTCTCCAAAACAGTTGTGAATAGACCTCAAAGACAAGCATACATCCTTTAAGAAAGTCAGACAGAAATGTGGATTCAATGCAGCACTCCACAACTCAGAAACTTGTATAAAAGATTTACTGACCTCACTTTTGCTTTTTGATGTCTTCCAAAAAAGTTGATTTATGATGAGAATGCCTAAACCTGGTGGTGATGTTTTGTAGTTTCTTAGTCCAGGAAATGTTCATAGATGTTATGTCCAAGAATGGTCCAGTTCCTCCAAGTAGAAACACATGAAAAACCACAAAAACTAAACTACTGACAGAGACAAACACAAACAGCCAGCTACTATACTTTGCAGTACCACTGGGTATTTCATTCTAAATGGCTTCCCAGCGGCAATCAACTTAGAAACTAGTGGATGTAGTTCTTGTTGCTTCATTCGGATGGACTGTGGTAAATTCTGTGTGATTCTGACTCTTTTGCCTTCTCACAATACTTCCTGCAGGGTCTTCACTTGGGCCAGAATATGTTGCTTATCTAAGAAGTTAAGCAATTTGAAGATGAGAGGCACCCCCCCCCAATCCACCACCCTTGTCACCCAATCGAAAAACTCAATGAGGTTTATCTGGCACTACCTTATTTATTTATTTGTTTATTTATTGAAATGTTTCACCAGGAAGGCACACTGAACAACAAGTTGCTCGTCTCCCAGTGCAACCTGGGGGGGAGGATACAGTTGGAGGAAGAATTAGACATGCAGTTTAACATTTAACATATCCGAGAAATTAAACATTCAATTACATTTGTAACAAGACATACAGCTAAACAAGCATTTATCAATGCCGAATGTTTGCTTGCTGGCATTAGTACTTGAAGTGCAGGAGTTAGACAGATACTGAATAGGAATAGCAGTGAAGTATTGAACTGACGCCAACCCCACCCCCACCCTGCAGAGATGGACAGGCATCAGGGTGTGCCTTTGGGTCATCGCCCATAACGCTCATGCCATTTCAACTCACCATGCCCTGCAGACACCCACAAGTGTCGAGGTGTATCTTGGGGTGCTCGGGCTTTACAGTCACCCCATGTCATAAAGAAATACACTGAAACGGGTGCCATATAGGAGAATGGGGTGAACTTTGGGGCCGAAGACTACAAGGCACACCTCGATGCCTGTTACTAACTGCAAGGTGGGGGTGGAATGGCATGAGCATTACTGTCAACAATCCCAAGTCACACCCCTGATACCTGTCAGTCCCCACAGGGTAGGGCGTTATGGTCAGAAACCCTAATGCCCTGGGTGTTTCTTGGTATTTTCACCCTACGTTTTCAACATGGGCTTTTTGTGTCCCCAACACATGGACAGTGACACTATCAACTCATTAGCTGAAAGGTGATTTTGCACAGCGACTACACCATTTGGTGCCACAGGTGCAAAAACACATTTTGAACTGGATGTGAAAAATGACAGCTGTACTGTTCATGAAGAGGTGTTAAAATGGTAATGTTGGAAACGTGGGGTAAAAATATAAAAAAAATTGGTGAAGTCACGAGCATGTGTAGAAATTGCACAATGCACGCTGTTTACGCAGTCATTTTGTCCCGAGCATTGATTTCACATAGCCATTGTGTACCATATGTGCAAAAACACATTTTGAGCAGGATGTGAAAAATGATAGCTGTACTGTTCATAAGGAGGTGTGGAAAAATGGCAATGTTGAAAATCTGGAGTGAAAATATAAAAAATTCTCAAACTTACGAGTGTGCATTTGAACTGCTCAATGTACACTCGTAACACAGTCATTTTTTGGAAAATATCTACCAAATGTGCAACATAGGCTTTTTGGGAGCCCACCTCATGAACAGTGCCACTGTTTTTTCATTAATCAGTCCCAAAACGTGATTCTACGTAGTGACCGAGAAATCACCTTTTGGGACCGAATAATGACATGACAGTGACTGAGTTCATGAGGTGGGTCCCAAGAACCCCATGTTGAAAATTTGGAGCCAAAAGTCACAAAATGGCTGATATATCTACTCTGTTGACCCCCATTGATGCTACTATACAGCTTACCGCATTTCCTCAGTTCGCAGTCAGCTTTGAAGAGTGCAGACATGTTCCCATTCCACAGAAGAGCATTGTGCCAGGCTCCGGAGGTAAGTATGGGTGAGGGGGGGGAGGGATGTGGTGTGCAGAGGGTGGGTGGGGTTGGGGAGGTAGGCATCGGACAATGAGGGACTTTTTTTTTTACCTGTAAAAGAGAAAAGACATCAGGCTGCTGGGTTTTTTTGCAGGATTGCTTAGGCTCACTGGGTGGGCTGCCAGTGCCACCTGTGTTTTAGGGAGGGGACTGAAGCAAATGGGAACTGGGACACTGTCAGTAAAGAAAGCATGTCTGTGGGCATTATGCTGAAGGGGATTGGGCACCCTCCTCGGCAGACAAATTCCAACAAGGGGGACATGAAACTGATGTGGATTGGGCTCCCCCGTTGGCAGATGAACTGGAGAGTGGGCATGCTGACTGGGGGATTAGGCACCCCCTACATCGGCTTTGAGAAGCGGGCGGTGACAACCGCCGCAGTGTTTCTTTCTTACTTAGAACAGGTTTCAGGTTTTATTGATCAACCAAAGGTGAAGTAACACCAAGGTTATTACGGCATAGAAAAAATTAAAAAAATTAACAAGATCAAGGAGCCCACATTTAGACACCAATAAAACAGTGCATATGTCTTTTATATAAACAAAAGTTCATGACTGCATCGATCCATTCATAATTCATAATAGTTACCCATTTAAAAATACACCTTTTATCATAAAATAGTTGTAACAGATTGGTGATCCGCTTAAGCCTTCTGCCGATATCAATCATAAGATAGTCCATAGTAGGTCATGTTTGATATAGTACTTAAAACAAGCATTTGTCAATGCCGAATGTTGATTGCATTGGTCTGTTGAGTACGCTCACTGGCCCTCTGTCACTCGCTCAGTCTGTTTCTTCCAGTGCTGCAGGCTGCTCTTTTGTACTGGGCTCCTGCCTGCATTGCCACCTTCTTCTGCCCACTAAGAAATCTGCAGCTGTCCCGACAGAGCTCCGTTGAGGTGACTCACTCCCCTTCTCTCACTCGCTCATTCTATTTCTCCTGGCACTGCAGGCTGCCCTTTTGTACTGGGCTCCTGCCTCTGTTGGTGTTTTTTTCTGCCCACAAAGAAATTTGCAGCAGTTCCGACACAGGTCTGTTGAGCCTGCTGACTCCCCCTCTCTCACTCACTCATTCCATTTCTGCTGGTGCTGCAGGCTGGCCTTTTGTGCTGGGCTCCTGCCTGTGTTGCCGCCTTTTTCTGCCAACAAAGAAATCCACAGCAGTCACGATAGAGCTCCATTGAGCTCGCTCACTCCCTCTCTCTCACTCGCTCATTGTGTTTCTCCTGGCGCTGCAGGCTGCCCTTTTGTACTGGGCTCCTGCCTGTGTTGGCACCTTTTTCTGCCCACAGAGAAATCCACAGCTGTCCCGATAGACTACAGCTCCATTGAGGTCGCTCACTCCCTCACTCTGTGTCACTCACTCATTCTGTTTCTCCTTGCATTGCAGGCTGCCCTTTTGTACTGGGCTCCTGCCTCTGTTGGTGGTTTTTTCTGCCCACAAAGAAATTTGCAGCAGTCCCGACACAGGTCTGTTGAGCCTGCTGACTCCCCCTCTCTCACTCACTCATTCCATTTCTGCTGGTGCTGCAGGCTGGCCTTTTGTGCTGGGCTCCTGCCTGTGTTGCCACCTTTTTCTACCAACAAAGAAATCCGCAGCAGTCACGATAGAGCTCCATTGAGCTCGCTCACTCCCCCTCTCTCACTCGCTCATTGTGTTTCTCCTGGCGCTGCAGGCTGCCCTTTTGTACTGGGCTCCTGCCTGCGTTGGCACCTTTTTCTGCCCACAGAGAAATCCACAGCTGTCCCGATAGCCTAGAGCTCCATTGAGGTCGCTCACTCCCCCTGTGTCACTCACTCATCCTGTTTCTCCTGGCACTGCAGGCTGCCCTTTTGTACTGGGCTCCTGCCTCTGTTGACGCCTTTGTCTTCCCACAAAGAAATCTGCAGCAGTTCCGACACAGCTCTGTTGAGCTTGATCACTCCCCTACTCTCACTCGCTCATTCTGTTTCTGCCGGCACTGCAGGCTGCCCTTTTCTATTGGGCTCCTACCTGCATTGCCGCCTTCTTCTGCCCACAAAGAAATTTGCAGCAGTTACAATAGAGCTCCGTTGAGCTTGCTCATTCCCCCTCTCTCACTCGCTCATTCTGGTTTCCCCACCACTGCAGGCTACCCATTGGTACTGGGTTCCTGCATGCACTGCTGGCTTTTTCTGCCCACAAACAAATCTGCAGCAGTCCCAACAGAGCTCCATTGAGCTCGCTCACTCCCTCTGTCTCACTCGCTCATTGTGTTTCTCCTGGCGCTGCAGGCTGCCCTTTTGTACTGGGCTCCTGCCTGTGTTGGCACCTTTTTCTGCCCACAGAGAAATCCACAGCTGTCCCGATAGACTACAGCTCCATTGAGGTCGCTCACTCCCTCACTCTGTGTCACTCACTCATTCTGTTTCTCCTTGCATTGCAGGCTGCCCTTTGTACTGGGCTCCTGCCTCTGTTGGTGGTTTTCTGCCCACAAAGAAATTTGCAGCAGTCCCGACACAGGTCTGTTGAGCCTGCTGACTCTCCTCTCACTCACTCATTCCATTTCTGCTGGTGCTGCAGGCTGGCCTTTTGTGCTGGGCTCCTGCCTGTGTTGCTACCTTTTCTACCAACAAAGAAATCCTTGGCAGTCACGATGAGACTCCATTGAGCTCGCTCACTCCCCCTCTCTCACTCGCTCATTGTGTTTCTCCTGGCGCTGCAGGCTCCTTTGTACTGGCTCTGCTCAAGTGCTATCACCTTTTTCTGCCCACAGAGAAATCCACAGCTGTCCCGATAGCCTAGAGCTCCATTGAGGTCGCTTCACCCCCTGTGTCACTCACTCATCCTGTTTCTCCTGGCACTGCAGGCTGCCCTTTTGTACTGGGCTCCTGCCTCTGTTGACGCCTTTGTCTTCCCACAAAGAAATCTGCAGCAGTTCCGACACAGCTCTGTTGAGCTTGATCACTCCCTTCTCTCACTCGCTCATTCTGTTTCTGCCGGCACTGCAGGCTGCCCTTTTCTATTGGGCTCCTACCTGCATTGCCGCCTTCTTCTGCCCACAAAGAAATTTGCAGCAGTTACAATAGAGCTCCGTTGAGCTTGCTCATTCCCCCTCTCTCACTCGCTCATTCTGGTTTCCCCACCACTGCAGGCTGCCCATTGGTACTGGGTTCCTGCATGCACTGCTGGCTTTTTCTGCCCACAAACAAATCTGCAGCAGTCCCAACAGAGCTCTGTTGAGCTCACTAACTCCCCCTCCCTCACTCGCTCATTCTGTGTCTCCTGCCGCTGCAGGCTGCCCTTTTGTACTGGGCTCCTGCCTGCATTGGTGGCTTGTTCTAGCCAGAAAGAAATCTGAAGAGGTCCTGACACAGCTCCATTGAGCTCTATCACTCACTCATTCCATTTCGGCAGGTACTGCAAGCTGGCCTTTTATACTGGGCTCCTGCCTGCGTTGCCGCATTTTCTGCCCACAAAGAAATCCACAGCAGTCACAATAGAGCTCCGTTGAGCTCGTTCACTACCACTGTGTCACTTGATCATTCTGTTTCTCTTGGCGCTGCAGTCTGCGCTTGCGTACGGGGCTCCTGGCTGCATTGGCACCTTTGTCTGTCCACAAAGAAATCCGCAGCTGTACCGACAGAGCTCAGTTGAGCTCACTCAATCCTCCTGTCTCACTCACTCGTACTGTTTCTCCCACCACTGCAGGCTGGCCTTTTGTACTGGGCCCCTGCCTGCATTGACGCCTTTTTCTGCCTACAAAGAAATCTGCAGCAGTCCTGACAGCGCTCCGGTGAGTTCGCTCACTCCCCCTCCATCACTTGCTCTCTCATTCTGTTTTTCCCAGTGCTGCAGGCTGCCCTTTTGTACTGGGCTCTTGCGTTGGGGCCTTTTCCTGCCACAAACAAATCTGCAGCAGTCCCAACAGAGATCAGCTGAGCTCGTCACTCCCCCCTTTCAGTCGTTCGATCTTAATCTGTCCCAAACAGTGATTTCCCACAGCGACCGTGCTATTCTCCGGCAGGAGTGCAAAAACATATTTTAGCCAGGATGTGAAAAATGGCAGCTGTACTGTTCATAAGGAGGTGTGGAAAAATGCCACTGTTGAAAATGTGATGTGAAAATATAACAAAATTTCAAAGTTACAAGGGTGCGTGGAAACAGTTCAACGCATGCTTGTAGCACGGTCATGTTATGGAGTTTCAACACCAAATTTTCAACACAAGCATTTTTGGACCTCTGCTCATGAACAGTGTCACTGTCATTTTCTTAATCTGTCCCGAACAGTGATTTCCCACAGCGTCTGCGTTATTCTGAGCCGGAACTGTGAAAACACATTTCGGTCAGGATGTGAAAAATGACAGCTGTACTGCTCATAAGGAGGTGTGAAAAAATGCCACTGTTGAAAATCTGGTGTGACAATATTACAAATTTTCAAAGTTACAGGGGTGCATGGAAAGTGTGCAACGCACACTTGTAACACAGTCATTTGATGTGCTATCATTACAAAATTTTCAACATAGGCATTTTACTGTTCATAAGTAGGTGTGGGAAAATGGCATTGTTAAAAATCTGGAGTGAAAATATTATAAATTCATGGAGTTAAGAGTGTGTGTGCAAACTGCGCAACGCACGCTCGTAACACAGTCATTTTATGGAGTACCATTACCAAATTTTCAAAACAGGCATTTTAGGACCTCTACTCATTAACAGTGTCACTGTCATTTTCTTAATCTGTCCCAAAAACTGATTTCCCACAGTGACCGTGCTATTCCGTGCCGGAAGTGCGAAAACACATTTCTGCCAGGATGTAAACAATGACAGCTATACTGTTCACAAGGAGGTGTGAAAAAATGTCAATGTTGAAAATCTGGCATGAAAATATTGCAAATTCGCGAATTTACGAGTGTGCATAGCAACTGCGCAACGCACGCTCTTAGAGCAGTCATTTCTTGATTTTTCAACAAATTTGCAACATAGACTTTTTGAGAGCCCACCTCATGAACACTGGCACTGTCGTTTCATTACTCTGCACAAAGGTGATTCCTGCAGTGACCGTGAAATCACCTTTCGGGGCCATAACGCCATGACTGTTCAAGAATTCATGAAGAGGCGTCACAAAAACCCCATGTTGAAAATTTGGTGCCAAAATTCCAAAAAATGACTGAGATATGTATTAAGTTGAAAAAAAACCCATTTATTCCATTATACAGCTTACCGGCATTTTCTCAGTTCGCGATCGGCTTTGAAGAGTGCAGACATGTTCCCGGTCCACCAAAGATCGTCGCACCAGACTCCGGAGGTAAGTATGGGGTGAGGGGAGGTGTGGGGAGGCAGTGTGTACAGTGGGTTGGTGCGGGTGGTGGGAGGGGGGCCAGGGAGACTGCGAGGGACAGTTTTCTGATTTCACAGGTTTAACAAAAAAAAATTAATTGCGGGACAGTTTTTTTCTTCACAGAGACATTGGGCACGCTGGGGTGGACTCCCAACGTGCCACCCAACTTCTTCTTTTTCGGGGCCAGTACCTGACGGAGATTGGGCACTCTCTACTGGCACACAACCAAAGGCGTCGATTATGCCGATGGGGATTGGGCACCCGGTCAGCACACAATAACGGGGTTTGATATAATGCCGACGGGGAGTGGGCTTCCCATCGGCACAATCAACATTGAACCACTGAAGCCGATGGGGATTGGGGCCCTGTCGGCACCAAACATGGTGAGTATATTAGGAACATGGCGACGCCTACCATGTTCACAAACAATATCAGGGTTTTCCATTCTCGCCTGCAATGACGGTCACTCCTCATTGCAGTGGATGGCTGACACTGCAATGACGAGGCGCCCTGATTGCAGCAACTACTTTTTAAGGAGGTTGTGGCACGCTGGCTGAACTAGTGTCAGCAGCAGCATGCCACGGCATTGGGGGAAGTGGGACAAGCATTTGCAGGCTGTGGAGGCATTGGCCACAACAGTGCCATGCCTCCACAACCTGCTTGTGGACAAAGCTGCCGCAACATGTTTCTTGCACATGCGCGCAATCAACATAATTAGGACATACAATCCTATCGACTGTACCCCACGGTTTGGACAAGTGAGGTAGCCACAAGATATTTTACTCAGCGTAACAACTCCTAGCCCCTCAATAAGGTAGGGCCAAGTTCCATATAACAGACCCTAAACCAATAAACAGGTTTACTGCAGATACTACTTTGTTTCAGTCGGACTTGACAGATCACTGCCACAAGGACCCAACTGTTCTAGTCCCAAACTGCCAGTCAGAATTTGCCACCTTACAGAGGTCTGTGCGGAGCACCCTGCAGCGCATGCTGCTCCATACTCCTAAAACCGACTCCCAAAGCATTTTCCAGACTGGACTTATGACATGGACTTCCAGTATTAGTCCGCAGGGCAGGATCAGTGCTCTCACTTTGGATCATTTCATTCTACATTCTATCCCGAAATCAGTTTTAGCTCTGAATCTCATCCTAATTTCCCCATCCCAATTGGGGGCAGAGAGAGAGATCACTTTGAATATACTGTTGGGTTACCTTCCCTTTCCCATATTAATCATTGGAGGGGCAGGTTCCATCTTTACCTAGGTACTGGTCAATGAGATGATCTTTAAACACCTCAATGTAGTGAATTAACAACCAACCCCTGTAAGAGCAGGGCCAAGTCCCAGGTATCCAGCCTGATACCAACACACAGTAGTACTGCAACTATTACTCTGTCTTGGTTACATTTGACAGGTTTCTGTCAATAGAATCAGAGGTTTCTGTCACTAGAATCAGATAAATCCATCCTTTGCTATAAGCCAGAACATACCACCCTAGGGGGTCTGAATGGGGCATCCTGCAGAACATGCTGCTCCCGTGCTCCGTGGTCTTCTATCTGACCACCACACAATTATTCCCGACTAACTGCACTATAGACCTCTCATATGAATCTGTAGAACTGAACCTGTTCTCTCACCTCAGGTCATTTTCTCCTGGGCCCCATCCTAAAATCAGAAATGAGGACCAGACCACCTGTTAAGTTCCGCACTATAGTAAAAGCAGAAATCAGTTTCACTTTTATGGGTGTTATTAGAACACCTCACCTTAAGCACTGCAATACTGTTCATAATATGATTCATTTTCTGCTACATAAGAAGAAAATTATGATTAAAACTATGAATATATGTATGTGTATATATCTATAAGTAAATCAGGCTACCATATAAAGCAAACATTTCAGAACATTCAGTGCTAACAACAATCGAGAGTCCTATATTACTTGGCTAGAAATCGGTTCCTAGTAAGCTAAGTTGTAGGTCCAGTGACCTCAGGAGAACGTTAATTTAAATCCATCTATTCAGACTTCATTTAATGTCTCATAATTTTCTGACCAACCATCAGCGACAAACAGCTCCCTGAACAGGAGTCCAGCTAATTACTTTTAGGCCAAAAAAAGAATTTCATGCCTGGCCTTCACTGTGCGTTATCAGGAGTTGGCTCCAAGTCAAGAGTTCTAATCAGTGTCTTTGCAGTTCCTGGGTGAAATAGTAGCTTTTTTTTTTAATTCAATATCCTTTATTTCTTTTTTAAGTTGTACAGGTAATTATCAGGCATACAAAATAACATACGTAGTTCTATACATGATATGTTAGCTTAATAGTAGCTTTTTTAATTTAGTTAGTAACAACGGGACTCAGAGCAGGTATTAATACTGTTATCACAGCACACAGAGAGCGCACTGAGTAACTCTTAGCTCAGATTGTCCGGTGCTTCTTGGAATCGGATGAGTTTACAAGCTCCCTGAAGGAGGCAGTGGTGACACCTCTTCTGAAGAAAGCTTCTTTGGACCCGGAGACTCTAGCGAACTACAGACCTTTCTCGAACCTTCCTTTTGTGGGAAAGGTTATCGAGAAAGTGGTGGCAACTCAATTGGAGAACCATTTAACCATCCATAATTTATACAAACCTCTCCAATCGGGTTCTTGTAAGAGGCATAGTACTGAGACTGCTCTGGTTCAGGTGCTCAATGATCTCCTGATGGCGAGAGATCGGAGAAACCATTCCATCTTGGTCCTCCTTGATCTCTCTTCAGCTTTTGACACTGTGGACCATGGGGTTCTGCTCGAGCGCCTGAGGTCCATCTGTGGGCTGACTGAAACAGTGCTCAGATGGTTTTCATCTTTCCTCACCGGTTGAACTCAGAGACTTGTCTCGGGAATATTTTCTTCCGAGTCTTTCTCTCTGCATTGTGGGGTGCCCCAGGGCTCGGTGCTGTCCCCTATGCTGTTTGCAGTGTATATGCTGCCCCCAGAAACATTGTATGATGGTATGGGCTGAGATTTCATTGCTATGCTGATGATACCCAGCTCCACCTGTCTTTTGCCCCCGACCAGGTGTGTGCTCTCTCGGTATTTAACAGCTGCATCGTAGAAATCCAAGACTGAATGAGTTCCAGCAGGTTAAAGTTGAATGCAGGAAAGACTGAGGTTTTGGTGGTGGACCCAGGTCACAGGACAGAGGGGATGAGGACTGATTTGCCCTCTGGTTTATTTCTGGGGGGTGCACAGATCCTTACCTCTGAACGGGTGCATGACCTGGAAGTGATACTTGACAATAGGCTGACCCTTCGTCATCAGGTGTCAGCAGTCATCAAGTCAGCCTTTTACCATCTTAGGAACATTGCCAGGATCAAGCACCTTGTTCTGTCCAGTGATTTGCCTGTTTTGGTCCATGCCTTTGTGACCTCGCATCTTAATTATTGTAACTCCCAGTACCTAGGGCTTCCTGGGGTTGATATTCACAGCTTGCAGCTAGTGCAGAACGCTGCTGTATGTTTATTGACTGGGGTATCAAGGAGATCTCATATTACCCCAGTGCTTCGCAAGCTGCACTGGCTGCTGGTTCAGTGGCAGATCACTTTTAGGGTAGGTTTATTAACCTACAAAGCCCTAGACGGACAGGGTCCTGACTACTTGAAAGAGCTTCTGACTCCTTACACCCCTGTGCAACAGCTCTGCTCGGCTGATGAGGGGTTGCTGGAGATTTTGAAGGTCAGTTTGAATTCACCTGGGGCTTGGGCTTTTATGTTTGTTGCCCCAACCCTCTGGAATTCTCTACCACGTCAGCTACAGGAGTGCAGGACAGTGGGGAGTTTCAAGTAGGCCCTGAAGACTTTTCTATGGAACAAAGCTTTTCCTGATTTTCTATGATTTTATTCATATTTATTGTTTTATTGAATTTGCTTGTGAAGCGCCTTGACATTTTGAAAGGTGCTATATCAAATAAAATTATTATTATTATTATTAAAATATAACTTAAAACAAGATCAGGCCATTAGACCCAATTTTAATTCATTACCAAACTGGGTAGTGAATTACCAGCCAAAAAGATTGTACTTGACTGGAAAGGTTACTCCGCTTCCAACCTCCACTTATCACTGATAAGCACATTATCATGGAGAAGACACCAGGAATAAATAAGGAGTAAGCTAATTTGTTTATGCTACTTGTAATCGAAAGGTAGTACCTTATGGCATGGCATCCAAAATTAGTTTCCACCTTTACCTATGTCTTTACCATTAATTCCAGCTCACAAACTGGAAAGGAAGAAAACACCAGTCACTGATGACGAGAGTAAATAGTTCACTTGGTTCTTTCAGCTCCTGGTTTGCTGAAGGTAAACCTTTCTGAATTCCAGGTACTCCTTTTAAAAATTCCCCGCACCAACTCCAGCTTTAATAGCGAGCTCTTTTGGGCACCTGTAAAAACAAAAGAAAGCAAAAAGTGCTCCTTTTGGTGCAATGACTCTGTGTTTTAACAATTCAAACTCTAATATCCCCGGCCTCCAGGCAACAATGGCATACCTTTTAATAAGGCTTAACGAGCTTATCCATATCTATAGTTCGGCTATACTCTCCAGCATTCACGAGCTTTCACAGGTTCAAGGAATTCAGGCACGCCATCCAGGCACCATGTGCCGGCAGCTCTCCTCCATGATAATGGTCGTGACTCAGAGTCTGATGATCTGACTGGAACTTGGAAGGAGGAACCAGAAACAGAGGAGTGAACAGAGTGAGCGTCCCAAGCGAGGAGAAGACGGCAGCAGCCAGCAGGTGCAGTGCAGCCTAAGTTGCAGGTAGTGGCATGCAGTGACTTTTTTTTAATAGTAGTAGTACTAAAAGCATTTTTATTTATACAGGCAAAAACAATTTGACAATGCAAAAAGTTTACACCATAGATCTTATACAAGGCCTGTTTCCATGGTGATCCTGTTATTGATGTTGATGTACAAATTACAAAAAGTTCCAAACATTTTCAATACAGCACATATTACATAAGATACAAATATTATATCATACTAAAAAGGAAAATTTTATAGCAACAACACTCAGACATATTAACGACAAACTAGTACACATCACACATGATAACAACATGTTTATGTGAAAAGCAATATGATCCGATATCCTATGTCTTATACTAATCTAGTAACCCCTCATTTGTCTAGTGGGAACTACCAACAACAAGATGTTACTCCAAACATATATATATATATATATAATATATATATATATTCAAGGTCCTGTTTAATTCTTTATCCAAATTCCTTTATTGTTTAGTTAATTTCTCTTAAATCCTTCAATAATCTATTCCAAGAACTAGCAGCTCTACATTTAAATTTAAATGTGCTGTATTTATTTTGAATTCTAGGTAGTTTTAGTGTACTATCCATATTTCTCAAACAATAATTATAATTTACCCATTCTAATTGTTTTACGAGTCTTTCAGGCATTTCCAATTTCATAATTTTATACAATAAGATATTCCATACTATTTCTCATAGACAGCGTGCTCATTCATTCGTGCCACAGATACAAGCCCCCAGTGGCAGCATTGGCCACAACACTGCCGCACCTCCACAACCTGCTACTCCAGCAAGCTGTCGCAACATGTTTCTTGCACATGCCCACACACAAGCAAACATAAAAATATCATAAATAATCATACAGTCGCATCTGTGACATAACATACAATTAAATATACCTGTGGAATATGTATTTAATTACAAGTGGCATATCTGAGGAACATAGTACATAGCAGTGAAGGGAGAGGAGAGCGTACTGAAAAGCAGGCTCGGGGGGGGTGGAAGGTTTAATAGGTGATGTGAGTCATGGAGAGGAGCAGAGGCACAGGAGGACAGTTAAGGAGGGTTAAAGCAGGAGCAGTTAGATGTGAGAAAGTTATGTAAGGCAGAGACAAGGGAGTAGGAGGAGGAGGAGGAGGAGTGCTGTATTTGGGAGGGGGAGGGAGTTCCAAATTTGCAGGAAATGATGGGTAAAGCCTGACTGACTGATGAGAGTTGTTCGACGGGGGACCAACGAAGTGCGAGTGTCAGAGGATCTGAGGGAGTGGGAGGAGGGAAGAGAGTGAGCATGAGAGGTAGGAGGGAAGTTCTCCAAACCAAAATTTAAAAGTGAGTTTGGCACAATGAGTGAGGTGCATGTTGGCAAGCGGGGGAAGGGACATGGTGTGGTAGAGGTCACAGTGATGAGTGTGTGATGGAGCATCAAGGGCAAATCGACGGAGTTAAATAGAGTGTCCAATTTGGTTAGGGAGGATTTGGGAGCGGCACCATAAACTACATCGCAGTAGTCGAAAATGGCAAGGATCATCTGGACTAGTTCACGTTGCGCTGTAGGATGGATGCAACTACGGTTTCTGAATAAGACACCAAGCGTTCTGCGCAATTTTTTTCAGAATGGCATCAATGTGGCCAGAGAAGTTGAGGTGTTGGTCCATTCAAACCCCAAGGTATCTTCCTGCAATGAAGCCATGTTGCTTGTCATCCTACAGTCCATTATCAGCAAGATATCTTTCCTTCAAGAGTGCTTCTTTCACCTTACCCACCACCGAGGTGAGGCTGACCGGATGATAGTTTTCTGCCTCCTCCCTGCTGCCAATCTTGTGGAGTGGTACCACGTTCACCCTCCTCAAGTCCCTCGGCACCTGACCCTTGTCCAGGGGCAAGTTAAGCAGCCTTTCCAAGGGTGCTGCCAGCTCCTCCTTCAATTCTCAGAGTATCATAGGATGCAGGGCATCTGGGCTCACAGTTTTATCCTCTCTCAACCTACCTAGCTTCTCTCTTACCCTGCCTCAAGTGAATGGGCATTGATCTACCCCTGTGCCTTCCCTTCCCCTTCCCTTTAACTTCAGACCCTTTCCCTTGCCTCCCCCTCTACCGTGAAGACTGAGCAGAAATATTTATTTAGCACTTCTGCCTTCTCGAAGTCCTCCTCCACCTGTACTACACCCTCCCCCTTCAGTCTAACTATCCCCTATTTGCCTTCTTTCTCTCCCTAACATACTTAAAAAAGTTTTGTCCCACCTTTTGGCCTGCCTGGCAATTCTTTTTTTTGTGTCCGCTTTAGTCCTCCTAATCTTCTGCCTTGCCATCCTCAATTTTTCCTTGTAGATCTCCCCGTCTCTATCCCTCTGGGTCCTCTTATATGTTTGGAACACCCTTCTTTTCTCCCCAATTACTCCCCTCACCTCCCGTGTGAACCACAATGGCCTCTTCTATCTTTTGCTTTTCTTAACTCTCGTGATGCGGATGTCCGTGGCCTTCAGTAACCCTCCCTTAATTGCTTCCCATAACTCCTCCAAGTCCTCTATCAGCCCTTTCCTCTTCATTTCCTTCTCAAATATCACCCTCATTCTGATGAAATCTGCCCACCTAAAAATCCAGAACCTTGGTAATTGACTGGGCCGCTGC
Source organism: Neoceratodus forsteri (assembly GCA_016271365.2). Taxonomy (NCBI): domain Eukaryota; kingdom Metazoa; phylum Chordata; order Ceratodontiformes; family Ceratodontidae; genus Neoceratodus; species Neoceratodus forsteri. Next base: position 199,536,923 of record CM028130.1, read on the forward strand.
CTTCCCCATCCTTACCCTGAACCTCACCGTGCTGTGGTCACTTGCACCTAGGCTGTCCCCCACTACCACCTCTTCCACATTTTCCCCATTAATGAGAACCATGTCCAATGTGTTGCCACTCCTGGTTGGCTCTCTTAACAGTCTTTGCAGGAACACTTCTTGGAGGGACTCCAAGATCTCCCTACTTTTGGCTGACTTAGCCTACAGGATGTCCCAGTCAACATCAGAGAGGCTAAGGTCCCCCGCCAGCAAAAGTTCCCCTTTGAGTGCCATCCTCTGGCTTGCCCGTATCAGCTGCTTGTCCATCTCCTCCCCCTGCATCGGAGGTCTGTAGATTATACCCAGTCATAAAGCTATACCAGACCATTTTTCCAGTGTGACCCACAGGACCTCCACCACATCCTGTTCCTCCTGCCCTTCCGTCACCTTGATGTCTTCCTTGACATATAGTGCCACCCCCCTCTTTTCTTCCAGGCCTATCTCTCCTAAAGAGTCTGTACCCTGGGATGCCCACCTCCATGTGTGGTGCTCCGACCACCAGGTCTCTGATATGGCCATAATTTGTAGGCCCTCATCCACCATTATGGCCTCTACTTTCACCAGTCTGTTCCCTAAACTCCTGGCATTTGTGTACAAGCCTTTCTACCAGATGCCCTCCTACCCCTTACTATTACTCTCCACCCTCCTTGCCCCCCCCCGTGGGGGAGTGATAGCTAGGCTATCCCCTTCTCCTATAACTCTCTCCCTCATCCTAGCCTCGTACTCCCCTACCAGTTTAAACCCCTTGAGTCCCTATCAATGTAACTTTGTAGGCCTCCCTCAGAACCCTAGCTGCCTCTTGCTGAGGTGAAGCCTGTTCTTCCAGTACAAGTCCTCATCCTCCCATGTGTCCCCCCACTCTCCAATACAGGTGAACCCTTCATTTAGGCACCATTCTTTAAGCCAGGCATTGAATTCCCTGATCCTTTGCTTCCTAACAGTGCTGGCACAGGGTACAGTCAAGACCTCTGAAAATGCCAAGGATCTTGCCTCTTCATTGCAGCCTTTCGCCAGTGCCCTAAACTGTCTCTGAACCTCCTCCACCTCATTGCTGGCCAGATCACATTTGTACCCAAATGAATGACCAGGTATGGTTTCTCCCACCACCCTTGCCCCCTCCCTGATTTTCTGCATTGCCTGCCCTGCTTCTATCCTTGGTTGACAAAACACTAATCTCCCCTTGTAGCTAACCCCCTTCCTATGCCAATGTATCCCCTTGATAATTGAGTCCCTGAAGACCATGACCTTATCTACCTCTCCCGCCCTTGCCAGTGAAACTGATCCATTGCCTGATGAACCCTTCCCTCCTCCTTCTCCTGCTGCTTATTTGCTAGTGTCCCATTCACTTGCCCCACCTACCTGCCCCCTCCACTTGCCCCTGCTACCTTACTAAGTCCCCCTTCCTTACTTCTTTTTTTGTATTCCCCTGACTTGCTTTGTCCTCATGCCCCCTCCGCTTCCCCCCTCTTCCTCTCCCCACTGCTCTCTTACTTGTCTACCCCAGACTTGCTCTGCCCCTTGCCCCTCTGCTCACCCCCGCCTCCTCCCCCCAATTCCACCTCTCCTGCTCTTGATTCAGAACCCTTTCAGACATTCCCTTATCCTCCCTCCCCATTTCCCCTCCCCACCTTTCCTAGGCCTTGCCTACCTGCCTGCCCCATCCTGCTTTCCTCTTGGCTCTTCACTTACATCATCCCCCCCAGTCCTGTGCTCACCTTCTCTATGGCACTGCTCCCTTCCTGTTAGCCTTACTCTGCTCTCCAACTCACCCCTACCTCAGCTGTCCTTTCCCCATGCCCGCTCTTATGCTCACCTATCCTACTACTCTGGTCCCCTCCTGCATGTCTCTCTCCCTACTCCCTACATCACCTCCTAGCTCAGTTCCCTTTCCCTCACTCCCACTCCTGTGCTTACCTCTTCTACTGCCCTGATCCCCTCCAGTATGCATTACCCTGCTCCTCACATCCCCTCCTAGCTCAGTTCCCTTTTCCACACCCTCACTCCTACTCCTCACTTCTTCCTGTGTCCCATCTGTTCTCTGCCTTGCCTGTGCCCTCCTATCCTCACCTCCCTCCACCTCCATGGCTCCCTTGTCCCTCATGGTGGCTAGTGGTGCAAACCTGATGGACACTGTAACCCCTGCTTCAGTGAATGCTCTTGTGCCCCTAGGTGTCCAGGAACCACCACCTCTCAGAGCTCCAGTCCCCTGACCCCCTGTTCCTCTTCCTTCTCACCTCCTGTCATCCATTTTCTCCCCTAAATCCTGGCTTGCCCCCATTACCCCTGCCCCCATTGCCTTCACACCCCTTTTCCCTGCCCACAACCCTCCAGTTCTCCCTGGAGTCAAATAAATTTTAGTTGTAGCTGGTCCCCCCCCACACTTTTCTGCCACATTCTTTCCACTGCCCTCCCCAGACTTATTATTTCAGATGCCAATTGCCCCAACCTTATGCACACTGGACATTCCCCCATTCTCCACAGTGTCTCCATAAATACCACTGCCCCACACCCATTACACCCAACTATCCTCCCCGTCCACCTTTGCTCCCCCGGAGCCCCCATCACCTTTCTAACAGCCCCCTTGCCCCTGCCCTCCCCAGCCACCTGGAAGGTTCATGAGTTTTGTCTGCCCTTCCCCTTACCTGCCTTCCCAGTGTGATACCTTGAAATCTTCCCCTTGCTCCAATCTTCCAATTCCCCCCTGCACCTCTTCCCCAGTCAATCCCCTGTTCCCAGCATACATAACCACCTGAAGACTACAGGTTACTCTTCCAGAACTAGTCCAACCTTCTTGGTCAACTACTCCGGCTGAAGCTAGTTTCCTATTCTACTGCCATTTGCTCTCCAGTATGTTACTTACAGTTCCTGTTTAGCTGCAGATAGATATGTTTCTCCCAGTGCCCCACCTACTCCGTGGACCCAGCCAATCCCTGTGCAGAGTTCCCTACAATGAGCACTCCAAGCTTTTAAGTACTGGATCCTATTCGCTTTCATATTCTTAAATAACCTTCCTTCTGTCTCTTCCTCTGCTTCCATTCATGTGTACACTGATGTTACACTGATGATACAGTACTTTCTGCACCTGGTTCCTCTTCCCATGACCATACTTCACAACTACAGCTGGATTTTGACAATATTCAGTACTGGTTCCAGTCCAACCAACCTTCCCTCAATGCCAGAAAAACAGTTTCCATGACTTTAGACACCTGACAGAGGCTTATGAGACTTACGCATCTCCCTTCATTTTGCACCATTGATGGTGCTAAGATTGAGGATGTTTCCTCTTTTAACTACCACGGGTATGGATTGACCTGGTTCTTGATTGCTTAGCTCATATTGATGCTATTCACCATAAGCTTCACCCCAAGCTTGGTGCACTGTGCAGAAACAGAGTGAATTCCACTTCCTGCTCACTGAGAAATTATTCCAAAGATGATCCTCCCTTTTTTAGATGATGGTGACAGAGTATAGTGGAGTTCCCAAATCCTCCCTTGCCAGACTGGACCCCCTCTTTCACTCTTTTTCACTTTTCACTTTAGACTGTTCCCTTGATACATACCACTGCCCACTCTGCTCTGCCCTTTCTCTCCACTCTCTTGATGCCAGGCCTCGTTCCCATTGTGCTTCCTTTTTTTCTACCTTATGAATGTGCCTTTGCTCTGTCAATGGCCTATCTAGTCATACTCATCTGTATTGCTCCGTTATGCCTATCCCATGCCTGTTTGAAGCCCTGCATGGTATTCATATCCACTACTTCCTGAGGTAAGCTGTTCCATGCATCCACCACCCTTTCTGTGAAAAAGAACTTCCTCATGTTGCCCCTTAATTGGTCTCCCTCCATTATCATGCAGTGCCCTCTTGTCCTGCTATTTTTCTTATCTTGTAACATGTTAGACTCTTTCACCTCGTTAATGCCCTTAAGGTGTTTGAATGTTTTGATCATATGACCTCTCTCTCCCTCCTTTACTCTAGGGTATACATGTTGAGCTCTGTTAAACTGTCCTTATATGTTTTCTGATGCAGTTCCTGCACCATTTTGGTTGCCCTTCTCTCGGCTGCCTCCATTTTGTTAATGTCCTTATGCAGGTGCTGCCTTCAGTACTGCACACAGTACTCCAGATGGGGCCTAACCAGTGTCTTGTAAAGCGGGATTATTACCTCCCTCTTATGACTTGTGATACACTTACTAATACACCCCAACATTCATCTAGCCTTACCTACTGCTTTAGTGGTCTGCTTGGATGATTTCAGGTCATCTGTGACGATGATGCCCAAGTCCCTTTCTTCCCTTGTGATTGCCAGCAACTCCCCTCCCAACCTATAGGTAGCTTCAGAGGTTCTCTTCCTGATGAGCATGATCTTGCACTTCTTTGCATTAAACCCTAGTTACCACTCTTCCGACCATTTTGCCAGTTTTTCCAGATCTCTTCTCATTCTGCCCACCCCATCTGGATTACAATATAAAAATTTGCACTGCTTAAAAAGTTGTTAAACATCTCACAAAGTGCAATACTGGATATCAAAGAGTGGATCTGTATAGGTGACAATTGCACTCCCAGTATATTAATAGATGTTACCATTGTTGTAACGTGTTCTGTTGAAATAGCACATTAAAACACTTCTAATCCCTGTACTGTTGTTTGTTTCTAATATCTGTAAAATAATACTTCAAAGAATAATGTTCTCCTAGCAGATGCCATGTTACAAGCACATTAATGCACTTCCAAGTCAGGGTCTACTAGAGGTAAATAATGTTCGTTGTGCTGGAGGCACTGATCTTCGCCTTGTGCCCCAACCCCCTCCCCAACCGGGCATTAATTCCCTAGTAGAGCCCTCCTTTGTTGTGCATTGATTCTTACTTCAGACAGGAGCTGAACATTTTCTCTGAACTTCTTCATGAGGTGGGGGTCATAAGAAGGTAATGTTGACAATTTGGGACAAAAATATTACAACAGAAACAAAGTTATGAGCCTATGTTCAAATTTATAAATGCAGGCTCTAATGTCTGTTTCAATCACATGGGCAAAAGTCACTCTTTCATTAGCCCTCTTTCATAGAAATATAGAATTTGTTGTCAGAAAAGGGCAGCTTGTTCCACTCTACCTGTCCAGATATTCCCTGCCTATACTGTCTTCACAGATTCCAACTGGTCTCCGGCGATCCTCCCCACTCCATGCTTATCTTCTAATATACCGCTATGTTTATCCCACACATACTTGAAGTCCCCCACTGTTTTCATGTCCACCATTTCCACTGGCAGTCTGTCCTAGGCATCTACCACTCTTTCAATGAAGAAATATTTCCTCATGTCTCTCTTAAAGCTCCCCCCTCTACCTTCATTGCAAGCTCCTGGTCTTGGAGCTCTCACGCCTTTGAAAGAGACTCTGCTTTTGCACCCTGTTCACCCCTGTGAGGTTCTTGTAGATCTCTATAATGTTCCCTCTTTTTCTGTGCATACATGTTGCGATCCCTCAGTGCCTCTTCTTAGGATTTTTTATTCAACCCCTGCACCATTTTAGTTGCCTTCCTGTGAACTGCCTCCACCCTATGTTCTTTCTGAGATGTGGTTCCTAAAACTGTACACAGTACTCCTTATGGGGTCTCAGTAGGGCTGTGCCAACATCTAGAAGTTCTACCTTGCAAGCTTTGAAATTGAAACCCCTAAAATTTCTGTCTAGCTGTACCTGGTTCTACCAGGTAGAACTGTTAGAACCAGGCTATACCTTTTTCAGGAAGCACAAGTGCCTTCCCTACCCACCAATAGCCGATTTGGCTCATTGTATTAAATTCCCTGGTGTCTGGGTCTCCCCCAGTTGATTGCCAGCCCAATGAACAAATGAAATTAAAGTTCCCTTGTGTCTAGTGGTCCCCACCTCGCCCTCCCACCCTGACCCCACACCGGCTGCCTGACTGAGCTATCAATGAATAAGTGTGTACTTGTACAAGCATGTGCTCACTCACTGACAGGCCACTGGCTTGCCCCCATGCATTGAGCTCTTTGAGCTCTGTTGAAACACAGGCAAAAATAGATATTGTTCTGGTCGCCGGCGGGGGCAGATGTGGGGAAGGGCGATAACACCCTGCTCTATCCTGGCCTCTCTCATGGTGACCAGAGCAACCTCTGTTTTGTTTGCTTCCCCAACAGAGCTCAATGCATGGGCGCAAGCTGGCAATGAATGAACACGTGCTTGTACCAGAAGACGCTCATTCACTGACAGCTCAGTTGGGCAGCCAGTGTGGTGGAGAGGTAGGCCTGTGCCGGTCACCCGCTTGGGGTCAGGGTGAGGGGACAAGTTAGAGGGGGACTACCTGAAGGGGTGGTGGGAGAAGGGACCACGAGACACCAGGGAATCTAATTGTTCCTCAGGCTGGTGATTGATGGAGGGGAGGACCACTTGACACCAGGAAATTTAATACAGTGGGCCAGCAATCAGGTATGGGGGGGGCCACTAAACAACAAGGAATTAAATACAGTGGGCCAGCAATGGGTGGGGGGAACTAGACACCAGGGAATTAAGGAGCGAACCAAAGTTCACAAAAACAGCAGAGTTTGAGGGTGTTCTTGACCCTTCAAACAACTGGGGTTCAACCTTTTTTGGATTAAGGTTGAACCCAGATTGCAGCTCTAGTCTCAGCAGTGAGCGATGTAGTGGCAATATCACCTCCCCCCTCCGGCTGAAGATACCCCTCCCTATGCACCTTAGAATCCCCCTAGCACTACCCACTGCTTTGTTACACTACACTGCTACTTAGGTTGTCAGATATGATAATTCCAAAGTCCCTTTTCTGTTTAGTGACTGTCAGTACCTCCCTCAATCCTGTACTCAGCTCTGGGGGTCCTAAGTGCTAAAGCACTAACAGAGGAGAGAATCCCTAAGGAGGACAGAAAAGGGTACAAGACCTTCTTCAGGTGTATGGGGGGGAAGAAGTAGACAAGGGGAGGGTAATGAGAATCAGGAGGGCAAGACAGAACTGCACAGAGGAAGATCAAGAGAAAGTGGAAATGCTAAATGATTATTTCTGCTTGGTCTTCACAGTAGAGGGTGGGTGGTGGGGACAGACCAGCATGCTGCAGTAAGCACCAGGGAAAGGGGGAATGGATACAAGTCTCTTCTCAGTGGAGGGGAGCCAGAAAGGATTGGAAGCCTGAAATGAGAATAAGGTGGTGGGGCCAGATGGGATTCATTCTAGGGTCTTAAAGGAACTGAGCATGGTACTGGCCGTCCCTCTGGCAGCACTTTTTAGCACCTCAGTGGAGATGAGGGAAGTTCCAGAGGACTGAAGGAGGGCAAACAAGATCTCTCTGCACTAAAGTGACAGCAAGGAGGATGTTAGCAACTACAGGCCAGTTAGTCTCACATCAGTGGTGGGAAAGTTAATGGAGACACTACTGAAGGAGAGGCTCATGGAGCACCTGGCAGCAAAAGGACTGCAGGGCCACCGACCACATCATTTCACGGGGGGGGGGGGGAGATCATGTCAGACTAATCTCACAGATTTCTTTGACTGGGTTACTAGAGAGGCAGATTATGGGAGAGCATTGGACGTGGTCTATCTGGATTTCAGTAAGGCTTTTGACACTTTGCCACGCAGGAGGCTAGTTAAGAAACTAAGCAGCCTGGAGGTGGAGGGCAAAGTGACAAGCTGGGTATACAATGATTTAAGGAACAGGAAGCAAATGGTGGTGGTAAATGGTAGCCCCTCAGGTGAAAGGAGAGTGACTATTATGGTGCCACAGGGTTTGGTGCTGGGACCGGTCCTCTTCAATGTCTTCATAAGCAACATTGTGGTGGATCTTGAGGAGAAGGTGTGTCTCTTTGCAGAAGATACTAAAATCTGCAACATGGTTGACAGGAAGGGATGGACAGAATGCAAAGTGATGTGAGGAAACTAGAGGAATGTCCTAGGAGGTGGCAGCTGTATTTCAATGCCAAACGGTGCAACATTATGCACCTAGTGCTGTGGAACCCAGGGGCTGTATATGATTAGGGGAGTGGAGCTTACAGTCACCAAACAATAAAGAGACTTAGGGGTCATCATATCTGATGACTTCAAGGTGGTTGGTCAGTGTGACAAAGCAGTGGGAAAGGCTAATAGGATGCTAGAGTGCATTGGAAGAGGGATTTCTAGCTGGAGGAGGGAGGGGATGCTGCCCTTGTATTGCTCAGTGGTGAGGCCCCTCCTGGAGTACTGCGTTTATACAGGCTGCACCTCCACAAAGACATTGAAAGCATGGAGGCGGTACAGAGGAGGGCAACTGAAATGTTGAGGGGGTTGCATGAGAAGCCATATGAGGAAAGGCTGCCCGATTAGAGATCGGGAAGAGTCCCAGGACCCCAGAGGCTGTCTGAAAAATGCATTTTTTTTTAAATTACCCGTTACTTGTTCCATTACCCGTGTCCACAGTATCCGACCTGAGAAGTGCACTGTTGGGTCGGGTAGGGTAGTAAATTACCCGAACTACCCTACCCGACCAAAAAACACTGATACCCAACCTACCCACTTCAGTTACCCCATAAGTTGCCCATTCCTACTCACAGGAGTGAACAAGGTGCAAGTGGAGCGTCTATTTCAAAGAAAGGAAGGCACTAGAACAAGTGGCCATGCAATGAAGGTAAAGGGGAGGACTTTATTTATTTATTTGAATTTTGGTAACTGGGTAGACCCACTGAGATAGTACAGTCCCTTTTTCACGGGCGACCCGGTTTATTTATTTATTTATTTATTTATTTATTTAGTTAAACATCAGTTTAGAAACCTTTGAGCCAGAGGCTCATTTACAAAGGTACCTCGTCACAAAGAGGACATCAGAACAGTAGTACAAGGGACACAGTACTTACAAACAAAAAAGTTACAGTTCAATTACAATTTTGTTACAATAGAGTACAATCTCCAACGAGCAAAAGATAACAAAAGGTGCAAAACTTATGGTCGGGGGGGAGAGCTGGTGGGGGTAGAAGGGAGGGAGATAGGGGAGGAGGAATAAGTAGGGAAAGGAAGGGGGGGAGCCGCTCAGTGAGCATTGTCAAACAGAGTATATATATATATATATATATATATTTTTTACACTAGGCTAGCGGCAGTTGCATTGTGAGAGCTAAGCAGGAAGTTTCTGAGCCTGGGCTTAAAAGCAAGCTAAGGTTAGAGAGTTTGAGACACTGGCAGGGAGGAGTTATACCAGTAGGCATCGCGTAGGGGAATGCCCTCTGACCTTGTGAGGTCCTGGCTCTCGGAATAACTAGGGTAGCTCTTGGATGAGCTGCACGTGATCAGGGTCAGGTGCAGTACGGCATTTGAGGTTGGATAGGCCTATGGGGGATAGGCCATGCAGGGTTTTAAAGGTGAGCTGGCATGTCTGATACATGAGTCGCTCTTCCAGGCTGAGTAGGGTAGCCAGGGTGTACAGCTCACATGTGAGTGAGTCTGGGAGCACCAGTGATAAGTCTGCAGGCCTTATTTACTGTGAGACGAACCTTGTTGAGGGCAGTCTGATCTGCTGAGCCATAGACCGGAAGGCCATAGTCAATGAGAGACATGACAGAGGAGGTGACAGCCAGGCGGAGGGCATCAGAGGGAGGCATTTTTGTGCCGGTAAAGAATGCCTAGCCGTGAGTTGGCGAGCAGAATTTAGGGGCAGATATATGTCCATGGAATGAAAGTGCAGGGTCAAAGGTTATACCAAGATATTTATAAGATTGCACCTGGTCAATGACGAGATTGGTGTGGAGTGGACAGCTAAGGAAACTTGCTGTACTTATTTTTGGGGTGGAGAAGAGCACGTTTTTGTTTTCTTAAGGTTGATAACAAGTCGGTGCTCAGTGAACCAGGTAGCTGCAGAGTCAAAGACTAGTTGGAGGGAGTTCTGAAGCAGCATGGGGTCATTGTGGGAGGCAACGAACAGCATCATCAGCATAGAGAAGCATCTTACCAGCACAACTGCTGGGTAGGGAGTTAAGAAAGAGTGAGAATAGTAGGGGTCCAAGAATTGAGCCTCATGCACCCAGAGTGAATGGGGCATGTTTCAGAGAGAGTACTGCTTGACTTTCACACATTGGGAGCGATGGAGAGATAGCTGGTGCACCAGGAACAAGTCCTGAGGCAAAGCTCTATTAGGGTCGAGGGTGGAGAGCAAAAACAGGATGCGAAACAGTATCGAATGCTTTAGACAGGTCAATGAATATGGCACCAGCCAGGGCACCAGAGTCCAAGGAGGCATGGAGGAAGTTGGAAAATTCGAGGAGTGCTGTATTGGTACTATGACCTGCTCTGAACCGTGTTGTTCACGGCAGAGAACATTGTACTTACAGAGGTAGTCAGAGACTTGGGACGCTACGCAATTTTCTAACGCTAGAGAGGGGAGAGGATTGAGATGGGTTTGTAGTTACCCGGAAGAGTCCTCATACTAATTTTATGGACAGGGGCACTGTGGCAATCTTCCAGGCAGAGGGAATTTTCCGAGACAGAGTGATTTGTTGAAAATGCATGTAATAGGTGAGAGGACCTGATGCAAGACCTGACGTAAAAGGCAGGGATCAAGTGAGTCATTACCGATGGTGTTACCTTTTAGGGCTTTTAGGAAGTAAGGCCTAACTTCTTGCATGGTGACACGACGCCGGTGGAAAGAGGGGCGGGCAATGGGTGGTGGTACAGATGGAGGAGGTGGACTGAAAAAGTTACCAGGAAGTACTGAGTTAAGGTCAGTAAAGGAGTTATTGAGGTGGGAGGCAATGAGGGCAGGGTCAGAGGAGACGGTACCATTGATGTTGAGAAGAGAAGGAGAGGGGGACTGGGAGTGACCATTCAGTTGCTTGATGTTGTCCCAGAAGCACCTGGGGTTCCCCAGGAGGAGGTAAGAAGGCTTGGTAGTATTCCGCCTTTGCTTATGGATGGCCCAGGTGCACTGGTTACGGGCGCAGCATAGGACTGCCTGTCAGCTGAACGCCAGTAGCAACAGCAAGGTGCCAAAGATTGTCACGTTGTTGCTGCCACAGAAGGGCAGGGGTGATCCAAGGGCATGTTTCACTTTGGACCTCCTAGCAGTTATGGGAGCAAAGATATCACAGGCAAAGTTGAAAGTGCTTACAAAGAAGCCCAGGGCCAAGTCAATGTTGGTTGCCCTCGTTAGAGGGACCAATCCAGTGTGGGCAAGGAAGCACTTAAGGCTCATGAGTCCCCAGGCCTAAGCCACCTTCTAGAGGTGGTTTTGACCGGGATGAGAGCCGAGGGTTTCCCAGTTGAAAGCACAGGGAGGGTCACTGAGGCAGTCAGGGAGGATTTGGATGTTGTGGATGCGGATTGGCCTGTTGGTGAGGACCACATCCAGGAGGGTGCTTGTCCCCCTAGGGTTTTTCTAGTAGGTTGTGAGACCAGTTGAGTTAGGTCAATTGAATCGAAGCCTCACGGTGGGAGGAAGATGAGGGGCAGAGCCAGTTTATATTCAAGTCGCCCACCAAGATTTGGTCCGACGAGGTTAGGTAGGGAGGTGAGGTAGTCAATTAGTGGGCCCAGGGCCTGGGATTGGTTCTGGGGGGTATGTGGCTACGGTTAGAATAATGGGCCTCTAGCTGGGTCCGGGGACAGCTTTAGAGTAAGTGCCTGGGCCTTATGGTCGAGGTCAGGCGGGGGGAGTGGTAGCCCCACGAGAGAATCCTTCAAATAGAAGACACAGCCCCTACCTCTCCTGCCGACACGGTCCAACCGGTGGAGAGTGTAGCCGGGGAGAGAGACATGAGAGTTAGGAGTGGAGGGAGACAGCCAGGTTTCAACAAGGGCAACAACATCAGGTTTATGAAGAGTCACCCAGCAGTGCAGAGAGTCCAGTTTTTTCAGGAGGCTACAGATGTTCATAGAAGCAATGCGCAGCCCAGGAGATTTCAGGGGGAGGACCAGTGCTGCCAGGCCCGGGATTGGGGTGGACATTGCCTGACAGGAGCAGGAGGAGGAGGGCTGATCTGGGGAGTGCACAATGGCGGGATAGCTTTCACGATTGGAGAGGGGTGATGAGGGAGTGATGAGGGGTGATGACCAAGGAAAACAACTACTAGAGAGCAGTAAATGTGACAAGTGAGGTACTGGGAGCAAATTGTTCAAACTTAATTAGGCTCCCTCTAGTGGCAAAACAATATAAGGAGCTAATGGAGAAGTTGGGTAAAAAAAAAAAAAAAAATATGGAAATAGTTTCAAAATCAGGCACAAAAGTAACAGTTCAGCTCCGTTTGAGCCTGGGCAGCAACTCGAGGTGCTACTCTGGCCGGGATTCATGCGCTGAGCAGGGGAGCTTGTGGCCGTTTCAGAAAAGACACCAGATGGCCAACGATGGTTTAGGAAAGGTTTAGGAAAGATGTGCAGAAATACTTTTTAATGGAAAGGATGGTGGATGACTAGAATAGCCTGCCAGAGGAGGTAGTGGGAGCAAAGACTGTGGGGAGCTTCAAGCATGCATGGGATAGGCACAGGGGCATATCAGGTATGGAACAGGGGTTGGGAGTTACACTTACTGTATGACCAACTAGAAACAGTAGTGATATACTAGGCTGGGACAAGGGGCAGACTGGTGGGCTTAAGGCTCCTTTTCTGCTGACAAAATCTATGTTTCTATGCCCTAGGTGTATGAGTTTGTACTTTTTGGCACTGAACCCCAACTGCCATGTTCTTAACCACTCTTCAAGTTTCCCAAGATTTCTGCACACTATCTCGAGCCTCTCCTGAGTGTCCATTCTGTTGCAGATTTTGATGTAATTTGCAAAACGGCATACCTCCCCTTCCATTTCTTCAAGAATGTCATTTATAAAGACATTGGACAGAACTGGTCCCAGTTCTGATCCCTGTGGCACCTTGCTGGTCACTCTCCCATCATTGGAGTGAATGCCTTTAACCAGTACCCTCTGTCTCCTACCTGCTAACCAACTTCTACCCCAGTTTACCACTTTGGATCCCACCCTTAGGCTGTATACTGCTACGTCTCTTTATCAGCCTCCTGTGTGGCACAGTGTTGAAGGCCTTGCTTAAGCCCATATAGGCCAGGTCCACTGCTCTCCCCTGATCTATTTTCCTGGTCACCCAGCCAAAACAAATTTATCAGATTCATTTGGTATGACCTCCCACCCCACCCCGTGAATCCATGCTGCCTGTGTTCTTGCAGCCCATTAGATTCAAGATACTGTACTAATCTTTCTTTCCAAGGGGTTTCCGTTAATTTCACCATCACCGAAGTAAGACTGGCCAGCCTATAGTTGCTAGCCTCCACCCTGCTGCCACTCTTATGTAAAGGGACCAATCAGCTCTTCCCCAGCCCTCCAGAACTAAATCTGTTTACAGTGAGCTGTTGAACAAGGCCACCAATGGTGCTGCTAGCACGTCTCTGATTTTTCTTTGGTACTATTGGGTGTATCCCACCCAGTCCCATAGCCTTTTCCATCTTCAGAGCTGCAAGTCCATTCAGGACTCTTTAAGTGCAGTATCCCATAATTCCTTGTGTAGGCTACTGCCCCTGTCTCTGCAGATAACTTCCCTGATTGTCTGGCTGGTGGTCTGACCTTCTGACCCTTCCTTCAGTACTATGGGCCAGAGAGGCAATAAATATGACTGCACCCGTTAGTGTAGGGAACACCTTATTCGAAAGCAGTTCTGACTGTGTTGTGGCTTTTGGCTATGGTTGTGTGGCTTTGAACCCTTTTATAACTCCTCCAGTAGCTTCTACCATACTATTCATCCCAGTTGGCAGCTGTCAAGGATCAGGCAGCTGCAGGAGCATTATGAGCACTATCTGCACTCCATTTGTGTGGTGTGATTTGTCACCTGTGCTCCCTGCAGTTTCTGCAGTAGAAATCAATATCTAGTTTTATTATGTTGGCTTGCCGCAGGCACAAGCCAACATATTGGGAGAGTGCCGATTTGGGTGCGCGGCCGCTGTTGGGCGAATGAAGGGCACGCATCAGTAGGTGCGTCCCTCATTCCCCAATCTGTCTGCATGCCGTGTACACCATGCATACATAATGGGGCAAGCACATCTAAACAAAGGTCCGTTGCAATCCAAGCAAAGCTCATCACTACAGCGGACCTTTGCATGCTGTCGCCGCCATTATCAGCATGGTCGCGAGCTGCTTATGGTTCTCGACATCGGGTGCCCAACCCTGCTGGTAACCCCCATTGTTTTACATTGTGCCGACGGGGAGCCCACTCCCTGGCCGGCATACACCTCATCGTGGAATGCCGAGGTGCCTAATCCTCGGCTGGCGCCTGGCCAGTCTTGAGGCCGATGGGGAGCCCACACCCATCGGCATCACCTCCCCCAATTGTTGAATGCCGAGGGTGCCCAATCCCTCGGCTCGCGCCCTCCACCGCTGTCTTGCTTGCCGACGGGGTGCCTAATCCCATTGGCATTATCCCCCTAGTTGTGAGCCGACGAGGTTCCCAATCCCCGTCGGCTACTGACACCCCCAAAAAAATAGTTAGGTGGCACACTGGAGCCCACCCAGTGTGCCAAATGCCCTGCAACAGAAAACTGTCCCATGATGGTTTCTTTTTTCCCCGCTAAACTTAAAACCATCCTCGTAGTCTCGATGCCCCTCCCCACCCGCACTCTACCCACTGCGCACCCTGCCTCCCTCACCCCCATCCCATACTCACCTCCAGAGTCCGGCGACGATCTTCGTGGACCAGGAACACATCTGCACTTTTCAAAGCCGACCGCAAACTGAGGAAATGCCGGTAAGCTGTATAATGGAGTGAATAGGGTTTTTTCAACTTTGCTGCATATCTCAGGCATTTCTTGGAATTTTGGCACCAAATTTTCAACATGGGTTTTTTGGGGCCCCTCCTCATGAATTCTATCACTGTCATGGCATTATTCGGCCTCGAAGGTGATTTCGTCAGTCACTGCGCAAAATCACCTTTCGCGCTCCTATGTAACGAAATGACAGTGGCAGTGTTCATGAGGTGGCCTCTAAAAAGCCTAAGTTCCAAATTTGGTGGAAAAATCCAACAAATGCCTGTTTCACGAGGCAGGTTATGTAGTTGTTACGCAGGCTCATAACTTCACGCATTCACAATATTTTAATGCCGGATTTTCAGCATTGTCATTTTGTACACCTCTTGTAGAACAGTACAGCTGTCATTTTCACATCCTGCCCGAAATGTGTTTCTGCACTTCGCGCGCAATAATGCAGTCGCTGTGGAAATCAGTGTTTGGGCCAGATTATGAAAATGACAGTGACACAGTTCATGAGCAGAGGACCTAAAATGCCTATGTTGAAAATTTGGTGATGATACTCCATAAAATGACTGTGTTACAAGCGCATTGGCAGATGGTACGCACATTTTCACTGTAGTGATTTGTGATATTTTCAGTCTGGATTTTCACCATTGCCATTTTTCCGCACCTCTTGATGAACAGTACAGCCATCATTTCACATATCCTGTTTCCTAAATGTATTTTCGCATCTCCGCGAGAATAACGTGGTCAAGCAAAGTAAACTTCTTGGGACACTTTGAGTAAATAACAGTGACACTGTACATGAGCAGAGGTGCTAAAATGCCTATGCTGAAAATTTGGAGCCGAACGCCCATAAAATGGCAGTGTTGCAAGCATGCATTGCATATTTCCCACGCACCCTAGTAGCTTTGCAAATTTGGTATATTTACATGCCACATTTTCAACACTGGCATTTTTTTACACCTCCTTATGAACTGTACAGCTGTCATTTTTCACATCCTGCCCGACATGTTTTCCTGCACTGCACTACCAAACACCCAAAGGGACACCCTAATGCCTGTCACTCTCTGCAGGGTGGGGGTGGGTTGGCATCAGTTCAGTACTTCACTGCCATTCATATGATGCATCTGTCTAACTCCTGCACTACCAATGCCAATGCCAGCAAGCCAACATTCTGCATTGACAAATGCTTGTTGTTTTTGTTTTAATCCCTTGACTCGGCTTCTGGTAGTTGTTCTGGATCATTCACCAGCCTTGGTGTCCATCAGTGGCAGCAGAGCCACACACAGCATTGACAGAAGTAAAATACCATTGTCTTGAAGAACAAAGTAGAGAAGTGCCACTGTGCTGCTGTCCTGTCCCTCTGTTGCAGTTCAGTCAGGCACCAGGAGCAGTGAGGAAAAAAAGTTGGTGCCGTAGCGGTGTGAGGGGGAAGGTGCTGCACTCCTGAGCTGGAAGCCATAAGGTAAGCTCCAAGGTTGGGAGGGGGTTACATCCTCCCCCTCCAAAATCCTTGGTGTCTTTTGGAACTACTTTAAAGGAAAAAGCAGTACGTGCAAAACCTACATAACAGACTGTATTAGACAGATTGTTTTGCACAACATGTATGACAATCTGTCTAATACACTGACCTGATTTTTATCTATAGCATATTTAGAAACAAGCTTAGCACATTACATATGATGTTTTGTGATACTGCAATAAGGGGGTATTTAGGAAGAGTGAGGAATGGGTAGATCACAGAAGGGGTATCTCCTCCATTGTTGGTGGTTTTCGAAGGTGTGCCCTTGCCTGGTGCCATTAAGTGTTTTGACCCTTTACTTTACTGAGAATGTGACCATGTCTCTGTCCTGGACACCCTCAAGTAGCTCCTTCTCACTTGTGCCTGGAACTAATTTAACATCTGTCATTAGTTTGTGTATTGAGAGGCACAGTGGTTGATGGGCTTGGAGTCCCCAGGAGTCTTGACTGGTATCCTTGGCTTGCCATGACAACCTGTGTTAGTGCTGCTAAGCAACATTTAAGTACAGCAGACAGATTGTTTGAGTACATATCATAGCCTGTCTGATGGCACAAAGTTCTGCATGCACAGCACACAGCTCACTGCTGACAGCACCCGGCTGTGTTGTGAATTGGGGCAGACACACCTGCTATCTCTGTGTGGATGGCACCACTCTGGTTGCATATTTGGTGCAGCACATTTTGGTCAGTCCTTGCATGAGGTAGGCTTTGTATTTCCATCTGCTGCACCTCAGAGTAGATAGGATACAGGCATTGTCTCCTGTTTCCACTCGGTGTGAGTAGAGCTCCTGATGGTTCCTCAAGGTGATCACTGCTGTGTGTGTGTTCCTTGGTGGGTCCCATGGTGTGCCTTGAGGTATGTTGAGGGGGTGCACCAGTAGGCTGGGGTTGGGTGTGCTCTCCAGTGTACTGGTGGGTAGATTGCATGCTAGGATGCAAGAGTATCCAGTGTGCTGCTGCTGGTATTAGATGTCATTTTAGTGCCTGTACCTTGTCAGCGCAGCTAAACACTGCCACTGTTACTACCATCCTAGCTGTAGTGTTGAGCTGATGTCATTCTGGATTCTGACTCCCCACCTACTTGTGGAAGTCTGATAGAATGCCTTGCAATAGATTGGATGAGTAATGTTAATCTGGGTGCACGACTGTAGCAACTGTACATATCTCACTGACATATCGCTAGCACACGTGGACACTTATGTAATGCAGACTCCCCCCTTTTACACAACTAGCACACTTGAAAGAACTGTGTTAACGTTCACAATTAGCACACTTGAAAGAACTGTGTTAACTTTCACCTGAAACTCTTCAGGCGGCACGTGTTGTCTCGCCATCTTTAAATTCTAAACACTCTGCAGATTCTTTCAGGACTACTTAGGCTACAACTTTTGTACCTCTTTCCTGAAATCTAAACATTGCTGCAAGAAATCATTAGCTTCCCTGGCTAGAGACTTTGACAGTTTTAAATCTCTTTAAGCTTCAAATCTGGGCAACACTGTTAGTTCTCACAGTCTTTTGGGGGTTGCCCCAACACTACTTACTAAAACCTTCAGTCCCATTTCTCCTGCTGAGAAATCTTCACCCACTCAGGGCATCACAGGATCTGGTAGCCACTACGTCCCACAAACCGACTGCTGTTTACTGTACTAGGGAGGAAAATAAAAACTGAGGGCCCTTCCCTCTGACAAGTGGCCTCGGCAAAACACCACTTGCCTGTAGAACTCTCAACTGCAACTCCCAAACTCCAATTGCAACTGACTCACAGCTTTCAAACAGCAGAGCACTGTGGCTCACGCTGCTGTGAGAGTTCTAAATTCAATGACATCATCTCCTGCCCCAGCAGAGCTAAGCAAATGATAATGTCATGAATTTCAGAGAGTTTTACACCCTCTTCTGCCCAGGCTCCCTGCCTGATCTAAAACTGATGGGATCCTAGTAACCTCAGGGACTGGCTGGTTACACTTACTATTGGGCCTAACAGGAGGTGCACCACTGGGCCCTGTCTCCTACCTGTTTCGGAGTTATTTGGAATGTTGTCCAAATCATTATTCTGCTGTATTGGAGGTTGCAGCACATCTGTAGAGGGAGGTTCAGAAAGTCAATTGCTCACATATCACATATCGGTTGCAATGCTAGCACAGTTACATCCTCTTGTTTACTGTACATGATGTCACTTCCATTGTCATCATCATCAACGGACTGTTCATTAAATGTGTCCACCACTATAGCAGGTCAGGAATGCTCTCTTCTCCCCTCCACTGGTGTCTAGTTGGGTCTGGTGATAAACAGGCAGCTCCTTTTTATGCTCGTACGCTTGCGCAGCCAACATCTTGTGGTAGTGGAGATTTGGAGGCGCGGTTGCTGTTGGGCGAATGCAGGACACGCACCAGTAGATGTGTCCCTCATTCCCCAATCAGCCTGCATGCCAGTGCCACACCACCCAGCGAGCACATCTAAGGAAAGGTCCGCTGCAATGCAAGCAAAGCTCATCACACGCAGTGGACCTTCCTACGTGCTTCACCAGCATCAAACTTGGCGGCACAGTGGCCACTAAACTGCTGACTTCGGGAGTGCCCAATCCCCCCGGTCAGCTTACCCTGCCCCTCATGTATGTGTCGACGGGGAGCCCACTCCCAATCGGCATAATTTGTCCCCCCTCCTTTTTTGTTTGTCAAGGGGTGCCCAATCCCTGGCTCATGTGCCCCCCGCTTTCATTGTTTGCCGAGGGAAGCCCTCTCCCGCCAGCATGATGTCCCCCTTCTTCTGTGCTGAGGGGTGCCCAATTCCCTCAGCTAGTGTATCCCACTCCTATGTGCCAACGGGGTGCCCAATCCCGTCAGCTACTGTACCCCAAAAAAACACCTGTAAAAAAAGAAAACCGTCCGCGATGTTTTTTTTAATACCTATAAACAGAACATGGTCCCTTGTAGTCTCCTTACCACCCGCACCCACCCACTGCGCACCCTGCCTCCCCACACCCCCCCTCGCCCATACTTACCTCTGGAGTCTGGCGCGATGATCTTCGGTGAACCGGGAACACGTCTGCGCTCTTCAAAGCCGACCATGAACTGAGGAAATGCCGGTAAGCTGTATAATGGAATAAATAGGGTTTTTTCAACTTTGATGCATATCTCGGGCATTTTATGGAATTTTTGCATCAAATTTTCAACATGGGGTTTTTGGGACCCCTGCTCATAAATTCTGTCACTGTTATGACGTTGCTCGATCCCGTAAGGTGATTTTGCAGTCACTGCGTGGAATCACCTTTCAGGACTGATTAACTCAAGGACAGTGGCAGTGTTCATGAGGTGGGCTCTCAAAAAGCCTATGTTGCAAATCTGGTGGAAGAAATCAAAAAAATGGCTGTTTTATGAGCATGCGTTGCGCAGTTGCTACACACGCTCATAATTTCGTAAATTCGCAATATTTTCATGCCAGATTTTCAACATTGTCATTTTTCTACACCTCCTTGTGAACAGTATAGCTGTCATTTATCACATCCTGGCCAAAATGTGTTTCCGCACTTCCGGCGCACAATAGCGTGGTCGCTGTGGGAAATCAGTGTTTGGGGCAGATTATGAAAATAACAGTGACACTGTTCATGAGCAGAGGTCCTAAAATGCCTATGTTGAAAATTTGGTGACGATACTCCATAAAATGACTGTGTTACGAGCGTGCGTTGCGCAGTTTGCACGCATGCTCGTAATGTGCATTTGTAATATTTTCACTCTGGATTTTCACCATTGGCATTTTTCCACAACTCTTGATGAACAGTACAGCTGTCATTTTACATATCCTGCCCGAAATGTGTTTTCACACGTCCGGTGCAGAATAGCGCGGTAGCTGTGTGAAATCACTTTTTGGGACAGTTTGAGGAAATCACAGTGACACTGTAATAAGCAGAGGTGCTAAAATGCCTATGTTGAAAATTTGGGGCAGAAAATCCATAAAATGGCTGTGTTACAAGCGTGCATTGCGCATTTCCCATCCACCCTTGTAAATTCGCAAATTTGCAATATTTACATGCCACATTTTCACCACTGCCATTTTTTTACACCTCCTTATGAACAGTACAGCTGTCATTTTTCACATCATGCCCAAAATGTGTTTCCGTACTGCACTACCAAAGCCAATGCCAGCGCGACAACATTCGGCATTGACAAATGCTTGTTTAAATACTGGTTCAAATTCTGTCATTGCTCTTCCTATCTAAGCTATTTAGCTAGCCTAGTGGGTGTTTCTGATTTACATGCTGTTGGTAAGAACCATTTTAGAACTGTATGATGTAGTTTACGTCCCTGTTCCACTCTTCTGTTGCTGGCACAATGCATTCATGTTCTATTACAGAACTCAGTGGCTGAGAGTGGCATCAACGACATCATACAGTTCTTAGATGGCACTTAACACCAGAGTGTAAAGCAGAAACACCAAATGAGGTTACTAAGAAGCTTGTATAGATGAAACAATAACAGAAATGTAACGAGTACTTAAAAAAAAAAAAAACTTCTATTGGACAAAATGACTGACAGGTTGAGCGCAGTTCTCCTTTAAAAGTGTATGGTGATTGCAGCATATCTCTGTATCAACAATAGCCATCTTGTCTATGCTGAGAATTTGGTGTGTATAGAGGTCGGCGAGCCTGGCACCCATGCCTGCTGTGAGACAGTTGAGCTTGATGACATTTGTAGAGGCCGTTCATTTTCATTCATTCTCCCACCCAAAGCTAGTTCTACTTTTATAGGCACAGGATTTGACTGACAACAGGAACTTCCTGTTTGGGAGCAGGAAGTGAGTGATCACAGAGCCACCAAAGACTCACCTTCCTAGAAGGGCAAGAGTAGCTCTCCGGCCCCCTGTAGCTACTGGAGGTCTGCCTCTGAACAAGTAAGGGGTCTACTGAGAAATATAGGATCTTCTGTCTCAGAACAGGACAATCAGGAGCTTAAAGGGCACAGAGGCAGAAAGTAAGTAGAGAGAGAAGAAAAAAAAAACAGAGTAAAGAGTAAGAATTCCAAACAACAGTTAAGGGGCCAGAAATAAGACATGATGGGAGTGGTGCAGTGGAGTGGCTGCGGAGCAGCAGTCTTCCGAGAGACGTTCTGGAGGATGCGGTGTTGTCCCATCTGCAGGCACCTCTCTGGGCTGAGGGGGGAGGTTGCTCATCTCCAGGCTGATTTGGCCAGAATTTGTGGGACCTCCTCTTCCATCCAGGGACCACCAGTGCCACTGCCATTGCCTCAGAGGTTGCCAAGAAAGAGTAGCGGTTGGTCCACAGTGGGCTCAGGGAGGGTGATGGTGGTGGAACAGAGGTGCATCCCTCCAGTTGTACCTCTCCACAATTCCTATGCCATTCTGGCAAAGTGTGGTTCCTCTATGGAGGCACCTGCAGTGGAGACCAAGGAGGATGCTGGGAACCTCCACAAAGGAGACCCACAGGAGGGTGGCATGGAACCCCACAGGGGAAGGAAACAACTCCTGGTGGGGGACTCCACTGTTAGGAAGGTAGAACTGGGTGAGAAAGGGGAGAGGGAGGTAAGGTGCCTGCCTGGCGCCATGGCTTGAAGGGACAAGGAGCAAATCCTCAGGATTGCTGGAGCAGCTGCACAGGGGAGGGAGCTGGATGTCATTGTCCACCTAGAAACAAATGACCTGGCTAAGAAAGGGATTAGAGCAGTGCAGGAAGAGTTTGTGGAATTGGGAAGGGGTCTTAGACAAGTAGCATGCATGGTAACCTTCTCGGAGGTGCTGCCCATCTATGGCGGAGGAGAGGCTAGGGTGTTCCACACCATGGGATTCAATCAGTGGTTGAAAAACTGGTGCAGAGCTCATGGATTTGGCTTCATTGGGGACTGGGGATCCACCTGGAGTGATGCAAGCCTATACTGGCATGATGGGCTGCATCTGTCCAGGGGGGAACCAGGATCCTAGGTGATAGGTTTAAATGCTTCATTGGCAAGCATTTAAACTAGCCAAGGGGAGGCACCGAAAGGAGCAGGGAAACCTAGCCCCCAAAATCACAGTAGTAAGTGCGGTAAACACCAACGTAGAGGTGTCGATAGGGAGAAGGGCAGGGGTAAATGGGGAAAGTGACAAAGTCAAGAAGGACAGGGATGGGGCAAAAAGGAGTAAGACCATCAGGAAATGGAGGGTAATGAGTACCAATGCCCGTAGTCTGGGCAACAAGCTCCCTGAACTGGTAGCCTTGATGGAAGAGGGATGCCTGGATATTGTAGCAGTCACACAAACATGGTACACAGAGAACCATGACTGGGATGTTAACATACCAGGGTACATAACCTACAGGAGAGACAGGCAGGGGAGAAGAGGGGGAGGAGTAGCTCTCTATGTAAAGGAAGGGATAAAAGCAACTGAACAAAAGAGTAAACAGGGAGGAGAGGAGGCACTGTGGGTCACCTTGGAGACTGGAAAGGGCACCACAATTCGCACAGGGGTTGTGTACAGACCCCCGTGTCAGGGGGAGGGAATGGACAAGAATATGATAGTAGGCATTCTTAGGATGGCAGAGAAAGAGGAGATACTGTTTATGGGAGACCTGAATATGCCAAATGTTAACTGGAGCACATTTGCTGCAGCCACATCCAAGAGCAGGGCCATTCTCCATGCCCTACAAGTGGCAGGCCTCAGACAGCTAGTTTCAGAACCCACTCGTGAGGGAGCAATCTTAGACCTCATACCCTCAAATGGGGACAGTGAGAGGATCTCAGATCTAGAAGTGGGTTGCCATCTGGGAACAAGTGACCATCAAACAGTGTGGTTCACGTTAAACTCAACTACAGAGTCAAGCCATACAAAAGTGAGGGTACTGGACTTCAGGAGGGCTGACTTTGGCAAGATAGGAGAGTGCCTTAGAAAAGCACTAGCAAACAGGCTAGAAGGAGGGGTGGAGCAACAATGGGGAATCATCAAAACTGCCATCACAGAGGCAACAAGCCTTTGTGTGAAGCAAATAAACAAATCAAAATGAAAGAAAAAGCCACTATGGTTCTCAAAAGAGGTGGCTGGGAAAGTCAGGGAGAAAAAGATAGCATTCAGGAAGTATAAGGAAACACAGAAGGAGCAGGACAGAGACTTGTACCAGTTAAAGCAGAAGGAAGCAGGGAGGGAAGTCAGAATAGCAAAGGCCCAAACTGAGAAAAAGATAGCCAACTTGGTTAAGAAGGGGGATAAAACCTTTTATAGGTACATCAGACAGCGTAGAAAGACAAAGGGAGGAGATAGTGAGGCTGAATAGAATGAATGGTGGTGGGCAGAGGGGACAGTGAAAAGGCAGGGATACTGAACGAATATTTCTGCTCAGTATTCACAAAGAGGAGGGAAGTGCTTAATCCAATTAACAGAAGCACTCTTGATAGGGGGTCGATCCCAGTCCTTTCACAGAAGAAAGGGTCTGCAAGAACCCTAAAACTGAATGTGATGAGCCAATGGGTCTGATGAATCATCCCAGAATTTAAATAATTAAGTGGGAACTAGTGAAACCACTGACCACCCTTTTGAACAAATCATGGAGGAGTGCTATCTGAGGACCTGAGTAGGAAGTCTTGATGTGATTCTCCTCACAAAAGTGGACCAAGACAGAGGCAGGAAACTACAGACCTGTCAGTTAAATGATGAGTCACTTCTGAAGGAAAGAATTGTTGAGTACCTAGAGGCCAGTGGGGCACAGGACCCAAGGCAGCATGGGTTCACAGCGGGAAGGTCATGTCAGACAAATCTAATAGATTTCTTTGACTGGGTGACCAAAGTAGTAGTAGACCAGGGAGGGGCTGTGGACATGGCCTACATAGAATTTAGCAAGGCATTTGACACAGTCCCACACAAAAGATTAATAGTCAAATTAACTAGCCTGGGAGTGGGTCCCAGGGTGGTAGCCCAGGTAAAACATTGGCTGGACAACAGGACACAGAAGGTAATTGTAAATGGAGTCCACTCTGAAGAAAGAGGGGTTACTAGTGGAGTACCGCAGGGTTCAGTACTGGGTCCAGTCCTTTTTAATGTCTTTATAAGTGACATTGCAGAGGGACTGGAAGTAAAAGTATGCCTCTTTGCAGATGACACAAAGATCTGCAACAGGGTTGATACACAAGGAGGCATGGAAAGGATGAGAAGGGACTTGGCAAGGTTGGAGGAATGGTCAGAAGTATGGCAGCTGGGATTCAATGCAAAGAAGTGCAAAATAATGCACCTGGGAAACAAGAACCCAGGGGAAGATTACACAATGGGGAGGTAGTAACAACAACAAAAAAGGAAAGGGACCTGGGGATAATCATATCAGATGACCTTAAGGTTAGCAAGCAATGTGAGAAGGCAGAGAGGGTATTAGAGTATACTGGGATGCATAGGGAGAGGCATCACCAGCAGAAAACAAGAAGTTGTTATCCCTCTGTACAGACAGTTAGTGAGACCCCATCTGGAGTACTGTGTCCAGTTCTGGAGACCCCATCTCCACAAGGACATAGACAGGATAGAGGCAGTCCAGAGGAGGGCAACTAAAATGGTGCAGGGTCTGCAAGAGAAGCCGTACAAGGAGAGACTAAAGGATAGGTTAATATGTATACCCTTGAAGACAGGAGGGAGAGGGGGGACATGATAGAAACTTTTAAGTACCTCAGTGGAATCAACAAAGTCAAAGAGGGTAGCATCTTTCAGAAAAAGAGACGTGCAAGAACAAGGGGACACAATTTAAAGATGGGGGGGCGGTTCAGGAGCAATGTGAGGAAGTATTTTTTCACAGAGAGGGTAGTGGATGCATGGAACAGCCTTCCTGAGGAGGTTGTGGGATCTAAAACTGTGGGAGAATTCAAGAATGCATGGGATAGACATAAGGCAATTCTTGTGGGGGGGTAGGAAGAAATAGGCTGTTGGTTAACTAGGATCTGCGGCCTATCCTGTAGGTAGGGAAATGGGCAGACTAGGTGGGCCAAGCGGTCCTTATCTGCCATTAAAGTCTATGTTTCTTTGTTTCTACTCTGGTGAGCAGATGAGCAAAGTAATAGCTGTTTTCACTTGCGAGCAGAGGATCATTCACTGGGAGTCCATTCATCATGTGCAACAGTTGTCTACATACCATCCGTAATCTCAACTGACATTTCCACGTAGGTATACGTGGTGAGTTCCACCTCCCGATATGATGAGGTCAGGGGGTATTTCATGGTAGTGCCCTTCAGTTCATGGATCCGGCCTCTACTGATGCCATGTGTCTCTACTCCCTCTTGCAAACCTGTCAATCCAACCCACCATTATGAGTGATTGCATAAGGGTTGTGTGGAGCCACATGGCTGATTTATGCAACTTTTTCCGGTATCTCAGGATTTTTGTGTATTTGGCACTTAGGGTCCTTCTTGTCCATCCTTTCTGCTGTGTGGCTGTGACTATACAAAATTTGACCATGGATACATCCAAATTTATCAGCTGGATTGCAACCCCTCCTCATGAGAGATGTGTAACCCTCAATGCCATTTTCCCTAAATAAGCCTAATTCTGATTTCAAAGATTAAATACTGCTAGCTTCCACAAGCTCACAGGGTAGGCTATTCCACACACTAATGCTTCCTTTTATCCTTCCTCCTCTCAGTAAGAGCACATGTCCTCTTGTTCTAACAGCAGCCTGCAACACCAACCAGGCACTTCATCCACTGAATCTGGTCTCCTTAGGGGTATGGCCAACCCAAACGGCCCCCACCATGGGGATAAACAGTGTGAGCTCAGATATGTAAGCCTTGGAGATGGCAGGTGACAAGGCTGGGGGGTTGACGGGAAAAGACAAGTCAACAAAAATGGGGAGAGAAATCTATATACACTAAAAAAATTTAAAATCCACATAATAGTAAAAAAAATTAACTCCATTAAATAGTAAACAAATCAAAAGACAATAACAGTATAATGCAGCTGTACTGTTAACGTTTTTTTTTACTGTAGTCCTGTTCTGTGTTTTTTGCAGTACCTTTTCACCCACATCTATTACATAACATTTCTATGGCTGGTGAGTACAGCTCCCCAGCGTCATAGCCACCTCGTCTCCAATGGGATTTACTGTCCAGACATTTTCATTCTCTTCAAACAGATATATATGTATATCTGATTTCGCTCCAGCATTGACTCAGTTCAGTTTTATCGATGTTCATATCTGTGTTTAATAATAATATTGTTTTGCTGTGTATGCTGAACCTATAATTCATGCATACTTGCCAGGGCTCCTTGAACTCACCTCTGCTGTCCCCTGTGGGTGCCTGTTTAAAATTCTTATAAAACAGTAATGACTTGCATAACAGCAATGGGTAGGTTACTAGAAGACTGCAGGTTCAAACCTCACCTGGGACAATACTGCTCTTCCCCATCAAAGACTGGCAGCTGAGTGGTAACCTGACAATAGGCACAATCCCAAATGCACTAGGTATTCACAGCTCCCATTTGTCTTAGCTTTAACTGTGTGAATGTCAAGGAAAGTACAAACATCTCATTTCTTACATTGGTTCCGAACCCACCACTGCATTTACACCGTGTGACCTTGAGTGAATGACTTAACCTTCTTCTGTGCCAGAGTGCTCCTAAAGGCTGCTTCACAACCTATAAAGCACTTTGGCATACAGTCTCTAAGGACGGCACCGTGAAAAACGAAATTATTTTCTTGTAAAGCTGCAGTATTTGTAGGGGGAAAACAAATCATTATAAAGTTTTTGAGTAATGATATATTTCTGGCAAAAAATCAATGCATCTGTTTTTCCTTTCATTGAATTTCACTCCTAGAAACATAGACTGGGTCAACAGAAAAGGACCAATAAGCCCATATAACCTGAACTGAGATATGTGTTTTTTTTTACTTTTTAACTGCTCTGTGGCCCGCTCACTATGAATAAATTAAACATTTTAGTATGGTGATCTGCAGTTTGCTATCAGAAATGCATGCTAGCACACTCCAAATATATCCACCATATGAATACAGTATGAGAAGCCAAAAAGTAAGCTCAAGAGAAAGGATTTTTAAAAAGTGGCAACCATTATTAGTGGCGTGAACTGTTAATTATAACATTATTAATAAAAGCTGTTTTAAAAACATCTGAGTGAAATAAAAATATATGGATGATGGCTCTATGGCAGAAATATAGTAATACTATAAACTGTATGATGATGCTGCTTTAAAGTTGAAAAACAGAACCCCGTCGGAGGGAGCAGAACAAGTTTATGTTTTTTAGGAAGGTGTTTATCCTCCAAGTCAGGCAACTTGCATCAGATACTTAGCAGCATTTCCCAGCCCTGTCCCCATGCCTCTGGCCCTCCTGTACTACCCCTGTGGCAGAGCTGAGAAGGATCTTGTTGAGGCATAGTGGGAGCGGGGGCCAAGAACACCGAGTGGCAAGTGCCTTCCATGTGCCCAGTTAGATTTCCTCTTGCTTTTTGTCCCCTTCCTGTTCCCGTCTCTCCCTGCTCCACCTGGCATGGTATCTACATCCACGGAGCCTTGCACGCATGCAGCAGCCCCCTGTGTAAGCACAAACTCTCTGACCCACCATAGGGATCGCTGCTGTGGCTATGCAAGACCAGGAAAATATTTTGAGTTCCAAAGAAACTGAAATGACTTCCGAATTTGGACCCATGGAATCTTTGACCTCCCCCCCCCCAAAAAAAAAACCTAACCAGACATCTGAGTACAGTAGAAATGAGGGGCTGGATTTTCTGTGTGAGGTAAGTAAGGGTGGCTACAGGGATCCAGCAATATCGAAGAAAAAAATCCTAAAAATAATTTTGATTAGTGAGGGGCAGTCTTCCGGCATGTTGCAGCACATGCTTCCAATAGGCCTTTCCACTCAAACCATTTTATGCCAAGAAGGGAGGCATAGGAACCAATAACAGATCAAGGCAATCAGTCCACAAAAAAAAGAAAGAGTGATTTTGTGCAAAACAACATTGAAATGCATTGAGGGATCTCTTTAGTCGAAGACGTGACACTGCTTAACATTCGGGCTTAAACAATGAGAAAGGTAATTGTCAATTTAAATTGAGTGTGTGATGCAAGGTCTGTGACTGCAATCCAAAATAATTCCTTAATCATAACTAATTTCTCCAAAGAGCACTCAGGCAAATTTGTACTGTAATGGAGCTCACTGAAGAGGGATTTTTAAGATTTTTTTTTTACATCTGCCAAGCCATAAGGATTGTCTTTAGGTGAATCAATCATTTTAGCTATACCTACAGAAGACTGTCATTACAATCCACAAATCGTGAGTGTCAAGAATCTGTTTCCTATCTTATGGCCAACCCACAGCCAAGACAAAGCCTGAACTGGATATAGGACATGTTATAAAATGGGTCACGATGGCCATGACAAAAACTACTCACTGGACGAACCAGTTCATATGCAGTGCCTATGCATACTCATGAATATGCAGCGAGGCCTTTTCTACACCAAAACTTGTAATACTAGACCATTTTTTATTATTTTGTTTTCACCCCTTGACAGCAATTGTGCTTTTTACTTAATCTCATCATTATACCCCTGGCTGTGCTCACCTCAGAAGCTGGGGTCACACTAACTCCTCCCCAGAGTCTCCAGGACTTGGTAGGAGCCACCTTCTGATGCAGAGTCCCCAAATGGAATCAGATTTGTCAGATTCCAAATGTGATTTTCAGATTTAAGATGCAGTGTCATAATCCTAATTCCTAAACTGAATCCTAAAGCCTATTTTTACATAGGAATTGCATAAGAATTTAGGATTTGGGATTGCAAATCCAATTCCAAGTTTGAGGTTCTTTTAGGATTTGAATGGGACTCAGATTAAGATTCAGAAGTTCCTAAAGTCCTAAATCCAAAAATTGGGCAGCTATTGGCAGCAGAGGAAGGGACAACCATTCCACTTGCTCAGTAGGTGTGGGCTGTGATTGGACCAGCTCTACATGCTGCTGCCAACTAGGGAGGATTTTTCTTCTAATCAGATACTCACCCACAGCCCTCTCTCTCTATACATGCATGCACGTACACATTCATTGGACCCGGGGGAAGATTTTTTTTTTCCCTTTGGTAATTGGATAAAGCCCTCTAGACACAAGTGCCTGTTTTCAGGGGTGACCTGGGAGCACTGGGGAGGTTAAGTGACTTGCACAGAGTCACACAGTATGTGAGTGGAGGTTGGGGGACTCAAACCCAGGTCTGCTGCCTGTACCATCTCATTCACAGCTCATTACCCTAACCTCTAGACTATACTGTCAGCCTCAACATGCCAGGCAACATGTGGCCAGGTCGCCTGCATCATCAGGGGCCATTCACACACCTCCTTCAGGTGTCGCTCACTACTTGTGCAATGTATTGTAGCCATTGTAGCCACTCACCTCTGCGAGGAGAGCAGCCAGATGAATGATCTTAACTCTCCCTGCTGGCCTCCCCTCCTAGTATTCCAGGCTTGGAGTGCAAACACAGGTTGCCATTTTGCCAAGGGGTGGTGCCACAGAGCCAGCTCCCAAATGCCATCTCTGTCACTTACTTATCCATCATAGGATCCTCAAAGCAGCCATCTCCAGGGGTTCAGTTACTGTAATTTCTTTTTGTTGTAGGTCACAGACTTCCATGATTTCAAATTTGGAAGTCATTTCAAATTTTTGAAGTCAAAATACTTTTCAGGTCCCTAATCTTGAAAGTCAATATGCTAACAGAGAACAATTTGCCAAACATTATTTAAATATTAGTGTCAAAATAACCTTTCTTTCAGAAAATTAATAATTTCTCAACTTCAATGTCTGCATAGCTGGAAGACATCCACCCCCCCCCCCAATTTGGAAGTCAGTGGCTGCCTTCTTCTTTATTTTAGAAGTTTTAACCTTATTTTTGGAAGTCAAATACTTTCAAAATGGAGTTTCCTGAAGCCCTGGGTGTCCCTCACTATGGTGGATTCCATTGGAGGGAAAAGATTTAGAATGCAGCAAGCCATAGGTATGTTGAACACACAACGCACGGGGCTTGTGGCATTCCTCGTCCAGCATTCGGGATTCTCGATCCCGTGTGCCACATCCTGTGAGTTAGATCAGCTTTTGCTGTTCCAACTTTGGGGACCTTTTTGCGGAGCATGCGCCAAATATTTGGCACAAGCTGCCATGAAGAGGGTAAAGTGCACAAATGCATGCAAGCTTTGTGAATCGGGCGTACAGCATGGCACTGTGTTCAGGGCAGCACAGGGTTTGATGTAGGGTTTGTGAAAGTCCTGTATCAACCTTTGAGAATCAGGCCCAGGGTGTCACTATACAGAGCCGGTTTTAAAGGCCAGGGAGACAGAAAGCAAAAATATGACAGACATACAGAAAAGGAATGTGAGCTATATAAGCAAATATGAATTGTGAATGTTGTAATGCTTCCCATCCCCTTTGAGGCAAGATGGGCACAATAGAAAATGGGTCACAGGTGGAAACAAGTCAAGTTACTGTTGATTACTTTCCTACAACAGCACACCGTTTCTTTTACTACATATTTTTTTTAGCAAATAAAAGTCCATTCTATAAAAAGAATTCAAAACTCCAGGGTGTGCGGTCATAAGGGAATAATGTACTTCTTTGGTGGTTACAGCACTCGGCTACACCTTATGCCTAACAGCCACCCAAGGCATGCACCTATTTCTGCTCTGTAAACCACTGTATTATTCCCTTATAACCACACACTCCATGACTTGATTATTTTAGTCTCAATTCCTACTGGCATGAGGTTGAAAAAAGCTCTGGGGAAATCTTAACCTTTTCAGCTGTCATCCCAACAGATTTGTCTGAGGAATTATCAGGCATATTTCAAATCACAGACTGACACGCAGGGGAAGAGCACTTTGTTTGTTTGGCATTTCTTAAAGTCAAAAAACAGATTTTCAGACTATGGAAGCAGGCTGAACCACTGTCTTGTCACAATGGTTTTCTGACATGGTATTTTGTGCCTTAGTGGAAAAAAGTTAATTGTTCAGGGGGACATTTTAGAGTTTTTGAAAAGAAATGGGAAAAGTGGGTGGGCTGTAAGGCTAATGCCCCTCTTGGCTCATCCTCATTCCTTTGGCATTGTGTATCTGATTTATAGAAAAGAATGACTCCAAGACAATATTTATTTTTTGGGGGGGAGGAGGGGTATTTTCCTTTTTTTCTGGTTAGGCGTAGTTCTGCACTTCATACTTTTATATCTGAATGGAAATGTTGAACTGGAATGACAGCCGAATGCACGTTAGATACTGTCCATTATACTGGTTTTGTCGTTCTACTCCTCAGTCACTATTTTTGCTGATGATTTGGAACAATGGGGCTCTTCTGATTCACTGAAGGCATTGGTCTGGCATCATTGCTGGAAAGTTGGGCCCATTCTCTCTTTTTTTCCCAAATTATTTAACCAGGTGAGACGCACTAAGCTGAAAGCTTGTTTGCAGGTGCGACCCGGGAGCACACGGAAGTTAAGTGACTTGCTCAGGGTCACACAGTATGCAAGTGGGGGCTGTGGGATTCAAACCCAGGTCTCCAGATTTGCAGCTCAGAGCCTTAAACCACTGTGCCATACTGCCTCATACTGGTCAGCTAAGAGAAAATGATATACGTGTGTGGGGAAGTAGCAGAATTGATAAATATAAAGTATATTGACATGTATGTACAGACATGGTCCAAATATGTTGAATTGTCTATGTGGCTATTTGTGCTCTCTTTTTTAAACTAATAAAAGCATGTTTAAAAAATAACTATACACCCTGTCATGTGTTGTCCCTTACATAATTACTACCAGGCTTTTTTTCTTTTGGAGTTTAAACTGGTTGTCATGTTGCACCTGCACTACAATGCTATTCATAAACTCATTGCCTCTATTACAACTGCAGTACTGTCCTCTCCCTTTGTCTCCCCAAAACTCATGCCTGTTGGCAATTAAGCATTGTGCCACCAGTAAATAGTGTTTTCCTGGCAAGGAAAATGTCAAATAGAAAATGTATAAATTAATTCTGAACTTTAACAGTAGGATGAATGAGGTAGTATGTAAATTTGCACATTTATCCCCATGAGTGAGAAGGTGATCCCTATTCAAAAGATGAGGGGAGCACAGAGTGAATCACGAAGGTAACACCTTTAGATGTAATTAATTGCTCTGCCTACTGCTGCTATAAAACAAACTAAAAATCATATTTAGCTGAACAGTATAGAGAACGACAGAAGAAACCCATGTATAAAAGATCAGAATCAGAAATGAAATGTCAGAACAAATGCTGTGTGAGTGGCTGCACACTAAAAACAAGCATTTGTCAATGCCGAATATTGATTGTGTTGGTCTGTTGAGCTGGCTCAGTGGCCCTGTGTCACTCGCTCATTCTATTTCTCCTGGTGCTGCAGGCTGCACCTTTGTACGGGGCTCCTGGATGCATTGGCAGGTTTTTTCTGCCCACAAAGAAATCTGCAGCTGTCCTGACAGAGCTGTGTTGAGGTGGGTCACTTGCCCTCTGTCAGTCACTCATTCTGTTTCAGCTGCCACTGCAGGCTGCCCTTTTGTACTGGGCTCCCGCTTCTGTTGGCAGCTTTTTCTGCCCACAAAGAAATGTGCAGCAGTCCTGACACAGGTCTATTGAGCTACCTCACTCTCCCTCTCTCGCTCATTCTGTTTCTGCCGGCACTGCAGGCTGGCCTTTTGTACAGGGCTCCTGCCTGCGTTGCTGCCTTTTTCTGCCCGCAAACAAATCTGCGGCAGTCCCGATAGAACTCCATTGAGCTCGCTCAGTCCCCCTCTCTCACTTGCTCATGCTGTTTCTGTTGGTGCTGCAGGCTGCTCTTTTCTACTGGGCTCCTACCTGCATTGTTGCCTTCATCTGGGCACAAAGAAATCTGTAGCAGAGCTGTGCTGAGGTGGGTCACTCGCCCTCTGTCAGTCGCTCATTCTGTTTCTGCTGCTCCTGCAGGCTGCCCTTTTGTACTGGGCTCCCACCTCTGTTGGCAGCTTTTCCTGCCCACAAAGAAATCCACAGCAGTCACGATAGAACTCCGTTGAGCTTGCTCACTGCCCCTTTCACTCGCTTATCGTGTTTCTCCCAGCACTGACGGCTGCCCTTTTGTACTGAGCTTCTGCCTGGGTTGGCACCTTTTTTTGCCCACAAAGAAATGCGCAGCTGTCCCGACAGAGCTCTGTTGAGTTTGCTCACTCTGCCTGTCTCACTCACTCATTCTGTTTCTCCTGACACTGCAGGCTGCCATTTTGTAGTGGTCTCCTACCTCTGTTGGCACCTTTTTCTGCCCACAAACAAATCAGCGGCAATCCCGACAGAGCTCCGTTGAGCTCAATCAGTCCCCCCTCTCTCACTTGCTCGTGCCGTTTCTGTTGGTGCTGCAGGCTGCTCTTTTCTACTGGGCTCCTGCTTGCATTGCCGCCTTCTTCTGAGCACAAAGAAATCAGCAGTCATGATAGAGCTCCATTGCGCTCGCTCACTCACTCCCCCTCTCTCACTTGTTTGTTCTGTTTCTCCGGCCGCTGCAGGCTGCTGTTTTGTACTGGGACCCTGCGTGCATTGCTGCTTTTTTCTGCCCACAAAGAAATCCGCAGCAGTCCCTACAGAGCTCCGTTGAGCTCACTCACTCCCCTACCTCACGTGTTTGTTCTGTGTCTCCCACTGCTGCAGGCTGCCCTTTCATACTGGGTTCCTGCCTGCATTGGCGGCTTTGTCTGCCCACAAAGAGATGTGCAGCAGTCCCGACACAGCTCCGCTGAGGTTGATCACTCACTCTCTGTCACTCGCTCATTCTGTTTCTGTGGGGGCTGCAGGCTGGCCTTTTGTACTGGGCTCCTGCCTGCATTACTGCCTTTTTCTGCCCACAAAGAAATCCGCAGCACTGACGATAGACCTCCATTGAGCTTGCTCACTCCCCCTCTGTTACTCGCTCATTCTGTTTCTACTAGCATTGCAGGCTGCCCTTTTGTACTGGCCTCCCGGCTGCATTGGCACCTTTTCCTGCCCACAAAGAAATACACAGCTGCCCTGACAGAGTTCCGTTGCGGTCACTCACTCTCCCTGTCTCACTCGCTCATTCTGTTTCTCGTGGCGCTGCAGGCTGGCCTTTTGTACTGGGCTTCTGCCTGCATTGCTGCTTTTTTCTGCCCACAAAGAAATCCGCAGCAGTTTCAACAGAGCTCCGTTATCCTCACTCACTCCCGTCTCACTTGATCATTCTGTTTCTGCCCACGGTGCAAGCTTCCCTTTGATACTGGGATCCTGACTACGTTGCCACCCTTTTCTGCACACAAAGCAATCCGCAACAGTCACGATAGAGGTCTGTTGAGCTCGCTCACTCCCCCTCTCTCACTCGCTCATTGTGTTTGTCCTGGTTCTGCTGGCTTCCCTTTTGTACTGGACTTCTGCCTGCATTGGCACCTTTTTCTGGCCACAAAGAAATCTGCAGCTGTCCCAACACAGCTCTGTTGAGGTCGCTCTCTCCGCCTGTCTCACTCTCTCATTCTGTTTCTCCTTGTGTTGCAGGCTGCTCTTTTGTACTGGGCTTCTGCCTGCATTGGCAGGTTTTGCAGCTCACAAAGAAATCTGAAGCTGTCCCGACACAGCTTCGTTGAGGTGGGTCACTCCCCCTCTGTCGCTCACTTATTCTGTTTCTGCTGGCACTGCAGGCTGCCCTTTTGTATTGGGATCCTACCTCTGTTGGCAGCTTTTTTCTGCCCACAAAGAAATCTGCAGCAGTCCTGACACAGGTCCATTGAGGTAGCTCACTCCCACTCTCTCACTCACTCGTTCCGTTTCTGCCGGCACTGCAGGCTGGCCTTTTGTACTGGACTCCTGCCTGTGTTGCTGCCTTTTCCTGCTCACATAGAAATCCACAGCAGTCACAATAGAGCTCCGTTGAGCTTGCTCACTGCCCCTCTCACTCGCTCGTTGTGTTTCTCCCAGCGCTGCAGGCTGCCCTTTTGTACTGGGCTTCTGCCTGGGTTGGCACCTTTTTCTGCCCACAAAGAAATGTGCAGCTGTCCTGATAGAGCTCTGTTGAGGTTGCTTACTCTGCCTGTCTCACTCACTCATTCTGTTTCTCCTGGCGCTGCAGGCTGTCATTTTGTATTGTTCTCTTACCTCTGTTGGCACCTTTTTCTGTCCACAAACAAATATGCGGCAGTCCCGACAGAGCTCCATTGAGCTCGTTCAGTTTCCCTCTCTCACTTGCTCGTGCCGTTTCTGTTGGAGCTGCAGGCTTTTTTTTGCTACTGGGCTCCTGCCTGCATTGCTGCCTTCTTCTGAGCACAAAGAAATCTGCAGCAGTCATGATAGAGCTCCGTTGAGCTTGCTCACTCACTCACTCCCCCTCTCTCACTTGTCCGTTCTGTTTCTCCCGCCGCTGCCGGCTGCTGTTTTGTACTGGGACCCTGCGTGCATTGCTGCTTTTTTCTGCCCACAAAGAAATCCACAGTAGTCCCAACAGAGCCTGTTGAGCTCACTTACCCCCTCCCTCACTTGCTTGTTCTGTGTCTCCCACTGCTGCAGGCTGCCCTTCGCACTGGGTTCCTGCCTGCGTGATGGCTTTGTCTGCCCACAAAGAGATGTGCAGCAGTCCCGACACAGCTCCGCTGAGGTCTATCACTCGCCCTCTGTCACTCACTCATTCTGTTTCTGTGGGGGCTGCAGGCTGGCCTTTGGTACTGGGCTTCTGCCTGCATTGCCGCCTTTTCCTGCCCACAAAGAAATCTGCAGCAGTGAAGACAGACCTTCGTTGAGTTTGCTCACTCCCCCTCTGTCACACACTCATTCTGTTTCTGCCGGCGCTGCAGGTTGCCCTTTTGTACTGGCCTCCTGGCTGCATTGGCACCTTTTACTGCCCACAAAGAAATCTGCAGCTGCCCCAACAGAGCTCCATTGAGGTCACTCACTCTCCCTGTCTCACTCGCTCATTCTGTTTCTCGTGGCGCTGCAGGCTGGCCTTTTGTACTGGGCTTCTGCCTCTGTTGGCATTTTGTTCTGCCCACAAAGAAATCTGCAGCAGCTTTGACAGAGCTCCGTTGGCCTCACTCACTCCCACTGTCTCACTTGCTCATTCTGTTTCTGCCCGCGGTGCAAGCTGCCCTTTGGTACTGGGCTCCTGACTGCATTGCCGCCATTTTCTCCCCACAAAGAAATCTGCAGCAGTCATGACTGAGCTCCATTGAGCTTGCTTACTCACTCCCCCCTCTCACTTGTTCATTCTGTTTCTCCCACCACTGCAGGTTGCCCTTTTGTAATGGCCCCGTATGCATTGCTGCCTTTTTCTGCCCACAGAGAAATCCACAGCAGTCCCAACTGAGCTCTGTTGAGCTCACTCACTCCCCCTCCCTCACTCGCTCATTCTTTGTCTCCTGCCACTGCAGGCTGCCCTTTTGTACTGGGCTCCTGCCTGCATAGCCAGCTTTTTCTGCCCACAAACACATCTGCAGCAGTCCAGCGAGAGCTCCGTTGAGCTCGCTCACTCCCCCTTTCTCAGTCGCTCATTCCGTTTCTGCAGGCGCTGCAGGCTGGCCTTTTGTACTGGGCTCCTGCCTGTGTTGCTGCCTTTTCCTGCCCACATAGAAATCCACAGCAGTCACGATAGACCTCCGTTGAGCTTGCTCACTCCCCCTCTCTCAGTTGCTCATTCTGTTTGTCCCGGTGCTTCAGGCTGCTCTTTTGTACTGGGCTCCTGCCTGCATTGCCACCTTTTCCTGCCCACAAAGAAATCCGCAGCTGTCCCAACAGAGCTCCGTTGAGGTCACTTGCTCACTCCCCCTGTCTCACTCGCTCATTCTGTTTGTCCTGGCGCTGCAGGCTGCCCTTTTGTACTGGGATCCTGCCTCTGTCAGCATTTTTGTCTGCCCACAAAGAAATCTGCAGCAGTCCCAACACAGCTCCGTTGGCCTCACTCACTCCACCTGTCTCACTTGCTCATTCCATTTCTGCCAGCACTGCAGGTTGCTGTTCTGTACTGGGCTCCTGCCAGTGTAGCCACCCTTATCTGCCCAAAAAGAAATCTGCAGTAGTAATGATAGAGCTCTGTTGAGCTCGCTTAGTCCCCTTCTCTCGCTTGCTCATTCTGTTGTCCCACCGCTGCAGGCTGCCCTTTTGTACTCAGGCCCTACTTGCATTGCTGCCTTTTCCTGCCCACAAACAAATCCGCACCAGTCCCAACAGAGTTCCTTTGAGCTCACTCACTCCCCCTCCTTCATTCGCTCGTTCTGTGTCTCCCGGTGCTGCAGGCTGCCCTTTTGTACTGGGCTCCTGCCTGCATTGTCGCCTTTTCTTGCCCACAAAGACATCTGCAGCCACCCCGACAGAGCTCAGTTGAGCTCAATCACTCCCTCCCCAGTCGCTCGATCCTAATCTGTCCCAAACACTGATTTCTGACAGTGACTGCGGTATTCTGCACCGGAAGCGTGGAAACACATTTCAGCCAGGATGTGAAAAATGACAGCTGTACTGTCCATAAGAAGGTGTGAACAAATGCCAGAGTTGAAAATGTGGTGTGAAAATATTACTAATTTGCAAACTTACAAGGGTGTGTGGCACCTGCACAACACACACTCGTAACACAGTCATTTTATGAAGATTCATCACAAAATTTTTAACATAGGCATTTTAAGATCTCTGCTCATGAACAGTGTCAGTGAGATGTTCTTAATATGTCCTGAACACCGATTTCCCACAGCAACCGCGCTATTGTGCACCAGAAGAGCAAAAACACATTTCGGCCAGCATGTGAAAAATGACAGCTGCACTGTTCATAAGGAGGCATGGTAAAATGACAATGCTGAAAATTTGGAGTGAAAATATTGCAAAGTTGCGAAGGTACGAGCATGCGTGGAAACTGCGCAATGCATATTCGTAGCACACTAATTTTATGGGCTATCGTCACCAAATTTTCAACATAGGCATTTTAGGACCTCTGCTAATGAAGAGTGTCACTGTCATTTTCATAACGTGTCCCGAACATGGATTTCCTACAGCAACCACACTATTCTGCGCCGGAACTGCAAAAACACATTTTGGCCAGGATGTGAAAAATGACAGCTGTACTGTTCATAAGGATGCGCAGAAGAATGGCAATGTTGAAAATCTAGAGTGAAAATATTATAAATTCGTGAACTTACGAGTGTGCGTGCACACTGCGCAACACACGCTCGTAACAGTCATTTTATGGAGTATCGTCACTAAATTTTCAAAATAGGCATTTTAGGACCTCTGCTCATGAACAGTGCCACTGTCAGTTTCTTAATCTGCGTTGAACACTGATTTCCCACACCGACCACGCTATTCTGTGCCAGAAGTGCGAAAATACGTCTTGGCCAGGGTGTGAAAAATGACAGCTGTACTGTTCACAAGGAGGTCTGGAAAAATGCAAATGTTGAAAATCTGGGGTGAAAATATTGCAATTAAAGAAAGTTACTGAGCACGCGAGCAGCTGCTCAATGCACGCCAGAAACAGTCATTTTTGGATTTTCCCACCAAGTTTGCAACATAGGCTTTTTGAGAGCCCAACTCATGAACACTGCTACTGTCGTTGCGTTAATTGGTCCCAAAAGGTGATTCTGCGAAGTGATCATGAAATCCCCTTTCAGGCCCGATTAATGCCATGACAGTGACAGAATTCATGAGGAGGTGTCCCAAAAACTCCATGTTGAAAATTTGATGCCAAAATTCCAAAAAATGCCTGAGATATGCATCAAAGTTGAAAAAACCCTACTTATTCCATAATACAGCTTACTGGCATTTCCTCAGTTCGTAATTGACTTTGAAGAGTGCGGACGTGTTTCCAGTCACCCGAAGATCATTGCGCCAGGCTCCGGAGGTAAGTATAGGGTGAGGGGGCTGTGGGAGGCAGGGTATGCAAGGGGTGGGTGCAGGTTGTGGGGAGGGGCAGGGAGGCTGCCGTGGGACCGTTTCCTTTTTTACAGGTTACAAAAAAAGGAAAAGACATCGCGGGACCGTTTTTTATTTTGCAGGGGCATGTGGCATGCTGGGGTGGGCTCCCAGCATGACAACGGAGTCTTCCTTTTTGGGGGGGCAGCTGTAGCCGACGGGGGATTGGGCACCCCCATTGGCACACAAGCACACAAAAAAAGTGGGGGGGACATAATGCTGATGGGGAGTGGGCTCCCCCTTCGACAACATAAATATTGAGGGCACTGCAGCTGACGGGGATTTGGGCCCCCATCAGCAATTAAACACAGTCGGGGGGTACATATTGCCGAGAGGGATGGGCACCCCTCAGCAGCGGAGTTTAATATCATTTGTGAACAGCCATGTTCACAAACAAAAGATCCCGCCCTGCAATGACGGGTCACCCCCTCATTGCAGCAAATGGCTGACGCTGCACTGACGAGGCAGCCCCTGATTGCAGCGACTGATTTTTTAGAAGGTTGTGGCACCCTCGCTGAACTAGTGCCAGCAGCAGCATGCCATGTCATTGGGGGAAGCGGGACAAGCCTTTACAGGCTGTGGAGGCATTGGCCACAACAGTGCCACGCCTCCATAACCTGCTTGTGGAGATACCTGCCGCAACATGTTTCTTGTGCATGCGCGCAATCAACATAAAAATAGGTGAAGCAGATAACTAGTTTGAATAGGTGGAGTCTCAAGGTGAATAAGCAAAACAAATAAAATAAAAAAGAAACTTGTTCACAAACCCCAGCCTGTCAAAGCAGTACAGAATCCTACTCTAGCGGTGGAGCCTGTCAGGATGAAATGCACTGTCACAGATTCTTGCATGACAGAAAGGATTACCTGCCATTGAAACTGCAGTTTCTTGCAGTAAAATCTGCACAATTCTGCACTGCATCCCGACGGGCTCCTCTGCATTTAATTAATTATTTTTGAGACACTTTTATGAGGTGAGCAAACAGAGTTCAGGAAGGGCTTGTGTCTAGCTTCGATCTGGGGAGGGGTGGGGAGAATTACAAGGGAGAAGCAGGAGAATCACTCTGCGATTAATTCATGGTATGCAAGATGTACATATTCAGGTACATACAAATACATCGTGGGGTTGCTCAGAATCCACTGAATGGAATCAGAGTTTTCAGATTCCAGTCCAATTTTTGGAATTAAGATTTTCAAAATTGCAGTCTGAAAATCCTAATTTCTAAACTGATTCCTAAAACCTATTTTTATATAGGAATATAGGATTTCAAATCTAAATCAGATTCTGACTTTGAGGTCCTTTTAGGATTTGAGTCTGAACTGGAAGAGGATTCAACAAGTTGCTAAATTCCTAAATCAGAAAACCGTATCATAATCAGCCAGTTATGAGAATCCTTGATAGATATCAGTAAATACATTAAGATTATACAAAGGGGACAATTTACAGGAACCTGAAGAAGCAGGGGGAGCAGACACAGTGCCCAAGCATCATCAGTCGCATCCTGAACTCTGTCAGATGCTCAGTTTCATACTGAAGTACTCAAGAAGATTGTTTTTGCAATTAGAAACTATATGAGGCTGGATTTTTGAAAGTCTGGATCATAGAATCCTAACAAATTTCAAGCAACAGACTAAAACAGTCCACATAGCTTGCCTATTAGGGTTGCTTTAAAATTTAGTAATTATATATTTATAATAAAGATCTAAATTAGACTAAAAAGCATCCATACTTGGGCTACTCACTACTGTAGCTGCTAACTCATTCCAAATTGGAATCACCCTGTGACTGTACCAACATTTTCTTAAATTGCTGTTCCACCTGGTTTCAAGTAATTGCCTGTCATGCCTTCTGCCCCTACACTTCTTTAAGTTTGGCACAATACCCAAATCTGATAATAAACTAAATTATACAATGGCAAGAAAAAATCCTGGACTCTGATTGGTCAGTCTTGGGCTGGACCTGTGATGTTATCCCAGTACAACATCACGGGTCTAGTTCAGCCTCACTGTGAACCTGCAGATGATTTTTTTGGACCTAGAGCTCTTTTTTTTTGCATCTTCTCTTAAGAAACAAAAATATTTTTCCACACTAATAAAAACGTTCTTTAAAATTATTTTTTTATTTTATATATAACAATGAGCCATTGTATAATAGCAATAATGCCCTCCAGGGTGTGTGTCATTTGTGATAA
The DNA here is from genome assembly GCA_016271365.2 of Neoceratodus forsteri. Taxonomy (NCBI): domain Eukaryota; kingdom Metazoa; phylum Chordata; order Ceratodontiformes; family Ceratodontidae; genus Neoceratodus; species Neoceratodus forsteri. The sequence goes on from CM028130.1 coordinate 199,578,238, forward strand.
CGTCATGCCTCAGTTGTTGGACGCACTCGGCCTGCAGCCCTGCCCAACCACCTGAGGCGTGACGTTATCCCAGCACGACACACACCCTGTCGGGCATTATTGCTTAAATCATCCATAGCCCTATAAAGCATACACAGATCTCCTCTTAATCTTCTATAACTCAAGGAATGTAATTTTAACACCTCCAATCTATCATTATATGACCTGTCTTGCAATGAGATAATAGCATTTGTGGCCCGTCTCTGGACCCCCTCCATTCTGATTATATGTTCCCTTTCATGGGGGGACCATACTTGGACACAATATTCCAAGTGAGGTCTAACTAGAGCATTATACAATGGCGTCAACACCCTACTGTCTCTACTAGTGATATGTCTCAATATACAATTAAGAATTCGGTTGGCTTTTCTAATCTGCTCGTCACATTGTATATCAAATTTTAAGTGATTTGTAATTTTAACTCCCAGATCGCGCTCCAAATATGTTACTGATAATAGATCTGTAACTAATTTATATTTTGTTTTCATGTTATGTTTTCCCAGTTGCATAATCTTACATTTTGAAGCATTTAGTTCCAACTTGTTTATCATAGTCCACTTAACAATATCGTTCGGAGCGCCTTGCATCTGAGTCCCCTTTGTAGCATTATTCACCACTCTAACAACCCTGCAATCATCCACAGACTTATACATCCATATCTTAGAATTTTATAATTTTAAAGTAGATATATAGATGTTAAATAAACACGGCCCCAGAACCGATCCCTGAGGCACTCCGCTAGTAACCAGGTGCCCAATCCAAGAACGTTCCCTTTATAACCATCCTCTGTCTCCTATCCCTCAGCCAATCAGAAATCCATAGAATTATATTTCTTTGTAACTTAATTTCCTTTAATAGATTCAATAATTCTAAGTGAGGCAATTTATCAAATGCTTTTGCGAAATCAATGAAAGCTACATCCACTGAGTTCCCTATATCCATTTCTCAATTTACCCTATCATAAAAGGAAAGAAGATTTGTCTGACATGAACGTGCCCTTGTAAATCCATGTTGAGACGGGTCCACAAGACCTTGCTCGCTCACAAAATCTAATATTCTTTCTTTTAATATATCATTGAATACGGTGGTGGATGGGGAGGAGGGGAGGGTGGCCCTACAGGGAGACCTGGAGGCTCTGGAAAGATGGTCTAGAAAGTGGAAGCTGAGGTTCAATGCAGGGAAATGCAAGGTACTCCACCTGGGGGCCAGAAACCCGGGCCAAGTGTACACCCTGGGGAATGCTACAAGTCTTGATGGCTGAGAGGACCTGGGGGTGGCGGTGGATGTCAAGATGAACAACTCTGAGACTTGTGGGAGGGCAACAGCCAAGGCCAACAGGATGCTGGGATGCATGTGGGGATCACCTCCAGAAGGAGGAAGTGATACTCCCTCTGTATGACTAGTTGGTGAGGGCCGCACCTTGGTACTGCATGCAGTTTGGAGGCCACACTAAAGAGGGACATTAACCTCTTGGAGAGGGTCCAGAGGAGGGCAACCAAAATGATTTGGGGCTTGGAGGACAGGACCTATGAGGAGAGGCTCGAAGAGCTAAATATGTACACATTGGAAGAGAGAAGGGACGGGGGGAACATGATAGAGGTCTTCAAGTACATGAAGAGGATAAATAGAGGAGGAACAGTCAGGGTGCTTCGAAGGAAGGAGGAGGGGGCCACTAGAGGGCATGGGTGGAAGCTGGAGGGGAGAAGATTCAAGGGAGAAAGGAGGAGGTGCTACTTCATTGAGAGGGTGGTAGAGCTATGGAATGCGCTGCCTAGGGGGCTGGTGGAGGCAGAGACAGTGGAGGGGTTCAAGAGGGGGTGGGACAGGTACAGGGGAAGGGTTCTGGAAGCAAAATCCAATGCAGCAAGAATATCCAGAACTGGGAAGGGAGAAGCCAGAGAAGGTGAGGGGGGCAGCAAGGTCAGCACCCAGGGTGGGGGGCTGACCAAACAAGCAGACACAAAAGACCGTTAGGCCTATTCTGCTGGCATTTTAGTATGTTAGTATGAATATTTCCCTATGATTGAAGTCAGACTCACAGGCCTAAAATTAGCAGGCTCAGACCTAGTACCCTTTTTGAATAGTGGAACCACTGTGGCATCCTTCCAATCCCTCGGAACTTCCTCCTTATCAATTGAAGCTTAAAAGATATGAGTCAGAGGCAGGGCTATATACAGTAATTTGCTAATTTATAAATCACCCTCGGGTGGATATTGTCTGGCCCAGGAGATTTATTTATATCTACCCCTTCTAGTTTATTTCGAATCTCTTCAGGGTCCAAAATTATTTGGCCAGGTGTAGGGCTACCTAAATTATTAAATGATGAATTACCTTTCTTATTAAAAACTGAGGTAAAATATTAATTTTGAATATTTGCTGTTTCTAAATCAGATGTTAATAGCCCTTGATTATTTTTAAAAGGACCCACCTCATTTGGGTTTGATTTAGATTTGTTTATGTGACTGAAAAATGATATTTTATTATTCTTGATCCTAGTAGCCAATAAAAGTTCATGATGTGCCTTTGCCTTCCTAACACTTTGTTTTACCTCCCTCGTAAGTGTCCTAAGTTCCTTATGGTTTTTAATGGTCTTTTCATTCTTGTATTTTTTATATAATCTATTCTTTCTATTTATCAGTTTTTTATGGATTTATTAAACCAATTTGGTAATCTATTTCTACTAACTGTATATTTCCTAAAACTGGGAATAAACTTTTTAGTCAAGCCATTCAATTTTTTTCGAAAAAAGACTTCACATTTCATTCACTGATACACTCCCATCTTGAAATTTCCTCCTGAAAATGTTCAAAATCCGCCTTTTTAAAGCTCAATTTAGTTGTAGATCCTTCCTCCTTTAGAACAGCTGGTTCATTGACTACAAAGTGAACTACATTGTGATCACTATTACCAAGTGGGCAGTCTGTCCTAACATTATTTATTTCCTCACCCATATTTGTTAGGACAACATCGAGAATATTAATGCCCCTTGTAGCGTCCAGTACCTTTTGATGTAAAACTAAATTATCAAAAATGTCCACATATCTTCTGTCAGTTTTGTCCACAGCTGTTACATGTTCCCACTTTATAGAAGGTAGATTTAAATCCCCAAGAATTAAAATTCTATCAGCTGGATCTAAATTGGCTATTTGATCCTGTAATACTATATCCACATCTGATGAGATATTGGGAGGCCTATAAATTAGACCCACAATAATTTTTGACCCATTTTTTTGTAATAACTTAACCCAAAGCGTTTCCAATCCTTCTAAGCTATTACCAAATTCCACACTCTTTATTGACTCGTATAAATACATGGCCACTCTACCGCCTTTTCTGCATGCCCTCAATTTAGAATATAGATTATAACCTTGAATAGCCTTGTCCCAGCTATCCTTATCCTCCCGCCAGGTTTCTGTGATAAATGCCAATTGTATATTATCCTTTTCCAATAAATATTTAAACTCCTCGAATTTATTCACTAAACTTCTTGCATTAATCAACACTGCATTCCACTCAGGCACTTTAATACCATATACTATACTGTCTTTAATAGGTTTAACTTAATTCACCATGCCCCCCTTTTGCCAGTTTAAATGGAACCTAATCACCTCATTAATTCTGGAGCCCAATTTTCTAATTGCAGATTGATTTAAATGTAATCCATCATACTTGTAAAAAGATCTATTACTAAAGGAACTTAAATTATCCATGAATCCAATATTCCATTCCTTACAATGCTGTCTTAATCATATATCAAGCTCATTTATTGCACCTTTTTATATAAAAACTGTTCAAAGGTGGGTAAAATACTAGATATTATTAGTTTCCCTTTTTTGTCTTCTAATATTCTCTGAGTTATTTCTTTAAATTCAGCCTTGATGTCCTTAATATCAGTATATCCAACATCATTAGTACCTATGTGTAAAATTACTAGAGGTTTCCTTGTACCTTCTGAGAGCCCCTCCAATAATTTAGACACTTCCCTAACCTTTGCCCCAGGTAGAGTACTAATGACTGTGTGATCCTTTCTCCCTTTGCATACTGATGTATCAATCCCCCAGTAATCGAGCCCCCTATCACCATGATATCTCTGTTAATGTTCACCTCCCCTTTGATACTTAGATTGATATCTTCATGCTGAGTATTAAAATGTAAATCTCCTTCTATGATATCTGGGTTAGGGGAATCTTCCAAACTCAGATTTAATATATCAAATCTGTTAGACAACAACAGAAGGGGTGTATCTTTCTGACGGACACCTTTTTTACTTGATAAATAGTAGTCATCCATGTCTCCTCTATAATTCCTTCGGTCATTTCTTGCCCCTGAGACGAAATAAGTGGAGTGGGATCTTTCTGACTGGCATCTATTTTACTAGATGACTGATTGTCAGTATTCCCTGTTTCCTCATTTGCTCCTTCAGTTAATTGAAACTGGAGTTCCACCTCTGTTTTAGGCCCCTGAGATAATGATTAGTTATCTATAAAGCTATCAGCCATTTCATCAATAAAACCCTCCAGTAGTTTTATTTCTGTTTTCGTATTTAGACGCTTTAACAACTGAGCTATCTCTTCCTGCAACGTATCTATTAAAATACAATTACTGCACACGAACCCCCTATTGACCGGGTCATTGGTGTACATTCTACATTTGGAACATGCGTGTTTATTTTTACTCTTTTTACCCCTTTCTTGTGACATTTTTAATAGTTAAATTTTTTCCCTGTCCTGTATTAACACAGCCTACACAGTGGAACACCCTAGTTTCAAACACATTCTGCCTCACAGCAATTCCAGTGATCCCAGCGGACACAGCTGACATGCGACAATGTGCATGTCTCTGCGCATGACTGCGCGTGCCCTGCCCAGGCTCGCCCTGCTTGCCACAGGGCTGGTAGTTATACTGCCAAGGGACCAGGAAACACACCTGGGGTCATGAAGTCCCTCACAACGCAAGCTGCAGAATCCAGGAGTCCAATTAAATAATTAATATGTGTGTCGCTCACTCATCCATGGGTAAGGCACTGTATGTGGCTGCAATGCTTAGTAAAAGAAACAAAAGTGCTCCCAGCGGGTTTTGCAGTTCACCTACTCCCCTGCAAACTACTCTGCTCTCTTTCTGCAGTCCTGATGATCAGGTAACAGGGCTCCACACATAAAAAGCCAATAAAAATGTATTAAATCAGTGTAGCTTTACTGATTTATGGTAACTAGCTCCCTTTATCACAGCTCTTCTTTCTGACTGTTTGCTGTACTGTGTGCTGGCATCCCATAACACCCACAGAATCTATCACCCACTGAATGCAAAAATTAAATCAACCATAATCTATGATTCTCAACACTGGGTAAGGCAAATATCAATGGAACGGGGATTTGAATAGTTATACTGTTTGCTTACTATGAAATTATCACAACTTAATACCTATAAGATTAGACAAAGAATATTCAATTGGGTTAGGCAAATGAGCCTGACTGTCATAAGGGTACAAAAGGAATTTGCCTGGAGAGCCCAAGCAAAAAAGGTGCACTTGTTGGAATTTTGTCTGATGCTTCCAAAATCTCCACAATTGGAAGAAACTTTTCCAATTATTTATTTGATTTTATAAGTTATTTTTTTATTTTATTCAGATTTTTCTCCACCCACATCTCCGCTCTTGGTGGCACACCTCAGCTCATCACCAACCTGTCTCATGGACTTATAGGTTAATCATCACTTACACAGAGGCATATATTGGCAGGTGGCCTGTCAGGTAGGGTCCTGTGGTACCTGTGGGGGATGCCATGCAAGCTGGAGCATTTTCTTCTATTTCCTCCACTGGGCATCACCTCTCCATGCCTGCTGGCCCTACCAATGCTCATAACCAGCCTCTGATAGGTGGCAGGCAAGTGGCAGGACTCAGAGTCCTTCCTCCCCAAGGGAGGAGAGCAGTTCATGGGTGGATCGATCCTCCTTCTCCCGGCCAGCACCCACTGACTCTGGTACATTCCCAAACCTGGGTCACTATCGTGGCAGGGGGTCAGAGGTCCAATGCTTCAGCTCTCCATCGGGCCATCCCTAACAGTTATTTTCATAAAGTCTGAGCAATGTTAGCAATTGTCCTAGTTATAAACAGTACATCTCAGCACTTCCATAATTTGCTACAATACTGGAGGCTATATATGTTTAAGAAACTTTGTGACTGCAACATGGCTTAAATACTAAATCAATACCAAAAAGTCCCAGATTATAAAGTTCCTACAAAATCAGTTGCCTTGGTTCTATGCTAGTCAGCAAGTCTGCAGGAGATAATTGTATGTTCGACTTAATCGAGGGAGTAAACAAATGTCCAGAGTCTGTGAAAATGATAGCAGCAAGCAAAAGTCTGCTAGCATAACCCTGTGGAGAAAAAGAACATTACGCATCATCATGGCACAATCCATGCAACATAAACCTGGATGTACAAAGTACACAGTAGGATCCAAAAACTGATTTAATATTTTATTCTAACATTGCTGTAGGTGAACCACAGCAGCAGGAACATACCTTGGGAGGAAGGGAGAGGGGAAACAAGGATGACACCATGCGCTTACAGAACCATCCTGGCCATGTGGCCTAACACTTTATGGAACATTTACATTCCAAACAAGCAACATATGCCCCGCCCTCAGTCAGATTCCATTCCGCATCAAACTCCCTGATGCCTCACACCAACTCATAAAGGAGAAAGAGGGATGCAGCTACATAGCCCTACACAGAAAACAAAGTAGTTAAGGCACTTGCACATTGAGGGTGGGATATTCAGACTGCACCAAAAAGATGCACAATAGAGGGAGCAGGTGCAATTCCAGTGCGCCATGGCACAACAGGCGTGATATTCAAACCACGTGCAGAACAAGGTGTGCCTGCACAATGTGGCTGAATATCGCACCTGATGTGGCATAGCGCAACGAGGGATGTGCAATGGAGTAGGGTCGATACGCAATGGCACCCCTAGGGATGTGCAGGGACAAGGACAGGAAGCAGCTGAGCAGCAGCCATGGATGCACCATGCGTCAAGGGCATGCACCAGGACAGACAGACCAACCCTCCCACCCCCAGCCCCTCCAGGGCAAGGCCCCCATGAGCTGCACAACCAGATGGGTGCAGGACGGCCCACTGGCCTATGTCCCCCGGCGCTGAACCAACAGCAGATGTGACCCAGCAGTCCCCACCCACTGAGCAAGGTGCCCCTGCACTGTCCCCCGGCCAACAGAGACCAGAACACAAGGATGGCCAGGCCCCACCCATGCCACAGCACCACCCCAATGCCGACCTCCCCCAGTACCGTGAGCCCGAGACACCAAGCCTAGCAGCATGACCAAACAGTGCATGGCACTGAAGGCATACCCCACCACCATGCCAAGGCAGCTATTCACCCCGGAGCACAATGCATATGTATCACATCCCCACCGTGACCACCCACCGCATGCGGTGACACCATCCACCGATGCCACCACAATCCACACAAGGCCCTCCAGCATGGCCCCCACAGAGGCACAGCAAGGTGGGTGACCCAGCACCACTACCCGAGGGACCTCGCGTGTGAGAAGAGCCGCCCTGGATGCTGACACCAGCAGGAATGCACTCCGAACACAGGACCTGAGCACAGTCCGCCACCCATGCACACACCTCGTCCCAACACTGGCCCCACCAGACACCACAGCACCCTCCTGTGGTGCATGGAGGTATGCATCACACAGGAGGCAACACAGGGCACACACATTGCCCCCCATCCCAGTCCCATGGGTACCCCAGAAAACTGCCACACAAAGTAGTGCAACAGACGCTGCCGTCGTGATGCCCATGGTGCCACGTACCTGCCGCCTGCCCACCACCATGGTGCTGGTGAGCCTTCCATGTGGCAGTTGACCCATGCACCTGGCTATCCTGATGGCAGGCACAGGGGCCTGTGACCAGGCCACTGCCCACATGCAGCAGGACTCCATGTGACAGCCACCAGACCACAGGCACTACCCCAGTTACCATGGTTTGCATGGAGGGGGCAGACAAAAGCACCACCCACAATGGCAACAGGGACAGACTTGCAGTAGTCTAGGGCTGGGATGTCAGCTGCAAGTGCGCCATGCCTGGCAAGTGGCAGGTATGGACTGCCCCTGAAGGCACGCCATCAGCCAGGCATGCGGTGGTGGGGTTGGCACAACCATGCGTACCACAGTCATGCATGGCAGCAGTGTAGCTGCAATGGTCACAGCTGCACAGGCATGGCACACACCAACAGGGGCATCTGGGACATGGCACATGCACTCCAGCCTGCTGCACACAGGCAAACAGTGCACAGGGCACACCACACAGACCCCGGACAGAGCCCATGGCCCCCACCCACACCAGTGGAGGAGCCCCGCCAGACACACCCACAGCCAGGCCAACACCACCCCACAGTAACCATGCACACCACTGCAGCAAGGCTCCATGCACCCGCTGCAAATCAGATACCGACACGGACATAGTTATAAAAGTATATATTAATAAACAACACAACAGCAGCAAAAACCATGTATAGATATTTACAATGGGTGAGGGGATGTGCAAGGAAGCAACAAGGGGGGGAGGGTAAAGGGCAGGGGACAATGGGAAAGGCAAAGGTGGGGGACATGGGGTTGTGGGGTACAGTCTGGAGAGGGATGGAGTGTAATCAAGTGCTGCAGGCCCTACTGATGGCCCGGTTCTCTCTCTCCTCCCTGTGGCACCTGTGGTGCTGCCGACAGTCACCCCTGTCCATCCTCTCCAGCAGCTACAGCTTGGCTCGGGTGACCTGCAGGATCTCCTGGAGGGTCTGCTCCATGGCCACCTAGCGTGGTCCACCTAGGACAAGGGAGCAGAAACAGTATGACTGACTGGCCTGACCAATGCAGCCCACCCAACATGCACGATGTGCATCAATGGCCTGCGCCCCTGGGATAGCATGCGACCACCCACAGTGAGTGCACCCACATGATCCGCCTACCCGGGCACCCGCAGCCATGCAAACTGCTGCACACCATCACTGCCCATGCACTGCACAGCACCATTCTGGCCGTCCGGCATCATGACAATGCTGTGGGTAGGCAGTGGCACAGCCAGGTGCCGAGTGCACCCACAGCCCACCTGCGACACCCACCCACATGTGCAGTCCCACAGGATGGTGCAGAGGGCACTGCGGGACATGCACAGCTGGAGGGGCCATGTGCAGAGGGCCATGCCTCACCACCACCCCTGCAACCCACCATGCACAGGTATATAGGGAATCATGATACTCACCTGCATCCCGGTCAGCAGGGTGCTGCTGACCCCCGGCACCACCACTGTGCCCTGCCTGCATGGCCACACCTCCAGCATTGTCCTGCCCACAACACTCCTGGGCCATCCGGGCTCTATGGCAGTCCTCTGGGCCTAGGGGAGAAACATGGAGAGAGGCACATAAGTACACGTCTGACCCATAGGGCCCCCCCACCAGTGCGTGTGCCCACACAGCCTGTCTGGGCCATGGTGGCTCAGGGTGGACACGATGCACCCCCACAACTGACAACATAGGTGCTGGCACCAGTCAGTGGAATGGCCTACCGAACCCTGCGCCCCGAGGACAGTCGGATATGAATAGTGATGGTTAAGGAGCACCTACCTGGCCATGGCATGGCTCCCTGCCGGACATGCACTTGCAGTCACCCCAGGCAGTCAGGGTCACACCGCTGGAGGTCCCCGTAGTGGTGCCGACACTGCTTCCCAGTTCAACTGCTCCAAGTGGCCTCCTCAAGGCCGTCGGTGATCTCCTGCCACACCTCAGTGCGAGGTCTCAGGAGGGGCACCTGCCCAAACCGGGAACCCACATGGGGCTCCACAAGAGCCACCAGGTTTGCAAGCTCAATCACACTCCACACAGGAGCTCTGGTGCACGGCATCATACAAGCTCTTCTGAGCTCAAAATGGCACCTGGTAGAACTCATGTGCCACGTCTGAGTCAGCGTGGTACTGCACTGCCATTCGCAATCACGCTGGCACTGGACTGCGTAATGGGGGGCAGCCATGCAGCTGCACAGCGCTTAGAGGGCAAGGGGCAGCCGCAGGGTCAATGGTCTGTCCACACACGGAGCGCCACTGCGCTATTAGGAGGCCTCTGTATGGTGCATGGTAGGGTGCATGTGTGTGCCGACATACAGTGGCCTACTGCGCAGAGGCGTCATGGCGCCCACGGTGCACCATGGCACGTGTGCCCATCAGACATACTGTGCACGAGCGCCACAGGCACAGTAGTGGCTATGCACTGTACTACCTCCTGCGCACAGAGCATATGCTGCGCCACTAGAGTATGTGTCAGCACCACAGGCATGCATGATATGGGGCCGATTGCGCACATCACAGTGGTGTGCCACAACCTGAGCATGCTCAACACCATTGTGCAAGGTGCAGACATGCGATATTCAGGCAGGTTATGCAAATTAACTCATTAGACATTCCGCAGTGCATCCACTGCATTTGCATCCCATTACAGTTGTGCATGCCCTCATTTGCATGCGATGCGCTATAAAAGCGACATGGAAATGCACAGGCCATGGATCAGTATTGCAGCCTTGGAGGTAGGTGTCATGCTGTGGAGATGTGGGGACAGTGGTCTGGGAGGGTTGTGCGGGACTGCACGGTCCATGGTAACAAAACTACAAAAGAAATCCCACACTCAAAAAACAGAATATGAGGACTGCTTCATCAATGTCTAAAAGTGCTGCATTTTATTAAAGTGCCATATACCGAGCCCTGATGTGTTTCGGAACCAATTTCCTTTCTCATCCATCCCTCCCAGGCACAAGCATGACTGAACGTGAGGAGGATGAGGAGCAGGGGAGAGTGCAAAAGCGGAGGCCCAACTTCACCAGGGCAGAATCAGATGCCCTGTTCAAGGCCTACCTCAACAGGGAACCACTGCTCAGTGGACAGAGGGGCACACCACAGGCCCATGCTGCGGCGTGGGGCGAGGTGGCATGTGCAGTCAACCAGCAGGGCAGCCACCAGTGTTCCCTGCAGGAGTGCAAGAAAAAACTTGGCATGGACAGGAGGAGGAGGATTAAGGACAAGGTGACTGCCATCAGGGCAGCACGTGCAGCCACTGGTGGGGACCAGCAGGATGTGCCTCGCCTGACGCCACTGGAGGAGCTGGTGGCTGGCAGCATGCGGCATTGTGCTATAGAGGGTGTTCCTGGTGGAGGCTTCCAGATGGGCAGCAGCCCATCACTACATGGTAGGTCCAGTGCTGGCAGTGTGTGGGAGGCTGGGGGGTGGGCTTCTGGGCCAGGCGGAACCACTAATGGTACTGTGTTCCTTTACAGCTCCTGAGCATCTGCATGGGGCAGCGGTGGTGGGTGTGTCCACTGCAGGGGCAGCCCTGGAACTGGTGGAGCGCCCATCCACCTCCACAGGTGTCTGAGGGACCAACCGCCTGCAGCCCTGCACAGCTGTCCGTACTGATGCATGTGGTGCGGGTGCAGATGAGGCTCTGGCTGTGCTCCAGCGTGACACTAGTCACGGTCTCCTGTGTGTTGAGACACAGATCGGGGCCAACTCCAGTACCGATGATGATGTGATGCATGTCCCGGACAGTGATGTTGGTGGGTCACAGAGGGATCCCATGAATGGCATCCACCTAGGCAGCAGTCCGGGCAGCGCTGGCATGGTTGCCTGCCAAACAGCCCTTGTTCTGGCCATGTCTGCGGCATCCAGTGGGGCAGCACTGGTGTGCAGATGCAGTAGTGGGGTTGGTGGCGCTGCTGCAGTCACGCTGGTGGCACCCGGCTATCGGCAGCCAGAGGTGCAGCAGCAGCAGCTGGACTGTGTTGACGTGGGGACGGGGGCAGGGGTGGCAGCAGTGCACCACGTGATGATGTACCCCAGGATGGCACCACCGTGCAGCGCCCACCATCACGGGGCGCTGTGCCACAGGGCCAGGAACATCATGGGGGCCGGCATGCTGGCCATGTGGACGACCACAGCCATCTACTGCAGGCCTCTGTGGATCAGCAGGTGCAGCTCATGGATGCACTCCATGTGGAGCTGCGCCAGGCAGAGAAACGGTGCAGCAGGGACCATGCCCTGCTCCTGGCAGAGTTGGCTTAACAGCGAGCAGATGTGACCACAGCCATCGACAGGCACACCACTGCGATGGCGAATGCCATGGCTACACTGGCCGACTGGCTGTGTCCCTGGCCACTGCACACCCCGCAGAGTGCAATGTCCATCTCCCCGTTCTCGGCATCGGGTGACCCCTGCCATGTCGACACCGGGTTCAGCTGTGGGTATATCAAGCACGTCTGGTGCGGACATGTTTGGTGGCCTGCAGACACCTGCACGGACATGGTCGAGTTCATGCAGCATCACCCCGGGGGCCCATCAGTGCCACCCCTTGAGGCCACTGGTCAGCCTGTTACGGCTGGCAGGTCTCGGCAGGGCCACCCATGCATCTGTGGTGGCCATGCTACTGTGCTACATGATTGACCCTTCCCCCTCCACGACCACTGTCTGACGCTGTCCAGTGTGCACTGTGGTGTTCTGTGTGTGCACATGGGTGTGGTGTCCTGTCCTTCACTCACACAGTCCCTGTGCACACCCTCCTGGCTGCTGGCCACTGTGGTGTGTGCATGATGATGCCAGCATAGCGCTGACTGCCACTGTGCAATGGTGCTCAGTGTCTGAGGCACGCACAGTGCCAGCCACTGGGTGTGGTTGTGTTGGGTCCCATGTGGGTGTCGGGGGGCCTGTGGGGCCGGGGGGGTGTGGCCCTGTGGGCATGGGTTGGGGTGTGTGTGCCTGTGTGTGCATGCCACGTGCAGCCCTGCTGTTCCATGCCTTCATGTGCAGGCCCCCGCCCATTCCCATGGCCCTGCCACCAACTGTCCCTGGTGTCCACCCCTGCCTGGCTGTCGGCTGTGCCCTTGCCCCTGGTGCCTGCACGTAGCCTTGTTGACCTACCTGTGTGGTCCAAAGTGCTCCTCTGCAATGGTGTCCCAGTGCTGGTGGGCCATCCAGGCCAGCCGGGAATCCCTTTGCCCAGGGGGTGGCTGCCCAACACCAGCTGGCCCGGCGTCCTCATCATCCCCATCGCTGTCCTCTCCTTGACCTCAAGGGCTATCACACAGTCAGTGGCCATGTTGTGCAGGATGCAGCAGGCCAGAAATAGTCCGCAGGCCTTTGAGGGGCTGTACTGTAGGGCACCGCCTGACATGTGCAGGCAACGGAACCGTGCCTTCAGCAGCCCAAACACCCGCTCGATGATATTCTATATTGTGGCGTGTGCCTCACTGTACTCTTGCTGCACTGGGGTCAAGGGGCACTGGTATGGTGGGAGCAGCCAGGGTCACAGCAGGTACCCACTGTCACCTGTGTGTAGAGAGGTATCATTAGCATGGTGGTCTGTGACACTGTGCCACTGGCCTTCTAGGCCATTCCCCATGGCACCCCTGCCCATGCCCTACCCCCCCATCTGCACCTTCGTCCGGCGTGCACTGCATACTTACCTACCAGATGGCCAGTGGGGATGTCCCCACTCTTGAACCTATGGCATAGTGCAGAATGGTGCCAGATGAAGACATCGTGTGCTCCCCAGGGTGCATGGCACAGACATTGATTATGCATCTCCGGGCATCGCACACCACCTGGCAGTTGACACTCGGGTATCCCCTGCGGTTGATATATGCCACCCTGTTCAGGCCAGGTGGCATGCGGATGCCAACATGGGTGCAGTCTATGGCCCCAAGCATGCCAGGCAACCGTGCTACCCTGTGGAACTCCTGCATGTTTGCTGAGTGCTCCGCCTGTGTGCTGGGGAAACGGATGTACTCCGCAGCATGCGGCAGCAGTGTGCTGAGGAATTGTGTGAGTAGACATGATGCTGCCGACTTGGTTATGCCTGTCATGTCTCCTGTTGGTCTCTGGAAGGTGCCCATGGTGAGCAGGCACATGACAGCTGTGATCTTTGCCTCCACGGACAGAGCATGGCTCCGTCGTGTGGGTGCCTGCATCTCCACACTGCACAGCTCACAGAGCCGCCTCAGAATAGCCCGGTTCAGTTGGTACCAGCCCACGATCTCGATGTCACTGTACAGCTCGAAGCTGACGCAGGCACGGTATAGTCTGTTCTGGGCATACCGCTGACTGGCACTTTCACGGCCGGGCCTCCATACTGCCTGCCTCCTCACACCCCTCATTACCGCCTCCATCTGGAAGGTGGCACTGGCCATGTCCCTGGTTGGTGTTCCTTCCCCCGGGCGACTGTCTACCTGATCCCCCCCCAGCTGTGTGCTGCTGGTATTGCCCCTGGGACGTCACCACTATGTGCCCTGCCTCTAGCCCACTGCTCTCCTTCCTCTGTGGCATGATCAGGCCCTCATGCACACACGCTCACTCACACTCACTCACTCACTCACTCACACACACACACACACACACACTCACTCGCACATGCCTCCAGTGCCCCCCCACCTCTTGGTCACACCTGCCCCCTGCTTCTTTGCATAGCTCCCTGCTGTTCTGTCTCCACACTCCCCTGCTATGGCTTCTCTGTAGTGCAATCATCCTCCCCCACTTGCTCCCTTTTCTATTTGCTCATATCCACTTTCACACAACTTCCGCTTGCTCTGCTATTGCGCATGTCACCTGCTATTGAATATCGCACTGCGCACATTATTCCTGGCGCTGCCCCCTGCACTTGTGCATGCATTCATTACTGTTGCACTGTGGTGCATTGGTTTTTGTACTGCGCATCCGATGCCACTGAATATCGCACTTTGGCACATGTCCACTCTTGCGCGGGCGCATCCCTATTGCACATGGTGCAACTGTTCTGAATATCCCATCCTAAGTATTCATTTAGTTATGTAAAGAGTGATGTCTTACCTCGACAGTGTCTGTTATTAAGACTCTAACTCAGCATCGGAGATGTCTTGCCTGATTCAGGAAAGAACTCCTTCCTTATTTTCTCTGCTAGCTTGCCAAAATCAGATGGTTTCAAACAAAAAGGTTTTTCCACTGTAGGGCACTTTGAACTGGGCTGGTAGTAGCATGTAATGCTTTACTCCAAGCTCTAAAAAAAGGGAGCGGGCGACATTAAACTCTTTCCTCCATTGCCTCGTACTACAACTCAGATTAGGGGATAGTTTTCAGTGGACTCTTACATTTTTAATCTACTGCCAGCCTGCTTTCCTGCCAATAAAACAATTTCAATGTTTGGGGAATAGTGATGGGGTATTAGTACTTGTGTAACTTGTAGTACATTTTGTGCCTTTACTCTATTCCCACCCTTGAGTAATAGGTATGTAAGTAGGAATTTGTAGGGAATAGAAGGCTCAGGAACAAGGGTGAGAAGTGCGCTAGAGGAAGAGGAGGAGGGGATGGAGGCGGACAAAAAACACTCCCTAAGAGAGTGGTGGGTTTAAGTAGAGGTTGTGGGAGGAGCTATTCCCCACATTGAACCTCGGGCTTAAGCCCTCCCATTCAATGTTTGGGGAATAGTGATGGGGTATTAGTGCTTGTGTAACTTGCAGTACTTTTTGTGGCTTTACTCTAGTCCCACCCTTGAGTAGTATGTATGTAAGTAGGAATTTGTAGGGAATAGAAGGCCCAAAAAGATACTCCTCCAACTCATGAAGAGTATGACCGCTAGCACTCAGGAGAGGGAAAACCCCCCAGGTGGGGGAAACCTCTGAGGACCCCTAGCCACTGGTCTGCCCATCCTCTGGATGTACTAAGAGGAGACAAACCTAGGTTCTAGCAACCAATAGCTATGTTTTGAGGAAGATGAGCTGCTTGGAGAGATGATGATCGATCCTCGATCCATGGATTATGTATTTTGGAAGGATGATACTGAGGTTGCGGAAGTAGGTCTTTTCTGAAGGAGCATTAGAATCTTGAGAGTGAAGCAGATTCAGTCGAAGAAGGGTGAATGAAGTCCAGGTTTCCAAGGTGATGATGGATGATTGTCCAAAGGGATTACAGGGATGAATAAGCAGGAGAGAGCATGATTCGATTAATATGCTACCAGACTGTGGACGGTGGGAAATCCGATGGTTTGTGAAGTCATAGGTAAAGGATTCCACTTGTAGGAGGTTTGACATTCACAGTAGAGACTGGGGGTGAAGAATTCATTGGTGAAAGATAAGTTGCTAAGTAAGCATCCATGAAGTGGATGAAGGAGTCGAGCAGAGTCCTTGAGTGCCTGATAGGAGAAATGACATAAGTGATTTGTAGACCAATGTGGGAAGACTGGCATATGCAGTCTAGATGGTAACTAAATATATAGAGAATAATTAGAAGTTCAGTACAAGGAATTTGATTGCTGATTTGGGTTTTGATGTCGTAGTTATACTTGAATAGGCTCTTGCTGGTCTGCTGGCTGAAGTAAATATGGGTATTTCTGTGGCACAATTGCCTGTGATATGCACTGAGGTGGCATGGCTGGTTAGCGTTACAGGTAATCTGATGTCTAAATACTTGTGGGAAGCCTGGAAGGGGATATATGGAAGAGTCTATAGGCTGGGATGGCTGTGGAGTTGAGAGTAGTGTAGAATGCCAGGGTTGCCTAGTGCTATAGTCAATTAAGTATCTGTTGGGAGGCAAGAATGGGATAGTGAAAATCGCCATATCAGTTATTTTTGGATTGAGAATTGAAGGAAGCTTGTTCTCGATGAAAGTCTTTACTGGAGAAAGTGATGGAGATAAATCTGAAGGACGAACTAGAAGGACTACTGGATGGGCAGCTGACTTAACTGATGGTAATAAGTCAAAAGAATGCAGGTGATTGCATAAAGTATGGTGATGTCCAGGAGCTAGAAATCAGTGGTTTGGATAGAGTGACGTTAGTAAGGTAGCTAGGCATGGGAGATCCAACGATGGAAATTCTAGAAAGGCAGCTGTGAAGGTCTTAGGACAAGCAATGGCTATTGAGAAAGTAGGAGTCGTGTAACATGGTCAACAGAGTCAGTGCTGGTAGGAGATGCTGCAGAAAGGTAAAACGGATGATGTCAGTAGTATTATGAGGTATCTCGCAGTTCCTGGTATCCATAGCAACAACGATGGTTACAGAGTCAGAGCATAACGGAAGGAATTAGGTCTTTTCCATGTAAAAGAATGGCTACAGGCTGTGAGACATGATAGAGAGGGAAGCCCAGTGCTTGAATAGACAGAATGCATAGGGAGTGTCCAGCAGAGACTGATGGGATCTTTCTATTGTCCAGTCAAATTGGGATTCTGGGACTGATCCTGAGGAGATGATTGGGCAGTATAGAAAACTCTATGGTGACTTAAAGTCTATGAGCATGTTATCCATGGGATGTTTGCTAGAAGTAGTTTTCCTCAGATGAAATTAACAAGTGTTCCACCGAATAGTGGATGGAAGCTGTTAGAATGTCCAGAGTATGAGTATGAGATGGAAAAACGTGAGGAGTAATTGACTGGGTAAGAATACTGACTGGAGATGGGGTAATATGCCAAAAAGAGCCACAGCAAACATGACGAAGCCCTGAGCCATCAAGGCGGAGATGAGAAGGTAGCTATCCAGTGATGGAAGGAGAGTTCAGCGTGAATCTCAATGGACAGGAGGAATGAGTTTGGGAAGAAGATGGCATAGGCTAAGCCGTATGACATTGCAAGTGTGGGAAGGAACAGGACCGGGTCAACTTCTCAGCGAACTGAATCGGAAGCAGAAAGGCTGCAGCAAGCTACGAGAGAACAATCCATGGAAGGCACAAGCGCTAAGCCAGATACCAAGAGAAACAGAGTCAAGATACATGAGTCTCACAACTGACAAAGGCATCAAACAACAAGTGCAGAGGACAGAAGGTGCCAGGGGGAAGAAGAATGAGATCCCCACTTCCGATGAAGAAAATGAACTCACACTGTAGATGGAGGGGGAGGCTGCAGCAAGGAAGTCCATGAGGCCATCATACTGGATTGAGGGAGAGATTAAACAAGTTGGCATGATCCAAATCCAGAGTGAAAAGAGACCAAGGTGAGGTCAAGTGCGATGGTCCAGGGAAGTGCAGGATGGAGACTGGTGAGGAAAGATGGAATGTAATTGGGATATAGGGGTCCAACTCCTGGAGGAAAGCATCAAATGGGTACCAGGTAGAAAATGCAGAAGGATGAAAAGTCTTTTTCAGACACAGGCTCCTAACCAAGGTAGAAGAGGTGAGACGGTCTGGAGACAACACCAGATAATGTATAATGGGGAAGGCAAAAAGAGGTAAATGGTTCCATTCCTGGAGGGAAGCAGCAATTGGTGGTCTGGTAGAGATTGCATATGGCTGAAACAGTTGAATGCAGAAACGAGCTTCCATTCCTGGCAGGTGGGGTGAGATGCCCTTCATTTGATACCGCCAGGCAGAGGTAGGAGGATGGAGGCAAATGAGTTAATGAGGTCCCATTCCAGAAGGGAAGTACTAATCGGGTATGAGACAGAAAATGTATCGAACTAGTGGATTCACAGAAACAGGCTACCATACCTGGTAGTCGGCACAAGATGACCTTCAGTCGACGCCATCTGGCAGAGTTGAGAGGTGGAAGGTAAATGGAGTATAGAGGTCCTGTTCCCGAAGGGAAGCGGCAACCCATATGAGACAGAGGATGCAGAAGGTGGAAACAGTCGAATGCAGACTCAGGCTATCGACCACTGGAAGTCAGTGTGACATGACCTTGATTCGAGGCTGCAGGCAAGGTAGGATGGAAAAGGCAAGTAGGACAAGATCGAGTTCCTGAAGGGAAGCGGCATCCAGGTATCAGGCTGAGAATGCGTAAGGTTGAAGCAGTGGAACATAGACTGAGGCACCCATCTGTGATGATTCAGGTGAGATGATCTTGATTTGATGCAGCTAGGCACAGGTAGGATGATGAGGGCACATGGAGTGAAGAAGTTCCGTTCCCAAAGGGAAGCAGCAACTGGTATTAGGAAGAAAAGGCATGGTATGACACAGTAGATTGTAGACATGGCTCCCATCCCTGGTAGTCGGGGCAAGCTAACCTGCACTCGATGCTTCCAAGCAGAGTTAGGGATGGAGGATGTCATGTTGGTAAGTAGTAGGAGGTAGTGATTGTAACCGAATCCCATCCCCAGTAGACAGGAGAAGCCTACCTTCGCTCATCACCTCAGAAGGTGTGAATTAGGGATGGAGTCTGGAGTACTGTTGGTATGGGTTGGCAGAAAGTGCAGAAAGCTGCTGTACAGAGAGAGTATATAAGGAAACTGCATTGCAGACAAGCGTGAATAAATGTTACATAAATATGGTAGGACAGATATAGGAAAGATGTAATGGAGGGGATAAAACAGGAGTGATTTGCAGAAATGAGGGGCTGGTTTTTGGAAGCATTAACAATGGGTGCAGAGGAGAACCCCCTGGTAAACGGACACAGGTACCAAGGAGGAGTACAGATGTGAGCGTAGGTGACTAAGGCAGTAGGTAGCAGGGGTGGTAAAGTGGGAGCAAGCCCAGGGCTGGTAGAATAGGAGTAACCCCTCCCCCGTAATATCCTGGCGATCAGGAGCTGTAGCGCAAGGTGTCCCACAACATGCTGTTAGCCACCAGCATCTGACTATTTGAGAAGGAAGGACAGTAAGTGCATATATAAAACAAGATTGTAACACAGGTGCTAATATTGTCAGATGAAGGTAGTACTTATAGGATGGGGAATTCACTGCACACCATTCATTAGGCAAATGCCCGTCTAGTGATCTGAGTAACTGATAATGGCCATGGAGGAAGGAGGCTGCTAACCACTGTGAGGGTCAACTTGTGTGCTAAGCAACAGCCCTGCAGAGCAATCAGCTGTGTTAACAAGTTGCGAGAAGTTGTCAGCAGTCGGACGTGCAGTGGTCTGGGGAAAATTATCAAAGTGAAGCAGAGCGACTCTTGTTCCACCACCTAGTTAATGCAAGTATTGTAAAACCATGCTAATGTTGATGAGTGTCACTCCTTATGATAATTTAATACAGTATAGATAGAGTCTGTTAAAATACTGTCAGTCAGACATTGCTGTTGGTTACAGGCACAACCTAGAGGACATGTACACAGCACGCAGGTGTTTCAATGAATGGACGATAGTGACGGGGTTATCGCAGGTCCATGAGGTGGAAAGAAGCGCCTGGTAGAAATGAAAGAGCTGAACTGCCATGGAGCAGACAGTATGCTTGCAGCGCCAAAGGGGAACATAGAAGCGGAGGAGGAGAGAGCAGCGACCCTCAGGGAATGGACAGGAAGCGGGCGTGCTTCTGGAGGGACATGGTCGCAAGTCCTGGGGAGATGTACAGAGAGGTGCACAGAGATGCTTTGAAGGTGCTGGTAAATGAGAGGAAGCGACGGAGGACAGGCAGAGAAGCCCAAAAGCAGAAAACAGAGGGGAAGCACCCAGACACAAGCGGGAGATGGAGGTGTGCTGGAAAGGAGCAGAAAGGAGGAATGAAGAGGGCCGGGGAGCAGAGGACCACACAGGAAGCGACAGCAAAAAAGGAGGTAAGAAACACAAACAGGAGAAGAATGGGAAAACAATGAGATGGGAAGGGGAAATGTACAGGAGAGGGAAGCAATGGACGAAACAACAAAGGGAGGACGAAGAAGAGAGAAGGCACAGCCACACAAGCCACACAGGGAGCTCAGGAACAAAAAACACTCCCTAAGCGAGGAGTGTGTGTGAGTGGTGGGTTTAACTAGAGGTTGTGGGAGGAGCTATTCCCCACATTGAACCTCGGGCTTAGAAACATAGAAACATAGAAGTTGACGGCAGATAAGGACCGCAAGGCCCATCCAGTCTGCCCATTTCTTTTTCTACCTTATAAATGTGCCATCGGCCTTTGCTCTGTCAGTGAGCTATCTATTCATAGTCATTTGTATTGCTCCCTTATGCCTATCCCATGCCTGTTTGAAGCCCTGCACTGTATTCATAGCCATCACTTCTTGTGGTAAGCCATTCCATGCATCTACCACCCTTTCTGTGAAAAGAATTTCCTCACATTCCCCTTAATCGGCCTCCTCTAATCTCATGCTGTGTCCTCTTGTCCTGCTATTTTCTTATATTTAAACATATTAGACTCTTTCACCTTGTTTATGCCCTTAAGGTGTTTAAATGTCTCGATCATATCACCTCTCTCCTCCTTTGCTCAAGGGTATACATATTGAGCTCCGTTAATCTGTCCTCATATGTCTTCTGATGCAGTCCCTGCACCATTTTGGTTGCCCTTCTCTGGACTGCCTCACTTTGGTTAATGTCCTTGTGAAGGTGTGGCCTCCAATACTGCACGCAGTACTCCAGATGGGGCCTAACCAATGTCTTGTACAGAGGGATTATTACCTCCCTCTTACGACTTGTGATACCCCTACTAATACACCCTAACACCCCCTAGCCTTACTCTACTGCTTTAGAGGTCTGCTTGGATGATTTTAGGTCATCAGTGATGATGATGCCCAAGTCTCTTTCTTCCTTTGTGACTGCTAGCAACTCCCCTCCCAGCCTATAAGTGGCTTCAGGGTTTCTCTTCCCTATGTGCATGATTTTGCACTTCTTTGCATTAAATCCCAGTTGCCACTCTTCTGACCATTCTGCTAGTTTATCCAGATCTCTTCTCATTCTGCCCACCCCATCTGGATCATCTACTCTGTTGCAGATCTTGGTGTCACCTGCAAACAGACAAGCCTTACCCTCTAGTCCATCTGCAAGGTCACTAATGAAGATGTTGAATAGGACTGCCCCAGGACTGATCCTGAGGTACCCCACTTGTGACTTGCATCTCTTCTGACTGTATACCATTTACCACCACTCTCTGTTTTCTGCCAGTCAACCAGTTTGCCACCCAGTTGACCAACTTCTGACCACCCGAGCCTACCTAGCTTATTTATCAATCTTCTATGTGGAACAGTGTC
The DNA here is from genome assembly GCA_016271365.2 of Neoceratodus forsteri. Lineage (NCBI taxonomy): Eukaryota > Metazoa > Chordata > Ceratodontiformes > Ceratodontidae > Neoceratodus > Neoceratodus forsteri. The sequence continues at coordinate 199,600,176 of CM028130.1, forward strand.
AAAAGCTTTGCTGAAGTCAAGGTAGGCGACATCAACTGCTCCCCTTGGTCCACCACTCTGGTTACCCAGTCAAAGAAATCTATGAGATTAGTTTGACAGGACCTTCCTTTTAAACCCATGCTGTCTTGGATCCTGTGCCCCTATGGATTCCAGGTGTTGCACTATCCTTTCCTTAAGGAGTGCCTCCATAATCTTGCCCACTACTGAGGTAAGACTGACCGGTCTGTAGTTCCCGCCTCCTCCCTGCTACCACTCTTGTGGGTGGGATCACATGAGCCCTTCTCCAGTCTTCTGGGACCTCTCCTGTGCTCAGAGACTCACTAAACAATTCTGCTAATGGCTCTGCTAGTTCCTCCTTTAGCTCCTTAAGTACCCTGGGATGTATGCCATCAGGTCCCATTGCCTTATCCACCCTGAGCTTAGCAAGCTCTTGTAGGACCCTTTCTTTTGTGAAGGGAGTAGTGCTCACCTCCCTCCCCTGTGTCCATGATGCTGGGCTGTGGGCCCTGCCCTACCTTCTCTTCAGTAAATACTGAGCAAAGTATCTATTTAGGATAGATGCCTTTACAGGGTCCTCCTCCTCACATGCTCCCTTTTCTCCATTAGCTTAGCAATACCCCTCTGGACTTTCTCCTTTCACTAATGTATCTATAGAAAGTCTTGTCACCTTCTTTTACTGTTCGTGCTAGTGTTTCCTCAGTTTGGGACTTTGCCTGCCTTACTGCCTACCTGCTTCCCTTAGGGCAGTTTGGTATGCCTCCTATCTTCATCCCGCTGTGTTCCCTTATATTTTCTGAAGGCCAGCCTTTTGGCTCTGACCTTTTCTGCTACTGTATTTGAGAACCAAAGTGGTTTCCTTCTTCTTTTGCACTTCCTTTTCTGTCTAACACAATGGGATGTTGCTTCAAGTATTGTATCCTTAATGCTTGCCCACTTTGCCTGTACCTCCTCACCTGTGTTTCTTTTGCCAGGGCTAGCTTAACTCTGTTGGCCATCTTATCAAAGTCAGCTCTCTGAAGTCCCATATTTTTGCCTTGGAATGGGATGATTTAGATGTAGTAGCAAATTGAACCATACCATGTGATGGTCACTGGCCCCAGGTGACCTTTCTACCTGGAGATCTGTGATCCCTTCTTTGTTAGTCAGTACTAGATCTAGGATAGCCCTGTCTCTTGTGGGTTGCTGTACCAGTTGTTTGAGACCCTCCCTGCAGGAATCCACTATGAGTCTAGTTCTGGCAGATGTTCCTGCTGGTATTGACCAATCTGTATCTGGCATGTTGAAGTCTCCCATTATCAGAACCTCCCTTTTAGCTGTCATGTTTTGTATATCTTCTAACAGTAATGTGTCTATGTCCTCCCTCTGGTCTGGGGCCTGTAGACAACCCCAGTTCTTATGGCTGTCCATTTCCTGTTTCCAGGGTGACCCACAGTTCTTCTGGCTCCTTGTGTATTCTGAATTTCTGTAGCTTTGATATTTTCATTAACATACAGGGCCCTCCTCCCCCTTTTGCACCTCGGTCTCTTCTGAACAATACATAGCCAGGTACTGAAGTCTCCCAAGTGTGGTTACTGGTAAGCCACGTCTCACTAATTGCTACTATGTCCAGTTTAGCCTCTGACATTATTGCCTGCAGGTCTGGGATCTTATTTCCCAGGCTGTGAGCATTGTGTACATGATTTTCCATTGGCCAGATTTTGGTGTGTTAGTTGTTGGGTGAAGTTTGGCATACCCTGTGCATCGTATGGAGACAAACCTTTTTTCTTACCTGGTGATGCAAATGAACGCAAACACGCTGAATTCCTGTTTGACCACTAGCTGAGGGGGAAGGGGTGTTCTTCCCATTCGACGTATGGGGTGCTGCACCCCTCTCCCCATTTGCTAGTTTAAATATTCTGCAAAGACGTCAAACTTCTGCCCCAATGCACTGACTGCCTCTTTAGTCAGATGCAGTCCATCAAATTTAAAGAACTTTCGCTCCCAGAACTGTTGCCAGTTCCTACAAATCTGTGTCCTTTTCCTGGCACCAGTCCTTGAGCCACGTGTTTAGCTCCCCTATCTCCCCTTCTCTGACCTTCCGTCCATCTGCTCCCTTCTCCCAGACTGGCAGGATCTCAGAGAAGGAGATGCCGGATGAAATAGATGATAGTTTGTCACCCAGCCTAGTCAGGTGTTCCTTGGTCTCCACAACTGACCGGCTGGCGAGATCATTAGTCCCTATGTGTACTAGCCCTCACAGTCCTGTTCCTCACAGCTGCCTGTTACAATCAGCACAGTCCTGGTCAAATCATCCACATTTGTAGTTCGGAGAGGTTGCTGCGTGATCAAGCTGTCCAATACATCAAGTACTGCACAGAAGCAGGATGCCAAGAAGCCCCTCAAGTCATCCCTATCTACCATTTAAGGCAGTGCCAGTAGCCAGAGATTCAGTGCATGGGAAAAGTATTCTAGTTGTTTTACTTACACTTATGGCATGGAGTTTTCCTTCTCCAACCTACTGCAAGCAAGGATCACCTTCTCCACCACTGACCCACCCTCTTTAGCTTCTTTCTGAAACCCATTGATTATCTGGTGGTTGTGGAGATCCATGGACATGTTGCGCTTACATGGTTACTTACGGTAATCATCCCATGCGTGGAAAACTCTTCAGCTCACATTCATGTTGTTTCCACTGGCTCAAACTTTTACCGGCACTATTTATCAGTGGCTTATTGAAATCATGCTGTGCTTTCAGTGGAGGCAATCCACCCCTGCCCCAGTGCTCGGAGTGATAATATAGGTGTGTTTTAATTTGTGCGTTGTTACCCGGGGGTGTTGGGGAGGTGCGCCCCCACTGAAAGCATGACCTCCAAAACAAAAATAGTTTTTTACAATTAATGCAGCAATACTGTTTCTGTGCTGCTGTTGCTTTGCTGACATTATTTTTAGTTGGCAGGGCTCTGCCCCCACACCCCCCGTACCTGGCTGCATTCACCACAGAAGCTTTTAATAATCTGCTATTGCACATTTCAGTGTACCAGGTGGCAAAGTTTGCATAAGAAATGAGGCCCCATTTTTCTGAATAATATTTCCCTGGTCTCACAGATTTTAAACAATGTGTGCTTATTTATTTTCTATCATAGTTTTCACTGCCAGTTTGTAATGCCGGGGATATGCTGGGGTGGAGCCCCCCAACAGAGAACCTTGCTTTTATTGTAAATAAGCACTATTTCTTTTTAGTCTATGGCGTTGTTTATTTTGTAGTGGCGAGTAAGTTGGTGAAAGCCACAGTGTTAATAATTTTCCGGCTTACTGATCACTGTATCGGTAAAAGGTAGCAGGTAAAGTTGAGATGTTGCACCTCAACTGCGTCGCCACGTCTGAGCTGTAAAATATCAAGTCCACAAAAAAGCGCACAGCCAGTCCACGGTTCTCCACAATTGCCATCTTTTCTAATAGGCCATCTTGGAGTTAAACGCTTCCATTTTTCAGTCATGGCTTTGGTGTGGCCATGAGCTGGGATGCCAGAGACAGCTCGTCCACTGAGGAAGAGGCAGCCCCATCTCTACAGCTGATGTAGTGGATTGGGCCTTTGTTTTCTGCTGCTCAGCTGCTGGGAACTGCTGACTTTTCAGATTTCCCATATTTACCTCCAGAATGTCTCCACTGCCAGGCAGTCTTCTACAAAGGTAGAAAAGTCAAATAAAACATAAAAGAAGATCAAGCTTGCTATTAATAAAATATGTCTTAAAAGTTGTCACAGATGGAGCTCAGTCGACGTACCTCTGGTGTGCTTGGCAGTCAGGCCACACCCCCTCAAAATGTTCTGATTATCTGAGATTTTCCACCCAGTTTATTCACTTTCTGGGCCTACATAGCATCCTGATGTGATTGCTGGAACTATCTGAAGATAGTAATCCATGTAAGGTAATACACAGTCTGAGGATCTCTAGAAGTAAATCCACTTTAGAGGGCTTAAAGCTAATGGCAAACAATAAACTAAGGCTGTGCAGTTAGTGAATTTCTGCCAGTAAGGATTCAGGCAGAAATGGAAATTTTACATCCTTAATGCTTTTTGGAATTGTTCAATAAATTATGTGGAACTGTAAAATTGGTTGTGGAAAACGAATCCGTGGTTCACATAAACCCCAGACACTAATTCACCATTTATGTAAAACACACATTACTACTCTACTGTTTAAATGAAAAGGGGAAAGCCACTTTTGGAGTTTCAGAATTCTGCTTCCAACAAAATTCCATGGAATTAGGTAGAATTTCTGAAATTACTTGGAATTCCAATAGGTCCCTTTCTGATCTGGTCCAACCAGTTCCATCTCTCAACTTCTCTAAGGCTTACCTCTCCAGTGAGTCCCCCATGGTGAGTCATTTGATGTCTGCCACTAGTCATTTTTATGTTGATTGCGCGCATGTGCAAGAAACATGTTGCAGCAGCTTTCTCCACAAGCAGGTTGTGGAGGCGTGGCACTGTTGTGCCCAATGCCCCCACAGCCTGCAAAGGCTTGTCCCCCGTCCCTCAAAGCCATGGCACGCTGCTGCTGATGACACTAGTTCAGCCAGCGTGCCACAACTTTCTAAAAAATCAGCCTCTGCAATCAGGGGCTGTCTCGTCGTTGCAGTGTCTGCCATCCGCTGCAATGAGGGAGTGACCCGTCATTGCAGGCGGGCTGTGAAAACCCTGATATTGTTCGTGAACATGGTGGCGGCTTGCCGCCGTGTTCTCAAACAATATAAACCCCACCACCATGCTTAGTTGCCGAGGGGGCCCCAATCCGCGTCGGCTTCACTGGCCCAATGTTGATTGTGCCGACGGGGGAGCCCACTTCCCATCGGCATTATGTCAAACACACCCCTTCCCTGCGATATTGTGTGTCGACAGGGTGCCCAGTCCCCCATCAGCTACTGGCCCCCCCAAAAAAAGCAGTCTGGTGGCGTGAACCCCCCCATTTACTTGTGTGCCGACAGGGAAGCCCACTCCCTGTTGGCATTATGTCAAACACTGCCCCACCCAGTTGGGTGGCTCGCTGGGAGCCCAACACAGCGTGCCTAATGCCCCTGTGAAGAAAAAAGCTGTCCTGCGATGGTTTTTTTGTTTTTAAACCTGTGAAATAAGAAAACTGTCCCTCGCGGTCTCCCTGGCCCCCCTTCCACCACCCGCACCAACTCACTGCGGACCCTGCCTCCCCACACCCCCCTCACCCCATAGTTACCTCCAGAGTCTGGCGCGATGATCTTCTGTGGACCGGGAACACGTCTGCACTCTTCAAAGCCGACCTCGAACTGAGGAAATGCCAGTAAGCTGTATAATGGAAGAAATAGGGTTTTTTCAACTTTAATGCATATCTCAATCATTTTTTGGAATTTGTCCACCAAATTTTCAACATGGGGTTTTTGGGACCCCTCCTCATGAATTCTTGAACTGTTTTGGCGTTACTTGGCCCCGAAAGGTGGTTTCACGGTCACTGTGTGGAATCACCCTTTGGGGCTGATTAACAAAACAACAGTGGCAGTGTTCATAAGGTGGACTTTCAAAAAGCCTATGTTGCAAATTTGGTGGAAAAAATCCAAAATATTACTGTTTTACGAGCGTGCGTTGCGCAGTTGCTACATACGCTCGTAACTTCGCAAATTTACAATGTTTTCACACCAGATTTTCAACATTGACATTTTGTCACACCTCCTTGTGAGCAGTATAGCAGTCATTGTTCACATGCTGGCTGAAATGTGTTTTTGCACTTCAGGCGCAGAATAGCACGGTCGCTGTGCGAAATCAGTGTTCAGGACAGACTAAGAAAATGACAGTGAAACTGTTCATGAGTAGAGGTTATAAAATGCCTGTGTTGAAAATTTAGTAACGATATTCCATAAAATGACTGTGTTACGAGCGTGCGTTATGCAGTTTGCTCGCACGCTTGTAAGTTCGCGAATTTATAACATTTTCACTCCAAATTTTCAACATTGCCATTTTCCCACACCTACTTATGAACAGTACAGCTGTCATTTTTTCCTATCCTGGCCGAAATGTGTTTACACTCTTTGGGCACAGAATAGAGCGGTCGCTGTGGGAAATCACTGCCCGGGACAGATTAAGAAAATGAGAGTGATACTGTTCATGAGCAGAGGTCCTAAAATGCCTATGTTGACAATTTGGTGATGATAGCCCATCAAATGACTGTGTTACAAGCGTGTGTTGCACACTTTCCATGCACCCTTGTAACTTCGTAAATTTGTAATATTGTCACACCAGATTTTCAACAGTGGCATTTTCTCACACCTCCTTATGAACAGTACAGCTATCATTTTTCACATCCTGACCAAAATGTGTTTTCACAGTTCCGGAGCAGAATAACGCAGTCGCTGTGGGTAATCACTGTTCAAGACAGATTAAGAAAATGACAGTGGCTAAATAAATATGGGAGATGGATGCATTGTGAAAACACCACCACGAATATGGGATACATTCCATTATGGGTTAATTTGGAATTTAGTTTTATTAAGAGCATAGATATTAATCCCAAGGCTTTACCCTATGTACCCATTCGTTTGCTTCCCTCTTTACTGAAAAAGTCTCCTATCGGACTTTCTCTTAGAATACATAATCAGTTATGTAATTTTTTGAAGTATGAACAAATGTGGGACATGGGGCAGCCTGTTTGGGGGATAGGATATCGGACTATTAAACAGAACTGGTTGCCCTTCTTAGCTGTTTGCTCCCTGAAAGATTTTATAAACACGGATGGCGGTATAATCTCAGCGGCGCAGATTTTGGCAAAGTTCGATTTGACTCAGAGGGATATTTTCAAAGTATATCAATTACGTCATGCTCTGATTCAGAGATTTGGTAGCAATCCGGTTTATTCACCCTGCATCTCATTCTGGGAAGACCTTAGCGTATTAGTCGGTGCCCCACAGGCTATTTCCAAGATCTATTTAGTATTGTTCAATTGGGCTCTTTAAGGATAGCCTAGCACCTAGTTCATACTGGGTCAAAAGTATCCCTAACATAACCTGGGACTGGGCAATGGATTTGGCTGAATTGCTACAAATTGATCTGACAAGATCATCTCAGACTGGTGCAGTTCAAAATATTGCACAATATTTATTACACACCTCAGAAGTTACAGGATCTAAAGTTAGCACAGAGTTCTCTGTGTTATAGATGTGGCAGGGAGGGGGGAGACCTTCTCCATATCTTTTGGCACTGTCCCAACAATGCCCCTCTGTGGAATGAAACCAAAAGTAAAGCAGATCCATTACTGGAATTAGAGGATCTGTTTACCCAGGAAATATGTTTATTAGGCGATATGTCGGGCTGTATGGTTAAACAGAGGAAATTTTATATAACCATGATCTCTTGTATAGTTAAAAAAATAGTGTTGAAGCACTGGAAGGACCCCTGCCTAATCACTTATTCTGAATGGTTGGCAGAATTTCTTTCGAGCATCAGGACCGAGAGGATGATTGCCATATTGAACAATGTGTTGCCCCGTTTCGAGAAAATCTGGTCTCCATTAGTAACAGCTCACTCATAAGGAACCTATAGCAGTGATGCCTCTTTTCTTTTTTCCCCAGGTGGTTTCTAATCGCAGTGCCTTGTGTGGAGGGTGGGGGTGGGATGGGTTGGGGTGGGGGTTTAGGAGGCTGTATGTATCTCTATTTTTTAGATTGTACTGATTGTCCTTTGTGTGACCCCACCTGTGTTTTATTTGTTATTTCTACCTTGTCTCCGCAAGTGCTTGTATTTAAATGTTCAATAAAATGTTAATTGCAAAAAAAAAGAAAATGACAGTGGCGCTTTTCATGAGCAGAGGTCCTAAAATGCCTATGTTGAAAATTTGGTGACGAAACTCCATAACATGACTGTGCTACAAGCATGCATTGAACTGTTTCCACGCACCCTTGTAACTTCGCAATTTTGTAAGATTTTCAAGCCACATTTTCAACAGTGGCATTTTTCCACACCTCCTTATGAACAGTACAGCTGCCATTTTTCACATCATCACTAAAATATGTTTTTGCACTCCTGCCGGACAATAGCACGGTCGCTGTGGGAAATCACTGTTTGGGACAGATTGAGATCGAACAACTGAGAGGAGGGTAGTGACTGAGCTCTGCTGAGCTCTGTCGGGACTGCTGCAGATTTGTTTGTGGGCAGAAAAAGGCCCCACCGCAAGAGCCCAGTGCAAAAGGGCAGCCTGCAGCACTGGGAGAAACAGAATGAGAGAGCAAGTGACGGAGAGGGAGTGAGCGAACTCACCGGAGTGCTGTCAGGACTGCTGCGGATTTCTTTGTGGGCAGAAAAAGGTGTCAATGCAGGCAGGGGCCCAGTACAAAAGGCCAACCTGCAGCGGTGGGAGAAACAGTACGCGCGAGTGAGATGGGGGGCTGAGTGAGCTCAACAGAGCTCTATCAGGACTGCTGTGGATTTTGTTGAAGGCAGAAAAAGGAGCCAATGCAGGCAGGAGCCCCATACAAAAGGGCCACTTGCAGTGCCAGGACAAACAGAATGAGCATGTGAGAGAGGGAGACTGAGCCATCTCAATGGAGCTCTGTCAGGACAGCTGCGGATTTCTTTGTGGACAGACAAAGGTGCCAACACAGCCAGGAGCCCCATACACAAGCGCAGCCTGCAGCGCCAAGAGAAACAGAATGATCGAGTGACAGAGAGGTAGAGAGTGAGCTCAGTGGAGTTCTATTGTGACTGCTGTGGATTTCTTTGTGGGCAGAAAATGCAGCAACACATGCAGGAGGCCAGTGCAAAAGGCCAGCTTGCAGCGCCAGCCGAAACGGAATGAGTGAGAGAGTATATGGAGCTGTGTCGGGACTGCTTCAGATTTCTTTCTGGCCAGAACAAGCTGCCAATGCAAGCAGGAGCCCAGTACACAAGGGCAGCCTACAGTGGCAGGAGGCACAGAACAAGTGAGTGAGGGAGGGGGAGTGAGGGAGCTCAACGGAGCTCTGTTGGGACTGCTGTAGATTTGTTTGTGGGTAGAAAAAGCCAGCAATGCACGCAGGGGCCCAGTACAAATGGTCAGCCTGCAGTGGCTGGGAAACCAGAATGAGCGAGTGAGAGAGGGGGAGTGAGTGAGCTCAACGGAGCTCTATTGTAACTGCTGCAAATTTGTTTCTGGGCAGAAGAAGGTGGCAACACTGGCAGGGGCCCAATAGAAAATGGCAGCGTGCAGCGACGGCTGAAACGGAATGAGTGAGTGAGAGAAGGGGAGTGAGCAAGCTCAACGGAGCTTTGTTGGGAATGCTGCAGATTTCTTTGTGGCCAGACAAAGGCACCAACAGAGGCCCAGTACAAATGGGCGGTCTGCAGCGCCAGGAGAAACAGAATGAGTGACTGACACAGGGGGAGTGAGCGACCTCAACGGAGCTCTGTCGGGACAGCTGTGGATTTCTTTGTGAGCAGAAAAAGGTGCCAACTCAGGCAGGAGCCCAGTTCAAAACAGCAGCCTGCAGCACCAGGAGAAGCACAATGAGCGAGTGACAGAGGGGGAGTAAGTGAGCTTAATGGAGATCTATCGTGACTGCTGCGGATTTCTTTGTTGGCAGAAAAAGGCGGCAACACAGGCAGGAGCCCAGTACAAAAGGCCAGCCTGCAGCACCGGCAGAAGTGGAAAGAGTGAGTGAGAGAGGTGGAGTGAGCAGGCTCGACATGACCTGTGTTGGGACTGCTGCAGATTTCTTTATGGGCAGAAAAAGCCACCAACAGAGGCAGGAGCCCAGTACAAAAGGGCAGCCTGCAGCACCAGGAGAAACAGAATGAGCGAATGAGAGAGGGGGAGTGAGTCACCTCAACGGAGCTCTGTCGGGACAGCTGCAGATTTCTTACTGGGTAGAACAAGGTACCAATGCAGGCAGGAGCCCAGTACAAAAGAGCAGCCTGCAGCACTGGAAGAAACCGACAGAGCGAGTGACAGAGGGCCAGTGAGCGTGCTCAACAGACTAAGGCAATCAACATTCGGCATTGACAAATGCTTGTTAAACTTTCCTTCCCTTGAGGTGACTTTTTGACTTTACCTGCTGGTTTTATAATGTGGATTTACAGAGTGGTGCTAGCCCACATTTCTGTATGGACAGCAGCACGCCAAGATGTCTAATTTATTTATAGTGGGCATGCCCAGAGAGCACTTACTTTAAAAAACTTCAAAACTCCAAATCCCAGGTCAGAAATGAACAAGAATAAAAACAAAGGGATATATTGGTGTTTTTGTCAGAAATACATTATTACTATAAAACTATATGATGACATTTTTTTCACTAACAAATACTGCTGATTTAATCACACTAGCAAAAAGGTTAGAATGAAAAATAAAGTCCAATGCCTCTACAGAGTATGGAACGATATGGGTAGGTTAATCTGGACTATATTAAGTAAAGCTAAACAGAAACTTTTTCAAAATATAATTCTGATGCTGTGAGCCCTCCTAAGCTCATTATACAAATTAGCCTAAGGCACCTTGATGTAAACAGCATATATAATAGATTAATATTTTAATTATTTGGAAAGCAGAGGCCTTTTTCAACTTTTTCCTTATTCTTTCTCTTTCCTTTTCTCGCCCCCCCCCCACTTTTTAGGTAATCCATGGGTGCTGCATATTGCTCGTGGGTACCAGAGAATAGCCAACCACTGTAGATGGTAGGCAAAAATGAGAGCAACAATAATTATTATTACTCTATAGAAAAAAATCTATACTCAGTTCACTGGTTGCACCCCATGGATCTGTTGTTTTACATAATGAATTGGCCATTGAACTAAGCAGCAATAGGAAACATTTTTAAATAATAGCAACCATATGGCCAGGAAGTACGTTGTCTTCTCTCATGATACAAACTGCAAAAAAAGTTTTTGTACCTATCCTGTCAGGATAAGCAGATACTGAATAGCAAACATTGCATAGCACTTTAGGTATCACTATGAACCACTTAAAAGCACACTGCATCTTTAAATGGGTTTTGTATTAGGATTGGTCAACAGAATTTCAGAATTTTAAATACAATGACTCTCCCATTAACCAGTATCCCTTGAGAAAGCCTACGGGCGAAACCTGGTCGAGAGCTCTGCCGCTATTGTCTCGGTATGCACGGTTTGCACAGTTCTGTAGCTATTTTTGCACAGTAAATAATTTGAAGCCTTGATGCTGCCCGGTGCCGTTTATTTTTTAATTTTTTTTTTGCTGTTTCAGTTTTGTTCTGAATCAGGTGCAGGCCTTTAAAGTGGAGTGTTCATGTGCTGTTCTCTATTATATTAAGTAAAGCTAACTCGTAATTCTTCAAAATAAACAATTATTTCTGTATTGGGGCATCTATGGGTGCTCTTTATCTCTACAAGAGTACCTTCATTTCCTTCCTTGACGTTTTCAGTCATGCAGGGAGTTTGTTACCATGTCTGAGCTTCACCTCCGTCTGGTCCCCTCCTGTCTCAGCTCTGCACTATTATCATTCTTCTGCAGTATCCAGCCTTATGGTAAACTGTACTGTACATTTTGAATACCTCTGACAGTTAGATTGGCCATCAGCTTTCCGAACGCTATGGCAAGATTTCTAACCTGTGTTAAGATCATACTACACTGCCACATCAGGTTCTGGGCTGGCTGCTTGTTAGATGATGGGTAGACTGCAAGATGATTTATGTTACTTTCAAAGCCCATAATGACTTGAGCCCCTCAGCACATACTCAGTTGACTGAGCCACACCCATCCTCCAGACCAGTGAGGTTCATAGGTTGAGGGCTGTTGCAGGTGCCAGCATCTAGGTTAAAATCTATTGGTGGTAGGGCATCTGCTGTGGCTGCTCTCATCTGTCAGAACTCCGTTCTGGAGCTGTGCAGACTTTTCAAATTCCTCTGCCAGCATTCTGAGGAATTTTGAAAATTCTTCCTAATTCCATAGAATTTAGTTGGAAGCAGAAATCTTAAATTCCAAAAGTGGATTTTTTTGTTTAAAACTGCGGATTAGACATCTGCAGTTTCCACAAACGGTGGAATAGTATTCAGTGGGTTATGAAAAGTGTGGATTCATTTTCCGCAAACCATCGAATAACATTTAGTGGATTACGTAATCCATATTTTGCAGTATACATAGAAATGCTATTCTGAATTCCTCAGAATTCAAAAAAGAAATTCCAAAAAGCCTTTCAGAAGCAGAATTGCCAATTCCACATGAATTCTGTCGAATTCCATATTCCACACCACTCTTTTCATAAACTGCAGATTCATTGTCTCCAAACCGTGGAATAACATTTTGCAGATTACATGATCCATATTCTGTGGTTTATGTAGAAATGCTTGTCTAAATTCCACAGAATTAAAAAATGAAATTCTGAAAAGCATTTCAGAAGCAGAATTCTCATTCCACATGAATTCTGCTGCCAGAAGTCCATATTCCACACCACTCAACTCCTTGAAAGTGGACCTCCACTTCTTCCCCACTGTGAACATCTTTAAAATCTGTTTCAAAAAGTATATGCTTTATAAGATAATTACGACATTATACAAATACTAATTTTTTGCCTGATGTTCAGCTCTTGACCTTTATAATTTGATGTCTCTTGTTTTCACTTTAATTCTTGTCTTGTTTCTAAATGTAAAGTGCTTTGCTGGCCCACTGGTGCAGCAGTAGTTCTATCACTTGTGACATGGACGACCTGGGTTCGAAAGCGAGTCTGGGAGTCCGATGATCAGCCAGGGGGAGGTTGGCAGAGTGTCCTATGGATTGGTCTTCACATCGGGGGGGGGGGGATTCACTGTGGTCCAATTTGAAGTGCCACTCAACAGAGGCTAGGCACCTAGCCAGGACTGCTCAGAGAAGTGCTCAGGCAATCAGCCAACCACAACGGCATGCGTGTGGGTGTCTGCATGTTCTGAGTTGATGTCATTGCACATTTGCGGCCTACAGGGTGGGATCTGGGAGAAAGATTGGGGAGAGCCAGCTGCATGATGCTAGCTCCTCCATCCTGTGTGTTCGGCCATGGTGCCCCCCCCCCATGCTGCAAAGCTGGATGCTGAGTGCGGCAGTGTGGCTGGGCCCCTGCCACCTCCGCCACCATGCTGTGGGGAGCCCTGGGGGCAGTGACAGCAGAGAGGTGGTGCCCCACAGTGGTGGCCTGGTTACCGGGGGACGTAGGGAGCGGTGAAGCTGATGATCGCAGGCTCCCCAGATAAACACATGCAGCAAAAAAATAAATAAATGCTTTGTACTGTGAGAATGGCCCTACAGTTAATAGCATTCACTATTGCTGTGCCCTCACTTGATATTTTGCTTGATTTGAAAGTTCTTTTTTATAAATAAAGAATTAAAAAACAGATTATATTTTAACTTACTTTTCAAAAGGTTAATGGATACGCAATAAGAATAAATTATTCTTGTCAACCTGAATTGTAATATTAGTTTAGTTTAGTTTATTGTTCTAGGAATTACTACCTTTGAGCCAGAGGCTCTTTTACAAAGGTTCCATGTCAATTAGGTACAGTACAAAAGGTTACATAGATAACACAACAATTTGTGTTGTGTCAAGAGCAAGAAAACATATACAAATACATATCAAATCATTTGTGCAAAAGGACATGAGATATCAATAATAACATTATTATTACAAGAAAGAGGTCATGCCAGATTAGGAGAAACAAATAGGGAAAAGTCCAGAACAGAGAGGGTAAGTGAAAGGTGTAGGAGCAGACAATAGCAGGAGAAAGGTTTCCCAAACATGTTTTTGTCAAATAATGGAGCAGGGTGGGTAGTGAGAAAATAGGAGGTTTAATCAGGGCAGTCACAGGAGCTGGAGGTGGCAAGGTGAGAGAACAGCCTTGATTTAAAAATACCTAGAGAGGTGGAGGCAGTAATATGAGTGCTGAGGGCATTTAGCCAGCTGGGGCATGATAGGCAAATGATCTTTGTCCCTAGAAGTCCGGCATCAGGGGACTTGGAGGCTGGTGTTCTGATCTTCTGGTAAAACGGGTGCTAGCGCTCGGGCATAACAGGTCTTGGATACAAGGTGGAGTGAGACCCAGAGTGGATTTTTCACCATCAGGCAGGTAAGGTACTTTATCCGGTTTGAGAGTTGCAACCAACCTGAGTCAGCATAGAGTTCACATGTGTGGGTACGTCGATGAGCACCAGTGAGCAGCCAACAGGCCTTATTTAGGGATGTTGCAATGCGACTAAGTGCTGTAGTAGTGGCAGATCCGTTTATAACTAAGCCATAGTCAATGATTGACATGATAGAGGATTGGATGGCAATCCTCAGTGCAGAATGGGTAAGGAGCTGTCGGTTCCTATACAGAATCCCAATTCGCTGATTAATAGTTTTTGCTGTACTATCAATGTGAGTTGCAAAGGTTAGGCCTTGATCAAAGTTGATTCCAAGATATTTGAAAATTGGCACTTGTTCAAGAGTATTTCCCAGGTATGTATTAATGGTGAGTGGGACTTGCCGTTTCTTGTTTCTTGAGGTTAGAAGAGCATGGATTTAGTTTTTTGTGGTTTAGAACCAGCTTATGTTCAAGAACCACATCTCAACTTTGGAAAAAGCATGCCGAAGGTTGAGGCGTAGGAGGTTTGGATCTTTATGAGTGGCAAGAATCACGGCATCGTTGGCATAGAGGATTATTTGTTCAGGGCAGAATTTGGGGAGGGAGTTTAGGAAAAAGCTCAAAAGGAGGGGGCCCAGGATGGATCCCTGGGGAACTCCTGAACGAACCGGTTTTGAGTCTGAGAGAACTCCAGCTACTTTTACAGATTGAGAGCGCTGAGCAAGGTAATTTTTTACCCAGTCACCAGGACCCTACGAAAGCCCATGGGAAAGTAGTTGTTTGATAAGTAGGCCATGGTGTACTGTATCAAATGCCTTGGTTAAGTCAATGTAGACTGCTCCGGTTAGGTTTCCTTTGTCCATGGCATTGTGGATTGCTCCTGAGAATTCAAGTAGGGCAGTCAATGTGCTGTGCCCTTTCCTAAATCCATGCTGCTGAGTGCAGAGGATGTTGTGCTTTTCCAGGTAGTCTGAAAGTTGGTCCGCCACCAAGCATTAAAGGGCCTTAGAGAGAGGTGGTAGTATTGATATCAGGCGATAGTTACCAGGCAGTGACTTATCACCACTTTTGTGCACCGGAGTGACAACTGCAGCCTTCCATTTCCTAGAGAATTGGCTGTAGCAGAGGGAGAGGTTGAACATTTTTGTGAGGGGGAGCAGTACTTCCTCCAGAGTGAGGGACAGAAGTTTAAGGTCAATAGTGTCACTGCTTGCTCGGGACTTAGAAATGGCCTTCTTTACATATTTATAGACTTCATGTGCCTTTACTAGTTTGAAATGGAAGGGTGGTTTGGTTGGAGAGGCAGTAGTAGAAGTAGAAATCGGAGGTCAGCATCAGTGAAGAAATCAGATGAGAGGACACCACTAGGTCCGTGAAGGTATCATTTAGGTGTTTGCAATGATCTCTGGGTCTAATGTAGTGGTTCCATCCACATTCATTATTGTAGGAGAGGATTTGGACTGCTGACCCATGATATTTCTTATGTTGTCCCAGAAGGATTTCCTTCACCCCAGGAGTTGGAGAGGCATTCTTGAAGTAGGAGCTCTTCATCAAGCGGATCTGTTTAGTACAGTGGTTGCGAGCCTGTTTATATTTTGGATGTCCAACAGAGTGCCAGTAGCTCTTGCAGTGGCCCAGAGGTGATCCCTACTTTTGAGTTGTGCCAATAGCTTCGCCCGTGAGCCAGGATTTGTGAGTGCTTTGATTTTATGCTTTTACTGGTGCATAGGTGTCACAGTGTTGAAAGCAGTAATAAAGTAATCAAGGGCTAGGTCAACATCTTGAGTTTTGTAAATCAAGGACCAGTCTATCTGCCTAAGACAGGTCTTGAGATGAGTAAGGTTGCCATAGGTAGGACTCTGCTATAGATGGTTTTGAGGCGGCTTACGAAACTTATTTGTCCAGGTACATATTATTGGAGAGTGATCACTGAGCGAGTCAGGGAGAACACTTACATTGGTTATACGGGTAGGGTGACTGGTAAGGATCCAGTCAATGAGGGTGCTGGTCCCTGATTTGTAGTTTTTCCTGGTAGGGGAGTTTACCACTTGTGTTAAATTTGCTGCTAGGATAGCATCTTTGTTTGACCCTGCATCAGGAGCAAGCCAATTTATATTAAAGTCCCCAAGGAGAAGGAGTTCGATGTCAGAAGGTTGTGTACTTACGAACTCGAGGACAGCCTGTAGGCCGGAATCAGGATCTTTTGGTGGGATATAGACAGCAGCAATCGTGAGGACTTTGTTTTGGGCACCAAGTATTATCTTGATAGGGAGGAGTTGCACTGAGTTTTCTGTGGTGGGGTAAGAACCAGGGAGACAGGTGAGGTAGTCCTTTATGTAGATTGCACACCCACCACCTCTTTTCGAGGTCATATCCAGCCTGAATATCTTGTAGCCTTGTATAGAGATGGCATGATCCGGAGTATTAGGTGTCAGCCAAGTTTCGACGATGGCAAGGATATCCGGGTTGTGTTGGCTGGCAAAGATTTGAAGGGAGGCCAGTTTTGGGAGGAGACTGCAGGTGTTTAAAGTAGCAATTTTGAGCCCCCCACTCCATTTTGGCAGGCTTTGTTGTACTGTAGGAGACAGGGCCAGGATTTGAGTGGACACTTCCTGATATCAAGAGGAGGAGGAGTAGGAGTTTAAGAGACAGTTGCCGTACTTCATAGTCAATAGAATTACACTTCTGAGGCTTATGCAGCTTGGACTAGTGCAGGCGTCTAGGGTCCCAGAGCAAGGAGGTTGTTAGTAATAGTGGACGATATGCCCATTTATCCTTGTTGTAGCTTGTCAGTTGCACCCAGTCGCTTGCAGATAGGTACCTGGTGGATAAGTCAAAAGCCAAAAGAATGATCAACAGCTGAGGTCCAGAGTCACTGAAATATTAAAATTCCTGAAGGTGATTAACTGTGCCTGCACATATGCAGGATGTGAAATCCCTTTGTCTGTATGCTTCTTTGTCATTCAAACAGGTTGCTGAAAAGCCCACATACAGATCATGGAGCAGGTCAGACGAAAATGTGGATTCCGGCAGGACCCAGAGTCACAGAGCTTGTCAGATGTAGTTGCTTCACTTATGTTTTGCTTGGGATAGCTTCCAAAAAGTTGATTTTAAAATGAAAATAAAGATCCCTGATGATGATTTTTTACAGAAATCCAGTCCGGGAGACTTTCACGGATGTAGTGAGCAAGAATGGTATAGTTACCACAAGCGGAAAAACATGTAAATCCACAAAAACTAAGCTACAGACACAGACAAACACAAGCAGCCACCACACAGACCCAAGGGGCGTGGTAAATGATGTAGTATGTACTATAATGTTGTACATGATGATGTAATATAATGTAGTGGCTAGTGCCACTGTTGCATTGGGCGCTCCACTGAAAGCAGAGGGGGTATCGTGTCAGTGACTTTGGTACTGACCTCCGACTTAGTGATTGTAAAACTGTATGTGTGTGTTGGGGGTGTTTGGGGGGGTCAGGAAAGTCCGCCCCTTCCTTACCCACCCAACCCTAACGGAAGTGAAAGTAAAGGCCACGGTGGAGTCCTGATCCAGTGGTTCCTGCAGCAGCACATCAAAGGCACGTGACACCTCATTTTAAAATGTAACTGCCATTAGCGTGCTCATACTGGGGAATAGGTGCGGGTGCTGAGTTGCTGTTCTCGATGTTGAATAGTTGTGCAGTCAGGTCGTTGATGTGCATAACCGATCAGCATTGCCCCTTTCCCCAGCCAGTAAGGGGGCCTCTCCCAGGGTAGCTGTGCCCCCTCCCAGCAGCATAAAACAAGGCTCTCAGGAGGGATCAAGGTCAAGAGTTCACAGGAGGGTCCGAAGTGCTCCATGAGAGGAGCATCCAGGAGAGAAGCCCCAGGGAGAAGTCCCTGGGGGACCTGGAGAGTCACCTGGGAGAGCACTGCCACCAGATAGCTCTGCCTGTCTGGTAGCCCTTTTAAGGGCTCAGGAGCTGTATAGCCAGGCAAGGCAGTTGATTCAGGCATCCAGTAGTTGGGGATGGTGCTGTCAGGCTTTCTCCAGAGCCTTGCAGGTGTTCCTGGGATCGAGTAGCAAGTTGACTAGTGGCACAAGCGGCGTGGCTTATTGCTAGAGGCCTGAAGTGAACACAGCTAGCAGGTTGGCTAGTGGTGGAAGGGGGTACAACCTGCTGCCAGGTGCCCCCCGCTCTTCTGAAGGTTCAGCTGCTAAGTTGACTAGTGGTGGCGGGGGGAGTGACCTGCAACCAGCTCCCCCCCCCCGTTGAAGCCCAGCAGACTTGGCTAACAGGTCGGTTATCAGCAGGGGCACCAGCCAAACAGAGGTGAGCCCCAGACAAGATCAACTGGTGGATCAACCAGCACAGGAAGGAGGACCTGCCTTTTGGCACCCTTGGAGAAAGGAGACTCAGCTAGCAAGTTGGCTAGCAGTAAGAAGCCAAGGACACTCGGATAACGGGATGGCTAGCATCTAGCAGCATACCACATCTACAAATGCTTGAATCCTTTTACAAAACTAGCAGCATCCAGTCATGGGGAGGAGGTGTGGCACCCAAGGAGGGAGCCCTAGAGAGGTGGTGTTGAGTAGTACATACCAGTTAAGGTTCCTTTATCCTTGTGCTGGGGTAGGCTAGCAAAGGTACCCTGTGCCTAACCAATTGGCTATGGGAGCCAGAGCCTCTGGGTGGATCTGATCCTTCACAAAAGGCCTTCTCAGGGCTAGTAATTGCTCACAGCAACCAGAGCTAGTCTTCCATTTACTGGGCCAGTAGTGGCAAGACCTGGCCCTTTTTCTATTTTCCTGTGGACTTTAGGGGGTGGCCCTAAATGTTAGAGTGATAAGAATTTACCATTAATGTTACAGTGATAAGCATTTAGCATTAATATTAGCGTAATAATTCCCCCCAAAGCCCTCCTAGCCAGCCATTACTTCAGGTGGGCAAGGCCCTCCACAGCCAGTCCCCCCAGGTCTCTATCTCTCACTGCTCCCATGCTCACCGCTGCCCAGTTGACCTGACAAATCCCTTAGCCGGGGGTCCCCCTCCCATGGCACTTCCAGGAGGAGATTTGCCCAGCAGGCTTTCTCCGTCAATGCCAGGTTCAGTGTGGGGGAGGAGGGACAACGAGACACCTCCGGGCTTCGTGGTCCATGGGGACTGGCCACCATCTTCCAGTCGGCCAGCTGGCCCTTTTTCTGTGTTTTTTCCCTCTCTGTCCACCCCGCACCCACAATGCATCTGCATGCTAGCGGCGTCCTTGGCTGAACTCACAGCGGCGAGTGGTCAATCACGCTGCAACATGCATCACCCCAATGGGCTGTCAGGAGCCACTCCAGAGTGATGCAGGCTTGCTCCTTCCCCCCTCCCCCCAGAGGAAAGCATCCATCGAATGCGCTGAACCCTCCCTGCTGGCCTCCACTCCTGTCCGGGCTCAGGCATGAACCCGGGTCACCAGCATACCAGGCCATCCCATATCACCTGGTGCCACAGAACCAGTAGTGTGATAAGGACCTGGGGGTGGTGGTGGTGGATGTCAAGATGAACAACTCGGAGACTTGTAGGAGGGCAGCAGCCAAGGCCAACAGGATGCTGGGATGCATCGCTAGGGGGATCACCTCCAGAAGGAGGGAAGTGATACTCCCTCTGTATAACTGCTTGGTGAGGCCGCACCTTGAGTACTGCGTGCAGTTTGGACCACACTTAAGAGGACATTACCCTCCAGGAGAGGGTCCAGAGGAGGGCAACCAAAATGATTTGGGGCTTGTGAGGGACAGGGAGGGAGAGTCTTGAAGAGCTAAATATGTACAAATTGGAAGAGAGAAGGGACCAGGGGGACATGATAGAAGTCTTCAGGTAGATGAAGAGGGTAAACAGGGGAGGAACAGTCAGGGTGCTTCGAAGGAAGGAGGAGGAGGGGGGCCACTAGAGGGCATGGGTGGAAGCTGGAGGGGGGAAGATTCAGGGGAGAAAGGAGGAGGTGCTACTTCACTGAGAGGGTGGTGCAGCCATGGAATGCGCTGCCTAGGGGGCTGGTGGAGGCAGAGACAGTGGAGGGGTTCAAGAGGGGGTGGAACAGGTACAGGGGAAGGGTTCTGGAAGCAAAATCCAATGCAGCAAGAATATCCGGAACTGGGAAGGGAGAAGCCAGAGGAGGTGAGGGGGGCAGCAAGGTCAGCACCCAGGGTGGAGGCTGACCAAACGAGCAGACATGAGAGACCATTAGGCCTATTCTGCTGGCATTTTAGTATGTTAGTATAATGTTAATTGACAATTGTACTGAATGTTTTGATTGCCAGCTGCACAGACAGTTTTGATTGGCTGTTGCACTGAATCTGTGCAGTTTTGTTGCATTGCTATTTATCAGCTTAAGTGAATATTTATTTATTCTATTTAATTCTCCTTGCTGGTGGCTAATTTTGGTCAGTCTTGGTGCCTCCTGTGGGTGATGGCAGTAGTATCCTTTCTGGGGGAACAGCGCCTCCCCCTTTATAAGGCACTTTTTCACTTCTGCCAGTGGTCGGCTCCAGACCACGTCTGGGTGGCCAGCCACTAGGCGGTTGAAGGCACTCGGCCTCACAATGCAACCAAGGCATGATGTTATCCCAGTATGAAACATGCACTGCCATGCCATATTGCTCTAATGTCTCTTTTAGTCAGTAATCAACAGAAACCAGTGCACTTCCCCCTCCCACAGAAATCGTTTCAAATGTATTTTGTTACTCACTTTTTCTTCCTTTACTTCATGACTTTCAATAGGAGTTGGTTGGCTATCAGATCTCAGCTAAGAAGCAAATTAAACCCAAAAACCAGACTACTTAGCCAATCAGATTCATTGGATTAATCCCCCTAAATATATAATACTCGCCCATATATTCATAAAATCAGTTTTTCTCTGGCCTCCTAGGCACTCTATAAAAAAAAAATCACATTTTCTCCTCTACAAAAAAAATTTCAGGTTTTGAAGTCTGAGCAACAACCTTGTTATGAAAATTGGGGTCATCTTGGGGAGAAACTACATGGAGTAGGATTAAAAACATCCCATTGTTTAAGTTAGAATTTACTTTCCTATTAGTGTTTCAATCAAAAGACTTCCGAGGCAGAAGGAAATCAGAATTAGTCTTTCATTCGGAGATTACAGAAAGCTCACAGCTTACAGAAATGTGTATGCTTTACATTCTCCTAATGAGGGGATTTAATTACATCTTGTGTCATATTTAAACAAGCATTTGTCAATGTCGAATGTTTGCTTGCTGGTATTAGCACTGGAAATGCAGGAGTTAGACAGATGCAGAGTAGGAATGGCAGGGAAGTACTGAACTTCACGGCAACCCCACCTCCATCCTGCAGAGATGGACAGGCATTGGGGTATGCGTTTGGGTCGTCGCCCATGACGTTCATGCCATGTCACCTCACCCTATTCTGTAGACACTGACAAGTGTTGAGGTGTGCCTTGAGGTGTTCGGCTTTACAGTCACCCCACTCCATAAGGACATAAGCTGAAATGGGTACAATATAGGAGAATGGGGTGAACTCTGGGGCCGAAGAGTCCAAGGCATACCTCAATGCCTGTCACTGGCTGCAGGGTGGGGGGGAAGTGAAACGGCGTGAGCATTACAGTCGGCAATCCAAAGGCACACCCCTGATGCCTGTCAATCTGTACACGCTGGGACGTCATGGTTAAAAACCCTAATGCCCCTGGTGTTTGTTGGTATTTGCACAACAAATTTTCAACATGGCCTTTTTGTGACCCCCACCACATGAAAGCATTTGGGACCTCTTCTCATGAACAGTGGCACTGTGAGTTTGTCAATGTGTCCCGAACTTTGAGTTCCCACAGCGACCGTGCCATTGTGCACCAGATGTACGAAAACACAGATCAGGCAGGATGTGAAGAATAACAGCTACACCATTCATAGGGAGGTGTGAAGAGATGGCAATGTTGAAAATATTAAAAATGCTATAACTTCCGAGCGTATGTGGAAACTGTGCAATGCATGCACGTAAAACAGTCATTTAGTGGAAATATTTCACCAGATTTTCAACATAGGCATTTTGTGACCTCTGCTCATGAACAGTGTCAGTATGATTTTCTTAATCTGTGTTGAACATTGATTTCCCACAGCAACCACGTTATTCTACACCAGATGTGTAAATGCATATTTCAGGCAGGATGTAAAAAATGGCATCTGTACTGTTCATAAGGAGGTCTCAGAAAATGCCGATGTTGGAAATCTGGAGTGAAAGTGCTACAAATTTGCGAAGTCATGAGGGGTGCGTGGAAACTGCACAATGCACGCTTGTAACACAGTTATTTTATGGACGTGTGCCACCAAATTTTCAACATAGGCATTTTAGGACCTCTGCTCATGAACAGAATCACTGTGATTTTTCATATGAACATACTTACAAACATACGAATCTGCCAGCAGAACAGACCAATCGGTCTATCTAAGTCTGCCCAAGAGTGCAGCTAGCACCCTAGATTGCAGCTGCCCCAGCCTCCTCCTACTCAGTTCCTCCACCGCTTGTCCCAGCCCCTGCCCCCCTGACTCTTCCTCTTGCATTATCTCAGTCCTTCTTAAAGCTATTGACTGTCCTACATGTTACCACCGCCTCTGGCAGTGCATTCCAACTAGACACCACCCTGTCAGTGAAGTAGTGCCTCCTCATTTCCCTCTTGAAACATCCCCCTTCTAACCTTAGTCCGTGCCCCCTCGTCTCTCTCTCTTCCTCTCTTCCACTTCTCAGTTTAAACACCCCCTTTGGTGCTAGGTTTATTTACCCCCCTCCCGGTATTTAAATGCTTCAATCATATCCCCTCATACCTCCTCTCCTCCAGCGTGTACATGTTCAGCTCGTTCAGCCTAACTTCATATTCCTTTCCTTCCATCCCCTTTAACATTTTTGTTGCCCTCCTTTCCACCCCCTCCAGTAACTTTATATGTTTCCTCGTGTATGGCCTCCAGTATTGCACACAGTACTCCAGGTGTGGTCTGACCAATGATCTGCAGAGAGATAGGATCACATCCCTGTGTCTGGATGAGAACCCCCTTGCAATGCACCCCAGCATCCTGTCTGCCTTCACTGTTGCTCTCCTACACTGGGCTGAGTTGTTCATGCTCCCAGTTACCAACACCCCTAGGTCCTTCTCCTCCTCTGTGATCCCCAACCTCACCCCCCCCCAACCAATAGTCCCTCTTCTGGTTCTTAGGCCTGAAATGCATCACCTTACCCTTGTTTGCATTGAATCCTAGCTGCCACTCCACTGACCAAATCTCTAGTTTGGTTAGGTCCCCCTGCAGTTTTTCCCATCCATCCTCTTTGTCCACCACTGCCCCCAATTTAGTATCATCTGCCAACAGACTAACCATACTCCCCACTCTGTCTACTATATCAGAGATAAAGAGCCCAAATAGTACCGGGCCCAGCACTGACCTCTGCAGCACCCCATGTGTCACTGCTCTAGGTGCCGACAGCCCCCCTCACCACCACACTCTGCACCCTGCCCTGCAACCAGGTCTCTATCCATTTAGTCAGCTTTTTTCCAACCCCTACTGCTGTCATCTTCCCCCAGTCTCCCATGAGGCACTGTATCAAAGGTCTTACTGAAGTCCAAGTACAGGACATGTACCGCATGGCCCCTGTCCAACTCCCTTGTCACCCAGTCATAATACTCGATTAGGCTGGTTTGACAAGACCTCCCTGAGACGAACCCGTGTTGCTGCCCATCTTGGAGGCCATTACTCTCAAGGAATGCCACCAGCCTCTGCTTCAGTATCGCCTCCATAAGCTTACCTATTATGGATGTGAGACTGACTGTCCAATAATTTCCTGGCCCCTCCCTAGGTCCACTCTTGTGTATGGGCACCACATGGGCCACCCTCCAGTCCCGGGACGTACACCCCATTTTCAGGGAGGTGTTGAACAGATCTGCCAGTGGCTTAGCCAACAGCTCTGCCATCTCCCTCAGCACCCTGGGGTGGATGTCATCGGGACCTGGTGCCTTGTCCATCCTCACTGCCCTCGGTCCTTCTAGCACCCTAGTCCCTGTGATCACTTTGTCTGTCACCTCCTCACCCCTTTTCTCACCCCCCCCAGCCCATGCTGGTAGTGGACCATCCCTTTCCATAATGAAAACGGAGCAGAAGTACTCATTTAGAATTTCCACTTGCTCCTCTCCCTTTTATACCCAATCCACTCTCCGCTTTATCCTCACAATATGTTCCTTGCACTTCCTCTTTTCCCTGACATACCTTAAAAAGTAATTTTCCCCTTCCCTTTATGCCCTGTGCTAACCTTAATTCCATGGAGGCCTTAGCTTTTTTCACCCTCCTGGCCACCTCCCTTGAGCAACTCTCATAAGCCTCCTCATCCTCTCCCTTCCCTTTTCTCCTGTACTTCCAGTATGCAGCCCTCTATGCCCTCACACCTTGCAGCACTCCCTTGTTCAGCCAGCATGGTTTCTTGGCTCTACTCTTCTTACTCCTGGCCCTGGTGCAGACTACTGTGGCCTCTGTTAGCCCAGTCTTTATGACTCCCCACTTTTGTTCTGCATCCATCCCCGGCCTTATATCCTGGAGTCTCCCTCACAGTATTGCTCCCATCCTCCCAAAGTCCAGCCTACTAAAGTTCACCACCTTAGTGACTGTGCCTCCTGTCTCCCTCCCCAGCGCGAGAATGAGCCACACTGTTTGGTGGTGGCTACCCACTAGTGGGTCCTCCACCCTTACCTCCCTTACCACCTCCCCAATTGCCAGTACTAGGTCCAGAGTGCTATCAAGCCTTGCAGGACAACTTACCAATTGCATCAGAAGGCCGTTCTGGAATGCATCAACGAGCACCTGCTTCCTGGTACTACTAGTGGCAGGGGTGCTCCAGTCAACCCCTGGTAGGTTACAATCCCCCACTATCACCACACTCCCCCTTCTACAGACCCTCCTTATCTACTCTGCCAACTCCCCATCCAGTTCCCCGGATTGGGCTGGTGGTCTTTACACCATTCCCAGCCTCAGTTTTCTGCCCTTGGAGTCCAGATGTTGCACCCAAAGCGCCTCTGTCCTCTCCTCTTCTCCCGCATCCATTATGCATTTGGTCTCTTTACTCACATAGAGTGCAACACCCCCATTTCAACACCCTGGTCCCTGCTGTATATCCTGTATCTCAGGATTACCGAGTCCCAATCATGGTACTCTGTGGCCCAAGTCTCTGTCACTGCTGCAGTGTCCACCTTCCCCTCTGAAAGGAGCGCCTGAAGCTTTACAATTTTGTTCCCCAGGCTTCTTGCATTGAGAGAGACCACCTTCCACCTGTACCCCTCCTTCTCCTCACTCTTCTCCTTGGCCTGTGTCCCTCCTCCCGGTGGTCTGCACCCTTTCTCCTCATTATTCTTACCGGTTGGTGGTGCCTTCTGTATTACACTCAGGCCACTCTGCCCACCCCCTCCTAGGGTTACTATGCCTCTGCCTTTACCTACATCTAGGGGGGGTGAGCTCATTAGGCTCCCCTGTCCAGACCTTTCTACCAACCTCAGTCTTTGGCCATCCCCCCCCACTAGTTTAAATCCACATTAGTAGAGATATACCCCTCTAATCCCGCCTTTAATACTCCCATCCCTTCCTTGCTCAAGTGTAGTCTGTCCACTATGTACAAGTCACTATTCCCCCGACCCTGCCCCAGTTAGTCACTAATCCATAATTTTTGGTGTGGCACCAATCCCTCAGCCACTCATTGAACTCCTCGATCCTACCCTTCCTCCCCATGCTTGCACATCGTACTGGGAGTACCTCTGAGAATGCCACCGACTCCCCCACGCTCTCACACTGCCTGCCCAACTCCTAGAACCTCCCCCTCATGACTTCCACAGTCTCCCAGCCAAGTAATTTGTGCCCACATGCAACAGTAAATGAGGTTTCTTCCTCCCCCTCACTGCACATTTGAGCAGTGCCTGCCCCTCCTGCAGTCAACACAGGGATAGCTTCAACCCAAATACATCTGTGCCTTTCCCCCCTTCTGCCCCATCTCAGCCCTTTCAGTATAGAATCCCCAAGGATAAGCACCTCCCCGTCCCTTACCCCCTTTCCCTTCTAATGCCCGTTCCACCACCCCAATATTCATTCTTCCCTTCCCCTTACCCCCACCAGCTGTACCTTCTGTGACTTCTGTATCTGCACCCCCTACTTCTGCCTCACCTCTTTTCTCTGCCTTATTCCTCCCATCCCCTTTGAACCCCTTCCCAGCCTGATTACTTCCTACTGGGCTTCCCATGTTGACCTCCTCATCTCCCTTGCTAATTTCCAACTCATCTCCTATCACCGTTGTTGTTGATTTTGAGGCCCCATTCCCTTTGAGCACGATAGTGATGGCCCTCCCATCCATCCCCTTCCCATAGCCTTCTCTCCTCCAGTCACCACTCCTTCCTTACTAGCCCCCCCTTCTACCCTTTCATCCTCACTATCTCGTCCCCTATCTGTTGCCATCGCTCTCATGCCCCACTTGTCCTCCCCCCTTCAGTATGTTCCTGCTCCCCTCGCTCCCATAGCAGAGGTTAAAATCTATTCCTAGTCGATACCCCTCCTACATTTCTTCCCTTTGGTTCCCCTACTTGTTCCCTCCATTGCCCCAGTCCTCCCTACCCACAGCCATCTGCTCTCTCCCCTGGTACTCCTTGAGGTCTCTTCCTTCCCCATCAGGAGGCCCCTCCTCATCTCAGGCACCCCTCCTTCTCCTCTCTTTTCTGCTAGTGTCTCTGATACTGGGGTCAGTTTCAGTCCTAGTTGTTCTTCTCCATCCCCCTTGTCATCCCCTATTCCCCCCCATCCAGGATTCCTACCAGACTCATCTGCCCTGCCACTTAGACTCCTCCCTAACCTCCACAGTTCCTCCCTCAAACTAGCCAGTTGTCTACAGAGCATACACCCCCCCATCCTCCAAGCCCAGTCCAGGATCATCGTGGACCCACACCCTGTACACCCCACCACCCTTCCAAAGATGCCCGCCCTATTGACATGCAGCACCTACCCCATTTTGGCCCCCATCTTATTTTATTTGTTTATTAAAATCTAGGAATTACAATACCTTTGAGCTATGGCTCTTTTGCAAAGTTTCCACGTCAGGAGAGTACAAACATGTTAAACAAAACAAGCAACATTTATGAAAACAGGCATAAAACAGTATTCAAACAGTTCAGGTACGGCATCATAGTAATAATAAACATGAGTAACACATTTGGGGTCATTGCAAGAATTTAGAGGGAAACAAGGGTGAAGGGAGAGAGGAGAAAGGAGTGGCAGACGAAAAGAGACTAGTGCCGCTCACGGCTTTGTCAAGTGATCAGGAAGGGGAGATTGAGCAGAATGTGGAGAGGGTAAATTAGTGGAAGCAGTCACAAGAGCTGGAGGCTGTGAGATGAAGATGGAGTCTAGTTTTGAATAATCCCAGAGAGGCGGAGGTGGTGCTGTAAGTGCGGAGGGCATTAAACCAGCTGGGTGCACGGTGGGTAAAGGATCTTTGGCCCTGAGTGGTGCGGCACCAGGGGATCTGTAGAAGCTGACGTTCAGACCTTCTGGTATTACGAGGGTTGATGTTAGGGCACAGGAGGTCTTGGATATAAGGTGGAGTAAGGCCCAAGGTAGATTTTTTCGCCATCAGGCAGGTAAGGTACTTTATGCGATTGGAGAGTTGTAACCATTTCTTTTGAGCATAGAGCTCACATGTATGAGTGCGTCATTGGGCTCCAGTGAGCAGCTGACAGGCCTTGTTAAGGGAGGTCGTTATGCGACTGAGGGTGGTGGTTGAGGCAGAGCCATAGATAATTAGGCTATAAGTCTATGACAGAGAAGACAGAGCTTTGGATAGCAGTCTTCAGTGCAGGGCTCTTACTCCCATTTTCTGTACCCTACTACAACTGTTAGGGCCCTATTAACTCAAATTCCTGGTTTCCCCACATTAGTCCCCCTACTGCCGCCTTGCCGACTGGGTTAATTCAGTCTAGAATCTCATCCGTTAGATACTGTATTACTGTAGCAATCCTAAAGCCTCCTTGTCTGTTTGTTACCCCTCTTACCATACTTTTTGCTCTCAGCCCTCATAGTTTCACTTAGCCCAGTTAGAAATCATATTGCACTCCAAGTATTACTCAGCTCAGTTAGAGAAATAAACAGAACAAATAAATATGTATTATTACAGCAATCCTAACAGTATAGCTCAGTACTTAGCTCAGTGAGAGAAATAAACGGAGCAACTCAATCTGTATTATTACAGCAATTGTAAAAGTATCCAGTCGTTGCTTTGTGTCCACCCCAGAGACCCTGCTATAATATAGGACCACACAGGACCCTGGGCAGGTGGGTGTGCTACTCTAAAGTCCCGACAAAGCCCCATTGAGCTCACTCACTCCCCCTCTCTCACTCGCTCGTTTTGTTTCTCCCGGCACTACATGCTGCCCTTTTTGTACTTGGCTTCTGCCTGGGTTGGCACCTTTTTCTGCCCACAAAGAAATCCACAGCAGTCCCGACAGAGCTCCGTTGAGCTCACTCACTCCCACTCTCTCACTTGCTCGTTCTGTTTCTCCCAGCGCTGCAGGCTGTCCTTTTGTACTGGGCTCCTGCCTGTGTTGGCACCTTTTTCTGCCCACAAAGAAATCTGCAGAGTCCCAGCAGAGCTCTGTTGAGCTCGCTCACTCCCCTCTCTCCTTGCTCGTCTATTTCTCCTGGTGCTGCAGGCTGCCCTTTTGTACTGGGCTCCTGCCTGCATTGGCACCTTTTGCTGTCCACAAAGAAATCCACAGCAGTCCCGACAGAGTTCCATTGAGCTTGCTCACTCCCCTTGTCTCACTCACTCATTCTGTTTCTCCCAGCGCTGCAGGCTGCCTGCATTGGCACCTTTTCTGCCCACAAAGAAATCCATAGCAGTCCCGACAGAGCTCCGTTGAGCTCGCTCACTCCCCCTCTCTCACTCACTTGTTCTGTTTCTCCCAGCATTGCAGGCTGCCCTTTTGTACTGGGCTCCTGCCTGCATTGGTGCCTTTTTCTGCCCACAAAGAAATCCATAGCAGTCCCGACAGAGTCCGCTGAGCCTCGCTCACTCCCCCTCTCTCACTCGCTAGTTCTGTTTCTCCCAGCACTGCAGGCTGCCCTTTTGTACTGGGCTCCTGCCTGCATTGGCACCTTTTTCTGCCCACAAAGAAATCCACAGCAGTCCTGAGAGAGGTTCATTGAGCTCGCTCACTCCCCCCTCTCACTCGCTTGTTGTTAATCTGTCCCAAACACTGATTCCCTGCTGCAGCTGCGCTATTCTATGCCGGAAGTGTGAAAACACATTTTGACTAGGATGTGAACAATGACAGCTGTACTGTTCATAAGGAGGCATGAAAAAATGCCAGTGTTGAAAATCTGGCGTGAAAATATTGCAAATTTGTGAAGTTACAAGGGTGCTTGGAAACTGCGCAATGCATGCTAGTAACACAGTCATTTTATGGACTTTTGTCACCAAATTTTCAACATAGGCATTTTAGGATCTCTGTTTATGAACAGTGTCACTGTCATTTTCTCAATCTGTCCCTAAAACTGATTTCCCACAGCAACCGTGCTGTTCTACACCTGAAGTGCGAAAACACATTTCGGTCAGCATGTGTAAAATGACAGCTATACTGTTCAAAAGGAGGTGTAGAAAAATGCCAATGTTGAAAATCTGGAGTGAAAATATTACAAATTCACAAAGTTACGAGCGTAAGTGAAAACTGCGCTACACAGGCTCGTAAAACAGTCATTTTGTTGGATTTATTTCACCAAATTTGCAACATAAGCTTTTTGAGAGCCCACCTCATGAACAGTGGCGCTATGGTTTTATTAATCCTTCCCAAAAGGTGATTCCACAAAGTGACCGTGAAATCATCTTTCAGGATGGAATAACGCCATGTCAGTGTCTGAATTCATGAGGAGGGATCCCAATAACCACGTGATGAAAATGTGGTGCCAAAATTCCCAAAAATGCCCGAGATATGCACCAAAGTTATAAAACCCCTATTTATGCCATTATACAGCTTATCGACATTTCTTCAGTTTGCGGTCAGCTTTGAAGAGTGCAGACGTGTTCCTGGTCCACCGAAGATCGTCACACTAGGCTCTGGAGGTAAGTATGGGGTGAGGGTGTGTGTGGGGAGGCAGGATACGCAGAGGGAGGGCACAGGTTGGGGGAGGGGCCACCGGACTCAACGAGGGATCATTTTCTGTTTTACAGGTTTAAAAAAAAAGAAAAACATCTCGGGAAGTTTTTTTTTTTTTTTACAGAGATATTTGGCACGCTGGGGTGAGCTCCCAGCATGCCACCTGAGTGTTTTGGGAGGGGGCTGTAGCCGACAGGGGATTAGGCACCCTCATTGGCACATTCTGAGTGGGGTAGTGAGCTGAGGGGATTGGGTCCCCCTCAGCACACAACAAACTGGGGAGGGACATTATGACAATAGGGAGTGGGCTCCTGTCGGACAATTGAACTGGGAAGGGGACTGACACCAATGAGTTGGTCCCCGTTGGCAAAAAAAGACTGTTGGGGAAGGGGCACATGATGCTGAGGGATGGGCACCCCTCAGCACACAACAGAAACTAGGGGGTGGGGACATTATGCCAATGGTGACTGGGCTCCCCGTCAGCAAATGAAGGGGGTTGGGGGCATGCTGACAGGGGGATTGGGCTCCCCTATCAGCTCTGAGGCAGCTGCATAGAGCCGCCATGTTTCTCGTACTGTTACATCAGGCGAGGTACTGTCCTGCAGTGATGGGTCACTCCCTCATTGCAGCAGAATTGCTGATGCTGCAATGACTAGGCGGCCCCTCATCACAGTGGCCAAATCATTTCAAGTTGGTGGCACTTCTGCAGAACCAGTGTCATCAGGACACTGGGCCTGCATTGGGTGCACACTACCAAGCCCACAAATGCAGTGCTGGCAGTGGCTGCCACACTGCCGCATCTCCACAACCTGCTTCTCTCCTAAGCTGACGCATAATGTTTCTTGCGCATGCGCGCAAGCAAACATACAAAGAGGTGAACTGCGCCTTACGGAAACAGTGCATCTTTTAATCGAAGACACTGTACCTTCGAGGGGCTGGATGGCTCAGAAAGATGGTAAGGACCCTTTTCCCTCCAAGCCACTGTGCTGAATCTTGTCCAGGTCAGTAGTTGCTGAAAACTATTAGCCTCCTATGGAAAATCTTTATAAATTACTACATATGCTCACATATAAGTCCAATTTTTGATGCTGAGAATAGCCCACAAGAAAGGGGCCTCAACTTATCTGCAAGGTTGACAAATCTGAGGGGTTTACAAGGTTCACCATTTTTTCTCTCTGTAACCTGATTTTGTGTCCAGTTCTGGCCGCAAGGACAGGTTCTGTATCTGATGTTGGTCACAAAGCAAAATTTTCCATCCAATTTGGGCAGCAAAATAATGTCTGTAATTTGGTTAAGAGTGACAAGATAAAAATCAGCTTATATGTGAGGCTGACTTATATAGGTGAGTATATACAGTAGTACTGTATATGTTTGTACAGCATATTTATTAAGCCCTGCATATAAAGTGGGTAGTGTGGCATGACTAACCTAGAGTTCCTTCTGACATTAAGGGAACAGAACATAATTTATTTTTGGTAGATGTCGGCAATGTTCCTATTTTCAGAAATAATATTCATACCTCTAAATGATCCTTATTTAACTATGCCTGAATAAAAAAGTGATGTAAAACTGTATTTTGCATTGTTTTACTGTTATGGGCAGCGTTCTGTTTCATTTCTCTTCCAATGACAGATCTGTTCAATTCCTCCCTCCAATCAGCATGTTTCCCTCTAGACTGGAGGATGGCATATATTGTGCCCCTCCACAAGAGCGAACCTTGGGATGAGCCGGGGAATTATAGACCGGTCAGCCTGACATCCACAGTTGGAAAAATGATGGAGGCCATCCTAAAAGAATGGATGGTGGAGTTCCTGGAGGTAAATGGTATTCAGGATGACAACCAACATGAGTTTGTCCAGGGGAAATCGTGTCAAACCAACCTAGTCAAATTTTTCGACTGGGTGACAAGATCCCTGGATGGGGGAAAGCCTGTTGTATGTTCTGTATTTGCACTTCAGCAAGGCTTTCAATTCAGTCCCATATGGAAGGTTGATTTGGAAATTGAGGTAACTGGGGGGGGGTACATTAGTGGGCTAGGTGGCAAACAGGCTTAAAAATAGACAGCAGAGGATGGTGGTAGGAGGTGAAGCCTCGTTGCCCAGAGGGGTCATCAGCGGGGCCCTGCAAGGTTCAATGTTGGGCCCTATCCTTTTCAATGTGTTCATTGCAGACATCAGGGAGGGAACTGGGAGTAGAATGAGCCTGTTCGCTGATGACTCCAAACTGAGGTCTGAGGTGGACAGCGAGGAAGGTAGGAAGACACTTCAGGAAGATTTGGTGAGGCTGAAGAACTGGGCACACACATGGCAGTTGGGGTTTAATGCACATAAGTGTAGCGTCCTGCATCTGGGTGTTAGGAACTATGGGTATAGCTACCACTTGGGGGGAGTATGGCAGACTGTCACTACAATGGAGAAGGATCTGGGGGTGATGATCGACGCCAGATGGAACGATTCAGAGCAGTGCAGGACAGCAGCTGCTAAAGCAAATAAAATGCTTGAGTGTATAGCCAGCAGGATGACATCTAGGAGCAGGGAGGTTATACTTCCCCTGTACTTCTCGCTGGTGAGGCCACACCTGGTGTATTGTGTGCAGTTCTGCTGCCCCCTCCTTAAGAGGAACATTGCACTATTGGAGAGGGTCCTGAGAAGGGCAACAATGGGGACAGACTTTGAGAGCTGAATATGTACTCCCTGGAATACAGAAGGGATGGGGGTATATGATAGAGACCTTCAAATATCTGAAGGGGAGTCAACAAAGGGAATACGGAGGGATTGTTCAAACTGAAGGGGGAGGGGAATGCGAGAGGTCATAGTCTAAAATTGGCAGGCGGTCAGTACAGAGGAGAGGTGAGGGAGCATTATTTCATGGAAAGGGTGGTGGCACCTGGGAATACGCTTCCTGATGACCTGATAAAAATGGATTATGTGGGAGATTTTAAGAGAGGTTGGCACAGGCCTAGGGGCCTGGTACAGGTTGGTGATAAGGTGAGCATCAGGGGTACACAGGGAGGGGTGTGTGGGAGGAAAGGGGTAAACAAGGAAGGTAAAGCAGCTACTGTCCCGCACCAGTAAGCTGTGTCGGGCAGATGTGATAGACCGGTAGGCCTAATCTGCTGGCAACTATGTATGTATGTATGTACTGAACCTGTGAGCTGAAGTTTTAACTAAGTCATGGTTTGTGTACAGAACTATGAACATGCTTCTGACAGGTCAACAGCTCATTCTTATCATTCTGTACAAAAACCATGACATAGTAAAAACTCCAAATTATTGATTTCATGAAGACAGCTACCATGTACTGGTTCCGTGAAGAAAAATGCCATATGCAGAATGTTCTCCATAAAAAGACAACAAATTGAAACATATAGAATAAATATCCCCTCTGTGTTAAGAATGAGCAGATTCTCAACAACGAGTTAGATTGATGACATTAGCAGCACGAAAGTGAAGCTCGAGCGCCTTCTGATGTCACCAATCTAATAAGTGTTGACAAAGTGCAAATTCTTAACATGGATTTCGTTAGTTTGCATAATACAATTTAAGCATGTTTTACCATGACGGTAAACTAAGAGACTAGTTTCTGTTATCGACAGCCTATGTATGTTGAGCTGTGAATTGTAACTGCCTATTTTGAATGCTTCCTCGTTAGACTGCTGGGTTGGGGGTAGCTCAACTCACACTCCGTTGACACACTGTACCGGAAACATGAATCTGATTGGTAAAACCATGAAAACTTTTTCTTCACGTTCCAAAGTGTTAAGAACAATGGATGATGCTACTTGACTTGACATGTCAAAACATGAAGAGCAGCTTTTCAGAAACTCCAGTAACACATGCTTACAGTGTATTATACAGTTTTTCACATCAGTGTTTATTCAGGTACAGTTAAAGAGCTGCTGATAGATTTCTCCTCTTCTTTATTATTGAGGAAATTCAAAGAAAAACAGAATCTTTCTCCCATAGAGTGCATTCTGCCCTGAACTGAGGACATTCAAAGAAAAATGGGGGGAGGCGGGTTTGATTCACAAATGTACGAAGAATCCTGCAAGCCCCGAGTGTGCCGAACCTCTGCCACACGGGACTTGTGGCATTCTCCAGACAGCGATCAAGATTCTCGATACCATGCACCGACTGCTGCAAGTTAGACCAGCTTTTTCTGGTTTAATTTTCTGCAGTCTCGGCTACAATTTTTATGGGGCTTGCGCCAAATATTTGGTGCAAGTTGCCATACAGTAGGGAAAGTGATACAGCTGCACCTGATTTCTTCAATTGGGCGCACTTTGTGGTGAAGTGTTTGGCACAGCTGTGCCAAAAACTGGGTTTGCCACAGGACTTGACACAAGAGCTGCATCACCATTTGTAAATTGGGCCAGGATCTTTATCCGTTAGAGTGCATCTGCCCTGACAACTTATTCCCTACTTGAAATCTGAATCCTCTATTGGGACATCACAATCTGTTGTCACAGGTATAATTGTGAGGCCACAAGCAGAGTATTT
This sequence comes from Neoceratodus forsteri, assembly GCA_016271365.2. Lineage (NCBI taxonomy): Eukaryota > Metazoa > Chordata > Ceratodontiformes > Ceratodontidae > Neoceratodus > Neoceratodus forsteri. The sequence goes on from CM028130.1 coordinate 199,634,859, forward strand.
TGATATCAGGTGAAGAATATGCAGTAGGAGTTGGTGAACTCTCAAGAAACAAAGATGACCTCAGTAATAACCAAACATTTGTCAATGCTGAATGTTTGCCACTGGTATTGCTTTTGTACCAGTTTTTCAAATTTTTATCCTAAATTTTCAACAATCTTTTTATAACCACTCCTGAGAATGACAGGTGTAATTTATAAAACAAGCATTTGTCAATGCCGAAAGTTGTCGCGCTGGCATTGGCTTTGGTAGTGCAGTGCGGGAAAACATTTTGGGCAGAATGTGAAAAATGACAGCTGTACAGTTCATAAGGAGGTGTAAAAAATGCCAGTGTTGAAAATGTGGCATGTAAATATTGCAAACCTGCAAAGTTACAAGGGTGCATGGGAAATGTGCAACGCATGCTTGTAACACAGTCATTTTATGGAAGTTTGGCACCAAATTTTCAATGTAGGCATTTTAGCACCTCTGCTCATGTACAGTGTCGCTGTTATTTCCTCAAACTGTCCCAAAAAGTGATTTCGTACAGCGACCGCGCTATTCTGCGCCGGACGTACGAAAACACATTTTGGGCAGGATATGTGAAATGACAGCTGTACTGTTCATCAAGAGGTGTGAAAAAATGGCAATGGTGAAAATCAGAGTGAAAATATTACAAATGCACGTTACGGTGTGCGTGCAAACTGCACAACGCACGCTCGTAACACAGTCATTTGTAGATATCATCGCAAATCTTCAACATAGGCATTTTGGGACCTCTGCTCATGAACAGTATCACTGTCATTTCATCCTCTGGCCCAAACACTGATTTCCCACAGCTGACCCGCTGTATGCGGTCACGGAAACACATTTAGCCAGGATGTGAAAAAATGACAGCTGTACTGTTCTGAAGGTGTATAAAAATGACAATGTTGAAAATCTGGCATGAAAATATTGCGGTCGCAAAGTTACGAGCCTGTGTAGCAGCTGCGCAACGTACGATCGTAAAACAGCCATTTTTTGGATTTTTCCACCAAATTTGCAACATAGGCTTTTTGAGAGCCCACCTCATGAACAGTGGCACTGTCATCTCATTAATCATTCTCGAAAATTGATTCCACGCAGTGACTGAGAAATCACCTTTCGGGACCGATTAACGATATGACAGTGCCAGAATTCATGAGAAGGGGTCCCAAAAAGCCTATGTTGAAAATTCAGTGTAAAAATTCCCAGAAATGCCCTGCAGATGTCTTCCTGGTTCACCGAAGATCATCGCGCCGGACTCCAGAGGTAAGTATAGGGTGGGGGGTGTGGGGAGGCTAGGTGCGCAGTGGGTGGGTGCGGGTTATGGTAGGGGGGTTGGAAGAGTATGAGGACCGTTTTCCTTTACAGGTTAAAAAAAAATAAAAAGACATCGGGGACCATTTTCGTTTTAATAGGTGCTTTGGCATGCTGGGGTGGGCTCCCAGCGTGCCACCTAATGTGTGTGTGGGTGTCTTTGTGTGAAGTTAGGCACCTCTGTCTGCAAACAAGGAAAGGGAGGGAGCAGGAGCCGAGGGATTAGGCACCCCCTTGGCAAGCAAAAACAAAGGGACACATTATGCCAGCGAAGTGGGCTCCCCATCGGCAAAATTCAAGGGAAGGGAGGGATACATGCCGGCCGGTTGGGCCCTCGTCGGGAAAAGAAAAACTGTTGGGCGCATGATGCCGGGGGATTGTGCACCCCTCGGCAATCAAAAGGGGTTACATGATGCCGACGGATTGGGTACCCTGTCGGCACACACAAAACGGGGGTGTTGACAGGCAACTGCGGCAGTCACTGCCACCATGTTGCCTTCACGTAGGGGGAGGTGTGTTGTGGTCATGCTGCATGAGAGCTTCGCTCTCATTGCAGTGGATTTTTTCTCTCATGTCTTCGCCTCATTAGCTAGGCAGGGTGTTGGCCCCTGCTGCTGGCTGATTGGGGAATGCAGGACACACCTACTGGTGCGTGCCCTGCATTCACCCAACAGTGACCATGCCTCCAAATCTGCACTACCGCAAGATGTTGTCTGTGCAAGCGCACCAACATAACAATGGCTAAAACATCATTTTGCACCAGAAGTGTTACAAAACATTGGGCCCTATGCACGATCCCGCAGAGTGGCTACGCACCACATAAATGCAGCAAATAGCCACGCCACACTCATTGTGCCCCCCAGTGTCAGATGCGCCACTGGGGTTCACAACCTAACACACCCAGTTCCCTGATTCGTGAACCGAGACCGCATGGGGGCCAGGCTGGGGACATGCCCACCCTACGCACCATGCACAACTGCACGTAGTGCTGACCACAGGGGTACAGAGAGGGGTACAGGATATGCCAGGGATAACCCTGCCATGAGCCACCTACGCACCCCACGCACACACACTAGTGCCACCCGGTCTGGGCAGATGGCCCACGTAGCCATCACTGGGTCCACTGCAGACATCCCCTATGGCCGCCCATCATCACGCACCCCAGCACAAGGTCATGGACTTGTTCCCATTGGTTGTCCCCCCCAAGTCATGCTGCAAATGCCCACAGACCTCTGTGCAATGTCCGCCCTGCCATGACCTCCCACCAACCACCCACAGCACTGCACACTCACCCACCCCCAGCGCCCGTACCTGTGATACAGTGCCACTCCTGAGATGGCCAGCGGCACTGCCCTCCATTTACTGCCATGGCTACTGGATGTCTGATGTATGCAGGGGCACAGAGCCGATGCATGCCCAAGTGTTTCAGATGGCTGGTGGTCGTGGAGGTGTGCGGAGGCCAGTGCTGCTGGCCATATCGGAATCAGCACTGTATCACAGGTACAGTCACGAGGGGGGGCTGAGGGGTGCCATAGGGAGGGGGGACACAGGGGACACCAGCAGTTCCAATTGCTGTGGTACTGGGATAGGGTATGGGCAGCTGCATACAGGGGCATCTGGTGGGGTGGCTCGCATGCCTCTCCAGGGTGTGGGTCAGCTGTGTGGTGGGGGGGCCTTCCAAAGTCTGGCACAGGGGCATTGGCATGCGGGTCTGGGTGCCTGCAGTAGGCATTCACACACCTGGATCCGTGCCACACCACAGAAAGGATCTCCTTTCAGCCAGGTCGGGCATTCTGATTGGATGCCCTCCTTGGACCGCAACTCCTCCCCCGGCTGCCCTGCGGACTCCTGTGTGCTGGGGGGGCAGGCCAGCAGACAGGTGCACATCTGTTGTGCAGACCCTGGCATGCACACCTGTCTGTAGGTGTGGACCTACAGCAGGTGGTACTTCCCACCCATTCATGGATAGGGCCCATTATGTGTAGGATTTGAGAAATGACAGCTGCCACATTCCTGAGGTGGTGTCAAAAAACGGCTATGTTGAAAAGTTGGTGTCATAATGTGGAAAATTACCACAATCACATGCGTGTGTTGAAAAATTGCAACTTAGACTCATAACTTTTTTGTTTTCTCATATTTTTATCCCAGCTTTTCAACATAGCCTTCTTATGACCCCACATAGCCTCCTTAGGAGCCCACCTCATGAACAAGGGTGGAGAACATTTTCAAATCCTGCCCTAAAGGTGATTTTGTGCCACATGTGCAAAAACACATTTTGGCCAGGATTTGCAAAATGACAGCTGTCACATTCATGAGGTGCTGTGAATAAATGGCTATGCTGAAAGTTTGGGGTCAAAATATCGATAATTATCAAAGTTATGACCCTGTGTTGCAAATTTCAATGTAGGCTCATAACTTTGTTGTTTTTTAATATTTTTATGCCAAATTTTCATCATAGCCTTCTTATGACCCTACCTCATGAACAAGGGTAAAGAAAATGTTCAACTCCTGCCTGAAAGGTGATTTCATGCAATGACCGTGAAATCTCCTTTCAGGACAGATTAGCCATTGTTCATTAGATGGGATCCAACAAAAAGCATGTTGAAAATTTTGGGCAAAAATATAAAAAAATGGCTAAGTTAAAAATCCCATTGAAATACATTGAACTGCATACCTGATTTGATTTCCTCAGTTCGCGGCCCAGCTTTGAAGAGTGAAGACATATCTGCGGTCCAGAGAGGATTACCACATTGGAGCCCCAGTGAGTAAGTGAGGGCTTGTTATTAGGCCCACTAATGCTGGCTGCAGTCTCACATAAAAAGCCAAATATTGACTGGACATGAAGTCTGAACTACCCTGTCACATAAATGGTGATCCAACCATGACTGGGCGGAGGCACATTGGTGAGGCAGTATAGGGAAGCATGCTTTGTGATCATCCACATTGAATCTGATGTGGCTTAACTGAAGGTTTCACAGTACAACTGACTGTAATTTGGCACATCTTCATACACTTGTGAGACCCCACCTGGAATACTGTGTCCAGTTCTGGAGGCTGCACCTCTGCAGGACATTGACCAAAATGGTGCAGGGTTCGCACAGGAAGCCATATGAGGAGAGGCTGTAGGATCTCAACATGTGCTCCCTGAAGGAGAGGTGAGTGAGATGGGACATGATTAAAACTTGTAAGTACCTCACAGGCATGAACAAGGTGCAGGTGTGGAGTCTCTTTCAGAGGAGGAAAAGCACCAGAACAGGGGGACATGCAATGAAGCGGGGGGTTAAGAGAGATGTGAGGAAATACTTCTTCACAGAAAGGGTGGTAGAAACCTGGAACAGCCTGCCAGAAGAGATGGTGGGGTGAAAACAGTGGAGAGCTTTAAACATCCATGGGATAGACATACAGGTATAAGAAGTAAGGTAAAATGAGACGGGAATGACTCCGGTGATCAAATAGGGTCAAAGGTGTTGGAATAGGCAGAGAAAACAGGGCAGACTGGATGGACCTACTGGTCCTTTTCTACTGGCAAATGCTATATTTCTATACAAATTAAACATCAAAATGCTTTGCAGTAAAATTAAAAACAAAAATTAAAAGAAAACAACAGGACAGAATTATACAAAGCTAAAATGTAAACAATAAATAATTACTGGTGACATGATTTAACAACTGGATTACCAGTCTCTTCAAACACCGTAACAACTGGAGTTCAGGTCATTATGCTCCCAAAAGCCATAATAACCCCAAATCTGGCTATTACAGCATTCCAAACATCTTTCTTTTTCCAACTGGCTGTAGCATGACCGAGCGGTGTTCGGAGTTGTAATCAATATTCTTCAGATTTTTCAGAACCAGCACTGCTTAGTATAAAAAAACATGTTAGGTTTCTTTTCCTACCTCAGTTTTTTTAGTTTGCTAACAAAGAAGCTGCCGAGTGTAGACCGAGGCGAGCAAGTGACTCAGCGGCTTTGATGCAAGAGTTAGCGAGTGTAGCTATAGCAATGCTAGCTTACGCTTGCATTGACTCTTCTGAAGCTGCTGAGTCACTTGCACGCCTCGCTCTACACTCGGCAGCTTCTTTGTCAGCAAACTAAAAAAAACTGAGGTAGGGACAGAAACCTAATGTTTTTTATACTAAACAGTGCTATTTGTGAAAAATTTGAACATTATTGCTTATAGTACTGAACACCACTCGATCCCACTACAACAAGCAGGAAAAGTGCAGGCAACTAAAACTTGAAGAAATCCAGGCACCAGCAATTATAAAAGATAAAGAATAGGCAGGTGTGTATTTGTGGATTTTTATTTTTGCATACCCTCGGTGTGCGATGACCACATAAACCTTGGATGTGCAAAACAAATCCATAATACACACCTGCCTATACATTATTCTCTATATAATGCATACAGTGTCTGTCAGTGACACAGAGGATAATATAAATTATACCATGGTGTAAATCCAAAGACGTGAATCTGACAATCTGATTGGTTGGCTGCCACCTTTCTAGAATGATAAATCCTCCAGTGTACCCACTGGAAGAGGTGCTAGCCAACCCAAAACCTGTGCCATGCTTAAAAAATCACTCCAATGGCAAAACAATAAAAAGACTGCCACCATTTGCTTTTGCCACTTACCTGACAGAGCCCCGGGAAATTCAAACAAAATGAACATCGCTTTCCATCTAACACATACGGATAAGCTAGAAACGATATTCAGTATCCAAAACGAGCCATCCAACACTAAAATCTTACCTCCACATACAGCTATAGATCCTCTGTCGGCACCACAACTCAGACACCCGCTTCAAGCACGCCGCAGTAAACAACGACGCCACAGCTCAAGTCAGCCCGGGCACTCATGACCAACTGCCGGCCACTCTTCACAGGCAGTCTCCTGATTACTTTTATAGGCATAACAATATATACAATAATTTAACAAAAATGTGTAAAAACCAAAACTAAATAAATAAAAAATATTTACTATTGCATAATAGCAATATACCCCTCCAAGGAGTGGGTATATGGGTGGATTTACCACTTCTGATGTGGGTAAGTCATTCGGCTACACCTAGTGACCAAACCGCACCAGCTGTGGTAAATCCACCCATATACCCACTCCCTGATGGGGTATATTGGTTAAGTATTGGTGGCCACACACAACAAGTGTATGTGCATCAAGAGGCTTCTATGGCAACCAGGAACCTAAACAGTGAAGCTTGAGAGGTTCCCTGGTTGCCACAGAAAACTCAAGACATCTTTTGCTTTTTTTTCTGAAATAAGGAACATGGTCACTCATCTGCTGCTTTCCATGAGCCAGCTATTATGTACCTTCGAGAAGCAATTCTTCCATACACTAAATTCCCTTTAATAAACATTTACTATTCTAATTATAGATAGAGAAAGCTCTCCTGACCAACTGGAGTACTCCATTCCTCTGTGTGTGAGATAATGTTATTCTGTGAAGAGTGTCTGATGCGCAGCTGTCTTACAAACGGGCATATTCAGGAAAGTTTTTTTTTATTTTAATATATTATTGATCAATCTCGATTAACAATATATTAATACTGCTGCTGAGACCACTCTTACAGTAGTAGACGTGGTCTCACTTACATCCTATTCCTTAGGGTATCACAACAGATTACCTTCAATTTGCGGTTCTCACTCCCTAACAATGTATGTGAGATGACTCTTATAACCATAAGAGTGGTCTCAGCAGGGTTATTAACATACAAACCAGACCACCATGGGCCAACATGCTAGTGCAATCTGATGGTAAAGGCCAGTTTTAAAAGTGTTGTTATTTTCTGGAATTTAAATCCAGATTTTCTGGCTCATGACCATGTGCTCTGATCATTATGCTACACTGGCTCCTGTTCTGCAGTATTGCAGTTAGACACGTATACCACATCCCTTCCCTGTTCTAGGGGGATGGGTGTTGTTACTGTACTCAAGAGAACTAGGAGGAGCCCATATCAGTAGAACTGGCAGTTAGAGAGTTAAAGAACTGCTGCACTGCCTAAAACTAATATTAGGTTTTAAAAGCAGCCAACCATTACCTTTTATATGTGAGGTACTTTTTCTTTTCCCTTTGTTTAACGAGAAGATTGTTTACCTGATGTTAGTAGCTGTGATGTGTGAACAGCTCTTAGCCTGGCAGTTGACATTTCTTGACCTACTGCTCCCCTCCACATCATCAGTATTGTGACCTCACTGACTGCGACATCACTGCTACTTAGGAACAGCAAGTGAGTGACTGCCAGGTCATTTACCTGTGATGTCACTGTAAGTGAGATCATTATGCTGATAATGTAGTGTGGGGAAAATCTGTGAGTTGAAGAGGTGGGGGCGAAGGTTGGAAAGACACTGGCGGAAAACTCACCTGGAGGAGGACAGACTTAGATTGATGGATCATTATAAGACCATCAATTAGCAATTTCTCATAAGAAGGCAGAGTTCCTCTCCAGGGAAATTGCTATGGTGAAGAACAGGCCAGCCCAGCTTTTCCAGACTGTGGACAGACTGTGCATTGCAGCCTGTCTTCACTCTGGTCGAGCGTTGTCACAAGTGCAGTGTGAGGAGTTTGCAGAGTGCTTACGAACATAGGAAATTTGCCAATAGATAAAGGCCTAGAGGTCTATCAAGTCTGCTCGAATGTGCAGCTAGCACCCCTTATTCTGCAGCTGCCCCTCCCTTCCACCCTTCCCCTTCATTAACCCTCCCCCTTGTCCTGTCCCATCCTCATTTGAAGCAGTCCACTGTTCTACTGCATACCACTTCTGCAGGTAACGCATTCCACCCAGCCACCACCTCTCTGTAAAAAGTGTCTCCTCATCTCCCTCCTGAACCTTCCTCGCTCCAGTCTCATATCATGGCCCTGGTGGCCCTCCCTCCCTTACTTTGAACAGCCCCTCTGTACCCATCTTGTTTATTCCTTTCATGTATTTAAAGGTTTCAATCATGTCACCCTGCTCTCCTCTCCTCCAGTGAGTACATGTTCAACTCCTTCAACCTCCTCTTGTATGATAAGTCCCCAGCCCCTTGATCATCTTTGTCGCTCCTGCTGCACCCTCCAGTAACTTAATGTCCCTCTTCAGATCACGGACACCAGTACTGTCAGCAGTACTCAGGTGTGGTCTAACTAATGACCTATACAGTGGCAGAATCACCTCCTCCCTCCTCGAGGATATACCCCTTGCAATACAACCCAGCATTTTGTTGGCCTTTGCAGCTGCCTTCCTACATTGTGCCGAGATGTTCATTGACCCTGTAATGAGCACACCCAGATCCTTCTCCTCCTCTGTCTGGGCTAGCTGCACTCCCCCTAGCTGGTAACTCCTCCCTGAGTTCTTCATCCCAAAATGCAGCACCTTGCACTTTTTGGCATTAAAGCCCAGTTGCCAGGTGTCTGACCAGGTTTCAAGCTTTGCCAGATCATCCTGCAACCCCTGCCATCCCCAAGGTCATCCACCACCACGCCTACCTTGGTATCATCAGCAAACAGAATGATCTTGCTCTTGATGTCCCATGATATGTCTGCAATGAATATCCCAAACAACACTGGTCCCAACACTGAGCCCTGTGGAACACCGCTCGTCACTGCCCTTGGGTGTGAGAGCTCCCCACCCACCACCACCCTCTGTTGCCTTCCCTGCAGCCAGTTTCCTACCCATCTCACCAGCTTTGCACCCGCCCTGTGCCTACTAACTTCCTTCCCAGCCTTCCATGTGGCACTGAGTCGAATGCTTTACTGAAGTCCAGATACAGGACATCCACTGCATGGCCCCTGTCCAGTTGCCTAGTTACCCAGTCATAGAACTCGACCAGGTTGGTTTGGCAGGATCTGCCACGTATGAAGCCATGCTGTCTGCTGTCCTGTAGTCCTTTAGCCTCTAGGAGGGCCACCAGCCTCTCTTTCAGGATAGTCTCCATTAGCTTACCCACGATGGATGTGAGGCTCACTGGTCTGTAGTTTCCGGTTCATCCTTGGGGCCACTCTTGTGGAGGGCACCACATGAGCCATCCTCCAGTCCTGAGGTACAACCTGAATGTAGTGAGGCATTAAATAGGTCTGCCAAAGGTCCTGCAAGGACCTCTGCCAGCTTATTCAGTACCCTGGGTGGATGCCATCTGGGTCTGGTGCCTTGTCCACCCTCAGCGCCTTCAAACCCTCTCGAACTCTGCTCTCCATGATTTCCCCATCTGTCACCACTTCCCCCCCTGCTTCTGCCATTTCTCCCACCTTGGGTGTCATCCCCCTCTTCTCTTTAGTAAATACTGAGTAGAAGTATTGATCAATTGGGTGGTACTAATACTCGACAGATCTGGTCCATCTTTAGCCAACCGGTAGTCGTGGACATAGTTTGGATCATCTAGACTCTGCGGCCAACCTACTGTAGTTTGGATCCAGGCCCTACACACCTACTAGTTGGGTGTGTAGAGGTCATTGGTCCAGTCCTTGCTGGGATAGTGGGGGGTTTCACTGGAGAGAGGGATCTTTGCAGACCACCTTAAAGGAGGCTGTAGTATGCCCCCTTTAAAAAACCTCCCTTGACCCCGACTGCCCAGCTAACTACAGACCGATCTTGAACTTACCCTTTGTAGGGAAAGTTATTGAGAAGGTGGTCACTCTGCAGCTGGAAGACCATTTAACCAACCACAGTGTCTATGACCCTCTCCAGTCTGGCTTCAGAAAAAGGCATAGCACCAAAACAGTCCTGGTACAGGTACTTAATGACCTTCTGATGGCGAGAGATCAGAGAACCCAGTCCATCTTGGTTCTCCTTGATCTCTCAGCAGCATTTGACACCATGGATCATGGAGTACTGCTTGAGCACCTGTGGTTTTTCTGTGGACTGAGAGGGGCGGCCCTCAGTTGGTTTCAATCTTTCCTCGAGGGTAGGTCCCAGAGAGTGGTGTCAGGGATTTATTCCTCGGTCCCTCATGGGTTGCCTTGCGGGGTTCCACAGGGCTCAGTGGTCTCCCCCATTTTATTCGCAGTGTATATGCTTCCATTAGGGGACATTATAAGATGGTACAGGTTGAGTTTTCATTGTTATGCTGATGACTCTCAACTGTAAATGTCTTTTGTGCCTGAACAGGAATTAGATTCTGCTGTGGTGCTTAATAACTGCCTGCTGGAGATTCAGAATTGGATGAGTGCCAGTTGGCTATGGTTGAGTTCTGAGAAAACAGAGGTATTGGTGGTGGACCCTGGTTATAGGACAACAGGGGCATGGGAGGGAAAACCCTCAGGATTAAATCTTGGTGGAATCCCACTTATTGCCTCGGGCCAGGTGCAAAACCTGGGTGTGATATTTGATGAAGGCCTGACCCTGAGGGTGCAGGTTTCAGCTGTAGTCAAATCTTCTTATTACCATCTAAGGAACATAGCCCGGGTGAAGCACCTGGTGCCACCCGAAGATCTTCCTACTTTGGTCCACGCCTTTGCCACCAGTCATTTTGATTACTTCAACACCCTCTACCTAGGGTTACCGGGGGTAGATATCTGCCGCTTGCAACTAGTGCAGAACGCAATTGCCAGGTTGTTAACTGGAGCTTCTAGATCCAGTCGTGTAACACCTGTGCTGTGTGAACTGCACTGGTTGCCCATACAGTGGCGGATTACCTTCAAGGTCACGTTGCTGACCTATAAAGCCCTACATGAGCAGGGACCTCACTACCTGAAAGAACTCTTGTGCCCTTACTGTCCCACCCGTTCATTCCAATCCTCTGGTGAGGGATTGCTAGAGATTCCTAGGGTATCCCTTAAAACACCAGGGGAAGATCTGTTGCCTTTATGGCACCTACCCTGTGGAATTCTCTACTTCACCAGATATGAGATAGCCAGACCATAGAAGGTTTTAAAAAGTCATTGAAAACCTACCTGTTTAGCCAGGCATTCTCAGGAATTTATTGAATGTGTACTGATGTGTTTTATTGATATGTTTTAATTGTTTTATGCTGTAATATTGTGAATTTTTAATGAGTATTGTAAAGGTGCCCTGAGCATTGGAAGGGCGCCTTATACAAATAATGTGATGATGATGATGGTGAGATATGTCCGCTGCCAGGCTTAGAGCTGTTCCACACATCCAGCACAATATTATCACATAGAAGGCTTTCTGATGAGCAAAAAGAAAAGAAAAATACTTCAGAAGTAAAAAGTTTCAACTGACTACTACTTAAAATTTGTATTATTTTCCTGTCTGCCTGTTTTGGCTCCACTAGCTCTTTAAGATGTTGGGTTGTAGTGGTGTTACCAGGTGTGAAGAGCATGGAGAATAAAATGGATCTGTGAGAATGTTCTAGGGAGAGAGACATCCAGGAACGAGAGGAGGGGGACCGAGGAGGCTTTCGGATAACATTTGGTCCTCAATAGAGGTCCAGAAGATGGGCCACAGACCAAGGACAACTAATAAGAGCTGAGCAGAAATATACATTGACTGCATGGACCAAAGAAAGGAGAAGATAAGTAACCTCCTTGAAAATGGACATCTGATGCTCCTGGGGTTACCCCATTAGCAAATTAAAAAAAAAAAAAAGACCACCAAGGAGAGGTGAGGGTTGAGGTCACCATAGTCACATAATGTATGCCTTAGGGCTGGGAACCCAGTTGCTGTAAATATCTACTCGCTGATGACACTTAGGATTCAGCAAAAGAATGGATTGTGCTCTACTGTATGTCCCTGTGACTTTATTTCTGAATGAAAGAGGATGAACTGTGTGGGGCAGTGCCAAATAAGTTCTGAGCTGCCTAAAAAAGCACCCAGCTGAGCCCCTTGATATCTGGGAACATAGTACCCCTGAGGGCCCTGGGCCTATATTAGAGGCACTGTTGGATTCGTTGAGCCAGGTCTGCCCACTCCCCCTAGCAGTATAGTCTAAAGGTTAGAATAACGAGCTGCAAATGAGCTTGGTACATCCAGCAGACTTGGGTTTGATTCCCACAACCTCCACTTACTCTGAGCAAGTCACTTAACCTCCCCTGAAAACAGGCATTTGTGCCTAATGGGCCTTTCCCAGTTACCAAGGAATTAAAAAAAAAAAGTTAATTTCACCAATAGTGAATGGAAAAAGGTGCCATTTTGCCATTTGAATTCCATGACCATGCTTACAGATATGATGCCAGAAGCACACACTAATTCAGGGGTGAGGACTGTGCACAAAGACAGTGAGGACTCTTCTCATATGGAGTGGAAGAGCCAGCGATTTACATATCTGTTGTATTTGGTGGCTGGAAATAAGTAGCTTAAACACAACAGGGTCTTGGTAATAAGAAAAACACATCACACTGAAATTTAGGCCTTCCCTGTTTACTTCTATTCAGCACAGACATAATGGAAAAACTTATCTCAACACACACAGGAAGATTCACGGGAAGTAGATTTCTTAAAGCTGTACTGTCTAACATTTCTTAAAGCAGCACTACACTTAACAATCCCTCCTGACTTAGCGAGAAAGTATGTAAGTCAATAATTTAAAAGTAATATGAAACTATTAAAGTTATTACTGCAATGTCCCTTTTAGTTAGTCTATGTCATTAGGCTATATCTCTACAAGTCCATTCTCTTTGGTGGACATCTTGTACATCCTGACTGACATAGTAGGAGTGGAGGCTGTTGCTCTGGAATCTGATTAGCATCAGCCACATCTTGTCTCAATTGCTGTGGTTCCACTATCTCTTCTTGTTCTTGTTCTGGAAGAAATAATGCTGGATAACTATACTGACTCTGGGTATCCCTTTTTTGTTCTGTCTCAATTCTAGTATGTAATTGGTCCATATGTTTTTTCATTCTCTTCTGGTTAGTCAGTCGAACAGTATAGATAACATTTCCGAACTTTTTTCCACCATGCCTTCTATCCATCTCTTCGAGCCTGCACATCTCCTGACCCACATAAGATCATTGGGTTTGAAGGATCTGGTCTTAGGAAGCATTTTGGTTACTGACTTATAGCCTAGAGGGTGAAGAAGGTCCAACTGAGTTTGAATCTGACGTCCAGACAACAATTCTGCAGGGGATATTCCCATGACACAATGTGGTGTTGTTCGATACATCGCAAGAAAGTTCAAAAGGGCTATTTGTATTGCCGTCGGTGTAGTAGGATTAGCTTTGTCCATACTCTTTTTAAAAGTCTGAACCAGGCGTTACGCTTTGCCATTTGAACCTGGATGGCGGGGAGGTAAGAAAATATGGTGAATACCACGTTGCTGGCAAAATACTTGGAATTCAACAGACATGAACTCTGGTCTGTTATCCGAGACAATCACTTGCAGAAAACCATGGGTAGCAAAGACAGATTTCAACACTTTAATGGTACTCTTAGTCGTTGTCAAAGACATTTGATCAATTTCTGGCCATTTACTATAAGCATCAGTTAAAAGTAACCACATGGAATTTAAATAAGTTCCTGTGAAATCAGTATGCAACCTTTGCCAGGGTTTTTCAGGTCGTTCCCAAAGGTGAACTGCAGCTCTTGCCGGATTTCCCATCGCTACTGCACAACCTTCACATCTTTGCACAACCTGGTATATGTCTCTGTCAATGGAAGGCCACCATATGTGAAGTCTGGCTAGGGATTTCATATTAGCAATGCCTGGATGGCCAGCATGCAAATGAGTCAACATATCTGAGTGATAACATTGAGCTACTATGACATGAAATCCCCATAGAAGACACCCGTCAGCAATGGACAACTGCTGTCTCTTTGTATAGTAAGGTTGTAGTTCGGCCAAACAAGTAGTGCCTTGCGGCCAACCCTTAAGTGTATACTAATACACTTGTTTCAAAACTGCATCTTGACTAGTCGCTTTTGCAATGTTCTTGGCTAGTACTGGGAGCTTATCTAACTGTTGTAGGTCCACTGCACTCACAACAGTAGAATTCTCCATATCTTTGAATTGCACTGGAAAATTATCTGGCCCCACCTGGCAGACTAATGGCTCCTCTTTAAGTCCCACATCGAACTCCATTTCACTGGATATTGGTAACCTCGACAAGGCATTTCCATGCTGGTCCATTGGTTGGTATGTAACCTCGAAATTATAGGCAGACAAAATTAATGCCCATCGTTGAAGTTGGCTAGCAGCTGTTTCTGGAATTCCTTTTTCTGGACTGAAAATTGTCACTAGTGGCTTGTGATCCGTCTTCAGGTGAAACTTGCGACCTAGCAAGTATTGGCGAAATTTCTGGACTCCAAACATAATTGCTAATGCCTCTCTCTGAATCTGGGCATAATTCCTTTCGGCTGCAGTGAGTTAGCATGAAGCATGGGCTATCTTCTTCTCCACTCCTTCTGGATCTGTATGGGAAAGGACAGCTCCTATACCCACAGGACTAGCATCACAGTACAATGTGATAGGTAAGTTAGGGTCATAATGAGTTAAATTATTCAGATCGGTAAGAGAGAGCTTGATGGCTTGAACTGTCTTACTGTGGCCCTTGGTCTACTTCCACGGAGTACCCTTATGTAACAGCTCATTTAGGATAGCACATTTAGTGGCTAAGCCAGGTATGAAATGGTTACAGTAGCACACCATACCCAAGAATGAGTGCAACTCTGAAACATTCTGCGGTTCAGGCATGTGCACAATGGCTTCCACCTTTTCATCATTTGGACGAATTCCGTCTTTGTCAATAGCGTGACCTAAGTACGTGACACTCGGTTGACAAAATTGGTATTTTTCTCTCCTGAGTCTGAATCCACTCTGTTGCAATCTCTCTAAAGTCTTCTGTAAGTTACTGTATGTAAATGTTCTGCTTCTGTCTTGCCCATGACAATGATGTCATCCAAATAACAAGCAACACCTGGTATATCACCCACCGTTTGCTCAATCACTTTTTGAAAAATAGCAGGTGCAGAACGGAGGCTAAAACATAATCTTTTGTACTTGTACAGTCCTTGGTGTGTATTATTAATCACTACCAGTTTCTGAGAGTCTTTATCCAGTTCCACTTGAAGGTATGCGTCAGCGAGGTCCAGTTTAGAGAACCCCACACCTCCATTCAGTCTATGAAAAAGTTCCTCTGGTAAGGGTAAAGGAAATACATCTGTGCTAAGTACTGGATTAAGAGTCACCTTAAAATCTCCACATATTCGAACCTTACCACCTGGTTTAGATATCACCACAATTGGAGTAGCCCAATCTGAACTTGAAACCTTTTCCAGCAAACCCACTTTTTCTAGTCTGTCCAATTCTGCCCCAACCACAGATTTAAAGGCAAAAGGAAGTTTCCATGGTTTACAAAACTTAGGGACTGCATTAGTCTTTGTAACTAGCTTGGCTTTAGCTGTTGTGCAACATCCCAGGCCTTTCCTCAGCTCTGGATACATGTCTAAAATCTCCCCAAGCTTGGGCGGATTACTGCTTTGTGGTACCTGGGCGGCAGCAAGTAGGCCAAAATCTGCTGGATCAATATGAATGTTTAGAAGAGACTGAGCATCTCTGCCCAAAATGTTGACACCCTTTTTTGAAACCAGAAAAGTTAAAGGTATACTAGGAGAATCAGTCCTGCGTACCAACGTAGTAAATGAGCCCAGTGGCTGAACTGATTGCCCTTCAAATGCATGCAGCAACTTATTACAAGGAGACAATGGTGGCTTATCCAGATCAGACCATGTCTGATAGTTAATAAAAGTAATTGGGGAAGCAGAGTCTACCATTAAACGCAACACATCGAAAGGAGGAACATCTTTAGTCTGCATTTGTGGTGCAATAGGAACCACTGCACTGTCTGTGCTCTCTGAACTGACCACTGCAGTTCTCCTGCTTCTGCAAACCTTAGCAATATGCCCCTGACGTTTACATACATGACACTGCACTTCTCTGAATTTGCACTGGTCCCTGCTATGCTGAGAAGACCCACATGATGCACATTTGTACTGGCCATGCAGTTTGAGTGGAAAGGTTGAATATGTCTTTGTAAACAGTGGTTTAGACTTAGGTTTGAGCTCTTTCAATTTGGGGTTTACAGCAGTTACTTGGTACATCATTTTTAGCATTCACCTCAGCATGTGCCTCATTTTCTGCAGCCTCATACGTTTGTGCCAACTGTAAAAGTTCATCAGCAGATTTCTTGACACTTACAGAAAGTAATTGTTGAATATGATGTTCATTATTCAACCCCATAACAAACTTATGAGCTAAATTAGATTCAAGATGCTCCCTGCTCCACTCACACATGAGAGTTAAGTGTTTGATCTCAGCCAAATAAGATTGTAATGACTGACCTGGTTTCTGCTGGTAACTGTAGAATTTATAACATTCAGCCCTTGGAAAAGTTGTTAAACTTGTGCATTCAATTTAGCCTTTAGCTCTTGATATGACAAATCCTCTGGCCGGTCTGGTGCACACAGACTGCATAAACGTTTGAAGGTTTCACTCCCCAAGAAAGTACAAAAAGCAGCTCAAATAAGTATATCCTGTCACTCAACATTTGCAGATTTTATGGCAAGATTAAGTAATAAATACTGATCAAACCATCTGGACTACGTATCCCAATCTGTTCCTGTAAAAATCTCAAAGCTTGCTGAAGTTGTCATAATACTGTACAGTTCCAAACTGCTTACTTGCCTCCAATGCAGAAAGCCACAAAATGGTACAATTCAGTAAGTTAGAGCTATGAAAATTTTCACCATCCTTGTCGCCAGTTTGTTGTATTTGGTGGCCGAAAATAAGTAGCTTAAACACATCAGGGTCTTGGTAATAAGAGAAACACATCACACTAAAATCTGGGCCTTCTCTGTTTACTTCTATTTAGCACAGACATAAGTGGAAAACTTATCTCAACACACACAGGGAGATTCACAGGAAGTAAATTTCTTAAAGCTGTACTGTCTAACATTTCTTAAAGCTGCACTACACATAGCAATATCCCTTGCCAGTGGGCAAGCATTGAGGCAGGAGAGTAGCATCTAGAGTCAAATA
This sequence comes from Neoceratodus forsteri, assembly GCA_016271365.2. Taxonomy (NCBI): domain Eukaryota; kingdom Metazoa; phylum Chordata; order Ceratodontiformes; family Ceratodontidae; genus Neoceratodus; species Neoceratodus forsteri. The sequence continues at coordinate 199,652,098 of CM028130.1, forward strand.
GCCCCCCAGAGGAGCTGCAGGCTTGATCCAGGATGAGTCAGTCAGTGCTAGAATAAAACCCCGTCAAAAACATGAATGTGTGGAGTGCACAATGATAGTAGCATATCCACAGTGTGTATTGTTGTGGAGAGTGACTGTGATTTTGTTGTCAACTGAGAGAGACACTTCAAAACATTGATTGCAGATTTAAAGTTTTTCCTTGACTGCAGTAACAGTGACTGTCTGGTGCAAGGCACAGGTAGGCGGGTCTCCAGGGTGTCAACTCCTTGAGAAGAACACTGCAGTGATGCCCCACAGCTGTGACGGGCCAGTGGTGAATGTCCAAGCTCAGAGATCAGCTGGGTCTGTTGCATAGGCTCACAGAGCACATGAAACCTCATCAGGATGCAGTAGCAAGAATAAACAGCAGAACTATGAATCTAAAGCCCTGTTTACATGGCTTTTTCTCTTGCTGTGGTCAGTGCTAGCGCTGCCCCTACATCCTGATGAGATATGTATATGAGATTACACGGCCCCTCTCAGCACTGATGCAAGACATGCTGGAGAGGGGCTTTGAGTCAGGGGACAGTCTGCTGCAGGTACTGGAGGATACTGGAAGTGCCCTTCTTTTTTGAAACAAGTAGTGCAGCCTGTCCACACATCTGTTTGCACTGCTCTCTCTGCAGTGCATTCCTAGAATTGAAGTGACTCCAGGAGAGATTTACTGCCTGACTTACTGTGATTGGGTAAGTGTCCACATGACCGCTTTTGCACTGGAGCATCCCAAGCATTCAGGTTGCTCCTGGTCAAAAGCAACTGTGTAAACAGCCCTTAAGAAGCATCATACCGACGTGTGAATCAGAAACTGTCACAAAGTAGCTATGAGTTTCTGCCTAAAAGGTTAATCAAAGGCAATGTTCAAGGTCCGGGGGGTTCTGGCCATGTCTTCATGTGAGTGCTGCTGTGGAGAAGGAGACCTTCCATTGGAGGGCACACCCAATTTCCCTGCTGCTGCTGTTGAGACCCTGTGGGGTCTGACAGGATTCCTTCTCACTTCTGGCACTAGAGCCTATGTTAGAGATGAGCAAGCAGGCAGGTGAGGGAAAATAAAAGAGAATGAAGAGAAGCTAGCTGCAGGGCCTGAGGGCCCAAGGCCTGCAAGGGTGTCGACCATCAAGTCTGCCTCCAGCCACCATCCAAGGGGGGCATAATATGTTGAAGGGAGCATTCTCCTGACATACATTTTCATTGACTGAGGATGTGACTACATGGCTTGGTGGGATTGGGGCTACGAGGAAAATATGAGGAATGTGGGGGCCCCCTCCTTGCTTTAAAGGTTATGACCCTGAAAGGATGACAAGAGTATCCTGTGGCTCTCACCCAGGGGGCCCAAAGTCCCCTGATGAAACTGTTATCAGGCGGTTCTGAGGCTGATTAAGTGGATGTAGAGGTTTGACTTTCCACACCTCCCCACCTGCTCCTGAGAAGAGTGGCTAATTGATAGGGCAGTAGCCAAATTGTGCAAAGTCGACCTTTCTGAAGATTAGCATCGAGCATCACCATCAGGGGTGGTGGAGACATGTTAAATAGGATCTAGCATCAGGATGGGAGCCCTGGGTGGACAGGAGAATTGCCACCCAAATCGTTCTAGCCAGAGGATCCAATGGTGAAATTAGGACTAAGGTTCACCAGGACTACTATAGACAGAATGTGGGTCTTAGAGTATACTAATTGCCCCGTTAGGCGAAGGCACTCATTCCATTTTATTTTGTGTGTGATGTATTTATACACTGCATACGTATATAATGGTTTGTAGCCCCTCCCCATGTCTAGGGGGATCTGATGGTATCTCACTGGGAAGGGGAGCACACAAACCACTTTTGACCTACTTGGCCCCCAGGACTTGAGATGACCTCAGAGGCACTTGGGCACTCTCAGGCTGTGCAGGGCTGCAAGGTAAAAGGTTCAGAAGAAGAAAGGACAATAACACAAGAACAGAATGTCCAAGACAGCAATAACGTTCAACCAAGATCTATTTTATTCTTCCTGCTTATAGGCATATAAATGTCGGTAGGCATGTTTTCTTTGAACTGTACAGTATTCCTGTCTGAACTACCACTATGGGCTGGGAGGGTGGGGACAGGGGAGAGGAGGCAACAGATGGAAGAACTGAGGCAAGTAGAGTCCTAGAGGGACTGAGGGCACTGAAGGTAGACAAGGCAACAGGGCCAGATGGTATCCACCCCAGGGTGCTGAGGGAGATAGCAGAGGTATTGGCACCTCACTGGAGTTGGGATGTGTGCCACTGGACTGGAGGATGACACATGTAGTACCATTACACAAGAGCGGACCAAGGGATGAACTGGGTAATTATCGCCCGGTAAGTCTCACCTCCATAGTGTGCAAAGTCATGGAGACAATACTAAAGGAAAGACTGGTGTCGTACCTGGAGGACAATGGCCTCCAGGATGTGAGGCAGCATAGGTTTGTTTCAGGAAAGTCTTGTCAAACCAACCTGATACAATATTATGACTGGGTGACAGGTGAGCTGGATAAGGGTCATGCGGTGGATGTTCTTTACTTGGACTTCAGCAAGGCCTTCGATTCTGTGCCTCATGGGCAGCTTGGGAGGAAGCTAACTGGTGTAGCGGTAGGGGAAAAAATGTTGAACTGGATTACAAGCTGGCTGAGTGGGAGGCTGCAACGGGTGGTGGTTAGAGGGGAGCTCTCAACTCCAAGGCCAGTGACATGTGGGGTACCACTGGGCTCTGTGTTGGGGCCAGTATTGTTTGGGCTCTTCATAGAAACATAGAATTTGATGGCAGATAAGGACCGCTTGGGCCCACCTAATCTGACCATTTCCCTATCTAACGGATAAGCTGCAGATCCTAGTTACCCAACAGCCTACTTCCTCCTACCCCCCACTAGAATTGCCTTATGTCTGTCCCATGCATTCTTAAATTCCCCCACTGTTTTTGACTCTACACCCTCCTCAGGAAGGCCATTCCATGCATCTACAACCCTCTCAGTGAATAAATACTTCCTCACATTACCTCTGAGACATCCCCACTCTATGCTGAAGAGTGGGGAGGAGATGGTCTTCTGTTCTGAGAGAAGGAGCAGAGAGCACCAGGCAGCTAGTGAATGAGGAGCAACACTACAGGGGACTCTTTTTGGCAGCAGTACCAGCAACATGAATCTACCTGTTATGCAAGTCATTCCCATCACTTGGGATGTTTGTTTAAAAAAAACATTTACTTACTGTATATTGTGCAGCTAGGACCAGGACATAGAAACATAGAATTTGATGGCAGATAAGGACTGATTGGCCCACTTAGTCTGCCCATTTTTCTACCTGATGGATAAGCTGCAGATCCTAGTTAACCAACAGCCTACTTCCTCCTACCCCCCCACTAGAACTGCCTTATGTCTGTCCCATGCATTCTTGAATTCCCCCACTGTTCTTGACTCCACGACCTACTCAGGAAGGCTGTTCCATGCATCCACAACCCTCTCTGTGAAAAAATACTTCCTCACATTACCTCTGAGCCATCCCCCCTCTATCTTCAAACTGTGCCCCCTTGTTCTTGCACATCTCTTTTTCTGAAAGATACTACCCTCTTGGACTTTGTTGATTCCCTTGAGGAACTTCAAAGTTTCTATCATGTCCCCCCTCTCCTTCCTTCCCTCGAGGCTATACATCTGAAGTTCCTTTAGTCTTTCTTCATGTGTCTTCTAGTGCAGACCCTGCACCATTTTGGTTGCCCTCTTCTGGACAGCCTCCACCCTGTCTATGTCTTTGTGGAGATGGGGTCTCCAGAACTGTACACAGTACTTCAGATGTGGTCTTACCAACTGTCTGTACAGAGGGCCAGCAACTTCCTGTTTTCATATCAGACATTGCACATGAGGTAGTGAGCAAGATAAGTCTGTTCGCTGACGACACCAAAATCGGAGCAGTAGTGAAAGGAGAGGAGGGATGGAAGCAGCTGCAGGGGGACCTAAGCAAGCTAGTGGAGTGGTCAGAGAGGTGGTAGCTGGGGTTCAATGCAAAGAAGTGTAAGGTTATGCACTTTGGGGTGAAGAACCCAAGGAGAGAATACTGGCTGGGAGGGGTTAAGCTGGGGATCACCTAGGGGTAATGATAACAGGGACCATGGACAACACTGCCCAGTGGAGGAGAGCAGCTGCAAAAGCGAACAAAATGCTGGGGTGCATAGCAAGGGTTTTTTCATCCAGGCAAAGAGAGGTGATCTTGCCCCTCTTCAGGTCACTGGTAAGGCCACACTTAGAGTATTGTGTGCAGTTTTGGAGGCCGTACCTGAAACATGATATCAGGCTACTGGAGGGGGATGCAGAGGAGGGCAACAAAGATGATATGTGGAATGGAGGGGAGAGACTATGAGAGCAGGCTGGGAGACCTGAATATGTACACCCTGGAGGATAGAAGGGACAGGGGGGATATGATAGAGACATTCAAGTATCTGAGGGGAATACTAACATACTAAAATGCCAGCAGAATAGGCCTAATGGTCTTTCGCTTCTGCTCGTTTGGTCAGCCCCCACCCTGGATCAGTAAGGATGGGGCAGATGGGGTCTTTAAGTTAAGGAGGGGGAGAGTCACCAGGGGGCATGTGCTAAGAATAGAGAGGGGAAGATGTAGGAAGGAAATGAGGAGACACTATTTCACAGAGAGGGTAGTAGCAAAATGGAACGCCCTACCAGAATGGGTGGTATCATGTATATCTGTAAACAGTTTCAAAAGGGCATGGGACAGGGAACAGGGGAGAGTGAGGGTGGGGTAGCTGGGGGTGGCAGTGGGAGGACAAATGGGAGGGGGATGGGGCAGCTGCAAACTAGGGGTGCTAGCTGCACACTCGAGCAGACTTAGATAGACCGGGTGGTCTGTTTCTGCTGGCACATTTGTATGTTCATATGTTCGTGTGAACTCTTAGAGGATTTACTAGTCCCAATGGATTGGTACACTTTATAGTCCATATGCACTCTAATTCCCATTAAATAACAGTCTGGAACTGAGGCAGGGGTTGCAGGCAACCCAGTGGGGTACAACTATAATTACTCTTTCTTTGGATATTTTGGCACATTGCAGAATTAATACTTTCTCAGTCCCCAGCCAGACCATGAGTCTCACAGAACTCTGTGAGTCTTAATTGTTATAATGACCCTCCTTTAGCTTCTTGGATATTCATCTGCACCCACAGAGGGTCTTAACAAAAGGGCACCTTTTACTCTTTCACATTTTCACAGTTTAGCTCATTTTTATGTTTGCTTGCACGCATGCGCAAGAAACATAGTGCCTTCATCGGAGATTTCGGAGGTGTGTCACCTCCTCCTCCAATTCAGTCAGTGGGCTGGCAGGCGCGGCCCCTGTAAGCCAATGCATTTTGGAGCTGTCTGTGACCCGCTCCAAAATGCAGTAACACCACAGTTGAAAGGGAGCTATGCTTGAGTGAGCACCGATAAGATATCAGCTGCTCACGCCAGCTCCCCCACACAGACAGGCGGCGCGCCCTCATACTGTATAGCCGTCGACGGGTGCCCAATCCCCATCGGCTGAGCTGCATCCCCCCAGTTGCTGAGCTGCGCCCCCACCCCACCCCAGTTGTAGGTGCCACACTGGAGCCCACCCCAGCGTAGCAAGCACTGTAGTCCTTTGGCGGCGGGGTGCCCAATCCCCTGTCACCTGAACGCCCCCAAGTCCTGAGCACGCTGGGAGCCCACCCCAGCGTGCAAACATCCCACAACGTCTTTTTTTTTAAACCTGTAAAATAAAACTGCTGCGGCGGCTCTCCCAACCCTCCCACAACCCGCACCCACCCACTGCGCACCCAGCCTCCCACACCCCCATACCCCATACTTACCTCCGGACTCCGGTAGCGATCTTGGTGGACGGGAACACGTCTGCACTCTTCAAAGCTGACCGCAAACTGAGAAATGCCGGTAAGCTGTATAATGGGTTACATAGGGGTTTCAACTTGTGCATATCTCGGGCATTTTGGAATTTTGCCAAATTTTCAACGTGGGGTTTTGGGACCTTCTCGTGAATTATGTCACTGTCATGGTGTTATTCAGGACGAAGGGTGATTTCGTGCAGTGACTGTGCAGTGACTGCAAAATCACCCTTCGGGCCTGAATACCGCCATGACAGTGACATCATTCATGAGAAGGGGTCCCAAAAACCCCATGTTGAAAATTTGGTGCCAAAATTCCAAAAAATGACTGATTTTCACCAGTGGCATTTTTTCACACTTCCTTATGAACAGTACAGCTGTCATTTTTCACACTTTCAGCGCTGAGATGCATGGTCGCTATGGGAAATCATTGTTCGGCACAGATAAAGAAAATCACAGTGACACTGTTCATGATCGGAGGCACCAAAATGCCTGAGTTGACAATCTGCTGTAAAATATCCCCAACCTAATTATATTACGGGTGTGCGTTGCACAGTTTCTATGTACGCTCATGACTTCACCATTTTTTTAAATATTTTTACTGCAGATTTGCAATATTGCCATTTTTTACACCTCCCCATGAACAGTACAGCTGTCATTTTTTACATCCTGTTCGGAATGTTTTTGCACCTGTGGTGCTAAATGCCGTAGTCGCTGTGCATAAGCAGCTTTCGCTAACAAACTGATATTCCTGTTCATGAGGTGGGGTCACAAAAAACATGTTGAAAATTTGGAGTGAAAATACCAACGAATGCCTGAGGTATTAGGGTTTCCAACCATAACGCCCAACCCTGTAGAGAATGACAGGCATCAGGGGTGTGACTTGGGATTCTTGCCTGTAATGCTCATACCATTCCACACCCTGCAGCCAGTGAGAGGCATCGAGGTATGCCTTGGACTCTTCAGCCCCAAAGTTCACCCCATTCTCCTATATCGCACCCATCTCACCGCATTTCCTTCTGGATCACACTCACTGGAAAGCGGTTCAGCAAGGGGAGGAGGCACTACATGCCTCGGGACTGCCTCCCTTATATTGAATGCAACTAGCTGCTGCTTCTCAGGTCCAACCAGTTGGCTCCTTCCGTAGAGTTCTGGAGCACAAGAGGGTGTGGGTCCAGCTGGCCCAGCCCTCTAAGGGACCAGAGGTTAACTCTTTGATGTCTTGTAGACCTAAATAAGGACCAAAGGATCCTTATAAGGGCTACCCTATATTAGAGAAGCCTGAGGAATAAAATAAAGTTAGGAAGTTGTTCTGGGAGAAGAGTCCAGGAATCAGAGGAAGAGGATCTGAAGGGGTCTTCTCCCAAAGGTGAGTTACGTGATTGTCTATGAGCCTACTATTGATAAGGTTTGAGAAGATGGTCCTCTGATCAAGGACAACTGGTATGAGCTAAGCAGGAATCTACCTGGACTGCATGGATCAGCAGATGAGAAAGGTGAGTGACAGCCTGAGAACAGGTGGGGTCAACTGCATAATAATCCTATTGGTATTTGGGCTGGGACCCCAGCGAGACAGCCATTGTTAGAGCACAGGTGGTGGGCCTGTAAACTCCAAAGTTCCACGACTTCTTCCCAGCCAAGTTGGGGTGCATTGGAGTGTATTGGCAGTTGAAGGATCTAAGGAAGTATTTCTTCAGGAAGAGGATGGTGGACAAGTGGAACAGTTTACAGAAGGAGGTGGTGGAGATTGAGACTGTGATCAGCCTCGAGTGGGTGAGTCAGACATGTGAAGCTGATAAGATATAGTAGGTGTGGTAAGAGGAGAGGAGGTCCAGCTACAATAGGGGAGCTCGGCAGGGAACACACAGCACTACACTGTGGGGCTAAGTGAGCTTGGAACAGAGCCAACACAATGGTTTCTGGTCTTTTTCAGTCTGTAGAAATTTCTGTTTCTGTATACTGAGGGATGAAATGCTGAGAATGATTAACTTTGAGTATATACTTACTGTTTGGCATTTGGGACTTCAGAATTATGCTACTGCATGTCTCTGTGACTTAATTTCTGATTGAGTGAAAGAAAATTGGCTGACTGTAGCAGTGTCCAGTAAGGTCCGAGTCCCCCAGTCCTCTAAAGATTAACCATTTGGCTAAGATCATGTGTAGTGTAGTAACCCAGACAGCCCCCTCACTTCTGGGGTACATACTCCAAAGGGCCCTGGGCTTGCACATGTCTGACCAAAACTGATCTCAGATCAGTTTGACTGAGAAACTGATCCTGCAGGAGTTGTCTAGGAAACAATCTGCAGCACCTATACTAGGGCTGTGCGGGTCACAGAATGGGGCCTGACAAGCCAGGCTGGCCCAAACCAGTGAACTGACTGCTGATTTGGCCTGCTTCAACACAAAGCTCTCTGGCTCAGCACCCAGCATTCCTATCTGCATGCCCTTGCTGCTGCTGGAAGCACTGCTCCTGTTGCAGAAAGCCACCTCTGATGCACTCCCATGCTGCAGCAATACTTTGATTGACTGTCCAGCACCCACCTTACAGATATGAGCAACTTTTAAGCCCTTATACATAAAAATGTTTCTTTTGTGCCATTTGTTTTCATTTTTCAAAATAAAACCCGACTTGGCCCATTTTACCAAACACCCATCCACGCACAAATATGGCCTGAGCTTGTGAGCCAACACTAATCTTAATACAGCCTCTTTTGCTCCAGGGAACGACCTTTCCAGGCCCTTTCAGCCAGTAGGGAACATTTTGATAAACGAACACTCCAGGAGGAGCATCCATTGTTGAAACCCTGAAATAGCAAAGACTTCTAACAGAAATCTCTTTAAGTTATAGCAGTAAAACACCTTTATAGCCTCACATTTCTTGAATGCCATGAATTTCTCATTGGCTTGAAGATGTCAGACATGTAGAGGACACCTTAAAAAATCCTTCAGTTCAGAATGATGAAACCATGGCTACACCAGTCAATAAGATGCAGAGATGCAAGGTTTGTTTAATGTTACCAGCTAAGCTGGGCGAATCAGGATACATGAGCAATTAACTCTTTAATTAAGACGAATGGGTGACATTAGTCCGCCTTAAACTCTGCTCGTCAGCATATACAAATAGAAAAAGACAGATGTTTCTTTCCTGACAAATGCGGCTTTTATCTTTGAGTTCCCTGACAGGGACTCTGTCTTTCCACTTTATAAACAAATTCGCTGGAGTAAGCTGCTGATTGCTGAGAATCAATTGGTCCCATTTAATCAATGCAACAGCCAATTACCTAAAATTCATGGTATTTCAGTCACTGTTTTCTGTCGGACTGCCCTAGTAATAGGCAGATCTCTCCTGGCTCAAAACAAAACCAGAAGAGATTCTAATTAGGACCCAGAGGGATCAAAATCTAGCTTTTTGCCCCCAGGCCACTGACATTACTCCTTCAGTAAGATCACAGCGCCCCACCAATCCTGACTGCTGCTCCCCTACTGCCTTGGCCAGTGGGGATCTGCATGGGGCAAGGCCCGAGAGTGCACCAGTGACCATCATATGGACAGCTTGTTCAGTATGGTTTTCTTCTGGATTTTCTCCCCACCCACCACCCCATGGCACAGGCGGTGCCCTGACAGTCCTCCCATGCACACAGTATCCCCTGTTGAAGCTGTTTGGCTCACCACAGGAGTCAGTGCCAAGTAGCAGAACCTCTCCAGCCCCCAAGGGCCACCCAACCAGCTCCTGCATCTGGACCCCAATCTTGGGTATCCATCAGGTGGCTGCCCATTTTTTTAACCTTTTTTGTTTGTATTTGTATATATACTGCATTGATTAATACTAATAATTTCTGTTACTGTTGTAAAAAGGTTTCACTTTTCAGGAGAGTTTCACGTGAAGAAGGGCATTTTGGGAAATTCACGAAGTGAAGTAAGACAACTTCACCCACCCCTTTTAATTACTCTCTTTTTATTTTTTTGACTACTCAAAACCATTTTTTATTTTAAATTTTATTGTTTGACTACTCAAAACAATTTTTTTTTTGTTTTACATTTTAGAGCCAGGCAGATTCTGGATTTTGTTTCTAGAAACCAGTTCCAGTTGTCTCTAGATTGCACACTGTCTACTGCTCATAAAGGGGACAGTACATTTGTACCAATTTTCAGTGACTCAGAATGTTCCTACTTTGTTTCATAAACTGCAGAATTCTTTTATTTAGTTTTTGGTAATTTCACTAGGCAAAGAAATGTTCTATTTTCAGCTATGATTGCAGTGAGACAAAGACATCACATTAATAGGCAGAGATGTAAACAGATTTCAGTACAGTAATTTTAAACATGATACAAATAGGTGTAAATAATATAACTGAGGAAATACTATAATAACATACACAATTAAATATTATAATACTGGTAGAACATAATTGTGCACTGTTATATATTAGGGCCCCGATGTTCAGAGCTGGCCATTACAACTGCACAGCCAGTAGCGCTACACAGCAAATAGCAATATTCAGACAGTAACACACTGTCTAAATATGGGGTCATGCCTATGAAGCTCTAGTGATTATGCGCTGTGTGCCACAGCCCAGGGCTGAATATGGCCCACAGGAAAGTCCTTTTTTTTTTTTATTTAGTATGTTTTATCCGTGGCTCACCCTGAGATCAGCCTCCATTCTCCCAGACCCCCACCTCGCCCTTGGGACCTACCTCTGCTCGGTAATTCCCCTGGCTTACCCCCCAGGTCAGGGCCATCTTGCGGCACAATCCCCCATGTCACCAGTACAAGGATACCAGTAGGGGACACCTACCGGCATTGCCTACCTGGCTTGCCCCCCAGGGCAGGGCTCAGAGTTGGGCCGGGGATGACAGACTCTAGAACTAGGTCACCGGTAGGTGCCCGGTGGATGATCAGGGCCAGAGATGTGGGGCGTCATTGAGGTGGCCACCATTTTTTGCTGGATCCCTGAGGGTGGGGATGTGCAATGACATCCAGCATCAGCCCTGTCTCCCTATTATGATAATGTCAGCCGCAACGGTACTCCCAGCCTCTGCCAGGGGTCCAGAAAACACCTGACACTCTTCCTCCCTCCACCCAGAGAAGAAAAGCATTCCCCAGGATGCTCAATCCTTCTCACCTATGCCGGCCCTCCAACTCCTGGGCCCATTCCCAAACCTGGGTCATCGGCGTCGCAAGTGGAAATCCAACTGGTGGGCCAGATGTAGGCAAGTCCATTTGAGATAAGATCACCCAAATGGCATAGCACCAGGGCTTCAGTGGCCATATTCATCTCTGGTATGCTAATGAGCCCATTAGCCATGTAAGGTGCTAAGAGGCCATTTGAATGATCATTAAGGGCTCAACAGCATGCCACGTAGTGCTATCTCTCTTATCTAAAGTGAATAGCCCTGGTGTTTTGTGGTCCCCTGAAGAAGAACCGCTAAGGATTCTAAGCACTGGGGTGTTCAGTGCTGGTTGCTCTCCATTTTTTTGCTACTCACCCTAATAAACCTCTTGCATTTACCATACTTGCATGTAGTAGTCATCCCTTTGTATGCGGCTTTGTGTGTTGCTTTGTACTTTGGGGTTGGGCGCTGCTGCACTACTGCAGAAGTGCACCAGAATTTTTTTTTGTTTGTATGTCTTATGGGACCTATTTTGTTATGTTTGCTTGCGCACATGAGCAAGAAACATTATGTGACAGCTTAGGAGAGAAGCGGGTTGTGGAGGCGCGGCACTGTTACAGCCAAGGGAGGCACTGCATTTAGGGGCTTGGCAGTGGTGTACCAATGGAGGCACAGTGTGCCGATGACACTGATCTCCAAAAATGCACCAAGTACAAATGTTTTCGCCGCAGCAATCAGGGGCCACCTCGTCATTGCAGCGCCAGTCATTCTGCTGCAATGAGGGAGCAACCCGTCATTGCAGGGCAGAACGTTATCTAGCCTAATACTGTTTGTGAACATGGTGGGCGGCTTGCCGCCACGTTCACAAACAGTACTATGCAGCCTCCATGCTGAGGGGGTGCTCAATACCCTTCAGCAGCATGTTCCCCCCCCCACAAACAGTCTTTGTTTGCTGACAGGGGCCCCAATCCCCACTGGCTTCAGTCTGTCCGAGTTTTTGGATGTGCCAATGGGGGAGCCCACTCCCAGTCGGCATAATGTCCCCCAGCCAGAATTAATGTGCCAACGGGAGAGTCCACTCCCGTCGGCATAATTCCCCCACACACACAACACTATGTTTGTGCTAAGGGGGTCCAATCCCCTCGGCTATTGTGCGCCCCTCATATGCCGGGCGGGGTGCCTAATCCCCATCGCTACTGTTGCCCCCAGCAACACTAGGTAGGACACCGGGAGCCCACCCCAGCGTGCCAAATGTCCAGTTAAATGTCCCTGTAAAACAAAAAACGTCCTGCAATGTTTTTTTTTTTTCCTGTAAAGAAGGAAACGGTCCTTCAGCGGTCTCCCTGACCCCCACCACAACCCGCACCCAACCATGCGCACATTGCCTCACCACACCCCCCCTCACCCCATACTTACCTCCGGAGTGCGGCACGACGATCTTCGGTGGACCAGGTACACGTCTGCACTCTTCAAAGCTGACCGCGAACTGAGGAAATGCCGGTAAGCTGTATAATGGAATAAATAGGGTTTTTTTGAACTTTGCATATCTCAGGCATTTTTTGGAATTTTGGCACCAAATTTTCAACATGGGGTTTTTGGGACCTCTCCTCATGAATTCTTTCATTGTCATGGCATTAATCGGCCCTGAAAGGTGATTTCGCGGTCACTGCACAGAATCACCTTTCGGGACCGATTAACAAAACGACAGTGCCAGTGTTCATGAGGCGGGCTCTCAAAAAGTCTATGTTGCAAATCTGGTGGGAAAAATCCAAAATGACTGTTTTATTTAGCGTATGTTGTGCAGTTGGTACTCACGCCAGAACTTCACAAATTTGCAATATTTTCACTCCAGATTTTCAACATTGATATTTTTATGCATCTCCTTATGAACAGTGCAGCTGTCATTTTTCACAACCTGGCCAAAATGTGTTTTCGCAGTTCCAGCACAGAATAGCGCAGTCGCTGTGGGAAATCCATGTTCGGGACTCATTACGAAAATCACAGTGACACTGTTCATTAGCAGAGGTCCTAAAATGCCTATGTTGAAAATTTGGTGAGCAAAGTCCATAAAAAGACTGTGTTACGAGCGTGCATTGCGCAGTTGCCACGCACGCTCATAACTTCACACATTTGCAATATTTTCACTCCAGATTGTCAACACTGCCATTTGTCCGCACCTCCTTATGAACAGTACAGCTGCCATTTTTCACATCCTGGCCGAAATGTGTTTTTGCACTTCCAGCACAGAACAGCGCGCTCGCTATGGGAAATCTGTGTTCGGGACACATAAGAAAAATCACACTGATGCTGTTCATTAGCAGAGGTCCTAAACTGCCTATGTTGAAAATTTGGTGACAAAAGTCCATAAAATGAATGTGTTACGAGTGTCGTTGTGCGGTTTCAAGCACTCTTGTTACTTATTATTTCCTCATATTTTCAACATTGCCATTTTCCACCTCCTTATGAACAGTACAGCTGTCATTTTTCACATCCTGGCCGAAATGTGTTTTCGCACTTTTGGCGCAGAATAGCGCGGTCACTGTAGGAAATCACTGTTCGGGACACATAACAAAAATCACAGTGACACTGTTCATTAGCAGAGGTCCTAAAATGCCTATGTTGAAAATTTGGTGATGAAAGCCCATAAAATGACTGTGTTACGAGTGTGCTTTGCGCAGTTTCCACGCACGCTCATAACTTTGCACATTTGTAATAGTTTAACTCCAGATTTTCAACATTGCCATTTTTCCACACCTCCTTATGAACAGTACAGCTGCCATTTTTCACATCCTGGCCAAAATGTGTTTTCGCACTTCCAGCGCAGAATAGCGCGGTCGTTGTGGAAAATCACTGTTCGGGACACATAACAAAAATCACAATGACACTGTTCATTAGCAGAGGTCCTAAAATGCCTACGTTGAAAATTTGGTGATGAATGCCCATAAAATGACTGTGTCACGAGTGTGTGTTGCGCAGTTTCCACGCACACTCATAACTTTGCACATTTGTAATAGTTTAACTCCAGATTTTCAACATTGCCATTTTTCCGCACCTCCTTATGAAGAGTACAGCTCTCATTTTTCACATCCTGGTCGAAATGTGTTTTTGCAGTTCCGGCGCAGAATACCGTGGTTGCTGTGGGAAATCAGTGTTCGGGACACATTAAGAAAATCAGAGTGACACTGTTCTTGAGCACAGGTCTTAAAATGCCTATGTTGAAAATCTGGTGACAAAACTCCATAAAGTGACTGTGTTATGCGCATGCATTGCGCAGTTTCCACATATGCTCGGAAGTGCGAGCATTTTTAATATTCCCACTACAGATTTTCAACATTGCCATCTCTTCATACCTCCCTATGGATGGTACAGTTGTCATTCTTCACATCCTGCCTGATCTGTGTTTTTGTACATGTGGCACACAATGGCACTGTCGCTGTTGGAAGTCAGTTTTTGGGACACATTGACAAAATCACACTGCCACTCTTCATGAGAAGAGGTTCCAAATGCTTTCCTGAGGTGGGGTCACAAAAAGGCCATGTTGAAAATTTGTACTATAAATACCAACAAACGCCCGAGGCATTAGGGTTTCTAACCATAATGTCCTACCCTGTACAGACAGGCACTGGGGTGTGCCTTTGGATTGCTGACTGTACTGCTCATGCCATCCCACCCCCAGCCACTGACAGGCATCGAGGTGTACCTTGGACTCTTCAGACCAAGATTTCACCCCACTCTCCTATGCTGCACCCATTTCACCGTATGTCCTTATGGAATGGGGTGACTGTTAAGCCAAACACCCTAAGGCACACCTCAACACGTGTCGATGTCTGCAGACTAGGGTGAGGTGACATGGCTTGACTGTCTTGGTCGATGACCCAAACACTTGCCCCAAATCCTGTCCGTCTCTACAGGATGGAGTTGGGGTTCACATGAAGTTCAATACTTCACTGCCATTCCTATTCTGCATCTGTCTAACTCCTGCATTTCCAATTCTAATACCAGCAAGCAAACATTCGGCATTGACAAATGCTTGTTTAATTACTTATTTGTAATTTTTAACCAGTAAAGGCACATTGACATATAACAGCTTATTTACAGGTGTGCCTTGTAGGGTGGATTACTTGAGTCTTGTGTTACATAGAAACATAGAATCTGACAGCAGATAAGGACCATATGGCCCACCTAGTCTGCCCATTTCCCTGCTCAGTGTTAACAGCCCAGTTGTTTAACCAGGTGAGACGCACTAAGCTGAAAACTTGTTTACAGTCGCAACCTGGGAGCACAGGGAAGTTAAGTGACTTGCTCAGGGTCACACAGTATGCAAGTGGGGGCTGTGGGATTCAAACCCAGGTCTCCAGATTTGCAGCTCAGAACCTTAAACCACTGTGATATACTGCAACCTAATCCCAGATCCTAAGCCCAGATCCTATTTGGTCTGAAGCACGCCTTCCCTGCTCATCTCCAAGGTACCCTTATGTCTATCCCATGCGCTCTTGAACCCCTGCATTGTTTTAGCCCCCCCACCTCCGCTGGAAGGTTGTTCCATGTATCCACCACCCTTTCTGTGAAAAAGTACTTCCTGACATTCCCCGAGCCTTCCTCCCTTCAGCCTCATAATATGTCCCCTTTTCCTTGTGCAATGCTTCCTCTGAAATATGCTTCCCTCCTGTACTCTGTTATTATCCCCAAGGTACTTGAATGTCCCTATCATATCTACCCAGCTGCTGGTGGTCTAACATTAAGCAAGGAAGAAGGAGGCTACTAAAGAAGATAGGAAGTTGCTGTCCCAGAACAGGAAGGGTGAGAGTTGTAAGGAGAGGAGAGAATAAGCATCCAGAGAAACAGTAGAGAGGACACAAAATCAGACATGATAGGAGTGGTGCAGTGCAATGGCTGTGGGGCGGCAGTGTTCCGGGAGACATTCTGGAGGCTGCGATGCTGCCCTATTTGCAGGCACCTCTCTGGTCTGAGAGAGGAGGTTGCCCGTCTCCAGGCTGACCTGGCTAGGATTCATGAAACCTCCCCCCACCCAGGGACCACCAGGGCCAATGCCACTACCTCAGAGGTTGCCAAGAAAGAGGAGAGGCTGGACCAGGGTGGGCCTCAAGGAGGAGAGGGTGGTGGAACAGAGTTGCATCCTCCAGCTGTACCTCTCCACAATTCATTCGCTCTTCTGGTGGATAGTGGTTCCTCTATGGAGGCACCTGCAGTGGAGACCAAGGAGGATGCTGGGAACCTTCACAAAGGAGACTCACAGGAGGGTGGCATGGGACCCCACAGGGGAAGGAAACAACTCCTGGTGGGGGACTCAATCATTAGGGGGTAGAAATGGGGAGGAAGGGAGAGGGAGGTAAGGTGCCTTCCTGGCGCCACAGCTTGGAGGGACAGAAGCTTTAACCTCAGGATCGTGGGAGGAGCTGCACTGAGGAGGAGCTGGATGTCATTGTCCACCTAGGGACAAATGACCTGGCTAGGAATGGGATCAGAGCAGTGCAAGAGGAGTTTGTAGAGTTGGAAGGGCCTTAGACAAGTAGCGACACGGTAACCTTCTCGGAGGTGCTGCCTGTCTATGGCAAGGAGATGTTAGGCACTTCTCACCAGGGAATTCAATGAGTGGTTGAAAAACTGGTGTGGAGTTCAGGGTTTTGGCTTCATTGGGGACTGGGGAGCCACCTGGAGGGATGCAGACCTATACTGGTGTGATGGTCTGCATCTGTCCAGGGGGAACCAGGATCCTAGGTGAGAGGTTTAAATGCTTCATTGGCAAGCATTTAAACTAGCCAAGGGGGGAAGCACTGAAAAGGAGCAGGGAAATCCGAGCCTCCCGCCACAAAACATGGTGATTAATGAGGTAAACACCAAGATACAGAAGTTATTAAGGAGTAGAACAGATTTAAATGTAAAAAAAGGCAAAGGCATTAAGGACAGAAATGGGGCTAAAAGGGGTAAGGCTATCAAAAAGTGGAGGGTGATGAGTACCAATGCCCATAGTCTGTGTAACAAGCTCCCTGAACTAGTGGCCTTGATGGAAGAGGGTTGCGTGGATATTGTGGCAGTTACAGAAACATGGTACAGAGAACCATGACTGGGATGTCAACATACCAGGATACACAATCTACAGGAGGGACAGGGAGGGTAAAAGAGGAGGAGAGTAGCTCTCATGTAAAGGAAGGGATCAAAGCAACAGAACTAAAGAGTAAACAGGAGCAGATGAGGCACTTTGGGTCACCCTGGAGACAGGGAAATGGCACCACAATCCGCATGGGGTTGTATACAGACCACCATCTCAGGGGAGGGAATGGACAAGGAAATGATAGAAGGCTTCTTAGAATGGCAGAAAAAGGAGATATTGTTGATGGGGACCTGAATATGCTAGATGTTAACTGGATCACCTTTGCTGCAGGCACATCCAAGAGCAGGGTCATTCTTGATGCCTCTACAGGGGCATGCCTCAGACAGCTAGTATTGGAACCCACTCGGAGGGAGCAATCTTAGACCTGGTACTCTCAAATGGGGATGGAGAAAGAATCTCAGATTTAGAAGGGGTAGCCATCTGGGAGCAAGCGACCACCAAACAGTGTGGTTCACGATAAACACAGCCATACAATCAAGCCATACAAAAGCAAGAGTATTGGACTTTAGGAGGGCTGACTTTGGGAAATGAGAGAGTGCCTCAGAAAAGCACTAGCAAACAGGCAAGAAGGAGGGTGGAGGAACAATGGGAGTGATCAAAACAGCCATCACAGAAGCAACAAGCCTTTGTGTAAAACAAATCAATAAAACACAACGAAGGAAAAACTGTATGGTTCTCAAAAGAGGTGGCAGGAAGGTTAAGAAGAAAGGACAGCATTCAGGAAATATAAGGAAACACAGAAGGAGCAGGACAGAGAACTTTATCAGTTAAAGCAGAAAGAGGCTGGGAAGGCAGTCAGAATAGCAAAGGCCCAAACCGAGGAAAGGATAGCCAATTCTGTTAAGAAGGGGGATAAGACCTTTTATAGGTACATTAGGGAGCGAAGAAAGACCAAAGGAGGGATACTGAAGCTTAATAAAGGGGAGGGAATGTGGGTAGAGGGTGACAGTGAAAAAGCAGGGATACTGAACGAATATTTCTGCTCAGTATTCACAAAGGAAGAGGAGGCGGAGTTACCTAAACCAAACAAGAGAAACGCTCTGAAGACGGGGCTCGATAACAGTCCATTTACAGAAGAAAGGGTTCTGAAAGAACTAATAAAATTGAAGGTGGACAAAGCAATGGGGCCTGATGGGGTTCACTCAAGAATTCTAAAAGAACTAGGGTAGAACTAGTGACACCGCTTGACTACTCTGTTTAACAAATCATGGGAGGATGGGGTGGTACCCGAGGACTGGAGGAGGGCAGATGTGATTCCTCTTCACAAAAGTGGGAGCAAGACAGAGGCAGGAAACTACAGACCAGTTAGTTTGACCTCAGTGGTAGGGAAAATGATGGAATCACTCTGAAGGAAAGAATTGTTGAGTACCTAGAGGCCAGTGGGGCACAGGACCCAAGGCAGCATGGATTCACGATGGGAAGGTCGTGTCAGACTGAATCTAACAGATTTCTTTGACTGGGTTACCAAAGTAGTAGACCAGGGAGGGCTGTGGACATGGCCTACCTAGATTTTGCAAGGCATTTGATACAGTCCCACAAAAGATTAATACACAAGATAGCCAGCCTTGGAGTGGGTCCCAAGGTGGTAGCCTGGATAAAAATTGGCTAGACAACAGGACTCAAAGGGTAGTAGTAAATGGAGTACACAGTGACGAAAGGAGGGTTACTAGTGGGTACTGCAGGGTTCAGTACTGGACTGGTCCTTTTAATGTCTTTATAAGTGACATTGCAGAGGAACTGGAAGGAAAAGTATGTCTCTTTGCAGATGACACAAAGATCTGCAACAGGGTTGATACACAAGATGGAGTGGAAAGGATGAGAAGGGACTTGGCAAGGTTGGAGGAATGGTCAAATGTATGGCAGCTCAGATTCAATGCAAAGAAGTGCAAGGTAATGCACATGGGAACAAAACCCTGGGGAAGCGTACACAAGGGGGTGAGATACTGACAACAGTAAAAATAGAAAGGGACCTGGGGGTAATTATATCAGATGACCTAAAGGTGGGCAAGCAATGTGAGAAGGCAGTAAGGAAGGCTGGGGGGATACTAGGATGTATAGGAAAAGGCATCAATAGTAGAAAACAGGAAGTTGTTATCCCTCTGTACAGACAGTTGGTGAGACCCATCTGGAGTACTGTGTGCAGTTCTGGAGACCCCATCTCTGCAAAGACATAGACAGAGTGGAGGCTGTCCAGAGGAGGGCAACCAAAATGGTGCAGGGTCTGCATCAGAAGACATATGAAGAAAGACTAAAGGAGCTTAATATGTATACCCTTGAGGAAAGAAGGGAGAGAGGGGACATGATAGAAACTTTCAAGTACCTCAAGGGAATTAACAAAGTCCAAGAGGGTAGCATATTCCAGAAAAAGAGATGTGCAAGAACAAGTGGGCACAATTTGAAGATAGAAGGGGGATGGCTCAGAGGTAATGTGAGGAAGTATTTTTTCACAGAGAGGGTTGTGGTTGCATGGAACAGCCTCCCTGAAGAGGTCTTGGGGTCAAGAACAGTGGGGGACTTCAAGAATGCATGGGACAGGCATAGGGCAGTCCTAGTGGGGGGTAGGAGGAATTAAGCTGTTGGTTAACTAGGATCTGCAGCTTATCTGTTAGGTAGGAAAATGGGCAGACTAGGTGGGTC
The DNA here is from genome assembly GCA_016271365.2 of Neoceratodus forsteri. Lineage (NCBI taxonomy): Eukaryota > Metazoa > Chordata > Ceratodontiformes > Ceratodontidae > Neoceratodus > Neoceratodus forsteri. The sequence continues at coordinate 199,671,871 of CM028130.1, forward strand.
AAGCGGTCCTTATCTGCCGTCAAATTCTATGTTTCTATGTTTCTATATCCCCCCTCTTTCTCCGCTCCTTCAATGAGTAGATATTAAGGTCCCTGAGTCTTTCCTCATACAGCTTCTGGTGCAGCCCTTGTACCATTTTCGTCACCCTTCTCTGGAGTGCCTCCATCCTGGCTTTGTCCTTCCCGAGATGTGGTCTCCAGAACTGGACGCAGTACTCCAGGTGAGGCCTTACCACGATCTGTACAGTGGTATCACCACCTCTTTCTTTCTGCTGGTTATGCCCCTACCCATGCATCCCAGCATTGTTTGCCTTCCCCACCGCTTATTCACACTGCTTGGTCACCTTTAGGTCATCTGATATGATGATCCACCAGTCTCTCTCTTACTTTGTGGTGGCCAGAACCTCCCCCCCTCCCATCCTGTACTCCTCTCTTAGATTCCTGTGACCCAGGTACATTATTTTGCACTTTTTAGCATTGAAACTCAACTGCCATACACCTGACCATTCTTCCAATAAGCATAGATCCTTTTTTATTCTTTCCACCCCTTCCAGTGTGTCAACTCTGTTGCAAATCTTTGTGCTGTCCGTGGACAGGCATACCTTTCTCTCCATACACTCTGCAATGTCGCCAGTAAAGAAATTGAACAAGACTGGTCCCAGCACCGATCCCCGTGTCACCCCACTGGTCACCTCCCTCTCTTCTGATTTCATGCCATTTACTAGCACTCTCCGAGTCCTGTCCCTTAGCCAGTTCTCAACCCATTTTATTACCATAGGGCCCACTCCCAGGTTTCTCAATTTATTTAGCAATTTCCTATGTGGGACGGTGTTGAAGGCCTTGCTGAAATCCAGATAGACCACATCCACCGCCCCTCCTTGATCAACCACCCTGGTCACCCAATCAAAGAAATCAGTTAGATTTGTCTGACAGGACTGACTGAGAATCCATGCTGCCTTGAGTCCTGTACCCTGCTAGTCTCCAGAAATATCACAATCCTCTCCTTAAGTGGGGACTCCATTAGCTTCCCCACTACTAAGGTCAGGCTTACAGGTCTGTAATTGCCTGTCTTCTCCCTACTGGTACTCTTGTGGAGAGGAACCACCTCTGCTGTTGGCCCGGTGGCACTGAGGGTTGAGGCACTGGACGCCACACCTCGCGCCACGCTGGCGATCCAGGTTTGGGAAAGGACTCAGGTCATTCGGGGGTCAGCCTGGGGAGGAAAGGATTGAGCATCTGGAGGACTGCTCTTCTTCCACGGGGAAGAGGGTTGGCGCTGTGCGGCATTGAGTGATACCAAGCGGAGGCTGAGTATCAGTGCAGACGCAAGCACAAGGAATTGGCCCAAACCCAGGATGATTAGCTGCCTCTGCGGAGGTGGAGGCAGCTGTTCCACCCATTGCATGGGCATAGGGTGTCTGAGAAAAATGGAGGAAAACCAGGACCTAGCAAGACCTATAATGACCCTGATTGCTCCTGTGCAGCTGCTCCCCCAATTCTGGATTGTTGTGTTCCAGGTGGGGAGTTAGCCGGGAATCCTCGTCCTGGCCCTGCCATGGGAGGAAAGCCGCAGGGCAATTTCAGGGGGACCAGGCAGGAGCAGTCAGTGGGGCCAGAGGACATACCTCTCCGTGAGATGGGTCATAGCCCCTGTAGTGTCCGCAGAGGCACAGAAGAAGGTCCAATAAAAAAAAATGAACCATCTCTGCCCTCCTCCAGTCTTCAGGTACCACCGCTGTCTCTAGAGGTGAGTTCAAAAGGTCAGTCAGTGGACCTGCTAGTACATTCCTGAGTTCCTTTAATACTCTGGGGTGAATCCCATTCTGGCCCCAAAATGTGAACTGGTTGAGGGACTACATTTAATTTACAGACAGAGACTTGAACTCTGGACCTTCACATTAAAAGTCTGATGTTCTACCAGCAGAGATATCTGGGCCCTTATATATTAATTTTTAAAATCTGACCAAGAAAGCAACTCTAAGCTATGACAGCTCATTTCCAGGTGTGTCCTGGGGGGAGGGGGTTACATGGGATTTCATTTCATCTCCTCCTCCCTCCCTCCCTCTCCCTTCCTTCCTCCCTCCCTCATTAGCTACCTAACCCCTTTTTCTGCCATTTAGAACCTTGAAGAACCTAAATACAGTTGACTGTATTTTTTGTTTGAGTCCCTTGTCAGGGTCCAAGAATACATGCTTCATCCCACACTCTTTGCTGGGGTTCCCTTGCATTTCTTCCTCCTGGAGAGGGATCAGACAATAGTGAGTCAATGGCACATGGAATGCAGAAATGTGTCGGTGCACCTGGGAACCAGTCAGCACCTCTTGCCAGCTGAAGTTGCACTGCAGCCAGGCGGTGGTAGTGAAGTGGAGTCTTCAGTTCTCCCCCCACAAGGGGGAAAGTGTCCTCTGGTGTGCTCAGTCTTTCTTCTCCAACTCCCAGGGTGTGCAGTAATGCGGTAAAAATTGCTGCACTTGCCAGGTGGTTGGAGGCATTTGGCTGCTTCTTGTGCATCACAACCCGCCCGTGTGTGTGGTACTTTAGCATTACCACACACTTTATCACGTCTATTGCTTACATCTTGCACAGCGAATTTTTACATCTCAGTTTGTGGAGCAGTGGCACGTAGACCTGATCAACCTAGAGTCCTTTCTGACCTGGAGAAGAGAGGAAATGTCTTCTAATTGGTAAGTATTTATAATGTTCCTATATTCAGAAATGATATTCATACCCCTAAATGATCAATTTCACTGTACCTGAATAAAAAGTGATGTGATAAACTGGTATTTTGCATTTCTTTGTTTTTTTGGTTTTGTTTTCTTTTACAGGCAGCATTTCCTCACAGTTCTCTTCTTGGAGCCTGTAATTTGGGGCTAGATTAAAAAAAAATGCAAAGCACAGTGCAAAGATTAGCGTTGCGCTTTGTGTTTGCCCAGGTGTCAAAGTTGCTATTCACAGCTGGATAGCATTAGGAATAGGGATAGGGCGGTGGGTGGGGGGAGGGATCACTGGACACCAGTGAATATGTAGTGTTATGTTGGGCAGGTGATCAGGTGGACGGGCGACCACTGGATACCAGGGATAACATTACATTATATCGGGTGGGCATCAGGTTTGGGGAGAGACCACTGGCCACCAGGGGAACTGGTTAAAGATATCAGGCAAGAGATCAGATTGGGAGAGGGGCCACCAGAGACCAGTGAAAGATGAGTGGTAGCATAACTTCAATGATTAGCCAGGGAAAAGTATGTCTTTACACTCTGGCTGGCGATTGCGGGGGGGGGCACAGTACCTCCACCAGCCACTAGGGTTGCATTGGATAAGGCAAGGCCTAGGTTGGCAGTATTTGCTCCATGCAAAGGGACCCTTCAAAAGGCCCTTGCGCAGAGCAAATGGTCTTTGAATCAGACTGTTCCAATATTCAGGTCCCTTCCCCCTCATTTGTATTCTGCCCCCTCCACACTTTGCCCCGACACAAACCTGGTTCGAGTGCCAGGGCAATGTTTTGTGAACCCTGGCCTTGTTGGTTTACAGAGCTCTGAGCAATGCTTAGCATAATGCACTAAAAACAAGCATTTGTCAATGCCGAATGTTTGCTTGCTGGCATTGGCATTGGTAGTGTAGGAGTTGGAGAGCTGCATAATAGGAATGGCAGTGAAGTATTGAACTGAAGCCAACCCTACCACCACCCTGCAGAGAGTGACAGGCATTGGGGTGTGCCTTTGGGTCGTCAGGCATAACGGTCACGCCATTTCTCCACACCCTACCCTGCAGACACTGATAAGTGTCACGGTGTTCCTCGGGGTCTTTGGCCCTTATGCACACCCCATTCCATCAGGAAATACGGTGAGATGGGTGCTGTATTGGAGAATGGGATGAACTTTGGGGCCGTAGAGTCCAAGGCATACCTCGATGCCTCTCACTGGCTGCAGGGTGTGGGTGGGGGTGGAATGGTATGAGCATTACAGGTGACAATCCCAAGTCACAATCATGATGCCTGTCATTCTCTACAGGGTGCGGCGTTATAGTCGGAAACCCTAACACCTCAGGCATTCATTAGTATTTTCACTCCAAATTTTCAACATGGTTTTTTTGTGACCTCTACCTCATGAACAGTGGCAATATTAGTTTGTTGGCCGAAAGCTGTTTTTGCACAGTGACTACAACATTTGGCACCACAGGGTGCGAAAACACATTTCGAACAGGATGTGAAAAATGACAGCTGTACTGTTCATGGGGCGGTGTAAAAAATGGCCATGTTGAAAATCTGCAGTGCAGATATTAAACAAGCATTTGTCAATGCCGAATGTTGTCGCGCTGGCATTGGCTTTGGTAGTGCAGTGCGGAAACACATTTTTGGCAGGATGTGAAAAATGTCAACTGTACTGTTCATAAGGAGGTGTAAAAAAATGGCAGTGTTGAAAATGTGGCATGTAACTATTGCAAATTTGCGAAGTTACAAGGGTGCATGGGAAATGCTCAATGCACACTTTTAACACAGTCATTTTTATAGAGTTTTGGCACCAGATTTTCAACATAGGCATTTTAGCACATCTGCTCATGTACAGTGTCACTGTCATTTCCTCAAACTGTCCCAAAAAGTGATTCCGCACAGTGACAGCGCTATACTGTGCCGGACATGCGAAAACACATTTAGGGTAGGATATGTAAAATGACAGCTGCACTGTTCATCAACAGGTGTGGAAAAATGCCAATGGTGAAAATCCAGAGTGAAAATATTACAAATGCACAACGTTATGAGGGTGCGTGCAAACTGCTCAACGCACTCTCGTAACACAGTCATTTTATGGATTATCGTCACCAAATTTTCAACATAGGGATTTTTGGACCTCTGCTCATGAACAGTGTCACTGTCATTTTTGTAATCTTCCCTGAACACTGATTTCCCACAGCAACCGTGGTATTGTGCGCCGGAAGTGCGGAAACACATTTCGGCCAGGATGTGACAAATGACATCTATACTGTTCACAAGGAGGTGTAGAAATGACAGTGTTGAAAATCTGGCATGAAAATATTGTGAATTTGTGAAGTTACAAGCATGCGTAGCAACTGCGCAACGCACGCCATAAAACAGCCATTTTTTGGATTTTTTCCACCAAATTTGCAACATAGGCTTTTTGAGACACCACCTCATGAACACTGCCACTGTCCTTGCATTAATCGGTCCCGAAAGGTGATTCTGTGCAGTGACTGCGGAATCACCTTTTGGGACCAATTAACATCATAACTGTGACAGAATTCATGAAGAGGGTTCCCAAAAACCCCATGTTGAAAATTTGACACAAACATTCCATGAAATGCCCGAGATATGCATCAAAGTTGAAAAAACCCTATTTATTCCATTATACAGCTTACCAGCATTTCCTCAGTTTGCGGTCGGCTTTGAAGAGTGAAGACGTGTTCCCGGTCCACTGAAGGTCATCGCGCCAAGCTCCGGAGGTAAGTATGGGGTGGAGGGGGTGGGGAGGCCGGGTGCGCAATGGGTGGGTGCGGGTGTTGGGTAGGGAGACTATGAGGGACTGTTTTCGGTTTACAGGTACAAAAAACATTGCGGATGTTTTTTTTTTTTTTACAGGTGAATTCTTTTTTGAGAGGGGGACAGTAGCTGACGGGTGATTGGGCACCCCCACTGGCACAGAAGAAGGGGAGGACATCATGCCGATGGGGAGTGGGCTCCCCTGTCAGCATATTAAAGCAGGAAAGGGGGGGCCTAATGCCGATGGGGATTGGGCACCCCCGTTGGCAAACAATGAAAGTGGGGGGGGGACACATTCTGCCGACGGGGAGTGGGCTCCCCCATTGGCACATACTTTGAGGGGCAGGTTTAAGCCGACTGGGGGATTGGGCACCCCCAAAGTAGGCAGTTTAGTGGCCACTGTGCCACCATGTTACTAGCTGGTGAGCACGTAGGAAGGGTCCGCTGCGTCTGACAAACTTTGCTCAGATTGCAGCGGACCTTTCCTCAGATGTGCTCTCCACATTAGTATGCATGGTGTGGCGCCAGCATACAGGCTAATTGGGGAATGAGGGACACACCTACCAGTGTGTGCCCTGCATTCGCCCAACAGTGACTGCGCCTCCAAATCTGCACTACTGCAAGATGATGGCTGCGAAAGCGCGCCAACATAAAAAACTGGCGAAGTCACAAGCATGCGTAGAAACTGTGACACGCACACCCATAATGTAATTAGTTTGGGGATTTTTTACAGCAGATTGTCAACACAGGCATTTTGGGACCTCCACTCATGAACAGTGTCACTGTGATTTTCTTAATCTGTCCCGAAAAGTGATTTCCCCACAGTGACCACGCATTTCTGCTCTGGAAGTCCAAAAACACTTTTCGGCCATGTTCTGAAAAATGACAGCTGTACTTTTCATAAGGAAGTGTGGAAAAATGCCACTGGTGAAAATCTGGACTGAAAATATTACAAATTCATGAACTTACGAGGGTGCGTGGAAACTGTGCAATGATCACTCGTAACACAGTCATTTTATGGACTTTTGTCACCAAATTTTTGACATAACTATTTTAAGACCTCTGCTCATGAACAGTGTCACTGTGATTTTTTTAATCTGTCCCAAACATTGATTTCGCACACCGACTGCGCCATTGTGCGCTACATATGCGGAAACACATTTTGGGTGAGATGTGAAAAATGACAGCTGTACTGCTCATAAGGAGGTGTGGTAAAATGGCAATGTTGAAAATCTGGCATGCAAATATAAAAAATGTGCGAACTTACAAGCGTGGTGTAGAACTGCGCAACTATTTTCAGAAATGAAAGTTTATTTTTTAGAATTTTTCACCAAATTTGTAACATAGGCTTTTTGAGAGCCCACCTTATGAATTTCTGGCAATGTCATTTCGATAATCAGTCCTGAAAGGTGATTTTGCACAGTGGCTGCGAAATCACCCTTTGGGCCCGATTAACGAGATGACAGTGCTAAAAATCATGAGGAGGTGTCCCAAAAACCCCATGTTGAATATTTGGTGCAAAAATTCCAAAAACTGACTGAGATATACATCAAGGTTGAAAAAACCCTATTTATTCCATTGTACAGCTTACCGGCATTTCCTCAGTTCGTGGTCGGCTTTGAAGAGTGCAGACTTGTTCCTGGTCCACCGGAGATCATCGCGCCAGACTCCGGGTAAATATGGGGTGAGGTGGGGGTGGGGAAGCAGGTGGCAGAGGGTGGGCACGGGTGGGGATGGGGGTCAAGACAGTCAGCGAGGGACCGTTGTTTTGTTTTCATTTTTTTTTTTCAGGAAAACGACGCGGGACGTTTGCCACGCTGGGGTGGGCTCCCAGCATGGCAGCTGGAAGGCTGTTTGGTTGGGGGCCGTGGAGCCGACGGGGGATTGGGCACCCCTGTCAGCCATAAAGATTTTTGTCACACTGGGTTGGGCTCCCAGCGTGGCACCTGGAAAGCTGTTGGGGCTGGCCATGGAGCCGATGGGGGATTTGGCACCTCGTTAGCCATAAGGATTGTTGCCACGCTGGGGTGGGCTCCCAGCATGGCTGAATTTATGTTCCAGGAAGACAAAGCAGAGATGTATACAAGCAGGATTGCCGGCAATATGCTAATCAACGCTATCTTATCGCTGCTCACTGAAGCGGAGCTCTCCTCAACTGTACGGCACTGCATTTTCAACTGCTGTCATAGACAGCTGCAGCATTCATTGGTGAACATGGCTGCGCCTGCAAACACACTGACTGAATTGGAAGACAGGGTGCCACACCTACAAAAACTCGGATGATGACACTATGTTTCTTGCACATGCGTGCAAGCAAACATAAAAAACTCAGATTATGGCACTATGTTTCTTGCACATGCGTGCAAGCAAACATATAGGGCTGTGCAGAAGGTTGAGTTTCTGACAAAGTAGATTTCCATGGAATTTTATAAAATTCAACTGATTTCCATCATTTGCAAAATTTTGACATTCCGCATGTGAAATGTTTTTTGGTGAATAAAAATCCACAGTTCACATAAACAGCAGTTTATTTTTTTGCAATTCACAGAAAAGTATTCTACAGTACACATGAGCCATGGAAAATTATTCTGCAGTTTGCACAGAAATGCTTTTTGAAATTCCATAAGCATTTCAGAAGCAGAATTGCCATTCCGCTGCAGCTCTGGTGGCAGAATTTTGCTTTCTGCACAGCCCTACTAAAAACTTCAAATTACTAGTTTCATCAAGAGCGCATTGCAAAATCAGTGGGTAGAGGGGACAAAAACCTTTCACAGATGCATAAGTGAAAAAAGAAAGGCAAAGTGAGGGATAGTGAGACTGAAGGGGGAGGATGGGGGTTGCGTGAAGGATGACAACAGTAAGGCTGACATTCTGAACAGATATTTCTGCTCAGTCTTCACTGAGGAAGAGGAGGGTAATGGACCTGAAGGGAGTACAAGGGTTGGGAAGGGCACAGAAATATACACAAGTCCCTTTACAAGGGTAAGGGTCCTAAAGGAACTGGAAGGAATAAGAGTCAATAAAGCAATGGGGCCAGATGGGGTGCACCCCGGGGTCCTAAAGGAACTAAGAGGGGTGGTGGTTGCACCTCTGGAAATCCTGTTTAGCCGATCACTGGAAACAGGGCAGGCACCCAAAGACTGGAGGACAGCAGATGTAGTCAGTCCCCTTATACAAAACCAGGAAAAAAGAGGAAGTGGGGCATTGCAGACCCGTCAGCCTGACCTTAGTAGTGTGGAAGATCATGGAAGTACTACTGAAGGAGAGATTGGTAGAACATCTGGTTGCCAATGGAATACAGGACCCAAGGCAGCATGGTTTCACCAGGGGGAGGTCATACCAGACCAGCCTCACTGAATTTTTTGACTGGGTGACTAGGGAGGTGGATCAGGGGAGGGCAGTGGACATAGTCTATCTGGACTACAGCAAGGCCTTTGACACTGTGCCACATAGAAGGCTATTAAACAAACTGGGGAATATGGGAGTGGGCAGGACAGTAGTGTGGTGGTTGGGTAATTGGCTAGGTGGTAGGACACAGAGGGTGGTAGTAAATGGCTGTCACTCCACAGAGGGAACAGTGACCAGTGGGGTACCGCAGGGATCAGTGCTGGGACTAGTCCTATTCAACGTCTTCATCAGTGACATTGTGCAGGGCTTAGAAGGCAGAATTTCCTTGTTCACTGATGACACAAAGCTCTGTAACAGAGTGGACACTTCAGAGGGTGTAGACAGAATGAGGAGGGACCTGCAGAAGTTTAAGAATGGTTGAGGGTTTGGCAGTTGAAATTCAACACAAAGAAGTGCAAAATAATGCATATAGAGCACAAAAGTCCTGAAACAACATATCAGTTGGGGGTGAGGATATAGCATTCATCATGCAAGAAGGGGACCTTGGGGTTATCATCTCTGATGACCTCAAGGTAGGGAACAACGCGACAAGGCAGCAGGTAAAGCAAATAGGATGCTGGGATGCACAGGCAGGGGCATCACCAGCATGAAAAGGGAGGTCATAATTCCACTATACAAGACACTAGTGAGGCCAAACCTGGAGTACAATGTACAGTTCTGGAGACCTTACCTACGTAAGGACATAGACAGAGTGGAGAAGGTTCAGAGGAGGGCAACAAAGATGGTACAGGGATTGTATCACAAGTCCTATGAGGACAAGCTGAAGGACTTGAATATGTACTCCCTGGAGGACAGGAAGCAGAGAGGGGATATGATAGATGCATACGAGTACCTTACAGTGAGGAAAAATGTGCAGGAATGCATTATTTTCCAACAAAAAAGATGTTCCAGGACTAGAGGGCATGGGATGAAGTTGGAGGGAGGGTGATTCAGAGGAAACACGAGGAAGAATTTTTTCACAGATAGGATGGTGGACAAATGGAACACCCTGCCAGAGGAAGTGGTGCGGGATGAAACAATCATGGGATTTAAGAATACATGGGATAGACATAAGGGAATCCTGGAGGTCAGGGTAAGAGGCAACAGACTTCTAGAAAAACGTAAAGAAAACTTACAAGCTCAAATGGGCAGACTGAGTGGACCATAGGCCCTTATCTGCCAACAGTATCTATGTATCAAGAGAACTGCACAGAATAGTGTCCATAAAAAGAAAACAATGAAAACACAATTTTTAATGCCTGTATTTTTCAGGTAGATTTATTTATTTATTTATTTAAGGGTTTAACCAGGAGGGCATGCTAAGCGGAGTACCGCTCGATTCCAGATGCGTCCTGGGGGTAAGGGAACTGGGAATACAGAGAATAAACAAATAGATGCATAAAATATTCACAGATCAACAACAATTGCAACAGTACAAGTAACGAGAGGTGAATCCGAGTGGACAGAGCAGACAATTTAGCATACAGATAATATTGTGGTTGATTGCTAGACTGATGTGGTCAAATACCAACCGTGTGTAGGCCGAAAAGCCCAGTGTAGGGTTGGAAGAGTTGGCCTAAGTCAAGGTGCAGTGATTTAGAGGCAAGTCCTCTTTGAAGCCCTGTTGGAGGGGACAGAGAGACCAGGTTAGGGGTGTGAGTCGACCATGAGCAAGAAAGGAGAGGGCAGTGGGCAGTTGGGCATGGTACAGAAGTGACCAGGAGGCTTGCAGCGCTCAGTGCATGCACAGCTGGTGGAAAAGTGGGCATAGAGGAGGGTGTTGAAGCTCTTAGAGTTTGTGGCATGCCTAATGACAGAAAGCAAAGTATTCCAAATTTTGGGCAACCGGTATTTGAAGGCAGCTTGGCCTTTGGAGGAACTCATAAAGGGGATATGTAGAAGCCTGGAATCAGTGTTCCTAAGGGCATAGACCAATGGTGGTCTTGTCGAGAGGGCGGCTTCGAGGTAAGGGGGAAGCAACTGAGTCCAGTATTTTGCTATGACCCTGGCACAGTGGATCTGTCTCCGGTCCTGTAGTGAGGGTAGGGCTAGCGAGCTATAGAGGCTGCAGTGATGAGTCTTTTGAGGACAGTCCAAGATGATCCGGCAGAAAGAATGGAAGAGTGTGTCAAGGCTGGCTAGGGAAGAGGGGGGCTGAGCCATAGACTGTGTCTCTGTAATCTATAAAAGGGAGAATCATCTTTTGAACAATTTCCTTCCTGGCCGAAATGGGGATGCAGCCATTGTTGCGGTATAGGGCGCCAAGTTTAGGGTGTAAATTCTTATGAATGGATTCAATGTGAGAAGAGAAGTCAAGGTGCTGGTCTAGCCAGACCCCTAGGTACCTGAAGGAGGTACACGCCTGTATTTGAGTCCCATCCAAGGTAAAGTAAGAGGGATGAGCCACCAGGTGGGAGAGTCTAGCTGGCGAGCCGAAAGTTAACGAGATGGTTTTCTTAGAGTTTAGGATCAATTGGTTGGAGCGGAACCAATGCTGAACAGAGTTGAAATCCTGTTGGAGTGCAATGGACACTTCAGTGATGGAGGGGCCAGTAGCAAACAGTACGCTGTCATCCGCATACATGTGGATGGAAGTGCGCGGGCAGGCAGATGGGAGATCATTCAGAAAAATGGAGAAAAGTGTTGGGCCCAGGATCGAGCCTTGAGGAACACCGGTAGAGACTGGGAGGGGGTTTGAGGCACATGGTCCTATTTTTACAGATTGGTGTCTGCCTTCCAGGTAAGAACGAAACCAGCTGAAGGCATGATCAGTGAGACCGGCGTTTTTTAATTTGGTTAGTAGCAGGGAGTGGGAGACGGTATCGAAGGCCTTGGTGAGGTCGATGAAAATGGCCAAGGTGATGTGCCCTTTATCCATCCCGATGAGGATGGCATCAGTGATTCTTAGTAGGGAGGTGATGGTGGAGTGCGATTTACGGAACCCAGACTGGTAGGGGGTAAAGAAGGAGGATGCATCTAGGTACGAGGTGAGTTGGGCGAGAACAAGTCTTTCCTGAAGCTTGGCCAGTATGGGGAGGAGGGAGATGGGGTGGTAATTTCCTAGAGAGAAGGGGTCACTGCCTTTAGGAAGGGGGATGACTGTGGCCTGCTTCCAGTCAGCAGGGATTTCCGCTGTTGAGAAGGAGAGATTGAAGAGGTCAGCGAGTGGGTTGGCGATGGCAGGAGCAGACAGATGTAACATTTTGGCGTCCAGGCCCATGGGGCATTTGCCTTTGTTTGGGTTGAGAGCCTGCAGAGCAATAAGCACTTCGACCAGAGAGACATGGCGAAAGGAAAAGCTGGGGGGCAAGGAGGGTGGCGATGAATTCGGTGGGGTTGCGTGACACTGGTTGCGGGAGGACCGATAGGAGAGAGTCTGCGCAGCTGGTGAGGAACTTGTTGAAAGCGGTGGCCACTTCACCAGGGTCAGAGACAGTAGTGCCTTGGATGGTTAAGGTCGGGGTAGGAGGTTGGGTAGGGGGGTCAGTAGTGCTTTGATTGTTTTTCAGAAATTAGCGGGGTGGTGAAGGTTAGAGTTGAAAGCCAAGCTGAAATAATTCTTTTTGGCCTAGCGTACAAGTTTAGTGCAGGAGTTGCGAAGGGTACGGTAGTGTTGGAGAGATAGTTGGATGCCCGTGGTCTTGAAAATTTTCCATGCCTGATCCCTGGCACGGAATTTGCAGATGATATCGACAGAGATTCAGGGAAGGTGGGAGCCCCTGACCCTAGATTTCCTCAGGGGGGCATGTGCATTCCACACTGCAAGAAATTTGGTTTTGAAACTATCGAGTGTGTGGTTGATAGAGACCGCCTTGGGTATGAAAGACCAATCAACATGGGCTAGGTCATGCAGGAGAGCCGCTAGATCTAGGGATTTATAAGACCTAATGAGCAGTGTCCTCAGCGGGGGGTGCGGTGGGTCTCTGAACTTTCCTGACCATGTAGGTCATATGTAGGTCATATGGTGGTCACTTAGGGAGTCTGGGAGCAAACCCGCAGCCGAGATGCGATGGGGGCAAGAGGAGAGGGTCCAATCTAGGAGGGAATGATTCTGTGATTTATAGTTTAGTCGAGTGGGTTGGGAGATTAGCTGGGTGAGGTTTAGAGCTTTTATCCTGGTGCACATCTTGACACTGTCACTTGCAAGCCAATTGAGGTTGAAGTTGCCGAGGATGTGTATCTCCCCAGTGGCTGATGATGATTTTAGGGTATCCAGATGGTCTAGGACTCTGGTCAGGGGTACAGTAAGAACCAGCCACATACAGTGGGGATGGAGAATGGGAGTGATAGTTTGATGAGAAGAGAGTCTATTTCTGGCGGTGGGAGAGGGAGATGTACCACCGTGAACTGGGGCCTGGTTGCAATGAACATGGCGATGCCTCGGCCTCTTTTCTTGCCCTGATGGTTGTGTCTAATAAGTAAGTAGCTGGGGAATGGCAACTGCAGAATCCGGGTGGTGGGGCTTTAACCAAGTCTCCGATATGATTAGGACGTCAGGGCGTAGGGCTAGGACGGTGGGTTGCAGCACAACATCGACTGCCCCACCCACCCAGGTTTTGTCCCTTGATTTATTGGTCCCCTTTCTGACATCACTTCCTGTCTGCTGTATTACTAAGTCCCCACTTTTCCATTTGCAGGTTATACCCGCCTGCCACTAGAGGGACTGACCCACCTCCATCTCAAGCTCTGCTATCTGACTTCCTCCCCCACCACTTCCTAGAACCTCTCCCACTGCCTGTGCCACCTCCCCCCTCTAGAACCCATACCTACCTCTGCCCACACCTCTCCCAGCACCCAGCCCCACAGCTTGCCCTGCACCCTTACTCCTAACTGCACCCCCAAACCTACACACAGTGACCACTAGGAGTCGCTATTTTGCACCCTGTTTTCAGTCCTAACCCTGCCCGCATCAGACCAACTAGAACTTGGATCTCTGCTCCCACCCAGACACTCCTCTAGCTGCCCTGAGAGAGACTTGAACTAGTACCCTGTCCACCAGAGTCCGTGACACTACCACTAATCCAAAGTGGTATCCACGTTATTTGGAATTCAACCAAAATACTTCTACCTTCCTACCCTATGACTGCTACTGGAGCCATGTTAGTCCACCTCCTCCAAAAATGCCTCCCCTTCATCCTTCTAGTACCCTTGTCTCACCAGCCAGTCATCCCTCCTGGCTCACTGGCTTCTGCACCAACAATTCACTTTGAATTAGTTAGATCTCACCCCACACTGTGCAGGTTCACTAGCCTACAGCACCCAACCCCTGGGTACTTCCCCGCTGCCTCCCCAGGCTCCCCTTGGCGTTTAATCATTCTCGCCCTCCCCACCTGGCAAACCGTTCCCATCCCCTGTTTCCCTAGGGTCCCTTCCCCATCCGCCCACACCCGTTGGAAGCCCACACATCATCGCCCCCTGGCTAGAGCAGTTATCCTCCTCCTACTCCTAACAGGCAATATACATCCTAACCCAGGCCCCACCCATACCAACCCACCTGGTGGGCACCCTGGTCTTACCATAGCCTCCATGAACATACGCAGCTTATTGAAAAAGTATGATACCCTCCAATGCTGGGTCATGCTGCATAAACCTGATGTCATTGCACTGGTGGAAACCTGGCTCTCTAAGTCCACCCCTGACTCCTCTGTCTCCCTCCCTGGCTACACCTTATACCGGAGGATCATGCAGGCAAACGGGGGGTGGCTAGCATTCCATGCCAGGGATACACTCATTCGACCAAGCACTCCTGCCCAGCCCTCGCTTAGCGGGGGCACAGGCCTCACCTCTAAACTTATTCCAGACACCTGCAAGGCCCCCCTTTATCTCACCTCTGCCTACATTCCCCCAAAGAACCAAAACCCGGCATTATTATCCCTAATGGATTATCTTGCCACCCTCCCTCCCTCTCAGGGCTGAACAAGTCCTTGTGGGGGACCTTAACGTGAACTGGCTCAGTGCCACCTCCGCCTCCGCCCGGGACTCCTTCGCAGCTATTGATCTGACACAACTCATTTCCCAACCCACTAGAGTAAACCCTAAGAATGGCACCAGCACCCTCCTAGATGTAATCATCACCAACCACCCCAAAAAAATCCTGGACATCCAAGTCCTCCCTGACACTCTCAGCGACCACTCCCCTATCCTATTCCGCTGGGTAACCCTCTCACCCAGACCCGCAGCTCCACCCACACAGCGCCGGTGTTTCAGACCAGGTGGGCTGAGAAACCTCAAGGAACTTCTTGCTCAGATAAACTGGTCCCCCATTCACTGTGCCCCTGACATAGATACTGCCCTTGCCTTCTTTTCCCAAACCTTTAATCGAGCCTGTGACCTCTTCGCACCCATCACGGCTGCCCGAACCAAAAAACACAATGTGCCAAGGATTACTCATGCCCTATTACAACAGCTCAAGCTTAGGGATAACCTATGGCACCGTGCCACAGAATCAGGCCGGATGGCGGACAGACAGGCCTATAACACTGCACGGAATAAGTGCACCTGGGCCATCCGAAAAGCCAAAGCTGATCATTACCAGGCCACTCTCACCTCCTCCTGGGGATGTGCACGTACGTTCTGGGACAATGTGAAACAATTAAATGGGAGTGCACACTCCGCTCCCCTATCCCAGATCACCATTGACGGCACACCCATTACGGACCCAGCAAACATTGCAAACTACCTTAACTCAGCCTTTACGGACCTGAGCTCTGTCCTCCCCAGTAATTTCTTTGACCCGCCACCTCCTACCCGCCCCAGCCCTCCTGCACCCCTGCTTCCACCTGCTTAAGGTAACTGCCCAGGAAGCCAGACCCCACCTGGTCAGAGCACTAAAATGCAATAATCCGGGTGCAGACTCGCTTGACCCCAGAATTCTCCGTCTGGTTCGGGATCAGGTTCTTACCCCACTTACCAGCCTTCTCAACAAATCGCTCTGTCTGGGGCAATTCCCAACTGCATGGAAGGCTGCCATTGTCACCCCAATTCATAAACGTGGTGATAGATCTGCTGCCGAACTACTGCCCAACCTCCATACTCCCCCCCCCCCTTTCCAAAACACTAGAGAAGCTGGTAGCAACACAAATTTCTGAATACCTGACCAAATACAACATCCTCTGCCCAGAACAGCACGGTTTCCATGCTGGTCACAGCACTGGCACTGCACTAGTTGAATTTTCAACTTCCCTGCACTCCTCTCTGGACTCTGGCTCCCTATCCGGAGCAGTGTTCATCGACCTCTCTAAGGCATTCGACACTGTCTCCCACCCCCTCCTGCTGGATGCCCTCTGCCATATTGGCTTCTCTACTGTGCCTCTGTCATGGTGCACTAGCTACTTATCTGCCCAATCCCAATGTGTCAGAATTAATGGGACACTTTCCAAAACTTGTCCCATCCGCTCAGGAGTTCCTCAGGGATCCATCCTGGGACCTCTACTCTTCTCTCTCTATCTTAATACCCTGCCCAGTGCATGCAATGGGAAAATTATGTTGTATGCAGACGATGCCATCATCTTTGCCGCCCACCGTAACCCTATCTCCCTCCAGGACTCTCTACAACTATCCTTTAATGATGTTGAAACCTGGTTTGAAGAGCACAGACTGGTCATTAATCTCAAAAAAACTAAGTCAATGCTCTTTGCCCACCCCCAAAACAAAGCCAGCAACTTCCCACTCCATATCCTCCCTGGCTCCAAACAGCCCTCGAGCAGGTCCACTCCTATAAGTACCTTGGGGTCTCCTTTGATTCAGCACTCACCTACCACACCCACATTGACACACTTGCCTCAGCCACTAATTGTGACTTGGCATCTTACCAACATAAAACTGTCTCCCCCAACTGCACTCCATATTGCGGTCCTTCCTCGATACTATCCTGGTTGACTATGGCCTCCCAGTATCAGTGGTGCTGCTGACACAACCGCCTCAATAAATTCGCCTCATCTTAAATAAAGCATGCAGGCTAATCACTGGGGCCCCCAGGCTGACGCATTCATGCCAGATCTATGACATGGCGAAACTGCTGAACCTGGACGAACGGCTATGCTACCAAACCTGTCTAACAATAAAAAAAACCCTTCTAGGACTTTCCCTACCAGGGCTGACAGCCTCGCTCCGACAGGCCCAACCCTTGGTCTGCACATGGTCCTCCTGCAAGGCCACTCTTCTGGTCCCAAGATCCAGAACATCCCATGGACAGAGATCCTTTTGCTTTAGAGCTCCGTCCCTGGTATAACTCGCTCCCACCCCATCTCAGATGCCCCACTATCTCCAAATTCAAACTTGCACTTCACAGCCATCTATTTAACAAGTGAAGCTGCACTTGTCTATAACTGAGGCACTGCGCCCAGTGCTCTGACAATGCCCACTGGGCTGCATCCACTCCACATTGCACTAATCCTCATCCTCTGCTGTTTATACTGCTTTGACCTAGCTGCATCTTACAAACTTGCTTATCTGCTGACCGGATGTAGTCAACTGTGCTTGCTACCAATAATCCAAATGCTGTAACCAAAATTCAGTTGTTTGTCTGCATCATATGTATGTCTGTTATGTATTTGTCCTCACTGTGACGAGGTACCTTTGGAAATGAGCCTCTGGCTCAAAGGTTGTAAACCGATTTCTCAAATAAATAAATAAAATAAATAAAATTTAGGATGCTGCAGATGTTAAGGTGCAGCAATTTGAGGCCCCTGGGGAGAGTAAGCGGAGAGGGGGGGTTTGAAGGGGTGGGTCCAGGGTTGGCTTCGATATCCCCTGCTAACAGGACTAGCAGTATAAGGAATTGTTTCCTTTTGTGCCAGGTGGATTTGGGCCTGTGGGAGGAATGGAGTGTACTGGGGGTAGTGCTGCAAGAGGCAATGGTGCAAAGTATTGTCTGCACCGATTGGAAGGAGGTGGTAGAATGGTAGCACCAGGAAGCCAGTTGTTTAGTATGCCAGTGGGCTGGGTGGCATAGGCAGAGGTTGAAAAGGTAGGTGAAGGATCAGTGCAGGGGCAGGTATGCGGAGAGTTTGGGTGCCATTTCAGATGAGTAGTCGGAGGTAGTGAAGCTAGTGAAAAAGTCAGGCTAAATTGGAATAGGGTTAGCATTCTACCTGATTTACTAAACAGCAGGAGTTGTTTTGGCAGCCCCTAGTGGCAGCTCCAGATAGGCTGCTAGTGGGAAAATGGGCTGATTGGTTTAGGCGAACTCACAAACCACGTGAGCACCACTATATAGCTGAAAGCTGACCAAGGGTGGTGGTGGGGAGCCAGTGCGCATCAATGAATCATTTGAAAGTAGGAATTTATTTTCTGTAACTAGGAACATTACTAACTGCTTCCAGTTAGCACAAAATTTCCAGTCACCTTTAAGTTATTAACATAGAAACATAGAAGTTGACGGAAGATAAGGACCACAAGGCCCATCCAGTCTGTCCATTTTTTCTACCTTATGAATGTGCCGTAGGCCTTTGCTCAGTCAATGGCCTATCTATTCATACTCATCTGTATTGCTCTGTTATGCCTATCCCATGCCTGTTTGAAGCCCTGCACTGTATTTATATCCACCACTTCCTGAGGTAGGCCGTTCCATGCATCCATCACCCTTTCTGTGAAAAAGAACTTCCTCATGATACCCCCTTAATCAACCTCCCTCTAATCTCATGCTGTGTCCTCTTGTCCTGCTATTTTTCTTATATTGAAACGTTACATAGAAACATAGAAACATAGAAGTTGACGGCAGATAAGGACCGCAAGGCCCATCCAGTCTGCCGGTTTCTTTTTCTACCTTATAAATGTGCCATCGGCCTTTGCTCTGTCAGTGGCCTATCTATTCATAGTCATTTGTATTGCTCCCTTATGCCTATCCCATGCCTGTTTGAAGCCCTGCACTGTATTCATAGCCACCACTTCTTGTGGTAAGCCATTCCATGCATCCACCACCCTTTCTGTGAAAAATAATTTCCTCACATTCCCCTTAATCGGCCTCCTCTAATCTCATGCTGTGTCCTCTTGTCCTGCTATTTTTCTTATATTTAAACATGTTAGACTCTTTCACCTTGTTTATGCCCTTAAGGTGTTTGAATGCCTCGATCATATCACCTCTCTCCTCCTTTGCTCAAGGGTATACATATTGAGCTCAGTTAATCTGTCCTCATATGTCTTCTGATGCAGTCCCTGCACCATTTTGGTTGCTCCTCTGGACTGCCTCAATTTGGTTAATGTCCTTGTGAAGGTGTGGCTCCAATACTGCACGAGTACTCCAGATGGGGCCTAACCAGTGTCTTGTACAGAGGGATTATTACCTCCTCTTACAACTTGTGATACCCTACTAATACACCCTAACACCCCCCTAGCCTTACCTACGTTTTAGAGGTCTGCTTGGATGATTTTAGGTCATCAGTGATGATGATGCCCAAGGCTCTTTCTTCCTTTGTGACTGCTAGCAACTCCTCCCAGCCTATAGATGGCTTCAGGTTTCTCTTCCCTTGCATGATTTTGCAGTTCTTTGCATTAAATCCAGTTGCCACTCTTCTGACCATTCTGCTAGTTTATCCAGATCTCTTCTCATTCTGCCCACCTCATCTGGATCATCTTACTCTGTTGCAGATCTTGGTGTCATCTGCAAACAGACAAGCCTTACCCTCTAGTCCATCTGCAAGGTCACTAATGAAGATGTTGAAGAGGACTGGCCCCAGGACTGATCCCTAGGTACCCCACTTGTGACTTGCATCTCTTCTGACTGTATACCATTTACCACCACTCTCTGTTTCTGCCCGTCAACCAGTTTGCCACCCAGTTGACCAACTTCTGACCCACCCCGAGCCTACCCAGCTTATTTATCAATCTTCTATGTGGAACAGTGTCAAAAGCTTTGTTGAAGTCAAGGTAGGCGACATCAACTGCTCCCCCTTGGTCCACCACTCTGGTTACCCAGTCAAAGAAATCTATGAGATTAGTTTGACAGGACCTTCCTTTGTAAACCCATGCTGTCTTGGATCCTGTGCCCCTATGGATTCCAGGTGTTGCACTATCCTTTCCTTAAGGAGTGCGCCCATAATCTTGCCCACTACTGAGTAAAACTGACTGGTCTGTGGTTCCCCGCCTCCTTCCTGCTACCACTCTTGTGGAGCGGGATCACATGAGCCCTTCTCCAGTCTTCTGGGACCTCTTCTGTGCTCAGAGACTCACTAAACAATTCTGCTAATGGCTCTGCTAGTTCCTCCTTAGCTCCTTAAGTACTCTGGGATGTATGCCATCAGGTCCCATTGCCTTATCCACCCTGAGCTTAGCAAGCTCTTGTAGGACCCTTTCTTTTGTGAAGGGAGTGGTGCTCACCTCCTCCCCTGTGTCCATGATGCTGAGCTCTGGGCCCTGCCCTACCTTTTCTTCAGTAAATACTGAGCAAAAGTATCTATTTAGGATAGATGCCTTTACAGGGTCCTCCTCCTCACATGCTCCCTTTTCTCCATTAAGCTTAGCAATACCCCCTCTGGACTTTCTCCTTTCACTAATGTATCTATAGAAAGTCTTGCACCTTCTTTTACTGTTCGTGCTAGTGTTTCCTCAGTTTGGGACTTTGCCTGCCTTACTGCCTTACCTGCTTCCTTAGGGCAGTTTGGTATGCCTCCTATCTTCATCCCACTGTGTTCCTTATATTTCCTGAAGGCCAGACTTTTGGCTCTGACCTTTTCTGCTACTGTATTTGAGAACCAAAGTGGTTTTCCTTCTTTTGCACTTCCTTTTCTGTCTAACACAATAGGATGTTGCTTCAAGTATTGCATCCTTAATGCTTGCCCACTTTGCCTGTACCCTCACCTGTGTTTCTTTTGCCAGGGCTAGCTTAACTCTGTTGGCCATCTTATCAAAGTCAGCTCCTCTGAAGTCCCATATTTTGCCTTGGAATGGGATGATTTAGATGTAGTAGCCAAATTGAACCATACCATGTGATGGTCACTGGCCCCAGGTGACCTTCTACCTGGAGATCTGTGATCCCTTCTTTGTTAGTCAGTACTAGATCTAGGATAGCCCTGTCTCTTGTGGGTTGCTGTACCAGTTGTTTGAGGTCCTTCCTGCAGAGAATCCACTATGAGTCTAGTTCTGGCAGATGTTCCTGCTGGTATTGACCAATCTGTATCCAGCATGTTGAAGTCTCCCATTATCAGAACCTCCCTTTAGCTGTCATGTTTTGTATATCTTCTAACAGTAATGTGTCTATGTCCTCCCTCTGGTCTGGGGGCTGTAGACAACCCCAGTTCTTATGGCTGTCCCATTTCCTGTGTCCAGGGTGACCCACAGTTCTTCTGGCTCCTTATGTGTATTCTGAATTTCTGTAGCTTTGATATTTTCATTAACATACAGGGCCACCTCCCCTTTTGCACCTCGGTCTCTTCTGAACAATACATAGCCAGGTACTGAAGTCTCCCAAGTGTGGTTACTGGTAAACCACGTCTCACTAATTGCTACTATGTCCAGTTTAGCCTCTGACATTATTGCCTGCAGGTCTGGGATCTTATTTCCCAGGCTGTGAGCATTGTACATGATTTTCCATTGGCCAGATTTTGGTGTGTTAGTTGTTGGGTGAAGTTTGGCATTACCCCTGTGCGTCGTATGGGGAGACAAACCTTTTTTCTTACCTGCAGATGCAAATGAACGGCAAACATGCTGAATTCCTGTTTGACCACTAGCTGAGGGGGAAGGGGTGTTCTTCCCATTCGACGTATGGGTTGCTGCACCCCTCTCCCCATTTGCTAGTTTAAATATTCTGCAAAGACATCAAACTTCTGCCCCAATGCACTGACTCCCTCTTTAGTCAGATGCAGTCCATCAAATTTAAAGAACTTTCGCTCCCAAAACTGTTGCCAGTTCCCTACAAATCTGTGTCCTTTTCCTGGCACCAGTCCTTGAGCCACATGTTTAGCTCCCCATCTCCCTTCTCTGACCTTCCGTCCATCTGCTCCTCTCCCAGACTGGCAGGATCTCAGAGAAGGATATGCCGAGACGAAATAGATGATAGTTTGTCACCCAGCCTAGTCAGGTGTTCCTTGGTCTCCACAACTGACTGGCTGGTGGGATCATTAGTCCCTATGTGTACTAGGACATCAATGTTTTCTCCTGCTTTGTGAACAATTTTAGCAATGCGGTCAGTGTCTCTCCATGCTGATGTACCTGGGAGACATCTGACCATCACCCCTGGCTGGAGATGGGTATCAACTCCCGAATCATGGAGTCTCCTATGATCAAAGTTTTTGGATTTCCTTTGTGCTTGTTTTGTTTTGGTTCCTGTTTTGGGTGAGTTTTGTTGTGCTAGCTCCTGTGCAGTGTCCTGCTCTGCAGTGTCTTCTGCCTCTTTATTTGATTTCAGAGATAGAGGCAGATACCTGTTTGTAGTGTTTATATGGTTTTGGAGGTAATGTGTTGGAGAGCAGAGAGTGATGGGGCACCTGATTTGCTCCTCCTAACCACCTGCCAACCTCCTGGACCAACTACCCTCTGCGGTCGAGGTTTTTGTGTTGGATGCTGGGGAAATGGCGGGTGGTTCTTATAATGTATTTCCTCTTCAATCTGAAATTTGAGGCCTGCAATCTCTGCCCATGCTGCCCGGAGCTGAGCCCTAAGCTCTCCAAAGGCTCCAGCATGTAGGACAGTGTCCAAATCCTGTAAGACTGTCCTTCTGAAAATTGTTCCACAGTACCTGCAGTTAATGAAATCCATTCCAAATAAGTTGCTGGGTTTGTAACCTAGTCAGAGTAATTAGAAGGAAAAAGGAAAAAAATGCAAGTAATGGTTTAATTGTGCTTTGTTTAACTTGTTATAACAAGTTAAATTACTAGTGCCCTGTAAATGAGATCACCTTGTGAGGCCCCACTGATCCGCCTCTTCCTGCTCTGCCACAGGAAATGTCACAACTGTGGTACCCTATAAAAGGAGTGAGCTGGGTGGTTGGGGATGGGGGTGGGTGGCTGGGCCCTTCCCCTGCCTAAAAGAAGAACCACGGACGAAAGAACAAGGAGGTAAGAGCAGAAACAATCAGTCAACAACAAATGCAGTAACCCTGAAAGCTTATCCTAATGTTAGATAAAACTGTAAAACCTGTAAAGCACCACCTGTAATAATTTTAGAGAAGATATATGCTGTAAGAAACACTTTGCTCCAGAGAAAAATAAAGCAGTAACAGAAGATATAGCTTGCAAAAGACAATTTGAATCAGAAGATTACAGGAGTAATCTGTTAGCACACACCTGTAGGCACACCTTGTAATAATGCAGAAGAAGGTATACCAGCAACAACAATTTGAATCAGAGAAAATAAAGCAATGAAATGTTAGCAACAAACAGTAGCAATCCCTGTGAGTAAAAAATAAAAACACCACCACACAGTAAATCTGCTTAGCCAAACTAAGTCTTAATCCTTTTCCCTTGCTCTGGTAAGTTTCTCTACTCTGCCTTTCAAGCAGTCTTAGAAGGAAAGAGCTCAGGTGAAGCTAGGTGCCTTGGCCAGCAAACCAAGTCTTCTACCTCCAAGATATCAACTTGTTAGACTCTTTCACCTTGTTAATGCCATTAAGATGTTTGAATGTTTCAATCATACATTGCCTTCAGAAAGTATTCACCCCCCTTGGATTTTGTCACATTTTGTTGTGTTACTACCAGGATTGTTAATGCATTGAAATGCTTTTTTCCCCCTTGATTCACACAGCATACTCAACAATTTAAAGGGGCAAACATATTTTTATTGTGTAACAAAAATTTATGAAACATTAAAAACTGAAATATCTTGTTTACTTAAGTATTCACCCCCCTGTGTCAATACTTTGTACAAGCGCCTTTGACAGCAATTACAGCTTTGAGTCTTCAGTTTTGCACATCTGGATTTGGAGATTTTCACCCATTCTTCCTTGCAGATTTGCTCAAGCTCTGTCAAGTTGGATGGGGAGCGTCGGTGAACCACAATCTTTAAGTCTTTCCACAGATTCTCAATGGGATTCAAGTCAGGGCTTTGGCTGGGCCACTCAAGGACATTCGCCTTCTTGTTCTGAAGCCACTCCAGTGTTGCTTTGGCTGTATGCTTGGGGTCGTTGTCCTGTTGGAATGTAAATCTTCGCCCCAGTCCAAGGTCTATTGCAGACTGATGCAGGTTCTCTCAAGGATGCCTGTATTTGGCTCCATTCATTGTTCCTCTATCCTGACAACTGCCCCAGTCCCTGCCGCTGAAAAGCATCCCCATAACATGATGCTGCCACCACCATGCTTCACGGTAGGGATGGTGTTACACGGGTGATGAGCTGTGTTCGGTTTGCGCCAGGCATAGCGCTTTGCATTCAGGCCAAAGAGTTCAATTTTTTGTTTCATCAGACCAGAGAATCTTTTGCCACATGGTCTGAGAGTCTGCCATGTGCCTTCTTGCAAACTCCTAGCATGCTATTATGTGGCCTTTTCTCAGGAGTGGCTTCCGTCTAGCCACTCTCTCATAGAGGCTACATCTGTGAAGTGCTGCAGAGATTGTTGTCCTCTGGACAGGGTCTCCCATCTCAGCCATGGAACTCTGTAGTTCTGTCAGGGTGGTCATTTGGTTCTTGGTCACTTCCTGACCAAGGTCCTTCTTACCAGTTGCTCAGTTTGGGAGGCGGCCTGCTCTAGGAAAAGTCTGGTGGTTCCGTAATCTTTCCATTTCCTAATGATGGACTTGACTGTGCTCCTGGGAACTTTCAACAGCCTAGAAATGTTTTTATACCCCTCCCCAGATCTATGGCTCCTCACAATTCTATCATGGAGTTCTATGGACAGCTCCTTGGTCTTCATGGTAGAGTTTCTGCTCTGACATGCACTGTCAACAGTGGGACCTTATATAGACAGGTGTATTTCCTCTGAAATCATGTCAACCATTTGAACTGACCACAGGTGGACTCCATTTAAGTTTTAGAGTGATATCACAAGGAAATTGGATGCACCTCAGCTCAATTTGGAGTGTCATAGCAAAAGGAGTGAATACTTATCAAATCAAGACATTTCAGGTTTTTATTTTAAATTACATGTACAAAAAATTCCAGAAGTTTCATTCCACTTTGACATTATAGAGTAATTTGTGTAGATACGTGGCAAAATAATCCCATATAAATGTATTTTAATTTGAGTTTGCAACATCACAAAATGTGACAAAATCCAAGGGGGGTGAATACTTTCTGAAGGCACTGTATCATCTCTCTCCCTACTTTGCTCTAGGGACTACATATTGAGCTCCGTTGATCTGTCCACATATGTTTTCTGATGCAGTCCCTGCACCATTTTGGTTACCCTTCTCTGGCCTGCCTCCATTTTGTTAATGTCCTTGTGCAGGTGCAGCCTCCAGTGCTGCACACAGTACTCCAGATGGGGCCTAACCAGTGTCTTGTAAAGAGGGATTATTACCTCCCTCTTATGACTTGTGATAGCCCTACTAATACACCCCAACATCCCTCTAGCCTTACCTACTGCTTTAGCGGTCTGCTTGGATGAGTTCGGATCATCTGTGATGATGATGCCCAAGTCTCTTTCTTCCCTTGTGATTGCCAGCAACTCCCTTCCCAACCTATAGGTAGCTTCAGGGTTTCTCTTCCCTATGTGTATGATCTTGCACTTCTTTGCGTTAAAGCCCAGTTGCCACTCTTCCAACCATTTTTCCAGTTTTTCCAGATCTCTTCTCATTTTGCCCACCCCATCTGGATCATCTACTCTATTGCAAATCTTGGTGTCATCTGCAAACAGACAAACCTTACCCTCCAGTCCATCTGCAATGTCACTGATGAAGATACTGGAGAGGACTGGCCCCAGGACTGATCCCATGAGGTACCGCACTTGTGACTTGCATCTCTTCTGACTGTATACCGTTTACCACCACTCTCTGTTTTCTGCCTGCCAATCAGTTTGCCACCCAGTTGACAAACCTCTAACCCACCCAAGCCTACTCAGCTTATTAATCAATCTTTTGTGTGGAACAGTATCAAAAGCTTTGCTGAAGTCAAGGTAGGTGACATCAACTGCACCCCCTTGTCCACAACTCTGGTTACCCAGTCAAATAAATCTATGAGATTAGTTTGACATGACCTTCCTGTTGTAAATCCATGCTGTCTTGGATCCTGTGCTCCTATGGATTCCAGGTGTTGCACCTTCCTTTCCTTATGGAGTGTCTCCATAATCTTGTCCACTACTGAAGTAAGATTGACTGGTCTTTAGTTCCCTTCCTCCTCCCTGATGCCACTCGTGAGGCAATATAGCACAGTGGATTAAGGCTCTGAGCTGCAGATCTGGAGACCTGGGTTTCAATCCCACAGTCGCCTAGGTGCATACTGTGTGATCCTGAGCAAGTCACTTCACTTCCTTGTCCTCCCAGGTTGCACCTGGAAAAAAGCTTTGGCTTAGTGTGCTACTTCTAGTTAAACAGTGTTCCCTTTCTCTTTCTTGGGGAGTGGGATAACATGAGCCCTTCTACAGTCTTCTGGGATCTATCCTGTGCTCAGAGTTCACTAAACAGTTCTAATAATGGCTCTTCTAGTTCCACCCTTAGCTCCTTTAGTACCCTAGGATGTATGCCATCAGGTCCCATTGCTTTGTCCAATCTAAGCTTAGCGAGCTTTTGTAGGACCCTTTCTTTTGTGAAGGGACTTGTGCACACCTCTCTTCCCCCCTGTGTCCATGGAGCTGAGCTATGGGCCCTGCCCTACCTTCTCCTCAGTAAATACTGAGCAGAAGTATCTATTTAGAATAGATTCTTTTCCTTGGTCCTTCTCCACACACACACACACACCCTTATCCCCTTTTATCTTAGCAATACCCTCTCTGGACTTTTTCCTTTCACTGATGTATCTATAGAATGTCTTGTCCCTTCCTTTTACTGTTTGTGCTGGTGTTTCCTTGGTTTGGGCCTTTGTCTGCCTTACTGCCTTCCCTGCTTCCTTTAGGGAAGTTTGGTATGCCTCCCTTGCTTCATCCCACTGCGTTCCTTCATATTTCGTGAAGGCCAACCTTTTGGCTCTGATCTTTTCTGCTACTGCTTTTGAGAACCAAAATGGTTTCCTCCTTCTTTTGCTCTTGTTTTTCTGCCTAACAAAATGGGATGTTGCTTCTAGTATTGCATCCTTAATGCTTGCCTACTTTGCCTGTACCCCCCCTCACCTGTATTTCATCTATCCAGGGCTAGATTAACTCTGTTGGCCATCTTTTCTAAGTCAGCTCCTCTGAAGTCCCATATTTTTGCCTTGGAATGGGATGATTTAGTTCTAGTGGCCAAACTGAACCATACCATGTGATGGTTATTGGCCCCCAGGTGACCTTCTACCTGGAGAGCTATGATCCTTTCCCCGTTAGTCAGTACTAGATCCAGGATAGCCCTATCTCTTGTGGGTTGTTGTTCCAATTGTTTGAGGTCCTCCACCTGCAGGGAATCCACTATGTGTCTAGTTCTGGTGGATGTTCCTGGTGGTATTGACCAATCTGTATCTGGTATGTTAAAGTCTCCCATTAGCAGAACCTCCCCTTTAGCTGTCATGTTTTGTATATATTTTAACAGTAATGTGTCTATGTCCTCCCTGTGGTCTGGAGGCCTCTAGGCAACCCTAGTTCATATGGTTGTCCCATTTCCTGTTTCCAGGGTGACCCACAGTTCTTCTGGCTCCTTATGAGTATTCTGAATTTCTGTAGCTTTGATATTTTCATTGACATAAAGGGCCACCCCCCCCCCTTTTTTTTGCACCTTGGTCTCTTCTGAAAATTACATAGCTGGGTACTGAAGTCTTCCAAGTGTGGTTACTGGTGAAACATGTCTCACTAATGGCTACTATGTCCAGTTTAGCCTCTGTCATTATTGCCTCCAGGTCTAGGATCTTGTTTCCCAGACTGCAGGCATTTGAGTACATGATTTTACATTGGCCAGATTTCGGTGTGTTAGTTGTTGGGTGAGGTCCGGCATTTCTCTTGCACATTGTATGGGGAGATGGACCTTTTTTTCCTTACCTGGTGATGCAAATGAACTACAAACATGTTGAACTCCTGTTTGATCACCAGCTGAAGGGGAAGGGGGGGTTCTTCCTGTTTGATGTATCGGATGCTGCACCCCTCTCCCCATTTGCTAGTTTAAATATTATGCAAAGACATCAAACTTCTACCCCAATGCACTGCTCACTCCTTAGTCAGATGCAGTTCATCAAATTTAAAGAACTTTCGCTCCCAAAAGTGTTGCCAGTTACCTACAAATCTGTGTCCTTTTTCCTGGCACCTGCCCTTGAGCCACATGTTTAGCTCCCCTATCTCCCCATCTCTGACCTTCTGTCTATCAGCCCCCCTCTCCCAGACTGACAGGCTCTCAGAGAGGGAGATGCTTGATGAAATGTATGATAGTTTGTCTCCCAGCCTGGTCAGAGGTTCCTTGGTCTCCACAACTGACTGACTGGCGAGATCATTAGTCCCTGTGTGTACGAGGATGTTGATGTTTTCTCCTGCTTCATGCATGATTTTAGCAATGCGGTCAGTATCTCTCCAGTCTGCTGTACCTAGAAGACATCTGACCATTTCCCTCGGACGGAGGTAGGTATCAACTCCCCGAATCATGGAGTCTCCTATGATCATAAGTGTTTTGGATTTCCTTTTCACTTTTTTGTTTTGGTCCCTGTTTTGGGCAAGTTTTGTAGTGTTAGCTCCTATACTGCAGTGTCCTCTGCCCCTTTGTTTGATATCAATGATGGAGGCAGATACTTATTTGTAGTTTTTATATGGCTTTTGGAGGTGATACACTGGTGAGCACTGAGCGATGGAGCACCTGATTTGCCCCTCCTAGCCACCTGCCAACCTCCCAGACCAACTACCCTCTGTGGCCTAGGTGTTTCAGCTGGATGTTGGGAAAATGGCAGGTGGTTCTTGTAATATATTTCCTCCAGAATATGCAATTTGAGGCGTGCAATCTCTGCTCATGCTGTCCAGAGCTAAGCCCTTACATCTCTGATGGTTCAGCATGTAAAACAGCATCCTAAATCATGTACAACTGCCCTTTTGAAAAGTGTCCCGAAGTACCTGCAGTTAATTATATCCAATCGAGTTTTTTTTTTTTTGTTCTTTGACCAGGTATAGCACACTAAGCTGAAAGCTTTTTTACAGGAATGACCTGGGAGCACAAGGAGATTAAGTGACTTGCTCAAGGTCACACAGTATGCAAGTGGGATTCAAACCCAGGTCTGGTCTGCTGGATGTCACCAAATTTGCAGCTCAGAGCCTTAGACCACTGTGCTATACTGCCTACTGAATTACTGAGTTTATAATCCAGTCCAAGTAATGAGAAGGAAAATGAAAGCAAAATATTTATTTGTTTGTTTGTTTTTGTATAACTTTCTATAACAAGTTAAATTAGTTGTGCCTCTGTAAGTGAGGTCACTGTGTGGATACTCCTCTGATCCTCCCCTTCCTGCTTTGCTACAGGAAATGTCATGACTGTGCTACTCTATAAACGGAGTGTAGCATGGGGTGATTAGGGATGGGGGTTGGTGGTTGGGCCCTTCCCCTGTAGAAAAAGAAGAACCACGAACAAAAGAAACAAGGAGGTAATAGCAGAAACAATCAACCAACAACAAATGCAGTCGCTATCCTTCAGTCTGTATCTCATTGTTAGCCCTGAAAGCTTAGCCTAATGATAGATAAAACTGTAAAACCTGTAAGCACCACCTGTTATAATTTCACTGAAGATATACCCAGCAAAAAACATTTCTCTACAGAGAAAAATAAAGCTGTAAAAAAGTAACAAAACCTGTAAGCATAACCTGCAGAACACTTTAACAGAAGATATACCTTGCAAAAAAACTATTTCAATCAGAGAAGAGTACAGCAGTAATCTGTAAGCATAAAACAGTTGCAAACTTGTAGGCAAACCCTGTAATAATGCAGCAGAAAGTTTACCCTGCAACAGCAATTTGAATCAGAGAACAATAAAGCAGTAAAATGTGAGCAAAAAAACAGTAACAAAACCTGTGAGCACAAAAGAAAATAGCAACACACACAGTAAATCAGCCTAGCCAAAAGAAGTCTTAATCTTTTTTCTTGCTCTGAATGTTGTTCCTTGCTCTGTCCTTAGAAGCAAACCTAGAAAAAAAGAGCTCAGGTGAAGCTAGGTGCCTTTGCCAGCAAACCTAGTCCTCTACCATGTTATTACTATGTTACTGCTATGTAAGGAGAGGATGGCCGGGAAGCTAAGCACAAGGAGGGTAAATGTCTTGCTCCAGGTCTTATAGTAAGTAAGTGGCAGTGCTGGGATTCAAACCTGGCTCACCATCGCTAGGGTCATTGCTCTATATACTAACTACTGTTCTAAAGTCTGGGGAGGGGGGGAGTACAAGGTAAAATAAAGAAGAGATTGGCTGCTTTGTGTGGTGTTGTTTGTTTTATTTTAGTTACATTCCATAGGGGTAATCATAGAAAATGACCACCCTAAGATTTAATGAGGAAATGAATTAAGGATTATAAACCTTAGTGACCTATGGGAATGAAAATACCCATAAAATTTTATTTTCTTCACCAGTGGAAATCGAAACAATAAAACTTTAATCAAGTTAAAAGTTAAGCACTTTATTTTATACCCGACAGTTTCAATACAGTTGCTTTTCCCACATATTTTCTGCAGAACAAGCTGCCAGTTGTCCGTCATTCAGAATAAATCAGCCTGGGCTCAGTATTGGCAAACCTCTTTCCATTTGGTTTTGCAACTTTAACATCTAATGAAAATGGACACTCCAGTCACATGACTTCAGCCATATTAAAACCAGTAGTCATCACCCAGAACCAATGCTGAGGCAAACAGAGACCAAGTACACTGTAGTTTCCACTTTCAAGGAATAAAGGAAATAGCATATGTTTTCCACTATAAATAACTGAAAATCTAGTGAATATTTACTGCAAAGTATATGAGAAACGCTGTACAATAACTACTAGTAGCAATCAAAATTTTTTTTTGGCAAAAGTGGGCAATATATTTGAGATTATCTTTGTTCACTAAAAAAGATTCCAGGTATCTTCCAAGTTTGTTTAGTGATAACATTTTCTCCACCAAAATCTGAGAATTTTATAAATGTTTAAATTTAGTTTGTTCTTAAGGGGGAAAAAGGATGGCTGCTATATTTGGCTTAGAAACAGCATTGTAGACCCAGCAAGTGTTAGGATCAAGAAAATAACAACAACAAAAAAAACAGTGTGCAACACAGGAGGCACCTGGAAATGTAGATTTGACAGGATTGCTAAAATTGTTATTAGTTGTAGGTGAAACTAGCTTTATGGAAAAAGTATTTTTCTTTGAACTGTTGCTTTAAATGTCTAATTAAACCAATGGTACTTCTGCTATTTTGCCGGGCTGCCTCTGTCATCTAGCAAGCATTACCACTGCCTCTTCAGTCTTATTTACAAATCACAAAGTGAAGATAGTGGGGAATTTCTCCTTTCTGTTCAACCTGCAGCCTTCAACAATGGGATTACTACCTTAGCTAAGTGAATCCTTATTGCCCTGATCACAAGTCTCCTAAAGAAGGACTTGGTTGGTCTGAAAGCTTAGATATTGTTTTCTTTTTGTAACATCTATGTTGGTCCAATAAAAGGTTCAAATCATTTGCTTCTGGATCTGTTCTTACAAGGGTCAATACGGCAACTAATCTATTTCTGTCTGTCCTTATTGCCCTGTTACTTTTAGTGCAAGAATGGACACCCCCGCAGCTGACAGACCACACCAGGATTTGGCTGCTGTATTGTCATGTCAGGTTGGGTTAAGCACCCTCCTGCACTGATTGAGATCACAAGGTGCTGTCCTGCTACACTGTGACATAAGGACTAGCTGACTGAGATCACACCATGCTGTTCTGATTGATAGAGATCACACCATGCAGTCCTGCTACACTGTGATGTGATGATGGGCTAAGCATGCTCCTAGCTGATTGAGATGATACGGTGCTGTCCTGCTACTTCTGTGATTAGAAATGTTGCAAAGTTTTAATCTAACGGATATGTTAAAGTGAATTTGCCTTTGTGGATAAATTTGTGGATTTTTTTCTGTTTAATAGGAAATTTGCCTTTGACAACGTCACGTGGCAACTGCCTGTAACTTCACCATCAGAGTACACCAAGGTGAAGTTTCGTCAAAATGAAGCTACCGGTAAACAAAGTGTCTCAGGTGTCTCAGTGTCACATGGAAGAGCTTCTGCAGGTCACATTGTACATCTCTAGACAGTAACACAACTTGACTTTCAGTTTTGCTTACCTTGTTAGTCAAAGGAGCTAGGAAGAGTTTGACTGCTATCAGAGCAATTTATCATCTAATAAAACCTTGATTTGGACTTCTGGTGACATCATGGATTTGTTAACAGCTTAGCTGAGCAACTCTCTTCCCTACCTAGCAAAGTTAGTCTCCCTCACAATCTAAAATGTTAAAATAGTACCTGCAATGTCCAGAGAATGAGAGGGAGATAACAAAATGACCAGATCCCACTCACAAAAAACTAAAGGCATAAACGACGGAGGCAGAATTCAAAATGGCAGTGCAGAGCTCAGCAAGAGCATTTCGCCAGTGAGCTCATGTGACCTCAGCTATGACACAGATGGGGAAAGTGAAAAACTCACCCACAACCAGTTTGAATTCCTGCTTTGGGAAATACAGGCATCAAGGAAAGAAAACAAAGTTAAATTTAAAAAAACGAATGAATGCCTGGCTGGAGTGGAGCACAATGTGGGTGAGGAGGCATACAGCATTAGCACCGTGAAAGATGGTGTGCTTCAGTTGGGGACTGCAGCACACTCTCTCTTAAACTGCACTGAAGACCTGCAGGCTAAATGTATTGAACAAGAAATGTGGTCATGCAGAGACAACCTCTGCCTTATGGTTCTTCCTGAGGGTGTGGAAACCAGCCATATGTGTTACTTCTTGGTCGATCTTCTCAAAGATGCACTGGCTTTACCACCACCACTCAACATTAAAACAGAATGTATCACTTGGTGCTTATGCCCAAACTTGGTTATCCACAAGTCAGATCTCGCCCCTTTCTTATGAAATTCTCCAGTTATCGTGTCAAAGGGGAAGTTCTCAAAAAAGTCTGGCAGCAAAAAGAAGTCAAGTACAGTGATACAAGACTATACTTAGATCAGGACTACTGTACCATCCTGAAATTCATAGAAACATAGACTTTGACAGCAGATAAGGACCGCTTGGCCCATCCAGTCTGCCTATTTCCCTACCTATTGGATAAGTTGCAGATCCTAGTTAACAAACAGTCTACTTCCTCTTACCCCTCACAAGAATTGCTTTATGTCTGTCCCATGCATTCTTGAATCCCCCCACTGTTTTTGACCCCACAACCTCCTCAGGAAAGTTGTTCCATGCATCCACCACCCTCTCTGTGAAAAACTACTCCTTACATTGCCCCGAGCCTTCTTTCCTCTATCTTCAAATTGTGCCCCCTTGTTCTTGCACATCTCTTTTTCTGAAAGATGCTACCCTCTTGGACTTTGCTGATTTTCTTTAGGTGCTTAAATGTTTCTATCATGCCCCCCTCTCCCTCCCTCCTTTCCTCAAGGGTATACATATTAAGCTCCTTTAGTCTCTCTTCATATGGCTTCTGGTGCAAACCCTGCACCATTTTAGTTGCCCTCCTCTGGACTGCCTCTATCCTGTCTATGTCCTTGTGGAGATGGGGTCTCCAGAACTGCATGCAGTATTCCAGATGGGGTCTCAGCAACTGTCTGTACAGAGGGATAAAACTTATTTTTCTACCGGTGATGCTTCTTCCTATGCATTCCAGTATCCCCCCAGTCCTCCTTACTGCCTTCTCACATTGTTTGCCTACCTTTCGGTCATCTGATATGACTACCCCCAGGTCCCTTTCCATTTTTTTGTTGTTAGTACCTCCCCCCACATTGTGTACTCTTCCCCTGGGTGTTTGTTTCCCAGGTGCATTACTTTGCACTTCTTTGGATTGAATCTAAGCTGCCATATTTTTGACCATTCCTCCAACCATGCCAAGTCCCTTCTCATCCTTTCCACCCCATTTTGTGTATCAACCCTGTTGCAGATCTTTGTGTTGTCTGCAAAGATGCATACTTTCAGTTCCAGTCCCTCTGCAATGTCACCTATAAAGACATTAAACAGGACTGGTCCCAGTACTGAACCCTGTTGTACCCCCACTAGTAACCCCCCTTTCTTCGGAAAGAGAATGCAATATTGTGATATCATCTGAGCTCTGCGCACAAAGTAAATCAAGCTGCAAACTCCATATCCAGCTCAACTGAAGGTATTTTGGGAGGATGGGATACAAATGTATCACAATCCCGAGGAGGCAACCAGGGCTTTGAAGAAAAGAGGCATACTGATCAACAACCGGAGGTAGATCCGGGACAATACCCCAAAACCCCAAAGATCAGATTGCATGCTGGTGTGAGGACAACACATCCGAGCCACACGACAGAAAGCTGCAACCACAGCCATGTCCAAAATAAGGAGCATTCTTCATGCCATCTAGGGTAAAGCCAAGTAATATGAAGGAGTAACTCTGACCACATGAAAGACGCTGCACTCAGCAAATATCCTTTACACTGTTATATAGTTGAATCTGGGCAGAAAGGGTTGTTATTCCTTCCTCCTCTGATATTGAACCTTGGGGTTCTCATGGGGGGTTGGTAGTGATGTGCAGAATTTTCAAATTCTGGTGGAATAAAATTCTGGGGGAATTTTCTAAATTTTGGTGAAATTCCACCGAATTTCAACAGAAATGGAATGGTGGAATTCCATGGCAGAAAATACTTGCAGAATGATTTTCCATAGAACAAATGCTGTTCCACAGAATACTAATCCAAGGAGCTCAATATTTTCTATGGAAATTGTTGCAGAATAATTTTCCATGGATAAAGGCTGTTCTGCGGAGTATTATTCTATGGATCACAGTAGGCAGAATTCAGCAGAAGAACCAGCAAAATTCTGGCAGAAATGCTGCCAGTGGAATGGTCATTCCGTGCTAATTTTACATTCCACATCGCACTAGGGGTTGGTTACCCCACATTACATAGCACTAAAAAGTTTTGATTGCTGCATCGGACCCTTCACTGATTTGACTCAAACTGTTTAAGACTTTTACCAACTTACAGAAAACAGGCCCGAGGGCTGCAATCACTCTCTGTAATAGTTTTATTTTGCATTCCATCAGGTGCCAGAGATTTACTCAGTGCAACCCATTCCCTACTTGCTGTAGTGCACTGATGCCAATTAACTGAGTTATAAAGTTTTGCAATTAGTCCATTGTTTGCCTACTTGTACTAAGCAGAAAGTGATGGGGTGGAGACCAAGGGGTGGTGTTGCTGTATACTTTTGTGGGGCTAGGGTTGTATTTGCTATGGTTAGGACCCACCCTGCCCTTTAGGTCTGAGTGGAATTAGCGGTCTTAGTCACCTTGTACCATTCTGTGTCCTTTGACCACACAATATTTTGCAGGGACTGTGCAAAGTTTAAGCAATGACAAGCAGTCTAAATGTCATAAGGTGCCTAGTGACTCTAAGTGTGATCATCCAGTGATGCAGGAAGTAGCAGAGTGGTGAGCTGCTCTCTGGGATGCGGTTTTTGGTAGCGGGCTGGGGAGGAATGCCTTTCCACTATCACCAATGATGACTTGAAACTTCTGTTTAAGCCTAGCCCTCTAAGGGATTTTTATAAATTTCAGGGCATGGATGACACCGGCTGGATCATGCTCATGTGATAGCACCACCTATGGTCTTGACCTCATTCCAGCATTTTAATATAGATGAACAAGGTAATTCAGAGGCCTGCAGCTGGTACCACTACAGTTAAATACCAGCACAAGGGAGATGGGTAGGGTGTACCAAGCTAACTGTTTCATTAAAGACCCAAGATCACGAAGGATAATACCTATGAGGAAACATTTTTTTTTGTGAAGGATGTGTAAATGTAAGATATCCACTAACTCACTCTACACTGTACACCAGGTGCCCTTAATTACTGTACTGGCAATAAGTCGTGGACTGCATCGGTACACTGAAGGAGAAGGGAAAGATTACTGAGTATGCTAACAGGACCACGGCTACATGTTCTTATTTTACAGAGTTTACTCCTACATGGAGTAGCTTGTGTAGTGGCCCCCAGGCTTGGGAGGTGTACTACTACCTGCCTGTGACTAGGAGGTCAGAGGGAACTAGAGGGACCACTACCAGGATATAGAAAATCTGAGGGTATATTCTCCTGCCTTAGAAGCAGACACAGATTGGTTATGTTCGGAGCCTGGTTGGCTATGTTGCCATTCTTATTTGTCTTTTTAGTTAGTAAGGAAGTGACAGTGCTTTGCATAAGCATCCAATGTATAGTGCGAGTAGGCATTTGGCAAGTAAAAACTGCAAACAGAGGTTTATTTCTGGGACCACCATGACATCATCTTGTACTAAAATAATGGCATATAATATCAGTGGTCTAACTCACCCATTGAAAAGAGGCAAAATTATGACCTACATTTAACTAAGGAAGACTTCATTCTACTACAGGAGACCCACTTGTCAGACAAAGAACAACAAAAACTGTCCAAGTTCAGGTATCATCGTGTCCACTACTCCTCCTATAACGTTGGATGGAGGAAAGGTGTGGCAATCTTGATCCTGAACAGGGTCACTCTGGAGGTCAGAAAAGTCCTTGCAGACAAGGAGGGTCATTATGCACTCCTTCAAGGCACATACAATGGTCAGCTGCTCACATTTGTGTTTATCTACTGTATGTCCCCCCGGTCGCAGACTGTGCATTTTTTTGTAACTTACTCCTGCTCGTATCTGAGAAGGCTGAGGAGGTGGTGATATATTGGTGGAAAATCTTAATTTAACTTTCACACCACAAATAGACAGCACATCACAGATAACTCACTGAGCACATGTGGTTGCTAAAAGGGATAAAATGCTGTTGACTGAATTAGGTTATGTGGATATCTTGCGTTATTTACATGTGCAAACTAAGGGATTTACATTCTTTTCTGCAGACCATCAGATTTACTCCCAGCTAAATATAATTATCTGTGCCAAAGAAGACCTCGATAGGATACAGACCTGTACTGTAGGACCCATAGGACTATCAGACCAAGCAACAGTCATACTACAATTAGACCCGCAGATGCAGAGAAATTCCTTATTCTGAAGACTTTGGGGCACATATTCAAAACTTAGCCTAGGAGCTAAAGGGTGTTTGCCCACACTAACTGGGTTTTGTGCCCAGGTCATGGTTGGTGTCTATATTCAGACACCCAAAGCAAAGCAGTCCAGGATGGGTTCCCTTCTGTGTTGTGTGAAATCATGTGTAGTTCAGGGGTTGGTGGGGTGAAAGTTCCATCAGAAAAGAATCAAACAACCAGCCACACCACAGATCATATACTCCTGATTTTGTTTTATTCGTAAATATATCCAGTGGAGATCCCCAGTACAAAGCTAAATGTTTCACCCTACATGGGCTTCTTCAGGGTTGAGGATCTAGGCTATCCAAATTATGCTGGGTCTGTAAACAGTACATGTGCTCCCTACACTGCAGACAGCATGCACGCTCCCCGTCATTCCATACGGTGGACAGCCAAGGAGATGAAAGGAGGGCTGTACTGGCTGCCTTATCAGATCCTCCATATGGTGCTGGCCAAGTAAGTACAGACAGACAGGGTGATGTGCTTGATGAGGGCGGTGTTGGGGGGGGGGTCACTAGACACCAAGGCATATGTGATGTATTCAAGGATGGGTGATCAGAGAGGGTGCCACTAGACACCAGGGAAAAACAAACATGTACCAGGCCAGTGATCGGAGAGTGGGGGGTGCCACTGGACACCAGGGAAAACACAAACATTTACCAGGATGATCCATCACATGGTTGGTGAAACCACTAGCCACTAGGACAAACAATATGATTATGGGGATGGGGACCAGAAAGGTGGGGTGCCACTGGACATTAGGTACTCATGAATATTATGGGGATGGGTGATCAGGATGGGGGGCGGTAGCCACCATGTCTGACTTGGCACATGGCCATAGGTGGTGTGCAAACCTGCCACCACTTCCCATGTAAATAAGACCATAACAGGCATGCATATGGATTGAATATCGCACTGTGGCTCCTGGCACTATCGGGTCTGTGGACACAGTTCCCTGCAGTTCTTTATGGGTAACATACAGACCAAATCTATGTTGGGGCATCACTACATGACTTAGCACTGCACCAACAGGACCCTATATTCATTTGGATAGCACATCAGTGTTGTCCGACTGAATACAGCAACCCCTGAGTCGGGCACAAGGGCAAGCGCAGCACAAACCTTTGTACTGTACTGTTGCCCATATTTAAATATCAGGCCCTTAATGTCTCCTTGCTGCAGAATAAAGCAGTCAGGGACAAGGTGTCTCAATTCATCACACAAGCAGTTTGGGAGAATGAATCACCTGACATTTTGCTAGGTATCCTGTAGGATACTATGAAAGTTATGGCTATGGAATAGCTGATTTCCATAGTGGTGGAAAGAAAAAGCATGGATGGAGAAACAATGAGTATCAGTGAATAAAATTCTGGAACTGGAGCTCGTGCAACAATTTAGGCTGAATAGGCAGAGGGAGGAGGAGCTGCAGAAACTGAAAAAAGGCATAAACCAAATTCTAGTTTGTAGGGTGGAACAAAACCTTAAATACCTTAGGCAATGCTACTAAGAGGGAGGGCATGGAGCCTTAAAGTTGTTAACATGCAGACTTCATACTCAAAGAGTTAGGGCCTGCATCTCCAAGTTTTACCACTCAGTCCAGGGGCGAAGGGTCGAAGGGGTAGTGGACGTCTGCAAGGCATTTCAGCATTGTTATTCTGCCCTGTATATGGCTAAAATAGGGTGTGCAATAGAGGAACTGGATAATTATCTTGGGTGGCTACAGCTCCCACAGGTGACACAAGAGCAAAATGAAGCTCTGACTGCACCTATCAGAGGGACAAAATTCTTGCAGAAATTAAATCAATCAATCTATTTTACCAGGCAAAACATGACTGAGAACTCATTTCCAAGATGGACCTGGGCACAGTACAATTAATGCAGTAAAAACATAGGATAAAATAGTATAACAATACAATGATAGATGGGTACAAACATACAATAGTCATATAAATCTGAGGACAATAGTACGATTAAAGACATCAGGTTAACATTTAATACACATGGATGTATTCAGACTAGGGGATGATGATACATGCGGATAAAAGCTGAGACGTGGCGGGGGAAAGGAATAGGGGTAAGGAAGGGAAGGGACAGATGGCAGTACTGAGGAGAGGTAAGTAGGTTCTTAAGTCCTACAGTTACAAGTTTCAGTAATGGCTTGTTTGAACAGGTTTTGAAGGTGGAAAGGTTTGGCAGGATGGCAATTTTTAAGGTTTTCTGCAATCTGTTCCAAAGGGAAGGGAGGAATGGCTTATGGCCAATTTACTAAAGCGGATTCTGACTTTAGGAATAACTAGAGATATGTAGGAAAGGTTTCTCAATGATAGCTTCCAGAAGAACAAATTAGTAGGCAATCAGAACTATATTGGGATAGTTTCTTTGGGTATCCTGTGATAAGGGGGTCTGCTATTCAGTGCTTACAAAAAGAGCGACTCAATAGCGGTGCCTGTTCACAGGGCTACTGGACGGGGGAGGCAAAAACGGCTATAGCAACATCCTGTCACTGTATGTATAAGCGCTCATGGGGAGGACTGAGCACACTGTGCAATGGGCAGAAGGGGAGAGTGGGTTTGTGAGGTGTAGCATGGCAGTGGGTTGCCAAGCTGGCCACATGGCATGGTGGGTTTGTGGCAGGCTAGGGTTGGGAGGGTGCTGGGTTTGATATTGGGTACAGTGGTATTCTTGCACTGGTCTGTGAATTCTTTTTTTTTTTAATTTTCACCCCCCAACATGCACCCCCCCTGGAGTTGATAATCCTTTAATAGGGGTGTGTGGGGGGCACAGTCCCCCTCAAAAATAAAAACAACCTATGGTTCAGCGCCCTTTTGATCTGCGCCACAAGTGTACATCGGCAAAATAAATTTTTGCTGATGATCACTCGCCCTAACGGTGATTGCCTTTCCATGACTGCCATTTTCACATAGACCCGTTTGTTTGTGATGGCTCAGAAGGTCCAGCTGGCTGCATTTCTGTGACACCTGTAGCTGAGTGAAGTCCAACCAACTAGTGTACATAGACAGCAGTGATGGGTAGAATAGGGTGCTCCTGTAATAAATCTTAGGGCCCGGTGATATAAGGCATCAAGCTTTTTTAAGGTGACAGAAGGGCCTTGACCATAAAGAATATCTGTGTAATCCAGTAAGGGGAGAAAGGCTAACTGGAAAAGTCTGGTTTTTGCTTCCACTAAATGCAGTGAAACAAGCAAATGTCCAGGACTGGACAGTCTTCCCACAGAATTTTATAAAAACTTTAGAGATGATATGGTTCCGCTTTTGAAGGCAGCATATCAGGTGGCCATGATGGAAGGAGGAGCCTTACCTCCATCATGGTGTTATGCCGTTATTTTGGTTCTTCCTAAACCCGGCAAGGACCCCACCCTTTGCTTTCATACCACTCCACATCCATCTTAAATGTCGACTATAAGTTCTTTACTACTATTTTAACTTGCCAGCTTGAGGGCATTGTCCCAGGCCTCACGGGCCTAGACCAGACAGGTTTTGTAGCAGGTAGACAGACACAGGAAGTGTCCAACAAACGCTGCACATAATAGACCATCTCTCTAAAAGCAACACTCCAGCCATTATCATGAGTATGGATGCTTAAAAAGCATCTGATCAAGTTGATTGGCAATTCCATTTGACACTTTGGGATAGAATCAGTATTATTAAAATGAAGCCCCTTCCCCGTCTTTTCTACCCCCTCAATATGGTGGATGTTGGGATTCTCCTTTCTTGGTTCCGGAAGGTACATAGAATGCTAGCTGACTTTATTTAGAAGGGTAAGACAAATAGGCAGGCTTGTCATAAGTTAGCAGCTCCCAAGCAACAGCATTGCTTCCATCTCCCATATTTCCTAGTGTATTATTTTGCTAGTCATGCTAGCAAGTATCTGAGGTGGCAGGATTCTACTGCAGTGGATGGTATGACTGTCTACTCCCCCATATGGCTTCAATTAGAAAGGGAGCTGTTTTTTCCCCAATTGCACTCCTGTTTTCCCCTTTAAAAGCTCTCCCCCAGTCTATCCATGAATCAGTCATTGGGACCTTAGTCTGGGTTCATTTGCAGATGTTCTCGGCTATGCAATATAAACCCATCTATGACACTACCCAGTCTCTCCTGAAGAACCCTAATTTTAAAATTAGGGGTAAGATGCTAGATGTACAGTGGATGCTTCAATTACAGGGTTTGAAGGTGTGCAACCTGCTCCACAATGAAGAATTGTTGACTTGTCAGTCCATGTTAGTCACTTTAAAACTAGATGTTAGAGCCAAGGGCTAAATTAAGGTGTATTAACTGCTCCACTGCTATACTGAAACAACTTGGTTCATTTTTGGGTTCCATCAATAATGAAGAATTTTTGGAAGCTGCTTTTGCCACAGCCATGCAACTATGTGCAATTTCTAAATTATACTAATGTTTTTTCGATTATATTTAGACTTAACCGGTGACTCTCCTTATTGGACGGTAACCTTCCCTCACTCCAACTTTGAGTGGCCTAAAATTTGGACTAATGTGTATGTATATCTCTCTCAGGGCAGGCTTCACCTCACCCAATTTTACTTTTTGAATAACCTCTACTTCACACGTTAAGTTATTTAAAATGGAAAGGTTGCAGTCACTGGCATGTACACGTTGTGGCCAAACTGAAGGCACTTTATTTCATGTACTCTGGGAGTGCCCCAAAGTAGCTACGCTGTGGGAAACAATTCAGTCTAAGGTGGATCCATTACTGGAGTCGAAGAGTGCTTCATACCCGAGATTAGTTTGGCAGGAGATTATAGCCAGATCCCTGTAAGAGAATGGAGATATGTCACTTGTCACAGCTATGATGTCAATGTCGGTTAAGAAGCTGATTCTGCACCACTGGTTAGATCAAACCCTCTTTCTTACAATGAGTGGTTGCAGGAACTCCTCGATAGCTTACATATTGAAAGATTTATAGCCAGCATTCGCAATAGGTTACCCAGTTACAATTGGAAGTGGAGTAGGTTGCACGCCTTATATACAGCTTAGATATCTTTGTTCAGGCCCCCTTTCATATATTATCACTCTGCTCCTTTTATTACTGTGTTAACTACAGTTATCTTTTAGATCTTTGTAGTTCACTTAAGTACTCCTCATTCATTCTGTTCAATGTGCTGTATAGTAATTATTTCTTTTTTGCTGCCACAAGGGAGGTTGGGTGGGATGAGGGGAATGTTGGGATTGTCATGTATGTTTATTGGGGGCAGTTTTGTTTGCAGCATTATGTACTGTTAATGTCTTGTTTGTTGTTTGATGTTCTTAAAACAATAAAGCATATTCAATTTAAAAAAAAAAGTTGATTGGCAATATCTGTAAAGGTTCCTTGCTAGGTATGGGTTCTCCCCTCCAGCTCATACAGTATATACAAATTTGTATGTCACCCCTCAGTCATATGTCAGGATGAACTGGGTAGTGTGTTAAAATGTTGCATCAATAACAGCGCAGCTGAAAACCGGGTTGTCATAATGTTGAAAACAAAGACAGCTACAGGGCATGATAGCATATAGTGCTATCCCTGTAGCTGTTCGGGGACAGGGAGAAGGACTCTGCTGCGGGGTATTCTGCTGACCAGTTGCTGTGGCATGGAGGGTAGAGCACAGGCAGTGGAGGTTGGTGGAATGAAGTTGCACTAGGGTTTGAGTCCTGCAGCAGGTAATTTTTTTTCCATTGTTGGCACTTAGTTTTGTTTTGTCCCCAACCCCCCTCCTGACTCAGGGCTTGGTTCCACCTACCCTCCCCAAGGATTCCTCCCTTCCCACGGTTCCTTCTTGTCCCCAAGTTACCTTCCTCCCAGAAGTAATTATATTTAGATGGGAGGCATTGGGGGGCAAAGCCCCCCCAAAATGGGTGGTGTGGGAGGCAGAGCTCCCCACAAACACATAGTGTGGCTGGCTGTTTTAGCACTTGCTGTTTTTGGCAGGTGTTATTTTTTTTTTTCAAAGTTTTTCTTGCGTGGTTTTTGACTCGTGCTGTTGTTTAGTTGAAATTTTGACCCTGTGCCATTGTGTTAAGTTAGCACTGTTATGGAGAGACCACACATATATAGCTATATGGAGCTGGCTAATAACATATTTTGAATGTTTAAGTGGAATATTCGTATTCTGGTCCCCAGATATTCTGAATTCAGTATCCATATTCATTATTCATGTTCCTGTGGAGGAAAAAGTTAAAAATAGCCCCCAGCCTCATCCCTAGCCTAACTGTTTAAACATAAACAAGCCCCGTCCCCCTACCTACCCTCTCACTGACCCAGAACCCACAATTTATATTTAAAAATGGATCCCAGGATGGGCAACTGGCACTACCTGCTCACCTGTATGGCCACCCCATTGTCTCTTGTAGCACTGTTTTGAAATATGTTCTTCTTTTATGAAATAAAGCCCCCACCCCCACCACACCAGGAGCAGCACCCAACTCCAGTCCTCCTTCCCCCAAGCACCCCCATTTCCTTATTTAAGGCAGCCACCCCAGGCACAGGAA
The DNA here is from genome assembly GCA_016271365.2 of Neoceratodus forsteri. Lineage (NCBI taxonomy): Eukaryota > Metazoa > Chordata > Ceratodontiformes > Ceratodontidae > Neoceratodus > Neoceratodus forsteri. Next base: position 199,715,434 of record CM028130.1, read on the forward strand.
GGCACCCCCCCACCACCACAGCTGGTCGCCTTCTTGTAAATAAAAGCACTCCCACGCTTGTTTGCATAGTAACCAGCTGATCAGCTGTTTTGCTATTGTGGTGGTGTTATGTGGTGCCCCAATGATATCATGTGCTGGGATCCACTAAGAATAAAAGAGTAATAGAGTAACAGCATTGTGATGACTCAGATAAATCACACACAATTACCAACACCAGTGTTGCTCCCTGCAGGTGGAATGTCCAGAGGATACTTAGGTTCCCAATGAGGTGGATGTTGTCACTTGACAAAGAGAGGCAGGAGTCAAAAGTAAGTTCCAAATGCTAGACAGCTGTTTATTCTTAAACCAGGGAAAGGGGAACATGGTCACTGAGGCAAGGAGGGGTTCCATCGCTCTATCCTCCTGTATGAGGAGGTCTCTAAATCTCAAAATCTGCTGTAAGAGCATCCTTATCTCTAAAATCAGCAAACTGACTATAAAAGCTATGCTATAAGAGTGTCTTATGCAAATCCTTCTAATTTACCCCCGAGATTCATCTCTAACTAAGGCCTATTACCTGGAGTACTCCATGCTCTGAATCATACAGCACACTACAGCAAAACTCTGTACAGGTTACTAATGGCAGTTCGTGCATGGTTGTACTTTCTCTGTTGTTGAGAAGAGAACAGGGACAAAGAAACTGGCGTTAACAAGGAACAACTTGACTGGCTGACCAGTGTGACTCTGAGGACTTCTTTAGAAACTAGGGGAATGCAGAGAGGGTTTTGAACTGATCACGAGTTTCTCTGCCACACCCTACCTCTCTAGGGTTGCTGGATTTTAAGAACAGGCACAAAGATTTCCTTGGCTAAAAACTCACTGAAGGCCACTGGAATCGAAGCACGAAGGATCCAGCCACAGTCCAGTTCTGGACAGCCAGGTTGAGACGACCAATAAAGTGGCTACCCTGTCACAGCCCTCTTCTGGACTGCAGGGTACCGACGATGCAGAACACCCTGCCACAGTCTGCTTTTGGACTGCCAGGTAATGAAGAAGATGCAGAATGACCATCAATAGTACACTTCTGGACTGCAAGGGAAAGAAGAAGATGCAGAACACCTTGCCACAGCCCACTTCTTCACTGCTGGGTAAGGAAGAAAATGCAGAACACCCTGCCACAGCCCACTTCTGGACTGCCAAGTAAGGAAGACTATGGGAGGAAGAAGTCTTAAGACATTGGAGAATGTCAGAGTTCTGGGCACCAAGGCTGGAAGAGCCAAGGACTGACATAAAACAATAAACAGGACGGTGACTCAGGTAACTGGAACAGAAGGTCTGGATGGCACTTTGGTGCAGATGACAAAACAAGAAAAAGGACGGCAGACTCTGCACTGGTCCAAGCTGTACACTGGGAATTGTTAGAGGAAAACAACAAACATGATGTTGCAAAAGTGAGACTATGACTCAGTTCTACTCTTCAGGAGTACTGCTGCAGACTGATTCTGCGGTACACTTGTGGAATTCCTCTTCAAGGGCTGCTGATGACTGATTCTGGAATACACTGGTGAAATGTCTCTGAAGGGTTGTTGATGACTGATTCGAACACACACTAGCACAAGATGCTGGCTTAATGCAATTAAAAGTCACAGTTCCAACAGTTATGCACAATATCACAGTCTCTGGTACAGATCACAGTAAATAACAGGCACTTAGCTGCTTCTATCTGGTCACCTTCTTTGGTGAAGCCCCTACTGGCTGTGGACCTACTGTAGTGGGGTCCCTCTAACTTAAATGGGCTCTCTTGCTACTGTGGTTACTCTGGCTTCTAGCCACTAATTAGCCTGCTTGGACTGTGAGTTGCTCTGGTGGGGTGGGTTTCCTACAGCTGACCTGGGTCTTTTACCAACAATTGCCCTGCTATGGCTGACTAGGTCCCTTCACCACCTATGGGCCATAATGGTTGGCTAGAACTCTTGTGTTGCCTTTGGGCCTAGTGTTTCCCAATTTTATATTTGAGACCATTTTTGGCTGGGCTTCCATTGCACCTGTGGGCTCCTCAGGACTGGGCCCCTTTAAATTTATACCTGTGCCTAGCTTGCCCCTTTAAGCACTGGGCCTAATGGCTGCTGGACCCCGTTAAATAACTTGTTGGGTCTGGCCTGCCCCTTTCAATGAATATTTGGGCCTGACTTGCCCTCTTTAAATGAATATTTGAGCCTGATTTGCCCCTTTAAATAAGTATTTGGGCCTGACTTGGCCCAGTATTTGGGTCTCACTTGCCCCCTTTTGAACCTGTGGGTCTCTCTGGCTCACCACTGTAACAACTGACTCAGGCATCTCTTGCTAGGCCACTTTAAGAACTGGCTCAGGCCTCTCCTGCTAGGCCACTTTAAGAACTGGCTCAGGCTTCCGCTGCCCCCACCCTCTCTAACTCCACCTTTGGGAACTCTCCTTGTGAATATTCACCAGCTTCTACATGGAGCCCCTCTCTCCAGACTCCTATCCTGCTCGCTACGCCCCGAATATCAAGTTATGCTAATCTGGCCCCACCCACTCTCGGCCGTCGGCTGCTGCACTGAGCACCTAGCACTTTTCTTTAAGATAGATAAACTACTTTTTGCTTTGTTTTGGCAGTCAGCATGTTGATAGTGTGCTGCCGCCGACTCACCACCCTGGACTTAGATGCAGGGAAGCTGGATTGGGAGATGAGAGGTGCCGCTGGCAGAGGGAGGGCTTTGGACAGCTCAGTGTAGTCTGGGGACCTTGCGAGATCCTGACTGGTTCAAAGACAATACGGCATTGCTAATACTGCTTCTGGGGGGGCACTGGAACAAAACATTTTAAAAATAAAATAAACAAAACGGGACACTGAGCCCTTTCTGTGGGGAATGGAACATCTTTTCAGGTGTCCAACGACATCACAGACCAAACGACATGTTCAGGCATGCAGTCTTTAGTGACCGGAGGCAGAGGGGCACACAAGAAAGCCCTCAGGGACAGCTTCAGCCCTCCTGGCAAGCTCTTCTCGTCCTTCCTCACTTTATTTATTTATTTATTTATTGAATTTTGATGACCGGGTAGGCCCACTGGGCCCGTAGAGGTCCCTTTTTCAGGGGCGACCCGGGTGCAACAACAACATACAGGTAACAGTTCAGTACAGTCTGGAGAGAGGAATAGTATTTCAAAAAACTTTCTGTGTCCTCTCTCCTTCACAGTCACCACAATGCTCCCTGTAACAACTTTTTGCAATGCAAAAGGCAACACTCTGGGTTCTGGTTCCGGTAATGGAAAGCTGGGCATGTGCAGCTCAACACAACATTCTATCTCGGGCACAGTGCTTGCAAATGCCACATGCTGGTGCAGCACATTGTCATTGGCATGTTGAACTTTACTTACACTATTTGGGGTTAGTGTTTGGGTACCTTGGCACTTCTGGGGCACCCCCTATACTGCACTTGGGCATCTTACAGGGCTGGGCACCTCCATGTTTTTTCTTCTGTTGTGCTCCCAACTTTGGGGCACTGCACTATGCGAGCAAATGTGGGAGTACTTTCATTCACAAGAAGGAGGCCAAGCCTTGGTGGAGGGTGGGTTGCATCAGTCACCTTCCCGTGCCTGAGGGGATTACCTTTAATAAGGAAATGTGGGTGTTGGGGGGAGGAGGTTGGGAGTTGGATGTTGCTGCTGGGGTGGAGGAGTGGAGTCGGGGGGGGGATTATTTCTTTGAAAGAAGACTGTATTACAAAACAGCGTTACAAGAGACAGCAGCTGGTCATGGAGGTGGGTGGATTGTACCTGTCACTTATCGTGAGATCTGTTTTTAAACATTAAATTGTGGATGCTGGGTGGGTGTGGAGATAGGAGTTGTGTATGTTGAAATAGTTGGGCTGGGGAGGAGGGTGGTGGTTGTTTATTTTTTTTTACTTTTTGTAAGTATTTCTTAAATACGAGTAGTAGTGCATTATTTGTGGTATTTGGGGGAATACTGTTTGTTCCATTCACACCCCTGAAAGCCACATGGAAATCCATGGAGTTAGAGATGACAGATGACATCCCACTCCTTACTCTTCTTGTTGGTGAATGCCTTAGACAGTGACATCCCCACAGACTGTTTGAAGCAATGACGGTCACTCTATCAGCCTGGGACAAATGTGTAAAAAAACATAGAATAGCTAACTACAGCTGGAGATATAGATGACTAGGCTGGGATATAGCGTTTCCCCCAGGTAGAATAGATCCCTGTTTTTGGAGACAGGCCAGAAGCAATTTACAATCTCCTGCTCAGTTACTGACTGGTAACATAATAAATAACTTTGAGACATGCAAAGAGGAATTTGGCAGGGCTACCGGAGACCACTTCAGTTACTTTGAACTCAGGGATTATATCAATACAGTTTCAAAGGAAAACTATATGCAACAATTATAAAAACACATACTGTGCACTTGTTTTTTGTTTCTCTGACGGTACCTGGTATTGTATTAGCTGTGTCTGTAGTAAGGTGTTTTTTTTTTATTTTTCTCTACAGGGTTTATGGCCCTTGGGGGTAGCCATTCAGGTTTTTGTTTTATTGCCTTTAATCTGTTGGAATTTTCCCAGAATACCTCTGGGAAAGATGTGAATTAAACCTTACATTAGAACTAAGAGCCCAGGATCCTAGTTATAATCTAATCACACCATCTAACTGCAACTGCTTGTGAAAGTTAACTGCTCTAAAAGTGTTTGCCTCCCTCCTCCCCAGCAGAAGTCACATTTTTCTAAATACCAACTGTTATTATTCTAGATGTGTGGCAATTTCTTTCTAAAGAGCTGTCACTGGGTGATAATAAAGCAATGCACATTTGAAGGACTTGGGTCTAATTTACATAATTCCCAGAGGCGTTCTATGGAATTTCTAACAGATTAAAGGCATTAAAAAAAGGCTTTGTGGCTACCTCCAGGGGCCATAAAACATGCAGGGAAAGTATAAAAAAAAACCTGTTACAGATACATGGAACAGAACACCAGGGACTATCAGAAAACCAAAAACACAATGTGTTTCTATCATTTTTACATGTAGTTTTCCTTTAAGGCAGGAACGGAAAGTAGGAAGGAGGAACAGCGGGAGGCCATCACCTTCCCTAAGCTATACTTTCAGTTACAGAGCACCTTCCTGGTTAAATGACCTTCCCTCTGAAGTCCTCTCTGAACCCAGAATAGGCGCTTCCAAATCCAAACTTCGTGGTCACCTGGCAACACTGTTTAAATGTGACTGTGCCTTCTAGTTCCTACTCTCTGCTCCCATAGCTCCCTGGTCCTCTTAGTTGCTAACACCCATTTGACCTCAGTCCCCCATCCCACCCTTTGAGTTCCATTTCTTTGACCCCATCTTTTCTCCCCACCTTTCACACCCACTCTCCTTTCAGCATTTTCACCATGCAGATACTTTATTCCCTTGTTTTACTCTTTGATGGACAATGTCTAATTTCTGTAGAGATGTCTGCATAGACATAATTGAGTCAGAAAATGAAACAATTGGTGGCGCACGTAGAACAGTGGCAACAGATGAGTCAAAATTGGGAAGACGCAAATTCCATCGAGGCAGAAGAGTAGGTGGAGTGTGGATTTTTGGTGGCATCGAACGCGAGTCAAAAAATTGTTTCTTTAAAACTGTTGAGAGAAGAAACACGGACACATTGATCCCTATAGTACAGCAGCATATACTCCCAGGGACAACTATTGTGTCAGACTGCAGGAAAGCATATGACTGTTTATCAGTGCTTGGGTATATACATAAGAAAGTAAATCATTCCCTAGAATTTGTAGATTCACACACTGGAGCCCATACCAACACAACAGAATCCACATGGCCTGTATTACAGAGGTCATTGTCGAAGTATGTTACACAAAATCAGTTGTACTCTTCCTGTTTTGCTGAATACTGCATAAGGAAAACATTTCTAAATCACTCTGATGACAAGTTTATGGAATTTTTACGGCTAATCAGCAAAGTATAGCCAACTAAGGAAAGAGTTCCTCTAGCTGCCATAGTCCAGCATGACCATCGGCCCCAAAAATGTTTGATTTTTTTGGTACATATTGTAAATAAGGACCTGAACATAATAATCTCCCATCACTAATGTTGCTCAATAAATCCTGCGCTATGTGAAACAGGCAAGTCAGACATTTAATGTTTTTCATATAACTTTTATTTTATTTTTATTTGGTACCAACTCCAAAGCCCCGCGAACCACCCCCCCCCTCAAATTCTGCACCTGCTCCTCTCTGTTTATGTCTAGCCATTGCCTGCACACGCTCCTCTCTGTTTAGGTTCAGCCAATACTCTGCATTTAAAAAACAAAAATACCAGCAAACCCGTGCAGAGTCACTAACTGCAATCGCATGTAGGGAAAGACACTGCAACTCAAGTGTGGGAGAAAAGAAGACATCAGAGAACTTGGTATCATATCGAAAACTCATCCGCCATTTTGCATTTAGCAGGACCCATACTCTGCATACGATCCACTGCACCTCCCACTGGTGAAATAGAGAGTGAGAAGAACCTGAGGGGAAGGGAATCCTCCAGTGTGCAAATTAATAAAGGAAGCAGGGTGGTAGAGATGAAGGGGGATGGGAGTGAGAGCATTAAAAAGGAAGGGGGAAGGACGGAGAGGAAAAAAGAAGAGTAACAAGCAAAACAAAATATGGAAAGCCAAGTGTGTGAATGAAAGTGGTTTTGGAAATAAGATTCCGGACCTAGAGGTCATCGTGGCAGAGGCTGACCTGGATACTGTGGTCATTACTGAGTTATGGTGCACTGAAAACCATCACTGGGACATGGTCATACCAAGCTATACTCTGTTCAGGAAGGACAGGGAAGGAAGGAAAGGAGGGGTGTGGTGCTTTATGTGACGGAAAGCATAAACGTGACAGAGAAACAGGGAATACAGGGAAGGCAGAGGTACTGTGGGTTACCCTGGAGATGGGGAATGGAGCCACTATTCACACTGCAGTGATCTACATAACTCCAGTACAGGGGGAGGAATTAGATAAGGTACTGGTGAAAATCACTGGCAGGATGGCAGAAAAGGGGAAGGTGCTGCTGGTGTTGGACTTCAACCTGCCGGATGTAGACTGGAGCCTCCCAGCAGTCGCTTCAGCTAGAAGCAGGGACATCCTGGACTCTCTGCGGAGGTGTTCCTCAGGCAACGAGTCAGAGAACCCACTTGTGATGAGGCAATACTGGACCTGATACTCACTAATGGGGACATTGTTGCAGAAGCCAAGGTGGGAGGCTACCTAGTGACCAGTGATCACTGCATGGTGTGGATTAATATAAGGACAGCTGGGGAATCGAACCGCACAAGGGCAAGGGTCCTGGATTTCAGGAGGGCAGATTTTAGAAAGATGGGTGAATGCCTCAGAGATGACCTGGGAGGGGGGAAATGACCTAGGTAAGGTGTCGGAACAGTGGGCAAAATTAAAAGGGTGCATACTGTAGTAAATGCAACAAACCTCTATGTCAAACAAGTGAGCAAAAGCAAAAAGAAAATGTGACCACTGGTTCTTGAAAGTGGTGGGTCAAAAGGTAAAGGCTAAAAGGGTAGCCTTCAGAAGGAATAAGGAGATGCAGTGGGAGGAGGATAGAGAGGTGTATTGGGGAAACAGAGGGAAGCAGGGAAAGCAGTAAGGAGTGCAAAGTTGCAAACTGAAGAGAGAATAGCACAGGAGGTAATGAAAGTGGATAAGACATTTTTATGTTGGCACGCTTGCGCAGCCAACATCTTACGAGTAGTGCAGCTTTGTAGGTGAGGTCACTGTTGGGCGAAAGCAGGGCACACACCAGTAGGTGCGTTCCTCATTCCCCAATCAGCCTGCATGCCGGCACCACACCATGCACACATAATGTGGTGAGCACATCTAAGAAAAGGTCTTCTGCAATCTGAGCAAAGCTCGTCAGACGCAGCGGACCTTCCCTGGACGTGCTTGCTGACATTGTGTATGTGGTGGCCGCCCAACTGCTGACTTCAGGGGTGCCCAATCCCCCTGCCATCTTCCTGTGCCCCAATGTATGTGCTGATGGGGGAGCCCACTCCCCATCGGATAAAAACACCCATTTGTTATATGCCGAGGGGGTGCCCAATCCGCTGGCATAAATTAACCTCCATGCGCTTATGTGCCATGAGGGTGCCCAATCCCAATCGCTGCAGCAACCCCCCAACAATGTTGGGTGGCATGCTGGGAGCCCACCCCAGCATGCTAAATACCCTGTAAAAAAAAAATTGTCCTGTGATGTTTTTCTTTTTCTTTCACACTGTAACACAAAAACGGTTCCTCATAGTCTCCCTACCCACCACCCGCACCCACCCACTGTGCACCCTGCCTCCCCACACCCCCCTCACCCCATACTTACCTCCGGAGTCCGGCGCAATGATCTTCAGTGGACCAGGAACACATCTGCACTCTTCAAAGCCGACCGCGAACTGAAGAAATGCCGGTAAGCTGTATAATGTAATAAATAGTGTTTTTTCAACTTTGATGCATATCTCAGGCACTTTTTGGACTTTTTGCACCAAATTTTCAACATGGTGCTTTTGGGACCCCTCCTCATGAGTTCTGTCACTGTTATGACGTTAATCGGTCTGGAAAGGTGATTTCGCAATCACTGCGTGGAATCACTTTTTGGGACTGATTAACGCAAAGACAGTGGCAGTGTTCATGAGGTGGTCTCTCAAAAAACCTATGTTGCAAATCTGGTGGAAGAAATCCCAAAAATGGCTGTTTTACGAGCGTGTGTTGCGCAGTTGCTATGCACGCTCATAACTTGGTGAATTTACATTATTTTCATGCCAGATTTTTAACATTGTCATTTTCCTACACCTCCTTGTGAACAGTATAGCTGTCATTTTTCACATCATGGCCGAAATGTGTTTCCGCACTTCCAGCACACAATAGCGCTCGCTGTGGGAAATCAGTGTTTGGGGCAGATTACAAAAATGACAGTGACACTGTTCATGAGCAGAGGTCCTAAAATGCCTATATTGAAATTTTGGTGATGATACTCCATAAAACGACTGTGTTACGAGTGTGCATTGCGCAGTTGCTACGCACGCTCATAACTTTGCAAATTCACAATATTTTCACGCCAGATTTTCAGCATTGTAATTTTTCTACACCTCCTTATGAACAGTATAGCTGTCATTTTTCACATCCTGGCTGAAATGTGTTTCCGCACTTCCGGCGCACGATAGCGCGGTCGCTGTGGGAAATCGGTGTTCGGGGCAGATTATGAAAATGACAGTGACACTGTTCATGAGCAGAGGTTGTAAAATGCTTATGTTGAAGATTTGGTGATGATACTCCATAAAATGACTGTGTTATGAGCGTGCGTTGCGCAGTTTGCACACACTCGTAACGTGCATTTGTAATATTTTCACTCTGGATTTTCACCATTGGTATTTTTCCACACCTCTTGATGAACAGTACAGCTGTCATTTTACATATCCTGCCCGAAATGTGTTTTCGTATGTCCGGCGCAGAATAGCGCGGTCATTGTGCGAAATCACTTTTTGGGACAGTTTGAGGAAATGACAGTCACACTGTACATGAGCAGAGGCGCTAAAATGCCTATGTTGAAAATTTGGTCCCAAAAGTCCATAAAATGACTGTGTTACAAGCGTGTGTTGTGCATCTCCCATGCACCCTTGTAACTTTGCAAATTTGCAATATTAACATGCCACATTTTCAACACTGCCATTTTTTTAACACCACCTTATGAGCAGTACAGCAGTCATTTTTCACATCCTGCCCAAAATGTGTTTCCGCACTGCACTACCAAAGCCAGTGCCAGCGCGACAACATTCGGCATTGACAAATGCTTGTTTAGGTATGTAAGTGAAAAGAGGAAGACCAGGGGAGGGATTATTAGATTAAAAAGGGAAGTGAGGACTGTGCAGAGGAGGAAAGGCAGACATCCTGAACAAATACTTTTGATCAGTGTTCATAAAAGAAGGAGAGGAGGAGGGACCACATAAAAAGTAACAGAAGGTTTGGAGGGAGGGAGATGGACAATAATACTTTTTTGGAGGAGAGAGTCCTGAAGGTAATCTGAAGGTGGGCAAAGCAATGGGGCCAGATGGGCTGCGTCCAAGGGTACTGAGAGAGCGCAGGGAGGCACTGACTCAAGCTCTTACAGTCCTGTTAAACAGCTGACTGGAAACCGGAGGAGTGGTTCTGGAGGACTGGAGGAGGGCAGATGTAGTCCCACTTCACAAAAGTAGTAACAGGGAGGAGGCTGGCAATTATAGGCCAATCAGCCTGACATCAGTGGCGGGAAAGTTAATGGAATCACCACTGAAGGAAATGATTGTGGAAAATCTTGAATTTTATGGGTTGCAAGACCCAAGGCAGCTTGGATTTATTGGGGGGGGGGATCAGGTCAAACGGATCTAATAGATTTCTGTGACTCGGAGACAAAGGATCTAGATCAAGGCTTTAATAGCTGGGCCTGCCAGGTTCCCAAGGGACCTCAGGGTCAGTGTCACACACAGAGGTGGGGTAGGCTGGAGGGCCTGTCCATTATTCCCCTTCCCCTAGACTCTTGGGGTAGCCAGCTGGGGGGCTGACCCCTCCTGGAGTTGAAGTAGTAGGCCACTGACTTTCTGGGGTAATTTTCCCCCTGGAAAGTCGATAGGAACCTGTGGCCCGCTAATGGCCTTTCTGTGATTTGAATTGGAGGTGGAATCCGAAGTCTGAGATTTGAAGACTGGATTTATATTGCCTGCTGCTTTTGCTGACATTAGGGCAGGTATTCTGACTTTTGTATCCTGTGCTTATGTAGTATGTGTTTGGAAATACTCACAGCTAGACGGGACCTCTGCTGACTGCAAATATTTTTTTCTTTTTCTTTTTTGTTTGTTTAGTGGAAATAATGTGAACAGTGAGAGTGCTTTATAACATCTTTGAATCCACCTGTTTTCCGGAATTATGAAAGATTCCCAGAGGGTGGCTTCTAAATTATTTCCTTTGTTTATTATTATTATTATTATATAGTTATTATTATTTTGTTGTTTATTATTTTTTGTTTAAATTAGTAGTGAGAGTGTTTAGTTTTTTGTAGGCACCAGGTGGTAAGAGGACCTGGGAGAAATTTAAAATTGTCTTTGGTTAGTTTTTGGTTGACTCCCAGGCTGTGAGAGGACCTGTGGGTTTAATCAATAAATAACATTATGTGTTAGGGAGCTGCTTTAGTTTAATTTTAATTTTAGTTGTTTGTTATAATTTTGAAGTACTATAACTTTAGTTACAGGAAGTTTGAGAGAAGCTTAGGATTGGTGGTGTTTTTGGGATTTCATTATATTTATTGTGTTATAAACTGAGCAGCTAGATGTGCCTGCTTGCCCCTCCTGTCCTGTGCTATTCGGCCTCCGCTCTCCATGCCCTCTGCCCTTCTCTTCACCCCCCCGCCTGTTCATGTTTATCATCATTGCTGGGCGCTGGGGATTGCTCTAGGGAGGGAGGGCGGGGGTGGGTGGGGGCGCTGCGGACCCAGCGGAGAGAGCGGGGCCTTCCCATAGGGGTGGTTAGGCCCAGAAGACACCCTGGGGTGAAATGGTATCTAGAACGTGGTGATTCTGTTCTGGTTCCCATACCCAAGGACACCTCCAGTTTGGGAGGGCAAGTGGTAGGGACAACTCGCCAACCTCGTCCAACTCAGGCGTTGTTATGCAATGCCAGATCTGTCTGCAACAAGACTGGCCTTATTTCAGGCTTTGTTGCGAGGGCAGATCTGGCTTGCATTACTGAGACCTGGTTGGACGGGAATGTGGCCCCTTTTTTAGAGGCTGCTGTTCCCACCGGGTACTCGGTTATACATCGCCCGAGATTGTATCGCAGGGGAGGTGGCAGTCTGTTTCAGGACCAGATTGGGCCTGACTAGTGTACCAGATGAGGAGGACAGGTCATTTGAGTGTACCGTGGTAGCTGGTGTAGGGTGCAGGATTGCCCTCATCTACCGTCCCCCAGGTGATGAGAAGCTTTTTCTGCAGGAAATAGCAGATTTTGCCGCCGACATGGTCTTGGAGTCACACAGACTGATGGTTCTGGGCAACTTCAGTGCCTGGGTCGATGACGAATTTTCGCTTTTTGGTCAACATTTCCTCCAGGAGATGACATCTCTGGGCTTTACACAGGTTGTTTCCTCAACTATACACAAGGGAGGTCACTCTCTTTACCTGGTCTTTCTCCTGGGGATTGAAGCCTCCGATTTGGTGGTGGAACCAGTCAGTTGGTCCGATCACTACTCAGTTGGGTTAAATTTTGAGGCTCCCCCGGGTAGGTCGGCCCCTGTGGAGTTGGTCAGGCACTGCCCATTGCGAGATGTGGTCCCTGAAGACCTGATGGCGGTTATTGACCTCTCATTGTTGGATGAGTTTTGCACTGATCCTGAGCAGTTGGTAGTGGCCTATAATAGGGCCATATCAGCAGCCCTCAATCAGATTGCACCTGTCCATGTTCACCCCCTTCCGCGTCATCCCAGCGCTCCGTGGTTTGACGGAGCTCTGAGAGGGTTGCGGAGGACGGGGCGTAGGTTAGAGCATCGTTGGAGGAAGATGGCCACTGATGCCGACCACCTTATTTTGCTAGAGCATTATAAACTCTACCAAACAGAAATCTCCCATAAGAAGGCAGAATCCCTGTCCAGGGAAATTTCTGTCTCACGGAATTGACCGGCCCAGCTCTTCAGAACTGTTGACAGACTGTGCAACGCAGCCTGTCAGCAGATCCGTTGAGTTTTTACTCAAACTGATTGTGAGGAGATCGCTCGATTCTTTGCGAATCAGGTTGAAGACATCAGGAGGGAGTGCCTCCAACTTTATTCTAAGGGTGTTGCCATTGATTGGTGCCCTGTCGCAGTGCCCGGAGTTTCCTGGAGTGCCTTTGACCTGCCGGACTTCGTAGATACTATGTGGATTGTCCAGGAGATGTGTCCCACATGCTGTAGTTTAGACCCCAGCCCTACTTCCCTGATCTTGGGTTGTAGCGAGATCATCGGACCGGTCTTAGCCCGAATTATCTGGTGCTCTTTAGATACGGGACTGTTTACTAGCTCCCTGAAGGAGGGGGTGGTGATTCCCCCTTCTGAAAAAAAGCTTCTTTAGACCTGGAGAACCTAGCAAACTACAGGCCAATCTCTAACCTCCCTTTTGTGGGGAAGGTTATTGAGAAAGTTGTGGCTGCTCAATTGGATAACCATTTAACCATCCATAGTTTATACGAACCTCTCCAGCCAGGTTTTCATAAGAGGCATAATACTGAGACTGCTCTGGTTCGGGTGCTCAATGATCTCCTGATGGTGAGAGATCAGAGACACCATTCTATCTTGGTTCTCCTTGATCTATCATCAGTTTTTGATACTGTGGATCATGGGTCTCTGTTTGAATGCCTGAGTTCCATTTGTGGGCTGTCGGGTACAGTCCTCAGATGGTTTTCATCTTTCCTCTCAGGGAGAACACAGAGAGTGGTCTCGGGTTTGCTTTCATCTGGGGCCTTCTCTCTGCCATGCAGGGTGCCTCAGGGCTCGGTGCTGTCCCCCATGTTATTCGCAGTATATATGCTACCCCTCGGAGACATTGTAAGACGGTATGAGCTGAGGTTTCACTGCTATGCTGATGATACCCAGCTCTACCTGTCTTTCGCACCTGACCAGGTTGGTGCTATCTCGGTACTGAACAACTGCCTCACAGAAGTCCAAGACTGGATGAATTCCAGCGGTTTAAGGTTGAACCCAGGAAAGACTGAGGTTTTGGTTGTGGACCCAGGTCATAGGGTAGAGGGGTTGAGGACTGGGCTTCCCTCCGGTTTAGTCCTGGGGGAGGACCAGATCCTCACCTCTGAACGGGTGCGTAACCTGGGAGTGGAGCTTGACATTGGTCTGACCCTTTGACATCAGGTGTCTGCAGTCATCAAGCTGGCCTTTTTCCATCTTAGGAACATTGTCAGGATTGGGCACCTTGTTCCACCCAGTGACCTGCCGGTCTTGGTCCATGCCTTTGTGACATCTCGCCTTGATTACTGCAACTCCCTTTACCTAGGGCTTCCTGGGGTTGATATCCACCACTTGCAGTTAGTGCAGAATGCGACAACACATTTGTTAACTGGGGCTTCCAGAAGATCACACATTACCCCTGTGCTGCGTGCTCTGCACTGGCTGCAAATACAGTGACGGATCACCTTTAAAGTGGGTCTTTTGACCTACAAAGCCCTACATGGTTTGGGTCCCTATTACTTGAAAGAGCTCCTGGTGCCTTACACCCCTCTGTGACAATTCTGCTCAGCTGATGAGGGGTTGCTGGAGATTCCGAGGGTAAATTTAAAATCATCTGGTGCTCGTGCCTTTGGATTTGCTGCACCTACCTTCTGGAATTCTCTGCCCCATCAGCTCCGGGAGTGCAGGATGGTGGGAAGTTTTAAGCAGGCACTAAATACTTTTTTATGGGAAAAGGCGTTTCCTGTATTATTCTGATTTTATATTGAATGTATCTGAATATGTATTTGTGTTTGTATTTGCTGTACAGCACCTTGAGATTTTGAAAGGCGCTTAATTAAATACATTTTATTATTATTATTAAGGTGGAGTGGTGAATGTGGCCTACCTTAATTTCAGTAGGGCTTTCAAGATTGTTCCAAAAAGGAGACTAGCAAGCAAGGTGGGTAACTTGGGAGTGGGTCCAAAGGTGGTAAACTGGATAAGAAATTGAACAACAGAGCAAGGACCCTGCACTCTCAAATGTAGAATGTCCCAGGCGAAAGTCATTTCATTCTTTGGTCCAGTGGTAGCCTCCTGGGGCTACACCGGTTGTATTATGGTTGCTGTTTTACACAATAAAATAATATTTGAATGAAATTACTTTTGACTTAGAAATTCTACATTTGAGAGTGCTGAGTCCTTGCTGCTGTTGTTCTGTTCTTTGTGATTTTCAAGCACCATTCTCCAGGTAGCATCCCTTGCTGCTTTCCATGGATAAGAAATTGGTTAGAGAATGGACTACAGAAGGTGGTGGTAAATGGAGTCCACTCCAAGGAAGGAAGAGTGACCAGCGGGGTGTCTCAGGGATCAGTGCTTGGACCGATCCTCTTTTAATGTCTTTACAAGTAACATTGCAGAGGAGCTGGATGATAAGGTCTGCCTCTTTGCGGACGACATCAAAATCTGCAGTAGGGTGGACACTCCAGGGGTGTGTGTGTGGAAAGGAGAAGCAGAGACCCGAGAAAACTAGAGGAGGAGGAGTAGTCAAGGGTATGGCAGCTGGATTTCAATATGAAAAAGTGCAAAATAATGTACTTATGGCACAGAATCCAAGGGGTAAAGTACAAAATGGGCTGAGTGGTATTGACAACTGCCAAGCAGGAAAGAGACCTGGGGGTAATCAGATCTGATGACCTAAAGGTGGCCAGGCAGCCTGACAAGGTAATCGGGAGGGCTAGTGGGATGCTCAGAAGGATAGGGAGGGGTATCACCAGCAGAAAGAGGGAGGTGGTATTGCCTCTGTATAAACTGTTGGTAAGACCCCAGGTAGAGTACTTTGCCCAGTTCTGGAAACCACATCTCTGGAAGGATATAGACAGAATGGAGGCAGCCCAGAGAAGGGCAACTAAAATGGTGCAGGGTCTGCATCAGAGAATAAAGGACCTCAATATGTAGTATACCCTGGAAGAGAGGAGGAAGAGGGGTGATATGTGACCTTTAAGGGGACATGCTATTAAACTGGAGGAGGGTAAATTTAGGACAGATGTGAGGAAGTACTTCTTCACAGAAAGAGTGGTGGATTCCTGGAACAGCCTTCCAGTGGAGGTAGCGGAGACAAAAACAGTGGTGGGGTTCAAGAATGCATGGGATAGGCACAATGAAATTGTAGTGGAAATGAAAGGGGCCAGGTAAAATAACTGAAGATCAAGTAGGATCTGCAGTGATAATGTAGGTAGGGAAAATGGGAAGACTGGGTGGGCCAAGCGGTCCTTATCTGCCATCAAATTCTGTTTCTAATCACGTTACTTGTACAATTTTCTAATGCAGGATACAGCATCACAAGTAAACTACATTACAGATAAATGGCAGGCTAAAACTCAGATACAGATGACCCACAAGAAGGGGGGGAATCTGGCAAACAACTTTTAAGATGGCCTTGTCACCAAGATGACACAAGCTCGTCTTGAAAGTGCACACTCATTATTTTATTACACCAGTTATAAAGACTAAATGAGAGGTAGGGCCCACTGCTGCTGACTGGAGGGGCTGTGGAGAATTGAGGGTGACACAGAACCATATTTTTTGGTACTGCAAAGCACTTCAAACATACTTTGGCACGGGAAAGGACAAACTGACCAGTTAGTCCAACTTCTGTAGTGGGAAAGATAATGGAGATACTCATCAAGGAAAGAATACTGGAGTACCTAGAAGTCATGGAGATTTTGGATCCCAGGCAACATATGTTCACCGCAGGATAGTCCTGTCAAACTAATCTAATAGATTTCTTTGACTGGGTGACAAAGGCAGTAGATCAAGGCAGGGGGGCTATAGACATTGTCTACCTAGATTTCAGTAAAGCCTTTGCTACCGTTCCACACAAGAGACTGGTTAACAAGCTAGGAAGCCTGGGGATGGAACACAAGGTGGTAAAATGGATTGAAAACTGGTTAAAGGACTGAAAACAGAGGGTAGTGGTAAATGGAACCCAGTCAGAGAAAAGGAAGGGGACCAGTGGGGTACCTCAAGGCTCAGTTCTGGGGCCAGTCCTCTTCAATGTCTTCATCAGTGACATTGCAGAAGGGCTAGAGGGGAATATTTGCCTGTTTGTGGATGACACCAAAATCTGCAACAAGGTGGATACCCTGGAGGGGGAGAAAAGGATGATAAAGGACCTGGAATGGTTGGAGAGATGGTCAGATGTGTAGCAATTAAAGTTTAACGCAAAGAAATGCAAAATCATGCACGTGGGGAGCATGACCCCTGGAGCAAGCTACAGGTTGGAGGAGACCTGTTGGCAGTTACTAAGGAAAAGAGGGACTTGGGGGTCATAATCATAGATGTCCTGAAGGCCACAAGGCAGATGGCCAAGGTAGTGTGGAATGCCACAGGGATGTTGGGGTGCATGAGAAGGGAATCACAAGCCAAAAGAGTGAGGTGATTGTTCCACTGTACAGAAGCCTGATGAGGCCTCACCTTGAGTACTGTGTCCAGTTCTGGGGGCCACACCTTCATAAGGAATTGACAAAATAGAGAAGGTGCAGAGGAGGGTGACCAAAATGGTGAAGGGTCTACATCACAAGCATTATGAGGAAAGAGTCAGAAACCTCAATTTGAACACACTGGAGCAAAGGAGGGAGAGAGGTGACATGATAGAAACATTCAGATACCTCAAGGGCATGAACAAGGTGGAAGGGGACAACAAATTCCAGTTTAAAAGTAGTGCCAGAACAAGAGGGCATGATATGAGACTGATGGGTGGCCGCATAAGGGGCAATGTCAGGAAGTTCTTTTATACAGAGAGGGTGGTGGATGCATGGAATAGCCTGCTCCAGGAAGCGGTGGCCGCCCATACAGTGGCAGGCTTCAAACATACATGAGACAGGAATAAAGGAATATTACAGATGGGACAAAAAAGTTAAAGCCAGTGATCAGATAGGGTCACTGGCCGCTTCATCAGGTAGCATATACAGGTAGACTGGATGGTTCTGGTGGCCCTTATCTGCCAACAGTATCTATGTATCAATGAAACTACATACATTACTTATAACAGAGGAACCCTCCTATTTAAGAATGTAGTACTTAGATAGATAGATAGACAGACAGACAGACAGATAGATAGAAACTATTTTTATTTGTATAGTGCCCTTTCCTGGAGGCTCAGAGTTCTTAACAATATTTAAAAACAATTAATGCACATCACACAATACATAGCTTTAAAACGTAGTGCAGAGTTCAATATAAAATTCCATCTATCCTAAGATAATACACAATAGAACAACAGTCAGTCCATTTTTTGTTCAGCTTTATTACAAGATATCAAAAGCCTGATTGAATAAAAACATTTTCAATCCTTTTTTGAAAGTTTCCATTGAGGGTGCCTCCCTTAGATGTTTTGGTAAGGAGTTCCACAGGGTTGGTGTGGCAACTGAGAATGCACGGTCCCCAGAATGCCACAAGCTAGCCCTGGAAACCACAAGGAGGCAACCCTCGGGGGAAAGAAGAGCTCAAGATGGGCAATGAGGAACCAGGAGGTCTTGCAGGTAGATTGGTTCCCCCCCCACCACCACCCCCTTGGACATACACCTAAAGGGTACAGGGAGTAGAATCTTGATAATTCTGAGACATCTGCATGACAGCAGCTGTAAAAGTCGTTACTAGGATGTGGCTCCAGACATCCCCTTTGTGATACGGGATTGGGAGGAGGTGGTTGCCCAAATTTCAGAAATGGAGACAGCCTCACCTTTGCAGTGCAAGACAGGACACCAGCATATTTGACAAGATGGATGGGGGAAGGGGGGACTGGCACAGGGTGAAGGGACTCCAAGGGGGAGGCAGAAATGGACTGAGATGCAAACTGGGTAATGGCCTAAAGTGAGACACATTTTACGAGAGCAGGGGGACTCAAACCAGTTTAATTCAACCTCCTGCCCCAGCCTGGACCATGACACAGTGTATAGGCTGTTTTCATTTTGAAGGTGGGTCTCAAAGTAACTTATCCTGAAAGCCCAACTTTTGTTCCACTGTGGAGAGACCAGGCAACTCAAGGAGTTCTTTCACGGTGTCAAAGCCCCACAGACTGTCGCTCCGCAGGTTTGGTTAGATAGGTTAGTTTTAATTTAAAAGGAAAAATCTATAAAAACTGTTTGTGCACCATATTATAGTATACTGCTATACAACTACTGTGTACAACAATCCATGTGTGTATATTTGCAGTGCTACCTCACTGCTGCTTCACGTCTTTCAATAAAGCATGCAAAAAAAATTAAAAACAATAGATTTTGAGCACTTTCTAAGCTTTTTTTATTCTTTTCTTATTCTCCATCAAGTCTTTGTCCTATTAGTAATACATTAGTTTCCATTTTCTGACTTATTTTGCTATATTTTTCAGTTATTGTAACTCTCTTTTTCCCTTTTTACACCTAACTTTTCTCTGTCTCTGTCGCTTTCTTTTTCTGCGTGTTTGTGCCATGGAGACTTGTGGGGGTGGTGCCATATGCCATAGTTGTACTGCTTTTGGTTATTCTCCAGCTGCCCCTCCACAGCAGCCACAACCATGGCAGCAGCCTGCAGTTCCCCCAGCTCCCACTCCAGCTCTCCCAGCTGTACAGCAACCCCATCCCCCCCACTCTGCAGCAGCCTGAACCCCCTGTGCTCCCCGTGGTACCACCACCATCAGCTGACCCCATGAGGAGCCTTGTTCATCCTCTTGTAGTTCCTTAGTAAGACCCAGACCCAAGCAGCCATGTTCCTCCCTGGTCTGGCAGTAATTTACAACTGACCCCAAGGATGAGTGCACTACCTGCAAAACATGTAAGGTCGTAGTCAGCCGGGGAAAAGGGGAGCCATCTCAGGACTGGTGGCCAGCATACCCACTTAAAAAATAAGGCACTATGACCAGTGGGAAACCAGGCAATGAGCGGTGGCCAGTGGTGGTGGTGGTGGTGGCCTGTCTGTGGTGCCTACAGGGGAACACCCAACAAAAATATGAGCAGAACCAGCACCAAGACCAGCATCAGTCCCAGCACAGGCACTGGTACCTGCAGTGTTACACAGCACCATGGAGGAGCTCACCAAATTGTGGGAGGAGATGGGGGAATTCACCACCATCTTGGCTCCATGAAGAACGTGATGAGCGATTTTTTGGCTAACCAGCAGCTGCTGCTTGCTGGCATGGGAGAACTCCATTGCAGCACTGCAGGCGCTGCTCCATCTGGCAGTGGGCCATAAAAAATGAAAACACACACACACACACACACACACCGTGCTTTCCAGTGTGCCATTCTTCCTCTTTCTGTACTTTTATTTGCAGCCCTCATTCCTTCCTCTTTTATGCCCCTTTGCCTCTTATTCTTTCTTCCCCCTCTTTGTTTATGTAACCCCCCTGCAAATGGGGGTTCCCAAAAGACTTCCAGGAGCTTGCTTGAATGCTCCAAGCCTGAATGGTGTCTGGCGTTTAAGCCATTTATCAGTGAGTGTTTTTAGAGCCTCTGGTACTGTCTCTTTAAGAGCTGTCTGCTTGCAGACATAATTAGTTTGTGTGGGAGGGACTGTGTGCTTCTCTGCTTGAGTACCACTCGAGCTGCTGCCAATTCAATCCATTTTGCAGTCACTAGGAGTGCAAAGGAACCTATCTGAAAGATGTAACTGTTTGCCAGAAATCATTTAGAGTAATAATGAAATTACAGTTTGTCTAACCTGCTTTCTTTGCAGTCAGAACTGTGTTTGCCTAGTTCCCCATTCTAGTTTTGAACTGCTGAACTGGACCAATCAGTGTGGGTTAAGGTAGCTCTAAAATGGTGCCTTGGACGAATCAGAACTTGGACTCATAATCTGAGCCAGCCACAAGAGGATTGTATGGGCAGTGACTCTGGGAGATGTAGTTTAGACTTCGGCGCCTTTTGGACCAACAGGGGCAGTCTATTGTGGTGACAGCCAATCCAGCCAATAACTGGGAGGAACTCAAAGGAAGTGCCCGGTTTTGTCTGCTGGAGTTTCAGTTGAGCTCTGGCAGTGAAGAAGGAAGGAGCCCTGCGCTTTTTCGGTGTGCAGTTTTAGTCGGGAAACGTGTGTAAGGCCCAGAGTTCCGGTCTGCAGCTTGTGTAACTGCTTGTTAGGACTGAATCCGTCCTGTGAAGATAATCAAAGGATATCTGAAGAGTAGAAACCAGGCTCACCCTGTAGAAGACTGGAGAAATTGCTGAATTGCACTCGGTCTGTCAGGAACTGAATCTGCTGTGTGTTCTCCCGGGTATTGTGCAGTAATTGCGATAGGGATAGAGAAGCAGCCTGCCTGGTATAGTACTTTCTTTTTACCATATAAATGTGTGAGGAGGCTTGTGCAGCTCAAGTGAATCCTGCTGCCATTAAAGGACTTTTGCCTGTTACTGTTTACCATATAAATGTGTGAGGAGGCTTGTGTAGCTCAAGTGAATCCTGCTGCCATTAAAGGACTTTTGCCTGTGACTGTTTACCATATAAATGTGTGAGGAGTCTCATGGAGCTCAAGAGTAGCCCTGCTGACGTTGAAGGACCCTATCTTGTTTGGAGGTCGTGAGTACTAATTCAGGGTCGCTCCTGTTGAATTGCCACATTGAATCCAAATGGAATTACTGTACTGCTGACTGTTTAACTAATTTTCTTTTCTCTGTGTGAAAGGGCCCTACCAGCTGCCACGGTTTGGACTAGCCACTAGGGCTTGGGTACCCAGGAACAGTAACTGGTAGGGATAGGCCATGACACAGAGCCATAGATGAGATGATAAAGTGATAAGCTAATTAACCTGATTTCCCCTGTCCTTGTTATATCCCCTAAATAAATCAGAGCTGCTTGTTTCAGCAAAGTTATACTGCCTAAGGTATTTGTCTATGTTAAAGTATTGTACTGTGATTGTTGCACTGTATCTTATTTTACAGGGGTCCCAGTGCCTGAACCAGTCCTGGGGTAAGGTGTATACTGTGAAGGTAATTCTGATATACTGTGTGGGCCACTAGTGGGAAGAAAGGGGGGTTGCAGTGTCCCAGAGGGCTGTGACCAAGTAAGTTTAACTATTGCAAACCCTGACCTCTGGGTGGAGGCACCCGCCATTGGATCCAGGCCCCTCAACCTGTTAGTGGCAAATCAGACAGGGGTAGTAGCCCCTGGGATAGCACCATCTAGGGGTTACATTTACACCCCCAGAAAAGAAAAAGCAAAAAAATCAAACTTTTAACAATAAAAAAACAAGCATTTGTCAATGCCGAATGTTGATTGCGTTGGTCTGTTGAGCACGCTCACTGGCCCTCTGTCACTCAGTCTGTTTCTCCTGGTGCTGCAGGCTGCTCTTTTGTACTGGGCTCCTGGCTGTGTTGGCACCTTGTTCTGCCCACTAAGAAATCCGCAGCTGTCCCGACAGAGCTCCATTGAGGTGGCTCAGTCCCCCTCTCTCACGCGCTCATTCTGTTTCTCCTGGCGCTGCAGGCTGCCCTTTCGTACTGGGCTCCTGCCTCTGTTGGTGGCTTTTTCCGCCCACAATGAAATCTGCAGCACTCCTGACACAGGACTGTTGAGTCTGCTTACTCCCCCTCTCTCACTCACTCATTCCGTTTCTGCCGGCGCTGCAGGCTGGCCTTTTGTACTGGGCTTCTGCCTGCGTTGCCGCCTTTTCCTGCCAACAAAGAAATCAGCAGCAGTCACAATGGGGCTCCATTGAACTTGCTCACTCCCCCTCTCTCACTCACTCATTGTGTTTCTCCCAGTGCTGCAGGCTGCCCTTTTGTACTGGCCTCCTGGCTGTGTTGGCACCATTTTTTGCCCACAAAGAAATTCACAGATGTCCTGACAGAGCTCTGTTGAGTTCTCCCACTCCCCCTGTGTCACTCACTCATTCTGTTTCTCCTGGTGCTGCAGGCTGCCCTTTTGTACTGTGCTCCTGCCTTTGTTGGTGCCTTTTTCTGCCCACAACGAAATCTGCAGCAGTCCAGACAAAGCTCCGTTGAGCTCGCTCACTCTCCTTCTCTCACTCGCTCATTCCGTCATTGCGAGTGCTGCAGGCTGCCCTTTTCTACTGGGCTTCTGTCTGTGTTGTCGCCTTCTTCTGCCCAGAAAGTAATTTGCAGCAGTTACAATACAGCTCTGTTGAGCTCACTCAGTCCCCCTCTCTGACTCACCTCTTGTGGGTTTCCCACCACTGCAGGCTGCCCTTTTGTACTGGGCCCCTGCGTGCATTGCTGCCTTTTTCTGCCTACAAGCAAATCTGCAGCAGTCCCAACAGAGCTCCATTGAGCTCACTCACTCCCTCTCCCTCACTCGCTCGTGTCTTCTGTCTCCCACCGCTGCAGGCTGCCATTTTGTACTGGGCCCCTGCCTGCACTGGCGGCTTCTTGGCCTAAGAAAGATATCTGAAGCAGTCCAGACACAGCTCCATTGAGCTCGCTCACTCCCCCTCTCTCACTCACTCATTCCGTCTCTGCCGGCGTTGCAAGCTGGTCTTTTGTACTGGGCTCCTGCCTACGTTGCTGCATTTTCTGCCCACAAAGAAATCCACAGCAGTCACAATAGAGCTCCACTGAGCTCGCTCACTACCGCTCTGTCATTCGCACATTCTGTTTTTCTTGGTGCTGCAGGCTGTACTTTTGTACGGTGCTCCTGGTTTGGCATTGGCACCTTTGTCTGTCCACAAAGAAATCCGCAGCTGTCCCGACAGGGCTCCGCTGAGGTTGCTCAGTCTCCCTCTCTCACATGCTCATTCTGGTGGTCCTGGCACTGCAAGCTGCCCTTTTGTACGGGGCTCCTACCTGCATTGGTGCCTTTCTCTGCCCACCAACAAATCCGCAGCAGTCCTGATAGAGCTCCGTTGAGCTCACTCAGTCCCCCTGTCTCACTCACTCATACAGTTTCTGCCACCGCTACAAGCTGGCCTTTTGTAGTGGGTTCCTGCCTGCAGTGACGCCTTTTTCTGCCCACAAAGAAATCCACAGCAATCCTAACAGCGCTCCGGTGAGTTCGCTCACTCCCCCCTCCCTCACTTGCTCTCTCATTCTGTTTCTCCCAGTGCTGCAGGCTGCCCTTTGTACTGGGCACTTGCATTGGGGCCTTTTCCTTCCTGCAAACAAATCCACAGCAGTCCCAACAGAGCTCAGCTGAGCTCGGTCACTTCCCCCTCTCACTCGTTCGATCTTAATCTGTCCCAAACACTGATTTCCCACAGTGACCGTGCTATTCTCCAGCAGGAGTGCAAAAACATATTTTAGCCAGGATGTGAAAAATGACAACTGTACTGTTCACAAGGAGGTGTGAAAAAGTGCCACTGTTGAAAATGTGGCGTGAAAATATTACAAATTTGCAAAGTTACAAGGGTGCATGGAAACAGTTCAATGCACACTTGTAACACAGTCATGTTATGGAGTTTCGGCACCACATTTTCAACATAGGGATTTTAGGACCTCTGCTCATGAACAGTGCCACTGTCATTTTCTTAATGTGTCCCGAACACTGATTTCCTACAGCGACCGCAGTATTCTGCGCCGCAACTGTGAACACACATTTCGGTCAGGATGTGAAAAATGACAGCTATACTGCTCATAAGGAGGTGTGAAAAAATGCCACTGTTGAAAATCTGGCGTGACAATATTACAAATCTGCGAAGTTACAAGGGTGCGTGGAAAGTGCACAATGCACACTTGTAACACAGTCATTTGAAGGGCTAGCATCACCAAATTTTCAACATAGGCATCTTAGAACCTCTGCTCATAAAGAGTATCACTGTCATTTTCTTAATCTGTCCCGGACAGTGATTTCCCACAGCGACCGCTCTATTCTGTGCTGGAAGTGCGAAAACACATTTCGGCCAGGATGGGAAAAATGACAGCTGCACTTTTCATAAGTAGGTGTGGGAAAATGGCAATGTTGAAAATCTGGGAGTGAAAATATTATAAATTTGCAAAATTCTGACGTCGTACAAATTACATGACCTACAGCTAAATAATACAGGTCATTTTATGGAGTATCATTACCAAATTTTCAACATAGGCATTTTAGGACCTCTACTCATGAACAGTGTCACTGTCATTTTCTTAATCTGTCCCAAACACTGATTTCCCACAGCAACCACGTTATTCTGCGCTGGAAGTGTGAAAACACATTTCTGTGCAGATGTGAACAACGACAGCTGTACAGTTCACAAGGAGGTGTTGAAAAATGCCAATGTTGAAAATCTGACTTGAAAATATTGCATATTCATGAACTTACAAGTGTGCTTAGCAACTGTGCAACACACGCTCGTAAAACAGTCATTTTGTGGATTTTTCCCACCAAATTTGCAACATAGGCTTTTTGAGAGCCCACCTCATGAACACTTGCACTGTCATTGCATTAATCGGCCCCGAAAGGGGATTCCACACAGTGACCACGAAATCACCTTTCAGGGCCAATTAACGCCACAACAGTTCAAGAATTCATGAGGAGGGGTCCCAAAAACCCCATGTTGAAAATGTGGTGCCAAAATTCTAATCAATGCCCAAGATATGCATCAAAGTTGAAAAAAACCATTAATTCCATTATACAGCTTACCGGCATTTCCTCAGTCCGCAGTTGGCTTTGAAGAGTGCAGACTTGTTCCTGGTTAGAGTTACCACCTGTCCCTATTTATGCAGGACAGTCCTGATTTGGGCAGCTGTGTCCTGCAGAAAAACATGAAAAATACTAAATGTCCTGACATTATAGTAGAAAAAATATTTTCTGATTTTCCTCTAAATGTTGCAAAAAAACTATGATACCTTAACTAAAATACCTTAAAATAATAAACAACAGAAGAAACAACTAAAAAACTACATCACTTAGTGTTAATTCTGATTATTTAGAGAAAACATGTCTGTTGCATTGGTCGAGATGACATATTGTCCTGCAAAACACCCAGTTTCAGTAAGAACTGTCCCACTTTGGGCTTCTGAAAAGGTGGTAACCCTATTCCTGGTCCACCGAAGATCGGTGTGCCAGACTCCGGAGCTATGTGTGGGGTGGGGGTGGGGAGTCAGGGTGCACAGTGTGTGGGTGGGGGTTGTGGGTGGGGGCCACAGATACCACTGAGGGACAGTTTCCTTTTTTAGAGGGTAAAAAAAAGAAAAAAAGATGTCGCTGGACGGTTTCGCGTTTTACAGGGACATGTGGCACGCTGGGGTGTCTTCTCCCATCTTTCTCTTTTACTATTTCACTCCATTCTTTCTCTTTCTTACTTTGATTTCTTAGTTTTCTCTTTCTTCTCATCCCCCCCTTTAAAAAAATAAATTTTATGTTTTATATATATTTTCTTTTATGGCACTGTCTATGTACCGTATCAAGTCTCTTCTCTCTCATTCTCTCATTACTGTTTTTGTTGTAAAGCAATATTGTTTACAGATACAGGGCATTTAAAATGCACAACATGAAAAAGTTTTGGGTCCCCGCTTATTTCAGTCTAACAGCTGATGATGCACTGTATCATTCGCACAGTCACACTATCAGACTTACTCCCTCATTCAAGATGCTCACTTTTTTCCCTGTTCCTACTTCCAGAAAAATTATTCCCGAGCAAGAAATTATTATTTATTTTATTTATTTATTTGTTTTTGTTAACCAGGTAAGCACACTAGACAACAAGTGCCTATTTTCAGGTGCGACCTGGGAGAATTACAGTACAGGAGAAACATAGTACATTGTCAGGGTAGCATACAAGCCCACATACAGGTGGTACCAGAGTACGATAGAAACATGATACAGAGTCAAGGTAACCATACAGGCCCATGTACAAGTGGGTGGGACAGCACACAGTACACATTGCATTCTACGGTAAAGAAGGCAGTACATCCACGGGGTATATTAGCAGCATGGAGAGGTAGAAAATCAGCAGGTAACAACAAGGCAGAGTGTAGGCAGTACATCAGCAAGATACATAACTAGTATTGAGAGGCAGAGAACAGCAGAAGGACAACCATGGCAGAGTCAACTTCCATGAAGCAAGAGTACAGACAGACAGTTGCATGCCCTGAGGGCAGAACCTGAGAAAGTGGAGTCATCAAAGTGCTACTAGGGAGGGAGCTAATATGTAAGGGAGTGCCTCTCCCTAGGACAGGCGGGAAGTGCTTAAAGCAGGAGTATCAACAGAGAGTGGCAGAGGCCGTTTTCACATGGAGGAGAGGGAGCGGGGGTGAGGGAGAGACTCCCCTGGATTTATACGGCACAAAGACAAGTGCTCAATTGCATCAGGAGGATGACAATTATTCATGCTGGGTACAGAGGATGAGTGGACTTTAATAAACGGTGGTAGCTTCTGCTACTCTGTTCAGTTCTCCCTCTCGAACAGGATTTGTCAAGCAGATTAGGTGAGATAACATGAGAGCTCAATATATTTCTTATTTCTTGAAATTAGCCCATGAATCAGAAATCAAGAAATGGTGGTAAAGTACCATTGCTGCTACTGCAACATGGTACTGCATTTTGTGTCACGTCCTTGGCACATTTCTTGTCATGCACTTTCGGGTAAACAGTACGAAGAAAGCACAATAAACATAAATTTTTGGCTCCCAGAAATTTTGTGATCTACCAGAATAAAATAATTCAGACTGCTGCATGCTACTTCAAGGTGCCTCCCTGTGTGTCTGTCCTACTGGCACAGTTCTTGTGTGATGCACTTTAGGTGAAATGGTGCAAAAAGACCAATATACTGTACAGACATTCTGTGCTCCCCTGAATTGTTCTCAAGTACCAGAATAAATATGCCAGGCTAATGCATGATGCTACATGGTGTCTCTCTCTGTGCCAGTCATACCAGTACTACTCTTGTAATGCCCTTTGGGGATATTGTACAAAAAGCACAATACACTGGAACTCTATCCTCCAAGAATTGTTCTCAGGGACAAATAAGTAATACTGCTACATGGTGCCACACTGTGATTTAGTCCCACCGACACAATTCTCAGCTGATTATTTTTGTCTGGAAATGTTCGCACAAGACAACAAAATGAGAATGGATTCATGACTTAACATGCTACTCCGGTGTTCTGTGCTCTGCAAGTGTCACACCACAGCACCTAGTGCAATTCCCAATGATGATCTTCAAGTATGTCTTGGTGTCCTATCAGCAAAGGTATGCATTTTTGGATAAGTTTGTTGTTTTTTAGCCTTGGGGTGTGTGAGGAAAAAAGTGTATTTCTTACCATCTTTCATTCCTCTTTTTTTCTCTTCAGGTATTTATCTCTTGGGTGATTAAATCCTGTTGCTTCATGATTCCAGCCCGAATGTGAGTATTTAATTTAGTAGTGTTTTGTACTAGGGAAGGCAAGTATTTTTTTTTTTCAATTTTTAAATTTTATTCATATGTCACTCTTTGTTTTCTGCTCCTGTTTTTCTTGTTTCAGCTGTGGGGAGTATTGTGTTATCTGGCATTACTTAGTGGTTGTTCTGTATCTGAATCCAGCTTTTTTACCATGTCTGCTTTAGATTTGTGATGACACTCACATGTTGTGCATGACAGCAACCACAAAGTGTATTTAAGCAGGGTGATTAGTGCTAGTTGTCAACTCCCTGATGAAGACCCCATAGGTCGAAGCACTGGGGTTACTAGTCTTTAGTTTTGGTGTGCTGTGTTTTTGCTGCTGAACCATGTGGGTAAAATAAATCCTTTTTATAGCTGATATAATTTTCATGGTGCTGTGTTTTCTGCTCGATTGCATCAGGAGGATGACAGTTATTCATGCTGGGTACAGAGGATGGGTGGACCTTAATAAGACATCACACTGTGATGGAAAAGCAGTGGAGGAGGATGCCCGAGCATTAGTCTGCTACATTGACAAAATCAATGATCTGCTATGAAAAAAAAGAACAATGGGGTCTATTCACTAAAAAGTGTGCAAGAGGCGCATATCGTGTCACGCAGCTCCACACCCAAGGGATTTCCACTCGGGGGCTGCATTCACAGGCTCACCGCCCGGCACGCAGGTCCACAGGGGGCAGGTGGGTGAGGAGAACGGATCCTGGCAGGCAGCTTATCGGCTGCCAAGGCAGGGAACCACAGTGGATTCCTTGCGTACTACAGGTGCCATGTTGCCATCTGGCTCACAGTGCACTGACTGTACTGAAGAGGAGGTCTACCCAGCTGCCCGACCCCGACCTCCTGATATGCCCCGATGGCAGGGGCAGCATTGTTGGGGGACCAATACCCCCCACCGAGTCCGCCGCATCCAGAGGCAACCTCCCTGGTGTTACACTTGGTTCCCACACTTTAATTGGTTTCCCAATGTGCACTTTAGACAAACTTATGTTATACATATTTGACAAATCTTTACTAACTTGTAGGACTTTGGCACTTACCGAACAAGTGTAAGTAGCCAGAGAAACATAATGATTATATTTTATTCTGCTTAGTAACAGCACATAGTATGCCAAGACACTTGCGTCTTTGTTATCTTCTAATAAGTCATTTCGTTATACAGTCTGCACTGCCACCTTTTGGATTTGTGTAATACTGCACTTATTATGTAATATTGCACATGTTCTTCCTGTACCTTGTATGAGCTTTTTGTTTATTTCAGCTGACATTACGCTTTCTGTATAACATTATCTACACTGTGGAGCCACCTAACTTTTGGCCAATAGGGCTTGTCTGTAACTCAAACAGTAATTATAATATACTCATGAGCTAGCCATTTCTATAGCCACTATCTTATTACAAGAACTGTTGCATTACGTATTCTCACTGAAACCGTCCTTGTGGGGATGATAAACTGCAGCTCCCAGTATCTACTTAGGTGAAAATACTGTTTAGTGTGTAAGTCTGATTCTTATAAGTAATAAACAAGTTATTACTACTTTTGCCACTTGTCTGTCATTTCTTCTACTGGTTTATTACCATCTGTAATCTGAGGAGGGCTTGGTGTTCCCTTACAATTGGTGCTGTGACTCAGATGGTCTAAACTAGTGAAGATTCACATGCTTGCTGGCTTATCCTTCCCTTGTGTTTAGGTGTACACACCCGTACCACCTCTCCGTGTTGTTAACTCTGTAGTTTTCTGTAAAGTCTGGCTGCTTAATGGGCAAGGTTGATGCTGTCTCACCTTGTTCAATGCCAGTTTTGAGTTGCAGTACTGCATTCAGTGCAGACCGCCCAACCGTCAGTCTGTTCAACCACTGTGGAGGCATACACAGCATGTGACCACTAATGGGTTAATTTGAGAGTTTCCCAACCAATGTTTAATATCTGTGAAGATTTGAGGTTTCATGTCTCATGTTTTCTTCCCTTCTATGGGGGCACCCCTTTTTCCCAACCCCCGGTACTGGGGACCTCAACCAGTAGGATTTCAACCCAGTATCCAGTTTTACTAAAGATTTTAATGACTGCACAGACCCACTCTCTACAGGGTCTGTTGATCACAGCACTACTTTAATAGCATCCTTCCCTACTTTAAAAGCATCCCACTCCTGATTGCAGACTGTTAAACTGCAAACCACAGCTCTTAAAAGGGAATTGGTTTGGCAGGCTCCTGAAATGACCAAAGAAAAAAACTAATTTAAAAGGATTAATATCTGCAGCACTCAGGTTAATAGCTGCAGCACTTGGATGTAGTTATCAAGGTTTTGTGGTCATTCTCCCAGACCAGAGTGTCAGGACAGAAAAAGGAAAATATCTTGACATGGGATGAGGTGAAGTGTGTCTTATCCCAAAAGTCATTGTCAAGGGATGAGATATTGTTTGTTTTGTCCTACAGTTTTTTTTGTTGTTGTCTGTTTACTTTATTTCTATAATAACACACACACTAAACAAAGTAATGCTCTCCCTCTCTCTCTGTTTCACGTTTTCAGTGCACATCTGTATTTTGTGGAGTCATGTACCGTTCTCAAGGTTGCTCTAAAGATAATAGCCTTGGCTGTCTTCAACAAAAGCATGTGTTTACAATATGAGTTACGGTATAAGACCTAATTTTTTTTTGCCTCTGCTTATCTGACTGTTTTAATTTGTCTTTTAATAGAAGATTTGTGCTGCCTGGATAGGGTTAGTGAAGGACTTTTGTATGTAGACTGCTGGTCGGAGTATGTGGTTTTGAAGGTGAAAAGATATAACGTCATTGATTGTAATGTGTAAAAAGATTTGTAGTTTGCAGACAATGTACCAAGCAACTGCTAGGTAAAACAAGCATTTGTCGATGCAGAATGTTTTCTTTTTTATTTGGTTGTTTAACCGGGTATAGCACACTAAGCTGAAAGCTTTTTTACAGGAGCAACCTGGGAGCACAAGGAGGTTAAGTGATTTGCTCAGGGTCACACAGTATGCAAATAGAAGCTGTGGGATTCAAACCCAGGTCTGGTCTGTTGCATATCATCAGATATACAACTCAGTGCCTTAGACCACTGCACTATACTGCCTCCAATGGTTCCTTGCTGGCATTGGCATTTGTAGTGTAGGAGTTACAAAGCTGCATAATAGGAATGGCAGTGAAGTATTGAACTGAAGCCAACCCCACCACCACCCTGCAGATACTGACAGGTATTGGGGTGTGCCTTTGGGTCATCAAGCACAACGGCCATGCCATTTCACCTCACCCTACCCTGCAGACACCGACAACTGTCACGGTGTGCCTTGGGGTCTTTGGCCTTATGTTCACCCCATTCCATCAGGAAATACAGTGATATGGGTGCTGTATAGGAGAATGGGGTGAACTTTGGGGCTGAAGAGTTCAAGGCACACCTCGATGCCTCTCACTGGCTGCAGGGTGTGGGTGGGGGTGGAATGGTATGAGCATTACAGGCGACAATCCCAAGTCACACCCCTGATGCCTGTCATTCTCTGAGGTGGGGCATTATCAGTCCAGAGCCTGCTCAGGCGTTCATTGTAATATTTCACTCCAAATTTTCAACATCATTTTTGTGACCCCACCTCGCGAACAGTGGCAATATCAGTTTGTTAGCCGAAAGCTGCTTTTGCACAGCGACTACGCCATTTGGCACCACAGGTACGAAAACACATTTCGAACAGGATGTGAAAAATGACAGCTGTACTGTTCATGGGAAGGTGTAAAAAATGGCAATGTTGAAAATCTGCAGTGAAAATATAAAAAAAACCTGGTGAAGTCACGAGTGTGCATAGAAACTGTGCAGCGCACACTCATAATGTAATTAGTTTGGGGATTTTTTACAGCAGATTGTCTACACAAGCATTTTGGAACCTCTGCTCATGAACAGTGTCACTGTGATTTTCTTAATCTGTCCCGAAAAGTGATTTCCCACAGCGTTCAGCCATGGTGTGAAAAATGACAGCTGTCCGGTTCATAAGGAAGTGTGGAAAAATGCCAGTGGTGAAAATCTGGACTGAAAATATTACAAATTCATGAACTTACGAGGGTGCATGGAAACTGTGCAATGATCGCTCGTAACACAGTCATTTTATGGACTTTTGTCACCAACTTTTTAACATAGCCATTTTAAGACCTCTGCTCATGAACAGTGTCATTGTGATTTTCTTAATCTGTCCCAAACATTGATTTCGCACACCGACTGCGCCTTTGTTTATTACATGTGCAGAAACACATTTTAGGTGAGATGTGAAAAATGACAGCTGTACTGCTTATGAGGAGGTCTGATAAAATGGAAATGTTGAAAATCTGGAGTGAAAATATTAAAAATTCACAAACTTATGAGCGTGCATTGGAACTGCGCAAGATATGCTCATAAATCAGTCATTTTGGGGAATTTTTCCACCAAATTTTCAACATAGGGTTTTTGGGGGCCTACCTCATGAACTGTGACACTGTCATTTGGTAAATCAGTCCCGAAAGGTGGTTCCACGCAGTGACTGCGAAATCACCTTTTGGGGCTGATTAACGCCATGACAGTGACAGAATTCATGAGGAAGGGTCCCAAAAACCCCATGTTGAACATGTGGTGCCAAAATTCAAAAAAATGCCTGAGATATGTATCAAAGTTGAAAAAACCCTATTTATTCCATTATACAGCTCACCAGCATTTCTTCAGTTCACGGACGGCTTTGAAGAGTTCAGACGTGTTCCTGGTCCACCGAAGATGGGGTGAGGTGGGGATGTGGGGAGGTGGATGCGCAGAGGGTGGGCGCGGGTTGGGGGACAAGACAACGAGGGCTCATTTTTTTCTTTTCAGGTGTTTCTTTTCTTTTTAGGGGGACGACGTGAGACTTGTGCCACACTGGGGTGGGCTCCCAGCATGGCAGCTGGAAGATTTTTTTTGGGGGGGGTGTGGAGCTGACAGGGGATTGGGTATACAGATGTGTGCCACACTGGGGTGGGGTTTAATTAAGCCAACGGGGGATTGGGCACCAATGATGGAAGAGAAAGGAAGAGAAAGCAGAGACATATACTAGCAGGATTACCGGCAATATGCTAATCAACACTATCTTATCGCTGCTCACTGAAGTGGAGCTCTCCCTTTCAGCTGTATGGCACTGCATTTTCAACTGCTGTCATAGACAGCTGCAGCATTCATTGGTGAACTGTGGCCGTGTCTGCAAACACACTGACTGAATTGGAAGACAGGCTGCCACACCTACAAAAACTCGAATGATGGCACTATGTTTCTTGCACATGCGTGCAAGCAAACATAAAAATGTTGTGTTAACAGTTACAAATGCCTTTATCATAATTCTAGTTAAAACCAGAAACTCTTTGCTAAAGAGGAATAATATATTTGTAACAGAGGTTTCAAAATGGCACGTGCCATATTTTGGCAACGTGCCAAAGGGTGTAGTCCAGTCTGTTAGATGTGTCTTCTCTCACAAACAGTGCATGATAATGTTTTTTTTTACAGCCTTCAGATAGGATTTATTGGTTCAAGTTAATTGCAGGTTGTTGCAAAATAGACAGCAGGCTGCACATATCTAAAAAAACCTTTACAGTTTTCTAACAAAATATGGGCATTACTTCAGCACTTGGCATCAAATGACGTACAGTCTAATCATACATTTTGTGTTAAGCAATTTGATTGTACTGCCTTAGCCGGCAGCTCTCATTTTTGTTCTTTTATTAATAAAGACATTTGAATATGCGTAGTGTACAAGGACACTGCAAAAACAGCTGGATTTGAATCCCAGAAGCCCTTGCTTGCACATTGTGCGACTTTTGGCAGGTTACTTGAGCTTCTTGTGTTTCAAAGTTCTGTTTGACTGCCAGTTCTAACTTGATGTGTTTTCCTACTTAAGCACCAAGTTTCCACCTAAAATGTATGTTTTCATGGAATACACTAAGTGTGAACCCTACAGTTTTTTTTTTTCTCTTTTTAATTTTATAGTACTTGCACTCTGTCCAAGCAAAAGAGACAGAAATTTTCTTCTGGGCTTGCAGACAAAACCTACTGGCTTATTTAACACCAAGCCCAATGCCTTCCTTCACAAAGGTTCATTCTCAACATGGCTTCTCCTTGTTCAGTAAAATACCATGTGATTCCCTTCCATGCAGGGTAATCGGGGACTCAGTCTTCCACACCCAGCATTCATAACAAGTCGTTTGCTTTGTCAGCTCACAGAAAAGAAAAGCAAGGTCACTTACTACGCAATTTAAACTGCCAAAGAAAGAAAATATTAAACTGTCTTAGTCAGAAATTCTTTTCTGTAACACCTATTGTGCCCCACCAGGGGGCAAGGAGATTTTCACAATCACTTTTAATTGTTTTAACCCTTTGTTTCAGGCCTGAACGTTGTCAACTTTACAATGTGAAATAACATGTACGTACATTATGCCATGCTATACAACTATTGGCATTGATCCAAATTTTGTATGCACTCACCTGTTTGAAATTTTAAAGAGAGGGAGAGGGAGATTGGGACACTTTTCTCCCTACCATTATTTGTAATCTTAATCCAAGAGAATGAGAATGCCTTTCCTCTTGTTTTATACTAATTCTATTTGATTTTCAGGAGTTCATTGGAGTGTAGCTAGCAGCCACCAAAACACCAGCCATACCTGAGTTAGCCGAAGGCATACATCTGCATAACCCTAATGCAGAAGCATTTTTAAAATCAGTGATAACCTCTCACAGAGAGAACCATGTGAAAAGATGCTCTTTGTGTTGTGTGTTTTGTTTTCTTTCTTTCTTTCTTTCTTTCTTTCTTTCTTTCTTTCTTTCTTTCTTTCTTTTAGAAAAAAGAGAGCCCCTTGTAATAAGACCCAGGGACACTGATCTTGAAGATCCTACTTACTGGCCTCCATCTTCTGGTAAAGTATAACCCAAAACTAGTAGGCTGATTGCAATATAATGTTGTTACTGTTTAAAACACTTTGGGATGCCCTTATTTCTAGTGGCAATGGGGTCACCCCATCAGTATCCTGTTCAGCATGCACCTTTTAAGGTGATGATTGACTGGCTAATGAAATTGTCAGCATATTTGTGGTTAAATGTCCACACCCCTACTGTCAATAAAGTGTCTTCTGACATCTATAATAAAACTGTTACAGCAAACTTTAGTAGGAATTTACTAATTTGTTACCTGGCCTCTGTGTCAGCGTTGGTCAATTCAAAGCGCAAACCTTCCATTACTACAATAACCAAGCTGCCTTTTTCAGCAAAAAAAAGAGCTTGGGGGTATGGACCATGCCCCTTGCCCATTCCAGTGCAACACCTGGTAGCTGCATACAACAGAAACAAAAGTCCCTCTGGACCTGACTGAGCCATAGCCGGCAGATCCAGAAATCTCCCCAAGTCACAGGAATAAAAAATGTGTGTCTGCAAATAATCCATTTGCTGCTCAAAGTTTACAAAGACCCAGTGCACTCTAACATTGTAAACCAGCTCAACCCTTCTGTTCATCAGACATGGTGACCAAACCAAAAAAAAAACTGTTAACAGGTGGCATTATGCCAACCAGCACCGGCCTGGTGCAAGGGCCCTAAGCTCTTAATAAGTAATCAACTGAGCTGGGGGGGTGGGGTTGTACCTTAACCTGTTCCTTCTTGTCTTTACAGGACAATGCAAATACTTAACAGGACAATAAGAAGCATCCGCCTTTCAAGACATAGAAGAAGTTTACCTAATTTATTCATGATTCCAGATAGTGTATCCTGAAAAGGCCATGCCTATCCAAACTCCACTGCCTGGCAATCCAGTTCAGCAAAGCCAGGCCCCCTTTTTTTTTTTCAAACCCAGCCTCTGCAACTCATCTCACCAGGTGCCTGACAAACTGCTTGCACACACCCTTCAACCACAACCCTCACAACAGTAAAGCCAGGCACATTCAGGGCCCTGACTATAATCTCTACTCCTAGAATTTTGATTTTAGAAATGTTCACTACCTTTGTGTCTCTATATATTGTGGTGCACTACACCCAACATGGTCATCGTGTTATTTCAAACAGGAGGCAGTATAGCGCAGTGGTTTAAGGCTCTGAGCTGCAAACCTGGAGACTTGGGTTTGAGTCTCACAACCCCCACTTGCATACTGTGTGACACTGAGCAAGTCACTTAATTTGCTTGTGCTCCCGGGTTGCAACTGTAAACAAGCTTCAGCTTAGTGTGTCTCTCCTGGTAAAAAAAATATTTATGTTTAGGTTTCATGATATAGTGTTTTTACATGTAGTTGCAGCTT
This sequence comes from Neoceratodus forsteri, assembly GCA_016271365.2. Classification (NCBI taxonomy): domain Eukaryota; kingdom Metazoa; phylum Chordata; order Ceratodontiformes; family Ceratodontidae; genus Neoceratodus; species Neoceratodus forsteri. The sequence continues at coordinate 199,751,686 of CM028130.1, forward strand.
ATCCAGTATAAGCCCAAAAATCTGATTCATATCCTGGGATGTTCCTCCTTAATATGCCCTCAGCGAAATTTGGGTGCAACAGGCCTGGTGGAAAGTGTATTTATTACAGGTTAAGTCTGTCAACCTGACATGGGGGTGATACACAACAACTTCAGAAACAAATTAGCTGTTTCTTTTTACAAGCTAATAATGTTCTAAAGCCTCCCAAGAACAACCCAAATTTACTGCTTCTTTCCTCCATGTCATGTGCCACCACCAAACTGTGCACTTTATTTCATTGCTAGCACCGCCATGTTTCCAGCTGTTGTTCCCCCAACAGTGGAATGCAGCAACCCAGACCAGCTAGTGGTCTGATTGCATCATCACTCCCAAGTACCCTTTACATCTACCCAATTACAATATGGCAGAATTTATACTCTGCTTCTGTACCAACATTTCTAGATTTCATAGTGCCATGTTACTAGACCTCCTTAAAGCATACCAGACACGTTCTCAAGACCCAGTAGCAGGGCCCCACACTATTGTATACCTAGGAGTATTTTGTCCAGAATACACAGAAAGGCCCCCAGAGGGACCCCTTTTTCCAACTTCACAAGCGCAACAGGTGCTGTCAACAGATTTATTCTAAAATGGTATGTCAAATCAAATCAAATCATACTTTATTTCTAACACACTTTTCTTAAATCAAAGTGTGTTTACAATTTAAAATAACCAACAGACAGTTGAAACACAAGGAATTAAAAGACAGCATACATATGATACATATGACTAAATATCCTACCCAAATGCTAGGCCAAATAAATAAGTTTTCAAGGAGGATTTAAACATCTTAGTGGGCAGGCAATCTCTAATCCGACAAGGTAGAGAGTTCCACAGGGTCGGGGCTACAAAAGCAAAAGCCCTAGCACCTGATGTCTGTAAATGGACCCTGGGAACCTCTAGCAATCCTTTGTCGGTGGAGCGGAGAGGGCAGAGGGGGTGGTAAGGTCACAGGAGGTCTTGCAAGTAACCTGGTCCCAGTCCATGTAGGGTCCTACAGCTCAGCAATATGACCATTAAGATGATCCTCCTTTGCACCAGCAGCCAATGCAGTTCTCACAGCACAGGTGTGACATGGCAAGATCGTAACTGCTCTGTCAGCAACCTGGCTGCTGCATTCTGCACCAACTGCAGGTGATGGAGATCCACCCCTGGTAACCCTAGGTATAGAGCATTGCAGTAGTCAAGACGAGAGGACACAAAGGCGTGAACCAACACAGGAAGTTCATCAGGCGGAAGAAGGTGCTTTATCCGGGCGATGTTCCTCAGCTGGAAAAATGAGGACTTGACAACTACTGACACCTGTGCTTTAAGCATCAGTTCATTGTCAAGCACAACCTCCAGATTCTGCACCTTCTCAGAAGGTCTCAACTGGTCACCCCCCCCAGCACCAGGCCAGACGGTTGCCCAGGAGTCATCTTCTCTACCTGGTGACCAGGGTCCACTACCAACACCTCAGTCTTATCCAGATTTAGTTTCAACCAGTTAGCACTCATCCAGTCTTGAATCTCGGTGAGGCAGTTGTTAAATACTGAGACAGCACTACTCTGTTCAGGTTCAAAGGACAGGTAGAGCTCAGTGTCATCTGCACAGCAGTGAAAACTCAGCCCATACTGCCTTATGATGTCTCCCAATGGCAGCATTTACACTGTGAACAACATGGGGGACAGTACGGAATCCTGCAGAACCCCCCAAGGCAGGGCCGAGGAAAAAATTCCAGACACCACCCTCTGAGACCTGCCCATGAGAAAAGAGTGGAACCATCTGAGGACTGTCCCCGACAGTCCACAGATTAACTGTAGGTGTTCCAACAACACCCCATGATCCATGGTGCTGAACGCTGCAGAGAGATCAAGGATAACCAAGATCAAACAAATCCTCCGATCCCTTGCTATTAGGAGATCATTCATCACCCAAACTAATGTTGTCTCAGTACTGTGCTTCTTCCTGAAACCAGACTGGAGAGGATCATAGACTTCATGGGTGGTAAGAAAGTTCTCGATCTGCATAGCAACTACCTTCTCAATAACCTTACCCAAAAAGGGTAGGATAGAGACCGGTCTGTAGTTTGCAAGACAGTCTGGGTTGCTAGACGATTTCTTTAAAAGAGGAGTCACCACCACCTCCTTTAACGGATCTGGGAACACCCCTTGATCCAGTGAATACCAGACTATCTCCACAAGGATCAGTCCGATGACATCTATACACCTCACCAGGAGGTGCGTTGGACCAGGATCCAAACTACAGTAAGTCAGTCGCAAGCCCCAAACAATCTTCATGATATCAACGATCGCTGGCCGGTCAAAAACTATCCAGACAGACCGGGTGTCTGTGCCCTCGCATCGACCTCCACCATACTCATTTGAATGAGTTGAACAGATCTCCGACCTGATGGAAGACACCTTGGGTGGGATATTCAGACTGCGCCAGGCTGTGGCGCAAGCCTGGGCGCAGTACAACTGGGATGTGCCAGGGCGTTGACAGGGAGATATTCAACGGTGCTGTGCCATGGCTCAGCACCATTGAATATCACTCCGTGGCCACCCATATAGTGCATGACGCAGTGGCACTGCACCAGCGCAAGTGGCTAGAGAGGAACAGGGGGATGCGCTAGCGCAAGTGCGGTTGCGCTAGGTGCAACAACCATGATATTCAGTGGTGAACATGCAAATGGGGTCATAATGCATGCAAGGCACAAATGGGGCCATTTGTATGTCATTATGGCCCCATTTGCATGCTGGTGCGCCGATCCCTGGTGACTTGTGCCTGGCACCCTGTCAGGCAGCATCCGTCAGGGCTCGACACCCCCTGCCCCTCGCCGGCAATGTGCTACAATGCCCGATCGCGGGCCGTAATATGTAATAGACTCCCTGGTGGTCCAGTGGACCTATCTCCTTGACTGATCGCAGGCTGTATGATTTAATAAACTCCCCGGTGGTCCAGTGGACCTATCTCCCTGCCCTGTCACAGGCTATATGAGTAAATAAACTCCCTGGTGCTCCAGTAGACCTATCTCCCTGCCCAATCATGGGCATGCACTGCTTTAAATATCCCTGGTGGTCCAGTGGTACCCGTACCCCACTCCCAGCCTGCCCACTCATTCCCGCCACCACCCCCCCCATCAGCGGCGGGCGGCAGCACCCTACCCACAAGCAGCCCGGCTGCCCACACCAAATCCCTCAAATTCCTGGTGGCTCAAGCTTTCCGGAGTCAAGCACCTCATCTCTGCAACATGCTCCTCTCCCGGCCATAGCCAGCCTCACCATGGGTTCCAGAGGTCACAAACAAACCCTGGTCTCTCAGATGACAGCAGAATCCAATGTGCTGCCACCCAACCAGAGACCTGTTGGATGTCCTTTAAAAACTCTTGCCTGATGCTCAACATCACAAGGTTTCAAATGCCACCCTGAATAATGAATGGTCAGTCTCTTTCTTTCCCTGCTGTATTCTGAACATGCCTCTCAGACCATATTTCAACCCCCCCCCCCACACCCAATCAGCTATGTTTCAAACTGGGAAGGGTTAGCATCTTCAAGATTCTTTAATAACAAGGTATCATCCTGCCACCCCCTATGGCCCTTCATCCAGTGCCATACATGGATTATCTCTGGTGGTGGCTGAAGTAGGCCATACACTTTGGACCACATATGCCCCTTCCCTAGACTATATGGTAATTATTTATTTATTAAATTTTGGTGGCCGGGTAGTCCCACTGAGCCCCGAAGGTCCCTTTTTCAGGGGCGACCCGGGATAACAATACAAGTTATAAGAATGAACAAGGACATAAGGAACATTTGAGGCATTGTGAGTTACATCATGAGGTGGTTACAGTAAAGAAAAGTAGTGGATACAGGCGAGGCTTACAGGCATGGTAAAAGAAAAGCAGTACATACAGGCATGGCTTACAGGCACGGTAAAAGAAAAGCAGTGGATGCAGGCATGGGTACAGGCATGGTTATCATCATGACATGTAAGCAATTGGTAGTACTTTGCATATAGTTTATTCAGGGGTTACACGTGGCCTCTAGCAAGCAGTCTCTGTAAGGCAGGTAGTAGGAAGGTTAAGCTAGGTGGCATTGTAGGGACTGTAGTTGGTACCTTGTGTCTTACTCCTGCTTTAATCTTGTTCCATTCTTTCCCTTGCTTGCTAACTCCCCCCTTCTTCTTCATCAGATGGATTTGTGGGGTACCTCCTGCTGTCCAAGGCCCAGCATACAGAAAAACTGCACCCGACACTACTTGCGACAGTGGAGGAACAGCCCTCATACTTAGATGAAGGTGATTAAGTTCTCTGTTCTCTTCTGAGCTATCCTACTTATCTTCATGAACCAGCTGCGGTAAGCTTAAGCTCATGGGCCAGAGGGAAGGGGAGTGCATGGCAGTTCCTGGGGATGGTTCATCATCCTCAGTTGGGATAGGAGCACTCGGATCATCACACCACTCCCTCTGAGCTGGGTGCTGTCTATCTGAAGTGTATTAGAAGATCTTTATTACCAGCTGGGTGGAATAATGTGTTTCTATGCCCTCAGGCTTCTGTCTGCTCAAGCCACTTGAAGGCTTGGTGCTTGCTCCGTGGTCATGTAGATGTCTGTTTATGGGGTAGGAAGGGGAGAGGGTTACTCTGTTTATATGCCCAACTACAAGAAACTGCCCTGAAGTCTCTGATGTATAGTTATGATGTGTACAATTTTGGTTGTAGTTTATAGTCAGTTTTGTAAAGGTATATGTGAAAAGCTGTTACATTCTGCATACATTGCCCTCTGTCTGTATGGGAAATCACTAGGGGTAGCACTCTGTGAACCGATAAGGGTAAGGATCAGCTACCCACCCATTAGAAACCCTCCCTAATATGTCTCATTTAATGCAAAACTTCATCACATGGAATGTCAAGAGTCTCCACCATCCAGCTAAACTGAAAGCTGTGATTACTCAGCTACAAAAGCAGGGCATAGCAGTGGCCATTCTCCAGGATACTCACTTCTCCAGTGAGGAAGCCAAAAAGTTGAAATGGGAATGCGTGGGCGCAGAAGTTCATGCCATGTTTAACAGGCACAAAAGGGGGATCTCATTCTTACGTGACAGATGTCTGTCATGGCAAATTCTGTGCCATAGAGCAGATCCAGAGGGTTGCTGGTTCCATATCAGGATTAAAATCCCTGAGCAGGAATCTGGCCTGGGAGAGATATATGGACCTAATGAGGGAGCCCCCTCCTTTTTCACTAATCGTAGCACAAACTGTTGTTGACCTTAATCCAGATAGCCATCCATTCATACTATGGTGCGACTTCAACCTCCTTATGGATGGAACCCTGGACTAAAGTAAACCAACTGTCTAGGCCTCAAGTCTGGTGCTAAGGGCCCCTTCAGGGCCTAGTCAAGGAGCATAGACTGGTGGATGGCTGACACCTCCCACATCCCATGACCAGAAACAACTCCTTTTTCTCGGTGGTGCATGGGGCTTATAGTCACGTAGACTATTGGCTGCTCTCTCCCACTCTTACGCAGTCACTTATCTCTTCTTCTTCTTTTGGGAATATAGTCTTTTCAGACCATGCCCCAGTCTGGCTCTCCCTGAGACATGCCCCCCAATCCAGGTCTTGTACATAGCAACTGGACCACCTTCTCTTCACTCATCCCAGATTTTGGTCACATGCTATTAAAGAAAGTAAAACTTACTTTTTAACCACATTTCCCCAGAGGTGTCCCCAGCATCCATATGTGAGGCTCATACAGCCTACTTCAGGGGCATGATTATCAGTTTTGCTGCTCACATGTGGAAGAGCAGACAGCAGGAAGAAAGGGAGATTCAGTCACAAGTAGAGTCCAAAGACAACATGCTAATGTGGGATAGACACTTCAGACAAAAATCTCTCTGTTATCACTTTTCTAAAGTACAGGCTCAACACACTTCTTTCCATGCAAGCTGAGCGCACAGTGGTTTGACTAAAGCACAAGTATTGGGAATGGGGGATCGAGCAGGGAGGTTGCTCACCCATCATCTGCAAGCCCAGCAGGCAAGCAAATATATCAGCTCCCTCCACAGCCAGGCTGGTCAACTGCAGCACACTCCTAATGACATCAGTGAAATCATGAAGTTCTTTTATGTAGAATTATATGCTTCTGCCCCCCCCCCCCGACTGAACAGGCCAGCCATGCATTTTTATCTCAGCTGACACTGCCCCCTCTGAATTATTTGGAGCAGGGCTCTTTGGAGAAACCAATCATCATTTTAGAGACAAGCCAACCCATTGAAGCACTATCCTCCTCAAAAACCCTAGGTGATGACAGTATTCTGACAAACCTGTGCCAGCTCATGCCAGACCTGGTTACCCCCTAACTAACGTCCATGTTCATTCACGCACATGCAACTGGTAACCTCCCTACCCCCGAGAGGTGCTACTATAAATGTACTGCCCAAGAAAAACAAGTATCCCACCTGTGTGCCAACTGCTACACTATCTTGCTGACAAACTAAGATTCTAATTTGTTAGCCAAGGTTCTGGCCTTATACCTTGAGTCCCTTATTCCAAAACGGGTTCTTCCAGTGCAGGAAGGATATGTTAAAGGCCACCTGGGCTCAGACTATAGGAGATCCTTGTTTTCACTTATGGAAAAGGTGCTGTCTTCAAATACACTGGCAGGGTCCATATCAATTGATTTTGAGAAAGCCTTTGACTTGGTCAACTGGGCGTTCATGTTTAAGGCTCTTTCAAAATTCAGTTGCAGTCCAAAATTTATACAATGGATCCAAGTTCTATACTTTGATACTATAGCGAGGGTGACCACAAATTGGCTACTATCCTCTCCCTTCCCACTCAGGAAGGGTACCAGGCAGGGCTGCCCCCTTCCCCCCATTCCTGTTGTCCATCAAGCCCTTGAATACGGCCATCAGGTTCCACCTTGTTGTCCACAGGATTGCAGTTGGACATGAGCACTATTCCATGCTGATGTGTGCAGACAACCTACTTATACTGCTAACCTCACCAGACACCTCAGTACCACCTCTCATGCAGTCCTTTTCTGTGCTCTGGCCTCCAAGTCAACAAGAACAAGACCCAGGTTCTCCCACTAACGTCGACCTGTCCCTCCCTTCTATTTATGAATGCAAGTCTATCCTGGACCCCAGAAGGTATCACATATCTGGGGGTTTAAATCATGAACAGCATTGCAGCCATACCCAAGATAAACCTACCCCATTGCTGCAAGCCGTGCAGATGGAAAGTGATCACTGGAGAGCATCAAAGTTCTAACTAGTGGGCAAGACAGAAGCTATTCAAATGGTCACCACTACAAAACTGCTGCACCTTCTCAGCTACCTTCCTTTGACGGTCTCAGATTTAAGGTTCACCAAGACTGATGAACTACTTGGCTCATTTCTGTGGGAGGGTAGTCAGCTTTGAGATAGCTGGAATAAGCAGATGGCTCACTGGTTCCGTGGGGGCTACCCTAGTTCAAAGGTTATCACATGGCAGAAAAACAATCATGGCACTCACTACACACTGCATAAAGGACCAAACCATCGTCTTAGCTTTGTACTATAAAGCAACTTTAATCTTCGATAAAGCCCATGATTATGTGAAACATGAGAAGGTTTTTCTGCACGCTATATCTTGTACCCAGAAGGGATGTACTTAGCACTGAATAAAGTTGTTTTATGGTAAAATCTAAGACTGTGGTTTGGTCCTTTATGCAGCATGCGGTGAGAGCCGTTATTGTTTTTTTGCAGTGTATTACTATCACTGAGCACCCCGTACCCTTGTGTGGCTCTGCTGTATTTTTGTTGGTTATCACATAGCTTTCTTGGGGGCGCAAACCCTTCAATGGCCTCAAGACATCACAAAGTGCTCCCCCCTTTGGTGCACATGGAACATTACCTCTTACCTGGTCACTCACAAAGTTTCACCCCAACAAGTGAAAGTAAAACCTAACCTACAGTGGCTGCCTCATGTCATATAGGGTGTGCCATGGCTAAATGTCTGAAAATGGATATTTGTCCCATAGAACTGATGCTCCTGTGGTCCAACCCATGCATTAAGATAGTCAACAAACCTATCTCTTGCGAGTTCTGGAAACTGAATGGCATAGACTTCAGCTGGCAGAACTCCTTGTACCACAAACCAGGCAGCTTCAGGCTTTGAATTCTTGTGTCACAACAGAGGTCTCCGCAAACATGATTACTGGAAATTTTTACAATTAAGAAGTGCTCTTCAGCCGCTCCTCTGACAGATTTCCTTTTGGACCCCACCACTAACTCTGCTTCCCCATTGTCATGGCTTAGAATGGTCCAGGGTAGGGCAGGGGCTATCTACCAGACATTACGAGATGCACTACCTGATCAAACTTAGGCAGTAAAGTGACCCTGGGAGTATGACCTCTCTGGATCTATTTCCAAAGAGAACTGGACTCGCTGCTGGCTCACAACCCACACAGCTCATTGGGACTCTCGGAGTCTGTCACTCTTGGTACAGAACCCTCGTGACTCTACATTGTCCTTCCATTGGCCCACTGTAGGCATTGTCGAATCTCACACGGTTCCTTACTACACATAATCTGGCCCTGTTCAGCCATACAAAACATCTGGAAGGGGGTACACAATACTTGCCAGAAGGTCCTCAAAGTTCCCCTGCCCTTTCCCCCCACCTATACATTCCGACTTTGGCATCCTCCGTCCCTTATCTGCATTCCAGCCAATTCAGGTGGGTGGCAGCTGCCACTGTTGAGGCCAAGCACTTCATTTTATACAGCTGAAGATCTATGAAAATCTCAAATCCAGCTTGGATGCAGGTGATGGGAGTACTTACCAACAATGAATGCCTTGGCCACCTATCCCTTTCCAAGTACCAAAAGTATTGTAAGATCTGGTCCCCATTTTTTACCTATATTGCAGGAAAATCTACTTGACCATTCACAGCAGTGGAGTCCAGGAAAGGTACCTTGACACCATGAGGATGTTTGGGCAAACCTCTCCCTGGGTCTTCCCATACAATTCTCAGCTTCTCACATGGTGCTTAATAGTTTGGTGATACAACAGGTTCAATATTTGTCTAGTCTGACTTTATAGATGTTGTTGTCTTTACTGTTAACTTTGTTTTAAATTTGTTAGTTTTCCCTGATGGTCAGGCACTTTACATGAAATTAAATGGTCCATCTTCAGTGCATATCTGATAAATATGTCTGTGCAGCAATTATTTTAATACTGTGCTTTTCCTCTGTCACCGGTATCTTGTAATAAACTGTTACACGTACTTCTATCAGCCTGCTCCAGTAATGTTGTTAAGTTGAAAAATCTTTTAATACAGTTTTTAACTACAAAAAACACAGGATTTTGTTTAGTTGTTTAACCAGGCTGAAAGCTTTTTCACAGGAGCAACCTGGGAGCACAAAGAGTTTAAGTAACTGGCTTAGAGTCACACAATATGCAAGTGGAAGCTGTGGGATTCAAACCCAGGTCAGGTCTGCTGGATGTCACCAGATTTGCAGCTCAGAGCCTTAGACCACTGTGCTATACTGTAATAGAGTTAGGAGGAAAGCGGACTAAAAATCTTGTCTTTAATCCACAGAGGTGGAAGCAAACATTGCTAGCACAGAGGAAGCATCAGTTCTTATTGGAGTTCTCCCATGTTGATGTTACCCTTATCGCTATTGTCATATTATGTTTTGACAGCAGGTTATAGCATTTTTATGGAAATTACTCAAGTTTTCTGGCATTATGTAATCTAAATTGTCTGCCATCCATTTCTGAGATACAGCACAATACTACAAGCAATAACAGATGATCTATCTCTCTCTAGACTAAGTATGTTTGCTGTGCAAGGTATTACAAATGTTTACCCAATGCACTGAATGCAATATTACGGCATTCCCTGCCATTTGTGCATTCCTAGTGATAGTAGGAATCACTTGGCCTCTCAGTGAGGCCTATGCACTAATATCAGGTTGTCCCTGTGCAGCACTTAATAGCCACTTGTAAGGGCATACAGTGTCCAAACACACAGGCCACGGCCATGTGGCATGCATGTAGGGTGCGCAGAGGTGCACAAAAATGTCCCACATGTACTACTGCCATGGCAGCACTATGCATGGGCAGAGGGGCATGGGTGCATAACATCATGGGCACACCCCAAATACACTCACAAACTACAAAATGATGCCAGTACTACACCATTTGGAAGGCTGCCATAAGATGCAGGTGTGCAGGGCCATACAGGGTAGGACAAACCATCGGGAGTGTATGGGCCATTGGCACAGAACTGGATGGACCACTACTGCAGACTACCTGTAGTAATACGGAAGTCCAAAATCAGCAATGCGACAGCATGTGAAATGTGAAATATAAACCCACAATGCAGGAACAGCATGGAGTGCAGGACACCAACTGACAATGGACCCCCCCCCCCCGTGGCTGATAGTTCCAGCCAGCAGCATGACACTGCTGACCAGAGGAAAGATGGCGGGCATAAGACATATGTATTATAAAACAGTTTACTAATGGCACTGCTACAATTAATACAGTACAGTTCATGGAACAAAATCCCTATCAATGGACAGGTAAAACTGCCATTTGCACACAGGTATACCCTGCCAATCACAGTTTCACATCTTCTCTGCCTAGTCCTCCTCCTCCTCAGACTCCCCACTTGACCCCTTCCTGGTGATAGCGGTGCACCTCCTCTCCACCAGGACCAGCCAGCATACAGTCCCATGATACCCCTGAAACGTCAAGAACACAGAGGACAGGCATGAGCAGGCTGCACATACAAGGGCACCGCTGAACACAGCCGGCACACAGTTCCACCCACCCCACAGCACCTACTTTCAATGGCTCAGTCATGGACCACAGCTCCCCATTATCATCTTTGTAATAGACATCTGCACTGCCAACGGGTCAGGAAAGATAGTCCAGGAGCTGCAGCACCCACATCAGGGCTACCACCACCACAATGTCCCCATCTGGCTGCTCTTGGCACTACAGGATAGTGCAACCAGGATGGACACTGAAGTACTGTGGAGACATAAAGAAGGGAAAAACATCATTGACACAGCACACACGACACAGGGCATGCATGCCCCAGTGTCTCTTAAGACTTGGACACCAACCTCTGCAGGCTTAGGGACCTGCTTCATGGCTCCCCACTCCAGATTATCCTGGTAGGATGATACTGTCATCCGCCATAACTTTTTAGAGTATTCCCCCACTCTTCCTACCACTGCTACAGACACAAATGTAGATGCTGCCATCCTGCTCTAAGTCAGACTGATAATGACTCTGACGCCTGTGGCCCACACCACAGGCGTGCCAGGTACACATTCCTTTAAGGGGGCTTCCACCACATGGGAGGTTTGTGCAGCATCACTGTCAGGGCCACGGTCAGGGGAATCACAATGGGCATGCAACACACACCTCATGGCAGCTGTGCAAGGGCCACTTCACAGGGGTACACAGGATGTCCCCAAGGCTACTAATGAATGTCCTCCTGCTGGATGATGAGAGAGAACAGCATCAGGCAATGAGGGAATGGCTGCAGCCATATGTATTCTGACCATCTTGGGGCATAAACACCCTGTAGGGCACACAGTGTCTTGACAGATTCCATTTAGAGTGCAGCATGATCAAACAGCTGTGTGACATGGTTCATGCACAAGTGGCACCATGTACCTGTCAGTAGCGGGTGATGTTGGTGGACACCAGGGTGCTATGTGCATTGACATATTCTGCTCCAGGGTCCTTCCAGAGGGTGTGGGAGATGTGTCATTCTCCTGTTACTGGCTGCCAGCACTGGCCTCCAGTCATGTACCCACCTCCACAGGTATTTTAGTCTCCTTGTCAGAGGTGTTCCCCATCACAGGGTCTGTAAGGTGCAACACAGGGTGTTGAGCATGGCTGTGTTGTTCCGGCCTCATCTCTCCCAGCATGTCCATGCAGTGTGCTACATACCTGGCAACATATCCATGTCCTCGTCCTCCTCCCTGTGCAGGGTCATCTCAGTTAGGGTCTCCGCTACCATCCTCTTTATGGTGTAGAGGCTGTGCTCCTGTGTGGGCCACTCACTGCCTGTGGCAGTCTGGGATCATTTGATAGCTGGCAGCTGACACTTGATAGCTGACTGGATGTCATGCCACTTGTACTTTATTGCTGCCAGTGTGCATGCTTCTGGACCAGTAGCATTGACAGTGGCCTGAATGTCCAGTCATAGCCTGGCTTTGGTTTTGACCTGACACCTTTAGGGACCCTGTCCCATACAGGATGCCATAGTTAACATACTAACATAACATACTAGATGCCAGCAGAGTAGGCCTATTGGTCTATCAAGTCTGCCCATGCTTCAGCACCTTGATTGGGTACCATAGCCATCTATCTGTCTCCTTCCACTGTTACTCCATCCCCCAGTCCTGCCCCCTCCGGGCAAACTAGCCTCTGCTTCACCCCTTGCCTATACCTGTCCCACCCTCTCTTGAATCCCTCCAACGTAGTTGCCTGTACCAGCTCCCTGGGCAGTGCATTCCACAGTTCCACCACTCTGTCGGTGAAGTACCTCCTCTTCCTTTCCCCCCTAATCCTACCACCCGCAATCTTCCAACTGTGTCCTCTGGTGATTCCACCCTCCTTCAGTTGAAAGATCCTATCTCAGCTTACCTTATTTACTCCCCTGAGGTACTTGAAGACCTCAATCATGTCCCCCCAGTCCCTCCTCTCCTCCAGCGAGAACAGGTTGAGCTCCCCTAGTTGTTCCTCATATGTCATATCCCCCAGGCCCCAGATCATTCTGGTTGCTCTCCTCTGAACCCTCTCCAGGAGTTGGATGTCCCTCCTTAGGTGCGTCCTCCAGAACTGCTCACAGTACTCAAGATGTGGTCTAACCAGGCTGTTGTACAGTGGCACAATCTCCTCTCTGTTCCTTGAGGTAATCCCCCTACTGATGCATCCCAGCATCCTATTTGCCATGACCACAGCCCTCCTGTACTGCTCTGAATTATTCATGTTAACATCCACCAAGGCTTCTAGGTCTCTTTCCCCTGCCATGGCCTGCAACTCATCCCCCCCAGGTGTACACATAGTTTGGGTTTTCCCACCCTAGGTGTAGTACCTTGCACTTGGAGGAGTTCAATTTCGATTTCCAGGTGCAGGACCACCTATCCAGAGTATCCAGGTCCTCTTGCAGGGCCAATCTCCCCTCCTCCCCCTCCACCACCACCCCCAGGCTTACAGTCATCCGCAAAGAGGCTCATTTTACACCCAATACCTTCCCTGATATCGGAGATGTAAGCAGTTCTCCCATATCTCAGTGACCATGGCTGCCAGCTGTTGGAGGACTGTTTCTGTCTGCCACCACATGTCTTGCCACATCCCTGCATCTCTGTGCAGCCACATTCCATGCCATTGGGTACTGGTGATGGTCTGTGTATCACATATGGTGCCCCTCCTTACCATCCTCTGACCCTGCATGCCCCTTGGTGTCCATTACAGCATTCACGTTCATGGATACACACAGGGTGGTGCAGATGTCCATATATGGTGGGGTCAAGGGCCATGGCCATGCACTATAGGCCCTGCCAGCGTCGTATCCTTGCAGCCTTACACACCCCACCCATGTCCCCACCTGTCCTGTGCACATGTTTGTGCATAGTGTGTACCTCAGCCTGCCTGCATGGTACATAGGTGCTTGCCACTGCTACATCATTTATAGGTGCACTTCCTGTGCATTCATGCATAGGCACCAATATATCATCCCCCCCCAATTTGTGCACATTCATATCTCAATCAGCTTTTGGCAACTCATGCTCAACTTTCAAAGGTAAGCAGTCTGTATTCCTGGTACAAAACCCTAAATCTGTTATATAATCATCATGTGGCATACTAATGTTTTAATACAGTGAATTGGCAGACTGGTTGAAGTGCCCCTGAAAATACTGGAAGGTCAGAGAGGTCAAATTCTATAAGTCTGCACATGTGGACAAATAGTACTGCCATTTATCTTACGGTTTACAGGGAGTGTCATTTGGGTAATAAACTGTTATCTGTTCTTGGGGATCTACTGACAGGGTGACACCCTGGGACAGTGGAACTGTGTACAGTCATTTGATGCCAAAATCATAGCAAATCGTAGAGCTATCTGAGTATATTTCCTTTGTGATAAAACAGGGGAACTGAGATTTTCCTACTGATGGTAACACAATGAGGGTCTGGTTTCCAGCAAAAGCCTGTATGATCCTTTCTGAATATAAGTTTTTACAGAAATTTTAAAATGAATAAAATACACAGAAGAAAGTAGTACAATAACAGCTGTATACAGTTTTCATAATGAACAGCTAATCAGAAAAAAGGAAAAGCAAGTAAAGCAATAAGCCTCTACTATAAAAAGTTTATTTATTTATTTATTTAGTTTTTGTTAACCGGGTAGGTACACTAGACAGCATAGCTGCCTATTTTCAGGTACGACCCAGAAGATTACAACAAAAAGTACGTAGACAACAGTAGATACAAGAAAACATCATGGGAACAAGTATAAGTCAGACATAGTACACTTGTACAAAATTTTCAGCAATGACAGTACATTTGCAGGAATCTCTATGTAGTTATATTAAATAGATCATTAAATAACAAGAAACATAGAAACAAGTATTTATGTATGTCTATCAGAAACAGAATAATTAACAAGAGCTCATTTCAAATAGTTTAGGAATGAAGACCAGAGTTGGGTGAACAAATCCATCTGATCATGAATTCATTTGATCATATATTAAGTAACTAATTTGTTCACTGTTTGCGGTAGTGCCCATCTAATCTAGCCATTCTCGGACCATGAGGGGTTTGGGATTTTTCCAGTTTTTCTGAATTATACAGTTATATGCTAAAGCAGCTGAAAGCAACCCATCTCTGAAGAACTTATCTTTGAACTTTTCACTAATGATGAGGTGTCTCCAAAAATAAATATACTTGGAGAAATAGGTATATTCTTACGAAGCATCTGTTTCAAATTTGTATGGATTTGTATTATGTATAAGACAAGGCCTCCCTGAGGTGGCTTACTACCAGCTCATATCATGCATTGCTTTAGCTACCAATTGTATAGGTCTTAACCGCTCATTAGGTAAATATGTTGATAGCTCTGCCCTGTTTTAGCTACCAAATGTAGAGGCATTAACCAGTGCTCATTGTATTTATACTCTGTATGATTGCTCACCCACATTTATTCTATGTATGTACTGTATGAATGTCTATGTTTTATTCTGATGTGGAGTCTTTGGAAACGAGTCTATGACTCAAAGACTTGTAATTCTGATTTCCTAAATAAAGAAATTAATTTGTTTCCCTACCTGCAAGAACTTTGGACAGAACCATGGCATACGGACTAAATTTGCAGAAATAGTATTACACTTTGGTCAAACTGAGACATCTGAGGCATAGAATTTATCCAATTTGTCTGGAGACAAATAATAATGGTGCAGGATTTTGAACTGTATTAATCTAGACCTTATCTCTTTGGCACGTAGAGATTTTCCTCGATGGGAACACAGTGAGGGTCTGGTTTCCAAAAACAGCCTGTATAATCCTGTTAAAATAAAATGTTTTTATTTGCAAGAGGCATATGCTTGTGAGAAAGATAGAGAGAGAAATGTGTGTACTGAGGCACATGGGAGTTTTCTCTATACGGGGAGGACCTCACGGTAAGCAATAAAAGGGTATAGAGTAACAGGCTGACTGATGGCATGAGAGTGGAATGAGGGAACTCTGATGTCTTTCATGGTCTCTGAAGACAAGACTCTGAGCTATTTCCATATCTTCACATAGAAGATCTGTCTGTCTGTATACAACCCCAGTGTGGATTGTGGTGCCATTTCCTATCTCCAGGGAGACCCACAGTGCTTCCTCTACTCCCTGTTTACCCTTTAGTTCTGTTGTTTTTATCCCTTCCCTTATTTAGAGAACTAGTCCTCCTCTTTTACCCATCCCTATCCCTCCTGTAGGTTGTGTACCCTGGTATGTTGACATCCCAGTCATGAATCTCTGTGTACCATGTTTATGTGACTGCCACAATATTCAGGTGTCCCTTTTCCATCAAGGCCACTACTTCATGGACCTTGTTACCAAGACTATGGGTGCTTATCACCCTCCATTTTTTGATGACCTTACCCGTTTTAGACCCTTCCCTGTCCTTACTGCCTTTTTCTCCATTTACCCCTGTCCTGCTCCCTATCAACCTCTTTACCTTGGTGTTTACCTCGCTAACTACCCTGTTTTGTGGGGGGGGCTGGGGTTTTCCTGCTCCTTTTCAGTGCATCCACCTTGGCTAGTTTAAATGCTTGCCAATTAAGCATTTAAACCTATAACCAAGGATCCTGCTTCCCTGACTGAACAGATGCAGACCATGGCACCAGTATAGGCCTGCATCCTTCCAGATGGACCCCCTGTCCCCAAAGAAGCCAAAACCCTGAGCTCTGCACCAGTTTTACAACCATTCATTGAATCCCATGGTGCGGAGTATCCTACCCTCATCAATGCCGTAGACAGGCAGCACCTCCAAAAAGGTTACTGTGTGTGCTACTTGTCTATGGCCCCTCCCCAACTCCAAAAACCTCTCATGCACTGCTCTAATCCCATTCCCAGCCAGGTAATTGGTCCCAAGGTGGACAATGATGTCCAGCTCCCTCTCCGTGCAGCTGCTCCCACAATCCTGAGGATTCGCTTTCTTTCCCTCCCAGCCATGGCACAAGGGCAGGTACCTTACCTCCCTCTCCCCTCTCTCCCCCAGTTCTTGTCTCCTAATGACTGAGTCCTCCACCAGGATTTGTTTCCTTTCACAGTGGGGGTTACATGCCACCCTCCTCTGGGTCTCCTTTGTGGAGGTTCACAGGATCCTCCTTGTTCTCCACTGTGGGTGTCTCCATAAAGGAACCATCTTCCTCCAGAATGGTGTATGAATTGTGGAGAGATACAACTGGAGGGATGCGCCTCTGATCCACCACCCTCACCCTCCCTGAGCCCACCATGATCCAACCGCTCCTCTTTCTTGGCAACCTCTGAGGCAGCATAAGTGGCTCTAGTGGTCCTTGGCTGGGTGAGGAGGTTTCCTGAATCCTCACCAGGTTGACCTGGAGATGTCCAATCTCCTCCCTAAGACCAGAGGGGTGCCTGCAAATAAGGCAGCATCGCAGTCTCCAGAATGTCTCCCAGAAGACTGCCACCTCACAGCCAGTGCATTGCACCACTCCCCACATGTCTCTCTCCCTTCCTGTTTTTTTTATGTTAGTGTATGAGAGTGTGTCTCTGCATTTACCCCCTATGCAGTGTGCTGGGCTATTAAGATTATGACACCTGTATGTCCATTGTCTTTTTAGGGAAGTGATGTCAGAACCCTTGAATAAAGGAAATGATGCACTTGGGGTGGGTGGGATGAGGGGCAGGATGGTGGGACCAAGCCCGTGCCTTCCAGAAACAATCAGCTACAGCTCTGACCCACCAGTCTAGAGAGTGTTTTCCTTCCTTCCTTTCAGCAAGACAACTTGCACAACAATTTAACAGAAAATATACCTTGTAAAAACACTTTGAATCAGAGAAAAATAAAGCAGTAATCTGTAAGCACAAAACAGCATCAACCTGTAAGCACACCCTGTAACAATTTACCAGAAAATATACCCTGCAAAAAACAATTTCAATCAGAGAAAACTAAAGCAGTAAACTGTAAAGCCTGTAAGCACAACACAGTAACAAAAACCTGTACGCATAACCTGTAACAATTTAACAGAAAGGTGAAGCTAGCTGCTTTTTGCCAGCAAACCTAGAATTCCACCTCAAAAACTCCAACTAACCTGACCTTTTAAATCTTCCTTCTGTTGGAAGTTACTAAGACTTCATCAGCTCCACCCCCAGTTACACTACTAGGATCCTAAAAGAGCAGTGGAAGGAAAGCAATTTACTCCTTCAATGTGAGAAAGAGACTGTAACACCTTTAAGCCCAAAATAAAAATCTGTAAGCACAAAATAGCAGCACAACAGTAACTTTGCTTAGCCTTAAGATAGATCAAACTGTAAAACTTGTAAGCACAAAAAGTAAAAAACCTGTAAGCACAACTTGTAACAATTTAACAGAAATATACCTTGCAAAAACACTTTGAATGAGAGACAAATAAAGCAGTAATCTGTAAGTAGAAAAAGTAACACAACCTGTAAGCACAACCTGTAACAATTTAACAGAAAATATACCTTGCAAAAACACTATGAATCATTGAAAAAAAAGCAGTAATCTGTATGCACAAAACAGTACCAACCTGTAAACACACACTTTAACAATTAATTAGCAAATATACCCTGCAAAAAATGTTTTCAATCAGAGAAAAAGTAGTAACCCATAAAGCCTGTAAGTACAACATAGTAACAAATACCCGTACCAGGTCATATTGTCGCATGACATAATGTTGTACAACATTACGGTGAACCCGGACTTGTGTGTACCCTGAGTTGGACCCCCTCAGAGTTGAGAATCCTTAGTGGGGGGTCCAATGGTGTGAGGGGCGGAGCCCCCCACAGAACAAAGATATATGCCTCATGGCATCAATCGCACAGCACGATTGTGCCATGCAGCATTATGTCATGCAACATAATGACCCTGTGTCACAAATACCTGTAGGCACAACCTGTAACTATTTAATAGAAAATATGTCCTGCAAAGAAGCAATTTGAATCAGAGAACATAAAGCAGTAATCTGTAAGCACAAAACAGTAACAAACCTGTAGGCACACCCTGGAACAATTTAGCAGAAAATATACCCTGCTACAAAACTATTAGAATCAGAGAACAATAAAGCAGTAATCTGTAAGAAAAAAACAGTAGCAAAACCTGTAAGCACAACCTGTAATCACAAAACAAAATAGTAACACAACAGTAAATCTGCCTAGCCAAATGAAGCCTTAATGTTTCTCCTTGCTCTGATAATGTTGCTCCTTGCTCTGTCCTTTCAAACAAACCTAGAAGAAAATAGCTTATGTGACACTAGGTGTTTTTTGCCAGCAAACCTAGCCTTCCACCTCAAAAACACCAACTAACCTGACCTTTTAAATCTTTCTTTTGTTGGAAGTTACTAAGACTTTGTCAACTCCACCCCCTAGTTACATTCCTAATCTCCTGGAAGAGCTGTGGAAGGAAATCAAGTGGCTCATTCAATGTGAGAAAGAGACTGCAACACCTTTAAGCCCAAAACAAAAACATGTAAGCACAAAATAGTAGCACAACAGTAACTTTACTTAGCCTAATGATAGATCAAACTGTAAAACTTGTAAGCACAAAAAGTAACAAAACCTGTAAGCACAACTTGTAACAATTAAACAGAAATATACCTTGCAAAAACACTTTGAATCAGAGAAAAATAAAGCAGTAATCTGTAAACACAAAAAGGAACAAAACCTGTAAGCACAACCTGTAACAATTTAGCAAAAAATATACCTTGCAAAATACACTTTGAATCAGAGAAAAATAGAGCAGTAATTTATTGGCACAACAAGTATCAAAACCTGTATGCACAACCTGTAACAATTTAACAGAAAATATACCTTGCAAAAACACACTGAATCATTGAAAAATAAAGCAGTAATCTGTATGCACAAAACAGTGTCAACCTGTAAACACACACTTTAACAATTAAGCAGCAAATATATCCTGCAAAACATTTCAATCAGATAAAAATAAAGCAGTAAACTGTAAAGCCTGTAGGCACAACAGAGTAACAAATACCTGTAGGCACAACCTGTAAAGATTTAACAGAAAATATACCCTGCAAAGAACCAATTTGAATCAGAGAAAATAAAGCAGAAATCTGTAAGCACAAAACAGTAGCAAACCTGTAGACACACCCTGTAACAAGTTTGCAGAAAATATACCCTGCAATAAAACAATCAGAATCAGAGAACAATAACGCAGTAATCTGTAAGCAAATAAAAACAGTAACAAAAACTGTACGCACAAAACAAAATAGTAACACAACAGTAAATCTGCTTAGCCAAAAGAAGCCTTAATGTTTCTCCTTGCTCTTATAATGTTGCTCTGTGCTCTGTCCTTTCAAGCAAAGCTAGAAGAAAATAGCTCAGGTGAAGCTATGTGATTTTTGCAAGCAGACCTAGTCTTCCACCTCAAAAACACCAACTAACCTGACCTTTTAAATCTTCCTTCTGTTGGAAGTCACTAAGGCTTTATCAGCTCCACCCCAAGTTACATACCTAATCTCCTGAAAGAGCTGTGGAAGGAAACAATTTACTCCTTTAATGTGAGAAAGAGAATGTAACACCTTTAAGCCCAAAACAAAAAAACTGTAAGCACAAAATAGTAACACAACAGTAACTTTGCTTGGCCTAGAGATATATCAAACTGTAAAATCTGTAAGCACAAAAAGTAACAAAACCTATAAGCACAACCTACAATAATTTAGCAGAAATATACCTTGAAAAAAACACTCTGAATCAGAGAAAAGTAAAGCAGTAATCTGTAAGCACAAAACAGTTTCAACCTGTACGCACACCCTGTAACATTTTAGCAGAAGATATACCCTGAGAAAAACAATTCCAATCAGAGAAAAATAAAGCAGTAAACTGTAAAGCTTGTAAGCACAACACAGCAACAAATACCTGTAGGCACAACCTGTAACAATTTAACAGACAATGTACCCTGCAAAGAACCAATTTGAATTAGAGAAAATAAAGCAGTAATCTGTAAACACAAAACAGTAACAAACCTGTAGTCACACCCTGTAATGATGTTGCATAAAATATACCCTGCAAAATACAATTTGAATCAGAGAACAATAAAGCAGTTACTCTGTAAGCAAAAATCAGTAACAAAAGCACAACCTGTAAGCACAAAACAAAATAGTAACACAACAGTAAATCTGCTTAACTACAAGAAGCCTTAATGTGTCTCCTTGCTCTGATAATGTTGCTCCTTGCTCTGTCCTTTCAAGCAAACCTAGAAGAAAATAGCTCAGGTGAAGTTAGGTGCTTTTTGGTAGAAAACCTAGTCTTCCACCTCCAGAACAGTTTTTCAGGTGCTGTCCAGAGGATCTAAGTATGTAATTCATTGAGTAAGCCACAGGGTCAGTCAAGCAAGCAGCTGGAATGGCTGATAAGTAAATGATTTATAGGCCTTTTGCTAGCAGTAAGCGTGTTGGGGGAGAGACATCTGGATTTAAAGGGGTGGGTAAGCCAGTGGGGCATTCTAAAAGGAACACAGCTGATCCAGAGAACACGGCTGATCCTGAACCTGGGCGGAGTACAGCCAGTTCTCCAAAATGAAAAGTATCAGTGGGAATGGAAGTGTCACATGTGCCAGCAAGTGGGGCATCTCCATTATAACTGTCCAGCATGGAAAACCTAGGGAATAGGGGCAGCAGGAGGAAACACTACTACCTTAAGCTCTCATAGTGTTAATTATGTAAGTGGGAAAATAAATCTTAATTCAGCTAAGTCAAGGCAAGGTAAATTTTATTTTTGTGTTGCCCCATCCCAGAGGCTCTGGGTGCCTTACAGTAGGACAGATAAATTACTACAAATAACATTAAAATAAAATAAAACAGACTTATCGTGACAATATTACCACAGGAATCAAGGATAAAATACTTCAGTAAAAAAATAATTTTCTGGGTAGATCACATAATATCATTAGGAAGGACGAGGTGGAACAAGTGAGCCTTAAGCCCCTACTTAAACTGTTTGACAGATGGGGCCTCCCAGACAGCAGCTGGTAAAGTGTTCCACAGGGTCGGCCCGGTGACACTAAGTGCCCGGTCATGTGATGTCTTGAGCCGAACCCTGGGAACATCCAGGAGGCCCTTGGTCAAAGACCAGTGGGAGCAGACTGTGGTGGTCAGTGCCCGGAGCTCAGTCAGATAGCCAGGACCCAGTCTGTATAGGGCATTATAGGTGAGTAAGCCAACCTTGAAGAGGACCCTTCTGATAGACAGCCAGTGCAGAGGTCGCAGGACTGGGGTTACATGACTGGACCTGGGCAGACCCGTCAGCAACTAGGCCACTGCATTCTGCACTAGCTGCAACTGGTGGAGGTTCCCTCCAGTGACCCTGAAGTAGAGGGAGTTATAGTAGTCGAGCCTTGAAGTAACAAAGGCATGTACCAATGTCGGTAGGTTGTCAGGTGGAATGAGGGGCTTAATCCTGGCGATGTTCCTCAAGTTTTAAAAAACACTCTTGACAACAGAAGACACCTGAGCCTCAAGTGTCAATCTGTTGTCCAGGATCACACCAAGTTTTCGCACCCTCTGAGAGGCCACCAATGGAGCAGACCCCAGAACCAATCCTGTGCTCATTCTGAGAGCACTCCCATCATACCCAAGACCCATCTCGATCACCAGCACCTCTGTCTTGTCTGGGTTCAGTCACAGCCAGCTGGAGAACATCCAGTCATTAATTTCAGCCAAACAGATGTTAATTACATCCACGGTTTTGGGTGTTCCAGAGAAAAGGACAAACACAGTTGGGTATCATCTGCATAGCAGTGAAAATCCACACTGTATTGCCAAATGAGCTCACCCAGGGGCAGCATGTACACTGCAAATAACATCGGCAACAAGATCGAGCCCTAGGGAACACCACATGACAGGGGCTTTGGAGAGGAGGAGAAATTTCCCATCATTACCCGCTGCACCCTGTCAGAGAGATAGGACTCAAACCAGTTGATGACAGTACCGAGTCCACAGTACTCATGGAGACGATCAAAAAGCACAATGTGATTCACAGTATCAAAGGCTGATGAGAGATTGAGGAAAATAAGAATTTATCTATCTTCTCTATCTCTAGCCCTGAGGAGGTCATTGTGCACCCTAACTAATGCCATTTCAGTGCTGTGTCTGGCCATGAAACCTAATTGGAATAGCTCATAGATATCAAAGGACATGAGGTGATCCTTGAGCTGTTGTGCCACAAGTTTCTCAATGACCTTGTTCAAAAATGACAAGTTTGAGATAGGATGGTAATTCACCAGGATGTCAGGGTCAAGAGATGGCTTCTTCAAGAGGGGTCTCACCAGGACTTCTTTCAGGGTCTCTGGAAAGACACTCTGACATTGAACACCGGGCAATCTCAGTGAACACTGATCCAATAGCCTTGACGCATCTCGTCCAGAAATGGGTCAGGGCTGGGTCCAGTACACATATGTGTGTTTCAGCTCTGAAATCACCCCAATGACCTCGGCCACCTCCACAGGTTTAAGCTCCTCCCAGACAGACATAGTGCCTCTGCTTCTCCAAGTCTGACCACTTCAAGGCAAAACTTGCCTCACTGATGGGATCCTCAAACGGATAGAGGCCACCCTGTCAGAGAAAAACAGAGCAAACTCATCATATAAAATGGATGAAAAAGCTTTTTTCAGCTGCAGACAGACTGGATGGAGTAGCTGTCTACAGTCCAAAATGACTGAGTTGGTCTGTTCTTCCCTGCAGCAAGTTCCTTGGACAGGAATTCTGCCTTTCTACAGTTAAATGCCTCCTGGTACTCATCATAACGAGTACACAAGGCCAGTTTGTCCACCTCTGACTGGAACTTCATCCAGCAACACTCCAACCTCCGACCCCTGATCTTCATCACCTTGAGATCCCCATCAAACCACGGGGATCACAAGTGAGAAGATCTGGGTCATATACAGACTGGTGCAATGGTGTCTAGCGCTTTGGATACCACCTTATTATAGGCGGTCACCTATATATACATACGTACTCCCAGCTGAAATTAATGGGAAGGGAAGTTTTCACAAACTTGGACAGATACAGAAGCTATGCTCTCCATAGTGCATCAAGAGTTAGTTAAACCTGAACATGACTTACCTGATCTGTGTGCTATGGTAAAGTGTGCAGAGGGACCAACTGTGCCAGTGCTACTGGCTCAAGTCTTCCTGAGTTGATAGGGGAGCCAAGGGATGGAAAAAGTCAGGGTTAGTGAAGACCCTGATGTAGATATGCTTTTGAGGAATGACCTAAAATGCAGGGTCAAAACTGTGTGTGCAGTTACCTACATAGTTACACAGTAGCTGTCAGCAGAAAAGGACCTCCAGGTCCATCCAGTCTGCCCTGGTTAGCTTTAAGAAAAGTCTTGCTTCTTTCCATCAGATTATGCTGGACCTGTTTCCATTCTTCCCTACTATCCTAGTCTCACCAGTCCCCTGTGTCTATCCCATGCATACTTGAAATCCTCCATGGTTTTTGCCCCCACCATTTCCTCTGGTAGCCTGTTCCAGGGTTCAACTGCCCTCTCTGTGAAGAAGTACTTCCTCACATTGCCTCTGAGTCTCCCCCTTCTAGCCACATATCATGGCCCCTAGTCCTAGTGCTAACTTTTTTCTGCAGACTGCTGGTCTCCCCCATCTTGTTTATTCCTCTGGCATACTTGAATGTTTCTACCATGTCCCCCCTGCCCCTTCTTAGCTCCAGTGAGTACATATTTAATTTCCTGAGCCTTTCCTCATCATTTTTTATGTTTGCTTGCACGCATGTGAAAGAAACATAGTGCCATCATCAGAGATTTCGGAGGTGTGTCACCTCCTCCTCCAATTCAGTCAGTGTGTTGGCAGGCACGGCCCCTGTAAGCCAATGCATGCTGGAGCTGTCTATGACAAGCTCCAAAATGCAGTGGCATACAGTTCAAAGGGGAGCTATGCTTGAGTGAGCAGCGATAAGATATTGCCTGTCATTGCCAGCTCCCCACACACCTGCATGCGCAGGCGTGCGTGCCCCTGCCCCCGCACGCATGCACACACTGTATAGCTGACGGGGTGCCCAATCCCATTGGCTGTGCTGCTTCCGCCTCCCCCCAAAGTTTTCAAATGCCACTGTGTGCCCACCCCAGCGTGGCAACTAATAATATAGCCGGCGGGGTGCCCAATCCTCTGTCGGCGCCACTGTCCTCCACCCCCGAGTACTAAGTGCCACACTGGGAGCCCACCAGCATGGCAATCGATGTTAGGCCGACGGGGTGCTCCAATCCCCGTCGGCTGAACGCCTCTAACTGAACTTGTGCCACTCTTGGGAGCCCACCCCAGCGTGGCAAATGTCTCACGTCCTTCTGTTTTTTTTTTTTTCCTGTATAGAAGAAACGGTCCCAAGTAGTCTCCTGGCCCCTCCCACAACCCGCACCCACCCACTGCACCCTGCCTCACCACACCCCCTCACCCCATGCACTCCAGACCTCGGCGCGATGATCTTGGTGGACCGGGAACACGTCTGCACTCTTCAAAGCCGACCGCGAACTGAGGAAATGCCGGTAAGCTGTATAATGGGCTAGATAGGGGTTTTCAACTTTGTTGCATATCTCAGGCATTTTTTGGAATTTTTGCACCAAATTTTCAACATGGGGTTTTTGGGACCCCTTCTCATGAATGATGTCACTGTCATGGCGTTATTCGGGCCCGGAGGGTGATTTCGCAGTCACTGCACGAAATCACCCTTCGGGCCTGAATAACACCATGACAGTGACATCATTCATGAGAAGGGTCCCAAAACCCCATGTTGAAAATTTGGTGCCAAAATTCCAAATGACTGTTTTATCGTACTCGCAAGGGCTATGCAGTTCCTACGCAGGCTCGTAAGTTCACGAATTTTCAATATTTTCACCCAGATTTTCAACATTGCCATTTTACCACACCTTCTTATGAGCAGTACAGCTGTCATTTTCACATCTCACCCAAAATGTGTTTCTGCCCATGTAGTGCGTACAATGGCGAGATGTGTGCGAAATCAATGTACGGGACAAATTAAGAAAATCACAGTGACACTGTTCATGAGCAGAGGTCTTAAAATGGCTATGTTGAAAATTTGGTGAAAAATTCTAAAATCACTGTTTTACAGTGTCGTTGCACAGTTCCTCACATACACTCATATGGTGCTGAATTTTCAATATTTTCCCTCCAGATTTTCAACATTGCCATTTTACCACACCTTCTTATGAGTAGTACAGCTGCCATTTTTCACATCTCACCCAAAACGTGTTTCCGCCCATGTAGCGCACAATGGCGCAGTCGGTGTGCGAGATCAATGTACGGGACAAATTAAGAAAATCACAGTGACACTGTTCATGAGCAAAGGTCTTAAAATGGCTATGTTGAAAATTTGGTGAAAAAATTCCTAAAAATGACTGTTTTACGAGCGTGTGTTGCACAGTTCCTATGCATGCTCGTAAGTTTGCAATTTTAATATTTTCACTCCAGATTTTCAACATTGCCATTTTATTACACTTCCTTATGAGCAGTACAGCTGCAATTTTTCATATGTCGCCCAAAATGTGTTTTCGCACATGTAGCGCCCAATGGTACTGTTGGTGTGCGAAAGCAATGTTTAGGACAGATTAAGAAAATCACAGTTACACTGTTCATGAGCAGAGGTCTTAAAATGGCTATGTTGAAAATTTGGTGACAAAAGTCCATAAAATGACTGTGTTATGACTGAGCATTGCGCAGTTTCCACGCACCCTCGTTAGTTCATGACTTTGTAATATTTTCAGTCCAGATTTTCACCAGTGGCATTTTTCCACATTTCCTTATGAACAGTACAGCTGTCATTTTTCACATGACTGAAGTGTGTTTTCACACTTTCAGCGCAGAGATGCATCGTCGCTGTGGGAAATCATTGTTCGGCACAGATAAAGAAAATCACAGTGACACTGTTCATGATCGGAGGCACCAAAATGCCTGAGTTGACAATCTGCTGTAAAAAATCCCCAACCTAATTATTTTACGGGTGTGCGTTGCACAGTTTCTATGTACGCTCGTGACTTCACCATTTCTTTAAATATTTTTACTACAGATTTGCAACATTGCCATTTTTTATACCTCCCCATGAACAGTATAGCTGTCATTTTTTACATCCTGTTCAGAATGTTTTTGCACCTGTGGTGCTAAATGCCGTAGTCACTGTGCATAAGCAGCTTTTGGCTAACAAACTGATATTCCCCCTGTTCGTGAGGTGGGGTCACAAAACAAACATGTTGAAAATTTGGAGTGAAAATACCAACAAATGCCTGAGGTATTAGGGTTTCCAACCATAACGCCCAACCCTGTAGAGAATGACAGGCATCAGGGGTGTGACTTGGGATTCTTGCCTGTGATGCTCATACCATTCCACACCCTGCAGTTAGTGAGAGGCATCGAGGAATGCCTTGGACTCTTCGGCCCCAAACTTCACCCCATTCTCCTATATCGCACCCATCTCACCATATTTCCTAATGAAATGGGGTGCGCATAAGGGCCAAAGACCCCAAGGAACACCGTGACACTTGTCAATGTCTGCAGGGTGGTGTGGTGAAATGGCGTGGCCGTTATGCCTGACTTGCACCAAAATGCACACCCCAATGCCTGTCACCTCTGCAGGGTGGTGGTGGGGTTGGCTTCAGTTCACTACTTCACTGCCATTCCTATTACGCAGCTCTGTAACTTCTACACTACCACTGCCAATGCCAGCAAGCAAACATTCGGCATTGACAAATGCTTGTTTGTTGCATGCCCTGGATCATTTTGGTAGCTCTTCTCTGCACTGCCTCTACCTGGTTAATATCTTTTCTGAGATAGGGCCTAAAGAACTGGACACAGTACTCAAGATGTGGCCTCACCAGTGACCTATACAGGGCCAAAAATGACTTCCCTCTTTCTGCTTGTTATTCCTCTCCCAATGTATCCCAGCATCCTGCTTGCCTTACCCACTGCTTTACCACACTGACTAGACACCTTGAGGTCCTCTGTTATGATGATTCCTAGGTCCCTTTCCTGGTTATATGTTGCCATTTTTTCCCCTCCTAGTTGGTAAGTTGCCCCTGGGTTCTTGCGCCCCATGTGCATAACCTTACATTTTTTAGCATTAAATCCCAGCTGCCATACCTTTTACCATTCTTCCACAGTTTTTAAGTTCCTTCTTATCCTATCCACTCCTTCTTGTGTGTCTACCCTGTTACAGTTCTTTGTGTCATCTGCAAACATGCATACTTTCCCTTCCAGTCTCTCTGCAGTCTCCAATGAATACATTGAATAGTAATGGCCCCAAGACTGGCCATTGCGGTACCCCACTTGTCACCTCCCTGTCTTCTGATCTCCCCTCATTCAATACTACCTTCTGGCTCCTGTTGCATAGTCAGTTCTGCACCCACATCACCACCTTTGCACCCACCCCTAGACTGTTCAACTTGTTGACTAATCTCCGTTATGGGACCATATCAAAGGCCTTCCTGAAATCCAAATAGGCCACATCCACTGCTCTTCCCTGATCCAAGACTCTTGTCACCCAGTCAAAAAACTCAATTAGGTTAGTTTGGCATGATCTCCCCCTGTGAACCCATGCTGTCTTGGATCCTGCAATTTATTACTGGTCAGGTACTCCACTATTCTTTCCTTTATTAATGTCTCCATTACCTTCCCCATCACCGATGTCAGGCTCACAGTCCTGTAGTTCCCTGCCTCCTCCCTGCCCCCACACTTTTGGACTGGCACCACATCTGCCCTTCTCCAGTCTCCCGGTACTATCCCTGTATCCAAGGATAGAGTGAACTGGGCTGCTAGGGATGCAGTCAGTTCTTTCCTTAGTTCTTTTAGTATTCTTGGGTGTACCTCATCAGGTCCCATAGCCTTGTCCACTCTTAATATCTCCAGTTCTTTAAGTACCCTGTCCTCTGTAAAAGGGCTTGTGTCCACCTCCCACTGTTCATTACTTTCTCCTTTATGTATGGACCCTTTCCTTCCCCTTCCTTCATGGACCACTATCCTTCCCCTTCCTACTTGGACTCAGACCATTAGATTGAAGTCTGATGGAACTGACAGCAGGGAGAATGGGGCTACTGAAAGTATGTCAGTTTGCTCCAGGTCTGCTGTAGTGTAGGCTGACACTGTAGCACACCAGGAGGCCGAGACTTTTCATAGCCCAGCCTCCATAGCAGCTGAGAGTTGCTCAGAGAAAACTCCAAAGGAGGGTTCTGTCTTTCCTGGAGGAGTAAACAGCAAGATTTAAAAGGTACTTTACTGAGGGATGAATCCTAAGGCAGACAGTGCTGACCCTGACCCTCTGGGTGGGAGGCAGAGCACAGTGAATTTGGGAGAATGGCTTGCTTTATCACGAGTGGGTACTGCAGGAAGGTGCAGTTGAATGGCAGGTGCACAAACAGCTGGTAATACCTAAAGAATTTAGGCACCAGCTACACAGCATTGTACATGACATTCCACTTGAGGGACACATGAGGCAAAACAGACAAAGCAGAGGTTGAGACAAAATTTCTGTTGGCCTGGTATCTATAAATATGCAGCTGAGTACTGTCACTGTGATGCATATCAGAGGGTGGGAAAACAAAGGAACAAGTGCAAGAAAGCTTTAGTTCCTTTACCCGTAATAGAGGTACAATTTCAGGGGTAGCTGTAGATATTGTGGCGCCTCTAAGTGTGCCATCCAGCTCAGGAAAGAGGTACTTTCTGGTGGTGGTGAAGTATGCCACTTGGTACACTAAGGATGTGGCAATGTGCTTCATAGTGGCAGAGAAAGTGGCAGATGAACTGCTGAGGACCTTCAGCTAGGTTAGATTTCTTCAGGAGATCTCATCTGACCATGACACAAACTTCATGTCACCTCTAATGTGGAGTTTCTGGGAAAAATGTGGAGTGCAGCAGCTTTGCACTTCACCTTACCATCCACATATTAATGGGCTTGTGGAGCACTCTAATGGCACCCTCAAAACCATGCTTAGCACTTTTGCAGAGCAGCATGGGAGGAGTTGGGACAAACATTTGCCCCATCTCTTTTTTTTGCCTTTAGGGAAGTCCCACAGGAGTCCACAGGGTTCTCACCCTTTGAACTCCTGTATGTGGGCAGGGTGAGGGGACCCCTAGGTTTAGTGTGGGATGAATAGGAAGGCAAGCTTTCTGTCACCAAAGAATCAGTGGTAGAACATGTCCTTAACTTCAGGGAGAGGCTAAGGGAGTTCATGGGCCTGGCACAGGATAACCTGGCAGCTGCACAACAGAGGCAGAAAAAACTGGTATGACTGTATGGCCAGGGATAGGACATATGACATTGGATAGAAGGTGATGGTGCTCTTCCCTGTTAAACTGGACAAACTGCATGCAGCATGGGAGGATCCATTTGTAGTAGTAGAACAGGTGGAGAGGGTGAATTATGTTTAACTACCCAATAGGAGGTGCAAATACAGGGTTTATCATGTCAACGTGATGAAACCTAATCATGACAGGACAGGACAGAGGCCATCATGATAGTTTGCAGTCAGGCAGATGGAGTGGGGGTGGGAGTCAATAATAGCTCTATTATGGGAGAGTAGAGGGAAAGCATCAGTGGACTCTGTCACCCACTCAGTGTAGCTGACACCTGTATAGATGGCACAAATGAAGAGGGTGCTGCACTCAGTCTGCACCCTGTTCTCAGCAAAGCAGGAGTACATCCCACTTTCAGCACATAGGGTAACACAGGAACTCAGACACCACTGAAGCAGTATGCCTATAGAATCCCTGAGAGTATGAAACACCACATGCAAGAGGAGCTAAAGGAGATGCTGGACCTCCAGGTTATCCAGGAATCCAGCAGTCCTTGGTCTTCGCCTGTTGTTCTTATCTCGAAAAAAGATAGGACAACAAGGTTTTGTGTGGGTTACTGGAAGCTTAATGCTGTCACGGTGTCTGCTGTATATCCCATGCAACAGACAGAGGAGATACTGGGAAAGTTAGGGGGAGCAAAGTGCCTAACACCTATAGACTTAAAGGGTTGTTGGCAGGTACCTTTAACTGTTGATTGAAGTAAGGGAGCAGTCAGCGTTTATCACTCCTTTTGGCCTGTATGAATTTCTGGTCATGCCATTTGGAATGAAAACTATACCATCTACCTTTCAGAGGTTGGATGACTGAGTGAAGTCAAGGGCAGGTGACTATGCCATGACTCACATGGATGATGTTGCTATATTTAGCCAAACCTGGGAGGAGCATCTGACACATGGGACAGAGATCCTTGAAAGACTCCATCTGTGAAGCTGACAGTCAAAGCTGAGATGTGTCAGGTGGACGTGACCGAAGTGCCATTCTTTAGACATTGAGAGGAAGGGGGCACATCTGACCCAGCACCAGCAAAGGTGGAGAAAGGGATGGCAAACACCCACAACCAAACAAGCATTTGTCAATGCCGAATGTTGCTTGCTTCTATGTGCTGTTTAGGTATTTGGAAGTCATTGGAGTGCAAATATTGAAAATTTGCGAACTTACGAGCGTGCGTAGGAACTGCGCAATGCACGCTCGTAAAACAGTCATTGTTAGGAAATTTTTCACAAATGTTCAACATAGCCATTTTAAGACCTCTGCTTATGAACAGTGTCAGTGTGATTTTGTTAATGTGTCCCATACATTGAGTTTGCACACCGACTGCGCCATTGTGCGCTACATGGGCGGAAACACGTTTTGGGCAGGATATGAAAATGACAGCTATACTGCTCATAAGGAGGTGTGGTAAAATGGCAATGTTGAAAATCTGGAGTGGAAATATTGAAAATTGCAAACCTACGAAAGGGCACGTGGGAACTGTGCAACTACTGTAAAACAGTCATTTTAGGAATTTTTCACCAAATTTTCAACATTGCCATTTTAAGATCTCTATGAACAGTGACACTGTGATTTTCTTAATGTGTCCCATACACTGAGTTCGCATACCGACTGTGCCATTGTGCGCTACATGGGTGGAAACATGTTTTGGGCAGGATATGAAAAATGACAGCTGTACTGCTCATGAGGAGGTGTGGTAAAATGGCAATGTTGAAAATCTGGAGTGAAAATGTTGAAAATTTGTGAACTTACGAGGCTGCGTAGGAACTGCTCAACGCACGCTCGTAAAACAGTCATTTTTAGGAATTTTTTCACCAAATTTTCAACATAGTCATTTTAAGACCTCTGCTCATGAACAGTGTCACTGTGATTTCTTAATTTGTCCCATACATTGATTTAGCACACCGACTGCGCCATTCTGCGCCATACAGGGATGAAACACATTTTGGGTGAGATGGAAAATGACAGCTATACTACTCATAAGAAGTGTGGTAAAATGGCAATGTTGAAAATCTGGAGGAAAATATTGAAATTTCGCGAACTCACAAGCTTGCGTAGGAACTGCGCAACGCACGCTCGTAAAACAGTCATTGTTAGGAAATTTTTCATGAAATGTTCAACATAGCCATTTTAAGACCTCTGCTTATGAACAGTGTCAGTGTGATTTTGTTAATGTGTCCCATACATTGAGTTTGCACACCGACTGTGCCATTGTACGCTAC
Organism: Neoceratodus forsteri; assembly: GCA_016271365.2. Classification (NCBI taxonomy): domain Eukaryota; kingdom Metazoa; phylum Chordata; order Ceratodontiformes; family Ceratodontidae; genus Neoceratodus; species Neoceratodus forsteri. Next base: position 199,784,000 of record CM028130.1, read on the forward strand.
ATGGGCGGAAACACGTTTTGGGCAGGATGTGAAAAATGACAGCTGTACTGCTCATAAGGAGGTGTGGTAAAATGACAATGTTGAAAATCTGGAGTGGAAATATTGAAAATTCGCAAACCTACGAGCGTCGTGGAACTGTCAACACGACACCGTGAAAACAGTCATTTTAGAATTCTTTCATCAATTTTCAACATTGCCATTTTAAGATCTCTGCTCATGAACAGTGACACTGTGATTTTCTTAATGTGTCCCATACACTGAGTTCGCACACCGATCTGCCATTGTGCGCTACATGAGGAAACATGTTTTGGGCAGGATGTGAAAAATGACAGCTGTACTGCTCATGAGGAGGTGTGTGTAAATGGCAATGTTGGAAAATCTGGAGTGAAAATGTTGAAATTTGTGAACTTACGAGCTCAAGTGTGAGGAACTGCGCAGCAACGATGCTCGTGAAACAGTCATTTTTAGGAATTTTTCACCAAATTTTCAACATAGCCATTTTAAGACCTCTGCTCATGAACAGTGTCACTGTGATTTTCTTAATTTGTCCCGTACATTGATTTTCGCGACACCCACTGCGCCATTCTGCGCTAAGGCGGAAACACATTTTGGGTGAGATGTGGAAAATGACAGCTGTACTACTCATAAGAAGGTGTGGTAAAATGGCAATGTTGAAAATCTGGAGTGAAAATATTGAAATTTCACGAACTCACGGGCTCATGAGGGACGCGCAACGCATACTGTGAAACAGTCATTTTGGGAATTTGACCAATTTTAACATGGGGGGACCCTTCATGAATGATGTCACTGTCATATGGTATTTAGGCCCAAAGGGTGATTTCGCAGTCACTGCATGAAATCACCCTTCGGCCCGAATAACGCCATGACAGTGACATCATTCATGAGAAGTGGTCCTAAAAACCCCATGTTGAAAATTTGGTGCAAAATTCCCAAAATGCCTGAGATATGCAATAAAGTTGAACCCCCATCTAGCCCATTATACAGCTTACCGGCAGTTCCTCAGTTCGCGGTCGGCTTTGAAGAGTGCAGACATGTTCCCGGTCCACCGAAGATCGTCATGTCAGAGTCCGGAGGTAAGTATGGGGTGAGGGGGGGTGTAGAAAACTGGGTGCGCAGTGGAGTGGGCCGGGTTGTGGGAGGGGTCGGGAGATGTGCCGGGACCGCTTTTTGTTTTATAGGTTTAAAAAAAAAGACGCTTATGGAAGTTTGCCACGCTGGGGTGGCTCCCAGCATGGCACAAGGACGGGGGCTGTTCAGCCGATGGGATTGGGCACCCCGTTGGCATGGACTGATTGCCACGCTGGGGTGGGCTCCCAGTGTGGCACCAACCACGGGGGACGACGCAGCTCAGCTGGCGGGATTGGGCACCCGTCGGCTACACAGTACGCACGGGGCACGACACGCCTGAGTGTTTGGGGGCTAGTTTTATCGGTTCTCACTGAAGCGTAGCTCCCTTTTCAATCATGTTACTGCATTTGGAGCGTACAGACAGCTCCAAAATGCATTGACTTACAGAGGCCGCGCCTGCCAGCTCACTGACTGAATTGGAGGAGGAGGTGACACAGCTCCGAAATCTCCGATGATGGCACTATGTTTCTTGCACATGCGTGCAAGCAACATAAAATTGGGTATGATTTTTGGGGACTGCTGGATATTGCAGAAGATTTGTGGCTAATTTCAGACAATTGCAGCAACCCTCACAGATCTGACCCAAAAAAAAGATGCCTGAAAGGGTAACTGGTCAAAGCACTGTGAGAAGGCCTTCTGTTAGCTAAAGCAGGCCCTATATCAGGCTCCAGTGCTAGCCAGCCCTTACTATGGTCTAAATTCATAGTACACACAAATACATCAAATTGTGGGTTGGGGGATGTGCTGAACCTGGTCAATTCCAAAGGGGAAGAGACCCCTATTATTTACCTGAGCCACAAAAATCCTACGAAGGGAAGTGGCATATGCCACTGTAGAGAAGGAATGTCTTGAGTGTAGTTTTGGCATTGTAAAAGTTGCAACCATACTTGTACAGCAGAGAATTTACAGTGGTCATGGACCATAATCCATTTACATGGCTACGGTACATGAGTGGTGAGAATGCCAAGCTGTTGTGCTGGAGCTTAGCACTGCAAGAAGACAATATACACCTACAACATAGGAAGGGCTCATAAAATACCAGTGCTGATGGACTTTCCTTTCACATGGCATAGCATGGCCAATGCAGTCATAGTGTGGTGTTGTCACACAGTCAGCATCGGACTTGGGAAGAGAGGAGTGGCATATTTAAGCAATAATGCATGAGAGGGTGTGGGTCATGCTGGGATAACCTCACACCTGGGTGGTTGGGCATGAGGTCGCAGTCCAAGTGCATCCAATGTACCAGAAGTGAGGTTATCCCAAACGACCCACACCCTGGAGCACATTATTGCTATTATACAATGGCTCGTTGTTATAAAAAATGAAAAAAAAATGTAAAAAAATGTTTTTAGTAGATATTTAGTGTGGCAGTATATCATTGTTTCTGAAGAGAAGATGCAAACAATGGAGCAAGAAATCAATACAGTGAGGTTGTTCTCAGATAACCTCACTGTTGCCAAGGGCAGACAGTCAGTCAGGTTCCAGGATTTTTTATTGACATTGTATAATAATGTTTTAATGTAATGAACTGGCAGACAGGTTGAAGTGTCCCAGAAAATACTGGGAGGTCAAAGAGGTCAAATTCTATAAGTTTGCACATGTGGCCAAAATGGTCCTGCTGTAAATCTCATGGTTTACAAGAAGGTGCCATTTGGGTAATAAACGTTATCTGTTCCTGGGGGTCTACTGGCAGGGTAACACCCTGGGACAGTGGAACTGTTGACAATCATTTGATGCCAAAATCACAGCAAATCAGAGTGATATCTGAGTATATTTGTTTAGTGATAAAACTGGGGAACAGAGCTATTCCCACTGATGGGAACACAGTGAGAGTCGGGTTTCCAGCAAAAGCCTGTACAATCCTGTTACAAACAAAATGTTTTTTATTTGCAAGAGGCATGTCCTAGTGAACAAAGCAGAGGGAGAAAGCTGTGTACTGAGACATGTGGGAGTTTTCTCAGTCAAGGGAGAATCTCACGGTGAGCAAAAAAAGGGGGGCAGTGTGTAGACCAACAGGCTGACTGATGGTACAAGACTGAAAGGGGAAACTCTGATGTCTCAGTTTCTCTGAAGACAAGAGACTGTGCTATTTCCATATCTTCACATGTAAGTTTGACCTAGCTATAGGAAAGCTACGTTTGTATTTTTATGGTTTAACTCCTATTATTTTTAATGTTTTCTCCTCTAAGCAGTTTTGTTCTGTTTTGGCCAAAGTGTAAATACAACGTCTAAATAAAGTAGTTTTTATTTAGCACAATATACAGACTGGTTGTGCATTTTAATAAAAGGGGCATAGTTTGTGAATTTCTGGGGCAACCATTATTCCAAAGAGACATGCTAAATCTAGTGTAAGCAATTTGTAAAGCACATTCCTTCCTGATACAAGGAAAGGAGCGGACTGAAGTTTGATTAGAGAGAACCTACATTTCACCTGGGGTTTGAGCAGTCAGCTTGATCCAGGGGGACGGGTGACTGGGCTCAGAGGGTCCAGGTGTCTGGGGCATGCCACTGTTGCAGAGGGAGGAGTGTGTCCCCAAGGACTTGATGAGGGGCAAACACAGGTGAAGGTCTGTGGCAGTCAATTGTGAGAGGGGCACTGCTTGGTGTGCGAACAGGTGGGTTTGCCACACATGCCCAGTAGTTTGCTTATTTTTTTGCCAGAGATTTTTATCCCAGACAGCTGTTATGTCTGTGAAGAAACGCACCATGTAGCTGGTCCACTTCCTTTTATTGTCCCTCTGGCTTTGACATACATAAAGAGTTCTACATAATAAAAAGTTCCTATCATTGTACAAAACACCCCACCAGATGGTGCTTCTAGCAATCTCTTTATAAAGTAAAAGACACAAACAAGGCGCTGCATCACCATGTGGGCTAAAAGCAAAACAAAATGGTTATATTAAATACATGGTGAAAATAGAAAACAGAGATAAAAATCTATATTTCGACCTTAGGTCTTCTTCAGGAAATATCTAAAAGAGAAAAAAAAACAACACTACACTAACTTTGTTTTTTTTTTTTAGATATTTTCTGAAGAAGACCTAAGGTCGAAACATAGATTTTTAACTCTATTTTCTATTTTCAGTGTGCATTTAATATAACCATTTTGTTTGTCCTTATAAAGAATGTGACACCAACGGATATAGAATCCTGACATACAGAATCCCGACCTCGAAAGCCCAACACCGAAATTCCAATGATGGCAGATAAGGGAAGTGAAATTTTGAAGTATTCATAGGGGGCTCTGCCCCCCCCCCATCATATTTATAGACACATATATATATATATATATATATATATATATATATATATATATATATATATATAAACATCCCTGAAACTGCATAAATCACCACACATCAGGATTTTTCCATCATTGGGATTCCAGCAGTCAGGATTTCATTGTTGGGCTTTCGAGGGTTGGGATTCTGCATGTTGGGATCCTGTACTGATACTGACATGAACTACTGCCATCCATCAAAAATATACTGTCCTTCAGGCTTGGTGACCCCCCCAGACCCATCTAAAGCACTAGCCTACCTGCTTCTGCTGTCCCACAAGGATTCAAGGGGGTAAGGCTCACTCTGCATAACTTCTTAGGAATCAGTGCTAGGCAAGCACCTCAGGGGCACTGCATCCGAAGGTCACGGCCATCATACCGATGGAAACTGGTGTCTTTGTTCCCCATAAGAGTTTGTAGCACCTCACTTGGCATCGGTGCAGCCTTGTGAGCAGCCTAATGCATGTACGACATGTGCCCTGTGGCAGGAGAATGCTCCCTAGTCCAGCCACAGGGGTTATAGTGGTTTCAGAACCAGCCACCATCGCTCCCCATCTAAGGTATTCTACTATGCAGCAGCTACCACAGCCCATTCTGACTCTCCCAAGGTGGTGACCCAAGTCCACTCCTTAACATGGGTCACTCTTGCAGCAGTGCAATCTGCTGGTGCTTGGTCTCCAGAGTGACCTGTGTAGTAGTTTCTAAGTTTGTTATGTTGTTGAAATATGAAAACAACCCACTATTTTTTAGATGTGTTTTCTTCACTCAAAGCCAGAATAATGAAATTGTAAAGAGGGGGCCCAGTCCCAAGCAAAAACATTATAGATGCCATTTTATTTGCTGGCCCAATACCATGATGGTAGCAGTATAGCCTACCATGCCAGTGACCTGGGTTAGGGAGTAGACTTGATTTTCTGGGGGTCATTGGGGGAAGGATCAAGCATCTGACAAGACTGATCTCCCTTCCCAGGGAGGGAGACTTGTTAGCTCACTGTCAGTTGCCATTAAGCGGAGACCGGGCGGTAGTGCAAGCATGGGGCACAGAAGAGAGGGGCTGCTGGTTTGCTGCAGTGCATGGGTGCCACCACATGGTGCGCACTACAGCCTATCTGTGGCAGGGGATGGGAAGGACCAGAAAAACAGAAAAGCCATGTGGACTTCATGAAGCTCTGCACGCTTGTCCCACACCGGCGCCACCACCCTTGAACACTGAACCAGAGCTGGATTTGTACTCTGAAGGGGATGGCCCTCCCATTCCTGGCCTGGTTGTGTGATAGAAAATACTGAATAGCACAGGGTGAGCCATGGCTGGTTCTGAAAGCAGAAGAAACAGGCAGGAGCAGAGGGAATGCAGTGTTGACACTGCATAATGAAAGGTAATGAGTGAGAGGGGAAATGTGAGCCACATACTGCTTTTTTTACTGGGCAATGTTGCCTGATAAACTTCTAGGTACAGAATGCTGTCAGCCAATCACAGACCAGCATTTCTTGTACCTATTTTTTAAATGTTATTGCTGAACACTGATACAGACCCGCTCCCATACTAAATAACTACTGCCTCTGCCAATGAAACAGTCCCCCCTCCTCATGCAAAAAAGAACAATACTGAGTGCATTTTTCATCTGAGCTAGTTTTCAGGAACAAGGTAGTATAAAACATTAAGAAACAGTCATTTTTGAATAACAAGGCAATTAGAACACCTCAGAGAAACACTTCTTTGGATGTTTTAAGGATTTAAAAGACTCCTTAACAACTTTATCTTAGAGTAAAGATGTTATATTAAAAAAAAGACAAGTATTTTAATTGAAAAGAAATTTGTACCAAAACAATCAATCCTCAGTCCTTAATGGATCTGTGAAAGCATATAAAGGTTAGTTTTTTATCATTCATTTTAATTAAACACTAAACTGGCTCTGGTATGGGGGCTAAAAGCACTTATAATCCCTTTCTACAATTTTTAAAAATGTTGCAACAAACAAACAAAGGAGTTCAGATACTTTTTCTCCTAATTCATGGCAGCAATGACAAAAATCATTTGCACAGAAAAAAAAAAGATCTTTCCTTGTCAATTGTTTGCTAAGCTGCTACAGTATATTTGCATCATTGGCCCTTTCAGAACTGGTGGTTATATCCGAGGCTGTTTGAAGATGCACTCTGCTTCTTGTAGACTCCTATGCCAGCAACCAGTCCACTACTCCTGTTGCTCTCAGGACCAGCAGGTATCAACATGGGGCAAGGCCTGACAATACCGGTGTCCATCATGCTGACAGTTCATGGTACATGGGGTTTTCTGGTTTTCTCTGGTTTTCCATTGCTCCTCCCTTCTCCTACCCCTCAGCATGGTGTCAAGCAGCACAGCAATAGGCCAGGCAGACATTCAGTATCCCTCTGCAGAGGAGGCAAGATCACCAGTCAACCTCAGGAGTTGCTGCTGATTCGGAATCTGCCACCCACCCTCCTCAGCTGGAAGCATTACTGCACAGCAGTATCTTCTCAGCGCCCATCCCCCAAGCTGTCTGTCCAGCTTCAAAATCCAGTCCCCTACCTGGTTCATCCGTGCAGCAGGATGCTTATATTTTAAGGGCCTTTGTGGAACAAATGATGGATAAAAACTGAATATTTAGCCTAATTTCAGTTGTTTTCATATTTTCCTTAAAAAAACAGTAGTGTACCAAGACTGAGGTCATATGGTTGCCTAAATCAAGATGGCTGCTTAAACATTTGGCTCCTGGCCAGTGCTAATACAATATGATTCCATCCACTTTAAGAGACTCATCAAGGTGGTACCAACTGAAGCAACCAGGAAAGGAGATGTATGACATCACCTCTGGTGAGTTTTGAGGAGCCAAAGACCCTGCAAAAAATGAAAAAAAGAGCATCGCTATTCCTTCCCCTCCATGCAGTGGCCAGCCTGCAAGACGGCTGCTATTCAAGTTCCTCCTGTTCCTGTTTCTCCCTCTGGAGATTCCCAAATCTCACTGCTGGAGCTAGTAGTAGCAGCAACAGTTGATACCATCAAAAGTACTGTGAGGGAAATACAAAATAGCATTAACTTCCTGGGAGAATATCAGTAGCTGAAACCCAGCTAATGTCTCTTTTACATTCTCATGACCATTATGACTAGTGGCTCTGGGCAGCTGAGCAACAGATCCAGTGGCTATTGGTGAATCTTGAGGATCTGGAGGAACAGGGACTCTGAAAGAACCTCTGCATTCTGGGCTTTCCTGACGGACTCAAGGGAAAAGATACAGTGGACTACTTAAGGTGTCAGCTCCTGGTCTGGATACAGCTTGATCCCACTACATATGATTTCAATCTCAACAGAGCTTGTCGCATCTGCAGAGCAAAACCAGCCACACAGAGCTCGCACCCTCACCCACTCATCTTCAAACTCCTCTGATACCAGGATAAAGAAAGTATTCTCAAATGAGCCAAATAACTGCTAGATATCCTGGTTTTGGGGCTCATCTTTCATTTCACTTGAACTATCCCAGTGGAGTTTTGGAATAGAGGCAATCTTTTGACAAGACTACAAGTGGACTGAGAAACTGGGGAATACAAAATTCCTTGCTCTACCTGACCATCACTGAAGTTACTTTACAAGGGGAAGCCCATCAATTTCATTCTGCAGAGGAGGCAGACACTTTGCTGCAGGAGGTATTTGGCCCTGTCAGAACCCTGCTAGAAGATGCAATGAGTGCCGCCCCCCATCTCCCTCCACACACAGTCCCACAACCAGAACGGGCTCTGACTCCCCTGCATCAGCCATGGAACACTGAAAGCTGAATCCTACTACCATATGAGTAATCATGCCTGGGGATGTAAACTGTACTGGGAAGTTCTGCACTTTTTTACATCAACTAGACCCCCTTGAAACTCCTCTGGCCTACCAAAATCTGAGTTACCCGTACCCTGTCATGGTCATCCTTAGAGCTCTGAACAGCAACCTGGGACTTGCATTCTTTCCCCTCACCAAGTTATCAAACTTACCCAGAGTGTTAAAGGGGACTATAACAATCTTACCCCAGGAAATGTCCATTAATTCTAGGCTACCCTGATGCTTACTGTGAAAGAGTGTTTAACAGGGATTAATGGGGGCAGCCTACCTTTCAAGGAATGTAATGAAGGGGAGGACGGAATTGTCTTTACATGGCTAGATCACCATGGAGAGGCCCTTCAACTGTACATCTTCTTACAGTCCCCCTTCGCTGTCCGAACATTCAGACCTCATGATGAAGTGAATTTACAGCAGTCGATAATTTGTTCCACAAAGGGCATTCCTCCTCTCGCCCTCCCTCTCCCTGTCTCTACCAGCTGCCAAGAACTCATTGAGGGACACAGAAGTGGGGCATTTTATTTCATACACCCCAGGCCGAGAACTCATCTCTATATATCCTTTAGGGTTTATACACAATATGCAGCGATATTACAATTTGCAGTGTCATTACAATATCTCAATGCATATAGCTTTGGTTCACTCCATCCATGAAAAGTTCAGTGCACCATTCAGTTATATGTGCCATTACGGGTAGTCTCTGTTTTCACATACCATCCTAGGGACACCTCTGCTAAGCAGCATACTTGTTAAGTAGCAGAGACCGCTCAAGGGTAAACCTCACACTACAGAAGTTGATTGTCTTGATGGAAATACCATAACAAGCAGAGAGTGGGCACTTTTTAGGAACCTGTTCTGAGGGAACACATTCTCCTTAGTCCTGCAGGCTACCCCTGTTTTACTCCCTCCCTTCCTTCCTTCCTAGATGGAATTTAAGCTATTATGGTACTAGCCACCGTCTTGTTAACAGCACCTGGAGACGCAGAGGTCTGGCAGTGGCCAGAGTTTCCATCTCTAGTAGAAACAGGTTCTGTGTGAGTACAGGCATAACTGCCTTCATTGCAGATATTAATCAGAAGTTGACATACATCTGCCAGGTGAAAACACTGTACTGGTGTCTTATTGTAGGTTATCTTATTTGTCTTTAAGGTTTGAATAGTACTGTTACATTATGACCCAGTTCATTCCTCCCAAGTTTCAGGGAGCCAGTGTATAGCATTAACTCATTTCATGTTTATGTCTATATTTCCAGCTTGGGGAAGCTTTATCTTTGGGGTGGGTTGCTGGGGGGGGGAGGAGGCATTGGGGCAGGGTAAGTTATCTGCAGTTGAAATAGAATTTGCAACAACCAAAGCCACTATGACTTCCTTTGCTATGTTACAAAGTTTTTTCCTGGAACACGAGGGGGTTCAATTGATCAATTAAGAGGAGAAGAGTCCTTCTGAAGTTGAAGCAAATACACTAGGATGTCACCCTACTGTAATTCAAGAGACACACCTTTCAGAAAAGGAGGCTTCATGTCTAGCATGCTCCTGGGTCAGTGATATGTACCACAGTTTCTACTCCACTAAGAGTAGGGGTGTAGCAATTTTTGTGTAAAAAAGGCCTTCAACTTGAAATACATAAAACCTCTAAGGACAGTGAAGGCAGATGGGTAATAGTAGAGGGCACTTTGGTTCCTGAGGGTAGATCTCGTTTGCTAAAGACCTACTTTGTATAATATTGTACCTACTCTCTGCTCTAGGTGGAGCTCTGTCTGATGCACTGTTTGGTGGTCCTTCTCTGTACAGAAATGTATTCACCCCATGCTTCTGGGTGGTGATTTGTTGGATGCACTGTACTTATCCTTATTTGATCCTGTGTATGCGTTTTCCTACTCAACTGTGTTAAATTCTTGCCCACTTCTGTAATTGTTATGTTCACTAGTTTCTACTTTATCCTGTGTAATGCTTAAATGTATCTCACTGTTCTTTTTTTTTTTTAGTTGTTTAACCAGGTATAGCACACTAAGCTGAAAGCTTTTTTACAGGAGCGACCTTGGAGCACAAGGAGGTTAAGTGACACGCTCAGGATCACACAGTATGCAAGTGGAAGCTGTGGGATTCAAACCCAGGTCAGGTCTGCTGGATGTCATCAAATTTGCAGCTCAGAGCCTTAGACCACTGCGCTATACTGCCTCCTATATGCCTCTTTGTATGGACTTGTCCTTCTTTGTACTATTCCGGGTCATACCTGAAAATAGGCAATTGTTTGTCTAGTGTGCTTACCTGGTCAACAAAAGCTAATAAATAATAAATAAATAAACTCAACCAGTATTTGTACACCTAATAACAGAGAAACCTCTTTCTTTGATTCTGTCGTAGCTGAGCTCCAGGGCTCCCCTACAGAAGTGATCATTGGAGACAACCTGAACATTGCACTTTACCCAGCCCTGGACAGAATGGGAGCATGCACCAGACAGGATTCCTTGGTAGCTACATGTCTGTAACATATCTGCCCAGGCAGGCCTATAGGACAGTTAGAGATCGAGCTACCCCACAGACTGACTTTACATACTAACCCCCAGTTCATAACTCTTACAGTTGACTGAGTGTAATATTTGTCTCTGACAATCTATTGCCCTCAGTGTGGGTGGGGGAGTATCTGTGTGGCAACATCTTAATTTCTGACCATGCCTCAGTATGTATGTCCCTTGCCTGGGGTGAGCCCTAGGCCCCAGGAATAAGTGGTGCTTAAGCACTGCCCTTCTCCAGGATCCTACCTTCCAACCTTGGCTCAAACAAGAAATCCTTGCCTATTTCTTCGAAAGTTAGACTCCTGAGACCTCCAGTCTGATACATTGGGATGTCATGAAGGCAATGCTGAATGGTCAGATAACCAGACAAGCCACCAAACTAAAGAAAGAAAAAGACAAAATCCTCAGACAGCAAGAGGAATATTTAAAAATCCTGGAACTGCTTCTACCCAGACAAAAAAATAGGACCTCAAAATACCAAAATAGCCCCCCTCAGGAGGGATATAGAGGCCTCATACCAACACTCCACAGAGTGTGTCATGTATTGCATCCAATAGAAACATTGGGAAGTGGCAAGCAACCAGGGAAACTCTTAGCCCAACACCTTCTGGTGAGAGGAACTGAAAAACACATCATTTCCATAATTACGGATTCTGGAGAAACAGTCACTTCTCCCTCCCTTATCAACCAAGAATTCCAAGTCTTCTATTAGACCCTGTACTCATCTGAGGTCTCCCCATCCCAGCACCAGTTGGATGACTTCTACAGGGATATTTCTTTCCATAGTCTCCAACCAGACACTATGACATTTTCAGAGCCCCATAACAGTGCAAAAAGTCAGTGAAGCCATCCACAGTATGTCCTGGGGTAGTCTCCTGGGATGGATGGTTTCTCTAGTTACTCTACTGAACTTTCACAGAAATACTGGCTCCCAAACTGGCACAGGTCTTTAACTGCACTTGGCTCACCAACACCCTCCCACCATCCTTCTGGCAAGTGCTAATTACTTTGATCTCTAATTAAGGGAAAGATAGTGTGCGGTACTTTCCTTTCCACCCTATTTCTCTCATAAACATTGTTGCAAAGATTTTTGCTAAATTGATAGCCAGACAAATTGAGGGATTAATGTGGGCTTAATCCATGCTAACCAGGTAGGCTTTGTGCCAGGGAGATTAGACACAGATAGTACTCACAGGATCCTGGGGTTTTTGTGGACAGTGTGGGAGAGCAGGACACCCACAGCCACCCTTTCACGTTGTGCTGTAATAACATTTAACAGGATGTGGTGGGTGTACCTGCTCAATGCCATGTCTAGATTTGGTTTTCCAGATAGATTTATCTCTCTAATACAGTTGCCATACCAGAAGCCTATAGCACCTGTCTTGACCAGCTCAGTTATCTCCCCACCTTTTCATTTCAAGTGGGGAATCAGACAAGGTTGTCCCCATTCCCCATTCCTCTTCCTTTTGGCAATGGAACCCCTTGCACACAAATTCAAGCCTCCCCAGACTTTTCTGGTATTGTGATGGATGACCAATCATCATCATCATCATCATCATCATCATCATCATCATCATCATCAACATCAAATCTTTATTTATTCAGGCGAACATCATTGAGCAAGGCTCATGTACAAGATGGACCTGATAAGGTCAAGGTTCAATAGTTGATACACAACAGATACATCATACACTTATATAAGACAGTTATACATACAGGGGAAAATAACGTTTATAAACACAGTGATGTACAGTAAATTCACATGATAAAAAACGGTTTCAGGAAAGTTAAGCTAATATTTACAGTATGCACAGTATATACATATCCCAGTGGGGGGGCATGGCAGACATTCAACATAATGTAATACTAGGATGGTGAAGGAATTACTGGGTGCCATAAGATGGGGTGTCTGTCTGGAAGGAATATGCCATATATGGTTTGGAAGGGAGATCTGTGAGATGACAATGCTAGCTCTAGTGGTAGCAATTGCATTTCTCTTTGAAGAAGACTGTACAATGCTGTTTAAAGGATGCAAATGGAATGATATTGGACAGTTTTAGGGATTTTTGTAGGGTGTTCCATGCTATAGCTAGAGAATAGCTGATTGCTGCCCTCCCTAGCCTGGTGTTGAATTTGGGCAATTTGAGCAGGATGATGTTGTTGCTTCTTAGGGCATAGGAGCTAGGAGAGGTCTGGGTGAAGCAGTCCAGGATATAGTTTGGAAGTTTTTTTGACAACACTCTGTAAATCCATAGTGCTGCATTTCTGTTCCTTCTGAGGTGAAGGGAAACCCACCCAACTGCAGCATAAAGAGAGCAATGATGAGTATTAGATGGCAGATCTTTAATGAACCTTATTGCTCTATGATATAAGGTATCCAACTTGTGATGGTAGGAGATGGGGCAGTGACTATAAAGGAAGTCTGCATAGTCAACAACTGATAGAAAAATGGCCTGGACTAACCTCATCTTTGAGTCTTTGTTTAGGAAGGGTTTTAATCTAAAGAGAAGGCCAAGCCTTTGGCGCAGCTTTTTTAACAGTTCTTCTAAATGATGAGTGAAGTCAAGTCTGTTGTCAATCCACACACCTAGGTATTTGAAGTTTTCTACATACTCCAGATTATTTCCAAGTATAGTGCATAGCTGGGGGAGAATGATTGGAGAGGATGTGCTGGTGGAGCTTTGATTTGTAAACATCATTGCTTTAGTTTTCTTTGCATTTAACAGAAGCTTTTTCTCGAGTAGCTGATACTGTAGCAAGGAGAATTCTGTTTGTAGGATTTCACGAGCAGCTGCAGGCGAAGGATTGCTGACATACAGAACAGTGTCATCAGCAAAGAGGTGTACAGAGGAATTGGTAAGAGTTGAATCAATGTTATTTATATAAATGGCAAAAAGGATAGGACCCAGAATAGAACCTTGGGGGACTCCTCTTGACAGTGGTTTTAATGGGGATAGGTCACCTTCAGCTTTTACCTGCTGTGACCTACCGGTGAGATAGCATCTGAACCACTTAAGGGAGGATGGATCTAGGCCAATGGAGTACAGGGATGAAAGTAGTAGCTCGTGGTCCACAGTATCGAATGCTTTGCTTAGGTCCAGGAATACTGCACAGACATTATTCTCTTTATCTAATTCGGATTGCTAGTCATTTGTGACCTTGGCTAGTGCAGTGATAGTGCTATGCTTGGACCTGAATCCAGATTGGGCTGGGTTTAGGAGGTTAGCATTGTCAAGATACTCCCTTAACTGATTACTCACTAATTTCTCCAGCTTCTTGGATAGCACTGGTAGAACGGAAATGGGCCTGTAATTATTAAGATCCATAGGGTCCCCTGATTTTAGAAGGGAACCACTTGGAGCTGTCTTCCACAGTGTGGGAATAGAGTCAGAGTTTGGGATAGGTTAAAGAGGGTATGTGGGGGACTACAAGTACATGGCATGCAATCTTTAGAAAGTAGGGTCCAGAGAGTCTGCCCCTGTGCTTTTTGGTATCCAGTTGCCATAATAGATCCTCTACTTGTTTCAACTGTATAGATTTGAAGCTGAAGGAAGAGTTAACTCTCTGATCACCAGTGTAATGGGAGCTTAATTGTTTCCTCAGCAGGTTAGCTGGAGAGGTGTCAGGAAGGCCAGCCGTTGTGAAGTGGTTATTGAAGCGTCCAGAATTTCCATTTTGCCAGTGATAGGGCCACTAACTGTTGTGTGAAAGTGAGTTGGAAGGGGTGTTAGCATCCTGCCCCACCATACCCTTGATGGTGCCCCAAAACCTAGCAGGATTATGGTAGGAAGAGTCAGTTCAGCCAGAAGTAGAGCCTTTGCATCCCTAACTTTCTTGGTGCATCTATTCCTGGCTTTCCTAAAGATCATCCAGTCATTTGCATTCTTGGTTTTTCTTGCCATTTTCCAGAGTTTGTCTCTCTCCAGTAGTGCAGCTTTGAGGTCAGCTGTAAACCAACGACAGGATTTGTTTTTTATTCGGATACTAGAGATTGGGGCATGGGTGTTAAGGACATTTATTATAATGTTATTTAGCACCTGCTGAGTTTTTTCAACAGAATGGGCAAGATAAAACTCTTGCCAGTGTGGAGAGTAAGCTGGATCATGCAAATATCCTTCAATATTGATGTTTTTCTTGGATCTCTTCATGAGGAATTTTGCAGGGCTTGTTGTTATGCTGGTGGATCTTACCCCTGTGATGGGGCAGTGATCACTTATATCGCAGAGAAGCACTCCAGCATGTGTGAATAGACGTGGTTTATTCACTAGCATGATATCAAGTAGTGTGCTGTTATTACTATTCCTTGCATTAATTCTTGTTGGTTCATTAATTAGCTGTGTGAACCCATATGTATCACAGAATGATACCAGAGGGGCAGCTTCCTGGGTAAGCCAGTTGAAATTCAGGTCACCTAGAATAATGATTTCTTCAGTGCTGGGTTTGAGCAGGTTCCCCAGATGGGATAAGAGCTTGTGTTCAGCAGAGGGGGGTCTGTAGCAACCAACTAGCTGAAAAGCTGCTGTATTGGAGAGACTTTTAGGGATAGGCATTCAAACTCCTTGGGCATAGATGTTGCAGCAATACAGGATACAGCTATACCGGATTTTGCATATATGGCTACTCCACCTCCCCTTGTTTAGCGATCAGCTCTGAATAGCTGGTAGTTAGGTAGATTAACATCCCTGTCTGCTGTGGTGGGTTTGAGCCATGTCTCAGATACCACAAGAAAGTCTGGCAAGGTATGGGCAACCCAGGCTTGTATCAGTGTGAGTTTTTTCAGCAGACTGCATACATTAATATGCAGGAAACTGAGGCCTTTAATTGAGGTTAGGTCTGATGGAGAGATGATACATTCAGGGGGTCCAGGGTTGATTTCCTCTTTACCAATACAGAATAATAGAAAGAGCAGGAGTTTCGTGAGGACTGCCAGTGATAGGGAGAGGGGGCTGTCTTTGGTCCTCCTTCTTTTATTCTGTTGCCACTCTTTTGGGGTGCTCCCTGTGGGTTTAAGAGATTGTGTCGAGACACCAAGTAGCAGTTTGGTGGTTAGGCTTAGGGGGGATCTGTATATCCAGCAGTGGAGCCCTGGTTGAAATACATGTGTGGTGGTATGTGTCTCTTTGTGGTGATCACACCACTGTAGTCGATGCAGCAATGGTAGAACATATGTGAGGGTTTGAGAGTCAGCCAAAGGGGATGGTTCAGAGAGACTGGGCGGATGGATCACCCTAGTTTGTGTGACAGGGACATCTTCTTTGTGGAACCCCATAGCTGACAGTGAAAGGAGTATCAGAAGTAAACTCCCTATTATGAGAGAGATAGTGGTAGTTGGCTATCGGGGAGTAGTGAAGTTGCTGATTGGTTGGATCAGCAAGCCTAAATTCGCCTGCCACACAGCGAATCAAACAAATGAGCCCACTTATAGCTACCAAAACAGGTTTCAAAATTCCAACAGCCCCAAACAATACCCTGCTAGCCCCTTAGTAGTAAGAAAGAAAATAAATAACTTTCTACCAAGTAGAATCCACAAGAAACAATGTAAAACAACAATAAGCTATTGTACTGTAGATCTGATTCTGTCCCCCTTCTAGTTCCTTCTGAGAAGCCAAAGCACTGAGTTCCAAACTCTGTGATTTCCCTTGTGCTGCTTTCAAAATCAAACAGTTCCAAACTCTGTGACTTCCCTTGTGCTGCTTTCAAAATCAGACAGTTCCAAACTCTTGACTCAAAATCATAAACTGTCCCTATTTGCTAATGACATCACACTTTTTCTAGTGGATCTCCCTATATCCTTAGAAGCCTTCCCCAAGATAATTCAGGAATATTCTCTTTCTGATTTTAAATTAAATCACAGACCATACCACTCAATCCAGTCTGTACATAAGCATTGTTCCAAAACTACCTCTTCCAATGGTCTCTTTGGGGTGGGAGACTTGTTTAGGTATGCAGTGCCAGCCTAGCACTGCTGCCACAGTAACAGCTAATATTCATTCCATGCTGGACAAGCTAGACAAGGATATCTCCAGATGGGGAGATGTTATGCTCACTATATGGGGCAAAGTGAACACCCTGAAACTCATAATGCTGCCCAAACTGCAATACATCCTCTCCAACCTCCCACTTAGGATACCTGTCTCTTCACTTGGAACAGTAAAGCCCCAAAAATCAGGCTTTAGTTCTCACAGGCCCATTGGAGTTAGGCAGGCATTGGCAAGCCCAATCTGAAACTTATGCACGACTGAATGTTCACTTGCCAGGCAGTTGCTTGCTACAACAAAGGCCTCTCTCCATACCTTTCCAGATGGAGTTCCTTGGAACAACTGCAGGCACAAGTCCTAACTCCTAACATGTAAAATGAAAGAATCCAGTGCACTTACCAAGAGGTCATAGCAGACACTTTATTGTATTAGAACACAAACATCCAAGAAAAACTACCCCAACACCAACTGCCTTACTATTCCTTGATTGGGGTGTCCCTCCTGAGACTTTACCCTTCGCCAAACACACTAAGAGAGTTGGCTGAAACATGCTACAGTAGGACCCCAAGACTGCGTACAGTAGACCACTCTGTAACAACCACCAACTCCTCACTGACAGTTAACCACATACTGGGCCTCCTGGGTAGCTAGAGGTATCACTACCCTAAGAGACGTTACCATTTCTCAGGGATATTATATTCCTTTGAGGATCTCACAGCCAAATATGGCATCCCCACATCACACTTTTGGAAACTCCACCAATGATGTGACCTTCTCCTAATCAAGGTAGCACACTCCTTCATATTACTCCAACTGGTAATCCTTGAAGCTTGGATTGGGTAACTCTCCTCCCTCCAACACCTTTCCTCTAAATTTATATCCCTAGCAGAAAAACAGCATCCCCCACAGATGATCACACTCCCTAAAACCAAATGGGAGCAAGGACTAGGCCTAGACATTCCCCCCAAGGAGAGGGATGAGGACTACAGCATAAAAGGCATCCAGGGAACTGCAGGTAAAAACCTTGCAATATAAACTTCTCCATAGGGCACATCACACTCTTCTATGGCTAAATAAAACAGGTTTAATTGACAACAGTGACTGTTGGTGCAGTTCCTCCCCTCAGGCATCCCTTACCCACATTTTCTGGGCATGCCCAGTCCTGGATTCATACTGGACAGGGATATGGAATGGGTGTAAACAGATTGTGCTGGTCTGTTTCCCCGAGATTCCACATTAGCCCTTCTGGGAGTACATACAATTCAGAACTGATTGACATGCCCTCAATGTCTGTGGCTCAATGGGGCACTTGCAGGGGCCAAAATAATTCTCATCAAGCCACTGGAAAGACCCCAACTCCCGATCAGCAAAAGAATGGAGCAACCTCTTGTCTCTTACTGTAAGATACAAGAGAACAGCACATGTAGCAGCTGGTGCTCTCTCAATCCATTATCAAATCTGGTCACCTTACCACGAATAGAACCTCCACTGAGAAGTGCGCCTCCCTCCAGCAAAGTAATTGGGAGTTATTCCTCAACCACCTGACATAAGGTATATGACTTTCTCTGCCAAAACAATGACCAACATACTGGTCAGAGGATGTAGCTTGCTTTCCTAAGACTTTGCTCTCTCAGATGTATGCATGCACTAGGGATTTGTTTCCCCCCCAGAGTCCCCCACTTGTGTCCCATTTCCCTATGACTTCTAGTCTGATCCCTTCCCCCCCATTTACTGCTAGTAGGCTCCCTAGAATGTGCTTAGAGGAAGCAATAACATCTGGAAATATGGGTTTTAAATACCCTAGTATATATACGTTGGAAGAGTTACTTAGACCTTATGAATTATTACAACTATTAACATACAGTCAAAACATTGCAGTAAATGAGCTTAAGAGGGATATTAAGATAAGAATACAAGATATTTATATTCAAAGAGAGAGATGTCTTGCAAATAATTTTAAGTTTAGTCATTGGCTAGCACAGAATGTTAACAATATTCAGTGGGGAGCTCAATTTTACCTGTACTGTACAATCTTAAAAAACCTTATTTGAGGAAAGTATTTACTAGAGCTCGTTTTGGGTTCTTAGACAGTCAAGTTTTAAGAAAATTGTATAATAAGGTGGAAAATGATCAGTGAGCCTGTAAAATGGATAAATATATTTCTTTACATTTACTACTACTTTGCCCACTATATAATAATGAAAGAAGGAACCTATTGGGAGATATACTCGCCTTGTTGGACATGGAACTTAAATATTAATGCAATTATTTACTTAAATCCAAAAATTGTAAATTAATTGGAAGACTAGCTAAATTCTGTAGAATTATAGAAAGAAAAAAATTGCACATAAGTAAAGATGACTCATGAATAAAGGATACATGTTTGGGGGGAAAACAGATTTTTAACTGCAGATTGATAGAATTTGTGAAGAATGTTAGTTTCATATTTGAATATTGTAATATTTTAATTGTGTTTTTACGAATGACATGGTGAATGTGAATTTTTTGTGTTTAACCTGATTTTGTAAAGACAACATGGTGATTGTCAACAATAAACTTAAATTGAAATTACTGCTGTAGTCACTGCTGTGTACCTCTCCTCACATCCTACCCTTTGGTCCCACTAATATCCTGAAGATATTCTTGATCTCTAGTCTGGACCCTTCCTAACATCAGAATTTCTGCACTAGACCTGCCTTTTTACACAATAGGGATCAATACAACCTTTACCTTGTCACACAGTAAGATACCCGGTAGGGCCAAGAGTGGAACAAAAGGGTGGGTGTATCAGGAGAATTGCACTCAATAGGTTAGCCATTAAATTTACTTTGAGTGGAAACCACTCCTGACTCTTTAAATTTTTTTTTTTTTTTAAATTAGCTTGGTTTCTTTGGATGCCTTGTTGGGTCCACCTGCCATACAGAACAAAACATTACCATAGCCACTTCAACCAGTCTAGCCTCATAGGAAATATCTTTCCTCTAGGTATCCAACTAGTAAAGGACTCTTCCAGTGCAGGTAATATGTTGTTGTTGGGTATTTTATCAAATGTCTGATAATTAACTGCTCTGCTGGCACCCCTGTTACTCATGTTGCACATACAGTATACTACTATTATAAATGTATTTTTGATCTTTTGTTCAAGGTCAACACTAACCTGTTTTGTATTGTATCTACTGATGTACAATGTTGTACAGCCTTTGAAAACCATAACATTTATAAAAAAAAAGTTCATGACAAAACATCCATCAATCAATCAATCAAAATCTTTATTTACCCAGACGATCACCATTGAGCAAGCTCATTTACAAGGTGGACCTGCAGTTTGCAAGGACGCCGGTACAGAATAGAGTACAAGTAAAATATACATAAAACAACAGTAGCAAGACGTATACAACAAAATATATACAATGTAGAAATAAAGGTAAATAATATATACAGAGATGCTTTTATAATCCTATCCATCAATAACATGTTCGTAGCCTGTAAAGGAATCCCTGGGATATGGAAACATGCACGCGTAGGAGGCAGGGACACTGGCAGAAAGATTCTGGGTTACTAAGCAGGTGGTATCAGGGCATAAGAGTGGACGATGGGGGGGTGTTGCAGTGAGTACGTAGTACCGGTGGGACTGGAATGGACTGAGGTGAACCGGTAGTACCAGTGGGACTAGAATGGACTGAGGAAGGGGGGAGTCATCTTGGTAAGGGAGCACTAAGTTTGAACGGGAAGGACTTAGATTGAGCGGAAATGTCAGCTGGATAACTAGGAATGGTGGAAACAGTTACAGAGCTCCACAAATGTTTTGGCATACAGGGTCTTGAACACAGCAAGACTAACAGGTAAGCTAAGCCTCAGCAATTTCTGTATCCTATTCCAAAGCGTGGGCAGGACAAAGCTTATGGCTGCTCTTCCAAAGTGGGTACCGACCCTAGGTACTTTCAGGAAAACCAGCAAGTGACTTCTCAAGGTATAATTCCCAATCAGGCTTAGTGGGAGACAGTCAGCAATGTATTGCGGGAGTTTGTTGGTGATGGCTCGGAGCGTTCAGAGGGCTGCATTTCTATACCGCCTGTGTTGAAGGGAGGGTCAACCCACAGCTGCATATAATGAACAGTGGTGGGTGGAAAAGGGGAGGCCTGTTATAAATCTCAGAGTCCTGTGATACAGTACGTCCAATTCAGCAAGGTGTGAGGCTGTGCACTGGCCATATATGAAGTCAGCATAGTCAATTAGTGAGAGAAACGTGGATTGGACAAGCTGTCTTTTGGCATCTGCGGTCAGGGGGTGATTTATTCTGAAGAAGAGTCCAAGCATCTGCCTCAGCTTTTTTAAGCAGTTCTTCTATATGTTCCACAAAGGAGAGTTTATTGTCTATCCATACACCCAAATACTTGAATTTCGATACGTATACCTAGTATGGTAGAGACAGAAGGTAATGGACCAGCAGTGGCATAATATGCCCCCTGGCCAGTTGGTGAGAATAGCATTGCCTTGGTTTTCTTGACATTAAGTAGTAGTAGACTTTTACTGAGGAGCTGGTGCTGCAAGATGTTAAAGTCGGTTTGCAGGTCACCACAGGCAACTTCAGGAGATTCACGGCTTATGTACAGCACCGTGTCGTCAGCAAACAGGTGAATGCTTGCTTCCTTAATACCTACATCCAGGTTGTTGATATAGACAGCAACCAGTAATGGTTCCAGTATGGACCCCTGAGGGACACCTCTTTTTATCAGTTTAAGTGAAGAAACTCCCCTTCAGCCTTGATTTGCTGCTGCCTCCCAGTGAGGTAGTCATGGAACCAACATAAGGAGGTTCAGTCTAGGCCTATTGTTTGTAAAGTGGAGAGGAGCAAACAGTGGTCGACGGTGTTGAAGGCCTTACTGAGATCCAGGAAAACTGCACAGATTAATTTTTTGTTGTCTAAGTCCTGTTGCCAGTCGTTAGTTACTTTTGCCAGGGCCGTAATGGTACTGTGCTTTGCTCTGAAGCCTGACTGCATAGGGTTTAGTAAGTTCGAGTTGTCTATGAAAGATCTCAGCTGGGTATCCACAAGTTTTTCTAGGAGTTGGAAGAGTATGGGAGGAGGGAGATCAGCCTATAGTTTTTAGGTCACAGGGCTCCCCTGATTTAAACAGGGGGATGACATGAGCAACTTTCCATAACTGAGGAAGGGAACCTTGCGATAGGGACAAGTTGAATAAGTGAGAGATAGGTGCAGCAAGGACGTAATAAGCAATTTTCAAGTAATATGGGTCGAAGAAGTCAGCCCCAGCACTTTTTTTAGTGACCAATTTTAGGAGAAGATCTTCAACTTCCTTTAAGGAGGGAGGTAAGAATGAGAAGGTTACAATATTGTTACTCAGTTCCGGGAGCTTAGTGTTGATCTGTGGGTGTAGTCTGCTTACCAGTGCGTTATCGAATGCTAGGCCTGCAGTGGCAGAATGATTGTTGAAGGCCTGCAGGATCTCGTTTCTGTCATTAATTATAACATTGTCAGTGGTAATTTTGGAGGGAAGCAAATTTCCTGGAGAATGACCAGTCAGTTCTTTTAGTGTGGACCAGAACTTGGTAGGGCATTTTGACACAGAATCTAGCTCATATCAGTAAAAATTAGCCTTGGCCTCTTTGACCATCTTAGTGCAGGTGTTTCTAGCTGTCCTGAAGAGACACCAGTCTTCGTCTGTGTGTGATTTGTGAGCCTTTTTCCAGAGTTGATCTCTTTTTAGTAAGGCAGCCTTGAGGTCTGCTGAGAACCAATGACATGTTCTAGCTTTTATACGTGCTTTTATCAGAGGAGCATGGTTATTTAGGGCACTGGTTATAATTTCATGGCAGATGTTGTAGGCATTACTCACCGATTTAGCAAGGTAAAAACTCTGCCAGTACAAAGAGTTTTTTAATTCATTGAAGTATGTGAGAGGATCGGAGTTACGTCTGGACCTTTTAGTAGAAAATTTAGATGTTGGTGAGGGTTTAGCGTCAGTTCTTACACCAGCAATAAAGCAGTGGTCACTAACATCAGCTGAAAAAATTCCAGCATGGGAAAAGGAATATGGTTTGCTTACGAGAAGGACATCCAATAGGGTGCTGTTCATTGGGTTTTTCTTGTTAATGTGAGCTGGCTCAGTAATAAGTTGTGTGAACCCGTGGGAGTCACAGAATTGCTTCAGGGGTAATGAGACCTTAGTCAACCAATCATAATTAAGGTCTCCTAGAATAATGGTTTCAATGGGGACAGAGCCCATAATAGATGACAGATGGGACAGGAGCTGAGGCCCTGCGGCTGGTGGTCTGTAACAGCCTATGACATGGAAAGCCATTGATGGGGAAAGTTCAACTTTAAGGGACAAACATTTGAATCCACCTGCAATAGAGGTAGAGTCTAGGATGGACACTGAAAATTTATTTTTGATGTAGATGACTACTCCGCCTCCCCTGGTCTGCCTATTGGCTCTAAATAGGAGGTAATTAGGGATGTTAACCTCTCTATCTGGGGTGGATGCCCAAAGCCAGGATTCAGACAGCACAAGTACGTCTGGTGCAGTATGAGTAATCCATTCTAGGACTGATGAAAAATTTATTTAAAAGACTGCAAACATTTGCGTACATAAAGGTGACTCCTTTCAGTCTTGTAAGGTCGGATGGAGATTAGAGAGCTTTTGTGGGACCAGGGTTGAGTTCAACATTACCGGAACACAAAAGTAGTAGGAACACAATTTTCCTTAGGGCAGCGAGGAGTAGTTTGAAAGCACAAATCTTTCTGCATCTAGTATAAGTTTGAGTGCAGGGATCCAGAGTCCAAAGTTTCCCCTTGTGCTGACTAGGGACACGTAGCCTATGGTCCATCCAGTATAGCACCAAGACATGTAGGTTTTGGGTGGGTGGGGTGAGGGTCACATATTGGTAACAAGGTAGCGGTCCCACCTCGAGGAGATTCCACAAAGTGAGAAGAGTGTGGAGTCGTATGGTGGCAGCATAAGTTATACATAGTATTAATATAAAGGCAATCTAGCAGTGGTAGACATGACTCTATGTTGGGGTCAATTCTGCTCGAATGGTCTGTCACATGGAGTACCATACATAAGCAGGTAAGTAACTGAAACCACACGAGGACTGCCATGATTGCCCAATGTGTTAACAGGGTGTGAGTTGCACCAAGACTCACTAGCTAGGTTCTATAAGTCTCAAGGATCGCTGCTCTGCATTAGACTAGCTGAAAGAGACAGGGATCGATGGTACACAAAGATACATGAAAACGGCCTGACGGTACAGATGTCTTAAGGATTTATCTTCAACAGGCAGGGGTATCCTACCGATTACGCTTCACGAAGAATATCGGTGAATTGCTTAGAGGAGACAAGTGAGCTCAAGAGAGGATCACCCCTTTAAGAAGTTACAGAAAGGAGATCCCCTTTAAGCAGTTGCTGTAATTGACTAGTGTGCTGCCTGAGGGGGCGTGGATCACTGGGGAAGTGTACTTAATAAAGGAGGGAGGAGGGGTGTGGGGTGGCGAAAAAAATTGTCCATAGAGCAGTACAGCAAGGCAGTGGCCGAGCTGTGTTTTGAAAAAGGCACCTTGTGTGCTTCCTTTCTCAGTGGGGATCTGCAGCATCCAATTGGGAAGCAGCCACAGTCCCCAGGAGCCAGTCCAATTACAGGGATTGAAGCCTGACAGCTCTGAGCTAGGAGTTGACCAAACGTACCTGTTTTCCTTGGTCAGGGGGTGGCAGGCTGGATGCAGAGGTCCTGCCGCCAACAGGTAGCAGCACCAGGGCCACTCAGCTGAAGTGGAGAGCCTTGTTTGGGCTTGTGTCTAAAATAGAGCAGAAAAAAAAGGCAAGCCATTAGTTAAAAAGCCAGAGACAAAGGTCAAGTAAATTGGTGGGAGGGCTCTGGGCAATTTAGTGCTCAGGGCAGGAGTAGGTGCAAATAGTGGGAGAGAAAGGTTCCTGCAGAGAGGTCTGGTCAAAGGTGCCAGGTGGGAATTTAACAAAACAAAAGGCTGATTCAGGAGGTTGGGGGGGCCCCTTCAATAGGACCAGGGAGCATACCTCTCAACCTTTTGTCCCCCAAATGTGGAACATTGCCTGTCAAAATGTGGAACAAATGGGCAAAATGTGGAACACTTAATCAAATCTTTACCTAAGAAGCTCAAAACACTGTTAACATGTTGCATTTATGTTCAGAAAGTCTGTTATGAATTTAATAATATATTTTTTGCATCATTTACTATGGATTTTTGCTTTAAAATGTTGACTTTGAATGTGGAACAAGTCCTCACAATGTGGAACAGGGAGCTTTTGAGAAGTAAAATGAGGAACATTCCTCGTAATGTGGTACAGTTGAGAGGTATGCCAGGGAGAGCTAGGAAGGAGGCGTGTGGTGGAGAGGACTCAGGGTAGTCTGGAATGGGTAGAGAAGATGGCCCAAAATGCCAGGCAATATTTACAGAATGTGCTGGTTCGGGGGGGTGTCAGAAGAGGGAATCAGGGGTCCAGTAGGTGGCAGAGAAACAATGTGGGGAATAAGGATGAATGAGAGGAACTGTGATGGGAAAAGTATGGCAGAGCAAACAGCAGGCAGTGGTCAGTTCTAGCTATTCTACAATACTGGGCAATTAGCAGAAAAAATTCAGCAGTGCAAGTAGTAAGCTATATAAACATCAGGCATTCAGTTACAACTCTGCTAGGCAATTCCTACATATATAGTGCAATAGTTTAAAGGTAAAATGTTTAAGCAATAGAAATATTCAGTAGTGCAAGACATAAGCTATATAGAAGTCAGGCCTAGCTAATACAACAGGCTAAACAGCCGAAAATTTCAGGAGGAGAGAAAAATAAAAATATATATATATATTTTTTTTTCCACATGAGCAGTAAATTCAGCAGACAAAATTGTCCAGAGAGCAGTACAGCAAGGCAGTGGCTGAGCTGTGTTTTGAAAAAGGCACCTTGTGTGCTTCCTTTCTCAGTGGGGATCTGCAGCATCCAACTGGGAAGCAGCCACAGTCCCCAGGAGCCAGTCCAATTACAGGGATTGAAGCCTGACAGCTCTGAGCTAGGAGCTGACCAAACGTACCTGCTTTCCTTGGTCAGGGGGTGGCAGGCTGGATGCAGAGGTCCTGCCGCCAGCAGGTAGCAGTGCCAGGGCCACTCAGCTGAAGTGGAGAGCCTTGTTTGAGCTTGTGTCTGCTTTCCTTGGTCAGGGGGTGGCGGGCTGGATGCAGAGGTCCAGCCGCCAGCAGGTAGCAGTGCTAGGGCCACTCAGCTGAAGTGGAGAGCCTTGTTTGGGCTTGTGTCTGCTTTCCTTGGTCAGGGGTGGTGGGCTGGATGTAGAGGTCCTGCCGCCAGCAGGTAGCAGTGCCAGGGCCACTCAGCTGAAGTGAAGAGCCTTGTTTGGGCTTGTGTCTGCTTTCCTTGGCCAGGGGGTGGCGGGCTGGATGCAGAGGTCCTGCCGCCAGCAGGCAGCAGCACCAGGGCCACTCAGCTGAAGTGAAGAGCCTTGTTTGTGCGTATGTAGTGTACTATAATATAAACATAGATGTTGACAGCAGAAAAGGGCCAATGGCCCATCAACCAATCAAGTCTGTCTGTCACCTGCTTGCACTAGCGTATGTACTAAGTGAGGACAGAAGAAGGGTTAGAGATCATGGGAATGGTGCAGTGTAATAGCTGTGCTGCTTCAGTCTTTTGGAACACCTTCTGAAAACTGAGGTGCTGCCCTATATGTACTCACCTCTTTGCGTTGCAGACACAGGTTGCTGGACTCCAGCCCAAACTGGCAAGGGTGCAGCAGACTTTCTATCCCACCTAGGGGCCAGCAAGTCTACCAGCACTCTGGCAGAGGATGCCTAGACAGAAACAGAGTGGATGGATCTTGGTGGGTTCTGGGGGGGTAGAATGTGAATGCTCCTCCACCAATATTGTATCACTGTGAAACATCTTTGTCATGCTGGCAGAATGGAGCACCCAAGAGGAGGTGACTTCACTGCGGGTGTGCAGGAGGGTGATGACTCAGATGTGGAGGCCTCAAGGAGGAAGGAAAAGGCCACCCAGCCCAAGAGGAAGCAGCTGCTGGTGGGGACTCTGTAGTAAAGGGGATAGAATTGGGAGCTGGGCAGGGGAAGGATAGGGAAGTGAAGCCCTTGGGCAGTGCTTCAGCTTGGAGGGATGGAAAGCATTTATTTGATTTATTTCAATTTAATAACTGGGTAAGTGTACTGGCAACAGGTACCTTTTACAGGCACGGCCCGGGTGCAATACCACAGACACAGTAGATAACAAAAAATTTACAAAGAATGAGTACAGCAAGTGCAAATAACAGTAAATGGTACATGCAGACATCCACAATGTAAGTGCAGCATAAAAATTGTTGGTTACAATAATTTGATACAGACAGTACAATAATCTACAGGCGGGAAGAGAGGCAAGGAGGAGATTAGCCATAGCAATCACAGACACTGAGTATAAAGTAATGGTCTTTCAATTTCTATCTGAAGGCAGAGACTGTTGAGGCTTTTTGATGGGGGGGGGGAGATAAAGAGTTCCAGAGCAAGCCGGCATGGTTGCTAAATGTGAGTTGTCCCATATTTGTGCAAAATAGTGGAATTGTGATGTTATTTTTGGGGTTGAGCAGGAGGAGAGCAGAGCTGCAAACCTGATCTGTTCAGCTAAGTAAGTCAGGGCGCCTGTGTGCAGAATTTTTTTGATGAAGCTAGCGAATGATAGGGTGGCTTTGGGCTCTGCTAGCAGACAATTTAAGATGTGTAGTGAGAGGCAAATTTTGCAGTTTTGTACTAGAGATTATACTTTTTCTACAGCACTGCTTTGTTAGCAGCATCGCCGATCAAGGAGCCAGAGTCAAGTGTGGGGAGCAGATTGGCTTGGGCTATTCTGATCCTGGTTTCAGGCATAAAGTAACTATGGATTCAGTACAGAGACCCTAAGTTTTGATGAAGCAGGTTAGAGGTGTTATGAATGTGGGTATCAAAGGATAGTATAGAGTCAAGGTAGACACCCAGGTATTTGAAGGAGTTAACTTTTTCCAGACCAGTACCATTTTGTGCCACAATACAAAAAGATGGGACTAGTTTTTTCAGACTATGGCTGGTTCCAAACAACATAGCTTGGGTTTTTGGGAGGTTCAGAACCATTATGTCTTGCACTAACCACTCCTGCAATTTTTGGAAACTATTCCTTAGTTTGTGGTTAATTGTGTTAATATTGTTGTGTTCATTCACATATCTGGTCCTGTGTAGTACAGTATGGTCTGCAAGCCCATTGGTCCACACTGTGGACCAATAGATGTACAGATCATACTGTACACTATCATTTGGAGGGCGACCGGGCAGTATGTGGGCAGGGTCCCGCCGCCTGCTGATGATGGGTGGGTGCTGGGTGGCAGTGGGACCTCTGTGGGTGGGTGGGAGGGGTACCACTGGATCACCAGGTAATTCTTTATTTCCACAACAGCCCAGGATTGGGCATGAAGGGGGTACCGCTAGACCACCAGGTATATCCTTAATATTTACAACAGCCGTGATCGGGCATCTGGGGGACTGCTAGACCAACAGGTATTACTGTAATATATACAGATGCCCGCAATCGGGTGTACGGGTGGGGGGCCACCAGACTACCAGGGGACAGGGTGCTTGTGGATGGTGTTCCTGCTGGGTGGGTGGCCACCCAAGGCTGGTGGCTGTTGTGTTGTGCCTTGCAATACAGCCACCCTCCTGTGGTTGTGCCAGCGTTTGAGCCTGTTTCTTTTGGCGCAACTTTGGGCACTAGTGTGTGGCGCATGTAGGTGTTGCACTAGCATATGTGCCACACATCCCAGGCTGAATATCGGGATGTGCTGCATATACATGGGCATGCCCCCTGCATCTGCGCCGCCATACAGTACCAATGCACCCTGGCGCATCAGGGGTTGCGCCGTGCAACCTACCCCTTTGAATATCATGCCGGGGCGCATTGGGGGGGTTTGCACCTGGCGCAACCCTGTTGCACCAGGTGCAACCCCTTTGAATATCCTAGCCTTTATCTTTTAATAGTTGTGTATTTGGTATAGTAGAAGTTGCATGGCATAACCTAAAGCATTAAAGGAGAACTCCTGAAATCACTGCAAACGCTCCCACCAAAGTCTAAGCCCCCGATTACATTTTTCATGACTTCATTTGTGAAATATTACAGTTGAGTGTGGCTCTGTAATGTATGTTAATACCGCTGCAGAGATGACTCATGTATCTTAAGAGTAGCCTCTCATGAATTCCTAGGGTGTGAGAACCGCTCACCAATGTGAGCGGTTCTTAAAGAAAACTACACCCTCATATCATTTAAATTTTATTTATTTTCATGCCAACAGACAACTACTTTCCTGCAGCTGTTAGGGCTATATGTGGTGGCTATAGTTTGCTTTCACTGCTCATGGTAGTACATGTGACTGCCCTGGGGGTCTCCATTTCATGGTTGTTGAAATCTCATTGTCCTTGAAAACTGCATTAACATATGGGAACATGATGTCAGATCAACCATTTATATCATGTATCTCTATGCTGAATGAACAAACACCCTGCAAAAACTCCTTGGAAACTCATAAACTGAATGGAGTTTAAAGGAGAAAAACTGCATTACAACTCAGATAGTTTCACTGAAGGTAAATGTGGTATTTTACACCATCTTGTAGCCTGTTCCTTTGAAGACTTATTAAGCAGAGAGGTATACCGGGGAGTTTAAAGGCTGATTACGCATCATGTTCTCATATGCTAATGCAGCTGTCAGGGACAGTGAGATTTCAACAACCACGAAATGGAGCCACCCGGGACAGTTACAGGGCATAGCATGAACTGTTAAAACAGACTACAGCAGTTGCATACATCCTTAACAGCTACATGAAAAGAGTTGTCTACTGACATGGAAACAAATAACTTCTAGAAGATATGAGGGTGTAGTTTTCCTTTAAATGCGAAGGATGTAAGTGAGACCACCCTTACAACTGTAAGAGTGATCTCTGCCACAGCATTACTATATTATTGATCAAGACTGATCAATAACATATTACATTTTTTTAGAAAGTCCCTGAACCTGCCTGTTTCCAGGGCAGTTGCACGTGAGACATTCTTCACAATATGAGAGTGTCTTGTGCAGAACAAAAGGAGCACTCTGATTGGTATGGTGTAAACAAATTCCCTGCTCTATGATACCATTGCATAGCATACAGAGTGGTTCCACTGCTCACTTGTATGCAAATGTGCTCTGCCAGCCAATATCAGGGCAAGTTACATTAGTAACTTTGTATACTATATATGTATTTTATTCAGCATGCATCGTTATAATACAGCTGCATCATGATTTATTCACATAGTGCAACCCAGTTTGCATAATTACTTTTTATAATAAATGCCTAGTTTAACTCTAACAATGGGATCTGTTACTTAAGGTGAATAGGGAATACAGTTAATAAAAGTTGTGTCGAATTTTTAAATTCTGCATCTGATGGCATACCGCAGAATTTCAGAAATTCCACAGAATTCTATCAGAAGTAGAATTCCTAATTTCCAAAAGTGGTATTTAAACTACAAATCAGTAATCCACAGTTACATTAATTGTGGATCAGCAATTTGCAGTTTATATAAACCAATAATTCCTTTTCTGCAAAGTACGGAAAATTAATCAGCGGCTTCTGTAACTCACAGAAAACAAATCTTCAGTTTATAGGGAACATGAGCCCTGTTGTTTACATTTTTTTATGCAATTGCAAATTTTGACATTTGTGAAGCCTGTTTAATCACCCCAGAGTACTGTTTTGTGTGTTTGTTTTAAAGTAGTCCTAATTTCTGCTTAGTTAGGTCCCCATGCTATTATTGCAGCCTGTTTCCTGCTCTATATATATATATTTTTTTTACTTAGAATGTCGGGAATCCATTCATCAGTTGAGCTGATATCACTGGTTCAGCTTCAGTGTAGTCTTCAGCTCAATTGATGTCACTAGGTTCCAAAACAGATAAATAATTTAAAAAGTTCAGGTCAGAGCCGAAATGGCGGAGGTGCGAGTGGACTGCCAGCTTGAGAACAGCTTCTCAGAGAGGTGATCAGGGACACTCACAGCTCTTTCTGAGAGCCATGTGTCAGGCGGTCTAAACCTCACTCTCAGGTTCTTGGCAATATTGGGAATGTATGGAATCACAAACACATTGCATAAGAGTAATAAACTTGTTTATTACTATCAAAGGATAAATCACAGTTGCCCTAAGCAGTTCTTACCAATACAAGCCGGAAGCCAATGCTAAGCGTTCCCTATACCTCGAGGTTTCTCCGTGTCTCTTGGGGTCTCTGAGGTATAAGACTCAGTGTCTCACATTATATACCTATAACTACTATGGTTACTGTAAGACAGAAACATTTCTAGTTACAGAGATGAGCCCTATTGGCTAAATTAGAGGTGACTCCATGGTCCAAGATAACATTATGCAATTTTGTAGTAGTCATCAGCCAAAAGAGTACAGTATACAGAGTTTTACATAACTCAGTGTAGTAGTACAAATCACCAAAAGGTGGCAATGCCAACTTATATATCAGAATCATTACAAGGACACAGACGTCCTAACATCTTACAAGTAAGAAATACACAGAAAATACATAGAGAATAGATATGTATTAGCAAGCAAAGTGTATTACAATAATATGTGTACATATCCTGACATCTACTCTTGTACGGTAGATGCCCTTAGCCCTATATTTTAGTATAACATATGCCTAAATACTAGCTGTCTATGGTGTACCTCTGGGAGTACCAATTAGGGTGCAAGGACCTTGTGTAACATTCCCCCCCTTGTTGCCTCCAAGAACAACACCCGACATGCAAGCTTTGTAAAGGAACTCCAGCTGCTCAGTGTTGGCGCAGTGTGCGCTGTAGGCAGCATAGCATAATAATCAAGAAGAAGATTAAAAATACTTGTATAACAAAACCTTTAAAAGTAATTTCTAACCATGAGTTAGTCAATGCATCATTCATATCACCATCATTGATCAATGACAGAATAGCTTCATTAGCTTTGGTCATATTATTGCTGATGTGGATGAGGTGTGTGTCCTTCCTCTCTAAAAGTGATTTTAATGTAAGTGACAGTGGATCTATGTGTACATTAAAATATGGTAAATATTCAGAAAGGGTAAGCAGATAATCAGGGTTACCATCAATGATGTCCGCATCCATAAGGGGGATGAGGGTAATAATGGTGTGTCCAATGAAAGACTTCTGGTGGGAAGCAAAACAGAAGTTGGGGAAAACAATAACACATGTTACCATTCCCATATGTGTAGGACTTGTGATTAGTCACAACACAGCACTCCCCATCTGAATTATATTGCATTTTAACAGTGGGGAGGCACCATTTTTGCAACTGTACTGGGCAGGTGTAGGTTGTCTTGGAAATCTGTGTTGACAGGAAATGAACCTCCTAACGATAAGACTGGAATAGTTTGTCTGGAGCCAATGTTGAGTCTGAAAAGGCAGTGTCATTAGTGCTGATGTCATCGTCCATGGAAAAAAAACAGTCAATGCTGTCTGGAGAATAACCACATAGAGGTTTAATAACATCAAATACGTCACATCGACATAAGTAAATATACTGTTTCTTTGCACAGCAGTCTGTGTGCAGAGCGACCCAGGCATCCAAGAAAGGATGAAAGACCAGTAGAGGAGGCAAGTCCAAGCGTTCTCTGTAGATGTCGTCATCAAGGTGCCCAATGGAATGTACAGCAGCAAGCTTGTCGAACAAAGCTGTAGTGGGATCAAAACATGGTAAAGAGACAGTAAAAGAAACAAACATTGTATCTCTGATAGAACATTTCTTAGCAGTAAAGCAGGGATCAGTATTAGGGTTTCTGGTCTCAAACCCCAAATTCCTAGCTGTAGAAAGAGGAATATTAGAGATTGTTCCATGCACATAGCAATACAGCCAGGGGTTTTACATCGTGGACAATACCATTTGGAAATACGTCTGTCATGTATGATATCAGGTATTCTTCCAGATTCTAGATCATGGAAGAGATTGTTCATGGTAGTGATAATGTATGAGCCATAGGCTGAGCGTAAGATTTCTCTAGCAATGTATTGTTTATCTGCTACTTTATTGTTTTGTGCAATGAGTGCATTAAACTTGTCCTTAGAATCAGTAAATGCCTTAGCAATGTTGTGCATATTATAAACTGTGTATTTCTCTTCCTGACTAAGGCCATCCACACCATGCAATAATGGGAGTAGTATGTTATTTACCAAACCAGTGTAAAATTTGGCAGAATGAGATTTTATAGCAGCAATGTCTGCTTTGTTCCAGATAGACATAGGTGTACCAAAGAGACCTGTGATAGTGCCTGTTTCACCAGTGACATCAGGACTGTCAACTTCACGTGTATTATGTTTATGACTTTGATCATTAGGATTGGGTTTTCTCCTGAAACTGCCTCTATGCTTGGTGGTATGTACCCCAGCAATAGGGTCTTGAGTACAAATCTGAAATGCTGCTAAACTATCAAGCAATAATGTGCTATAAAATGCTGAAGTGTTAGTATTGTGACACATACCAAATTCTTTCATATTTCAGTAAGTAAGATTAAACAAAACAGGTAAGTGCATAAATTGTAGATTGTTAATCAGTGAACTAGGCAGGGCAGTAGTTGTGAGACCACTGCGGGGACCAGGGGTGTGCTTTGGACACTCCAAAAGCTGTTTATCAGTGGATGGTAACACAGAAAGGTACATGGCAGCAGAGACCATGTTGTGTACAGCACAAAATTTTGAGCAGAATCTTCAGACAAAGAATTGCAATATGCAGGGTCAATTAAATCAGTGATATTGTATAAACCAGAATGTCTAAGAGCAGTTTGTAGCAAGGACAGAGAACCATTTGGGGATAATTTAGCATTGGACCAGCCCTGAAATGTCCCCTTGGAAAGTTTGGCCACAGGGAGAATTTGTCCTTGCGATGTGGTTTGCCACTCAATTTGAAGGCAGATTTATCAAGAGCAACAACCGAGGCAGTGAGGTAAGCATCAGAACCTTCCTGGACAGTAATCAAACTATCGGGTATTTTGATAGACACTCCCTCTGGAGCAGATGCTGGATGATCAAGGTGTGGTAGGAGGTTCAGTACCGTGCCTTGGATGCAGGGGATAACTCCTGAGATGAGGAGAAAATGGAACAAGATAGCCATCTTGTCAGGGTATTTGAAAAGCAAAATCAAACATTAGTAGGTTAGTATGTCACTCAATGGGGTGAGGAGAAGTAATTAAGCTCCTTTATACAGTTTAAGTTGGTTTGCATGTAACCATTTGTCAGTCACTTCGTTGTCTTGCAGGAGTCTAACTTGATAGACTGATGGACTGAGCTTGTTGACAATGGGGTAGGGGCCTTCCCATTTATTAGAGGAGTGTGTGGGATGTGCAAATCGAAGGACCATTACTTGATCTCCAACCTGCCAATCCACTTCTTGTGCGTGCTTGTCAAACTGTATCTTGGACTGTTGCTGGGCCTTGCCCATGCAATTGGCAGCATAAAAGTGTGTGTGTATGAGGTCTTTTCTGAGTTTTTCCACATATTGGTCTAGAGACACATGGTCTGCAGTAGGGGTATACAGGTCAAACAACAGGTGTTCAGGTAATCTCATCTGTCTTCCAGTCATCACCTCGAAGGGTGTCAACTGGGTGGTGGCTGAGGGTGTGCCCCTGATTGCCATAAGGAGTAACGGCAATAGGGAATCCCAGGTTTTGGGATTGTCCTCGATAAATTTGGAAAGCATTTGCTTAATCTGTCTGTTGACTCGTTCTACTTGACCTGAGGATTGAGGGTGGTAAGGTATGTGGAACTTTTGTTGAACTCCAAGGAGTTCAAGGGATTCTTTCATCAACTCACCTGTAAAACTGGTTCCTTTGTTAGAGTCTACCTTAAGAGGTAGACCGCACCTGCAGAAAATTTGTTCCACCAGGATTTTGGCAGTGGTTTTCACTGTGCATGTTTTAGTGGGGAAAACTTCAACCCACTTAGAGAAAAGATCTGTTACCACAAGAGCACACTTGTTGTTTCTGCTAGTGCTGGTCAGAGGACCAATAAAATCAATCTGTATGGCATGCCAAGGGCCAGAGTGTCTTTGTGGTAGGAGTCTGGCATTCCATTTGGTGGGAATGGGGTTGTTTAGTGCACAAACCAGGCAATTGTCTATGTACTGTTTGACATCTTTGGTGACACTAGGCCACCAGGCAGTGGTCTTAAGACTCTGGAGGGTATTTTCCACTTCCTGGTGTCCACCAGTGGGTGTATCATGCACTTGGTGCAAGAATTTGGACCTAAGGTGTCTGGGGACCACCCACGACTTGGTGGTGGAATCATCTGGTTGATACCAGATGAGCTTGTCTTCTGGTGACAAATGTAACTTACCTTCATGCCTCCAGTAGGGATTATGTGTGGGAAGTTTTTCTTCAGTACTCTTGTCAAGGAATCTGAACACCTCTTTGAGTTCAGTATCAACATGTTGGGCTGCTGAGAGGTCCAAGGGGGAAAAAGGCTCAGGTTCCTTCCTGACTGGTGCAATGTGTACGGCCACATTGGCCTCTGGATGATCCATCATCCAGGTGTCCCCCCCTTGGGCCCCTTCCTTGGCAAGGGTGTCTGATGTGTCATTGAAGGCATGTTAGGGGTCATGTAGGGAATGAGCTTTGACTTTGTGTACACTGAGTCTGTGTGCAAATCTTTGTGCCAGTGAATGAATGTATGTATATTACCAGTTCTTTGTACTTCACTGGACTGCCATCAGAAGACAGGAAGGAGTTCTTCTGACAGAAAGGGAGAAATTTTGTAAGAGAACAACAAACCCAGTTGGAGTCTGTAAAAATGATGGTATCCTCGGTCCCATGCTGGATGAACTCGAGGGCACAGGCCACCGCTGCCATCTCTGCATACTGTGATGATGCTACACTGCAATGTTTGGAAATTTTAACAGTGTTACCATAGGGGTAAATTACTAAGATACCCATCCCTGCAATTTGTTCTCCCTGATAATAAGAAGCTGAACCATCTGTAAAAACACGACACAAAGAAGTACTCTAGAGTATTTGTGGTGTGGCAGGGAGGAGAGGATCTGGATCTGGAAGATCAGGTGGTTGCAGTGTACAGTCATGGGGTTCTCCTTGGAAAAGGAGTCCATGTGCCAGCATGGATGGAATTTTGGTTGGGTGCACCTGTATGCCTCTATCCTGGAGAATGAATGACCAGTGTGTCAGTCTGGTGTTAGAGACTGACTCATCCTTCACTCTGTCTGATAGCAGAAAGGTAGTTGGGGTGTGGTTGGTATTAATAATCAGTGGAGAGCACCCAATGATATACAGAAAGTGCTTGACAACCCAGTAGGTGGCTAGAAGGTTCCTTTCACAAAGGGTGTACTTCTGTTCTACTGGGGTCAAGAGCTGCGATGCATAAGCAATGTGTCTCAGAGTACCATGAACCTTCTGGGCCAGCACTGCTGACATGGCAATATTAGAGATGGCACATTCCAGATGGAATGGTAGTGCTGGATTGGGGTTGACCAGAGCTGGGGCAGAGGCAAAGACCTGCTTCAATGACATCACAGCCAGGTTGTGTATGGGACCCCAAGTCCATGGAATGTCCTTTTTCAGTAACTTATACAGAGGAGCAGCCTTCTGAGCAAAATCACAGATATAATCTCTAGAATAGTTTACCATACCCAGAAACCTTCTAAGAGTTGCCACGCTGGTAGGCAATGGCAGGTCTTGCAATCCTTGTATCTTTTTCCAGGTAGGGCTGCGGTCTTGGTCAGTAATTTTCAGGCCCAGAAAGAGTACCTCTTTCTGACATAGCTGGGTTTTTGCTGGGTTACATTTGAGGCCTGCTCTGTGGATGAGAGTCAGTAGTTCATCCAAGAGATCCACGTGTTGTTCCTGCATGGCAGTTGCCAACAGCAGGTCATCCACATACTGCAAGAGACACTGGGGAGTAGAGAAACCCTCAAGGGCATCCATCATGTGCAGATGGAACAGGAACGGGCTGTTATGGAATCCCTGTGGTAAGCAGGTCCATGTGTACTGTCTTCCTTCAAAAGTGAAGGCAAACTTATATTGACTTTTGGGGGCCAATGGCAGTGACCAGAAACCATTGAAGATATCCAGGGCACTGAACCATTTTGGGTAAGGGGTCAAAAGTCATAGCACATCAGGTGCAGAGGCTACAGTTGGAGCACAACTGGGGGTGACCTGGTTCAGTTTCCTGTAGTCAATAGTAAGTCTCCAGGCACCCGTGGGTTTTTCACGGGCCACACTGGGGAGTTGGCAGTGGAAACACATGTTCTGATTACTCCTTAACTGAAGAGTGATTTTATTGTTTCTCAAAGAGAAAGCAAGACCTCAGAGGGAAAAGGATATTGTCTTTGTCTCTTGTGTGCTGGGCCTGGCACTTCAATGACAGTGTGTATTCTGCCACAGTCATGCTTGTTGATAGCAACTGCTTCCAGATGCTGTTGCAAAATGGGTATTAGCTTTGGAAAAACCTTATGATTCTTGAACAAATCTATGACGTCATACTCTTTATCATTGGCAGATATTGTTGCCACAACGTGTGAATCAGGGATCAAGATGGTATGATATTGGCCCTGAATTTGTATCAATATCATGTTTGTTAGATCCGCCACACAGCCGTGTGGGGCAAGAAAGTCAATTCCAATGATACTAGGGTGATCATGCAATACCATCAGTTGGAAGGTGTGTGAGGCCTTCAAGTGACCCAACTCTACAGGTAGTGGTAGAGAGCGGTATGCAGGTAGCCCAGTACCATCTACTCCTGACATGTTGGTCCTCTGTCCAGTGGACCAAGGAGATGTGTCCGGGTGGTCATCATGTAATACAGACACAGTCGCGCCTGTATCCAGTAACACTCTAAGTAGGTGGCCCTGACCTCGGCCTCAGTGCAGGGCCTTCCGTTTGTATCCAAGACCAGCTTGTTTACAATCCAGACTGGGTCCTGTAATTGTCAATCTGTACTGGTGGAAGAATGGAGAGGTTGGGCCTGGTTCCTCTGAACCACTTCACCATGCTGCACTGACGCTATATAGGGAGGTGCCTCTGGGTTCAGGCCTGTGTGGACCTGAGGGCCTGTACTCCCAGTGTCACCATGGCTCATGGGGACCTGGATTCCCGGTTGTATGGCTGCAAGGGACTGAGCAGGAACAGCATCCACTACAGAGCGCACTTCTCAAGGAGCTCTCTAAACTTCTGATTCCCTTTGGCTATTTTCCTATATGAAGGGCCTGGTCTCTGTTATTGTTTACCCTTATTCTTATGCTTTTTATTCTTAGGATAGTTCCGGTTCCCACCCCATTGTTGCTGCTGCTGTTGTGGTTGTTGTTGTTGTTGGGCCTGCTGGGGGTGCTGGTTATCCGTGGGAAGGGGCTGTTTGTGTGGGGCCTGCCCTTCCACCGTGTAGTGCATCACGGCCTCTTGAGTAGGCTCCACGGCAGCTACTTTCTTGGAACCGGAGCCCAGATCATGGATGTAGAGTTGATAAACTCTCTCAGTTTTCCGAAGGATATTGGCAAACCTTTCCATGGTGGGATAAGTGGTTGGCTTTACCTTTTCTCTTACTGCAGGGATCATGTTCCTAAGGAACAAGGTCTTATATTCAATAAGATCTACATTTGCAGCTTCTTGTGCAAGTTGTTTTTTTGCTCAGGAGGCCATCCAGAGTCTTTGGTGGTAAGTCACTGGACTTTTCTTTGCATTCTGTTTCACAGGGTATGCAAGCATCACTCCTACTACACCTGGGCTGTGTGCAGAAATGAGTTCATCTGCGACCTCATCAAAGGTGGCATTTCCGGCCTGGTGGATGGCATAGAAACATAGAAACATAGACTTTGACGGCAGATAAGGACGGCTAGGCCCATCTAGTCTGCCCATTTCCCTACCTACAGGATAGGCCCCAGATCCTAGTTAACCAACAGCCTATATCTTCCTGCCCCCCACAAGAATTGCCTTATGTCTGTCCCATGCATTCTTGAATTCTCCCACAGTTTTAGACCCCACAACTTCCTCAGGAAGGCTGTTTCATGCATCCACTACCCTCTGTGAAATAATACTCTCACATTGCCCCTGAACCACCCTCCTTCTATCTTTAAATTGTGTCCCCTTGTTCTTGCAAGTCTCTTTTCTGAAAGATGCTACCCTCTTGGACTTTGTTGATTCCCTTGAGGTACTTGAAGTTTCATCATGTCCCCCTCTCCTTCTTTCCTCGAGGGTATACATATTAAGCTCCTTTAGTCTCTCCTCATACAGCTTCTCTTGCAGACCCTGCACCATTTTAGTTGCCCTCTGACTGCCTCTATCCTGTCTATGTCCTTGCAGAGATGGGGTCTCCAGAACTGGACACAGTATTCCAGATGGGGTCTCACCAACTGTCTGTACAGAGGGATAACAACTTCCTGCTTTCTGCTGCTGATGCCTCTCCCTATACATCCCAGTATACCCCCGGCCCTCCCTACTGCCTTCTCACATTGCTTGCTAACCCTAAGATCATCTAATATGATTTCCCCCAGGTCCCTTTCCTGTTTTGTTGTTGTTACTACCTCCCCACCCATTGTGTATTCTTCCCATGGGTTCTTGTTTCCCAGGTGCATTATTTTGCACTTTTTTGCATTGAATCCTAGCTGCCATATGTCTGACCATTCCTCCAACCTTGCCAAGTCCCTTTTCATCCTTTCCACACCTCTTTGTGTATCAACCCTGTTGCAGATCTTTGTGTCATCTGCAAAAAGGCATACTTTTCCTTCCAGTCCCTCTGCAATGTCACTGATGAAGAAATTAAAAAGGACTGGACCCAATACTGAACCCTGCGGTACCCCACTGGTAACCGCCCTTTCTTCAGAGTGGACTCCATTTACAATTACCTTCTGTGTCCTGTTGTCCAGCCAATGTTTTGCCTAGGCTACCACCCTGGGACCCACTCCCAGGCTGGTTAATTTGACTAATAATCTTTTGTGGGACTGTGTCAGATGCCTTGCTAAAGTCTAGGTAGGCCATGTCCACAGCCCCTCCCTGGTCTACTACTTTGGTCACCCAGTCAAAGAAATCTATTAGATTCGTCTGACATGACCTTCCCTGTGAACCCATGCTGCCTTGGATCCTGTGCTCCACTGACCTCTAGGTACTCAACTATTCTTTCCTTCAGAAGTGACTCCATCACTTTCCCTACCACAGAGGTCAGACTGACAGGTCTGTAGTTTCCTGCCTCTGTCTTGGTCCCACTTTTGTGAAGGGAATCACATCCGCCTTCCTCCAGTCCTCGGGTACCACACCATCCTCCCATGATTTATTAAAAGAGTAGCCAGTGGTTTCACTAGTTCCTTCCTTAATTTTTTAGAATTCTGGGTGAATTCCATCAGGTCCCATTGCTTTGTCCACCTTCAGTTTTAGGAGTTCTTGCAGAACCCTTTCTTCTGTGAAAGGGCTGGGATCGACCCCCCTATCAAGAGTGCTTCTGTTAATTGGATTAGGCACTTCCCCCTCCTCTTTTGTGAATACTGAGCAGAAATATTCATTCAGTATTCCTGCTTTTTCACTGTCCCCCTCTGCCCACCCACCGTTCATTCTATTCAGCCTCACTATCCTCCTTTGTCTTTCTCTCGCTGATGTACTTATAAAAGGTTTTATCCCCCTTCTTAACTGAGTTGGCTATCTTTTCCTCAGTTTGGGCCTTTGCTATTCTGACTTCCCTCCTGCTTCTTTCTGCCTTAACTGGTACAGGTCTCTGTCCTGCTCCTTCTGTGTTTCCTTATACTTCGGAATGCTATCTTTTCTTCCTGACTTTCACAGCCACCTCTTGAGAACCATAGTGGCTTTTTCTTTCATTTTGATTTGTTTATTTGCTTCACAAAAGGCTTGTTGCCTCTGTGATGGCAGTTTGATAATTCCCATTGTTGCTCCACACCCTTCTAGCCTGTTTGCTAGTGCTTTTCTGAGGCACTCTCCATCTTGCCAAAGTCAGCCCTCCCTAAAGTCCAGTACCCTCACTTTTGTATGGCTTGACTCTGTAGCTGAGTTTAACATGAACCACACTGTTTGATGGTCACTTGTCCCCAGATGGCAACCCACTTAGATCTGAGATCCTCTCACTGCCCCCATTTGAGAGTATGAGGTCTAAGATTGCTCCCTCATGAGTGGGTTCTGAAACTAGCTGTCTAATGCCTGCCACCTGTAGGGCATCAAGAATGGCCCTGTTCTTGGATGTGGCTGCAGCAATGTGCTCCAGTTAACATCTGGCATATTCAGGTCTCCCATCAACAGTATCTCCTTTCTCTGCCATTCTAAGAATGCCTTCCATCATATCCTTGTCCATTCCTTCCCCTGACATGGGGTCTGTACACAAGCCCTGTGCGGATTGTGGTGCCCTTTCCAGTCTCCAAGGTGACCCACAGTGCCTCCTCTCCTCCTGTTTACTCTTTTGTTCAGTTGCTTTTATCCTTCCTTTACATAGAGAGCTATTCCTCCCTCTTCTCCTGCCTGTCTCTCCTGTAGGTTATGTACCCTGGTATGTTAACATCCCAGTCATGGTTCTCTGTGTACCATGTTTCTGTGACTCTACGATATCCAGGCATCCCTCTTCCATTAAGGCCACCAGCTCAGGGAGCTTGTTGCCCAGACTACGGGCATTGGTACTCATTACCCTCCATTTCCTGATGGCCTACCCCTTTTGCCCCATCCCTGTCCTTCTTGCCTTTGTCACTTTCTCCATTTACCCCTGCCCTTCTCCCTATCGACACCTCCATGTTGGTGTTTGCCACACTTACTACTGTGATTGTTTGGGGGGGCTAGGATTTTCCTGCTCCTTTCCAGTGCCTCCCCCCTTGGCTAGTTTAAAAGCTTGCCAATGAAGCATTTAAACCTATCACCTAGGATCCTGGTTCCCCTCCCGGACAGATGCAGCCCATCATGCCAGTATAGGCTTGCATCACTCCAGGTGGACCCCCAGTCCCCAATGAAGCCAAATCCCTGAGCTCCACACCAGTTTTTCAACCACTGATTGAATCCCATGGTACGGAATGCCCTAGCCTCTCCTATGCCATAGATGGGTAGCACCTCCGAGAAGGTTACTGCATGCTACTTGACCAAGGCCCTCCCAATTCCACAAACTCTTCCTGCACTTCTCTAATCCCTTTCTTAGCCAGGTCATTTGTCCCTAGGTGGACAATGACATCCAGCTCCCTCCCCTGTGCAGCTGCTCCGGCAATCCTGAGGATTCACTCCCTGTCCCTCCAAGCCATGGCGCCAGGCAGGCACCTTACCTCCCTCTCCCCTTCCTTGCCCAGTTCTACCTTCCTAACAGTGGAGTCCCCCACCAGGAGTTGTTTCCTTCCCCTGCAGGGTCCCCTACCACCCTTCTGTGGGTCTCCTTTGTGGAAGTTCCCAGCATCCTCCTTGGTCTCCACCGTGGGTGCCTCCATAGAGGAACCACACTTTGCCAGAATGGCATAGGAATTGTGGAGAGGTACAACTGGAGGGATGCGCCTCTGTTCCACCACCCTCACCCTCCCTGAGCCCACTGTGATCCAACTGCTCCTCTTTCTTGGCAACCTCTGAAGCAACGGCAGTGGCACTGGTGGTCCCTGGATGGCATCAGGGAGTTTGGCCCACAAGCCAGGATCGATGGTCTGGCATAGGATCTGGACCTGATAATCTGTAGCAAGGCTAAGCATCTCACATTTGGAATACACCTTTTCCTAGTGGCAGCTGAGGTAGTCGGACGGGCTCATCTGACCAATACTGTCAGTTATTTGCTGGACAGAGTAGGCTCATTTGTAGGGGATTAGTGGGACGATCAGGTGGAGGTACGTTTCCTCGGGCACCATCCAGAGCTGCCTGAGCTGTGGCCTCCACTACTGGGTGGACTATGCCCTCCTGAGTACCAGTTTCCTGAATAAGCTGCCTGATTTGGCCTTTCAAAACTCGCTTATTCCTCTCCGGAATGGGCACACTATTCACTGCATTATCAATCATTCTCTGTATCTTCTGCCTGTCTTCCACATTAATTATGGCTATTGATGGTGCCATCAGGACCAGGCGGCTTAGCACTGCTCCCCCCTATCATGGGGGCTGCCATGTTGGCATCTCCCATGATGTGGGTCACTACGTCGACGATGTATGACATGGTGTGGGTGGAGTGGGGATCTGCCATGTTGTGAATGGCTGGGTGGGGTCTCTGGGCCATAGTAGGGGTGTTAGTGGGTGTTGTACTATGAAATGTCATCATCTGAGACCTCCCCTTCAGATGACGTAGTCAAGGCAGGGGCTACGCCTCCCATCGCCTTAACATGGCCAGCCAGAACCTCTCGCTGATGGTGCAGTTTCGCCATCTTGGATTCACATTCTGCATAACTCACATTAGCAACATCCATAGCAACCTCATCTTGCTTTTGTTTCTACAACACTCTATACACGGCGCTCAATTTGTGATTGACCCTAGTAGCCACTTCTAAGTCATTACATACCTGGTTTATCTCGTCCTGTAGCTCTCCCGTCTCCTCACTCAACTGTTCATTCGCTCTACTCAACAAATCATTCATAGTCAAAGCCTGCCCCTTATCCTGTCTCAAACTTTCACACTGCTGCTTCAACGTACAAATTTCTTGCTCTCCAGCCTGTGCTAAATGATGCAAAAGTGAATCCTTTTCATTTCGCAGGGTTTGAAGTTCAGATTCCAAATTCTGCTGCAGTCTAATACATTCCATTTCCTGCAAACCCATCTCTTGCTTAACAGACAAAATCTGCAGAGCAAGGGTTCGAAACCTCGCTTTGGAGGCTTCCAAAACAGCATAGAGAGCTGCGACCAACATCCCTTTTGCATGACGCTGATTGGCTGTTTGTCTCATCTCAGAGTACTGGGTTGAAATCCCCAGTATAGGATTTTCGGATTGACTTGTATCCCACGTGAAGTCAGACCATCCTCCATGGGAGGCAAGGAAGTTAGAGACATTGAGTCTCAGTTCTGCGCAGATATTTGATACGGTGGCCATTGTGTGGGAGGGAATGAAAAATCAAACTGTGAAAAAGGCACCGTTCTATGTATCGATCCACAGCAGGAACACTTTATACACAGTCGGGCTACTAAATACTTTGTAGGCTTGCAATTCAAAGCAGCTGTGGAGTGGGTCGAGTCGGCATCGACCACACCCAAAAAAGCCAGCCAGACTTTGCAAGTGACTACAAAGTGGTCTGAAAATGGGAGAGGTGTAGCAGGGATGCACACCTACTGTCCCCGTTGGGAAGGGAAAAGTTTCACGCAACAAGTGAAAGCTTACAAACACCAAATATTGCCTGCACATGGTCGCCAATTGTCAGGAGGTCCAAACCTCATTCTCAGGTTCTTGGCAATATTGGGAACGCAAGGAATCACAAACACGTTGCATAAGAGTAATAAACTTGTTTATTACTACCAAAGGATAAATCACAGTTGCCCTAAGCAGTTCTTACCAATATGAACCGGGAGCCAATGTTAAGCGTTCCCTATACCTTGAGGTTTCTCCGTGTTTCTTGGGGTCTCCGAGGTATAAGACTCAGTGTCTCACATTATATACTTATGATAATTACTATGGTTACTGTAAGACAGAAAAATCTCTAGTTACAGAGATGAGCCCTATTGGCTAAATTAGAGGTGGCTCGGCGGTCCAAGATAACATTATACAATTTTGTAGTAGTCATCGGTTTGTAAAACAAAAGAATACAATATACAGAGTCTTACATAACTCAATGTAGTAATTCAAATCACCAAAAGGTGACAATGTCGACTTATATATCAGAATCATTACAAGAACACTGATGTCCTAACATCCTACAAGTAAGAAATACACAAAAAATACATAGAAAAA
Organism: Neoceratodus forsteri; assembly: GCA_016271365.2. NCBI lineage: Eukaryota > Metazoa > Chordata > Ceratodontiformes > Ceratodontidae > Neoceratodus > Neoceratodus forsteri. The sequence continues at coordinate 199,828,673 of CM028130.1, forward strand.
ATGTATTAGCAAGCAAAGTGTATTACAATAATATGCGTACATATCCTGACATCTGCTCTTGTACAGTAGATGGCCTTAACCCTATATGTTAGTATAATATATGCCTAAATACTAGATGCCTACGGTTTACCTCTGGGGGTACCAATAAGGGTGCAGGGACCTTGTGTAACACATGGTTTATGGAACTCCGAAATTCACAAGTGTGAATTATAGAATTTGTAGGGGTCTGCCAGTGGTGGTTTACTGACCCTAACCAGTAAATATTATAGAATTAATGTGTGGCTTGAATTGTATTAAATAACTAGAGCACCATGAAGGCATCCAATCACCTTCCAACCCACCGACTCAGGACCTTCCTCCCTGCAGCCACCCCTTTCCCCAGTCATCCAAGCCAAACTATGTCAATGGTGATGTTACATTAAAATATATATTTTTTTAACTTAGTATTTATCCATCTTACTGCCACTCTCACCACTCATTCAAACTTCATCTGCTGCTCTGTCCTTCTTCTCACCGGAGTCTGCTCCTAGAGTACCTGGTCCCACATAGTCCCTTGATGGCCGGATTACCACCTGGTGTGGGGTGGAGAGACCCTCCCTACCATTGATCGGACAACCTTGTACAATGGAGTCTGCCCCGATGATCCGAGAGTGCCCAGTGAGGAGTTGTCACCTAGGAGAGACAGGGGTATTTTTCCTGTATTCTTCCCTGATGTCGGCATGCAATGAGGGCCAACGAGCGAGGAGGTGCGGTGAGACGCACCACCTGCTCCGTCCCTCTGCCAACATCTGCCCTGTTCCATGCTACTACCTCCTCTACCACACCTACCACCTGAGCTCCCCAGGTGTGGTGGTATCGGTGGTGGAGCTTGAGGTTGTCCCCTGAGAGAAGGAGAGCAGCCGCCGGTGCTCCATCCTTCTCTTCCCAGCCAACCCCGGCAGTCCATGCTCGTTCCGAACACGGGTCACTGGCGTGGTGCGAGATAAGGCGTCCAACGCCTCAGCCCTCAGCGCCACCGGGCCAGCACATTAAAATAAATTATTTGGCTTATTTTGTAGACCAATAACAAATAAGAGTAAATCAAAGATAACACTAAGGTTAACCAGAAATGTAATTACACTAGTTGCATGCCTGACTTTAGCAGATACCTGGGGGGCACTAAGCTCCACTAGATTAAGTGACTTTTCACACAGTGAGCAAGTTCAAGTTCAAGTTTATTGTAGGAAAACTCAGTTAAGCAAGCTCATTCACAAGGAGGTCCTTTGACACAGACAGGTAGTTACAGATTGCATAATCAAAAAAACAGTACAAATTCAAGTACAGAATTATGGGCAAGCATTAACATGGTGCATAAAAATGACAATGACATAGAAAAATGTAAGTACAGAAAAAAGGTACAAAGTGCTTGTTTTGGAGTATCAAGGCAGCTAATATCTAGGTAAGTAAGAGGAAGCAGTGGGCTAGGGTTAGAGCAGTGAGCTGGGATTTAGAAGCAGCTGCATGTATCTTATTTTTGCTGCAGCCACCCTTTTAAATAGGCTGACAGGGACAGTACTGAGAAGCTTCAGTACACCTTGGAGCTGGTTCCAGATAGTTGGGAGTATGCTCAATATGACCCACTTGCCGAGTGAGGTGCGAGTTCTTGGTACATCAAGAAGGAGAAGGAAGTAATTTTTCTTAAGAGAGTAGGTGCTATAGGAAAGAAGGAAAAGGGTTGTGAGATAGTTCGGGAGCTTGTTCAAGAGTAGTTTAAGAGTCCAGATACCAGCATAAAGTGTGTGTCTAGTTGACAGTGATGTCCAGCCAGCAGCTAGGTACAAATCACAATGGTGGGTTCTGTAGGGTAGGTTTGTCATGAACCATATTGCATGGTGGTACAGGACATCTAGTTTGTTGAGTCCTGAGGCCACTGCAGAGGAATAGATTAGATCTCCATAGTCGAGTAGCGACAAGAAAGTGGCCTGGAGTGGACCAGCCAAGTTCTGGTATCCAACGGAAAGAAAGACTTGTTATGGAAGAAGAAACCTAGCCTAATTTGTAGCCTTTTTGCCAGATCATTGAGGTGGTCATGAAATGAAAGCTTGTTGTCCAGCCACATACCAAGGTATTTGAATTTGGAGGTGATTTCAAGGGGTTCACCTAGGAAGGTAGTGATGAATTCTTTCTGCGTGTTTGCAAGGGAAGTGGAGGTGGTGTTTAGGGCAAAGATCATGGCCTTAGTTTTCTTAGCATTGAGGAGTAGTTTGGCATCGATTAGCTTGATTTCTAGTTGTGTAAAGTTGGCTTGGAGTACATCCCTCATTTCAGCCAGTGTAGGGCCTGATGTATACAGTACAGTATCATCAGCAAAGAAATGCAGATGGGACTGGGACATATGTGCGTTAAGGTTATTGATGTATACAGAGAAGAGGATGGGACCTAATATGTAGCCTTGTGGGACTCCCCTGACAACTGGGAGGGATGCAGAAAAGAAACCACAAGCTTTTACTTTCTGGGTCCTTCCAGATAGGTAGCTGGTAAACCACTGGGCAGCAAGGGGGGTGGCACCTACTTTTATTAAGCTTGAGACTAACAGATTGTGGTTGACAGTGTTGAACGTTTTGCTGAGATCCAAAAATACTGCACCAGTAACTTTCTTGGAGTCCATGGCTATGATCCGTTCATTGGTAACTTTGGCTAGAGCAGTGACTGTACTATGGTTGGTCAGGAAGCCAGATTGTGTAGGATAAAGGATTGAAGATGATTCAATATGGAGTTTCATTTGGGAGTAAACTAGCTTTTCAAGGACTTTGGAGAGGACAGGTAAGATTGAGATGGGCCTATAGTTGTTTAGGTCTCATGGGTCCCCCGACTTGAATAATGGGAGGACGTGGGCAGATTTCCAGCAGGAGGGAACAGTGGCAGTGGAAATGGAAAGACTGAATATGTGGAGGATAGGGGCAGTGAGGTTGAGATAGCCTAGTTTAAGAAAAAAAGGTTCTAGACCATCGTCTCCTGCACTTTTTCAAATGTCTATGTTAAGAAGTGAATCTTCAACTTCTTTATAGCTAAGCTAAGCGGGCACAACTGGAGTGGGTGGGTCAAAGTTTGCGAGTCAATGTTATTATAGTCTTGGTTGCTACCACAGGCTGCATAAGGCGAAGAGTCAAAAGCTAGGCCAGCAGTTATAAAGTGATTGTTGATTTCCTTGAGGATTAGGCAGCTGTTTTCCACAGCTGTACCATTGCTGAGGATCTTCAGAGGAATGGGGGGGGCTACAGGCCGATCTTCGATGGACATGAGTGTCTTCCAGATTTTTGGGGAATTCACTTTTGCCTGTTCAAGGGTGGAGACATAATAGTTGGCTTTGCTTGCGCAGATTTGTTTAGCGCAGGTGTTTCTAGCTGCTCTGAATGCTTGCCAGTCAGCTGGGCATTTGGATTTTCTAGCCTTAGCCCAGAGTTTATCACGGCATAGGAGTGTAGCCTTGAGAGCCTTGAGCAAGTGGCAGTAGTCGGAATCAAACCTTGCCAAACTGAAATGATTAGGAACTGTTCATAAATGTTTATGAATTATTCATGAGCAGTTTAAAAGTTCAGCTCACGAACGTTCATCAAGCGTGCAAATTGTTCATGACTGTTCATGAACTCTGCATGAACATTAAATGGCACTAATGTGTTCATTCAAGTTTTTGCATATAAAGGTCCATAAGGATCCATGAATGTTTCTAAAACTCCTCCTCTAAAATTTAAAAGACATCAATATCTTTGATGGCCAAAAATACCCTACTTTAATATTAGTTAATTCATGAGGCATGTCTGTTCTCAGAAAGATTGTTGCCCCATGTACAAATAATGAAGAAGCTGCCCAGCCATAGCAGCAGCTGGCCATTTGCCTGGGCCCCTCCTCCCTCCTGGACCTGGTCAGCATCAGAAGATGCCTCCTCCTGGAGGGACAAAGGACCTGGGCAATGCCAAGAGGAAGCACCGCAGGCTACCCTCAGGGAGGGGGCATTGGCCTGAGGGAGGAGACAGAGGGGTTAAATTGAACTGTGGCCAGCAGATCCCCCTCTCTTTCCTCCATTCGGTGGATTCTCACCTGCCTGCCCTCGTAAAAGCAGGGTAGGGGACCAGGGAGGCAGGGCCCCCTATGACCCACTATGGGTGACTGCAATAGGGGTTGGGGAGTGACTTTTCCTGATTTCCCTTTTAACCTCAGGATTTTTATGGGTTTTTCACCTCCTCCAAAGGGATGTTAAACTAGGAAGAAAATATAACTGGTAATGATAGTGTCAGAAAGGTAAAACAGGCAGGCCATTGTTATCTGTTGCAGCCATGTGTGGTGGCTTGGGAGGAGCATAGATCAAAGGTAATGGGGGAAGAAGGAGGGACAAGGCCAACTTTCCCAAAGGACTCGTTGCCTCCGGTCGGTATGAGGACAGGGGACTGCAGGATTATGATCTTGATGATGGGTCATGGTATAGCCTTATCAGCTGACACTACAAGGATAGTGGTGCTGGATGGTGAGTGGCTGCAGGAGCCTTGGCCAGAAGACCTCCCCATGAGCGAATGGCATGTCCTTCCAGCAGCACATGCTGCTCAAGTAGTATTGTGGGTGTTAAACATTAATAAACACATGTCTACAGTCATTTTCTCCAGGAGGGTCTGGGTAAGTAGTGCTGAGAACTTCCTGGAGGTGGGAGAGAGAGGGGCAACTGCAATCTAGGGAGTGCTAGCTGTGCACTTGAGCAGACTTGATAGACCATGAGGCCTGTTTCTTCTGGCAGATTTGTACGTTTGTAGAGATGTGTGTGTGTGTGTGTGTATTGATTTGGGAAAGGGAGATGTGGGGGAAGGGGCGCTACCAGGCAAGAGGCAGACCCATTCAACCCCTTGTTATTTTATCACACAACCACAGCAATTATCCATCACAACTGACAGGTATCTGCCTCTATCTCTGAAATCAAACAAAGAGGCAGAAGACACTGCAGAGCAGGACACTGCAGCACAGGAGCTAGCACAACAAAACTCACCCAAATCAGGAACCAAAACAAAAAAAGCAAAAAGGAAATCCAAAAAACTTCTGATCATAGGAGACTCCATGATTCTGGGAGTTGATACCCATCTCCAGCCAGGGGTAATGGTCAGATGTCTCCCAGGTACATCAGCATGGAGAGACACTGACCGCATTGCTAAAATTGTTCACAAAGCAGGAGAAAACATTGATGTCCTAGTACACATAGGGACTAACGATCTCACCAGCCGGTCAGTTGTGGAGACCAAGGAACACCTGACCAGGCTGGGTGACAAACAATCATCTATTTCATCCGGCATCTCCTTCTCTGAGATCCTGCCAGTCCGGGAGAGGGGAGCAGATGGACGGAAGGTCAGAGAAGGGGAGATAGGGGAGCTAAACACGTGGCTCAAGGCTGGTGCCAGGAAAAGGACACAGATTTGTGAGGAACTGGCAACAGTTCTGGGAGTGAAAGTTCTTTAAATTTGATGGACTGCATCTGACTAAGGAGGGAGTCAGTGCATTGGGGCAGAAGTTTGATGTCTTTGCAGAATATTTAAACTAGCCAATGGGGAGAGGGGCAGCACCCCATATGTCGAATGGGAAGAACACCCCTCCCCTCAGCTAGTGGTCAAACAGGGATTCAGCATGTTTGCAGTTCATTTGCATCACCAGGTAGAAAAAGGTTTGTCTCCCATACGACTATGGGAGTAATGCCAAACCTCACCCAACAACTAACACACCAAAATCGGCCAATGGAAAATCATGTACACAATGCTCACAGCCTGGGAAATAAGATCCCAGACCTGCAGGCAATAATGTCAGAGGCTAAACTGGACATAGTAGCAATTAGTGAGATGTGGTTTACCAGTAACCCACACTTGGGAGACTTCAGTACCTGGCTATGTATTGTTCAGAAGAGACCGAGGGCAAAAAGGGGAGGAGGAGTGGCCCTGTATGTCAATGAAAATATCAAAGCTACAGAAATTCAGAATACATAAGGAGCCAGAAGAACTGTGGGTCACCCTGGAAACAGGAAATGGGACAGCCATAAGAACTGGGGTTGTCTACAGGCCCCCAGACCAGGGAGGACATAGACATTACTGTTAGAAGATATGCAAAACATGACAGCTAAAGGAGGTTCTGATAATGGGAGACTTCAACATGCCGGATACAGATTGGTCAATACCAGCAGGAACATCTGCCAAAACTAGACACATAGTGGATTCCCTGCAGGGAGGGCCTCAAACAATTGATACAGCAACCCACAAGAGACAGGCTATCCTAGATCTAGTACTGACTAACAAGGAAGGGATCACAGATCTCCAGGTAGAAGGTCACCTGGGGCCAGTGACCATCACATGGTATGGTTCAGTTTGGCTACTACATCTAAATCATCCCTTTCCAAGGCAAAAATATGGGACTTCAGAGGAGCTGACTTTGATAAGATGACCAACAGAGTTAAGCTAGCCCTGGCAAAAAGAAACACAGGTGAGGGGGTACAGGCAAAGTGGGCAAGCATTAAGGATGCAATACTTGAAGCAACATTCCATTGTGTTAGACAGAAAAGGAAGTGCAAAAGAAGAAACCACATTGGTTCTCAAATACAGTAGCAGAAAAGGTCAGAGCCAAAAGGCTGGCCTTCAGGAAATATAAGGGAACACAGTGGGATGAAGATAGGAGGCATACAAACTGCCCTAAAGGAAGCAGGGAAAGCAGTAAGGCAGGCAAAGTCCCAAACTGAGGAAACACTAGCACGAACAGTAAAGAAGGTGACAAGACTTTCTATAGACACATTAGTGAAAGGAGAAAGTCCAGAGGGGTATTGCTAAGCTTAATGGAGAAAAGGGAGCATGTGAGGAGGAGGAGGACCTGTAAAGGCATCTATCCTAAATAGATACTTTTGCTCAGTATTTACTGAAGAGAAGGTAGGGCAGGGCCCACAGCTCAGCATCATGGACACAGGGGAGGGAGGGAGCACTACTCCCTCTCACAAAAGAAAGGGTCCCAAGAGCTTGCTAAGCTTAGGTGGATAAGGCAATGGGACCTGATGGCCATACACCCCTAGGTACATAAGGAGCTAAAGGTGGAACTAGCAGAGCCATTAGCAGAACTGTTTAGTGAATCTCTGAGCACAGGAAAGGTCCCAGAAGACTGGAGAAGGGCTCATGTGATCCCACTCCACAAGAGTGGTAGCACAGAGGAGGAGGCGGGGAACTACAGATCAATCAGTCTTACCTCAGTAGTGGGCAAGATTATGGAGGCACTCCTTAAGGAAAGGATAGTGCAACACCTGGAATCCATAGGGCACAGGATCCAAGACAGCATGGGTTTACAAAGGAAGGTCGTGTCAAACTAATCTCATAGATTTCTTTGACTGGGTAACCAGAGTGGTGGACCAAGGGGGAGCAGTTGATGTCGCCACCTTGACTTCAGCAAAGCTTTGACACTGTTCCACATAGAAGATTGATAAATAAGCTGGTAGGCTCGGTGGGTCAGAAGTTGGTCAACTGGGTGGCAAACTGGTTGACGGGCTGAAAACAGAGAGTGGTGGTAAATGGTATACAGTCAGAAGAGATGTAAGTCACAAGTGGGATACCTCAGGGATCAGTTCTGGGGCCAGTCCTCTTCAACATCTTCATTAGTGACCTTGCAGATGGACTAGAGGGTAAGGCTTGTCTGTTTGCAAATGACACCAAGATCTGCAACAGAGTAGATGATCCAGATGGGATGGCAGAATGAGAAGAGATCTGGATAAACTAGCAAAATGGTCAGAAGAGTGGCAACTGGAATTTAATGCAAAGAAGTGCAAAATCATGCACATAGGGAAGAGAAACCCTGAAGCCACCTATAGGCTGGGAGGGGAGTTGCTAGCAGTCACAAAGGAAGAAAGAGACTTGGGCATCATCATCACTGATGACCTGAAATCATACAAGCAGACCTCTAAAGCAGTAAGTAAGGCTAGGGGGTGTTAGGGGTATTAGTAGGGGTATCACAAGTCGTAAAAGGAGGTAATAATCCCTTTACAAGACACTGGTTAGGCCCCATCTGGAGTACTGTGTGCAGTATTGAGGCCACACCTTCACAAGGACATTAACCAAATTGAGACAGTCCAGAGAAGGGCAACCAAAATGGTGCAGGGACTGCATCAGAAGACATATGAGGACAGATTAACAGAGCTCAATATGTATACCCTTGAGCAAAGGAGGGAGAGAGGTGATATGATCGAGGCATTCAAACACCTTAAGGGCATTAACAAGGTGAAAGAGTCTAACATGTTTAAATATAAGAAAAATAGCAGGACAAGAGGACACAGCATGAAATTAGAGGGGGGTCCGATTAAGGGGGAATGTGAGGAAATTATTTTTCACAGAAAGGGTGGTGGATGCATGGAATGGCTTACCACAAGAAGTGGTGGCTATGAATACAGTGCAGAGCATCAAACAGGCATGGGATAGGCATAAGGGAGCAATACAAATGACTATGAATAGATAGGCCACTGACAGAGCAAAGGCCGATGGCACATTTATAAGGTAGAAAAGAAATGGGCAGACTGGATGGGCCTTGCAGTCCTTATCTGTCAACTTCTATGTTTCTATGTTTCTATGAATTCTTAAATTCTTCTAACAAACCTTACATTTCTTTTAATGTTGGTTTTCTCTTTCCATGCATTTTAGAATTAGTAACTTACTGTCTAGTTACTTTTTTATTCTTCTTTCAAATGGACCCGCTGCTCCTCTTTCTTTGATAAACAGAAAGGCCAATTATTATTTATATCAGGAGAATGTAAAACACTTTTAAAATGTGATGAATTTAAATGTAATCCTTTTGGGTGCTCAAATAGTTAATTGCCTTGTTGAACATACATTTTCCACTCCTATACTGAAAAAAAAAATCAGATTTTGTGATACTTTGTATCACGTTAGAGTGGTAAACAAAACATTGTCATTCAAATTGTTTTTTTCCCCTCAGGTCATCATGGTCCTTAAAGGTTCAGCAACTTTATGAACTCTGGTGTGACTAATAGTTCAGGAACTTAGTTCATGAACTGCATTGAAGAACTGTTGGTCAACTTTGAATGGTGTTTATGAACTGTTCGCCAAAGTTCATGAGTTGATGAACTTCATTTCACCTGGGTTTGGTCTGCAGACCCACAGGTCTGTGCTCTTGCCATTAGTCATCACAGGATACGTGTGGATAATCCACTATCCTCCAGGTATGAATTCTCAACTAATCCATAACTTATGTTCCAGACGGTATAATGCACCTCTGACCCATCTTAAGTGGACACAAGGAACTAAACTGACAGACCCACACTCTTACCGCAGATGTTCTTAGCCAAGAGGGCTGGTAGTGAAGTAAGGGATAAGGTGTGACAGGATGAAGTCATACTGAGATACATGTATAACTCAGATACATTGGCACAAGGGCAATGCTGAGTGCCTTCAGTACCCAAAAAGTGTACTTTCGGGTTTTTGTAAAGACCACAGTACTGTATCCTCTGTGGCAATGGTCTTGTATGACATCAACAATGCTATGCTCTCTGGGCAGTTTACCAGAGCTATCTTTGTGGAGCTCTCCAAGGCCTTCAACACAGTGTATTATGTTGTACTGTTGTGAGAGCTAAAGAGGTGGGACTAGGAAGCAGAGTTATTAATTGGATTGCATCTTACTTTGATAATCATAAACAGAATACAGTGCTTAATGGATGGGTGTCGCAGGGGTTGCTTATAACAAGAGAGGTACCACAGGGGTCTGTCCGTGGGTCACTGTTGTTGCAATTTATTTCAGGGGTATGGCGAAATGCCTTGGAGGCACAGATTACCATCTCTATGCCAAGGACATGGTGATCTATCCTTCAGTACTTCCCCTTCAGCGGTCCAAGGAAAATTACAGATTGGTTTTGATAAGACTCCACAATTTCTTTGCCTCATCAAAGTTAAAATTAAGTGCAGGAAAAACAAAATTCATGATTTTTTTGCCCTCCCTCTAAACTGAGGCACCTCCCTACCCCAACTTTAAACACTGCTTCAACTGGTGGCACCATACTGGAGCAGGTTACTGCTTCTAAATACCTTGGTTTTTGGTTGCAACTCTGTGGCGCTGGCAACAACCATGTGAGTGATGTAATAAAAATAGGAGTTCAAGCGGGCTGCTTTTCAGACATAAAGAGTTTGAATCCTGAACTCCAACTTAAAATTGTAATGGCTCTGATTTTTGTTATTTGATTATGCGAACGCATCTGTATGAGCACTGATTAGATGCTTTGTACAATTGCCTGGCAAGGCTAATCCTTGAGTGTCCTAAAAATACTCATCTCTATGAACTGTATTAGAGATTGGGTGGTTACTCTCTTCAATCAAGAAAACTATGTAAAATACTTTGGTCAGTAAAAAGCATGTACGGATTGGTGTCTGATTATTTTAGAAGCTAACAGTACCTTCCAAGAAATCTTCCTATGGAGTGTTATTTCCCAGGAGCTGGTAGCCTCTAGGATTGAAACAAGCAGATCAATATCCTAATTACTTTGTACCAAAACTGTGGAATTCACTGCCCCTAAATTAAATGTTATACTGTACAAAAAAAAAAAAAAAGAAGTACAGGCTTTGAAACTTGGTTTACAAATTTAATAACATTATTGGCTATCTGTTGCTGAGGGTACATAGATATAATGTGATACCAGCTGAGTTGCTGCCAGGTTATGTCTGATGTGTTATTCGTGGACTACTATGTATGGTTTTTGTATGTAGTCAGTATAATGTCTCTGTAAATCTAGTATGTTTGGAAATGTATTGTAAGATTATTTATGTATATTTTAATGTAATATGCTCCAGTGTGCTTAACGGGACAGCATTGTAAATGAGCTCTGCTCAATGTTTATTATCCCTTAATAAATTTAAAACTGAAATTAACTCTGAAAGAAAGTACATTAATAATAATTTAAACATTGCTTGTGCTGTTTGTGCAACTGTCTTACTGTAGTTTGAGTTTGTTGAGCTGTAACCCTGAAGGCCCAGCAAATGTGGATATCATACATAGATACTGTCGGCAGATAAGGGCCTATGGCTCACCCAGTCTGCTCATTTGAGCTTGTATGTTCCCTTTCATGTTTTTCTAGAAGTCAGCTGCCCCTACCCTAACCTCCAGAATTCCTTATGTCTATCCCATGCATTCTTAAATCCTGTGATTGTTTCATCCCCACCACTTCCTCTGGTAGGTGTTTCACTTGTCCACCACCCTTTCTGTGAACAAATTCTTTCTCATACTTCCTCTGAATCACCTTCCTCCAAAATCATCCCATGCCTCTACTCCTGGAACATATTTTCTCTTGAAAATGGTGTTTTCCTGCATCATGTTCCTTCCTGTAAGGTACGTGCATGTCTCTATCATATCCCTCTCTCCTCCTCTCCTTCAGGGAGTACATATCATGCAATTGTCCAGGCTGAGTGTGGGTGTTGATGTGCAATATGGCCACTACTACACATTCAGTCACTTCACTACCAGGCTAACATTGCTTGTAAAGTGCTTTGGGATACATTGTGTATGAAAAGCACTATATAAATGCAGATTCTTCTTCTTCTAAATCCCACAGCTACCGGCTGCATTATGAGTGCCCCAGGGCAAGTCACTTAACCTTCCTCTACATATAGAATAGTGGATGGGCGACCATCCACAACAAGGCTGTGTTTCCCTCAAGGGGATTGATGACATCATAGACACCTCGAGAGCAAAGCTCGAGAGGTCTCACTGATGTCATTAACTCCCAAGAGGGAAACAGCCTTAGTTGTGGATGGTCATCTATCCACTGTTTTATACAGTATATGGTTAGGGCTCATTTCAATTTTTCTCGAGGTGCTAGTTACTGGCTTGTTTTACCTTGTGAGGCTCACTCTAGCTTCTCCCTGCTCCCGCTGCCACTCGCTCCAGATCTGCCCCACTCCCACTGCCACTCACTCCTGCTTCTCCCTGCTCCTGCTGCCACTTGTTCAACTTCTCCCCGCTCCTGCTCACTCCAGCGTTGGCATTGGTACTTTTTAAAATAAAATAAAAGTTTACTTTTGTGACACAGAGTGATGATAGCTCCTCGTGCCAAAATGAGCAGTGTCCACTACTCGGCACTCGCTAAACTGCAGCCACCATGTTTGCACAATTTTTTTCCTTTGCGCTTGGTGGAGTGAGCCAATCAGAAGGCAGCTCAAAGCTAAAAAGTTGTTGTATTGTCAATGTGATGTCAGAATGATAGCACAACTTTTTTGGCCTTTTAACTGTCCTACAGCAAGATTTAGAAAGCCACTGATTTCCATCAACAATAAGCCCTAACCATATACTATACCTGGACTGCACCTGTAAAAAAAGCTTCAGTAAGTGCACTTTTCCCAACCAAAGATTAAAAAATGAAATAAATAAAATTGTCAGTGCTGCACAGCTGGATTGTGATGTGATCAGGCATTGTTAAAGCACTCTTGGCATTAGTTAGTGACTACACAGATATGCAAATATGCAAATATGCAAACAAGCCGAGTGTGGATTGTAATGGATTATATAATACATGGCTAGCATGTTTTTTTCCAGTGATTTCTAAAAGTTGTTCTTACAGGGCATTAAAAACAACTTTTAATGAATGCTAAGAACAGTCTTTTTTTTTTTTTACTTTTCTTTATGCTCTCCTCTCTGGTCCCTTAGGACTCTCTCCGGTGTTGTCGCACGGACCAGCCTTCTCCCGCTCTGCCTGAGGTCCCTCCAGACCTAGCCTCTGTCCCAGGATTTCGCCTCTGTCACTACCAAGCCCCCAACCCCTAGCTCTGAGTCCCCTTAAGGTGGGACTGCCTACTCCTCTGGCACTCTATCTATAATCTAGTAGGGTGGCCAGAGTGGGGAGGAGATTCAGAGGCTGACTGGGGTAGACCCAGTGTTGAGCGTGGGAGCCATCCACTGGACTCACCTTCACCTTCCCAGGTACCAGGGCCATTTTTCCTTTTTTCTGGCTCCCCCCCTGAGATGTGGATGTGCAATGCCATCTGGCGCATTATGGGTGCACTCCTGCACCTGCCCACAAGACGACCGTCGACATCTTCCCCATCTCACATTCCTAACAGCAGTGCACCCAGTCTCCACTGGGTGTCACTAACACCATGGAACCAAGTCCCCCCTCCCTCCCAGGGGAGGAGAGGAGAGCCATCCATCAGACGCTCATTCCACCCTTCCCCTTCCGACCCCCGTGCTCGCTTCCAAACCTGGGTTGCTGGCATGACATGAGGTAAGGCTGATGCCTCAACCCTCAGCACCACCACCGGGCCGCTGCTAAGAACAATCTTAAATGTTCAACGTGAACTCTGCTGCAAACTCCACTATACTCATTAGCAGTGCAGAGTCAGAAGTACGATTCCAACTGTGGCAAACTTTGTTTTGGTTTGAACTTTCATTTCTAGTTGGACTGGACCTCAAAATGCTGGTCTACAGAAGTTTAGTAAAGTACTTAGGTGTGCCATCCAACACAATATAAAAACTCTGAACTGTGTAAACCCATTGGTTCTCATACCGGTATGTCATTTGCCATCAGTGAGGCACTCTAAGCTTCACTCTCATGCCCAAATGATGTCACAGCACCCAGAGGTTTGGGAATGTGTTTGTTTTTCATAGTTTGGTATTGTTAATTCTCTGTATAATATGTCTTCTGGAGTTTCTTAAGCCCATCGTATCATTCAAATCACTATGCATTCTAGTCCCTAGTTCAAAAATTCCAGCATTCTACTGACTAGTGTACAAGGTCCTACTACTATAGTGACTGTGTGCACTATATGTTTTTGTGCACTGCAGAGAACCCCCGCACCCCCCATGGAGTTCCTTTGTGACCTACAAAACACTTTAGAAATAGCAGCATATGCAAGCTGACTGTGGAGTTAAAAATATAACATGCTATGAGTTTAGACCACTGTATCACGGCTGAAAAATCTCTTCTGGCAACATATTCAGTAGAAATCTCTGAGTTTGGCAGCTATCACATTTGGCTTTCTCCCGATGAAGTGGTATGACCTGCTCCCTGTCGAGGAAACTGGGTTACAAAAGTCATTTAGTGTAATCAAGGACTGGCCTCAAAGCTGTGACAACAGCAGAGCACTTGAGACTCTTCAGTGGTTAAATTAGAAACATTTAGATAGATGAAATCTCACTTCTAGATTTGTGGGTGTAGGAACTCGAATCTCCAGATTTATAGATGTGGTAACTATTATCTTTACATAAGCCTCTTCACTATGAAATACAGAACACACTAGTAAGGACCCCTTTCTTCACTTTGGCAACACGGCTGCCTATTGCCAACAGATAATCCACACACTGCCCTGGTAAAGGCATTTTCCTGTCTCAGTCTCGGGAGGAAGGGGCATACAAAAACAAGCATTTGTCAATGCCAAATGTTTGCTTGCTGGCATTGGCATTGGTAGCGTAGGAGTTAGAGAGAGATGTATAATAGGAATGGCATTGAAGTATTGAACTGAAACCAACCCCACCACCACCCTGCAGAGACTGACAGGCACTGGGGTGTGCCTTTGGGTCATCAGGCATAACGGCCATGCCATTTCTCCACACCCTGCCCTGCAGACACCGACAAGTGTCACAGTGTGCCTTGGAGTCTTTGGGCCTTATGCTTTCCCCATTCCATAAAAAATACGGTGAGATGGGTGCAGTATAGGAGAATGGGGTGAACTTTGGGGCCAAATAGTCCAAGGCACACCTTGATGCCTGTCACTGGCTGCAGGGTGTGGGTGGGGGTGGAATGGCAGGAGTATTACAGGCGACAATCCCAAGTCACACCCCTCATGCCTGTCAGTCTCTACAGGGTGGGGCGTTATGGTCGGAAACCCTAACGTCCCAGGCGTTCATTGGTATTTTCACTCCAAATTTTAAACATGGGTTTTTTGTGACTCCCACCTCATGAACAGTGGCAATATCAGTTTGTTAACAGAAAGCTGATTTTGCACAGTGACTACGCCATTTGGCACCACTGGTGTGAAAACACATTTCAAACAGGATGTGAAAAATGACATCTGTACTGTTCATAGGGAGGTGTAAAACATGGCAATGTTGAAAACCTGAAGTGAAAATATAAAAAACTGAAGTCACAAGCGTGCACAGAAACTGCGCAACGCACACCCGTAATGTAATTAGTTTGGGGATTTTTACAGCAGATTGTCAACACAGGCATTTTGGGACCTCCGCTCATGAACAGTGTCACTGTGATTTTCTTATTCTGTCCTGAACACTGATTTCCCACAGTGACCACGCATTTCTGTGCCAGAAGTGCAAAAACACATTTCAGCCAGGGTGTGAAAAATGACAGCTGTACTCTTCATAAGAAGGTGTTGAAAAATGCCAGTGTTGACAATCTGGACTGAAAATATTACAAATTTGTGAACTTATGAGGGTGCGTGAAACTGCGCAATGCACGCTAGTAACAGTCATATTATGGACTTTTGTCACCAAATTTTCAACATAGCCATTTTAAGACCTCTGCTCTTGAACAGTGTCACTGTGATTTTCTCAATCTGTCCCAAACATTGATTTTGCACACCGACTGTGCCATTGTGCGCTACATGCGCGGAAACACATTTTGGGTGAGATGTGAAAAATGACATCTGTACTGCTCATAAGGAGGTGTGGTAAAATGGCAGTGTTGAAAACTCTGGAAGTGAAAATATTAAAATTCACAAACTTACGGCGTGCGTAGAAACTGCATAATGCATGCTTTCAAATAAAACAGTCATTTTAGAATTTTCATAAATTTTCAACATAGGGTTTTTGGGGCCTAACTCATGAAATGTGACACTGTCATTTTGTAAATCGGTCCCGAAAGGTGGTACCATGCAGTGACCACGAAATCACCTTGCAGGACCAAATAACAAAATGACAGTGCCATAATTCATGAGGTGGGGTCCCAATAACCATATGTTGAAAATTTGGGGAAAAAAATTCCCCAAAATGCCTGAGATATGCATCAAAGTTGAAAAAACCCTATTTATTCCATTATACAGCTTACCGGCATTTCCTCAGTTCTCCATCGGCTTTGAAGAGTGCAGACATGTTCCTGGTCCACCAAGATCGTCTGCGCGGACTCGTGAGGTATGGGGCATGGTGGGGTGTGGGAAGGCAGGGGCACAGAAGGTGGGCGTGGGTGGGGGGGGGGAGCAAGACAACCAACAAGGGACCGTTTTGTTTTAGGTCTTTTTTCTTAAGGAAGACGACACGGGACTTTTGCCACGCTGGGTGGGCTCCCAGCATGCCAGCTGGAAGTTTTGTTTTGGGGGGGGCAGTGGAGCTGACGGGGATTGGGCACCCTGGTTGGCTATACAGAGGTTTGCCACGCTGGGGTGGGCTCCCAGCGTGCCACCTGGAAGTGTGTTTGGGGGGGGGCAGCAGACGGATGTTTGCCATGCTGGGGTGGGCTCTCAGCGTGGCACCTGGAAGTGTGTTGGGGGAGCCCTGATCCAATGTGGGATTCAGCACCCTCATAGGCCATACATACGGGGAGCACATGAGCATGCTGGGGTGGGCTCCCAGTGTGCACCTATGTGTTCGGGGGGGGATTGTCTACGACAGACAGTTCAGATGCAGTGCCGACGAAGGCAATTTGCATACTGCTGACGGCAGTATGCAAATTGTCTGTGGTGTGTTCCTTTCAATTGTACACCACTGCATCTTAATGGCTGTCATAGACAGCTCGGACATTCATTGGCGTGGTGCAGCCACTCCTGCAAAAGGGAGCAGGGCATTGGAAGTGGGGGAGGCACACCTACGAAGTCTCATATGGTGGCACTATGTTTCTTGCACATGCGTGCAAGCAAACATAAAAATTTGTATTTTTACTAAGAATGGGGGTGGGCAGTGGCAATGGGGGGAGGGCACCAGGAATTCACACAGTCCACCCACAGAATATCCACCAGCAGAAATAAAGCCAAGTAGTAGGTTTGTTCTGACAAGATGGACAGACGAGCAATTTACCCACTGAGGCTACAGGTGCAGAAACAGGTACAACAAAGTCCACAAATCCACAGCAGTGATGTACTGCCAGTTCACTTGTTCGAATCTCCCCTTCCCCATTTTAGAGGGCACAATGAGCAACATTCTCATCCACCCCTCTTCTGGGCTATGGACGTAGGAAAGAGTTTGTTCGAAAGGAAAATGAACAATGTAAGGTTTACATATCCCAGGGATGGGCAACTCATGGGTCCTCTAATTACTAAAATCCCAAAATCTCAAAGGCTACAATATTCAGAAGTGCACCTGGCAATGGTACATGTGGTGGTGCAGTGCAACTGAGTTGTGCTGGTCCACCTCAGGGATATATTCAAAAGAGATGAGCCATGGCATATCTCCTCAGAATATATCAGGTAATGCACACTGCACAAATACAAAGCGCTGGTGCATCCCCCAACCCCCAGACAGGGCTGAATACCAGGAATGGGAACTGCACCAGCACAACAGAGTTTGCTTTGCACAAATTCCCAATATTCATTCCAGCAGTATGCAAATGGGGCCATTTGCATGTCATTATGGCCCCATTTGCATGAGTTGTGCAGGGCTGGCCAGCAAAAGGCACATGGCGCCCTGCACAGCATGTCCCAAAATCAGGCACTGCAGTACAACCCCCACCCCATCCCGTGCCACCACTCGCCAGTAGCACAGAACATTATACACCCTGGTCGTCTAGTGGTACCCCACTTCCCGTAGCCCTGATCACCCGACATAGAGCTATGTAGAATTCACTGGTAGTCTAGTGGTTCCCCCCACCCCTCCTGTAATTCCGATCGCTGACATTAAATAAAATGACTGCCCTGGTAGTCACAGTGGTACCCCACACCGTGTAACTCATCTTCATAGCCTGGTGTCCAGTGGCACTCTCACTCTCTCTTTCATAGGGACTTTCGCCTCACCCAGCCCCACTCCCCATCATCGCATGCAGCAGCAGCAAACCCAATCGATACCCCGCTGCTGCCGGTTGAATGACAGCTTACAGTATGGGCTGCAATCCCATTGGTTCAACTAGTGAGCTGGAGTGCATATTGTAATAGCCATTCACAAAATATGTGAATAAGTCATTCATTCACATAATTGTGAATGATAATTACAGTATGCATGCAAGCCCATTGGTACACAGTGTGGACCAATGGAATTGCAGCCCATACTATAAGCTGTGATTCACGGCAGTCGCGAGAGGTATGTGGGTGGGTTTGTTGCTGCCCGCCAATGACGGGGGAGCTGGTGGGCAGGGGTCCTGTGTGGGTGGGGGTGCCACTGACCACCAGGATTTATTGCCACGGTTTATAGGCGATCGAGGTTATGGGAGGGGTGTGGGGTACCACTAGATTTTAGATAGACTACATTTTATTTTAATATAGTGATCGGAGGTATGGGAAGGGTGAGGGGTTCCACTAGACTACCAGGATATTACATAGCTCTATTTTGGGTGATCGGGGCTACGGGGAGGTTAGACTACCAGGGCAATATTATTGTTGTCTTTTGGGCGATCAGGGTTATGGGCAGGAAGGGGAGAACCACTGGACTACCAGGGACATTGTATGGTGCTTGTGCACAGTGTTCTGGGGGGTGGAGACCACCCACGGTTGGCGGCAGCTGTGATGCGCCTTGCATTATGGCAGCTCGCCTGTGGGTGGCTACCATTTGAGCCATATTTGTCTGGCTCAGCTTTGAGCCCTGGTATGCGATGCATCTCAGGGTTGTGCCAGCATATGCGCTGCACATCCCAGGCTGAAGATCAGGATGTGCCGCATATGCATGGGCACACACCCTGGAGATGTGCCGCATACATTATCTTTGCACCCTGGCGCATCGGGAATTGTGCTGTGCAATTCCCTCTTTTGAATATTGCCCGGGGCACAATTCTGGGGTTGTGCTGGTGCAACTCAGTTGCACCAGGTGCAACCCCTTTGACTATCTGGCCCTTAGTCTCCACAGGACAGTGCATGTCCTCTAAACTGTGTGAAACAGTTTCACTAAAATTCATCCCAACAGAGAAAAATTTGCTCCTCATCCCAGACAGAAGCAAGGTAGTTCTGACTTTTGGAATAGAAGGCAGGCAACTCTTTTTCCAAAATTAAATTCATTACTGTGAAGGTACCGTTTGAGTGATTACATGATTTAAACTTCAAAACCTCTGTACTGTATATTATTGTATTCATGTAACCGATTGTAAATAACTGTATATATGCAACTGAATGTAAATAGCTCCTCTGTACAAAATGATGTGACTGTATGTAATATTCTCATGTATCCATTCTATGTATGTATACTGCTTGTAACTCCCACCCCCTCACCCCTGGGTCGCACTTGGAAATAAGCCTCAGCTCAGTGTGCTTTTCCCAGTTAACAAATTTTAAATAAATAAATAAAAAATAAATAAACAGTCCTCCAACAGTTCTGAAGTAATGTTTTCCCAAAAGGCAGCTCAGGAACATGGCAAAACCTCGCCATTTCAGTGACTTGGCAACACATGACTATTCAAAACTCTCTCAGCAATGGGGGATGTCCCCAAAAGTTACTCATACTTACAGGAACCATCTCTTTCATGATTCTTCACCCCCTCAGGGTTACTGCACAGGAGACAGTCACGGCCACGACTCACCGCTGAGCTCACTGTGGAACGACTAAGATCTGAGAGGGGTCAATGGAGAGGAGTCACATCTCCTGAGTCTCTCCTTCAGTCAGCACCTCAAACTACTCCCCTGCCCTCAGGCAGAAAACTGACTACACAGCAACATTCCATGGCAACTTTCCAAAATGGCTTATGCTGCAGTGAGAGTCACTCACGCTTGGAGCATTTGCCAGGATGATTGACAGGAACTGCCAAGAGGCATCCCAGCAGGTTAAACCTGGGCTGCCCAGCACACCCCTAGAAACTCACTAACTACCAGGGTTCCAGTAACCCTAGGGGAACCTGGGTGTTACATTTAGATTTGTAGGTAACGAACCCTCATGTTTAGAGTTAAAGATGGTGTGGGGGCTCTCATCTCTAGATTTGTTGGTGGTGGAACTCTCATCTCAGAGCTGTAGGTGGAGAACTGTCATCTCTAGATTTGTACTTGGGAAACTGTTATCTCTATGTTGGTGGGGGACTCACCCCAGAGTTATAGGTGGGAACTGCCATCTCTGGATTTGCGGGTGGTGTGATTAACATCTCAAGATTTGTAGGTGGGGTAACTGCCATTTCCTGATTCATAGGTAGGGGAACTGCCTCCTCAGTCAAGCAAAGTCACGGCACTCACCCCTCCACTCCAAATAACTGGGAGTCCATTCACTTCTGAGTATAAAACTTTCCAATTTTTCTTTTGTTGCAACACATAAAGACCACTGCAGAGAGTAGAAAAACACCTTAGGTTTCACATATCACATGCTTTGCCACCTTTGACAGTGTATGTGATATGTGAAACATTAGGCATTTTCTGCTCTCCCTGCTGTGGTCTTTATCGTCTGCAATGAATAAAGATTGGAAAGCATTCAGATGAATGGACTCAGTTAATTGGAATGGAAAGGTGGGTGTATGGGACGTGTGCTTGACTGTCTTGACTTTTGTCACTAAGCACCTGGTCCTCTTTGGAAACTCTACAGAAACACAGGAATTGTCACCTCTAGATTTGTAGGTGGCAGACTCTCATCTCTAGGTTTGTAACTGTGGACACTCCCATCTATAGAGTTTTATCTGGGGATGTTCCTCTTTAGATTTGCAGGTGGGAGAAATATCATCTCCAGATTTATAGATGGGGACTCTCAACTCTAGATTTGTAGGTGGGAAACTGTAATCTCTAGATTTGTACTGTAGGTGGGGAACTGTCATCTCCAGAGCTGTAGGTGGGGAACTGTCATTTCTAGATTTGTAGACAGGGAACTGTTATCTTTAATCATTTTTTTACCAATTGTTTAACCAAGAGAGACACACGAAGCTGAAAGCTTGTTTACAGATGCGACCTGGGAGCACTGGGAAGTTAAGTGACTTGCTCAGGGTCACACAGTATGCAAGTGTGGGCTGTGGAATTCAAACCCAGGTCTCCAGATTTGCAGCTCAGAGCCTTAAACCACTGTGCTATACTGCCTCCCATAAATTGTGAGGTGGGGGAACTGCCATCTCTAGATTTGTAGGTGGTAGAATCTCATCTGCAGATTTTTAGATGGGGTACTCTCATCTCTAGATTTGTAGGTGGGGAAACTGTTAACTCTAGCTTTTTAGGTGGGGTAACTGTAAGTTTTAGATTTACAGGTGGAGACTCATCTCTAGACTTGTAGCTGGGGAAACTGTCATCTCTAGATTTGTGAGTGGGTGACTCATCTATAGATTTATAGCTGGGGAGCGCTCACATCTAGATTTATATGTGGTGGATCTGGCATCTCTAGATTTGTATGTGGTGGATCTGATATCTCTAGATTTGTAGGTGGAGTCTCATCTCTACATTTGCAGATGGTGAACTCATCTTTAGATCTGGTCTAGAGTAACTATCATATCTAGGTTTGCATGTGAGGAACTCTAATTTCTATATTTAAATGTGGGGGATCGTTCATCTCTAGATTTGTAGGTGGGAACTTGTGTTTCTAGCTTTCTAGGTGTGTGAACTGGCATATCTAGAGACATAGGTGGGGGAACTCTTTCATGTCAAGCTTCATAGATGGGGGTCTCAAATCACTAGATTTGTGTGTTGGGGAACATTCATTTATAGACATATATGTTGTGGCACTCATCTCTTTATTTTAAGTGGGGGTATGTACAGTATTATCTTTAAATTTGTAGGTGTGGAACTCTCATGTCTAGATTTGTACAGTAGGTGTGGGAACTCTCATCTCCAGATCTGTAGGTGGGGAACTCTCTTCCATACATTTGTAGATGGGAGAACTCTCAAATACCTAGATTTGTAGGTGGTTAAACCCTCATCTCTAGATTTATAGGTGGGGTAACTATGATCTCTACATTTATAGGCTGGAGACTTATCTCTAGATTTGGAGGTGTAGAGCTATCATCTCTAGAACAGAAAACTCAAATCTTTCAATTTGTAAGTGGGGAATGGTCATCTCTAGATTACAGGTGTTCTCATTTCTAGATTTATATGCAAGGGAATGCTCTTCTCTAAATTTTTAGGTGGTATAACTTCTAGATTTGTAGGTGGGGAATCTTCATCTCTGGAATTGTAGGTGTGAAACTCTCAGCTCTCACCTCTAGAATTGTAGGGGGGACTCTCATCTGGGATGTGTTGGTGGGGGACTCATAGTCAGATTTATAGATCGGGACTCATCTCTAGACTTGTAAGTGGAGGAGCTCTTATCTCTAGATTTGTAAGTGTTGAGCTCTCATCTCTAGATTTTTAGGTGTGGGGACTGTCGCTCTAGATTTGTTGGTGGAGGGACTCTCAGATTCATAGCTAGGGGAACTGTCATCTCTACTGTAGTCAGTAAAACTGTTTTAGTATTTAATGGAGAAATATATGGACTGATCCCCCCCCCACATGTCTAGGGGTATATGGTGGTATTCTCATCAGAGAAGCACCCTCCTTCAATCATAGAGCCTGTACCTGCACCTATTACCTTTACCACCAGGGGCCTGTGACACTGAAGTAGGGGCACCATTAACAAACACTAGGGCACCAATAAGCATGAGACCAAACATGGAGCTGAGATCAAGCTGGGTGCATTTACTAGGCTGTTAAGATGGTACCCAGCATAAAGGCATTTTCTTGCAATTAACTCTTCAGTTCCACATTTGCAGTCGCACTAGCTGCATTATACTGTAGATATCACATTTCAAAACTGAAGCTCTGTTTTCCATCCAACCACTTCTAACGCCTGTCTACCCTACACTACTCCACAGCTGCTGTTGCCAGGTTCACCTTTCCTTTAAGGGACACTAACATGGATTTAATGGGTCTGGTCCAACTACAATTAATGGATCACCACAGTCTCTAGCCATCCTTTGAGGTCTTTGGAGCCTTGGCACTTCAAGACCAGTTCTATGTCATAACAGGGATCACACAAAGACAATCGCTGTTACGGCGAATGTACATTGGCAAAAATCAGTTTTGCTGATGTACACTCCAGTGCATGTAGCGGCACGGGGACTTATTTTAATGTTTAAGCAGAGGCTGCACCCCCAATGATAAATTCTCAATTTCCAGGGTGCACGTCGGGGTGCAAATAAAAAAAATTCTGGACGAGGCGCAACAAAATGTTTGCGTGCCCGGACCAACCAAGCACCAAAACACACCACACAAACCCTCCCTCCCTTCTGCCATGCTTGCTCCCCCACCAGTGTATTTATAGCGACAGAATGCCACTATAGCTGCAGTCACCCTCCCATCCCCAGCTATTTAATAAGACTGCTATTGAATCACCCCTTCTGGTGCGCTCAATAGCAAAGCGCCTTATCACGTATACCTCAAGACCATTTGTAGAAGTGGCACTCTCCCAGGTAATGTAGGTTGAGAACAATCCTTAGGGGACAAATCTGTGCCTGCATGAGTCTTACTGTGTTATTCTCATTCTCGAGGACAACAATGTTAAAGCAAGTCAGGATTATGACACTACTAATAATAATTGATTAGTTGATCTGGCAGTGCCTGCCTCCCTCTGACAGTGCACTGATAGTTCTAATGGCCACAAAAACAGGCTCCCACATCTAGCCCCTCACACAGGTACTTACTAACCCCAAATCTTGCCAGACCCTCTCTTCCCGATGACCTATGAATTCAGCTACAGGTGCCTACCAGGGGGAACTACACTACACTGCCTAGGCTTTCCATGATTCTCTAACAGGGCATCTTTAATTCAAGGCTTACTTATAGATGTGCCTTTTGTGAACTATGCTCTTTTTCAAGCTGAGCTAAACTGAGATTTCTTCACAGAGGGAGTGTATCCACAAGGGTCCCTGGTGTCCTTCCTTGAGGGGGGGGGTCCCTCCACTACTCCTGGTGGCACTATACTGGTTCTTGATCTACTGTGGTCCTAAAGGCCACTTCTAGGATACCCATTCTCCTGGCAGTGCCTGGTACTGTTCTCCAGAGACCTCCACAGGGGACCAGTGCTGCATGGATCAGAGACGCTGCCACTATCCCTGACCTTACAGGCACCTTGCCTCGGTTGAAGCCAGAGGCTGAGCTTCCTTCTCCTCCCTCTGGATACTGATCTTACTATGCCTTCATCCTGGCAGTTGCTAGGACTTTAATCTACTTTTTCTGGATTTTCTTTCCCTTCCTATAGAGTTTCAGGGAAGGGCAGGACCATGCACAGAGTTTCCTACTTCTAGCTAAGCCAGAACACTTTGTATCCAGGCATCCTGTCTCCAAGCACTACTCCTCAGAGGACAACTCTCAGGGTTAAACAGAACCCTTTGGCCCTGTCCACACTGGTGATTGTATGTCAGTAACTGTTGCAAAGCCATTACTACACTTACCATGCTACTGCATCCACATTATGCCAAAACCGTGTTTAAAAGCGGTGGCTGCCAGTGCACCCTGCTACGTTTCCTGCCTGCTGAGAAGATGCTCACACATTGTGTGTCTTCCATGCTGCTTTCCCTTCCTTCCTGAATCCCACAATGCCTAGCATGATGTCATACTTGACACTGAGATGTATTCAGGGGGGTTCCCATGAAGCACTGGGAGTTGCCGTGCAAACACTGGAAACAACATGGTGATTCCCATGCTTTGTTATATGCAGCAAAACACGTAGCTAGACTGCCACTCAGCTTCATTGTAGTTAAATAACCACTAACATAAATGTTTGTAACAACAGCTGTTTACACTCATTTACTGCAGGTTAACTTTTGGATTTGCCATTTCTGCTGCTTTTTGGGCATCACGGCTGCAGGCACAGAATTATAGGATGGATGTGTAGTACATTCTGGGCTGTAGGAGGAAAATCAAGAACAAGCAAGATATGAACTTCCATCCATACAGGTAACTCAGGTGTGTTACACTATAAAACATTTGCAAACCAAGCTAAAACTCTCATTTCATCAGGGTTTAAACATGATGTTGAAGCATGGTTTGCAAACATGTTTAATGTGGTGACCCATGTATTGCATTCTTATAACCTTACAGAATGCGGTAACACTATAAAATGTTAATGTGGACAAGGCTTGAAAGCCTTCTAGTGACTGGCTTTGAGCTGAGTGAAGAGAAAAGCTGGTTACGGAAAAAAGATGGTAGTACAGGACCTCATGCAATATTTGGTAAGTGTGGGGACCAAGTTCTGTGTGTTCCATCCAGTTTAAACCCTGTGAATCTTACTTTCGTTTTATGATTTGTCACGTCCTGTTTACCCATTTTCTTCCACATCAAAATACTATTCCTTAGATGCTTCTCCTTTGCAAGGATGAGTAAATATGAAAATTGGCGACTGGATTGGCAATGATTCAGTCTCCATCATTTTTTGGTTTGGCTTTGACACTTTGGCCAAATATACTTTTGATCCTTGGCATGGCAGTCTATCAGGCTAAAAATGGTGGTAAGGGACATCTCCACCACCATCACTCATCCACACCAGTCAATCCCAACCTTTCCACCCACCCCTTCTTCCAGTCAGTTATTTTAAGAACTTCAGTCAGCGCTAGACATAGTGCCAAATGGAAATGTTTGTTATAAAACAATTGTCTGGGGAGGGCGAGAAGGGGTGACTGGTGTGTGGAAAGGGGTTGCCATATGATTAGCCTTGGCCACTTGTGAAGGGCTGGACTGTTATTTATTTTAAGTTTGCAGCCAAAGGGCAAGTGATCAAGGAGGAGCAGCTGATGTTGCCTACCTTGACTTCAGCAAAGCTTTCGATACTGTTCCACATAGAAGATTGATTAATAAGCTGGGTAGGTTCAGGGTGGGTCAGAAGTTGGTCAAACGAGTGGCAAACTGGTTGATGGGCAGAAAACAGAGAGTGGTGGTAAACGGTACACAATCAGAAAAGATGCAAGTCACAAGTGGGGTACCTCAGGGATCAGTCCTGGGGCCAGTCCTCTTCAATATCTTCATCAGTGACATTGCAGATGGACTGGAGGGTAAGGTTGTCTGTTTGCAGATGACACCAAGATCTGCAACAGAGTAGACTATCCAGATGGGGTGGGCAGAATGAGAAGAGATCTGGATAAATTAGCAAAATGGTCGGAAGAGTGGTAACTGGGGTTTAGCAAGAGGTGCAAGATCATGCACATAGGAAGAGAAACCCTGAAGCCACCTATAGGCTGGGAGGAGTTGCTGGCAGTCACAAGAGAGAAAGATACTTGGACATCATCATCACAGATTACCTGAAATCATCCAAGCAGACCACTAATGCAATACGTGAGGCTAGGGGATGTTGGGGTATATTAATAGGGTATCACAAGTCGTAAGAGGAGTAATAATCCCTCTTTACAAGACACTAGTTAGGCCCCATCTGGAGTACTGCATGCAGTACTGGAGGCCACACCTTCACAAGGACATTAACCAAATTGAGGCAGTCCAGAGAAGGGCAACCAAAATGGTGCAGGGACTGCATCAGAAAACATATGAGGACAGATTAACGGAGCTCAATATGTATACCCTAGAGCAAAGGAGGGAGAGAGGTGATATGATAGAAACATTCAAACACCTTAAGGGCATTAACAAGGTGAAAGAGTCTAACATGTTTCAATATAAGTAAAAGCAGAACAAGAGGACACAGCGTGAGATTAGAGGAGGCCAATTGAGGGTAATGTGAGGAAGTTCTTTTCACAGAAAGGGTGGAGGATGCATGGAGCGGCCTACCTCGGGAAGTGGTGGATATGAATACAGTGTAGGGCTTCAAACAGGCATGGGATAGGCATAAGGGAGCAATACAGATGAGTATGAATAGATAGGACATTGACAGATCAAAGGCCGATGGCACATTCATAAGGTAGAAAAAGAAATGGGCAGACTGAATGGGCCTTGTGGTCCTTATCTGCTATCATCTTCTGTGTTTCTATGATCAGAAGTGACCCACATGTCTGTTTGCACAAAATATAAAGCAATCTAGACTAACTGTAAAGCAAAAATGCTGAATTTTTGAATATTTTCTGAATACAAACTAGGCATCAGCTCATCCTTACTCCTTAACAAAGATTCAATGGCCTACGCAGCCAGTATAATGTTATGCTTGTGCAACTGTGTTACTTGGTTTTAGCCATTCACACTGTCTATTCCAGAGGAATTACCACCTTGTAGGGGTACCAAAGGCAAGGAACCCTCAAAAAGGGTTCCAGCCCTAGAGGTGCTGCGGGACGATTCCCTTGGCTAAAGGTACCCTAGGAAGCATCCCCAAAAAGAAAAGTAGTAGTACAAAAGCACATTAGCAATCAGTAGCTGTGAGGCATAGTAGTCAATTAGGCACCAGGTAGCTTGATAACATAATGAGATGCGCAGGTTAGCAATGGCATGGGTATGATGGGTTGCACTGGAGATTGAGGGGGGCCTCCTAAGGAGAGAGGGAATGGCAAGTAGGGACACCATCCACCTCAATCCAACAGCGGAACCTACCTAAAGGAACTAGGGAACACTAACTATGGCTGACTAACGGTTATGACCTGAGGCTCAGAGGAGAGAAAATCCCTCCTTGAGGAGGAAATCTCTGGGGACCCAAAGCCTAGGTCACCTTCCCTCCAGGCTTGGGATGTTTATTTTGTGATGGCTCTGTTGCTACAATTTAGAAACTCAATAAGAGGGGGGAGGAAAAATTCCAATTTAGCGGAAAGCTCTCGCTTGATCCCTCTAACAGGAATGCCGTGGAAGGTTGAGAGAGTGCTCTGCAACATTGGGGGAAACCAAGGCAGGAAGAGGAGAGCAACAACTGCTGAGGCACTAACCTGACCTACTCGCCCTAAAAACAAACCAGGTGAACCAGAGGCAGTCGTAGGGAGAATGTGGTGAAGGTGCCTTGCTAGTAGAATACTAGAGCTAAAGGAAATCGCTGTAACCACCCTTCATGGCTAGTCTTAAATTCTATACTAGGAGCTGCCATCAAGTCTCGAACAGCTAAAGCCAGGCCCAGAGTGAGGACATTCCCAGCTATGGGCCAGGTGTGAAGGAACCCGCCCCAAGTCAGGCACACTCAAGATGTGGACTTAGAAATGCAGAGCGAGACCATCAGCTGCAGGAGGATCTTCGCCAGTATAGTATGGCTGGCATGCCCAGAAAACTGAAGAGAAGCTGAATGAGCACTGAGTGCTGGGACCTCACATAGGTCAGATGGTAGTAGTGAGCATTGAGCAATGATTGCGTAAGCAATAAGTGGACAGGTCAGTAAGGCAGAGTAGCAATGGTTGGACCTGCACATAGGTCAGAGAAGCAGCAAATGTGAATAGTGGGGCAAGCCAGCCAGGCATTCAAGGAAGCCAATGAAGGTGACAAATACTCTGAGGATTTTAGCAGTGGGCAGGATTATAACATAAAGTAAGTATGCCACATAGGGCCACGACTCTCCCAACACCCCAAGTCCCCACCGTAGGAAAAACAAGAAAGTGATGGAAGATGCCAAGACCCACATACAGATATTAAAACTAGTTTACAGCATCAGCGGTAGCTAGCTGACCTCCAGAGGTTAACAGAAATGTACAAACATAAAGAGCAGCATCTGTATTGACTAACATGAGTTGTAGGATTGAAACGAACATATAGATTTGAGGAGCAATGTTCTGAAGCAGCTATTGCCAGGCAGCGCAGTGAAACAACAGCAATGAGGAATGCGGTATGAATTGAGGAAGCAAGACTGAGCTGCATAGGCTAGGTTCAGAGTGAGCCTGAACCAAGAAACAATTAAGGTGCATACCATGGAGAGCAGCTATGTGTATGAGTTGAAACACACAGATAATGATTGCAGTTGCATTGTGAGTAAATGGGAGCAAGTTGCATGAGCTCTGGATTAGCAATATACAAGAAGTTTAGAAACAGAAGCCCCCAAAAAGAAGGCAAAACAAAAGACACACAAAACACAAAGGAACAGGGAACGAACAACACAAAGAAGCACATAGCCAGAGGCAAAATGCAAACCAAATGCAAGAGAACAGACAACAGAAGTCCAGCAGAAACAAGCAGAAGTTAAAATAGCAAAGCTGGGAGGTAGGCCCCAGCAAGCAGCAAAGGAACAGACCGACAGAGCCTCCGGACGCAAAGAAAAAGTGCTTGAGAGAGAGGCTCAGAGGAACTGCTTATATAGCACAGGAAGGGGGAGTGGCTGGCTGCTTGTCCACTGAACTACAGGCATAGCCTTTCAAGTAGTAACACAGCACTGTGATGTATAAGGATTTAGGATACATCTTATTTGCCCTTTCTGCCAGATGCAGTGATTACACCCAGTTTTCAGTATGGACACACCTCCTGGGTAATCCCCGATGTCATTCTCCCTCAACAATCTGCCCAATCCTGTGCTACCCCTACTCATGCTACGTAATCCTCAATGTCATTCTTCCCCAGGAGACTGTCTTGTTCTGTGATACCCCTAATCATGCAGTGTAACCCTTGGCTCCATTTTCCCTCAGGGATCTGTCTAGTCTCCCTTACTCATGCTTATTCAACCCTATATGCCATTCTCCCTCAGAAATCTGTCTAGCTCTGTGTTGCCCACTTCTTATACTGTGTAATCCTCAGTGTCCATCTCCCTTGGGAATCTGTCTAGGCTTTTGATACCCCTACTCATGCTGTGTAATCTTTAATGCCATTCTCACTCAAGAATCTGTCTAATCCTGTGTTACCTCCTACTCATTATGTGTAACCTCAATGCCATTCTCATTCAGGAATTTGTCTAGTCCTGTGTTACCCCCTACTCACGCTATATAACTCTAATGCCTTTCTCCCTCAGGAATCTGTCTAGTCCTGTGTTAACCCTACTCATGCTGTGCAACCCACAATGCTATTCACCCCCAAGAAAATGTCTAGTCCTGTGTTACTCCTTTTCATGCTCTGTAACACTGAATACCATTCTCCCTCAGGAATCTCAAGTCCTGTGTCACAACTACTCATGCAATGTAACCCTCTTTGCAATCTGTCTTATGCTGTTTTACCATTACTCATGCTGTGTAAACATCAGTCTCCCCCAGGAATCTGTTTACTCCTGTCTTACCCTACTCATGTGGAGTAAACCTTAACTCTATTTTCCCCTGAAGTATCTGTCCAGCCTTCCTACTCAAACTGTGTAACCCTCAATGCTATTCTCCCTCAGTAATTGGTCTAGTTCTGTGTTAATCCTACTCATGCTGTGTAACCCAATCTCCGCAAGGACATAGACAGGATGGAGGCTGTCCAGAGGAGGGCAACTAAAATGGTGCAGGGTCTGCACCGGAAGACATATGAAGAGAGACTTAAGGAGCTGAATATGTATAGCCTCGAGGAAAGGAGGGAGAGGGGGGACATGATAGAAACTTTCAAGTATCTCAAGGGAATCAACAAAGTCCAAGAGGGTAGCATCTTTCAAAAAAAGAGGTGTGCAAGAACAAGGGGGCACAATTTGAAGATAGAAGGGGGTGGCTCAGAGGTAATTTAAGGAAGTATTTTTTCACAGAGAGGGTTGTGGATGCATGGAATGGCCTTCTGGAGGAGGTTGTGGAGTCAAAACAGTGGTGGAATTCAAGCATGCATGGGACAGTCATAAGGCAATTCTAGGGGGTGGGGGTAGGAAGAAGTAGGCTGCTGATTAACTAGGATCTGCAGCTTATCCATTAGGTAGGAAATGGGCAGACTGGGTGGGCCAGCGGTCCTTATCTGCCATCAAAATCTATGTTTCTATGTTTCTATTAACCCACAATGTCATTTTTCCCTCAGGAATCTGTCTATTCCTGTGTTACCCTACTCATGCTTTCTAACCCTCAATGCCATTCTCCATCTGAAATCTCTAGTCCTGTGTTGCCCCTACTCATGCTTTGTAACCCTCAGTACCATTCTGGCTTAGGAATCTGTCCTGTCCTGTGTTGTCCCCAAACTCATGCTATAACCCTTAATGCCTTTCTTCCTCAGGAATCAGTTTAGTTCTGTATCACCCCACTCTTGCTGTGTAATGCTCATAGCCCTTTTCTATCAAAATTTGTCTAGTCCTGTGTTATCCCTACTCATGCTGTGTAAATAGAGAATAATGCATATGTAGGAGTTGATATGGAGTTTTTACACAAGTTGTGTGATAATATGAAAACCTCGAGAAGCTCTAGAGGTTTTACTATTATCACACAACGAGGGTGTGAAAAACCCATTTCTACCTACATATGTTTTATTTAATATAATAACTGGTACTAAAAAATTTAGAATTACCACTACGAGGAGACGTGAGGCCAAAACGCCTTTTACTTCCTTACTAGTGGACGCTTTCATGCCCCACGCTGACATCACATAACGTTAGCGTGGGGACAAAGCAATAATAAATGGAATGAAGTATCCTTACCTAGGTTACACACACATATCTCATTATTTATTTTATTATGCAAACTTCTCAGGACTTGGCTGTCCAAGAAACCAAATTGAGCTTTAGTGAATGCTTTCCTTGGTGTTTTTTTTTTTTTCAAATCACTCAAATAACATTCCATTCCCAGCTGAGTATTATTCTTGGCTGTAATGGCTAAACTTAAAGTTAT
The DNA here is from genome assembly GCA_016271365.2 of Neoceratodus forsteri. Lineage (NCBI taxonomy): Eukaryota > Metazoa > Chordata > Ceratodontiformes > Ceratodontidae > Neoceratodus > Neoceratodus forsteri. The sequence continues at coordinate 199,860,249 of CM028130.1, forward strand.
TTTCCATATTTCTTTCTGTTTGTAAGTGAATGTCCTGTATTCTTCTCTTAATTTCTTCCTTAATGTCCTTCATCTCAACTATTTAACTATTAGGTATTAACTGTATCAGTCCATATGGTCAAATTATCTCTCTAATGCAAACATGCTTGGGTACCTAAAGCCCAAGTTACCAAAGTGTATTGTTTCCTCTAAACACATTCTTAGGATTCTGTTATTAGGCATGTTATATATTTTAAACCAATATGAGGCCAATCTTTGTTCTATAATACATTTTAAAGGTAATTGATCTATCTTTAATCTTGTTAATACAGATGCAGCACTTGGGGTATCCTCAATAATTTCTTGTAGAAAGCATACACTGAAGCTTTGAGTTTATCAATACACACACTACCCCATATTTCACATCCATAAAGGACCTGGTTTTTAATTTTAGCATTAAATGTCCGAAGAGAGCCCTTCACAGATTGACCCCCATATTTATAAGCAAACCTTTCCATCTCCTTTCTTATATATAAGGATAATAATGTTTTCCCTCCATGTATTTGGTATTTGTCCAGTTTCTAGTATTACATTAAATAATACTACAAGGGCTGGGACCCATACTTCTATATCATTTGCTATAATATCAACAGGAATACCATCAGGTCAAAGAGCCTTGTGTCTTTTCACTTTGATAGCCTTCAAGATCTCAATTGATGTCACTAATTCTTTAAAAGGTATCCATTTGGTATATTCAAGAGTGGGATCTTCTATTTTAGGATCCTGGAATATATTTTTATAAAAAAATTCTCATACATTTGGTTCTATATAATTTTCTAAAGTATCTGGAAACATTATCCCAACCCCTTGTTACCATGCACCAAAATTCCCTATTATCTTTTGCCCATGCTGCTTGTTCAAATTTTTCCCATAGGGTTTCCCTATACTGACTTTTTTTATAACTAATAACTTTTTATATTTTCTTATTTTATTTAATTTATATTTATTAATCCTTATAGGATGTTTTGGTAAATTGTAAGTTTATTAATTTCATTTTTGTTTTTTACATTCTACATCATACCACTTACTACCTTTCCTGTCCCTAATAGTAAAAACCTTGAAAATTAATGATGCAATTTTTTTTAACTATAGTTTCATACATATTAATACAAGTATTTGTAGATTTCCCTTGGTTTATTTCCATTAAGCCATCTCTGATTCCATGATATTGCTTTATTTCTTTAACTTTTTGTCCTTCTAATAGTTGCCACTGAATACCTTTTTTGGTTCTAACTAGTGTTTGTTTATTATTATCTTTAGTACACTCAGTCCCAAAATTGAATAAAATTTCTAGTGGATATTGTTCACTATCAGCTCTGGTCCCTACTTTCATATCTAATGTTGACCAAATTGTAGTCAATAATACCCAGTAACGATCTATTACTGATGCACCTCTTGGACCTAAATATGCATATATCCCTTGGAAATCACCTTTTGTTCTTCCATTCAATGAAAGAAAATTATTATTCTGCATTAATTTTATCAATTCTCTCCCTCTATTACATTCCTTTAAATCTTTTGCGTTCCTTCTCATGGCTCCATTATCAAGACCCTGGGCTGCACATGCATCCAATATTTCTATAGAAGGGTCCAGGCTTTGCCCCACCCTGGCATTTAAATCACCCACAAGGATCATTTCTGTTCCAGGCTCTCTTGCTAAGCATTTCTGTAATGCAAGACTTAGTTTCCCAACTTCATTATCTACATATTTAGAACCCAACGGTGGGAAATAGACATTTATAATCACAATGTTCCTCTTTCTTACTGACATACAAACCATAAGAATATGTTCTGACTCACTCTCGATTTCCTCATATTCAACATTTCTTAATATTTTCCCCATGTTGTTAAACCTCCTGAAGATCTACCAAATGTTTTTGACTCCTGGCCTTTTTATAAAATGTATTATAACCATTTATGTTTATCTCCTCCTTCTTCCAAGTTTCCTGGATGCAGATGATGTTAAAGTTGTTTTATATATATAATAAATGAAGGGTCTACCAACTTATCATCTATACCTGTAACATTCCAATATAATATATTGGTATCTAAACCTGTATTTTTTGATTATTGTCCTTTATCATCTGTCATTTACCATCATAGTCTTGTAATATTTGAAATCTATTGCTCGACTTGATTAGTTTTATCCATTGACCTTCATTTTCCTCTTTCCATTCATTAGTATCTATGTCACTTTCTCCCCTTAAGTATATATCTACATGACCAAGTCTTGCTGAATTAGCCAGTAAAAATTTAAAATCAGCTAGGTTATTCACCCAAATCATTAATTGTCCATCAGTTTCCCATCTTTTAGCTTTTATAATCCTACTTTTGAGCTCTTTAACTCTTAACAAGTTCTGAAACAGATCAATTATCTTCATTCTGATGTTTTGTTTTGCTTCATTAACAAAACTCACTAGTCCAAAGATTGAAATCATATAGCTATTGTCCTTATTTCTAACTTTCTGACTTAACTCATAGTATTCCAGAAAAATTGTAACACCATCAATTTCAAATCTCAAATCCCTCATTTTCTCTTTTGATTTTCCAATGCTTTTAATACATAATATTAGTCAGACAACAAGAACCAATTCTTCATCCGTAATGGTCTTATTACACTCATGCTATTTATAAGTCTATCTATTCCTCTTTCTCCATCTCCTATTAGTCTTAATAGATGTTTCAGATGAGTATTTAATTTAATTTCTGTTTTATCGGCATAATTTGTACTTTAAAGATTGGCGGGACATAATCCGTTTCCATAGTCCTTATCAAGAAATCGTTAAGTACATTTTTTGCAATATTTGATTTCTTTTCTTTTGTTCAATTTTATACTAAAATCTTTAGTTCCCATACTTTCATCTGTGTTGTTTCTTTCACTTTCTGTTAAATTCTCTTTTTAATTTTCCAATTTCTCCTCTTTTCTTTACTTTTAATTTTATTGTTTTATTTTTTTTTGTATAGTGTTTTTCCCTTTTCTTTTTAATTTATTTATCGGCTGGTTGTTATCACTTTCCTTCCTTGTTTTTTTCCTATTTCTTATCTCTTTCGCTTCACTCTTCATTACTATTTCTTTTACTAATTCTACTTCTTTTTCCACTGTTACATCAGCCGGGTCTTTGGCTGTTCTGTGATTCTTATAATTTTTACTCTTTTTTCCTTTATCTTCCCCTTCTTTTCCTAATGGAGTATTTTTTATTTATTTTATTCTTATTGTTGTTCCTTAATTCCTTGTCCTTTATTTTTTTGTTGTCTTCCTTTTTCCCATATCTCAGGATTCCCAGCTTTAAGTTCTTCCAAGATAGAATCTGACTCTTCAAAATTGCTAGGTAACATTACCAACTCAGAATCCAATTCTATTTCTGCTATTTCCCGGTCCTCAGCTCCAATGATAGTAGATTGTGCTATACTAATTCTATTATTTCCTATCTCTTCCTTTCTGTGTTTAGAATCACTTGCTTCAGTATTCAAGGTTTGTGTTTCCAATTCTCTAATAGTTATTTCTTGTACTTGTTCAGAAAAATATTTCATACACAACTTTTTATAAATACTATCTATCCTTCTTTTATTTTCAACTACAAATTCCTTTTATGAAGGATAAGTCTTGTTTTACTGTGGTTATTTTTTCAAAAATCAACACATTAGCTGTTTGAGGGTCATTTAAAGCTCTAACACACTCTTTAGTTATCATCCCCATAGTCAGAGAGGTATCAGGCTTTGGGCTCATACATAAGGTTTCATTATCTCTATCCCAGGCGTCCTCATTCCTGGCTATTTCCTGGTCTAAGTTTTTTATCAAATCATCCATTTGCATATTTTTATCTGTATTATCTGTGTTATGAGAATCTTTAAGTTCTTGTTTTAATAGATTCAGTTCTTGTATTTTTTGTCCTATTCTTTGATTGAATTGAATAGTCTCCCTAATGCTTTCCACGGTCCTTGTAACTTCAGTATTTACTATTTTCATTAAGTCAATACTATGGGTTACTGAAGTCTCCCCCCATCCACTCTAATCATTGCCAGGGGGCTATCACCTTCTCTCTTTCTATTTTGATCTGTTTTTTTTGCATAGCTCACTGATGGTTGGCTGCTTCATTTTCATTTCTAAGTTCACCTTCTACTCCTTCCCACTATCCCCTTCCTTTCCTGTCTGTATAGGTTTCAAATCAGGGTCATAATTATTTCCTCATTCCCTTTCTAGTCATGATCTCTCTCACACTAATTTTGATTATACGTTTTGTTTTATTAACTTTCAGTTTCTTGGTATTACTCAAACAAATTTTACCACTCCTCATCCTCATTGATACTGTATTAGTCTAAGTACTATTAAACAGTACTAATTAATTCACTATTTCACAATTTCCCCAAATCTGATTCTATTTGTTGACAAGTATTAATTTACCAAGGTAAAACAGATAGATATATAATTTCTGTCTTAACAAAATGTATCTATACAATTAGATCACAAATGTCAAGTACTCTGAGTGAATAAGGATAAAAAAGTTAGATATTCACAATCACAAAATCACTCATTAAGGTCCTTAATATCATCCTTAATAGGATCCTTATGCAACCCCAATTCCTGTAAATAGTCTTCGGTGATGTTAAAGAAGATAGGTATTTAGTCAATCCAAATATTATTACTTACAGGGGAAAGATATATCTCTCTGTAGCGCTCCCCGTTCTAATAGTTCTTTTGTTTTTCACACCATCAGCATCATCAGCATCTGTCAATCTATTTGGATTACTGGTCCATTCTTTGGGGTCAAAATTTAGATCGTTCTTATTACAAATAGCCAAAAGAAGTTTTCTAGCTCCTAATGTTGTAAAAACCCTCAGCTTGTAAGCAACAATGCCTCTAAAAGTTCACCAACTTCAACCCCAGGACTTGGCCTTGTAGATAAATAAAATCTCCTTTTCCATAGTTTTTTTTTATTTAGTTGTTTAACCAGGAGTAGCACACTAAGCTGAAAACTTTTATACAGGAACAACCTGGGAGCACAGGAAGTTAAGTGACTTGCTCAGGGTCACAGTATGCAAGTGGAAACAGTGGGATTCAAACCCAGGTCTGGTCTGTGGGATGTCACCAGATTTGTAGCTCAGAGCCTTAAACCACTGTGCTATACTGCCTCCCAAAGTTTCTCTATTCTCTGTTCTTGGGGTTTATATTCTATAATCCCAATTGCTGCAGCTGCTGTATTCCACACATCCATTTTAGAGAACTCTTCACACAAATCCAGGCCAGAAATGCAGCCTTCAGGGTAGCCAATAGAATAACTGAAAATAGCTAGTAGATAATACAAAGTAAACAATAAACACTGCTTCGCTATTATTTAATGATATTTAGCAATGTTCAACAGCAGTAGTTACAATAAAAAGACCGAGCAAACTGATTCACTCTGCTTGTAAGACGGAGCTCTCCTGAACAACGGCTCTCGTGTTGTTGCACTGGATAGCTGCTTGGCTATTGTTTAGCAATGCTTAACAGTAGCAATTACAAAAAGAGACCGAGCAAACTAGTTTTCTTTGTTTGTAAAATAAAGCTCTTAGTTACAATCGGACGGAAACTAGCTCACTTCATGAAAACAAACAACGGAGCTCTCCTAAGCAATGGCTCTTGTAATGTGGCTTTAAGGGTTCCCACTTTCACAATCTCACTGGGTTGGCTATGCCACATGTTAGCCGTCCTCTGTATGAATTAATACTTTCTAATGTTTCCCCTTTTCTTTTCCCCTGTCCTTGGTTTAGTGCATATCTTGTGGTTCTGCTTGACTCACAAGTGCAAACATCTTGTGTCTCACTCTGTCTATCCCTCTAGCATTCCAAACACTGTGATCACATTCCTCCTCTACATTCACTTCTGTAGATTGAATAATTTGAGTATTGTTATGTTATGTTCTTAACTTTTAGAATGACTGAGACCACATGCTAGGTTAATTTCCAGTAGCTTCTAGTTGCTTCATTTATTAAGTGCATCACACAAGACTCCATACAACACAACAACATATTCACTCCACACTAAGACTTCCCCTAGTCACATGATCCTGGCTCTGTACCTTGTAAATCTTAAAGGCACAATAGCACATACTACAAGTATGTCCAGTAACTCCAAGAAACTCTTGCCCCAAAGCTGCTAATCAGCTGGTTGACCTTTGCTGAACCCTGTCGATTTCTTCAATGTCCATTCTGTACAGTGGTGACCAGAACCAGACACAGTACTCAGGTGTGGGCTAACTGAGGCCTTGTACAGAGAAAGGATCCCCTTCCTATGACCTGCTCCTTGCCCCCCCACAACACATTCCAGCAGAGCAGTTGCTTTCCTAACTGTGGCAGCACACTGCCTAGTAGCTGCCTGCTTTCAGCTAACTGTCCACAATTACCCCCAAATCCCTTTCCTCAGTTGCCCCATCCACTGTTGCACCACTCTGGGTATTCAGAATGTGCAACCCTGATTCCATGCCCCTAGGTTTAGCATCTTACTTACATTAAATCTGTGCCCCCTTTTCTCTGCCCATGGTGAGTGCACATCCCCTGTAGTGCACCCTCCACCAAGTTCTCTCCACTCCTCTTGCCAATTTAGTGATATCATTATACTTCAACGCCCTCCAGCCACCTCCTCCAGGTCATTAAACAACATTTTAAAGAGCAGCAGACTCAGCATTCACCCCCTATATCCCTCCTGGTGTAAACGTCCGCCCAACTGTGTTGCTTTCTCCAAGTACTTTCCATGAAGTACTGTGTCAAAGATGTGCAGAAGGCCAGTAGAACTGCATTAAACCTGTAAGCTTATTCATATCTGTAGAAACTGTTTTGAAACACTGGTTTGTATTTTGCTGTGGTTTCATCTTTATTGGTCTGTATAAACTGATGTTTCTTATTTACACACTGAAGGTCAGGACCATTTTAGAACTGTAGGATGCAGTTTATGTCACAATGCATTAATGTTCTACTGTACTATAGAACTATGTGATAAAGGTGACATAAACTACATCCTAAAGTTCTAAAATGGCTTATCACCAGTGCGTAAACATAAACATTAATTATGTTTACTCATAGGCCAGTATATATTGTATGGAACAATAATAAAACTGGAACTAGTATTTAAGAACAACACTTCTCTACAAGGAAAACATGACTTTCAGGTTCAGCTCCATTCTCCTTTAAAGGCCCTCAGCCTATCCATGCTCAAAGACCCTGTCTTAGGGCATCTTTGCCAAACTCCCCATCATTTGCTTTCTGTGCCACAGGTCTTCCAGGTAGCTGCTCTTCAAAAGGACCAGAAATGTCAGTCTCAGATAAGAGGAGGAAATAACCCTCTAGGTGGCAGCATGAGGCGCCAGCTCAGGAGCAAGGGAATGCTGCCAACATGATCATTCATGGGGCTGCCACCATGCTTTGGGTGGGGCTTCCCTTTGGAAGGATCAGCCAGCATGGTTTTCCAACCCCCCCCCAGCCACCAGGAGGCAGCCACATGGTAGCAGGTACTATGCAAACTCCATGGATGAGTAGTCACCCATTCAGTCTACACTGAGCCTTTTGCCAGTACAATTGCAATTGTGCCCTCCTCCCGGCAAATGTGAAGAATGGGTGTGCTCAATACTAGTCCATCAGGCCAGCATGACAGTCAGACCACCTCTTTATGACTGCACTTTTTTAAGCCTTGAATAAAATCTGAAGACTGCTATTGAGCATGCTTGTGACATCACAGCCAACAGTTTGCAAACACATCACCTTTAGAAACATTTCAGTCTATACTGAATGTATCTCTGTATATATTTAGTTTATGTTATCCAGGTAAATACACTGGACAAAGAAATCATCCATACCTCTCAACCACTAGCAATAAAATTCATAGCACTGGCCTTCAACGTCAGAGCAAATGGCCAGAATGAGGAGCACTTTCCAGTTTTAAAGAATTATATGTCTACAAATAGTGGTCCCCATATACTTAGTGTAAAGAATGTTTTGTGAAGTTAGTTCAATGATTTAATAGTCTGTGTGTCCAGAAACAGCTCTAACATTATTAAGAACATTAGTAAACTGTTGCAGGGCAAGGGAAATTTCAGTGTAATGATCATAGCGCTATGCCAACTTCATAGCAGTTGAGAGGTATGGAATCATTTATTTTCAGGTACTACCTGCGGAAATTCAGAAAGATAAATACATCACAAAAGCAGCAACATGAACACATTTCAGTCATATCAGATGTATTACAAATGGGTATAAATATTGGAAAAATGATATGCTCACGTACACAAACAATTACTTATATACAACTTGTAGAACATAATGTAATCTGGCACTACTTTGAATAGTGAGCAACATACTGTGCATTACAGGTAGCATATAAGGGTTTACAATCCAAAAGGAATTCTCAAAAGAGAATGCAAGCATGTCACAGTTTAGTATTCTCTGTGTCACTGTGAGCTCCAGTTATAGAGGGGGCTGAATTAGGAGATGTTTTCTGAGTTTGAAGATAGTAGTGATAATAAGAACATCTCATTAGGGTTCAGTAAGATTTTGTATATGTAACCCCCATGCCATTTTGGCAGGGGGAGTTACTAAATGGATGTCCAGTTGGGATCGGGAGGTGTGCGCAATGCCAGGCTGGCCTGAGGGCGTGGCCTAGGCATCGCAATGGAGAGGCACCAACCGGCACGACAGGAGTTGCTGGGAGGGGAGTTGACAGCTGGGAGTGGTGCAAGGAGGAAAGGGCTGAGGCCTGCGCGCAGTTTGGGCTGGGGGGCAGGCCAGAGGAGCCGGAGTTAGGGTGGGGAGATTGCCCCTTGACTCCACAGTATGGATCCCACCAACCCACCAGTGGGATGGCAGCAGTAGGGTGAGAGGCAAGTGAGAAGGAGAGCCTTGTGAGAAGGAGCCCATTGGCTCCGTGAAGCAGAAGGGCACAGCAGGGTGGCTGCTATGGTGGTCCTGGAATGTGGATTGGCAGAGAAGCTGACCAGAGGACCAGGGTGGCGTCCGTCCAGTCATATCGCTTTGCATGTCCACCCCAGGAAGCTTATGGAGGAGGTAGGAGGGACTGCCAAGGAGGAAGACAGTAGACCACTGGCCTACATGAACCATGCCCAAGGATAGCTGGGTCCGGATGGTCAGAGAGTGTGGACTGTGCCCAGATTTCTTCAGAGCCCCAAGAAGGAGGGAGAAAGGCCCAAGGAGTTTTGAATGTTTACCCGCTCACACTGGCAGGAAGTAGAAATGGTGTGACTGCCCGAACAGCTAAGAGGAAGAGAGAGCCAAGCACAGGAGCCTGTTAGGCTTGCTGGGAGAGTTCAGAGTTAGCTGGGTCTGGGTTCAAATCCCAGATCCCCAAGCAATGAATGGTGCCACAGTGGTTTGCCATTGTTTCTGTAAAGGTCTATGAACTGTAAATACTTGAGGTGATCTCCTTAAAATCCTTGTGTGTGTGGCTTGATCCCTTTTTACAGCAATATAATAAAATGCTGTTGGTTGCATTGCAAGCTTGTTTGGACAGAATTCTATACAGAAATGAACTGTTGTGAGATGTTGTGTTCCTACTAAGTGTTTTACAGCTCTTGGGATCTCAACCAGCTTTGCCAGACATGTGTGGGAATGTGAAGAGTCATCAATCTGCCAGACGGAAGTCCAGCCATCACCAGGAATCCTGCTGTTTGTGAGGACTAGGTACTGTGCTCCCTGCTATAAATATTCTACGACTACACAGACTGATCGTTGGTGCACTTCCCTTTTCTCAGAGACAATGCAATCATCCTCTAGATTGGGAAGAGAGAGGAGGTAGCCACTGGAAAATACATCTGTGAGTTTGATTTTCAAAATGCTGGGTTGCATCACAAGGGAATAATGTTGCGGAAGGAGAGGTGAATCTGCCACTGTATAGATCATTAGTTAGAACTCATCTTGAATACTGCATGCAGTACTGGTGCCTGTACCTGAAAAGGACATTCAATTACAGGAAGGGTGCAGCACAGAGCAACTAAGATGATCCAGGGACTGGGGACTTACTGTATGAGGTAGGCTAAAGGAGTTGAGCGTGTACTCGCCGGAGGAGAGGAGGGACAGAGTGGATATGATCGAGACATTCAAGTACATGAGAGGGATAAACAAGACTGGTACAGAGGGGTATTCAGGGTGAGGGTGGGGAGGGACACTCGAGGCCATGACATGAGATTAGAGGGGGGGAAGGTTCAGAGGGAAATGAGGAGACTTTTTTTTACAGAGAGGGTGGTGGCAGGGTGGAATGCATTACCAGCACCGGTGATAGCCTGTAAAACAGTGGGCTGCTTCAAAAGGGGCTGGGACAGGGCAAGAGGGAGGATAAAGGGAGGGGGAGAGAAGGGAGGGGCAGCTGCAGAATAGGGCTGCTAGCTGCAAAATCGAGCAGACTCAATAGACCAAATGGCCTTCTTCTGCTGGCAAATTTTGTATGTTCATATGAGAGCACCTGCTCTGCCTTCATGAAGTGTGGTTAGCGCCTAACCCCCCCCCCCAAAGGTAGGAAAGGGACAATTTTTCAAAAACAAAAGAACTGTTTAGTCATCTGAGTCAGCATATAGCAGGAAAGGGGTTACATATATCACGTACTAAGCATAAGAATGTGTTGCATTACCTATCATGCAGTGTGCCAGTTTTTCAGTTCTGAAAGCTTCTGTGATCTCTTGTTTCCATTCTGACAGGAATGGGACTCTGTGTTCATCCCATACATTCAAGATGGTGTCTAATCATTTCTCTTGTTAGTTATCTTTTGCAATATCATCATTAAAACAGTTTTTCTCCATAATACCATTCTTCTAGCTATACTTTACTTCACTTTGTATTCACCACTTAGAACTATTTTTTAAACTCAGTTTCTTAGACTTCTCTATAACTTTTCTTTCTTTTTTTTCCATAATAGATTTTTTATTGAACGATAAACTTATATACATACATCAAACATAACTTAAAAGACAGCTGATATATTTTTTATTTCTTCTCCTTCATCTTTCTTTCTCTGTTGTTTTATAAGAAGTAATGAAACTACTATTTAGTTCAGTTTTACCACTATTTATGAACTATCATAGATAGAATAATAGATAGGTGAGCGTGTATTACAAGGGAGTAATACCATTGAGAGGTTCTGGGGACAGAGGAACCTCGAGAGCGAAGCTCAAGAGGTTCCCTTGTCCCCAGGACCTTGAGATGCCATTGTATAATAACAATAATGCACTCCAGGGTGTGGGTTGTGCTGGGATAACCTCATTTCTGGGATGTTGGACGCACTCGGCCAGCGGCCTCGTGCCCAACCACTCAGGCGTGAGGTTATCCTAGCACAACCCACACCCTGTCTGGTATTATAAGTGATCCACACGCACCTATTTTTTGGTTTTTTGTAGTATATGGATCCAATTTTTGTTTGCAGCTCTTTGTTTATGGGAAGCTTTGAGGTCGGGTGACCGCCACAGTGAGGACTCCCTTACTGTCTTTGTGTCCACCCACCCACTTGCTTGCTGTCTTGCTTAGCATGTGCAAGTTTTGTTTGGTGAGGCAGTCCTACCTTTTAGTTGCAGTCTTGCCTCAGTGAACACAGGATCAACCAGATAATTCTGCAAATTAGTTGAAATAAAAAGCAAAAGCGTCAGCAGAAAAGAGTGAAGGACGATTTTCTTTACGCTAAGAGAGGCAACACCATGTATTTTTAACTGTTCTGCCTACACAGAGAAACCATGGCTAATAAGGAGGTATTGGTTTCAGGAACATCACAACACAGTCTAGGACATTGCCTTGGGGATCTTAGGAACAAGCTTACTGTGTCGGAGAGTCTTGAGATTGCACTGTTCAGTTTTGCAATAATACTATCATTCAGAGCTGAACGATAGTACTACAGGCTCCAAACGATAGTATTATGGGTACATTGATACTATTATCACTTTTGCCTGTAGTATTACACAAAACATTTTGTATGCTATACTGACATATTAAATTGGAGCATCCATATATTAAAAAACTATAATTGATGGAAATTTATTGTAATTTTGCTAATCTTTATAGATTTGAAATGTAGTATCATCTGTTTACCTTTTGAAATAAAACCTTTTTTAACTCATATTTTCTTGCAATTTAATAAAATACAAGCAGCAATTGCTTACGAAAATGACAGGTTCAACATTTGCCACATAAAATGAATACAGGCACAATTGTGTCTTATTTTCATGTGGTATGACGGAAGGGAAAGAGCATTTGATAACAATTCCTTTATGTAAACACTTTCTGAGACTGTAGCACAGCCAACACAGTAATATTAACTATAAGATAAGAGTCTGTGAACAGTCCATAGCCAGCTTCAAAAGCCGAGACTTAATAATCTGAAAAAAACCCTAAAAAAACAGTCTAGCCACAATACAGGGAATTCCAACAAGCTCCCCTGGCTGCCATCAGTAACTAGTGGCATTAATGTAATATAGAAAATAATGGATGGATAGGGGATTATAATGAGGATTTACACTCTGAGGATGGGATGCCACATAAACCCCAAAGGCAGCTCAAGGGTTTATTAAGGCATCCCACCCAGGTCAATGTCAAATCAGTTAGCTATCCATCATACTATATCATTACTGGGGATATTTTTTCACCACAGCAATTACACAAAATAAATTGAAGTGTGTTGTTGAGTCGAGCCGCTGACTGTAGGGTTTCAACGCAGTCCGTGGCGGCCGCTGAACTGAAGCAGCGCTTTATTTTTTATTATATCACAGGGAAGGTTTTGTTTCTACTGTGCCCTGTTGTATTTTTGTTTAAAAAGAAGTTAGTGCTAATTCTTTCAGTTGGGGAACTGACCTGTACCAGTGAAACACGGGGATCCTGAAAAGCGGCACAGGCAGGGAAGATCGTGGTTGGCACATGCACTCAGCTAGGAAACCAGGCACATGTTTGTCATTATAACCAGCTGGTTATAATGACAAAATTAATCCAGTGTTCATATGGGAAAAAAGGGGCACCAGTTATTATATGCTTTTATTAAAACATAGAAAGTGAAACAGTATAATTATTAAACTTTTTAAGCAGACAGATAGTAATTTGAGCACCAACTAGCATAATGACTTCTGATCTAAATGCACAGCAGCCTATACATTGTCCAGCAAGCAGAAACATTTTAACATATTAAATTGTTGTAGCTGTGTCAAAAATTATGTATTATATGGCTGGCCCGGTGGTGCCGAGGGTTGAGGTGCTGGATGCCACACCTCGCTCCACGCCAGCGACCTGGGTTTGAGAACAAGCCCGGGTCATCGGGGGTCGGCAGGGGGATGGAGGATCTAGCGTCCCAGTGGATGCTCTCCTCCTCCGGGGAGGGTTACCAGGCACCCGACATCCTTGAGGGTCAGTGGGAGCACCGGCTTTCATGGCATTGATGGCTCATGTGGCATTGGAGTCAGGGAGGATGCTATTAGGCACTTGGCAGGCGTGGTGTGTCAGCACATGGCCCGCCCAAGCCGGCATCCTCAGGGAATGGAAGGGACCACAAGAAAATGGAAACACCTCTAGGAGGTCCTAGATGATAACCACTCGGGCCATCCAGCCACCGATCCACAGGCAGACCCGCTGTGTAGGTGCCTCACGGAGGTGGAGGAAGGTAGGTCCTTTCTTGTCCCACCAGGGGTTATCCAGGCGCATGAAGGACCAGTGGAGAGCGGGCACTCTAGGAGCAGACTCTAGGACTGGGGCAGGGATAGTATGAGAGGCCCGAAGGAGTGGAACGACAAGGGCAGGTTAGGAGGGATAAACAGAAAGTTAAAAAAATATATATGTATTATATGTTAGTACCCAACCAGGCCACTATACTGTTATATTATACCCAACTTGTATGCAAGCAAAGGTATACCTCATCGGGGAGGGGAGTCTCATAAAGAACTCTGAGGAGATACAATTGTAAAAAAAAGAAATAAAAAAAGTATAAGCATTGCCCCTGCTGCCCAGGGACCCCTGAGCTCCTTAAAGGGGGCCTCACTGCCATCTTACATCACCATGTGGCGTACACACTTAGCTACCATCTTGTCTCAATCAACATCTTTTCCTGATCCTCCTTTATCATTGCAATAACATGTACAAGCAATACTCCCAACCCTTCTAAGTAGACAGATTGCCACTTGAGCACCTATTGACATAATAGTATCTGACCTAAATGCACAGCAGGCTATACATTTCCCAGCAAACAAAAATGCTTCAACATATTAAATCATTGTGGCTGTGTCCAACAGTATATCACACATTAGTATGCAACCAGGCCACTACACTCTACTATTATTCTATCAAGTGCCAGAGAAATGCCCGTCAGTTGTGGTCTCACAAACTGCAGACTTGTTTAACAGTGTCAGGAAGATTTACATGTCCTCCTCCTGCTGAATCATCCCTTCTGAAGCTGTGCTTGTCTGACTCAGTTTGTTTACAAGGTACCAGCTGCCTACAAGTCCAAGATTTGGTACCGTTTCTCCTTGAAGATGAATTGTAAGTGGACTGGGAATCTGAGACGATAGGAGATGTTCCTATCTCAAAGCGATCCTGTCACCCCCTCGAAGGATTTCTTCTGAAGTTGTGTTACCTAGGATTAGTGTGGAAACATGAGGATCCTGCTTTCCTCCACCATCACCAGTGCCTGATCTTTTTTTTTTTTTAATTTATTTATTGAATTCTTGAGTTACAACTTTTGAGCTACAAGCTCATTTACAAAGGTTCCACGTTGGGGAAAATGCGAATGTACAATAAGAATAAACAGAGTTGCTGGTACATCAAACAAGTGACAACAGTAAATGAATGACAAACTACACGGTATAGGTTTGTGTCTCAGTATACAAGCTAAGTTGGTGCAACAATAGTATCAAGAAAAAGAGAAGGAGCAGTAGGAGGCACAGCAGGTCTTGGAAGTAGGAAAGGCGGGGAATGGAAGAGGTGTTAGCTTGCGGTAACCTCTGGCATGGTCTGTAATCAGAAAAGCTGGAGTGGTAGGACAGAGGGTTTGGAAATGGTGGGGGCTGTGGATCCTGGAGGAATAGACAGGGTGAGACTGGGGTTGGGAGGTGGGGAAAGGGGTGGGTGTAGTGGGTAGGAGGGAGGAAAGTAGCAGGTTGGACAGTGCATAAGTGCAAGGTAGGTGGGTAGTCAGTATTTTATTCCTGGGGGAGATGATCAAGTGTGGCAGGTGCATATCACTTGGCTGGACAGATGGGATCTAAGTGCAGATTTCAACAAGCCGATTTTGCTGATAGTGGCTAGATCAGGCAGAAGTGAGGTGAGCCATAGCGGGGCACAATATTCAAAGGATCGCTGACCTTGGGTGGTGCGACGGTAGGGGATCTTGATGGAGATATTATTGGATGCCCTTGTGATCCCTGTTGGTGCGGCCTGGTGTATGAGGGAGCTTGGTCCTGGCAGCAGTAGGCCCAGTGTTGCTTTTCTGGCAAGAAGACAGGTTTGCTAGCGGGCCCGGTCATTCAGATTTAGCCAACCGGTTTGCTGGTAAAGGTGGCAGGTATGGGTTAGATGCGGGGCTCCTAGTGCAAGTCTGCAAGCTTTGTTAAGCGCAGTGGTGAGCCACCTGAGGGTGCTGTCAGGGGCTGCACTGTAGATGGCAAGGCCATAATCAGTAGTTGAGAAGACCGAACTGGTGATAGCAAGCTGGAGGGCTTTATCAGTGAGGCAGCTTCGGTGCTTATATAGCAGGCCAAGCTTCCTGTTAGCTGTTGTGGCAACATGATCCACATGTGTGGAAAATGAGAGGGAGCTGTCTAGGGTGAGCCCCAGGTACTTGAACTTGGGGACCATTTCAATCGTGTCTTTTTCTTTATTCTGAATGTTCAGAGTTAAATACCTGTGGCGGCTATGGGCTGGAGCAAAGAGCATGGACATTGTCTTTTTGTGGTTGACTAGAAGCTAAGCTTTGCTAAACCAGTCTTCCACATTGTAAAAGTCTTCTTGAAGTCACTGCTGCAGCATGGTAGGGTCAGAGTGACTGGAGTAGATTACCACATCATCAGCGTAGAGAAGGATTTTTTGTTGACAGGCTGGTGGAAGGTTGTTTAGAAAAAGGCTAAATAGGAGGGGACCCAGGATGGATCCTTGGGGGACACCTGTGGACACTTGTTGGGGGTCCGAGAGTACATTACTTATTTTTACCTGTTGTACACTTCCTGAGAGGTAGCTCCGGAACCAGCACAGTGAGTCAGAGGATAGCCCAGTTGCTTCTAATTGGGCTAGGAGGAGGTCATGGTTGACTGTGTCAAAGGCCTTGATAAGGTCAATAAAGGTTGCCCCCACCAAGTGCCCATGGTCAAAGATGTTGTGAATGTAGCCCATGAACTCAAGAAGAGCTGTGATAGTACTGTGGAGTTTGAAGCCATGCTGCTGCTGCTGGTATTTGTCGAGGTGTTCAACCAGCTGATTGTAGACTATCCACTCAAGGGCTTTTAAGATCGGAGGGAGAATTGAAATTTGGTGGTAGTTGGCATGGTCAGTCTTACTTCCTGCTATGTGAATGGGGGTTACAACTGCAACTTTCCAGAGTTTTGGGAAAGTACCTGTGGTGAGGAACAAGTTTACGATACTGGTCAGTGGCGTTAGCAATCGTCAAGTAAGAGATTAGTTTAGCTGCAGGCCCTCGAGCTATGCCTGGACTTCCAAGAACTTTGGAGAGGTATTTTTACCTCTCCTTTAGATAATACTCTGAGGTAGAATGGGGGGTTGTGACTTGTTGGAAGGGAATTTAGGGGTTTGGGTTGGTTTGTGCTGGCTGGGACTTGGAAACTAGGGGGAAGCAATGTACTGAGGTCAATAAAAGCTTTGTTGAAGATGTCTGCAATGGATTTGGGGTCTTGTGTATAGGATCCTTCATGGCTCAGCATTGTGGGTGATGAGGTATCCCATTTCCCAGTGATTGCATTAATGTTCTCCCAGAATCGATGACTGTCACCCCAGGAGGAGTTTAGCTGAATCTGTGGTAATTAGCTTTTGCCTGACGGATCATGTATGGTGCATTTATTCCATGCTGCTTTGTAGTTTTGCATATCCTGGTCTGCGAGAGTATTTTTGTACTTATACCATAAGTGGTCCCTGGAGCTCATCAGGGCAAGGAGGTGGGGGTTATCCATGTTTTGTGTGAGACACTGACTTTTCTTTTGATATGAGGGCAAGATATCCAAGCAGCACTGTAAATTCTATAAATTTACCCAGTGCTGTGTCGACATCTTTGGCACTTAGGATTGGTGTCCAGATCAGATGCTGCAGGTGTTGCTTAAAGAGCCGAATATGCCCTTTTTAGTATGCGGGATATTATCACCTTAGCAGGCAGTTTAGGGGCCTTGTTGGACGAGGCAATAACGTCAAGTAAATGGTCACTTAGGGAGTCTGGGAGCATTTTAGGCCAGAGATACACTCTGGGTGGTTAGTTAGCACCAGTCTAATAGAGGTACTGTTACCCGATCTGTAATTTGTATGGGTGGGTTGGTCCACTAGTTGAAGGAAGTTGATTGAGGAGACTACATCCTTTTAAGTGGCAGAATCCTGGGACAGCCAAGTAATGTTGAAGTCACCCAGCACAATGACTTCACTACTGGAGCGGAGGTCAGCTAGGTGCTCATGCAGTACTCTAAAGCCCTCTACTACTTCTCTGGGGAGTAAGCAGGCTGAGACGAGAGTAAGACCCTTGTCCTGGGTGCCCAGGGTTATTGGCACAGAAAGTATCTGTACGTTTTTTCCAGTACTTAATTGTGGGAGAGCTACTCCTTGTAGGTAATTTTTTATATAGATAATGCAGCTGCCTCCCCTCTTTCCAAGCCTACTGAGGCAGAAGGGGGTGTACCCGAGGAGCTAGACTTGACTGTCCTTGGTCCTGGGTGTGAGTCATGTTTCAGTTATGGTTAGGACGTCTGGGTTGTGTTGCTACCAGAGCACCTTATGCCAGTTTTGACAGAAGACTGCAGATGTTGAGGATGCAGTGGTGATCAGTTGGCTTTTCCTGGTTTGCCCTGCAGCATTGCAACTGGGGCCAGGGTTAGGATGAATATTGCCGAGAGCATTAGAGTAGCCAGGCTACTCTGATAGCAGGAGTTTGAGTTGCTTGACTAAGTGAGGTGTAAGGCATTGGGACAGAGTTGAGTACTAGTCCTGCAGGCAATGAGGCTTGTGATCATGGTAGGCAGTGGGATTGGGTAGTGGTGGTCAACAGTGACAGACACAGTGACCCTGCTGCTCTCGGAGTACGGTCACTGGGCTACCAGGCCCTGATGTGAGGTTGGGGAGCCCATCCCTAAATATTGGAGGTGGTCCCAGAGCTGCGTTACAGCAAGCGCAGACAATGCAGCAGGGAGTAGCAGAAAGGCCATGAGAGATGTTGCTAGCCAGACTGCGGGTAGTGGCATTGTTGGTATTCCTGTGATGGGCACTGCTGGCAGGTGTGGGTGCACTATGGGAGTCTGACTGAGGTTCAATCAGGTGGGAGTTATCTTGTCTTTACAGTGCACTTTCCTGCTCTCCACGTAGTAGGATTGTGTGTACTGTATAGTTAAGTTTGGGATTGGATCCTAGGTGGTGGTGTAGCTGGCACAGCACATCCTCCAGAGGTAGTTTGTGCTTTCCGGGGGCTGCTGGGTGTGGGGGCCAGCCTTTGCGTTTATACTTGTTACTGATGTGACCTGAGAGATTAGGTGCTGTTCGGCTTTAAGGGCAGTTCCTGCATTTGGTGATTGCTCAGAGGGACAGAGACACAGTGAGGAGTGGTAGAGCACAGAGGGGAGGAGCAAAAGTGTATTTAAAGGAGGCCTGGGCAGGGGTGTGGGGGAGGGACCAAATACTGCAGTGCTTAACCAGCACAAACAGAGCAATCCTCTCCGACAATTGCTATGTAAAGTCAATACAAAAAGGCACATCAATCAGTAGCGGCTGAGAAAGCAGGTAGTCCAATCAGGATTTGCCTGCAAGGACGCCGCACCAATCGGAAGCCTCGGCTCCATAAGTCCAGCTGGCGGCAGTACCTTTTCTGACCTTCAGTACAAGGTCTCTTACCACCAATGATCTTGTAACCGTCAGGACTGTTCTAGGGCCTACCAATTCTGAGGCCGCTATGCGAAGAATTATCTGGTAGGCCCTAATGATGGAAACTGCATAACTGAGCTCCACCACTTCAGACAGCCACTGTTCTAGAAATGTGTCTAAGTAATCTCCCTCTGTACCTTTGGGCATCCCCAAAAGTCTGATATTAGCAGAGTAGGCAAGATTTTCTAGCTCTTCCAGTCAGCTCCATTTAACATCTTGTTCTTTAACCCAGTCTGCCCATTTCCCTTCCTATTGGATAAGCTGCAGATTCTAGTTAACCAACAGCCTACTTCCTGCAACCCCCCACTACAATTGCCCTATGTCTGTCCCATGCATGTTTGAATTCCCCCACTGTTTTAGACCCAACAACCTCCCCAGAAAGGCGGTTCTATGCATCCACCAGATGACACAAAGTCTGCAACACGGCTGATACACAAGGCGGCGTGGAAAGGATGAGAAGGGACTTGGCAAGGTTGGAGGAATGGTCAGAAGTATGGCAGCTAGGATTCAATGCAAAGAAGTGCAAAATAATGCACCTGGGAAACAAGAACCCAGGGGAAGAATACACAATGGGGGGGAGGTAGTAACAGCAACTAAAAGGAAAGGGACCTGGGGTAATCATATCAGATGACCTTAAGGTTAGCAAGCAATTGAGAAGCAGTAGGGAGGGCTGGGGGTATACTGGGATGCATAGGGAGAGGCATCAGCAGCAGAAAACAGGAAGTTGTTATCCCTCTGTACAGACAGTTGGTGAGACCCATCTGAGTACTGCGTCCAGTTCTGGAGACCCCATCTGCAAGGACATAGACAGGATAAAGGCAGTCCAGAGGAGGGCAACTAAAATGGTGCAGGGTCTGCAAGAGAAGCCGTATGAGGAGAGACTAAAGGAGCTTAATATGTATACCCTTGAGGAAAGAAGGAGGGGGACATGATAGAAACTTTCAAGTACCTCAGTGGAATCAACAAAGTCCAAGAGGGTAGCATCTTTCAGAAAAGAGGCGTGCAAGAACAAGGGACACAGTTTAAAGATGGGGGCGGTTCAGGGGCAATGTGAGGAAGTCTTATTTCACAGAGAGGGTAGTGGATGCATGGAACAGCCTTCCTGAGGAGGTTGTGGGGTCTAAAACTGTGGGAGAATTCAAGAATGCATGGGACAGACATAAGGCAATTCTTGTGGGGTAGGAAGAAATAGGCTGTTGGTTAACTAGGATCTGCGGCCTATCCTGTAGGTAGGGAAATGGGCAGACTAGATGGGCCAAGTGGCCTTATCTGCCATCAAAGTCTATGTTTCTATGTTTCTCGTTTCCACCACTCTCTCTGTGAAAAAAAATTCCTCACATTACTAGAGCCATCCCCCTCTATCTTTAAATCGTGCCCCTTGTTCTTACATCTCTTTTTCTGAAAGGTGCTACCCTCCTGGACTTTGTTGGTTCTCTTGAGTTACTTGGAGTTTCTATCATGTCCCCCGTCCCTCCTTTCATTAAGGGTACACATATAAGCTCTCTCAGTCTCTCTTCACTATGGTTTCTGATGCAGACCCTGCACCATTTTAGTTGCCCTCCTCTAGACTGCTTCCTTCCTGTCTATTTCCTTGCATAGATGGGGTCTCCAAAACTGCACACAGTATTCCAGATGGGGTCTCACCGATAGTCTGTACAGAGGGATAACCACTTCCCTTTTTACGTTCGCTTGCGCGCATGTGCAAGGAACATCTTGGGAGAATGGGACATTTTGGAGGTGTGCCCTTCCCCTGCAATCCCCTGCTCCATTGAGCAGGCGTGACAGTCGTGCACCAGTGGACGGCAGTTGCTGTGTATGGCGGTGAATCTTCTCTTCAAAGAAAACCACCACTGTCATACACAACACAGCCTCCACCCAAAATCTTTGCTGCCGCGCTGGGGCCACCCCAGCGTGGCAAGCGTCAACGTCGTCTGCCGACAGGGGTGCCCAATCCCGTCGGCTCCCAGCCCCCAGCCATCCTTCTGCCACGCTGGGAGCCTACCCCAGCATGGCAAGCGTCCCGTTGTCTGCCGGCAGGGGTGCCCAATTCCCGTCGGCTCCACTGCCCCCAGCCATCCTTCTGCCATGCTGGGGAGCCCACCTCAGCGTGGCAAAGCGTCCCACGTCGTCTTATTTTTTTTACAAACCTGTAAATGAAAAGCGGTCCCCACGGCCTTCCCCCCTCCCACAACCCGCACCCACCCACTGCGCACCCTGCCTCCCACACCCCTCACCCCATACTTACCTCCGAGGCTCGGCGCGACAATCATCGGTGGACCGGGAACACGTCTGCACTCTTCAAAGCCGACCCATGAACTGAGGAAATGCCGGTAAGCTGTATAATGGGCTAGATAGGGGTTTTCAACTTTATGCATATCTCAGGTTTCTTTGGAATTTTGCACCAAATTTTCAACATGGGGTTTTGGGACCCTTCTCATGAATGATGTCACTGTCATGGCGTGTCGGGCCCGAAGGGTGATTCATGATCACTGCGCAGTCACTGCACAAAATCACCCTTTGGGCCCTGAATAATGCCATGACAAGTGTATCATCATGAAAGGTCCCAAAATCTCATGTTGAAAATTTAGTGCAACTTAAAAATGACTGTTTCTGGCGTGCATTGCGCAGTTCCTACGAGCTCATAAGTTTGTGAATTTTCAATATTTTCACTCCAGATTTTCAACATTGCCATTTTACCACACCTCCTTATGAGCAGTACAGCTGTCATTTTTCACATCCTGCCCAAAACGTGTTTCCGCCTATGTAGCGCACAATGGCACAGTCGGTGTGCGAAATCAATGTATGGGACACATTAAGAAAATCACAGTGACACTGTTCATTGAGAGGTCTTAAAATGGCTATGTTGAAAATTTGGTGACAATTCCTAAAATTACTGTTTCTGGCGTGCGTTAGCAGTTCCCATGCGCTTCGTGCGTTAAATTTCAATATTTTCACTCCAGATTTTCAACATTGCCATTTTACCACCACCTCCTTATGAGCAGTACAGCTGTCATTTTCACATCCTGCCCAAAGCGTGTTTCCGCCATGTAGCGCACAATGACGCAGTCGGTGTGCGAAATCAATGTATGGGACACATTAAGAAAATCACAGTGACACTGTTCATGAGAGGAGCTCTTAAAATGGCTATGTTGAAAATTTGGTGAAAAAATTCCTAAAAATGACTGTTTTACAAGTGTGCATTGCGCAGTTCCTACGCACTCTCGTAAGTTCGAGATTTTTCAATATTTGCACTCCAATGACTTCCAAATACCTAAACAGCACATAGAAGCAAGCAACATTTGGCATTGACAAATGCTTGTACTTCTTTGTCACTGATTTTCTTAAGCCATGTCCAAGCGCCAAATACCACTGCAAATACCTGCAAGCGAACGTTCGGCATTGACAAATGCTTGTTCTATTTGTGATGCCCCTTCCTATGCATCCCAGTATCCCCCTGGCTCTCCTTACTGACTTCTCACATTGCTTACCCACCTTTAGGTCATCTGATATGACTACCCCAAGTCCCTTTCCATTTTTGTTGTTGTTAGTACCTCCCCTGCTATTGTGTACTCTTCTCCTGGGTTTTGTTTCCCAGGTGCATTACTCTGCACTTCTTTGCATTGAATCTAAGTTGCCATATGTCTGACCATTCCTCCAACCTTGCCAAGTCCCTTCTCATCCATTCTACCCCCTCTTGTGTATCAACTCTTTTACAGATCTTTCGTCAGCTGCAAAGGACATACCGTTCCTCAGACCCTCTGCAATGTCACCTATAAAGATGTTAAAGAGGACTGAACCCAGTACTGAGCCAGGTACTCCACTAGTAACCCCTTTCTTCAGAATGTGTTCCATTCACTATTACCTTCTGTGTCCTGTTGTGCAGCCAGTTTGCTACCCAGGCTACCACCTAGAACCCACTCCCAGGCTGGCTAACTTGATTATTAGTCTTTTGTGTGGGACTGTATCAAATGCCTTGCTAAAGTCTGGGTGAGCCATATCCACAGCCTCCTGGTATATATTACTTTGGCCACCCAGTCAAAGAAATCAATTAGGTCGTCTGACTGACCTTCCTGCTGCAAATCCATGATGCTTTGGGTCCTGTGCCCTGTTGGCCTCTAGGTACTCAACAATTCTTTCTTTCTGAAGTGATTCCATAATTTTCCCTACTACTGAGGTTAAACTTACAGGTCTGTAGTTTCCTGCTTCTGCCTTGCTCCCAGTTTTGTGAAGGGGAATCACATCTGTCCTCCTCCAGTCCTCGGGTACCACACCATCCTCCCATGAATTGTTAAAATGTGTGGCCAGTGGTGTCACTAGGTCCTCCCTTAGTTCTTTTAGCATTCTGGGGTGAATCCCATCAGGCCCCATTGCTTTGTCCACCTTGAGTTTTAGGAGTTCTTTCAGGACTCTTTCTTCTGTAAATGGACTGGTGTCAGTGCCCCTACCCAGAGTGCTTCTATTGTCTGGTTTAGGTAACTCCTCCTCTTCTTCTTTTGTGAATACTGAGCAAAAGTATTCATTCAGTATCTCTGCCTTTTCACTGTCTCCCTCTGCCCACCTTCCCTCTCCTTTATTAATCTTCACTATTCCTGCCTTAACCTTTCTATGCTTCCTCATGTACCTATGAAAGGTTCTATTCCCCTTCTTAACTGAGTTGGCTATTTTTTCCTTGGTTTGGACCTTTGCTATTCTGACTGCCTTCCCCACATCTTTCTGCTTTAATTGATACAGTTCCCTGCCGTACTCCTTCTGTGATTCCTTATACTTTTTGAATGCAGCCTTTTTCTCTTTAACCTTCCCTGCCACCTCTTTTGAGAACCATAGTGTTTTTTTACTCCACTTCGTTTCTTTAGTTTCACACAGAGGCTTGTTGCCTCTATGATGCTTGATTTTGATTTTTCTCCATTGTTCTTCCACCCCTCCTTTTTGGCCATTTGCTAGTGCATTCCTCAGGTATTCACCCACATTTGCCAAGTCGGCCTTCTAAAGTCCACTATCCTTGTTTTTGTATGGCTTGTCTCCATTGTTGTGCTTATTGTGAAGCACACTGTGCAGTAGTCACTTGTTCCCAGATGTCTACTGACTTCTAAATTTGTGATTCTCTCTCCATTTGAGAGTACCAGGTCTAGTATTGCTCCCTCCCAAGTGAGTTCCAACACTAGCTGTCTAAGGCCTGCCCCCTGCAGGGCATCAAGAATGACCTGCTCTTGGATGTGGCTGCAGTACATGTCATCCAGTTGACATCTGGCATATTCAGGTCCCCCATCAACAGTATCTCCCCTTTTTCAGCCATTTTGAGAATGTCCTCTATCATTTTCGTGTCCATTTCCTCCTCTTGAGATGGGGGTCTGTATACAACCCCTGTGTGGATTGTAATGCCGTTCACTGTCTCCAAGTTGACCGAGAGTGCCTCTTGTCCTCTCCCTTTACTTTTTAGTTCTGTAGCTTTGATCCCTTCCCTTATGTATAGAGCTACTCCACCTCCTCTTTTACCCTCCCTGTCCCTTCTGTAGACTGTGTCCCCCGGTATGTTGACATCCCAGTCATGGTTCTCTGTGTACCATGTTTCCATCACTGCCACAATATCAATTGTTCATCTTCCATCAGGGCTACTAGCTCAGGAGCTTGTTTCCCAGACTATGGGCATTGTTACTCATTGCCCTCCATTTATATTGGCTTTATCTTTTCCCCATCCCTGCTCTTATTGCCCTTGTCTATTTTCCATTTACCCTGTCCTGCCCTCTGTTGAGCTCTGTACCTCAGTGTTTACCTTACTACCTGCCATGTTTTGTGGGGGAGGCTTTAAATTTTCTGCCTCTTATCAGCACCTCCCCCCTTGGTTAGTTTAAAAGCTTGCCAAGGAAGCATTTAAACCTGTCACTTAGGAGCTTGGTTCCCTTTGTGGACAGATGCAGACCATCGTGCCAGTACAGACCTTCATCTCTCCAAGTGTACCCCTAGTCCCCAATGAAGCCAAAGCCCTGTGCTCAGCACCAGTTTTGCAACCATTCATTAAACTGCATGGTATGCTGTACCCTAGCCTCACCCCTGCCATGGACTGGCAGCACCTCTGAGAAGGTAACCGTGCTTGCTACCTGTCTGAGGCCCCTCCCCAACTCCACAAATTCATCCTGCACTACACTGATTCCATGCCTAGCTAGGTCATTTGTCCCAAGGTGGACAATTTTATCTAGTCCCCTCTCCTGTGATGCTTCTTCTGCAATCCTGAGGATTTCCTTCTTGTCCCTCAAGCCATGGCACCAGGCAGGCCACCTTACTTCCCTCTCCTCTCCTTCCCCAGTTCTACCCCCTAACAACTGAGTTCACTATCAGAAGCTGTTTCCTTCCCTTGTGGTGTCCCTTGCCACCCTTTTGTGGGTCTCCCTTGTGGATGTCCTCAGCATTCTTCTTGGTCTCCACTGAGGGTGCCATCATAGAGGAACCTTGCTCTGCCAGACTGGTGTATGATTTTTGTAGAGGTACAACTAGGGGGCTTCGCCTCTGTTCCATCACCCGCACCCTCCCAGAACCCACTGTGGTCCAACTGCTCTTCATGCTTGGCAGCCTCTGAGGCAGTGGTTGTGGCAGTGGTACTCTTTGGGTGGGGGAGGCCTCATAGTCCTTGCCAGTTCAGCCTGGAGGTGGGCAATCTCCTCCCTCAGAGCTGACAGTTGCCAGCAAATAGGACAGCAACGCAGTTTCCAGAATGTCTCCCAGAAAACTGCTTCCCCACAGCCAGTGCATTGCACCACTCCCCACATGTCCCTCTCCCACTGTTGAGGCTGTGATGGTTAATGCCTTCCCTGATGTCTTATTTAATTCTTATGCAATTCTGAACATTGTGTCCATTTCATTGCTCTACCAGCAGCAATCTTTATCATTGGGCATTAAGCTTTTTGTTGAGGTTTTCAGATGGTGCTGGTGATCATCGTGATTAGTGATGTGCAAAGTTGGAAAATTCTGCTGTGCAGATTAATTCATGAATCTGCCTCATTTCTCAGAGTTAATCCACTCTGCCAAGTCCAAATTTGTGGAAAATGGATAACTCTGTGAAATGCGAATTTGGCAACTCCGCCAGTGAAGTTTGGCACAGAGGCGAAGTTAGTAATGTATGAAGTTGGTGATTTCACCAGCAAAGTTTGGTACAAAGTAGAGCTGTGAGGAATACAAAATTCTGTATGTACAATGCCCCATGGAATTACCATTCTGATTCCACTGAATTGCGCAGAATTTTGTCAAATTTTTTATTTCAATTATTTTGCTTTACTTTTAACAGTATGGATCCAAATACCACCAAAATTGGAGCACAGACAGAGACGCCTTAAGTAAGTGCACTGTATTTCAGAGATGTAGGTTGAAGGTAGTGGAGTTATGGGTGTTCAAACATTTTCATCTAATTTTAAATATTCTTATCCAAATTTCTCCACAGTTTTCAGGATTTAGAAACATGCAGCATGGGTATGTGCACCACGTTTTAAGCCTCGCGTTTCAACAGGGGCTGAGTTATAAGTAGCTAAACATTTTGATTTATGTTATTTTAGTATAATTTTGACAGTATGCATGGAAATGTTATAAGCTTTTACAGGTATACAGGTTATCACTACATTGATATATGTTCATAGTTTCAGATTTCCAGCTTAAATGGCACTGAGTCATAGCCTGCCAAACATTTTGCCAAAATTTAAGTTTCACTTATTTCCCTCTAGTTTTAAAACAACAAAAATTTAACCAGATTAGAAACATTTAAACTACTATATCACATGATCATTTCTGACAAGGTTCATATTTACAGCTTTAAATGGGACTGAGTTAAAAGTAGTCAAACTTTCACAACATTTTAAAATTTCATTTTGCAAGAATGTAAACTGCATTTATAAACCCTGAAACTTTAAAACTAGAGAAATGCAATGTCATGAAATTTAACAGGTTCAAGCCAGACTGGTGGTGCGGGAGGTTGAGGCTCTGGTCGCTACACCTTGCGCCATGCTGGCAACCTGGGTTAGGGAATGAGCCTGGGCCACTTGGGGTTGGCGGGGGGGTTAAGAGGATTGAGTGTATGGAGGACTGCTCTGCTCTCTTGGAAGGAGGTAGACTTGTCATCCTGCTCGCTGACTGCCCTTTGGCGGTGGCTGGAGGGCAGTACAGATCATGAGGCTCTGCCCAATGTCCTCATATCAGTGGGGGGGGGGACATGGAAAAATGAAGGAAAAAGCACCTGGCAGGCTCAATGATGGTCCATCGCTCCTGAGGGTCATCCCTAGATTCTGGATTGGCTGTCTGGGAAGGGGGAGAAGCAGGCAATCTCCTTCCTGGCCCTTCCATGGGGGGGTAATCCACAGGGGAATTACTGGAGATCGGCAAGTGCAGGAGCGGCAGGGCCAGAGAGAGAGTCCCTCCATCAGGAGGGCCACAGCTACCTGCCAGGGCTCCAGAGGGATAAAATCTATATGGAAAAAAAAAAAGAAATTTGACAGGTTCTTAGACCTAATAAGGAGACTGTGTATGTGTGTGACAATTTTAATAATTGATTGCTGCCAGAAATTGTAAAATAACATCTGTACTTAAAGTCAAATTCCATGAGGCTTTGTGAAAATTGTGGCATTTCATGAAAATTCCATAAAACTGGAATTTGCTAATTTCACTCAACCTTATATGGGGGATTCAAATTAAAGGATAGGGATATGAGAGGCACATACTGCAGGGGGTCACCAGGTTCATGAGTTAGATGCATAGTTTCACCAAGAAATGGACAGCTGAGCTGCATAGTATACCAGTGGTAGACACCCCTCCACCCCAGCTGGAGCAAGGAAGCAGAGAGTATAAACAATTCCAACCTGAATGCACCCAGTAAATTGATAATCTAGGGAGACTGACATACTTGCAAGTCTGGGACTATAGGTACTCATAAAGATGTAGTGGGAGAAGACAATGTTTGGGGCACCAGGAAGGAAGAATTCTGGTTATTCCAACAGGATAGGCTGATAGAAAAATGAGTAGGTTACTCTCATTTTATGGGATTTTGTCACTGTAAAGAACAAAGAGGATATCAGTGGAATTGGTAGTTCTACTGAGTCAATCTGGCTATGCTAAGAGAAAAGGGGCGCAAAATAGTCAGCCAGAGAAGAACAGCAGGACTGCAAAAATCTCAGTCCAGTTTATCAAATGAAGTAGTGATATATCAATTGTGAATGTTAAATTCCACAACAAGAATTCTGGATGCGTCATCTATATGCTACCATAAATATTTGAGAAAATGTTACCAATATTTTTGTTTGTTTGTTTTTTCCCCACTGTAAATGTATTTATTTATTTATTTGCTTTAAAACTGCTAAACCAAGTTATCCAGTTGTCTTAGACACCAGGATACAATGACATCAGATATGCTTGTCAAATGTTAAGTCTACGCCTGCAAAAGCAGAGAAGTTACAAACATCCAAATTTGTGAGAGTTTTCACAACAGTTTGCAAATATTTACTTAGTAAGGTGTGAACCCCTGTAACTTAAAAAATTCTAATCCAATTTTCTCCATAGTAAGAAGATTCTATAACCATTACAAAATGGTAATTCATGCTAATTTACACGTCTACCTCCAAAGATGCCTGAATTATATGCTGATAAAATGATTCATGAAATTGTGCTGATAAAATGACAGACTTTGAGCACATACAACTCTGAATGTCATGAAGCGTGGCACATGTTTAGAAACACCTATATCAGCAAGTAGTCATGCCAAATGCAAGATCGCTGGCTCAATAGATGGTTCGATATATGAAGATAAAAAGTTTCATGAAATTTCCCACAAAAAATAACATGACAGACTTTGGGCACCTATCATTGTTGGACAAACCATCTAACTCTCATGATATCAACAGATTACTGGACATCCTCCAGGAAAGTAAGTGTGCCAAATGTCAGAGCTCTAGCTCAATAGACAGCCAAGTTAGCCATATTAATAAATGTTAAAATTCCACAAAATGTTGACATCATGCAAAATTTCATGGAATTTCATAAAATATCATAAAATTCGTGAATTCTGAATGTTCTCATTCCGCACAGCTCTAGTACAGAGCCAAGTTTGTGATCTCCTATGGAACTGAAGGTCTCATGCTGAAACAAGGTGTATGCCATGAGGAAGCAGTCTTCAGTGCAGTGTTCTGAAGACAGAATAGGAGGCAAGTCTGTTTGTGCTTGTCTGAGAAAAACTTTTAAAATACATCTCAAACCAATCTTTTGAATCCAAATTGCTCACAAATTGGTCTAGAGGGTCTTGTGCTGCTAGACTTGTGTTTTTAGTTTATTTTTCAATGATTATTTAATTTAAAGTTGTGGTTTCTGTTTTTCAGCCTGTGAAGCAGTGGGGTGGGAGGTAGGTATACTGTAAAGCAAGGCAGGCCAGAAAGATCCAAAGCCTTTTGTCTAGGCAGAAGCTTTGTGTTATATTTTGTTTTCTCACTCTTTCTTGTTCGTCATTTTTATCTGTAGTGAGTAATTTCTCATTTTGTGTTGCTTGCATGCATGTGCAAGAAACACATTAAATCAACATTAAGAAGCATGCCACAATGCATAAAGAAATTGACCCACATCGCCATGCAATCAGCTGTTTTAGTGCATTACAAGCTACCAAGACAGCTGATTGCGTCAGATATCTCCATGGTGTGACTTCTCCGTCGGCCTCTCACATCCCAGGAAACGATGAAGCCGCCACCTGCCGTTCAGCGTGCCTTCCTGGTGAAACACTTCAATTAAAAAAAAAGCCAATGGAGTGCCCAATCCCCCTGTCAGAATGACCCTTCCCCAGTTCATTTGTCGATGGGGTAGCCCAATCCCGTTGACATGCACCTTCCCCATTTGATGATTACCAGGGTACCTCCCCAGCACACTGTATGGCCGATGTGGGTGCCCAATCCCTGTCAGCTCCCTGCTTCCCCAAACAAACTTCCTCCGCCATGCTGGGGCCCCACCCAAGCGTGGCAAAAGTCTTTGGCCAATGGGGGTGCCCCAATCCCCGTTGGCTCACTGCCAACAAATTTCATGTGCCTTGGGAGCCCACCCCAGCATGGCAAAAGTCCTTTGGCACACGGGGGTGCCCAATCCTCGTGATTGGCTCCACTGTCCCTCCACCAAATAAACTTCCTGGTGCCACTAAGGGCCACCCAGCGTGGCAAAAGTTCCCCATCATCTTTAAAAAAAAAAAAACTCGAAGAAAAAAAAAGGTCCCTCCTTGATTCTCTTTCCCCTTCCCCCAACCCACCCACCCTCTGCATACTCCACCTCCCCACACCCCCCACCTCACCCCATACTTACCTCCGGAGCCTGTCGCGATGATCTTCTGTGGACCAGGAACACATCTGCACTTTTGAAAGCTGACTGCGAACTGAAGAAATGCTGGTAAACTGTATAATGACATAAATAGGGTTTTTTCAACTTTGGTGCATATCTCGGCCATTTTTGGGAATCTTTTCACCAAATTTTCAATATGGGGTTCTTGGGAACTCACCTTATGAACTCATTTTGTTATTTGGTCCTGAAAGGTGATTTTGTGGTCACTGCATGAACCACCTTTCAGGACTGATTAACAAAATGACAGTGTCACAGTTCATGAGGTAGTCTCCCAAAAGCCCTATGTGGAAAATTTGGTGAAAAAATTCCCAAAAATGACTGTTTTATGAGTGTGCATTGTGCAGTTCCTAAACACATTTGTAACTTCAAACATTTTTAATATTTTCACTCCAGATGTTCAACACTGCCATTTTACCACACCTCCTTATGAAATGTACAGCTGTCATTTTTTACATCTCCCCAGAAATGTGTTTTCACACCTGTAGTGCACAATGGCACGGTCAGTATGCGAAATTAATGTTTGGGACAGATTAAGAAAATCACAGTGACACTGTTCATGAAGTAGGCCCCCAAAAACCCTATGTTGAAAATTTGGTGAAACAATTCCCAAAACTGACTGTTTATGAGCGTGCATTGCGCGGTTCTATGCAGGCTCAAAACTTGAACATTTTTGTACTTTCACTCCAGATTTTCAACACTGCATTTACCACAGCTTCTTATGAATAGTACAGCTGTCATTTTCACATCTTGCCCAAATGTGTTTTCGCATATGTACATGATGGCGCAGTCGTGGGTGAAATCAATGTTCAGAACAGATTAAGAAAATCACAGTGACACTGTTCATGAGCAGGGTCTTCAAATCAAATCAAATCAAATCAAACTTTATTTAACTAGGCATCAACACCATCGAGCAAGCTCATTTTCAAAGTGGTCCTGGACAAGGAACAATACAAAACAAAGACAAGGTAATACAAAAATAGTGACAGCAGCAAAGTGCGGTACATGGTCAGTTGCAAGATACTTGAGTCTGTAAGGGAACTCCCACTTGGGTATTATCCGAAGAAACAATAAAAAATAAGAAAGGGGAAAGAGGAAGGTAGGGTAGAAAACTTGAAAATTGACTGGGGCCTGCAGGAGGATAAGTAAAACAGGCAGGGGCCTGCAAGTGGATAAATAAAGACAGGGAGAAGGAGTGAGAGTTGAAAAGAGGGAGGGGGAGTGTGAGTAATGGAATCCCTAAGGATGATGTAAGATGACATAATAACAATTAATTAGAGCAGAGACACCAATAAACTGAAAGGACAAATTACCTGTAGCAGCTACAAGGTTCCCGCAAATACTCGACTAGCAAAGATTTGAAGGAAAGGAGAGGGGGCTAGGCAGTGAGGTAAGCTTGAGTGTGCTTTGCATAGTGTTCCAAAGTGAAGGGAGTGTGGAGGTAATTGCGGCCAGTCTAAGGTTAGTTTTTGTTCTAGGCACTCGGAAACAAAGAGTTGCATAACGTCTGAGACCATAGCAGCCATGGGCACGTTTGAACAGACTAGAAATATATGCAGGGAGCTTGACAGTGAGAGCTCTATAGAACCAAGTGAGCGCATTTCTTTTTCTCCTTGAAGACAGTGATGGCCAGCCCGCCATTTGGTACAGAAGACAATGATGGGTGCGAAAAGGTAGGTTAAAGATGAATCTTAGGGCTCGGTGATATAGGGTGTCAAGTTAATTAAGCACTGTGAGAGGGCAGTAATTGTAGAGGAAATCAGCATAATCAAGTACAGGTAGAAAAGTGGTTTGTACTAGTCTCTTTCTAGATTCTGTGGTAAGCAAATATTTGATACGATAGAAAAGGCAGAGTCGCTGTCTTAACTTTTTCAAGACTTCATTTAGGTGGCATAGAAAGTTAAGTTTGTTGTCCAGCCAGAACCCTAGGTATTTAAAGGTATCTACTGAGTCTAGGGGTTCACCCATAAGCATTAATAACGGTGGGATGGGTGAGGTGACAAGGGCTACTTTGGGAGAGAGAATCATAGATTTAGTATTTTTGGCATTGAGAAGGAGTTTATGCTTGATGAGACTATGTTGTAAGGAGGTAAAGTCTCATTGTAGGTCTTCATAGGCTGTGAAAAGTGAGGAGTTTGAGGTGTAGAGTACCGTGTCGTCGGCGAATAGATGCACGTTTGCTACTTGTAGGTGAGAGTCCAGGTTGTTGATATAAATAACGAATGGAATAAGTCCCAGAATGGAGCCTTGGGGGACCCCTCGCAATAGGGGTTTCTGAGGAGACAGGTCACCTGCTGATTTAACTTGTTGCAATCTGTTAGAAAGGTAGCTAGAGAACCAGTTGATGGCAGGGATGTCTAGGCGATTTTCTCAGTGATGTAAGCATGATGTTGTGAACCACAGTGTCAAGTCCTTCCTGAATTAGAAATAGAGAACTACATGTTTTTAGAGTCTAAGGCAATTTGCCAGTCTGTAGTTACTTTTACAAGAGCAGATATGAGTGCGGTGTTTTGCGAAACCCAGACTGTGCAGGGTTTAGGAGACCGTGCTAGTCCAAGTGATCTCTGATTTGAGTATTGACAACCTTTTCCAGGATTTTTGAGAGAGTGGAGAGTATAGAAATAGGCGATAGTTATTCAGGTTACAAAGGTCTGCTGACTTAAGAGGTAGAATATGGGCAGTCTTCCACATGTCTTAAACTGGCTATGTTGAAAATTTGGTGACAAATGTCCATAAAATGACTGTGTTACGAGCGTGCATCGTGCAATTTCCACGCACCCTTGTAAGTTCACGAATTCGTAATATTTTCAGTCCAGATTTTCAACATTGGCATTTTTCCACACCTCCTTATGAACAGTACAGCTGTCATTTTTCACACCCTGGCCAAAATGTGTTTCACACTTCCAGCACAGAATAGCGTGGTTGCCATGGGAAATCAGTGTTGGGACATAGAAACATAGAAACATAGAAACATAGAAACATAGAGTCTGACGGCAGATAAGGACCACTTGGCTCACCCAGTCTGCCCATTTCCCTACCTATTAGATAAGCTATAGATTCTAGTTAACCAACAGCCTACTTCCTGCAACCCCACTATAATTGCCTTATGTCTATCCATGCATGTTGAATTCCCCACTGTTTTCAGGCCCCACAACCTCTCCAGGAAGGCGGTTCCATCGTCCACCACTCTCTCCGTGAAAAGAATTTCCTCACATTACCCTAGGCCGTCCCCCTCTAACTTTAAATTGTGTCCTCTTGTTCTTACACATCTCTTTTTCTGAAGATGCTACCCTCCTGGACTTTGTTGATTCCTTGAGGTACTTAAAAGTTTCTATCATGTCCCCCTGTCCCTCCTTTCATCAAGGGTATACATATTAAACTCTCCAGTCTCTCTTCATATGGTTTCTGATGTAGACCCTGCACCATTTAGTTGCCTCCTCTGGACTGCTTCCATCCTGTCTATGTCCTTGCATAGATGAGGTCTCCAAACTGCACGCAGTACTCAGATGGGGTCTCACCAACTGTCTGTACAGAGGGATAACCACTTCTCTTTTTTACTTATGTTGCCCTCCTATGCATCCCAGTATCCCCTGGTTCTCCTTACTGACTTCTCACATTGCTTACCAACCTTTAGGTCATCTGATATATGACTACATGATCCCTTTCCATTATTGTTGTGTTAGTACCTCCCTGCTATTGTGTACTCTTCTCCTGGATTTTTATTTCCCAGGTGCATTACTTTGCACTTCTTTGCATTGAATCTAAGTTGCCATATGTCTGACCATTCCTCCAACCTTGCCAAGTCCCTTCTCATCCTTTCTACCCCACCCTTGTGTATCAACCTTGTTACAGATCTTTGTGTCATCTGCAAGAGGCATACCTTTCCTTCAGACCCTTCTGCAATGTCACCTATAAAGGCGTTAAAGAGGACTGGACCCAGTACTGAGCCCTGAGGTACTCCACTAGTAACCCCCCTTTCTTCAGAATGTGTTCCATTCACTATTATCTTCTGTGTCCTGTTTTGCAGCCAGTTTGCTACCCAGGCTACCACCCTGGGACCCACTTCCAGGCTGGCTAACTTGATTATTGATCTTTTGTGGGGGACTGTGTCAAATGCCTTGCTAAAGTCTAGGTAGACCATATCCACAGCCTCTCTCTGGTCTATTACTTTGGTCACCCAGTCAAAGAAATTGATTAGATTCATCTGACATGACATTCCTGCTGTGAATCCATGCTGCTTTGGGTCCTGTGCCCCGCTGGCCTCTAGGTACTGAATAATTCTTTTTTCCAGAAGTGATTCCATCATTTTCCCCACCACTGAGGTCAAACTAACAGGTCTGTAGTTTCCTGCTTCTGCCTTGCTCCCACTTTTGTGAAGGGGAATCACATCTGCCCTCCTCCAGTCCTCAGGTACCACCCATCTTTCCATGATTTGTTAAAAGTGTGGTTAGTGGTGTCCTCGTCCTCCTTAGCTCTTTTAGGATTCTAGGGTGAATCCCGTCAGGCCCCATTGCTTTGTCCACCTTGAGTTTAGGAGTTCTTTCAGGACTCTTTCTTCTGTAAATGGACTGGTGTCAACCCCTTCCCAGAGTGCTTCTACTGTTTGGTTTAGATAACTCCTCCTCTTCTTCTTTTGTGAATACTGAGCAAAATATTCATTCAGTATCTCTGCCTTTTCACTGTCTCCCTCCCTCTCCTTTATTAATCTTCACTGTCCCTCCTTAACCTTTCTATGCTCACTAATGTACCTATAAAGGTTTTATCCCCTTCTTAACTGAGTTGGCTATCTTTCCTCGGTTTGGGCCTTTGCTTTTCTGACTGCCTTCCCTTCTTTCTGCTTTAATTGATACAGTTCCCTGTCGTTGCTCCATCTGTGATTCCTTATACTTTTGAATGCAGCCTTTTCTCCTTAACCTTCCCTGACCCTCTTTTGAGAACCATAGTGTTTTTATATTCAGCTTTGTTTTTTATTTGTTTCACACAAGGCTTTTTGCCTCCGTCATGGAAGTTTTGATTTTTCTCCATTGTTCTTCCACCCCTCCTTTCTGGCCATTTGCTAATGCATTCCTCAGGTATTCACCCATTGTGCCAAAGTCAGCCCTTCTAAAGCCCAGTATCCTTGTCTTTGTATGGCTTGTCTCCATGGTTGTGTTTATTGTGAAGCACACTGTACAGTGGTCGCTTGTTCCCAGATGTCTACTGGCTTCTAAATTTGTTAAGAAAATCACAGTGACACTGTTCTTGAGCAGAGGTCCCAAAATGCCTATGTTGAAAATCTGCTGTAAAACATCCCTAAACTAATTACATTACGGGTGTGCATTGCGCAGTTTCTATGCACACTCGTGACTTCACCAGTTTTTTTATATTTTCACTCCAGATTTTCAACATTGCCATATTTTACACCTCTTCATGAACAGTACAGGTGTCATTTTTCACATTGTGTTCGAAATTCAAACACCTTAAGGGCATTAACAAGGTGAAAAGTCTAACATGTTTCAATATAAGAAAAACAGCAGGACAGGAGGACACAGCATGAGATTAGAGGGAGGCCAATTAAGGGGTAATGTGAGGAAGTTCTTTTTTACAGAAAGGATGGTGTATGCATAGAATGGCCTACCTCAGGAAGTAGTGGATTTGAATACAGTGCAGGGCTTCAAACAGGCATGGGATAGGCATAAGGGAACAATACAGATGAGTATGAATAGATAGGTCATTGACAAAGCAAAGGCTGATGGCACATTTATAAGGTAGAAAAAAGAAATGGGCAGACTGGATGGGCCTTGCGATCCTTATCTGCCGTCAACTTCTGTTTCTATGTTTCTAAATGTGTTTTACCTGTGGTGCCAAGTAGTGCAGTAACTGTGCAAAATCACCTTTCGGCTAACAAACTGATAGAGTCACTGTTCATGCGGTGGGGTCACAAAAAGCCCATGTTGAAAACTTGGAGTAAAAATTCCAAGAAACGCCCATTGTGTTAGGGTTTTTGACCATAACACCCTAACCTGTAGGGACTGACAGGTATCAGGGGTGTGATCTGGGATTGTTGACAGTAATGCTCATGCCATTCCACCCCCACCCTGCAGCTAGTGGCAGGCATCAAGGTGCGCCTTGGACCCTTTGGCCCCAGAGTTTACCCCATTCTCCTATACTGCACCCATTTCAGTATATTTCCTTATGGATTGAGGTGAGTGTAAAGCCTGAACACTCCAAAGCACACCTCAACACTTGTAAGTGTCTGCAGGGTAGGGTGAGGTGAAATGTTGTGACTGTTATGGGCGACGACCCAAAGGCACACCCCAATGCTAACCCATCTCTGCATGGTGGGGGTGGAGTTGGAGTCAGTTCAATACTTCACTGCCATTCCTATACTGCATCTATCTAACTCCTGCATTTCCACTGTTAATGACAGCAAGCAACACTTGGCATTGACAAATGCTTGTTATTTCTGTGGTTTACTTTGGTGTGTTTAAGTAAAGTATTAGTGTCTTTCTGTAACATTTATTTTGGTAATCTTTTAGTTATATTTTCTTAAAGTGATGGTGTTCTGTCATATTTTGTTATACTTAATATTAAAATACCCTATTATCCCTCTCATTTTAATCTCTGTTCTTTTTCTTTTTTTTTTTAAACTTTTTGGGTTGTTTTTAGTAGTAGTTTTTCAGGTCACACTGCTGATCTCTGATTCTCCAGGGGGAGATGTTGTTTGCTGCTGGTACAGTACAACCTTGAGTATCTAAACACCCTGGGAGAGATCAAATTCATTCAGATAATAGAGAGTTCGGATAATTGAGGTCCATTGTATTAGGCAAACCAGAGATGGGGGACAAGGTCAAAGTCTGGATAAGCAGGAGATCTGGATAATCGGGGTTCAGATAATTGAGGTTGTACCATAGTTAATAACTTGTTTAACCCTTTTGCCCTGTTGTGTGCATCGTGTTAAGCCCTGTGATGTTTACTTTTCAGATCACTGCTTATTCCCTAGGGAGGTGTCTGCTTCTGGTACTTATTTGTAATGCAGGCTTTTTACATTTTGTAATTTTTCATCCCAAATCAAGTTACAATTAGCGTATAAGAATGATCAGGAAGAGATGCTCTACTTAGGGGAGAGGTGCCAGGGAGGCAGCAAAGAAGTGTTCAAAATCTGTGGGGCAAACTAGTGCAGCAGTTAGAAAAACTATATATGCGGCAGTGTGTTCTGTGGACTCCAGGGC
Source organism: Neoceratodus forsteri (assembly GCA_016271365.2). NCBI lineage: Eukaryota > Metazoa > Chordata > Ceratodontiformes > Ceratodontidae > Neoceratodus > Neoceratodus forsteri. The sequence goes on from CM028130.1 coordinate 199,897,892, forward strand.
TGGAAGTTGCAAAGGAGTAGTTGGCTGTGGTGGCATTAGTGTAGGCAAATTTTTCTCTGCCACATCTGTGGCAGTCGTGCTGATGGTGGATGTGGGAGGTGACAAGAGAAGCAGCAGTAAATAAGGAACAGTGGTCAAGGAGAAAGTCGTTGGTGTCTCCATGGCTGGTGGTGGGGATGGTGCTGAGCCTGACAGTATGAAGCTGGAGTCAGTGGTTGAAGTGGGAGAACTGGAAAATGTGTGTCACACTCAGATTCCTGATGATGGGAGAATCAGAGAGCTTAGAGACAGTGATGATGAGGAGGACAGACCCGAGGAAGAGGAGTAGGACATCAGCGGCTGTGCTGATGATGATCTGTTAGATCCCCTATGGGAGCCTGAAGAGAAAAAACATAAGGGTGGTGATGCAGAAGGTGCAGGGGAAGTTGTGTGCAGTGATCCAACTACTGAAGTCCCCCCACCAATATTATTGAAATTATGAAATCATTCCAAAAAGACTAAATTTCCACCCTTCCCCCTCAGCTGTCTGATTCCCAGCGCCATGCTAAATCAAGGGCTATGAAATTCCTAGTTTGGGATTTTTATTTGTTTAACCCAGCTGATGAGTCAGTAGCTGTCTGTCAGCTCTGTCAACCATGAGTAAGTAGGGGAAAAAGGGCAGCCACCTAGGCACCGGTGAGCAATACAAACACCTGAAGAACAGGCACCTGTTACTCTGGTGACAACACCAGAAGGAAGTCAGTACATGGGGTCTCTGTCCCTCATCAGCATCATTAGACAAGGCAAGCAGAAGTGACAGGGCAATAGACCAAGTGGATGGAGGGGGCGAGTGAGGAGGACTAGGGAGAGGAAGATGAGGATTTTGTGCATCTGCCTAGTAGTGGGCATAGCAACAGTACTGGGTCTGAGTAGTACCACCCAGAGTCAGAAAAGCACAGTAATGTCAGTGCAGAAACCCCAAAATCACTTGTGTCATTTGAGCAGCAGCACAAATGAATCCCCAAGTCAAATACCACCCCATCAACAATGCGCCATGACAAGTCCAACTATTTGGTAGCCCAGCCCCAAGAAAGGCCAGCTTACACTGCATAGCATGTTTGAGCATCACCCAGATTCACTCCCAATCATGTTATTGCATGCAAGCTAAATGCAGCAACTGCTGAAATGCTGGCAATTGATCTATTGCCATTCTCTTTTGTTGAGAATGTTGAATTTGGGAGGTTGATGGCCCGTGCCTGCCCCAAATGGCAGATTCCATCAAGAACATACTTTTCTAAGCATGCCATTCCTGAACTCTATGGGACAGTGTTACACACGGTAAACCATGCCTTGAAGAATTCAGCATCACCATACATACATCCAAGCATGGATATGTGGACCAGTGACCAAACAGCTGGTATCTCCTACTTGTGCATTACAGCACATTGGGCTCAGGTGCCTGGTGTAGTGTATGACTCTGGACATGGGAAAATTGCACCAAGCCCAACTGTTGTGTTAGCTAAACTCCAGGTATTCGACAGCATGCCACACTTCAATGAAGAGCATAAGTGCATCGCACAGAATGAGAAAATGCAGGAAGTGTTTCTTACCAAAACTGATGAGCGGCTTCACCCTCATTCACTGAAAGCAGGTTTCATTGCAAGGGATAATGGCGTGAATGTTGAGAAATGCATCAGTGATGGTGGGTTTGTCAGGGTGCCATCACTGGCACATAGTCTTAATCTCATTGTGCAGCACTTTCTAGCCCATTCTGATATCAAGGCCATGTTTACTGTGTCCTATTGCATCTGTGTCCACTTTACCTGTTCTGGCAAGGCCCGTGACCAGCTCTGTCATTATACAAAACAAACTGCCTCCGCACCGTATGAAGCTGGATGTTGTCACCAGATGGAACTTGACACTGTACATGATCGAGCAGTTGTACAAGCAGTATAAAGTCAATATCCACTGCTACATACAAGCTGTGACAGTGCTGGAGTATCCATGTCTCTGACAACAGATCAGTGATGACAAATATATGGCCTGATCATGACTCTCAGTCCATTCAAACATGCAACACAGGCAGTGAGTGGGGACACTGCTTGTATCAGTCAGTCCATTCCACTACTACGTGTGCTGAGGCAGACACCGGTGAATGTGCAGCAAGTGCTGGAGGCAGGTGGTGGTAGTGGAAGTTGTGCCTTAATGGAACACATGTTCCATGTCTTAGGCTGCAACACACATATTTCCAGCATTCTGCAGTCTTAAGAATTTGGGATTGCCACCATGCTGGACCCATGCTATAAATGTGAACTGGCATCAATAATTGAAAGTGGGTGTCAGCAGGTCCAAAGGTTGATCGATCTTCTAACAAGACGGGTACGCAGGGCACAGATTCTAAAGACACATTTATGTAAGGCACAACATGAAACTCCACAGAGATTGGATGTTTCTACCACCACCTCACATGGAAAATGGACTGAGAAACATGCAAGTTAAAAGAGAAAATTCCAATTCCCATTTGGGATATGTTATTGTAGATCAGGTGGGAGCTGAAGACATGGAAGATAAGGAGGAGGAAGATTCTGATGAGGTAGCAGGACTGCGCTCAGTGCAATGCATGGCAGATGCATATTTAGCAGACTCAAGGCTCCTGAGCACTGCCAATGTGCCCTTGCTGTACTGGAGCAGCAAGGTCATTGAGTGGCCAGCACTGACCTCGGTTGTAATGAAATACCTCAGCTGCCCACCTTCGAGTGTCAGTGTGGAGCATGTATTCAGTTCAACTGGGGTAATTCTGAGGGACAGGCACACCAATCAATCTGCCACCAAAAAATGCTGGTATGCTAGCATTAATTGAAACGAATGAGGGGCAAATTCCACACAAGACAAAAATATCCGTGTTCCTACTACATAAAGGTGATGGTAGTGGTGAATATGAAGAGGAAGGTGTTGTCAGCACAAGCAAATTGTCTTCTGCCACCGAGGTGCATGAAGCAGTAATGGAGAGAGAATTCTCATCTGGTGACAACTCCAGTCTAGAAGACTGTGAGGGCTGTTTCCTCAATGAGGTTGAAGCATCAAAACAGATGTCTTGTTTGCCTTCTTTCCCCTCATCAGTATAATCCTTTACTTTATAATTCACAATTCTGTTATTTTCAAGTCATTTTACTGTTCCCCATCCCCAACTGTGGTGCTGCTGTTTCCTTGTGCCTAATCAATTACCTGTCTCCACCACCTGAATGTGATGTCTAGAAACAATGCCTGCTCCAGCCAAGCAAGGCACAACATCACCTCCTCGCCTCCTTCTCCTCTTCCCTGCTTGGGTCCATATAGCCAGAAAGCATGGGCCACCGCCTCACACTAATGCAAAAATTGTCCTGACTCAAGGGAATACTGTTTGGCTTGATCCTATGGTACAAGTTACTTAACTCCTTGACTTAAAAACTCATATAAATGAATACTATGTTCAGTCTGAGATAGTATCTACTGGATTTGGAATTGACAATCACCTCATGTGGAGCAGCTAAAAACGCTTTGCAGAGAATGTGGAATCAATACTGGGGATGGTACCATCACAACTCCACCGCAGCCATCCAATCTGGAACTGTAAGACTGGATACTCAAGTCGACCCGCCAGCCAGCCAGCTCATCAAGGCAGCAACACCTCAGCTCCAGCAAGGCCTATCATTATCTGCTGTGCTGGTAAGTCACTTTTACTGTCCACAGTCCTTATCCTCACTGGTGGTGGATGGCTCCAGTCCACGACCTGCAGAAGATGAAAGCCTTCCATCTTACTCAGAATGACTTTAAAATGTTTTCTTTCTTTCTTTCCTTTTGTCTCCCTGCTGGTTTCACCATTCACAGGGATGACAAGCAAAACGATCATAAAGTCAGACAGCCCTCAAGAAAGTAAAAGGATTAAGTGATGTCTTCCTATACCATCTCAGTGGCACGCACCAGCCAGCAAACAGCATGGCCAGCAGCACTAATGTAGCAGTAAGTATCATTATGATTTTCTTTTTTCTCCTTTTGAAGGTACACTGGCGTATCCACGGTGTAAAGGAGGCTAAATAATGTGTTATTTTTATTCACAGGGAACAGGTATAGTAAGACAGAGAGTTGACAACGGCTATGCTGTGTGGCCACCAGTGTGGCTAAGTGAGACAAAATAATGTCTCTTTTTTTCCACAGGTGACAGGTATAGTAAGATGGGGATTTGACAATGGCTACACCATACTACCACCTCCACAGTGGGTTCTTGAGTAGAGTTTAATAATCTTTTTTTGGCTTCACAGGTCTCCTGTGCTGCTATCTCCTGCTCCAGCAGTCAAGCCACTTCCATCTATTTATTTATTTATTGAAATGTTTCACCAGGAGGCACACTGAACAACAAGTTGCTTGTCTCCATGGTGTGACCTGAAGCGAGAGGGTTACAGAGGGTTATGAAGGATGATCATTTACAATAGAATGTGGGTAGTACAAACAATACAACATTGAATGATTGTGCAACAGTTGGAACACAAGGTATTGTACAATAAACAGTAGTGGAACATTGGGTAAATTACAATACATGTCCAAAATCATACAGAAGAACATATAAACGTACAAAACAGTAATAATGCGACAGAATCATTTATAGTGCATCAGTGTACCAGGAGTAGGCTCGAGGTAGTATGCCATCTTCTCTGCCTAGACAACACTGCAAAAGATACCTGTTGAAAATTACCTGAAATTAGAGAAACAGTAACAGAAAACAGTTAGTCTGACATCAGCAAAACTTTTCAGAATTACCCCAAAAAAATATACTTACCTTTCGTTTTTGGAAAAATTACTAAATTCCAAAAAAAGGTACAGGCTGGACCAATGCAGCAACATGATTTCATCACCCTAGTGATAATCACAGAGCTACTAAGTAACGAGAATAACAAACTGCATCTTTTTCCCTGCAAAGTACTGTAATGGTCTGTTAATATCTTCCCAATGTGTATATCATTTTGGCATAAATGGAGCTGTAAATGTGGAAAGGGCCAATGAACAGGTTCAAACATATTTTCCAGAGAGGTACAGTGAAGCAATCTAATTCCTTCAGGAGCTCCTTTCTATTATTTAGCTTTCAGAGAATTTCCAGAAGTGAGAAATCTATATATAATGTATGGTGGAACACTGTTAACCTTAGGAAATCATCATTTCCTAAGGTTGTTAACCTATCGATGTTTTGTAGAAATGTTGTTAACCTATCGATGCTACGTCACATCGATAGGTTAACAACGGGGATCGGTCTTCGCATGTGCGTGCCTTTTTTTTTTTTTACACTCGGGAACCGACGGATGCACGCAGTGGTTATGAAGGACTGAACGGCTAATGGCGGGACTATATTTCAAAAAGTAAGGAGCCGTTTTCCTTTTTTTGTGGGGGGACCATACACTATAAAAAATAATGTATGGTCCTTCTATCGGCAAGTGAGAAATCTATATGTTGTGCTTGGCAGCTGTGTGTATTAAAGTGCTTGACAACACAGTATGTCCCAGAGGGCAACTTAAATAGCATAGTAACAGCAGCAGCAACAGTTTTTTTACCAGCATTACTGATTTCTGGTTTGGGGGAGAATTTCCAGAAGGGAGAAATTGATATATTGTGCTCGACAGTTGTGTGTACCAAAGTGCTTGATGACACAGACTGTCCATGAGGGCAACTTAGCAGCAGCAGACCCAGCAGGTTATTACCAGTTCAGCATTACTGAGTTCTGGTTTGAAAGAGAATTTCCAAAAGTGAGAAATGTATATAGTGTGCTTGTCAGTTGTGTGTACTAAAGTACTTGAGATTTGGACACGTGAGACAAATCATGGAAACAAGTAATATGTATTGTGATTAATGCACAACTAAGGCCCTGTCCACTACACCGCTCCGGCCCGGTAATGGATGCAATCCGTTATGGCGAGGGAACAGTCTGAATCTTCCACACCACACCAGTGTCCATGGGACGAAACCGCGGTCCACACTTCAGGAGGCAGGCGACTGTGCAGTGGCGCCTGATCACAATGCAGCTCGCGCTAACGCTGAAACCCTGCAATGACCGTTTCACCGCCACGCCCATCCACACTACCGGTAACGTTACCAGGACCGGTTTCATAACCGTTGTTGAAACCACCTCATATGTGGTTTCAACAACGGTTACGAAAACACCTTCTGTAATGTTACAGGTGTAAACGCAAACCGTGCAGTAACGGTTTGGGCATTCTGTAACGTTACAGAGGCGTAGTGTGGACAGGGCCTTCCACAGAACGCATAAACAACAGTGTTGGGGCAGTGACACACAACGCAGTACCACTAAAAAAGAGGTGTGCAAGAACAAGGGGGCACAATTTGAAGATGGAGGGGGGGCAGCTCAGAGGTAATGTAAGGAAATACAGGTTACTCACCTGTAACAGGAGTTCTAGGAATGGTATATGTTGCTCATCCACACTGTCTGGCAGGTTCCTTGCCGCTTTAAATCTTGCCGGAAGGTCTTTAAGCTGGCTCCTCCCACCCTGGTGGTAAAATTCTCGGCTCCGCCCCATGATGCCAGATCTAGCCTGCTGGAAGTCAGGTTGTGCATCGAAGCTGGGGAGGCTGGGTGGGTTGTGGAGGAACAACATATACCATTCCTAGAACTCCTGTTACAGGTGAGTAACCTGTATTTCTAGGGACATGGATATGCTGTTCATCCACACTGTCTGGCAGACTCCTGGCAGTTCTCCGGGAGGAGGGAGGCAAGGTGCACATCCCCTACTTAGGGAATAATGACTGGAGAACCAAGGCCCCAAAACCAGCATCCCAGCGTGACTCAAAGTCAATGTGGTAATGGGTAATGAAGGTGTGTGCTGACTTCCAGGTAGCAGCCCTGCAGATTTCCTGGATAGGGGCGTCCTGGAAGCAACCACCGATGCAGCGGTATAGTGGGTAGAATGAGCTCTTATCCCTCTGGGAGGCTCCATACCCACCAACCTATAGCAGAAATCTATGCAGGAGGTGACCCACCTGCCTAGCATCTGCTGGCTGCAGGTCTGCCAGGTGCGGCTTCAGCGTGGGTGACAAACAGCTGACGAACCTCTCCCCAAACTTCAGCCATCTGCTCCTTATAATAAGCGAGCACTCTTCTAGGGTCCAGAGTATGGAGCTTATATTCAGCTTCCAAGGTGTGATTGGGGTAGAACACTGGCAGAGTCAACACCTGGTTAAGATGAAACTCTGACACCACCTACGGAAGGAATTTCGGGTGGGGCGCAGGACAACCTTGTCCCTGTGGAAGACCAGATAGGGAGACTCAATGGAAAGCACCTGGAGCTCTCCCATCCTTCTGGCTGACATGACAGCCACCAAGAAGGCGGTCTTCCATGACAGGTGAGAGATGTCACACCTGTGCATCGGTTCGAATGGCTTGCCCATGAGCTTGGCCAATACCAGCAGTAGATCCCACGGAGGTGGAGGTTCTCGCACCGGAGGGGATATGTGATCAAGACCTTTGAATAAGCACCCGACCACCTTCTCCTGCACCACCGACTGCTTCCCGGCCCATGCCCAGTAAGCAGAGATGGCTGCCAGGTGCAGCTTAAGGGTCGTCGACCAAAGCCCTTGCTGAGAAAGGGACCATAGGTAGTCCAGAATGCTTGCCAAGGAGCAGGAGGAAGGGTCCAGGCCCTGCCCTGACACCAAATGGAGAATCTCTTCCATTTAAAGGCGTAGCATTCTCTGGTTGACTCCTACGGGAAGCCTCAACAACGTTGAGGACCTCGTCAGAAAGACCCAAGGCCTGGAACTCTAGCCGCTCAGGAACCAGGCCATCAGGTGCAGAGATTGAAGGTCTGGATGGAATACCTTCCCCTGATTGACTGAGATCAGGTCCGGGCGGGCTGGGAGCTACCTCAGGAGCCTGAAGCTGAGACTGAGGAGATCTGGATACCAGAACTGGCAGGGCCAGTCTGGGGCTACCAGAATCACCTGCGCCTTGTTCCTCCTCTCCTTGAGAAGCACCTTGTGGATCAGGGGAAATGGGGGAAAGGCATAGAAGAGGCCCGGGTTCCACGGCCTCGAGAAGGCATCCCCCTGCAGCGAGCCCTGCTGAGGGGGCGGGCATGAAACAGTCTCAGCTTCGCATTCTCCCTGGAGGCAAACAGGTCCACCTGAGGCATGCCCCAGTGGGAGAACAGATCTTGTACTACCTCTGGCAAGAGAGACCACTCATGGGACACAGCTCCTATCCAGCTTAGTGCATCGGTCAGAATGTTGGAGGCTCCTGCCACATGGATGGCAAGGAGATCCGCCTCCAGGCTGCGCATGAGGGACCAAATGCGGAGAGCTTCCCTGCACAGATGCATGGAGCGTGTCCCGCCCTGGCAGTTCAGGTAGTGCATGGTTGTGGTATTGTCCGTCTGGACCTGGACCACTTGATCCCGTACAAACGGAGCGAAGGTGGTGAGGACTAGACGAACCGCTCAAAGCTCCAGCAGGTTGATGTGGCATCGGGACTCTCAAGGGGACCAGAGGCCGTGCACTCTGTGCTCCCCCAGATGGGCACCCCAACCCATCAAAGAGGCATTGGTCAATAGAGAGACCATCGGCTCGGGCGGACAAATGGGATGCCCTCCTGCAGATGAGCTGGAATGGTCCACCACTGGAGAGCATTCCACATCTCCTGGGTCACTGTCACTAGCTGATCCAAAGGATCGGAGCGCTGTGACCATTGGCTGGCCAGTCCCCATTGTAGGGGACGCATGTGCCAACGGGCCCAATGGACCACGCTGGTGCAGGCCGCCATGAGGCCCAGGAGGTGCAGGAAGTCCCGGGCAGGGCGCAATTGCCCAACCTGAAATGATTGGGCAAAGGAGGAAAGAATCTCGGCCCTGTCCACCGGGAGCCATGCTCTGGCTCGGAGAGAGTCGAGCTCTGCCCCAATGAATTGGATCACCTGCTTTGGCATGAGTTCTGACTTGGCCTCGTTGATAAGGAGGCCAACTTAAGAGCAAATCTGGAGGGCCAGATCCCTGGACCGCTCCACCTCCATTCTGGAGGAGACCGCAATCAGCCAGTCATCCAGGTAGGGGTACACCCAGACCCTTCAGCGCTGCAGGAATGCTGTCACCACTGTCATGCATTTGGTGAAGACCCTGGAAGCTAGAGAAAGGCCAAAGGACATGGCCCGGAACTGGTAGAGGGACCCCTCTGCCATGAAGCGGATGAATCTCTGGTGGGACGGACGGATTGGGACATGAAAGAATGCATCCTGGAGGTACAGAGACAAAAAACCGCATGCCTCGTTCCAAGGATGGAATGATCTGAGCCAGAGTGACCATCCTGAAGGTTCGAGACCTTAGGAACCTGTTCAGGTCGTGCAGGTCTAGAATGGGGCGCCAGCCCGCCATCTGTTTCGGGACCAGCATGTACCTGGACACAAACCCCGGGTTTGGTGGAGGATCTGCCACCTTCCTGATCACCTCCTTTTCAAGAAGCAGGGCAATGTTGGCTCAAAGAGCCGACAGGAGGCTCGGACCCTGTAGCCCCGTGGGGCAATGGCTCGGAAAGCGGGCCTGCTCGAACTCAGAGGCAGACCCTTTCCTACCACCTCCAACACCCAGCAGTCCATGGTGATAGCAGACCAGGTGGAAAGGAATTGGCGGAGCTGTCCCCCCACAGGAGAACCCGGGGGGAGCCATGAGGCTGGGGGTGACACCCCTCAACCTGTCACTGGGCAGGCTTGGAGGAAGGACTGGCCGAGGGACCTTCTGGGCCTTTTCCTCTCTGCTTCCTGTTGGAGGAAGCCACAGGCTTGGCTTTGGGGTGCCAAGCGCAAGCCTGCTGGCCCTGATGCTGGTGTTGCTGGGCCGGGCGTGCTGCAGGGGCAGAAGGTCAAAAGGACTTATGTTGCTGACGATGGCCCTTGTCCTTTTGAGTGGACGTGACTGAGTCAGGGTAGCATTGGACTTTTGATCCTCTGAGGTGGCCTTCCACCAGGGCGAACAGGTCGGTCCCCAATAAGGGGCGTGTGCCAATTGTGCTGGGTATCCATAGTAAGGTGGATATCCTCAGTCAGGCTCTCATGCGCATGGCCACTGCAGCCGCTACTGATCAAAGCACAGGAGTCTCGATGTCTAGAGCTGTTTGGAGCTACTGTTTCACCACTGCCCTTCCCTGATCCTGCACCTGCTTGACCCGTAGTCTGCAGGTCAGCCGGGAGATGAGGGATCACCTCATCTAGGGAGCCAATGAGGGCGTGGGAGAAGTGCGCCATCAGTACAGCCGAGCTGGCATGACGGAGGCCAAGGGAGGACACAGCATACACCTTGCACCCGGCATAGTCCAGCTTTTTGGACTCCTTGTCGGGGGGCTTATCCATATCCCTAGCATTCCCGGAGCGCTAGAAAATGCTATTGGTGACCAACCCCTCCGCAGAGGGGTGCTCCGAAAAAACGGACAAAGCTGGTAGGGACCGCATACTTCCTGGCCATCCTGGCCGAAGGCACAGTACAGGAAGCCGACCGCTACCAAAGCTCCAAGGCTGGGCCAACAATGGCTTCAGCCACCGGAAAGGCCTCCGTGGGAGAATCCACTAGGTCCAGTATCTCCGTGAGGGGATACTTGGCCCACTTGGATATGGGCTCGAGCTGCATCCGGGTGGACTCCAAGATGAGCCGAAGCAGACCCATGAACGATGATGGGCTCTCATCCATTGACTGCCCCCCGGAGGACTCCAGGTCAAGGGGCCTGGAAAACAGGGAGGAGTCGTTGTCAGACCCTGAGGAGTCTGCGAAGAGCTGCCTGGGGCCTGAGCCACCCTCCACCTGCCGAGGACGGTCGGGAGTGAGGGTGACTGACAACCAGTGGGGCAGACCCTGACCCGACCGAGAGTCCTTGGTCAGAGCCTCCGATTTCGGTTGTGGAGGCGGAGGTTCCACCACAATCGGTGGGGCAGCTGGTTTCGGATGAAAAATTGGCCCAGGTTTGAGCACGTCGACCACCGCGAGGGTTTTTCTCGGCCTTTCAGGTGACAGCCACTTAATGGCCAGGGAAGGTGACGGTGTCGGCTTGTTCCCGGACAAAAGGAGCTGATGCCACATTAAGTCCTCGTAGCGTTGACGCAATTTGCGCCGAAGCCTCTCCTCTTCCGAGGAGGAAGATGAGGATGAGCAGCGCCGCCGCTTTCCTCAGTCCTGAGACCGAGACCGCCGATGTCGGCGGGATCAGCTGGACGGAGACGAGGTCCGAGACTGAGACCGAGACCCTCGGTGTTTCCGAGGGTGGGTCTGGGAGGGAGCGGGGGACACCCGCTCCTCCCTTGGCTTGGAAGCCTTGACCGGGGACTCCTGCACAGGAGGCACAGGCAAGTCCTCGGTTTCCACCGGGGGAACTGGTGAAGAAGGGTTGTCAGCTTCACCAGTCGACAGCCTGTCCGACGGGTCGAGAAAAATCTCGACTGCGTCGATGGCTGTCTCGGCCAGCTGACCTGACGGGGACACCGTGAAGCCAGCAGCCTTAGCCGCAACCTCGACCAAAGTCGAGTGTCAACTGTCTGGGGAAGGGGACCTCTCCCGCTCCCACGAATGTCGACGGTGGGACTTACCCTTTGAGTCCTTCTTTTTTGACCAAGAAGAGTGTCCCGATAGCCCCTCATCCTTCATGGAGAAGGATTGGCAAAGCTCCTTAAAAGAAGCTGTGTAGGAGGATCCCAGTGAGAGTGGGATAAATGCCGCGACCGAGGAAGATGAGGATGCGGCCTGGGCTGTCTCCTCCTCAAGGGCAATCATCTGCTCGAGTTGCTCAGCCGAGCCAGCCGCTGCGGACACCGCCCAACATGCCTCCTTGGACTTCACCGGCAGATACGTTTCGGTAGCCCAAGCATGGTCTTCAAGGACTTTGGCTGAAAAGACCTGCACAACTCATGAGGCCTGGGCGGGTCGGGACAAGCGCCGAGGCAGTAGATGTACGTGGAGTGCAGATCCGTCTCTGGACATCTTCTGCCCGCATGGGCACCACCAAAAACTGGGAGTCGATTTGTCCATCGCAGCTGCAAAAGAAGAATTTGACCGAAGTCTTGAAAACTTTAAAATTATTTTCTGGTAAACCGAAGAGTTAGGATCCAGTCTATACGCAGAGCATTAAGGAGGGAACCTGAGCTTCTAAGCGGTAAGGAAGATCTGGCGTCATGGGGTGGAGCCGAGAGTTTTACCACCCGGGTGGGTGGGAGGAGCCAGCTTGAAGACCTTCCGGCAAGATTTAAAGTGGCAAGGAACCTGCCAGACAGTGTGGATGAACAACATATCCATGTCCCTAGAAGTATTTTTTCACAGAGAGGGTTGTGGGTGCATGGAATGGGCCTTCCGGAGGAGGTTGTGGAGTCAAAACTGTGGTTGAATTTAAGCATGCATGGGACAATCATAAGGCAATTCTGGGGGGGGGGGGATAGAAAGAAGTAGGCTGCTGGTTAACTAGGATCTGCAGATTATCCATTAGGTAGGAGAAATGGGCAGACTAGGTGGGCCAAGCAGTCCTTATCTGCCGTCAAATTCTATGTTTCAATGTTTCACTAACCTGTAGCGCCTGACATATTTATTCTGGTAGTTGAGAAAATGTTCAGTAAAGATAATGAGAAACAAAAAGAAAGGAAATATGAGATGTATGGAAATTGGAGACAGAGCATCATGAAAGAAAATATCGATAGACACATTGTGGATTCATGTAGGATTACACAGAAGAATCATAGGGTTAGGAAGGGCAGCCTGTGGTGGTGGGGGCCGGGGTGAGACACACAGTGCACCACCATTTAGCAACAGTAGTTGAGAACCATTTTAGTGATAGTGTAAGGACTGCAGTTGCACAAGAAAGACAACAGAGTTGAAATCACAGATGTTTTCTTTTGAATGGATGAAGACAGAAGAATTTAAATAGATAGTACAAAAGCAGTAACAGAAATCAAGAAATACAGACAGAGAGAAATAAAGATGGATGAACAATTTTTTTTTTTAAGTTTTAATTTTTTTTTTCATTTTTCAGGGTTTAAAAGCACAGCAGTAACAGAAATGTATATATTTAGTTTTTTTTAATCGGGTAAGTGCACTAGGCAAACATTTCCTATTTTCAGGCACAACCCGGGAAGATGATGAAGAAATACAGACAGAGGGAAATAAGGATAGATGAACAATTTGTGTTATTTATTTATTTATTCATTCGTAATTAAATCTTTGAGCACAAGTGCTCATTTATAAAGCCTCCATGTCAAGGACAAGGACAATATACACAGAGAACTTAACAACTGAATACAAAAGTGGGCAGTTCCAGAGGAGCATTGTCAAATATCAGTACAGGCAGGTAAGGCAAATCAATTTTACAGCATATTATGTTGTCAGGGCATGAAGAGCAGGGAAAACTAGTGCATAGTATCACGACAATAACTTATTGGAGAAGACAGTGATAAAATACTGTACAATCTGTTACATAGACGAATATGTCAGTTGTCGGGATATTTTGGGAGACACACCAGGATTTCAGGAATTGGTTCAGCCACTTGGGTGATCTGACTGCAAAGAGCATAGCCAGTTTGTTTTCAGAAGAGTATCAACAGGGCATTCCTAGACATATTCCTAGTGGAGTATTGATTATTAACTAGGTGTAGGAGGTTTTGTATGGCAGGTGGGGTAAGGCCCAACAGAGCTTTTTTTCTGAGCAGGCAGGCCTGTTACCTCATTCTGTCTTAATTGGTTAGGGACTACAGGGAGCAGCTACGGGTAAGCCTATCTGCCCCAAGTGCAAAGCGACATGCCTTATTTAGTACCAGCCTAACTCTCTTAAGAACAGAGTTGGTGGCCACACCATAGACTGGGAGGCCATAATAGCAGCTGGACCATGCTGGATACCACTAGGTGCCTGGCTTCTGGCATACGGTTTAAGATGCTGTTTGATGGCTTGACTGATAATATTCACAGATAGGTGCAATGGAACTATATCACTCCAGGGTGACTCATAGGTATTTGAATGACTCAGCCTGGATCCAATCTAGTACCATTAGCATTATGGTTGGCAAGGACAGTGACCTTTGTTTCACATGTGGGCCAGAGAACAGCATGGCCTTGATCTTCTCATAATTTAGGACTAGTTTATTTATCTTAAACCATTCCTCCAAGGACTCAGTTACTTTGCAGGTCACAGGAAAGTGTCTCCTAGCGTGTACCGATCATATAGATAACGGCATCTTCTGCATAAAGAAGCACCTTCGAGGTAAGGCATGCTTCAGGGAGATTATTTATGAACAGGCCAAAAAGGAGTAGGCCAAGTATAGAGCCCCGCAGCACCCCTACTGACATGCTTTTAACATCTGGAAATGCACCAGGAATCTTTACCCATTGTGTGCAGTCAGAGGTACAGTAGCAACAGAACCAGGTTACCGTGTTTGGGTAGAGGCCTAAGGTGAGCAGCTTCTTGAGCAATAGTGAATGATTTACCAGACTGAGCACTTTTGTCAGATCAATGTGGCTGGCACCCACCAGGTGGCCACCATCAAAACCTCATGCAGGAAGTCGATTGTACTCAAAAGGGCAGTACTGGTGCTGTGGAGCTTCCCTGAACCTGTTGCTGTATACACTTTATTTATTGAATTCTGCTGACCTGTAAGCCCACTGAGACTAGAAGTCCCACCCACCTAAGCAACCCCAAAACAGGCACTGAATGTTATACTTGCAGAGATGGGTGATGAGTTGGTCCACTATTAGGGTTACCACCTGTCCTGATTTTCTCAGGACAGTCCTGATTGGGGAGTTGTGTCCTGCAGAAAACGTGAAAAATATTACATGTCCTGATTTTACAGTAGAAAAATATTTTGTAACTTTCCACTAAATGTTGTAGAAAACTTCAATACCTTAACTAAAATACCTTAAAATGATAAGAAACAATAGAAGCAACTAAGGAACTACAGTGCTTAGCTTTAATTCTGATTATATATAACAAACAAGTCTATTGCATTGGTCGAGGTTATGTACTGTCCCTGCAGAAAAGCATGTTTCAGTAAGAAATGTCCCACTTTGGACTTCTTAAAGGTGGTAACCCTATCACTATAATTCTTTCAAGGGCCTTGGACAGTGGAGAAAGCATTGAAATTGGCTTGTAGTTGGCAATGTTAGAGCAATCACCACTTCTGTGTACTGTGGTGACTAGTGCAGTTTTCCAAATTCCAGGAACTAGGAGTAAGACAGGGAAAAGTTAAATATTTCAGTCAAGGGACGAACAAGCTTTTTAAGGACAAGACCACCAACTTCATGTCACCAATAAGGATAAGGATAACAATAAGGATAGGCAACATTTTTTTCATTTTAGTAGTAGTAATAGTAGTACATTTTATTCATAAAAACCATGAACAGGGATAAAATAAGAAGGTCCCTTGCCAAGCATACAGTGTTTCATAAAAAAAAGATAATACATTTTCTTTCAAAGCTACAAACAGGAAATTGCATTCTTAAATCCTGTGACTGTTTCAGTCCCCACCACTTCCTCCGCAAGGTGTTCCACTTGTCCACCACCTTTCTGTGAAGAAATTCTTCCTCAGGTTTCCTCTGAATTGCCCTCCTCCAACTTTATCCCATGCCCTCTAGTTCTGGAACATCTTTTCACTGGAAATAGTGTGTTTCTGCACCCTGTTCCTGCCGGTAAGTACTTGTATGTCTCTATCATATCTCTCTCTTCCAGGGAGTACATGTTCAGTTCCTTCAACCTCTCCTCATAGGACTTGTGATGCAATCCATGTACCATCTTTGTTGCCCTCCTCTGAACCTTCTCTACCCTGTCTATGTCTTCATGGGTAAGGTCTCCAGAACTGTACACTGTACTCCAGGTGGGGCCTCACTAGTGTCTTGTATAGTGGAATTATGACCTCCCTTTCCCTGCTGGTGATGCCCCTGCCTATGCATCCCAGCATCCTATTTGCTTTACCTGCTGCCTTGTTGCACTGTTTCCTACCTTGAGGTCAGCAGAGATGATAACCCCAAGGTTCCTTTCCTGCTTGGTGCATGCTATATCCTCACCTCCCAACTGATATGTTGTTCCAGGGTATTTGTGCCCCATATGCATTATCTTGCACTTCTTTGCAATGAATTTCAGCTGCCAAACCCTTGACCATTCTTCAAGCTTCTGCAGGTCCCTCCTCATTCTGTCTACAACCTCTGGTGTGTCCACTCTGTTACAGAGCTGCATGTCATCAGCGAACAGGGAAATTCTGCTTCTAGGTCCTGTGCAATGTCACTGATGATGACATTGAATAGGACCGGTCCCAGCACTGATCCCTGTGGTACCCCACTGGTCACTCTTCTCTCTGTGGAGTGACAGCCATTTACCACCACCCTCTGTGTCCTGCCACCCAGACAATTACCTACCCACTGTACTACTGTCCTGCCCACACCCATATTCTCTGCCCGATTGTGCAGCTAGCCCCTCAACTTGCAGCTGCCCCACCCTCACCACCCCTCATTTCTACAAAATATTTATTAAAAGTTCATTGCCCACAGGAACCATTTGACCATTTATTTGGAATTTGACTACCTGAATATTTTTATTTTTACCCATTAACCCAGGCATGATATTCCAGAAAGTTCTGGGATTTTGTTCAATATTATCTAATTTTAAACAGAGGTAGTTTTGTTTAGCTAATCTTAATTCTTGAGCATATTTATTTTGTGCCTTACCTGTACAATTTCCAATCATTGTTTAGGCCTGTGTTTTTGGCTTTGTGCCATTATTTATCTCGGTCTTTCTTAAGCTTGTGCAAGTCAACATTCTGCCAAATGGCACCTGTTTTTTTTAGCTTTTCTCTGTTTCACGGGCACATGTCTATCACACACTTGTAAAAATTCTTGTTGGAAATAGCTCCAGGCCTCAAAACCTGTGGGAATTAGTTCTAATCATTCCCATTGTATTATTTCTACCTCTAGCATAAAGGCTGTATAATCAACAATTTTAAGGCTCCTCCACTTAATTATGCATTTATTGAAAGAGATTTACCAGGAAATACATACTGAGCCATAAAGCTTGTTTCCAGATGTGCCCTGGGGGAACGGGGGTGGAAATAAATACATAATATAAGCAAAGCGCAGTAATCTGATAAGCAAAAGGCACAGCTATGTACAGTATATTCTGTAACATAAATGGCAAATTGTTAAACAAGAAAAATGGATAGGAAAGGAGGAGAAAAAAGGAGGGGTAGGGAGCAGGGAGGAGGGAGAAGATGAAAGAGTGCGAATTGATTGGAGGTAGTAGTGAAGAGGAGGGAGATAGGGAGGAAAGGGTTGAAGGAAGAAGGTAATGGAAGGAGTGGCTGAGAAAAAGAGGTGAAAAAACAGAAGAAGAAGAGGAACAGTGTGTGGTTGAAACATTTAATAGCAGTAGTACAGTAGCTTGGGGACTGGCACCTAATGGGGAAAGAGAAAGGGGGAAGACATTAGATGAAATAAATAACTTTTAATTCATATACTTACAAGGGTTTCTATGTTTTACATTTTATATATAACATTACTAAGAACCTCCTCAGTGTAAGTTCCTGTGCCATAAATAATTACAATAAATACAGTCAAATGCATTTAAAAACAGAAAGATACTGACCGCGGCGGGTACAGGAAGGAAGGATCTCAACTGCCGCTACCTCCAGGCAGGTCGCCCCCCACCCACAGAAGATACTGACCTTGGCGGGTACAGGAAGGAAGGATCTCCAACTGCATCTGCCTCCAGGCAGGTCGTGCCCCACAGAAAGATACTGACCATGTGGGTACAGGAAGGAAGGATCTCCAACTGCAGCTACCTCCAGGTAAAGAACAAAAGCCTCAACAACGTGGCTCTGGGCATACTGACTGACCGTGTCCTGCTAAGCCCCTGGCTTCCTAAGCTCCACAGCCCACTGATTGTTTTTGTGGACTCAGCTGTGGGGTGCTACTAAGGGGCAGCTGGGTCGCTAAACATTGCCGAAGTAGGCTAGACCTGACTGCATTTAAATGAACTACTCAGCCTGCGTGATTTGTAACTGCCTACTATGTTTTCCAGCATAAGCGTGTAGCTGATGTTGTTGTTCTGACCTTATACAGTTTGAGCCTGATAGCTATTTGCTTTGCACTGTCCCAGTCTGTGATCTATTGACGCTGGAATTAATTAATCCTCATCTATTGTATCTATTGGCGCTGGAATTAATTAATCCTCTAGGTTAAAAACCTGTTTGTTATGGTGGTACAAGCGCTTATTATAAGTGGCTCTCAGCTTAACTGCATTGCCCTCTATGTAGCTATTCTCAGAGTGGTGCTGTGCTGTTTAAAGTGTATAAGCCCAGTACTGTGATAAGCGTGGCAGGATGGGGTTTACTGTGCTTGCGCTTTCTCGTTTGTCTACCAGCTTACCTGCGTGTGTGCAGTTCTGCCTTCCAAACTAGCCACAGCCATTCTCCGCTGCATACTAATTAGGTCCTTCCTATCTTTACAGAGCAGGTCGCGCCCCCCACAGAGATACTGACGGCGTGGTACAGGAAGGAAGGATCTCCAACTGCAGCTACCTCAGGTAAAGACAAAGCCTCCAACAACGTGGCTTTGGTGTACTAGCGGCCATGTCCTGCTAAGCCCCTGGCTTTCTAAGCTCCACAGCCCACTGATTGTTTTGTGGACTCGGCTGGGGGTGCTACCTGTAAGGGTAGCTGGGTCGCTAAACATTGCCAGAAGTAGGCTAGACCTGACTGCATTTAAATGGACTACTCAGCCGCTGCGCTGATTTGTTACTGCCTGCTATGTTTTCCAGCATAAGCGTGTAGCTGATGTTGTTGTTCTGACCTTATACAGTTTGAGCCTGATAGCTATTTGCTTTGCACTGTCCCAGTCTGTGTGTATCTATTGACACTGGAATTAATTAATCCTCTATCTATTGTATCTATTGGCTGTAATTAATTAATCCTCTTGAGTTAAACCTGTTTGTTATGGTGGTACAAGCACACATTATAAGTGGCTCTCCAGCTTAACTGCATTGCCCTCTACGTAGCTATTCTCAGAGTGGTGCTGTGCTGTTTAAAGTGTATAAAGCCCAGTACTGTGATAGCGTGGCAGGGTGGGGGTTTACTGTGCTTGCACTGCGTTTGTCTACCAGCTTACCTGCTGGCGTGTGCAGTTCTGCCTTCAAGCTAGCCACACCCATTCTCCCACTGCATACTAATTAGGTCCTTCCTATCTTTACAGGCAGGTCGCCCCCCACAGAAAGATACTGACGCGGGAGGTACAGGAAGGAAGGATCTCCAACTGCCGCTACCTCCAGGTAAAAAGCAAAGCCTCCAACAACATGGCTCTGGGCGTACTACAGCGACCGTGTCCTGCTAAGCCCTGGCTTCCTAAGCTCCACAGCCCACTGATTGTTTTGTGGACTCGGCTGTGGGGTGTGCTAGCCATACCTCCTCCCAACCACCCCCACCCAGGGTCGGCTCTTGACTTATAGGCGTCGGCTGCGCGTCACTTCCTGTCTGTCACCTCCTAAGTCCCCGCTTTCCCATTTGCAGATCATACCGGGTGGCCACTAGGCGGTGCTTACGCCTCTCGTTCCTAGCTCCTAAACCCTACCTCCCTCCACTACCCCTGTGTTCGCCCTCTGGGGCTCCAAACCCATCTCTGTGTCTCTCTACAATCCCCCTCCCACTCCTACAATGGCTATTACTCCTGTTACCACCTGCTCCCCACTCCCTCTCCTTCTCATTATATTCCTCACCTCTCCTAGAACTACATTCTGCCCCCACTCAGCTACTCTTGTGCCCCCAGCTGTCCCCCTGCCTCCCCTCCCCGCCCCACCCCCATCCTCCTTCACTCACCCTACTCCTCCCACATCACCCCCATCCCCTTGGCCTCCCCCACCCCTCCAGCCGCTCCTGTATCTTATCACACTAGCATTCCCAGTCTGTGCTACCCCTACCCCTTATACAGCCCCATCCCCCCTATCCCTCCCCTAACCAGGCGTAACTTCCCTTCCGCCACCTCCTTTCAGGGCAGCTCTCCTCCTTCTGCTCCTGTCTGGCAACATCCATCCCAACCCAGGCCCTGTCTCCAATGGCTCCCTTTTGAAATCGATGGACTCCGTGGCTTCCATAAATATTTGTAGCCTCCTCAAAAAACTGGACTCCCTACAATGCTGGGTGACTGTTCATAATCCTGATGTGATTGCCTTGAGTTGAAACCTGGCTATCTGGCTCCACCTCTAATGCCCAGGTCTCTCTCCCAGGCTACTCCTTCACGGTTGGATCGGATCGGCAGGAGAGGTGGAGATGTGCCATCTCTATTAAGACCCGCTCATTGGTCTTGCCCTTCTCCCCATCCTGATTATAATGCCCAGGCCTTAACACTAAAATTATCTCCTGACCCTCCAGGGTCCTATCTTCCGACCACAGCACCTACCCCCAAAACCAAGCCCTGGCACTGGGCCCCTAATTGACTATATGACCTCCTACCTAACTCCTCTGACCAAGTCCTGGTAGGTGATCTGAACATCAATTGGCTTTTCCTAAGGCGTCTGCCTCCCGTGACGCGTTCACTGCCATTGATCTAACACAGTTAGTCTCCCAGCCTACCAGGTTAAATCCTAGTAGGGGCTCTTGCACCCTTCTGGACGTGGTTCTCACCAACAGGCCTAGCCGTGTCCACAATATTCAAATCCTCCCTGACTGCCTTAGTGACCACTCCCCAGTTCTCTTCTCATGGACAACCTCCCTGCCCAAGCCCACTGTTCACATCACCCGTCCGTCGACTTAGACCTGGTGGGCTAAAAGACTTACAACTCCATCTGGCCAACACTGATTGGTCCGCACTATTAAACACCCTGATATTGACAAGGTCTTGCCTCCTTGTTCACACCTTTAACTCTGCCTGCAGCAGTATCCCGCTAACCCCGGTAGATCTAAGTCTGACCACCCCTGGATTACCCCTGCCCTATGCTCACACCTTAAGCAGCAGGATAACCTATGGCACATCGCTGTTGAAACAGGCCGCCTGCTGACAGACAGGCCTACGAGCAGCCCGGAATAAGTGTACGTGGGCAGTCCCATGCCGGGCCGACTATTACAAGCCTCTCTTACCTCCTCCTGGGGTAACCCCAGGTCCTTCTGGGACAATATCAAGCAACCAAGTGGTGGAGCACTCCCCTACTATCGCTGCTTGACATCAATGGGACTACCTCCACTGACCCCACCCTCATTGCAACACCTCAATAACTCCTTCACTGACCTTAGTGCAGTGCTCCCATGCAACTTCTTCAACCCTCCTCCCTAATGTCTGCCCCTCCCATCTCCCGTCCCCTTCCACCTTGGCCTGTCACCACCCATGAGGTCAGGCCCTACTTACTAAAAGCCCTAAGTAGCAACTCTATTGGCAATGACTCCTCGATCCCTCTCTCCTACGCCAGGTCCTGGAACAAGTCATTCACCCATCACCTGTCTCTTTAATAAGTCCCTCTGCCTAGGAAAATCTCTGTCTGAGTGGTCGCCACTGTTACCCCTATTCACAAGGGTGGTGATAGGACGCTCCCAGGCAACTACCATCCTATCTCTATCCTCTCTCCCCTCTAAAGCTTTAGAGAAAATTGTTGCTACCCAAATATCTGATTACCTCAGGAAATATGGTGTCCCTGTCCTGAAAACATGGATTCAGAGTCGGTCATAGCACCAATACTGCTCTCCTGGAGTTTGCAAACTTCCTCCATAACTCACTTGATGCAGGCTCCCTCGCTGGTGCGGTATTTATAGACCTATCAAAAGCCTTTGATACCGTCCTCACCCTCTCCTGTTAGCTGCACTTACCAGTGTGGGCTTTGCCTCTGGCCCAGTCTCCTGGTGCGCCAGCTATCTGTCCAACCACTCACAACGGTTAGGATTGGTGGCACTCTCTCTGATACCTGCCCAATCCGCTCAGGGGGTTCCCCAGGGCTCCATACTCGGTCCTTTACTGTCTCTCTCTTCCTCAACTCCTGCCCAATGCTTGTGCAGGAAATGTTCTACTCTATGCTGATGATGCAGTACTCTTGCCTCCGACAGTAACCCGCCACCTCCAGAACTCCCTCCAGCATGCCTACACCTCGGCAGAAACCTGGTTCTCTGACCACCGTCTCGTCATCAACCTTAAGAAAACTAAATCTATGCTGTTTACACACCCTCAAAATAAGTCCAGCAACTTTCCTCTCTCTGTCCACTCTGCCCTTAAGCACCCTATAGAACTTGTAAGCTCTTATAAATACCTTGGCATAATCTTTGACTCCGCTCTCTCCTTTCATAACCACATCGCTGCCCTGACCTCTGCCTCCAATGCACGGTTGGGTATCCTCTACAGGCACAAAAAATGCCTCCCTGCAAACGCCCTCCACTTGGCTGTTACCTCCTCAATACTATCCCTAATCGACACGCCTTCCTGTGTGTATGGCGCAGCAGACCAGGACAGCCTACCACAAGGTATGCCTTATATTTCAATAAAGCCTGTCGACTTACGGCCAGTGCCCATAGACTCACCCATACCTGCCATCTATACTCCATGTCCTCTATACTCAACCTTGATGAGCACCTCCTGTTCTAAACCTGTCAAATTGCCTATAAAGCTCTCCATGGTCTATCCCGCCTGGCCTTGCTAACTCTATTCACCATCCAACTCCTCAGCGGCCAGACCGCGCCTCCGCAGAGCTGCCTTGTCGTCCCAGGGCGGCACGGACCACTCTGGGCCAAAGGGCTTTCCCTATAGAGCCCCTCCTGGTACAACTCCTTCCAGCAAGCATCACAAATGCCCCTCATGGCTAGCTTCAGAAACAGCCTGAAAACTCACCTGCTCACTTCACACTCCTGCCACTGCCCCTGACCCCCCACCTCCACCCCTTGACAAAGCTTGCTGAGCTGCATTTCTCCTTATCCTAGCTCTCCCCGCCTCTGGCTGTGCCTCCTTTCAACTCTTCTGCCCTACCTCCTACCAAAAAAAAAAAAAAAGGGATCACATATCCTACTTTTCTGCTGATAACTGTGTTATGGCTCGTATCCCCTGTGACAGGACTGTACCTTATTGCTGAACTGTGTTGCTGATTGCTTCCTACATGTACCTGCCTGTGCCTTTTGCTGTGCTGTATTGCTTTTGTCTCTTATATGTATGTCTTTGTCTCTTCTTGACGAGGTACTTTTGTAAATGAGCTTCGCTCAAAGGTTGTTAAACTGATGTTAAATAAATAAATAATAAATAAATAAATAAATAAATAAATAAAATAAGTGGAAGTGGGGAAGGAAGGAAATAGGAAAATGAGGGGGAAGAGGAAGGAGGAGGGAAAAAGATGGGAAAGGATTATCTCCTTTCTTTTCCCCTTCCCCCCTCTTTTCCCTATTTCCTTTCCCCTTCCCCCTTCCACTTAAGTAAACAGATTTGTTTTTAAATGCATTTGACTGTAGGTGGTGGTGGTTGGAGAGATTAAATTAGTTGTGTGATGATCATCAGACAGTCACAGTTTTCTTTGTAGTGCAATTACCTAAGGGTGTGAAGCACTAATCCGACCATTTAAAAGAGGAATATCCGAATGGATCGGATTCATTTAAAAAGGCAAATATCTGACTGGATCGTGGTATCAGATCGATATCAACCCATCCCTAAACATTACCCAAGTGTATTTCATAGTGATGACAATTTCTAGCATTCCACACAATTAAACTAGGTTCTAAACACTAAAATTAAAATTTAAAGTTTCCCGCTGCTTCACTGAAATTCACTGGAGTGCTGTGAGAAGATGGAAAATCAGCGTTTCTTAAAGCAACCAGGAAATAGTATGAATAATTATAAATACAAGGGGCTGATTTTCAGAATTTCCCCCTAACATGGTCAATAAATGAATCAGGTCCCGGCCATTTCCAATCAGCCAACCTAATTCCATATATATTAAATTGAACTAATATTATAATGTAATTATTTACTCTACTGTGTTTGGGTGAAGTTAGGAAATTCTGCCTGTTCCTAGTATTACTAAGGTTTGCCTGGTGACATATTTCCACACTCTGCAGGGGTCCTCTTTGTCGGAAAGCTTGCCCAGCAAGCATTTGGTGGGCTACAAGGATGGGGCACCTGAGTTGGTGGGCAAATCGAAATGGAGTGGGGTATGGATTGAGACAAGGCCCACAGATCACTAAGGCAGGAATCTTTGGAAGGGTGGTGGGGTGCGTAGGATGTGGGTCATAAGGTGTGGTTCATCCATGATGCTAGCCCTGGCTTGGAGGATGGGGGGTGCATGGTGTGCCAACAGCTGGCACAACTAAGGAGGAGATCAATTGGCTAAGATGGTCATTGGGCAAGACAGGGTGAGGGAGGTGGGGTAAGGAGGCTCTGCTATGGATGTAAGATGGGGAGGGCAGAAGGGGGAATCATGGTGAAGTCGCAGTGGGTCAAGCAGCAGCACCCAAACTGGGCAGGAGCCACTGGGAGAAGGATGGTAGGGCACAAGGGACCATGCTAGTAGAGAGGAGGGTGTTGGGAGGGGTCCTGTGGGTCAGGGAGGAACTCCAGTGGGCATGGGTAGGGATGGTCCTGAGCAAGAAAGGGGCCTGGAGACCTGGCAGGTGGTTTGGAGAAAATGCAGGGAAATGCACAAAAGAGAGCTGATGAGGGGAGTGAGCCAGCAGAGGGAGTCAAGATGGTATGCTTACAGCATAGTAACAGATCTCCACTTCTAGCACAGCGAAACGTGGGGGAAGGGGACGATCCCAGAACAGAGTGGCACCAGGAGGGGCAGGGAAATTGGTCATGGAGGAAAGCTCCATGGCCAGGAGCAGCGGGTTTATTCCCATGCACAGGGTCCTAGAGGGGGCAGGGGGAGCAGGCAATAGAGGGTGCACCAGTTCAGAAGAGAGGTTGGGGAGGGCTAGGAGCCAGGGCACCTGGGGAAAGGAGTCAGGGTCAGCATAGGTGGGAGAGCTTGGAATAGAGTCCCCGGGAAGGTGAGGAGGACAAAATGGGGAGGAGGGTATAGTACAGTGGGACAGGGACAAACAGGGATGCAGTGAGGGGGAGAGTGGTACAAAGGAGGATGATGAGGGTGGAAATACAAGATCCCCCTGTGGGGCAGGAGGGGTCAAGCATTTCTGGGGGAGATTCGGGAATAGACCAGAGTGGTGTAGCAGGAAGGGAGGTGGCTTGGGAGGATAGGCTGGTGAGGAGAAAGAGCTGGAACAGGAGGGACAGAACTGCATTTGGCAGCCAGATGGGGAGTGTGGCCTGGGGAACTGATGAGGTAGGGGCGGAAGGTGGGGGCAACTGGGATAGGGAGTAGGACTAAGGGAAAGGAGGCAGTGAGAGTGCTCCTGTTAGAAGACTCTATGATTAGGGGTATTAAGTGGGAAGGGCGGGGTGAGGGGGCCCCCTGTGGCGTCAAGGTCAAGAGTATATATCTGGCCTGATTGTGCATGAGGCCATGCACTTGGTCTAGGCTCTGGTGAAAGATTGTGGAGGTACCCCTGATGTATTGGTGCACCTGGGCACAAATGATATAGAGGGAAGCTGTGCTGGAGATTCAGGCTTGATTTAGGGAGCTTGCCAGGGTCTGTCATGCCATTGGGTACTCAGTCTCCTTCTCGGAGATCTACCAGTGCCAACAGCCAGTGTGGGGAATAAGCAAAAAATTAGGGAAGTTAGCGAATGGCTCTGAAAGTGGTGAGGGGCCAGGGGTACGGGTTGGTGGGGGACTGGGGTGCAACCTGGGAGGACAAGGAGCTGTATGCAAGGACAGGCTCCATCTCAGCTTCGGGGAAGGAGGTTTTGAAGGAAAGATTGACCAGTTTCATTCAAGCTAGGTGGGGTTTAAACTTGTGAGGGGGGGCTGGGGCTCGAGGTGGACCATAGCCTGCCCATCCAGGATGGCATGGTCTTCTCCCCCAAGCAAGGTGGAGTGAGTGCACTCTGGGACCACCCAATTGTGTACAAGGGGGCTCAAGCAGGCAGCTACCTGGGAGTTCTCCAGGTGGGTAAAGGAGGGAGGGTAAGGGGACGCATTGGAAGGTGGTCCTGATCAATGCCAGGAGCATGAAAAACAAGTTGCCCGAGCTTCAGGCACTGCTATTGGAAGGGGAAGTGGATGTGGTGGCTGTCACTGAGACTTGGGCCACTGCTGGACATGACTGGGACCTAAACCTAATAGGGTTACACCACATTCAGAAAGGACAGGGCAAGTGGGTAGGGATGGGGGAGTAGCCTTTATCATTAAGGATGGCATAGGGATAAGCAGGGTGGAGGAAGCAAAGGGGTACATGGAGGCATTATAGGTAACCTTGCAGGCTTCTGGAGGCAACAGAGTGAAGCTGGTAGTGGTAAATAGGCCACCCATGCAGGTGAGGACCTGGAAGAAGGCCTGGCAAATCTTAGGGACCACTGTGGTCGGGGAGAGGGCAGAATGGTGATAATGGGTGACCTAAATGTACCAGGGACTAACTGGGGAAATATGGCATCCTCATCGGTCGGGGAGCAGTGTCTGATGGATGTCTTCCAGGATGCATTCCTTGCCCAGCTGGTGACTGACCTGACAAGGGGGGCGGTGTCCTGGATGTGGTCCTGTCGAGCTGCGACCTCATCAGGGACCTTGTAGTTGGGGACCCTCTGACAGGAAGTGATCATGCCACAGTCTGGTTTCCCTGGACCTGGGGGGTAGATCACGAAAATGATGTTAGTTGACTTTAGGGGTGCAGACTTCAAGGGTATGGAATGGATCCTTGGGGGCTACTTAGATGAATCAGGCCGGCCATGGACACTGACAGCCAGTGGGAAATTGTTAAAAAAAGGGGCTCCTGGAAGCTACCAAGGCCTGCACAAAGGAGTGACGCATGTTTGGCAGAGCCAGGAAGCCAAGCTGGTGGACAAGGGAGGTCCAGGAGGCAGTAAGGGAAAAAAAGGCTGCCTATAGCCGATATAGGCATTCGCGTCGGGTTATAGACAAGGGGGGTATGATATGATTACCAGGAGGGTCACAGTATGGTGGAGGTCAGCCAAGGGAGGAGAGAGCGGAGGTTGGCTCAGGGGATTAAGAGAGGGAAAAGGGTCTTCAGGTATATCAGGGAAAGGAGGAAAGGGAAGGGCAGATTAGTAGACTGAGGTCGGTATGTTGGTGGGCGGAGGAGGTAGGGAGCAAGCAGAGTACTAAATTTCTACTTTGCTTCAGTCTTCACTAGGGAGGATGGTGGGATGGCGCCAGATGGGGTGGGGCAGGGTGGACCTGCTGGTGGGGGAGGCCATGGATGCTGAAATCCCGTTAGTAGGGTGTGGAACTCAAGACCCTAAGAGCAGAGAAAGCACTGGGCCAAGATGGTCTTCATCTCAGGGTGTTGAAGGAATTGGATGTCATGGCCGCACCTCTGGCGACCTCTTTAACTCCTCCCTTCAGTCAGGATGGGTGCCTCAGGATTGAAGGATGGTCCACATCATGCCTATCCACAAGGCGGCTAACGAGAGGAGCCAGGAAACTACAGGCCGGTAAGTCTGACGTCAGTGTTGGGAAAAGTGATGGAGATCATCTTAAAGGAGAGGCTGGTGGGGTTTCTGGAGGCACGGGGCTACCTGGATGATTGCCAACATGACTTTATTCAGGGTAGATTGTGTCAGACCAACACTGTGGAATTCTACAACTGGATGACGGCAGTGCTGGACCAGGGCAGGCCAGTGAATGTTCTCTTTCTAGACTTCAGCAAGGCATTTGACTCTATGTCACATCCCGGGCTGCTGGAGATGCTGTGGGAAATGGGGGTAGGGGTACAGATGGTCAGGTGGATCAGAAACTGGCTAGTGGGGCATTTTCAGAAGGTAGTGGTCGGGGAGGAGGTTTTATCGCCCAGGAGGGTCATTACCGGGGTTGCACAGGAATCGGTGCTGGGGTCACTGCTGTTTAATGCTTATATCTCAGATATCAAAAATGGTATCAGGAGCGAGATGAGCCTCTTTACCGACAACTCAAAGCTTGCACTGGTGGTGGACAGGGAAGAAGGTAGGTTAGCCCTACAGGGAGACCTGGAGACTCTGGAGGGGTGGTCACACACCTGGAAACTGAGGTTTAATACTGAGAAATGCAGGGTTCCCCACCTGAGGGCCAGGAACCCAGCTCATGTGTACACCTTGGGAGGCAAGACACTGTAGGCTTCTAGTGGTGAGAAGGACCTCGGGGTGGTTGGGGATGCCAAAATGAACAATTCAGATCAGTATAGAAGGGCTGCAGCAAGAGTAAATAAAATGCTGTGGTGCAAAGCAGGGAGATAACCTCGAGAGGCCGGGAGGTGCTCCTGCCACTATACAATTGCCTGGTTAGACTGCAACTTGAATACAGCATGCAGTTTTGGCGTCCGTACTTAAAAAGAGATATTGCACTCCTGGAGAGGGTCCAGAGGAGGGTGACCAGGATAATACAGGGTCTGGGGGAGAAGTCCTATGGGGAGAGACATGAGGAGCTCAACCTCTACTTCCTGGAGGAGAGGAGGAGAGGAGAGGAGAGGGGAGAGGAGGAGAGGAGAGGAGAGAGAGGAGAGGAGGAGAGGACGAGACAGAGGATATGACTGAGGGTTTTCAAATATCTTAAGTGAATAAATAGGGTCAACCAGAATAGGGTGTTCCAGCTGAGAGAGGAGGGACCACCAGGGGGCACCTATGAGGCTGATTGGCAGGAGACTGGGGTGACAAGGAGGTGCTACTTCACTAAGAGAGGGTGGTGCAACCCTGGAAAATGCTCTGCCTGTGGAATTGGACGAAGTAGATACTGTAAATGGGTTCAAAAGATGCTGGGATAGGTATATGGGAGGAGCATCTTAGAAGGGTCAGCATTGGAAGGGAGGCCCAGTCAGGGGATGGGAGTGGGGGACCTCAAGGGGAGGGGGGGAGGCAGCAACAGTGCCCTGAACAGGCACTGATCCCCGAGCAGACTCGATAGATCATAGGGCCTACTGCGCTGGCTTCTTAGTATGTTATTATGTAAAATATGCCTGGAGATTAAGAAAAACTTTTAAAATGAAGACTTTTTGTTGCTACTCACGCTTGTGCTTGCGAGTGGCACAGGACTTTAAACATGAAAGTCCTGCCCACTGAATGCCATTCCCTGTTGCCGGCTCCACCTTGTCCCCTACACTCCAGGCTCATGAAAAATAAAAGTCCAGCTAACAGTTATAAACTGCTGCAAGGGTTGATTCTGCTGGCAACAAACCCCTCTGCTCTTCAGGGGTCCGGTCTGTAGTCTGCAGGTGTTTACGTGTTCAGAGTTGCTTGTGTGCAGTGTAAAAGTTTTTTAATTTTTTTTTCATTTTTAGAGTTTAACAGAGGGTAAAAACAAAGATAAAAGAAAATATCTGGGTTAGAGCATTACGGCCTGGGACAGAGGGTGAACCGCCACCTTGAAATTCATCCAAACTCTCCAAAATGGTTTGCTGATTAGCAGCACGCTTCCAACAGCTCCTTCATCCCTGCAACTTGCTGGGAGAGCTCCCCTACCTCCCTGTGGAGCTGTTCCACCTTCACATGGGTGGATGTGGAAGAAGGATCTGAGGCCTGTCTCTCAGGTCCCTCCTGCAGCACCAGAGTCAGACTGCAGATCCCTCTCCCAGTCCTCTCCATCTCTCCCTCCTGCACCTGCACACCATTTTACTTTCTCTTCCCCTTTCCCGGCAGAGAAGAACCAGTAGGGGTGGCATCACCTCCACCCATCTCACCAACTTTCTTTTGCAGATGCTTCACCCACTGTTTGTGCTGTCTCCCTCTATGGTGAGTGTGCTGCCCACCTGTCCCCAAATGGTTCCCCTGCTTCCCATGCCAAACAACAGAGTGGCATATTTTGCAGGTGACCACACTGTTGTCGGTGGGGTCAATATCAAAAAAGTCCCAGTCAAGGGACTTCAGCTGCTGCCAATGAGGGGAGGAGCAAGATGGTCCTGGCTGGGTCTCCTCCTTCTCATGGTGCACAGGTGGTGGTACAATATCTGGCTGGGCTGGAGCTTCCTTAGCTGTTGGTAGTGGTGGTGACCTTGCCTCCTCTCAACGCTGGGGGTGCTGTACTGTGGGGGGGGTGAGTGCTGCTGCTGTCTACTCCTACTGCCATGGGGCAGATCCTATGGATCCAAAAAGCATGTCTCCCATCTGCTGAATGCACCCCCTCTCCTCCTGACCACTCCTACTCATTTTAACTCCCCCCCCCAAAAAACAGAGTAAAAAAAAAAACACGCTAAAAGAGATACAAAATAGCACAAACAAAAGTGTTTAATATAAAGAAAATAACAGCTGAAGAACAACTAAAAGACTCACAAACTGTACATTACAAATAAGATGTAGAACATATAAAAGCTAAAATAATTGGGTTTTTTGGCTAGGTTTTAGTATCAAAAGAGCAGATCCGTCCCCTTCCACTCACTAGCGCAGACTGCAATGTGAGACTAAGGACGAATCAGTACATTGAACAGTAACAAGTGACCTGCAGGAGTTGTTTCTATATGACCTCAAGCACTTGTTTACCACCAGGCAGGTTAGACTTCACCTGTCTTAATGGTGAAGTCACCGGTGAAATTAGCATACTTCCAACTGTCTTAATGGTGAAGTTACTGTGAGGTCACCAGCGAAGTTAAATAAGTGAATTTACAAGCTGATGGGGGAAATTTGCGAATTGGATCACAGAGGTGGGCTTAAATTACTTGTGAACTTAGCCAGCTAAATAAAACTTCGACAGCGTAAATAAAACTTTGCAACATCTCTAATCATGATGGCCTCTGTAGTGACTCAAAGTTGTTGAGAGTGTCTCCTTCCAAATTCGTTGTTTCTCTGAAGGCAGCATTGAAGGCCCTGCCACTTGAAAGTCTATTTTAGCAGACTTTGGAATCCCCATCCTGCCATAGTTCCAAAAGTGCTGTTTCACCTTATATCATTACTTATTTATTTATTTATTTATTATTTTACTTATTTATTTCAGTTTGAATTACAACCTTTGAGCCAACATAGATCTTACTTTGAAGAAGCTCTTGAAGCAGGTTACATTGAGAGGACTGGTGCCACGTGGCGGCGTGTTCTGGCAACTTTTTCTCTAGTAGTACCGATGTGAGAACGCCTTGACGATGTCGGGCTCCGCCTCCCTACATCGCCCCTATATAAGGGAGGAGTTCCCCATGTGTCTATTTCTTTCCGCTGCACGGTCAGTGTTAGTTCACATTTTAGCTAGTACCGATTGCTCTTCTCTACTGTATTAGTTTTTCCTCAGAATTTGATTTTCGACATCTATGTCCTCGCATTTAAACATGTATGCCTTGTGAGCGACAGATTCTCGCAAAAGACGGACATTCTGCTTGTCTCTACTGTGGGGCCCGGCCATCACACCGACGCCTGCCCTCATTGTCAGGCCTTCAATTCACGGACGTGAATCTGGCGCCAGAAATCCCTCACGGCTTTTCTCGCAGAAACAAAACTTGCCACCATGGAACGGGCCTCTTCCTCGGGGGAATCCGACCCTCAACCCACCCACAAGCATCGGGAGCAGACAGAGGGAGATCCCACTCAAAACATCGGTCTTCGGTATCAAAGTCTGGGTCATCAGGCCATGATTCTCACCTCACGACTGTAAAGCCTTCGTCTGTGGGTTCCACTCTTACTTCTCTCCAGCCTTTAAAGGTCTCTCAGCCCTCTGAGAAATCCAAGGGCTCAGGCAAGGGCTCCTCCTGCTCAGTTTCCTCCTCAAAAGCCGACTCCCGGGAGCTGAGCAAGGCCTCCGGGTCTTCGGCTGGCAGGGCCTCCTCCTTGTCACCTAAAAACAGGTGCTCGGACCGATGCCAGCCTCGGGCTACTGACCGGCATTTGGCCAAGAAAACCTCGAACTACAAATGTGACTGCGTCCGTCCCATGGAAAGGAACAACGTCCGTCGGGTCCCAAGGACAAGCGGACGCTGGACCCTCGTCTGCCCCAACTCCCTTGGCCCCGGTTCCGGCGAAGGTTATTCCGCCGCCGGTCATTGTTAAACTGATGACGGTCCGCCCGACGCTGGTTCTGTCCCTGACACCCAACGTCAGTTCGGACACCCCTTCTCCAAGGTCGCCGGTCTGCCTGACGGCAGAACCCGATGCCTCCCTGACGTCCCCCCTTAGGCCGACGCCAGTCGACAAGGGTTCGGACTCAACACCAGCCCCCACCCCGGACGGCGGGGCTGGCGCCGGTATGGGCTTGGGCGCTCTTCAGCCTACACCTGATTCACTGAAACTACACCTTTCTCAGGTTAAGGAGCTTTTTACCCACTGGTGGGAGACTGTTAAAAAAGACCTACCATCAGGTGCACCTCCACCCACTCCACAGATGGTTCTAGACCCTGTTGAACTGGATGGTGAGGGGAAACGAGGTGCCTCCCCCAAAGAAGCACAAGAAAAGTCCAAGGACTGGTCCAGCAGTTCCTCTTGCTCTCCCTCTCCTCCTCCGGACAAGAGGCACAAAGGGAAGAGGCGTAGCCCCTCAACCTCTTCTACGGCCTCCTATGTGTACTCAGACTCTTCCTCCTCTGTCTACTCGGAGCCAGACCTAGGGGACATGGAGGGCCTCCCTAAATCCCTTCCAGATGACCCCAGCTTCATGGAGGTGATGAGGCACATCCAGGCCAACATGGGTTGGGACACCGAGGCCTTGGACCCTGAGCGACTGCAGCTGGCTAAATACCTCCACCAAAAAGAACCAAAGTTGGTGGTCATCCCTCCCATGGTTGACACCTTTCAGGATGTCACCCATATGACCTGGAAGCATCCTTACTCCTCCTCCACTGTGCCGAAGAAGACTCACCAGCTCTACCGGGCACCTGTGGACCACCCTTTTTTAGCCGAACCACCCACTGCGGACTCAGTGGTGATTTCAGCGGCTCATGATCGTTCACAGAGGCCCAAACATCTCAGCACCCAGCCGCCTGATAGGGAATTGAAGCAGCTGGATTCTGTGGGCTGTAAGGTGTACTCTGCTGCCACCTGCAGCATCAGGAGCCTCAACTTCCTGACGCATTGGTCCAATTCCAGAATGCTCTCTGGGAACAGGGATTGGACATTGTGCAAGGCCTGCCCGATTGTCCTCAGCGGACAGAGCTTGCCAAGTTGCTGCAGGCGATAGGGCACCCATGTTTTATGGTCAGCCTGATCTAAGCACACCTCCTTCAGGGCAGCCACCACTGGCATTTGCCTCCGACACCTATCGTGGCTTCAGGTCTCAGGGTTCGATCCAGACATCCAAACCAACCTTCTGGATGCTCCCTTCAAAGGCTCTGTGCTCTTTGACGAGGACACGGAGTGCATCATCACCAGGCTGGAGGACTCCAGAAAGGCTGTCCGTTCCATGCAGTCCATGTGCCGTCCGAAACAGGGCCATGCACGAAGGCCTCATTTTCGTGGCTGTGGGGGACATCAGTCACAGCAACCTCGCTTTCAGCAACAGGTGCAGTGAGGAGGCTTTGGTCATAAGGAGGCCAAGGCAATTCAGCCTCCCCCTCTAGACCACCCAGAGCAGCTGCAGCCACCTTCCCTCCTCCACCCAACGTCTCACTATTCAGGCGACCCTTCTCCTCTGGTACCGCAACCAGGGGAGCCAGTCGGAGGCCGCTTTTCACTCTATGTGGACACGTGGGGCCAGGCGACCTTTGACCGATGGGTACTGGAGCTCATGGAGTTCGGGCACTCCATAGAGTTTGAATCCATTCCTCTGGACAGACCACCACCACCATCCCGATACCCAAGGAAGCACAGAGCTCTGAGCCAGCAGGAGATCTCCTCCCTTCAGGACAAAAGGGCCATCAAGCCAATTCTACTGACCGAGTCAGAGAAAGGGTTATTTTCCCACTTCTTCCTAGTACCGAAGAAGTCAGGGGATCTCCGACCCATTCTGGACCTAAGCGATCTAAATCAGTGGGTCTCCTACAAGAGATTCAGGATGGTTTCTCTTCCTACTCCTCCTCTCATAGCAGCAGGAGATTGGCTGGTGTCCTGGACATGCAGGACGCTTACTTGCATATTCCCATCACCAGAAACCATTGAAGGTTCATAAAGTTCAGGTTCAAGACGAAGACTATCAATTCCGAGTCCTCCCCTTCGGTCTTTCCTCGGCCCCCAGGGTCTTCACCAAACTCCTGGCAGTCATGGCCACAGCACTTCGAAGACGGGGCCACTTTGTGTTTCCTTACCTGGATGACTGCCTCCTCCTGGCCCCCTCCAGGTCTCACCTGTCAGAAACTATCAGGGATTCCATCTCACTTTTCCAGAGTCTCAGAACCACCATAAACAGGGACAAGTCTCATCTGTCCCCTACTCAGATTCTCCAGTTCATCGGAGCTCTTCTGGACACCACTCTTGGAAGGTTTTCTTCCCTCCGACAGAGCGGAATGCATTCGGATCATCCGTTCCAGATCTCATCAGCCTCAAAGGTGCCAGCTTAGTTCCTTCTCCGGCTGTTGGGGCACATGGCCACTGCCATTGTCTCAGTCCCTCTGGCTCATCTGCGCATGAGGACCATTCAGTGGTCCCTGAGGGTCCAGTGAGATCAAACTTCAGACAGCCTGGATGCCTTGATCAGAATATTGGAGCCAGTCCACTGAGAACTTTGCTGGTGGATGTCATCCAAAAATCTACTGGGGGGCATACCCTTTCAATCCGAGATGCTGTCCCAGTCTCTGACCATGGATGCCTCGTCCCAGGGATGGGGTGCACACTTGAGGAACCATCGTACCCAGGGTTCCTGGTCTCCCTCGGAAGTGAGTCTGCACATCATTGTCCTGGAAATGAGAGCTGTGCTTTACACACTTCAAGCCCTGGCCTCGGTCTTGGTGCTGGACCATCTCTTGGTGCAAACAGACAACACTCCGGTGATGTTCTACATCAACAAACAAGGCAGCACACATTCATATCCCCTTTGCAGGGAAGCCATACGGGTTTGAGATTGGGTTCTGGAACATTGTCTGTTTTTGACATCAGTGCATGTTCCCGGGATTCAAAACGTGCTAGCCGATATGCTCAGCAGGACAAGATCACAAGCGCATGAATGGGAGTTGCTTCAAGAGGTCGCAGATTGCATCTTCTGTCTATGGGGGACGCCAGAGATAGACCTTTTCATGTCACAATCCAATGCAAAACTGACCAGTTTTTGCTCGCTAGGTCCAGAGCCTGGAGCTTTTAGGCAAGACACGTCTATCCCTCTGCTGGAGTGGGATATTCTGTATGCCTTCCCTTCATTTCCCCTCCTTCAGAAGGTCCTCCTCAAGGCTCAGTTGGAATCTTCCACAATCATCTTGATTGCTCCGCTTTGGCCTCATCAGATCTGGTTTCCTTTACTACAGCATCTAGCGGCAGAGTCTCCAATGCCTCTTCCCCTCTCCTCGCACCTGGTCTCGCAGGACAAGGGGTCCCTGCTGCACCCGAACTTACGTTCTATTCACCTGCATGCTTGGCTCCTCAGGACTTAGTTAAGGCCCAATTTGGAGTGTCTGGTCAGGTCGCTCAGGTGTTGGCTGAGACATGGAAACCTGGCACCAGGGCCACTTATGCTATGGAGTGGAAACGTTTTGCATTTGGGCCACAGTCAAGCATGTAGATCCATTGGTCTGTCTGCTTAATACCATCCTAGAATACTTGCTTTCTCTCTACGAGAAAGGCCTCAGCTATTTCTCCATCAAGGTACACCTGGCCGCCATCTCCGCTTACCATTTACCTGTGTCGGGTAAGACGGTGACTCAGATGGAGGTTTCCAAAGCCTTTTTGCATGGTATCCTCCACATAAGACCTCCCATCAGGGACCCTGTTCCTCCTTGGGATCTTCTGTTCATCCTGGAGAAGCTTTCTCTCTCCCCCCGTTCGAGCCGGCTATGAAATTGGAGCTTCTTTTTCTCTCCTGGAAAACTTTGCTTTTGGTAGCTATTACTTTGGCAAAGCACATTTCAGAGCTTCAAGCTCTCATGTGTAAAGAACCCTGCCTTATTTTCCAAAAGGACAGGGTTGATCTCCGCACCAATCCAAAGTTCTTGCCGAAAGTGGTCTCGGAGCTCACTTTGAATCAGTCGGTTCAGCTCCCGGTTTACTACTCGGAGCACTCGAACAGGGGTGAGATCCTGCTTCATTCCTTGGACGTGCACAGGGCTCTCAGAAGTTACTTAGCTAGAACCAAGGTGAACAGGAAGTCTGATCAGCTCTTTGTGTCCTTTTCCCAACGGTCCATAGGTCGCCCGGTCACCAAACAGACGCTTTTGTGCTGGTTGGTACACTGCATTTCCTACTGCTATGAGAAGCATAATAGGTCAACAAAGGGGCTGATTAAAGCTCACTCTACCAGAGCTATTGCTACTTCCTTCGCAGCATTAAAGAGGGTACCGATGGCAGATATCTGTGTTGCCGCTACCTGGAGTTCTGTCCATACCTTCGTCAGGCACTATAGCCTCAACATCATTTCCAGATGCAGAGCAGGGTTTGGCCTTGTGGTTCTGCAAGGCCTGGTTTCCTGAGGGATCTCTCCTTCTTGCTGTCCTTTCATGTTTCTTCCCTCCCAGGGGTTGTTGTAAGTTTATACTGCTTGGGACTCAGTCCTCATCGTGTAACCTGCTGCAAGAGTTCTCCTCGGTAAGAGAGTACAGTTACGTAAGAACTTACTGTAACAGTAGATCTTTGAGAGAAGCTCTTGTAGCAGATATATTTACCGCCCACCTTCCCCAGGGATCAGTCCTGTTCAGGACGGTATTTTTCCTTCTTGAGGATGTCCGTTGACAACCAGTTTCTAACTAGCCTGTCGTTTGATTGCCTGACAGGGCAGGGCGTTCAAGAATTGGAGCAGTGGTGCTCTCCCTTATATAGAAGGCTGACGTCGGGGTGGGCCGGCGCGGTGGGCGTTCCCACGTCGATACTACTAGAGAAAAGTTGCCAGAACTCGCCTAGGTGGTGCCAGTCCTCAATGTGTAACCTGCTGCAAGAGTTTCTCTCGAGTTCTACTGTCACAGTAAGTTCTTACGTAACTGTACTTTCTTTAACAAAGGCTCCAAGTCAGAAGATGAACAGGATTACAATACAAGAACATACAATAAAGAAGTT
This sequence comes from Neoceratodus forsteri, assembly GCA_016271365.2. NCBI lineage: Eukaryota > Metazoa > Chordata > Ceratodontiformes > Ceratodontidae > Neoceratodus > Neoceratodus forsteri. The sequence goes on from CM028130.1 coordinate 199,934,926, forward strand.
ATTTCTTTCTTTCTTTATTATTATTTAGCTTTTTTTGACCAGGAAGCTATATGCCTATTTTCAGGCATGACCCGGGAGAGTGCGGTGAAAAATACAGGTTCAAACAAGGTTCATAACAAGAGGGTAATGTACATAGTTACAGGACAGCAAGATGAACAGATAGTCTACAGTGAGCAGTAACAGGTAAAATATACATATACATACAGAATAAATAGACTAAGACATTCAATGGCAATTACATTGTATGAGTGACCCTTTTTACCAGGGCCACATAATTCATAAGCAGATAGCAAGCAATCATGTGCTACCCAGAGTTAAAGGACAGTGGGCAGTGGATTAGATGAGACCAATCTGGAGACCTGATTAAGGTGGTTTAGGACACCAACACACAGAGTACAGTTTCAAGTAACCCCTCAGGGAATTCTGGAAGCTCAGGTGGGAGGGGGAGATGCAAATGTGGTTTGAAAGGGAGTTCCATAGCCTCGGAGCACACGTAGCAAAGTCCCTTACCCCATTAGGGTTAAATTACACCTAACAAGGCAGTTACAAATGTCTCTAAATTGAACTGTTTTAACGTGTGCAGTTGAATATCAGACATCAAAACCAGGTATTCACTTTTCCAGAAATAAGCAGCAGACATATAGTTTTGTTACTAAGTGCTAGATGCAGTTAGGTAGCAGCCAGAGAAGGCTTCATCAAGAATAAGTAAGTGTGTGTGTGTGTGTGTGTGTGGGCAGGGGGGATAGTGAAGAGGAGGTAGCAGCCAGAGAAGGCTTCGTCAAGAATAAGGGTGTGTGTGGGTGTGTGTGGGTGGTGAAGAGGAGGCAGCAGCCAGAGAAGGCTTAGTTGAAAAGGTGGGAATAGGTGAGGGGGGAAGGGAGAGGGTGTGGAAGGTGGAGGAGGTAGCAGCCAGAGAAGGCTTAGTCGAAAAGGTGGGAATAGGTGAGGGGAAGGGAGGTGTGGAAGGTGGAGAGAGATAACAGCCGAGAAGGTTCAGTCACAGAATATGGGTGAGCACCAATTATGCATTGCAGTCACAGTGGTTGAGTTTGACCAGAAGTTGCTAAGCTCTTTTAAAGGGGCCACATTTTTTGGTGCTGTATTAGGGGGAGGTAGATGTTCATCCATTGGGGGCGTGATAAGAGAGGGACTGCAAGGCAAAGGAGGTTCATTTAAAAGGGACATGCAATACCCCCTTAATTGAACTCCTGATGGTCTTGGAGTTTAATTGGTGTTGGAATAGAGTAGTAGTCGATTCTGGTGTAAGTCCCAGGATGGCTTTTTTGCCAGTTCGACATACTTGGTACCTAGTCCTTAGGTGTAGGGGAAGCCAACTAGTGGAAGAGTAAAGACTACACATGTGGGTATAGTGATTGGCTCCTAGTACAAGTTGACAGGCCTTGTTGAGTAGCAATTTTACCCGTTTTAGCGTGGTTTTGGTGGCCACACTATATATTGTTAGGCCATAGTATACAATTGTCAGTATGGAGCTTTGGATGACAAGGTTGAGGGCCTCAGGGTCATGGCTTTTCTGTAGGTAAAAATCCCAAGTCTGATAGTAGCTGATTTTACGACATGATCTACTGTATATGGAAGGTGAAAAAGAGGTTGTTGTCTATATGTACACAAAGATATTTGAAGATGGAGACCTGTTCTATCTATTTATTAATTATTCGGAAACAACCTTTAAACAGGAGCTGTTTTACGAAGGTTCCATGTCAGACATAGTCACAGTTAATACAATAATAAACAAGCATTTGTCAATGCCAAATGCTGTCTGGCTGACATTGGCATTGGTAGAGCAGGAGTTAGAGATGCATAACAGGAATGGCAGTGAAGTATTGAACTGACGCCAACCCCACCCCCACCCTGCAGAGACTGACAGGCATTGGGGTGTGCCTTTGGGTCATCAGCTATAATGCTCATACCATTTTACCTCACCCTACCCTGTAGACACTGACAAGTGTCATGGCATGCTTTGGGGTCGTTGGGCCTTATACTTACCCCACTCCATAAGGAAATACGCTGAAATGGGTGCAGTATAGGAGAATAGGGTGAACTTTAGGGTCAGACACTCCAAGGCACGCCTTGATGCCTGTCACTGGCTGCAGGATGGGGGTGGGGGTGGAATGGTGTGAGCATTACAGCCAATGATCCCAAGTCACACCCATGACTCCTGTCAGTCTCTACAGGATGGGGTGTTACAGTTGGAAACCCTAATGTCATAGGCATTTGTTGGTATTTTCACTCCAAATTTTCAACATAGGCTTTTTGTGACCCCATCTCATGAAGAGCGGCACAATCAGTTTGTTAGCTGAAAGGTGGTTTTGCACAGTGGCTATGCCATTTGGCGACACAGGGACAAAACACATTTTGGGCAGGATGTGAAAAAATGACAACTGTATTGTTCATGAGGAGGTGTAAAAAATGGCAACACTGAAAATCTGGAGTGAAAATATGAAAAATTGGTGAAGTCATAAGCATGCAAAGAAACTGCACAACACACATCCGTAACCCAATTATTTTGGGAATTTTTTTAGCCACATTTTCAGCATAGGCATTTTGGGACATCCCCTCACGAACAGTGTTGCTGTGATTTTGTTAATCTGTCCCAAAAGTTGATTTCCCACAGCAACCACGCCATTGTGCGCCACTGGTGCAGAAACACATTTTGGGCAGGCTGTGAAAAATGACAGCTGCACTGTTCATAAGGAGGTATGAGAAAATGCCAATTTTGAAAATCTGGAGTGAAAATATTACAAATTCATGAAGTTATGAGTGTGCATGGAAACTGCACGATGCACACTTGTAAAACAGCCATTTTTGGATTTTTTTCAAATTTGCAACATAGGCCTTTTGAGAGCCCCCATGAACAGTGGCACTGTCATTTCATTACTCGGTCCCAAAAGGTGATTCCACGCAGTGATCACAAAATCACCTTTTGGGACCGAATAATGCCATGACAGTGACTGAATTCATGAGGAAGGGTCCCAATAACCCCATGTTGAAAATTTTTGTGCCAAAATTCCCCAAAATGCCCGCGATATGCACCAAAGTTGAAAAAACCCTATTTATGCCATTATACAGCTTACCAGCATTTCTTCAGTTCGCAGTCGGCTTTGAAGAGTGCAGACGTGTTCCCGGTCCACTGAAGATCGTCGCGCCAGCTCCGGAGGTAAGTATGGGGTGTGGGGGTGTGGGGAGGCAGAGGTGCAGAGGGTGGGCACGGTTGGGGAGGGCCACCAGACTCAACGAGGACTGCTTTCTGGTTTGCAGGTTGTAAATAAACAAAAACATTGCAGGACCATTTTCATTTACAGGGCATTTGGCATGCTGGGGTGGGCTCCCAGTGTGCCACCTGAGTGTTTTTTGGGGAGTTCTGTGGCTGATGGGGACTGGGCACCCCATGTCAGCAAATTAAACTGGGAAGGGGGGACATGATTCAGAGGGATTGGGCACCCCTCAGCACACTTAAATGGAGGGTGCATTATGCCGATGGGGAGTGGGCCTCTTCAGCAAATGTAGTGGGTTGGGGCATGCCAACAGGGGATCAGACACCCCTGAAGTTGGCTCTCTGCATGGTGGCAGTCAGCGCCGCCATGTTTATTGAAGGGCTTCATCAGGAAAGGCACGTGGGAGGATGTGTTGAGTGCCGCTGCATGACGAGCTTGGCTCTCATTGCAGCGGACCTTTCTTAGATGTGCTTGCCACATTATGTATTCCTGGTATGGTGCCTGCATGCTGGCTTATTGGGGAATGAGGGACGCACCTACTGATGCATGCCCTGCATTCGCCCAACAGTGACCATGCCTCCAAATCTGCTGCTAATGCAATATGTTGGCTGGCACACAAGCACGAGCCAACATAAATACATGTTAATAAACAACAGACACTGATTACAACATTAACAATCAACAAAGGCAACATGTAAGGCATCATTTGACAAAGGCAATATTGTAATGTACTGAGTACAGGGGAGCACCTCTAGCAGGTGGGAGGAGGTTGGAGAGGGAGAAAATTTAGCAGTCTAGTAGAAGACATTGTCGATCAGATAGTGGGGAGGAGTGAATCACCGAGAAAGGTGGGTGAACTCTGGAAGGAGCAGAGGAAAGTAGGGGGACAGTAAAAAGGGGGGCAGGCCAAGGTGAAAGGAGGTTGTATGGAGCAAGGTAGGAAGGAGTGAGGGGGTCAGGAAGGTAGGGAAAATAGGAAAGTAGATGGCTGTTGTCAGGTAGGGGTGGGAGACAGAGGGGTGAGGAGATAACAACATAGGAGGGGATACAGGCAAAAGCAGGACAGCTTAGTGGATGGTCCATGGAGAAAGGGATAACTTTATGTGCCTAAGACGTCACAGGTGTTCCTGGAGAGGAGATATTGTTTATGTTCAGTCTTAAAGGCTGGTAGGCTTGTAGTTCTGTGTGACTTCCGGGCACTCAGTGAGCCAAAGAGGGGCTCCATACGTGAAGGTTCATTGACCAAGTGCAGTTCTGCGGCATGAGACAGCTTAACGCACTGACACTCTACCTCTGGTTCCATATTTGAACCAGCTTGGGAGAAAAGTTCAGGAGATCTAGGGAGCTGTACCCAGAAGTACCTTCTTGCCAAGGAGACAGGTTTAGAATTTTATTCTGTGCTCCAGGGACAGCCAGTTAGCCTGTGTATACAGAGAGCAGGTGTGAGTGAAACGGTGTCACCATCACGGCTTTGGATGATCAGAGGGTCTGCGTTCTTTTTTGAATGTTGAACAATGAAGTGCGTGGATTTAGTTTTCTTGTAATTCAAGAGGAGTTTGGTTTGCGAAAACCAGGCCTCTAGTTTGGTAAAACTATCTTGAAGAATTGCAGTTACTGGTATTTTTTGCAGGTGGGTCCCAGGTACAGAGATCACTGCGTCGTCTGCATAAAGCAGCATCTTAGCAGGGTGTGCACTAGGGAGAGAATTGATAAATAGGCTGAATAGCAGGGGCCCTAAAATTGAGCCTTGAGGGACTCCCAGAGCAACTTCGAGGTTCAGAGGATACCCCTTTTATTCTGACACACTGGGACCTTTGAGAAAGATAGCTTGAAAGGCAGTAAACTGTGTCAGTGGACAGGCCAAGGGTAAAAAGGTTGTCAAGTAAGATCCGATGATTGACAGTGTCAAATGCTTTGGTTAGGTCTATAAAGATAGACCCAACCATTTTTCCAGAGTCAAGGGCATCATACAGGTGGGAAGTAAAGCCTGTGAGTGCAGTGATAGTGCTGTGGGATTTCCTGAACCCATGCTGCTGAGGGCAGGGTAGGCTATATTTGTTAAGATAATCTGTAGGTTGATCCAACACGATTCTCCCCGGGGCTTTTGAGAGGGGTGGTAAAATGGAGATCAGACGATAGTTAGCCATACTGGTCCTGTCACTACTTTTGAAGACTGGAGTGATGAAGGCAATTTTCCACCTGTCCAGGAATATGCCAGTCTTGAGGGAACTGTTAAAAAGCTTTGTGAGGGGATAGGCAAGCTCTTCCAGTGCGAGGGTGAATAGCTTCATTTCCACCATGTCACTACCCATTCTGGTTTTGCCTAGGACCCTCCTGACATATTTGATAGTATCAGACCTAAAGATCTGCTTGAAATAGACAGGAGGTTGTTCAGCATCTAGGGTGGGTAATATGTTGGAGAGGGGGGGCTTCCTCTAAGGGTGGGGATCAAGGTCAACTGGGGGTAGAACAGAACTTAAGTCCGTGAATGCCTGATTCAAGGCATTAGCTAAGTCTTTAGGTTGCTGTAGTGGGCCCGAGGGAGTGACAATGAGATCTGGGGGGCTCTGAGATTCCTTCCCAGTCAGGGTCTTAATGTTGTTCCAAAATTCTCTCCCTTCCCCAGCTCTTTTCTAATTGCTCTCTGTAATAGGTGGCCTGGCATTCCTAACCAAATTGGTACATTTATTCCTAGTAGTCTTATATGCAGTGTAATCTGCCTGTTTACTGGTCAGTCTTGCTTTGTGCCATAAATTATCCCTAAGTTTCACAAGTTCGTGAGGGAGCCATTGAGCCAGGAGTTAGTGGTTCCTTTAATTTTGGAAGTTCTGACTGGAGCAAAAAGGTCATATGCTTTGTTGAAGATTTTGATAAAGTAGTCAAGGGCTAGATCGGTGTCATCACAAACATCAGTAGGGGACCAATCTGCGTCTCTCAGGAAATTCTTAAGAGACTCAGATGTCATTTCCTCAATGTGTGGTTTTTGGCGAGTTGTGGGGGGTCCTTATGACACTTGTCAGTCCAGGAGGAAACTATAGGGAGTGGTCGCTCAAGGTGTCTGGCAGGATGGAGATGTTTTTGATATGTGCTGGACATGTAGTTAGGAGCCAGTCTATAAGTGTGCTGGTCCCTGTACGATAATTCATCCTCATAGACTGATAGACCAACTGTGTCAGGTAGAGGCCATGTATTTTATCCCTAACAACTACCATTTCCTGTGCTAACCAGTTTGAATTAAAGTCACCTAGGATAACCTGTTCTCATGTTTGTTTTGTCTTACTGATGTGGTCATAGAATAGCTCTAGTCCAGGTCATTGTTTACCAAGGGGTATGTAAATTGTCGTCAGTACCATTGTTTTGCCTTGTCGACCAATGGAGAGTTTATTAGACATTATTTGGGCTTCTTTAGTGTCAGTATTATAGGGCATGGCTTGTCCACTAATGCTGTTGCTCAGATAGACAAGGCAAGTACCCTTGCTTGCCAGCCAATCCATCATGGAAGGTGGTATAATCGTCCAGTGAGACTGATAAAGCTGGTGTCTTGGGAGATAGCCATGATTTGTAAGAGACATAATATCAGGCTTGTGGACTGTAACCCAGGCCTGCAGTTGGGAACATTTGGGCAGGAGGCTGCCTGTCTCTATAGATGTGATTTTATTAGCCCGTGGTGGCGTGTTATGGAGGTAACAGGGCCAGGATTAGGGTGTATATTTCAGATAATAGTAGGAGGATAACAATTATTCTAGAGATGTAGTGCTTCCACCAATGTCTAATTGTTTGAGCTTGTCTGCAGCTAGTGTGCCTATGTTTTGAGAAGTCATTGGCGGAAGAATTTATGCACATCAGGGCAGTAACAAGCTCGAGGGAGGTGGGTGTCAGATGGTGCATGCTAGGGATGTGGCAGCCCCCACTGGGGCTGGCAGCATTAGCAGCCTGCGTACCTTTAGTAACAGAACTATATGTTCGATCACTGCCGAGTACTGGCAGGTCATTGGAGGGAGGTACATTAAGAGTTGGCAGGTCTCTGGTGGGTGGGGGGGGTATCGCCTAGCTTTCCATCATGTACCCCAGCCAGAGAAGACAGGAGGAAGAGGGCCAAAATAATTGTTTGCAGTGGTAAACCCATTATGATTGCATCCTAGAGTCTGTCCCTTTAAAAATAGGAGTGGGAGGATGTGCCTTTAAGTGAGACTGTCTGGTACACAGCAATGGACAGGGGTGGGCCGGGGGTGTATTTAATGAGTGCAGGGACAGGGGTTGACAGGTGAAACTAATTCCCCCTTGTAACAAAAACAGGGTATAAGGAGCGCCACTCGCTCTACAGGACTAATTTTTATGTTTGCTTGCACATGCGCAAGAAACATGATGTGACAGCTTAGCAGAGAAGTGGGTTGTGGAGGCACGGCAGTGTTACAGCCAAGGGAGGCACTGCATTTGGGGGCTTGGCACTGGTGCACCAATGGAGGCACAGTGTGCCAATGACACTGGTCTCCAAAAAGTGCACCAAGCTGTAACGTTTGCGCCACAGCAATCAGGGGCCGCCTCGTCATTGCAGCATCAGTCACTGTGCTGCAATGAGGGAGCAACCCGTCACTGCAGAGCGGAATGTTAGCTAGCCTCATACTGTTTGTGAATATGGTGGGCAGCTTGCCACCGCATTCACAAACAATATTAGGCAGCCTCCCATGCTGAGGGGGTGCCCAGTCCCCCTCGGCAGCCTGTGCCCCCCAAAACCATCTTTGTTGGCCGACAGGGGCTCAATCCCCGCTGGCTTCAGTGTCTGCAAAGTGTTTATTCAGCTGATGGGGGAGCCCACTCCCTGTTGGCAAGATGTAACCCCCTGACCCGCTTTCGTTATCTGCCAATGGGGAGCCCTCCTCATCAGCATGTAACCCCAGTTTTGTTGCCTGCCGACAGGTGCCCAGTCCCGTCGGCATGATGTTCTCCCCTTGTCTTGTGTGCTGATGGTGGTGCCCAATCCCCGTCGGCTGCAGTTGACCCCCTCAAAAAAAGTCCCTTGCCATGCTGGGAGCCTACCCCAGTGTGCCAAATGCCCCTGTAAAATTGAAAACTGTCCTGCGTTGTCTTTTTGGTTTTTTTCTTCCTTCCCTGTAAAGGAAAAATGGTCCCTCGCGGTCTGCCACACTCCCCTCCTGCAACCTGTGCCCACCCACTGTGCACCCTGCCTCCCATACCCCCCTCACCCCACACTTACCTCCGGAGTCCAGCACGATGATCTTCGGTGGACCGGGAACACATCTGCACTCTTCAAAGCCAACCGCAAACTGAGGAAATGCCGGTAAGCTGTATAATGTAATAAATAGGGTTTTTTCAACTTTGCTACATATCTCAGGCATTTTTTGGAATTTTGGCACCAAATTTTCAACATGGGGTTTTGGGACCTCCATGAATTCTGTCACTGTCATGGCGTTAGTTGGCCTGAAGGGTGATTTCACGGTCACTGAACGAAATCACCTTTCAGAACTGATTAATGAAATGACAGTGCCAGTGTTCATAAGGTGGACTCTCAGAAAGCCAATGTTGAAAATTTGTTGAAATAATTCTTAAAAATGATTGTTTTATGAGCGTGCGTTGAGCAGTTCTTACGCACACTCATAAGTTCACGAATTTGTAACATTTGCACTCCAGATTTTCAACATTGCCATTTTATCACACCTACATATGAGCAGTACAGCTGTCATTTTTCACATTTCGTCCAAAATGTGTTTCCGCACATGTAGCGCACAATGGCGCAGTCGGTGTGCAAAGTCAATGTTTGGGACAGATTAAGAAAATCACAGTGACACTGTTCATGAACAGAGGTCTTAAAATGGCTATGTTGAAAATTTGGTGAAAAAATTCCTAAAAATGACTGTTTCGCGAACGTGTGTTGCGCAGTTCCGACGCACGGTCGTAAGTGCAGGAATTTTTAATATTTGCAGTCCATTGCCGCCCAGTGGCACTGAGGGTTGAGGCGCTGGATGCCACACTGCGCACGCCAGCTACCCGTTGCGGAACAGCCCGGTGCTGGGGGGGCGGAGGGAGGGTAGGATCGAAAGCCCGAGGACAGCCTCCTCTCCCTGGGGATCCAGGGGCATCCCAGTGCAGGGGACCCCGGTGGAGACCAGAGGTACTACTGCTGCTGGGAGCACAAGTACAGAGTCAAGGGCTGGCGCCTGGCCAGAGCATTGGTAGCCACGCTCATGGCCATTGGCGTCAGTGCTGCAGCTGCCGCTCAGGGAAGAAAAGCAGAAACTGGGGCACTAGTCACGGTGGCATGATGGCCGTCTCCGTAGCGGACTCTCAGCGCGCCGAGGTGCGGCGGCAGTACCGGATCCTGACTGGGGTGGTTGAGCTCGGAGGAGTGCTCCCACCACCCCACCAGTGGAGGGCAAGCCGTGGGGTAGCCAAGAGGCCGAATGAGGACATCGGAGGTAGTCCGAGGAGATAGCGCCGGATAGACTTGGGGTGATGCCAGACGGGAAGGTAAGGCAGACCGTGGCCCCTTGGGAGGATAAAGAAATAAGAAAAAAAATTTGCAGTCCAGAAGTTTAACAATGCCATTTTACCTCACCTACTTATCAGCAGTACAGCTTTAATTTTGCAAATCTACTCCTAAAACATGTTTCTGCGCATGTACCGCATAATGGTGCAGTTGGTGTGCAAAATCAATGTCTGGGACAGATTAAGAAAATCACAGTGTCACTGTTCATTAGCACAGGTTCTAAAATGTCTATGTTGAAAATTTGGTGAAAAAGTTCATAAATGACTGTATTACGGCCGTGCGTTGTGCAGTTTCTATGCATGCTCGTACCTTGCACATTTGCAATATTTTCACTCCAGATTGTCAACACTGCCATTTGCCCGCACCTCCTTATGAACAGAACTGCTGTCATTTTTCACATACCGGCCCACATGTGTTTTTGCACTTCCGGCGCAGACAAGCATGGTCATTGTGGGAAATCCGTGTTCGGAACACATTAGGAAAATCACACTGACACTGTTAATTAGCAAAGATCCTAAAATGGCTATGTTGAAAATTTGGTGACAAAAGTCCATAAACTGTGTTACGAGCGTGCATTGCGCAGTTTCCATGCACGCTATAACTTCGCACATTTGCAATATTTTCATGCCATATTTTCAACATTGCCATTTTTCCACAACTCCTTATGAACAGTACAGCTGTCATTTTTCACATCCTGGCTGAAATGTGTTTTTGCACTTACGGCACAGAATAGCACGATCGCTGTGGGAAATCACTGTTTAGGACACATTACAAAAATCACAGTGACACTGTTCATTAGCAGAGGTCCTAAAATGCCTATGTTGAACATTTGGTGATGAAAGTCCATAAAATGACTGTGTTACGAGTGTGCATTGCACAGTTTCCATGTACGCTTATAACTTTGCACATTTATAATATTTTCACTCCAGATTTTCAACATTGCCATTTTCCCACACCTCCTTATGAACAGTATAGCTGTTATTTTTCACATCCTGGTTGAAATGTGTTTTTGCAGTTCCGGCGTAGAATATCGTGGTTGCTGTGGGAAATCAGTGTTCAGGACACAGTAACAAAATCACAGTGACACTGTTCATGACCACAGGTCGTTAAATGCCTATGTTGAAAATCTGGTGATGAAACTCCATAAAATGACTGTGTTACGTGCATGCGTTGCATGGTTTCCACGTATGCTCGGAAGTGCAAGCATTTTTAATATTCCCACTACAGATTTTCAACATTGCCATCTCTTCATACCTCCCTATGGATGGTAAAGCTGTCATTCTTGACATCCTGCCCGATCTGTGTTTTCGTACATGTGGTGCAGAATGGCACTGTCACTGTTCGAAGTCAGTTTTCAGGACACATTGACAAAATCACACTGCCACTGTTCATGAAAAGAGGTCCCAAATGCTTTCATGAGGTGGGGTCACAAAAAGACCATGTTCAAAATTTGTACTGTGAATACCAACAAATGCCTGAGGCATTACGGTTTCTAACCATAACGTCCTACCCTGTACAGACAGACAGGCATCGGGGTGTGCCTTTGGATTGCCAACTGTACTGCTCATGCCATCCCACCCCACCCTCCAGCCACTGACAGGCATCGAGGTGTACCTTGGACTCTTTGTCCCAAGACTTCACCCCATTCTCCTATGCTGCACCCATTTCAATGTACAGTATGTCCTTATGGAATGGGGTGACCGTAAAGCCAAACACCCTAAGGCACAGCTCAACTTGTGTCGGTGTCTGCAGAATAGGGTGAGGTGACATGGCTTGACTGTCATGGGTGATTACCCAAAACCTTACCCCAAATCCTGTCCATCTCTACAAGATGGAGGTGGGTTCATGTGAAGTTCAGTACTTCACTGCCATTCCTATTCTGCATCTATCTAACTCCTGCATTTCTAATGCTAATACCAGCAAGCAAACATTCGGCACTGACAAATGCTTGTTGAAATAAGCAGCAATGTTCAATACAAATGGAGCCAGAGATCTGTGGCATCCAATAAGGAATCAGCAGCAGTCTCCTGTGGCCAATGTCTTGCACAGCTTTCATGTCTAGCTAAGCTTGCTGTGGAGTGTACCTGCTTGGTCAGGGAGGGTGGGCGGTCTGTGCGGTGGAGAGTGGCCAGGCGGGGGAAATCACCGGGCCCGCAGGAGCTGATGAGAGCCCTGTCAGGGCTTCAGCTGCAAGAGAGAGGGAGAGATGGCAGTTAGAGATATTTTCTTGCAGTCACAAAGACAGGTTGAATCAGTGGGAGAGCTTCAGCCAGAACAATAGGCCACTTATTGACTGATTCAGCATGCAAAAAAAAATAACCAGAAAGAGAGAAGCTTGTACAAAAGCTCACAGAAAAGCAAGCTTCCAGCTAGGCTGCTGATTCTGCCCCCAATAAAAACTTTTATGACAAATAACATAAGGGTTCACAATTCATGAATTTGATAAGGAGGAGGAACACAGACAATCCAGGAGTAAATGTTTCCTTAAGACAGTTTTAAACACCTGAGGCCCGATATTCAAAAATGGGCACAGTGGAGCGCAAAGTTTTGCACTGCACGTTGCCCTTTCCCAGGAGTCCGAGGATGCTATATTTAGTCAGACAGCACTCTGGCACTATCCAACTGAATATAGGGACATGGCAGCACAGCGCTAAGTCAAGTAACGCTGTCCCAACAAGGATCCATACTGTGCAGGAAATTGCAGCACCGCATCCAACAGAGCTGGAGCGTTAGGTGCGATATTTAAAGGGACCCATGCAAAAGGGGCCATTTGCATGCCCATTATGGGCTCATTTGCATGGGAAACATGGCAGATTAGTGCCGCACTGCACCCACTCCAATTGCCCAGTCCCATAGAGGTATGGAATTCCCTAGCACCTAGTGGTCCCCCCACCCTCTGATTGCCAGCCAGACATGTGAGTAATGCATCCGTGGTGCCCAGTGGTCCCCCACACCCTCTGGTCACCATCCCAGCATGTAAATACTGCAACCCTGGTGATGAGTGGTCCCCCCCGATCACCATTCCCATGCCCAACTAAGTTATCCTTGGTGCCTAGTGGTCCCCTCTCCAATCGCCAGTCAGCTGCACAAATCTAGTCTCCTTGGTGCCCAGTGTTCCACCCCCCTCTCCAGTCCTGGCTCATTAACAGTAACAGATGTCCATGGCATCCAGTGGTCCCACCCATTCCCTGATCCCGGTCCCTCTTATGTAAAATATTCCATGGCATCCAGTGGTCCTCCTAGTCACCAATCCCCTAGCATATGCTGTTAGCATACTATAAGGTGCAGGGCAAAAAAAAAAATTCCCCTGGTGTGTCCTGGTACCCCCACAATCACTGGCATTGCCATTGCATTGCAGTAATCCCTGGTGTCTAGCAATTCCCCACCCCACTGCAGCACTAACCACCCACCCTGCCAACTCTCTGCTTTCCTGAATCGTTGGTGTCGTGGGAGCCCATATGGTGACCAGCACAGCCCTCCTCACACCCCCTCGGCAGGCCGCTGTATGCAAATCCACAGAAAGAGACTGTCCTATGTACAGTACAGGGCACATATCCTCAGTACAGTACAGAGGATGAGCACCCTGTACAGTACATAGGACATGCACTCTCTGTGGCTTTGCATATGGCAGCCGGCTGAGGAGGTGTGAGGAGGGCTGTGCTGGTTGCTGTATGGGCTCCCATGGTACTGCCAATTTATGTAAGAGGGTTGGCAGTGTGGGTGGTCAGTGCCATGGCTGGGGGGGGGCCACTAGATGCCAGTGATCACTGCATTGCAACAGCAGTTCTGGTATCGTTTTTTTTTTTTTTTGCCCCGCAACTTACAATATGCTAATAGCATATGTACAGGACTGACTGTTGTTTGTGTTACGGGGATGGGGATCATGACTAGGGAGTAACCATTGGACACCAGGAAATATATGTACCTAACGATGCCAGGGATCAGGAAACAGGAGGGACCATTATACGCCAGAGACATCAGTTACCCTTAACAGGCTAGGACTGGTAGGGGAGTGGGACATTGGGCACAGAGGGGCTAGATTTGTGTAGCTGACCAATGATTGGATGGAGGGGGGACCACTAGACACCAGGGATAACTTACTTGGGCAAGGGGACAGTGATAAGAGGAAGGGGGTCACTAAGCAACAAGGATAATTTACGTGAGCACAGGGATGGTGATCAGAGGGGGGACCACTAGGCACCAGGGATAACTTACTTCGGCATGCAGATGGTGAGCGGAGTATTGGTGGACCACTGGGCACCAGAGACATCTTTGGCTGGCCAGGCCAGGGCAGGTAGCTGCAGTACCATTGGCTGCCACCAAAGCCTTACTGCCAGTGCAAACCTCTGAATATACCACTGCATCCATATGCTGGGTCAAGGGCTCCCTTTATTTGCATAGGTGTAGCAGTATCTTAATGCTTGGGTGCTAATGGGGTTTGCCAGTGCTATTGGGGTGTCTGAAAATAGACCACATCCACACATGGGGAGCAAAACACGGTTTCCATGGGCGAACACCAATTTGCGTTAGCACACACGTTTGACTATTGACCCCTGATGTGTTGAGCTACAACAGACTCCTAGAGGGAGAGTGTTTCAAAGTTTTGGCACAGGGCAGGAAAAGCAAGTTCACTCAGTTTAGTGCAACATTTAGGAGTAGGTAGCAATGGCTGTCCAAGCATTTAGCTGCCTCCTTTTCATAATAAAATTGGATCACTATGCCTGAAGCTTCATCTGGTCTGACTGCTTCTCTACATCTGACATCATAATCCCGTTTGTGGCATCGTAATCATTTCCATGGTAACAGATTGTGATGTCACTAGTAGAGGATTGTGACCTAAGGATTAGACAGGCAGTCAGAACCAACAAGGTCTGAGGAAACAGGAATCCTAGTTTAGGAAGGAAGGAAGGGAAGGGGAAATTGTTTAACCAGGAGAGGCACACTAAGCTGAAGCTTGTTTCCAGGTGCGACCTGGGAGTACAAAGAAGTTAAGTGACTTGCTCAGGGTCACACAGTATGCAAGTGGGGAGCTGTGGGATTCAGACCTAGGTCTCCAGGTTTGCAGCTCAGAGTCTTAAACAACTGCGCTATACTGCCTCAGTTTATACGTAATTGTGCAAATTTGTAAAGAAAGGGGGTGTTCAATAAATAAAATATATTAAATATATGCTGAAATACAGTACGTCTAAAAACTATATTTTTTCAGTTTTCACCTGTGAAAGAAGCTATTTAATTCGCAACAATCCAGCTGCAAGGCTGCTGCAGCAGGAAAACAAACCCAATCCTGGAAAAGTTGTGTAAAGATAGATTTCTTTTACAGTTGTTTTTATTTTATTCATTGATTTATATTAGTTCACCAGGTAAGTGCACTAGGCATAAAGATACCCATTTTCAGTCACGATGATTTTATAGGTAAGATATTCACCGATGCTCCGCAGTGACACACGAGGGTATATGACCATGCTCTCCTGCCATACCACAGGGGAATAGGGCAGTATATGCATAATTCCACTGACAATTGGTCCCCCAACCGTACATTGCTTCTTTTCTGTTTTGTTATTTCTTCTGAGCTTTGTTGCAGTTTCCTAATCATGTGGTTTCAAGCCAGTGCTGTAGTATTAGAAATGATATTATAATTGGGCCGTTCTGACAGTTTTCCTATTGTGGAATGATGGGGCAGAACAAAAGAAAATCAATAATGCGCACTGGGATCTCAAGCTCTATTGATTCTGGACTGTTGCCAGTTCTCCAAACCCAAATCTGGAGTTCTGGAGAGAGAGCCCCGTTCTCTGTTTTGCACTTCTGCTGGTTCAGATAAGCACTTCATGGCTTATTACACATCCTAAATTTCTAAATCCAGAAGGAAAAAGCAAGTTATAAACATACCTCACAAATGGCCTTTTGTCACTGAAATGTGGGACACTGACACGCAAAATGTGGGATGCAGGATCTCAAAATAACACAGCTAATCCTGAGAGAAATGCTCAGATCACTGTGAGAACTAATTATTTTATTTCCTCTTCATTTCTGATGTTGCCTTAAAGTTGTATCATGCATTTTGCTTTACAGTTTGCTAGTCCTTTTAATATTTTTGATTCTACAGGTTGTTAAAATTTTACTATGTTATAGTATGTGAATAGCATATTATGAGGTGGTGGAATCCAAGACAGTAAAAACTCGCATGGATAGACATTATGGACACATCAGGCTGCAGTCTAAATAGGGAGAGGGGCAGAAACAGGGCAGACTGGCTGGATCATGTGGTCCCCATCTGCCATTTAATTCCTATGTTCCTATCTTATTCTTGTATTTCGTAACTTTGTGGGTTTTTTACGAGAAACATTCACAATGGGGTGAGCTTGCCATCCAAGATGGAAGCTGTGTAACTGAATTACTGCAATACCAGCTTCACCCATCTCGACACATCTGACAACCCAGCACCCACTATCCAGGATTTATTCCACAGATTTAAATCCCACAGACTGAGCTGTTCATTTTGACACCTGAATTCTGCAGACTGGTCCTCAGATTGGCATTGTATCCAGTTAACCAGATCCTGCCTCATTGCAACTGCCCGGCCTGCATGACAATCCTAAGCCACCAGGGTCTAGTTGGCACCCACCTCACAGTAACTGATGATGGAGGATCCTAGGGACTCACAATCAGCTACCCCCGTCTGTGGAAAGACAACTGGGCAACATATACTTACCTGCTAAACGAGGTTGTCTTAGACACTGCTGCTCTTATTGAAACTACAACTAGCACCAAAGTAGACGTGAAATTGACAAGTAGAGTAACTGACAACAAAGCTCATGTCAAACGACAGGGAGAGATCCTACATGACCATCACTGCCAGCTCAGAGATCATCACAATGAACTCCAGTATCGGCTGGCAAAGGTGAATGACTTGGAGAATCAGGGGAGGAGAAAGAACATCAGGATTGTGGGCTTACCGGAGGGGGCTGAAGGCAATGACACGCTAGCCTTCTTACAATGTGCCCTCTCTGTAATGATGAAGCTGAACAACCACCTCAGCCCCCACCCCAGGAGCTGGAGCTGGAGAGGGGCCACAGATCCCTTGCTTCCAAGATCGCAGCCGGCAACCAACCAACCACATCTAGTCCTGCGTAAATTCACAAGATACCTGGTTAAAGAAACTTTCCTATGGTAACTAGAGAACTGAAAACCCTACACTGGGAGGGGGTACAAGTCCAACTCTACCAGGATTATTCCTATGACCTTTCCCACAGGAGGCGTGCATATGGCCCAGTAAAGCAACCATTATACAAGTTCAGTATTACGGTGTCACTGAGGTATCTGGCACATACCTCTCAACTGTCCCTGATTTTCAGGTATGTCCCTAATTTTGCCTCAGAATTTTGCTCTGTCCCTCCTAAAAGTTCTGTTTCTGTGGCTAAACAGTGGGGGTTGTAAGCATAAAAAAAGGTCAAACATTGAAGTTACAGACTTGTTCTTCCTTAGAAAAGGCATTTTACATTAAGCCCTTTATTCCACAAACTTCCTGAGTGGATATCACAAATTTTGAAGATGTGTCCCTGATTTTGGTCCTTCGTTCCTGATTTTTTTTAAGTCTTGTCCCTGATTTATGAGGCAGGAGGTTCAGAGGTATGATCTGGCACAGCTGAGAATCATGTGCAGAGGCAACTAGATCACCTTCAATTCGCCTGCTGAAGTGGAGATGTTCTGAGCTGATACCGTAGGTGAAAGAGCCCCTCCCCGCCAGCAGCCGCTAATGCCTCCTGGCGATGCCCAACACCCCATGAACACATCTGAAGTGCAGGAGAATACAAGATTTGGCACCAGGTCTCCAACACCGGCAGCTGAAAAGGGACCGGAATGGCAGACTCCACAACGGGGGAGACAAAAGAAGAAATCTGTCTCCAAGCAGAGTAAAACCCCACCGACTTCGATGGCTAAGGCCCAAAGAACGGGATCACGCAGCAAGCAGAGGAAGGCACATCTTTCGGAAGGCAGTGGCTCCTCGAACTATTTGACACCCATCGAAATGTCTAACCATTTTGAGCCACTCGGAGAGCTTCTCTCAGTGATCTTCAACCTTCCACAAAAGAGCTTGATAACGACCGAAGAGATTTAACCCTCACCGGAAGAGCTGGTCAGGGACTGGACCTCGATTTACCAAGACTGGGCCACTGACTTGGGGAGTCCCTGGTCAGAGCAGGAAGAGGCTGTGGCTTCAGAGAGCTGCACCGCTGGTTGAAGGACTGATCTGCTAATCTTAGTGTGGAGGTAAGGGGCTGCAGCTATCCCCCAGGTGTGTTTCACAGTATAAGTGCTAGTTTTTTCCTTTTTCTTTCATTCCCTTGGGGTGCAGACTGTGAGGGTTAAGGTGGTCCCATTCTGAAGGGACCAAGAGGGATCTAAGGACAGGTAGCTCTCCCATCCCTCCCGCTGATAGCCGCAAGCCCGTTTCAGTGTTTATGGCGCACCGAAGTTCCAATGGTGCTGCCGTTGTACTTGTAAAATGTTAGCGATTTGTTAGGGTGATATTTCAGCCCTCTGTTGCCTCGTTGGGCAGTGCTTGAAATGTGCAGTTATATGTTATTAATATGCCCAGGAGTGTAGCCAGAAATTTTCATTTTGTACACAATCTCCAACAGTTACACCCCCCCCAATTAAAAAATTTACACATCCTTTCCAAATGGCACCCCCTTCCAAACAAGTCAGATTATTGTCAGATGACTCCTACTCTAAAGAGGTTATACATATATTGGACACTCATCAGTGGCCTACACCAACCAAATACTACAGATTAGAATGATAATATTAACAGAGTGGCTTATGGTTTGTGACAGGCCGCATAACAAAACTGTACACAGATGTGTACAGTGGTATGCCTGTCTACACCACTTTTATTATGCCTTGATTGAATAATTGCTCTTTGTCTATTCCTGGTTAAGATCGCAGCCACTCCGTGAGGGGCGATCGCCACACAACTGAGAGGCTTGGTTTAATATTTCTTGTTAGCTGCATTTCTAGCCCTAAAATTAGCCTGCTCAGCCAAGACCTCTTCTCTGAACCACATAAAGAAGTAGGTAAGCCCAGAATATGTTAAGCGATGGGTCTCCAATTCACTGCCACACAGCCTGCTGCCTTGTACTGGTAGGGCACTCCATTGCATTGGGATAGCTCCATATCACACAAAGTTTGCAGGCGGGGATGAATTGCCTTGCGTAAACTTGGGCTGTGGAGACATGGGGCACAACTTCCCATGCGAAACCCTGCTGGCTATTTGTGAGGGAGTTAAAAATTGCAAAATGTTTTTACCATTGTAAACCGCTACCACAACCCGATACACCAGTGGTTTTATCAAGTATACTGTCCTGGCTCAAGGAGTAGGCAGGCATACTCCAAGCACTCCATGGTGTACAATTTTATTTAAGGGGTAGCAAATAGGCTCTGAACTGCTTCCTTTTTCCATGAAGACTAACAAAGAAAATACTGAACCTTTCTGTAATTTTATTCATAGGAGTCAAAACTAGAAGGACTGGTCACTAATACTGTCTTTACATCTCAAGGATAATACAACTTTACAGGCTCTGGGCTGGTATGTGGGTGTCTTAGGGAACAATGCATGATATTTGTATTTACCATACATGGCAACAACCACTGTCATGAGATACAAAAGTTGTATTTATTGTGCTAAATGAGGCAACAAACACAGTCGTGGTGTACATTTGTATATTGTCTGGCTACACCCTGGGAAGTTCACCCTAATGGGGGGTAGCAGTGAGTCCACTTGGTGTGCAGATCTGAAATCCCTGGCTACACCCTTGTCCTGGCTCATGGGGGATTTATTCAACCAGTCAGACAGCAGCCTGTTATATTACCGCTCTCGGGGTGATAGCTGTTAGGGGCTAATGCTCCAGCCCTGACAGGACCCTGGTTAGCCCTTGCATTCAGTAGCCCATGCAGTGTTTTTTACAAGCATACAGAGCATCATGGAGGACTCTTTGTAAGCTCCAGTGGGTTTGTGTGCCCTACCTTGACAGCAAGTGAGCTCTCAGTCCTGTAGGTGCCCATACTTAAGTGTTCTTTCCCTTTGGTGTTATTAACACAGGCTCAGAAGGCTCACTATATCCAGAATGTTTAGATAGGAGTCGGCTGGCTGTATGCAGGCTGTGGCCTTCGCTAGGTGAACTAAGGTAATCCCTGGGGCTATAGACAAGAATCAGCATAACAGGCAATAGGATAGTGGGAAAGTAGATCTGGAGTCCTTTGGGTGGCTGGTCCCCCAGCTCAGACCTACTTCTCCTTAGAAGTTCTAGTTTGGTTCCCAAGGTAGGCAATCATCCCACCACCCCCATAGGTGTAGCACTTGACCGTTGGGAGGCAGGTTATCTCCTTCCCTTCCTGGTCAGTGATGGTATTACACTTTCCACAGATGGGCAATAATGTAAGTATTCTTGCACCTGAAAAGATACAAACAGGGTGTGCACGAAGAATGTGGTGCTTTCAAGCAAAAACGAATATACTTTAAACAGGATAGTTTGGGCACTCGCCACCACATAACACGCTGACACTATTAAAAAATAAAAGACATTTTATTTCATGGTATACATCTGCCTAAGGCTTTGAGAAAGGGTCAAGTAAAGGACCAGAAACACGTTAGGCAGCTGTATATCATGAAATAAAATTTCTTTATTTTAATACATGTCAGCGTGTTATGTGGTGGTGAGTGCCCAAGCTATCCTGTTTAAGGTATATTCTGCACCTGGTCTCTTTGTTTGGTCAATGTCCTACCCTTCTGTTGTATTCAGAGACAATAGAAAACACATTTCCAGGAAGGAACTACTTATGACTATCCTCAGCCCCAAGCTATGGGCCAGTGCTGGGATAACAGTTGGCCAGGCCTTCCTGGAACTTTCTGAGGGTTAACAGATTTAAAGCTTATAAAGAGGGTGACTTCATGGGAAACCTGTGGACCTGCACTGCAACAAATGACCGGCACCTTCTCAGATAATATGGCTTCTCAGATAGGGGGATTCAACTGTTGTAACAAATGTGGCACTTTTGTATTAGAACGCAAGACGTTAGAATTCACAGTACCCATGTGTTGGCACATAAAATGGAAACACCCTGATTATGGCTAACCTTACTAATATTACTACCACTTCTTGGAACGTGAGAGGTCTTAATTCCCTGGCGAAAAATAAAATGGTACTTTCTCGACTCAAGAAGCTGGGTGCCCAGGTTGCTTTTCTCCAGGAGACCAAGCTGAGTTCTAAAGAAGCCACTAAGCTGGCTAGGGACTGGTGAGTAAAGAGGGGTATAGTGTTGCAGGGTCAGCCAAAAGGAGTGTCTCCATTCTGTTGCATAAAAAGCTACAGTGGCAACTAGTGGAAGTACACACAGAAGGTGAAGGTAGGTGGATTATAATGAAGGTCTCCACCCCCACGGGTCCATTAGTTCTGGTAAATGTGTATGGCCCATGTAAAGACTCCCCAGAATTCTTTCACGTTATTTCCTAACAAATCATGGACGTCTTCTTTGACAATCCAGCCATGCTGATGGGTAGGGTACTCAATCTGGTGTTAGACCACCTATTAGACAGGTCCAGTGCTAGGCCTGAGCCTTACAAGCCCTTATGGAACTTATCTTCTTAAACCAGTTGCCCATTGTCTGGTGGATATTATACCCCTTGGACAAGGACTACACCTTCTTCTCTGCCCTCAAAGCTTTGGCCAACAGGCTAGATTTCTGGCTTACCTCCCCGAATTTGACTATGGCCAACACGGGAGTTAATATCTCCCAGATATATATATTTCGGATCATGCACTGGTGTCCCTTACCTTTCTCCCATCCCTATAAACCTTCAAGTCTCTTATGTGGTGGCTGGACCCTCTTCTCTTGCACGACAAGGATTTTGCCCCATGGCTGCAGAAAGAGATTGAAGGTTTCTTCTGGAACAACCCTGCTGGCTTGGCCTCTGCCACCAACATATGGGAAGCCTACAAGGTCACCATAAGCGGCAAATAATTAGTTTTGTTTCCCCACAGACATAAACAGAGAGAAAGGAGCATAAACAGCTCAGACCTGAACACTGCATCATTAAGGGCTAAATACAAGAAATGCCCTTCCTCTCTGAGAACACCATTGGTGTTTGGAACTAACTGACCTCAGATTAAAATCAGGTACATCCCTTATAATATAGGACAGTTGAGAAGTACAGAGAGAGTGGATCTGAGGTTTAAAATGAAGGATGTCCTTCCTAATACTGAACAATTGAGAAGTATGGACACGGGTTTTCAGTAGAAAATTAGTGATGCCCCAACTCCCTCCTAATGTAGCAGGGTTGACAGCTATGAACATATGGGCTTTGAGTGATTAAATGAGGTGTTTCCGGTAGATTGAAATAGGTATAGACTGGAAAACAGTGCCTCTTTACAGAAATTCATACATAAAGGGCACACAAATATTTTTTATTTAAGTAGCCCCTGACCTAAGGGTGGGCTACCAAAGGACCCTGTAGCTTAGATTTCCATCACAGAAGGGGTTGTAGAGTTTGCAGCTGCCTTAAAAAGAGTGAGCAAGAGTATGCTCAGTGACATCAAGAGCTGAGAAGCAGGGCATCTTCAGAGCTCCAGAACCCCGCTCCTAATCAGACAGCATCCAAGTCTCCAAATCTAATTATTTTTTGCAAAACTCCACTGAGCAGCAAGTCATAATGTCAGGGAAGCCAGGCAAGGTGAAATTATCAATGCTAGAAGCCAGGCTATAGTCAATGACAGAAGAGGCCCAACTCGGTGCAATGGCCTGCTCATTGTGCTCACAGTCACCGGCCCCAATTTTGACTTCAATGAGGACGGTGAAGAAATCTCAGCGTCTAATTGCACAGTACAAAAGGAACTAAATTCAGTAGAGAAAATTAAATCTGCATTTTGAGGATCTAAAACTCCACTTGAGAGTGATTGACTGCAAAATCAGTGCCACAGAAAAAAAGGTGAGAGAAGTAGTGGACAAGCAAGTGATTCAAGATCGACTTTCACTGTCTGTTTAAGCAATAAAGGGAGCTCCAAAACCGCATTGAAGATGCAGAAAAGAGTCAGAACAATTTTAGGGTGCATGGCTTAAAAGAAAGGACAGAAGACAACTTCCCCTCTGTGCTCCCATTCATTCAACATTTATTAAAAACTACAGTACCCTCAAGCTGCCAGCAGATATACCTCTCACAATAGAGCGGGCCCACCGGTCAGTTAGATCCCATGCAAAAAAACTCAGTCAACTTCTCTGACATGCTTCCTGTACTTAGAAAAAGCGCAGCTTGGATGAGGAGGAGGATAGAAGATTTCAATAGCTGGGTAAGAGAATGGTGTATAAGGGAGGGTTATGACTGCATAGAAGAATGGAAGGGGACCTAGAGTGACATAAACTTATGCCACAGACAGGCTACACCTCAGCAGAGAGGGTTCCAGGGTCCTTATGGATAGGCTGGGGGAGTAAATAACTGGGATGGTTAATTTGAACTAATGGGGAGGAGACTGATTGGGTTTAATACCCAGAGTTTCTGGGGAGGCGAAGCCAGCAGGCCCCCCCCTCCCCATCAGAGCAGGTTAAGGAGGAGAGTAATTGGATAAGAAAAAGGTGGAGCAAAGAAGAGAGAGAGAAGTTAGTTGAAGTTGCAAGAAGCATAACAGCCAGTAAGGGGGGAGGTAAGGGGGTCTGCAAGCAGTGAGGAAGCAAGGTTGGGAGAGCAATGTGCACCAAAGCAAGAAGTTTAGTAACTAAACTTTCAGACCTGGAGGTCATCATAGCAGAGGAGGATCTAGATACTGTATAGTGACAATAATCAAGTTGCAGTACACTGAAAATCACAACTGAGATGTGGCCTTACCAGGATACACTCAGTTCAGAAGGGATAGGAAAAGGAAGAGGGGTTATCCTGTGTGTGATGGAGGGAATCAGGGCTATGGAATTGCAAAAGAACCTAGAGGCAGCAGAAGGGTTGGAGGTGCTGTGGGTCACACTAGAGACAGGAGTAGGGGCCATTATTTTCACAGGATTGGTATGCAAACCTCAAGCACAGGGGGAGGAATTGGACAAAGCATTAGCGGAAAAACATCAGTAGGATGGCAAATAAGGGGGAGGTGCTGCTTGCTTGCCTTCCAGCAGCAGTTTCAGCTAGAAGCAGGGTAATCCTAGATTCCTTACGGGGAGCATTTCTCAGGCAGTTAGTAAGTGGACTCACTAGGGAAGAAGCAATACTGGATCTGATACTCACTAACAAAGACAGAGTGGCAGATGTCATGGTGTCTAGTCCACTGGGGGCCAGGGATCATCATACAGCGTGGTTCAGTATCGAGATGGGTATGGAAGTAGACCACACAAAGACAAAGGTCCTTGTCTTCAGAAGGGAAGTCTAAAGAAATGGGAGACTACCTTGCAAAGGTTGATGGCCACAGTTGGGCAGAGAAACAATGGAGACAAATTAAGGAAGGAATATTGAAAACAACCAACCTCTGTGTGAAAGAAGTGAGTAAAAGCAGGAGGGAAAAAAAGCAATTATGGTACTCTATGAGGTGGCCAAGAAAGTGAAGGAAAAAGCCAATATTGTATACTTTGGAGGTGGCCAAGAAACTGAAGGAAAAACGAAGATGGCATTTAGGAGGTACAAAGAAACACAGAGGGAGGAGGATAGGGAGGATTATCGGGTAAAACAGGAAATCAGGTAGGGCAGTGAGACAAGCAAAATGCTTACCTAGGAATGATAGCCAAAGGAGTGACAGTAGGAGACAAGACTTTCTTCATGTACATAAGTGAGACAAGGAAATCAAGGTAGGGATACTTGGTTTACTCGGTTTGGTAAGACATACCTGTAAGTAGTTTTGCACCCATCTAGAATGTCTTCCAAGACATTGAGGGTGTAGCAAGGGTTTCTATGATTCCATCCAAGGAATGAGTCCAATCTAGATATAAACATTTCTAATGACCTACTATATCCATGAGTGTAACTCACAAGTTTGTAACATTATGTAACCTAAGTAACACACAAACTACTACATTATGTAACCTAAGTGTATCTATGTTAAATGCACCTTTTACTGCACTTGTAATGTTATCCTCTGTTTTAATCTGCACTGTAATAACTGTCTGGATGTCTGCCTCCCCTGCGACGAGGTGCCTTTGTAAATGAATCTCTGACTCAAAGGTTGTAAACCCGATTTGTAATGAATAAATGAATAATGTTATAGCATTTACAACATGCTGAGGCAAGTTGTTCCAGGCCTTCACAACTCTTACCGTATAAAAGATGTCCCTTTTAGTGGTGTTAGATTTGGGGACATGTAGTTGTTGGTTATGGCTTCTCAGATTAGGTAGACATTTATTGTATTGGAACCCACATTCTATTTTTAATACTGGATTATTTAAGAGTTTGTACAATACTAACAGGTCACCCCTTCTCCACCTTTCTTCAAGGCTGACCAGCCCTGTTTTAGTTAATCTATCTTCATGTGGTAGTGATGCTAACCTAGGAATTAGTGAAGCCCACCAGGATGAAGCGCAGCACTGCAGAATTCTGCAGTAGAGTTACTGCAGCAAACAATGCAATTTCAATGGGAGTTAATCCCTTCTGCCGTGCAGTAAACCCGTGACACTGCACTTCATCCTGGCAGGCTTCACTGTATCTTGATGGTCCTTCTCTGCACCCTTTCTAATAACTCCACATCTTGTCTTAGATATGGACTCCAAAAGGGGGAGCCCATATCAAGGTGAGGACAAATGCAGGACCTGTGTAATAGTAAAATAGTGAGGATAGAGAAGTCGGTCGATGGTGAATGCCCCGAGAATGATAAGTAAAAAGGCTGACATCCTGAAAAGACATTTCTGCTTGATCTTCACAGTACAGAAGGACGGGAATGGACCAACAATGAGTAGCAAGAACACAGACGGGGGAGATAAATACAAGTCCATTTACAGAGGAAAGAGTTTTGAAGGGACTTGCAAACCTGAAAGAACACAAGGCCATGGGACCAGACAGGTTACATCCAAGGGCGCTAAGGGAACTCACTGAGGGGCTTGCTGCACCACTGGCATATCACTGTAAACAGGAGAGGTTCCAGGGGACTGGAGGACAGTTGATGTAATTCCACTCCATAAAAAGGCAGCAGAGAGGAAGATAGCAACTATACACCAGTCAGTCTCACACCAGTGGTGGGGAAATTAATACAAAACCTATTAAAAAGAAAGGCTAGTTAAATATATTGAATTCAGGGGGTTACAAGACCAAAAACAGCATAGATTCATGAAGGGAAGGTCATATGAGACA
Source organism: Neoceratodus forsteri (assembly GCA_016271365.2). Lineage (NCBI taxonomy): Eukaryota > Metazoa > Chordata > Ceratodontiformes > Ceratodontidae > Neoceratodus > Neoceratodus forsteri. Next base: position 199,960,970 of record CM028130.1, read on the forward strand.
GATATGATAGATTTCTTTGACTGGGTGACCAGGGAAATAGATCATGGAAGGGCAGTGGATGTGGCCTACTTGGACTTCAGCAAAGCCTTCAGTACTGTACCAGATACCGCATGATTTTCAAAATTATCGGGCAGCCAGAAATAAATGTACAAAAGCAATCAGGCTGGATAAGGCTAATTTCTACAAAAGCCATTTAGAAAGGAGCTGGGGTAACAGTAAGGGTTTCTGGGGTAACATTAAAGACTTGATTGGGAAGGACCAATCCCCACCCCCTTCATTTCTAAATATCAGCGGCACTCTCACTAAGGACCCCTTTCCACTGCTGAAGCCTTTAACATGGCATTCACGGACCTCAGCTTCATCCTATCAGCCGATTATCTGTCACCACAAGCCCCCTCATCTCCTAGACCCCACCCATCAACCCAGCCAGTAAACAATGTACCACAGTTCTATCTCAAATGCATAACTATTTCTGAAGCCAAGGAATACGTCAAAAGGGTATTAAGGAAAATGTGCTTGGCCAGCGACAACATAGATATATAAAAATAGTGGAGCTCGCACTTGATGAGGTGTACAGCCCCACCACCGAAATCTTAATACGTCCCTCACACTTGGTAACTTCCTGAACCTCTAGAAAGTGGCTCTTGTCACATCAGTACACAAGAGCGGGGACCACACAAGTACCTGAAATTTCTGGCCCATCTCCATCCTATCACCATTGTCAAAGGCCCCTAGAGTGGATAGTAGCATATCAGTTGAATGAGTAGATTCATAAATTCAACCTGCAATGCCCCCAACAACATGGATTCCGCAAATGCCATAGTACTAACACCACCTTAATCAAGTTCTCAAGCCTCCTACATGATGCAGTTGACAGCTGGCACCTCACAAAAGCTTTTAATACAGTAAACCACCACCCACTGCTAGAAAAGTTACTAGAACTCGGTCTGTCCCTTACCTCCATCGGTTGATTTTCTAAATACCTCTCAGACAGAACATAGTGCATGAAGACAGGCTCTGTGCTCTCCAGTCCCAAGAAGGTCTCACTAGGGGTTCCCCAAAGGTCCATCCTGGGACCCTTGATGTTCAGTCTATTTCTCAATATCCTTCCTGAAGCTTGCACATCCAAAAATTATCCTCACATGGACGATGCTGTAATCATTAATCGCAGCCCACAACTAGGCCCTCTCTTCCAGGACCTGCAAAACAGTGCCTACCAGTTATAGGACTGGTTCACCAGACACAAATTGCTGCTCAACTATAAAAAAAACAAAATAATGCTGTTCACTGGCCCACACTCCAAAAAGAAAAACCTAGTCTCAACGTAGTCAATAAAAAAAAAAAAATGGAGCCCTTGATCAAATAAGGACATTCAAGTACCTGGGAGTACATATCAACGACTCCCTCTCCTTCTCTTCATATATTGACAGAATAGTCAGGGCTGTCAATGCCAAACTTGGAGTCCTGTATAAGCACAGGAGCCATTTAACCCCTGCTGCCCTGTGCCTCGTCGACACCAGGTCAGTCCTGTCAATTATTGACTATGGGCTGATTGTATATAGTGCTGCCACTGACACGGCTCTAAAGAGAGTCACAACAGCACTCAACAAAGCTTGCTGTCTCATCCTGGATGCCGACAGGCTCACCCACACGTGCAAGCTGTATGCTGAAACACAATGGCTAAACCTACCAGGGCGAGTAAAGTACCAAGTATGCCTCATGGGAAAGAAAGCATTTTGGTCTCACCCCGCCTCCCATCTGCAACCTACTGCAATTCTTGCACACCCAGCACTGCAACATGGGTGCTGCATGATGCTCTCTATCTGCATCATTCAGGAGAACCTTCTTCTGCAGCTTTGCTTGCAGAGCCCCACATTGGATTAACAAACCCCTGCTGATCTAGCCAACTCCAACAACATCAGCTCTTTTAAAAAGAATTGAAGAACTACCTAGCTACTTCCAGCAGCTGTGACTGCTAAACGACCTCAAACTCTTTGCCCTCAAGACTGCTTTTCCTCTCTGCTTTAGTGAAGCTGACTTCACCCCATCATTATCCAAGGACCTTTAATGGACCTTTTACATCCCTCATCTCCTGCCACCAGCCTCTCTTTCTACTACTTCTTCTCCACTGCCTACCCAACCTCAACTGCACACCATTAACCCTGTACCCTCCTCATGGAACCTTCTCCCCCTCCTCCCCTAACCAACTGTACCTATCTCTCGCCTTCTGGTCTCCCATCCCCACTTTACTGATACAATTGTGACAATCCCACTTCTCTGTGTGCTGGCCTATGGATCTCCATATCCTCCCTTATTTTTTATAATTCGTCTATGTGTCATATTTTTTGCTTATTGTATAGTATTACTTGTGCTTGGTTTGACTACTGATGTTATGTGCTCTGTAAATTCATACTTGCTGCTATATATCCAATATGCTTGTCTGCCACTGTATTATTCTCCTTGACGTGGAGCCTTTGTAAACAAGCTCTGAGCTCAAAAGCTGTATCCGAAATTAAAATAAATAAATAACCATTAGAGACTGATTAACAAATTGGATAGGCTAGGTGGGAGCTAAAGTTGTAAACTGAGAATAAATCTGGTTAACAGGTGGCAGAGGTGGTGGTAAATGGAACTCATCTCTAATGAGGCGGAGTGACTAGCAGAGTGCCACAGGGGTCATCACTATTCAATATTTTTATAAATGACTTCACAGAAGAGCTTGAAAGGAAAGTATGCTTTTGCAGATGACATCAAGATCTGCAACAGGATGGATACTCAAGAGGGTGTGGAGAAAATGAGATGGAACCTTAGGAAACTAGAGGATTGGTTAAGGGTAAGGTTTCAGTGGCCCAGTGGCACTGAGGGCTGAGGCGACGGTCACCACAACTCGCTCCATGCCGGCGACCGGTGTTCAGGAAGGAGCACGGGTCACCGGGGGTCAGCTGGGGAGGAGAAGGACTGAGCATCTGAAGGACTGCTTTCCTTCTCTGGGGAGGGGGGTCCACGGCAGTCAGTGCATGGTTGCCTCCTGGCGGAGGCTGGGAGACTACATACTCCGTTGCACATAGGGGTGAAGCTTAGGGCAGACGTATGGAGGGAGCTCATGCAGACACGTGTGCACCCCCCCTCCAGTGACATCATTGCATGCACTCGACTCCAAGGGACAAAAATGGGCACCCATTTGAGCAACTTGATGGCCATCCGCAAGCTTCGCCCAGTGGCCGGGCACCCAGGGTGGATTCATGTTCCGTAGGGAGTCTGGAGAGCTCCCTGCAGCCCTGCTACGGAGGGTACAACCGCAGGGGCATATGGGTGCCTGGGACTGACCGGGTAGAGGCGGATGGTGGCCAGAATCCCTGGACCAGATGCAGAGAAAAGAGGGGAATAGACTGAGGTGGCCAGAAAAAGTAGAAATTAGTACCTGGAAAAAAAAAAGCATTAAGGTTTCTGGGGTTCAGTACTAAAAAGTGCAAAATGGTGCATCTGGGGCGCAGAGACCCAGAAGATGTGCATAAAATGAGGGGAAAGTGCTGCCAGTCACTAAAAAGGAAAGGGACATAGAGGTTATAATTTCTAATGATCTCAAAGTCATAGGGCAGTGTGACGATGCAGTGTGCAGGGCCAGTGGAATGTTGGGGTGCGTAGGTAGAAGTATCATGAGCAGGAGGGAGGTCATATTGCCACTGCATCGAGTACTAGTGAGACCACACCTTCAATACTGCATACAGTTCTGGAGTCCACGTCTCAGAAGAGACAGGGATCCGGCAGAGGCAGTACAGAGGAGGGCAACTAAAATGCCACATGGATTGCATGAGAAGCTGTATGATGAGAGACTGAGAGATCTCAATACTGTACATCCTGGAGGAGAGTAGGGAGAAAGGGGACAAGGTAGAAAGACCTGCAAGTACCTCATGAGAGGGAACAGGGCAGAAGTGGAGAGCCTGTATCAAATGAAAAGTGCAACAAAACAAGATGGCATGCAACAAAGCTAGAAGGGGGACATATAAGAGGGTGTGAGGAAATATTACTTCACTGAAAAGTAATGGATGCCTGGATCAACCTACCACATGGGGCAGTAGGGACGCAAACTTAGAGGTTCAAACATGCATGAGATATGGAATATTAGTGAATAAAAGGGTGGGGCATTCATACTGTAAATATATCAGGATGGTGCTATCACATTTCTGGTGGTAAACAGCACAGCACTGTACCGAGATACTTCATTTTTATATTGATGTGCAGCGCATGCACTTAAGAAACATGTTGACAACTTTCTCCACAAGCAGGTTGTGGAGGCACTGCAGCACTACTGTGGCCAATGTCGCCACAGCCTGCAAAGGCTTGTCCCACATCCCCAATGCCGGGCTCGCTGCTGCTGACACTAGTTCAGCCAGCGTGGTTACAAATCTTTCAAAAATCAGCCGCCGCAATCGTGACCACTCATCATTGCAGCGCCAGCCATCCGCTGCAATGAGGGAGCGACCTGTCTTTGCAGGGTGGATGTAGGAACCCTGATATTGTTTTGTGAACGGCGGCGGCTTGCCGCGTGTTCTAAACAATACCCCACCATGTTTTATTTGCTGACAGGGAGCCACACCATGGCATATGTAACCCCGGTTTTGTTGTCTGACGATGGGGTGCCCAATCCCCGCCGGCAGAAAGGAACCCCCTTTGTTGTTTGCCAACGGGTACCCAATCCCCGCTTGAAGAAAGGAATTCCCCCTTTTTGTTGTTTGCGGTGGGGTGTCTTATCCCCGTCAGCTAAAGCTGCCCCCCCAAAAGCAAGACTCCGGTGGCATGCTGGGAGCCCACCCCAGGGTGCCACATTCCCCGTAAATAAAAAACAGTTCCGTGATGTCTTTTTTTTTTTTAACCCCCTTTAAAAAAGGAAACTGTCCCTCGGAGGTCTCCCTACACCCCCTCCTGCAACCTGTGCCCACCCACTGCACACCCTGCCTCCCCACACCCTCCTCTCTCCATATTTACCACCGGAGTCTGGTGCGATGACCTTCGGTTGACCGGGAACACGTCTGCACTCTTCAAAGCCGACCGCGAACTGAGGAAATGCCGGTAAGCTGTATAATGGAATGAATAGGATTTTTTAAACTTTGGTGCATATCTAGATCATTTTGGGGAATTTTTTCACCAGATTTTCAACATGGGGTTTTTGGGACCCCTCCTCAAGAATTCTTGAACTGTCATGGCGTTAATCGGCCCGGAAAGGTGATTTTGCAGTCACTGCGCGGAATCAGCTTTTGGGGCTGATTAACAAAATGACAGTGCCAGTGTTCATAAATTGGGCTCTCAAAAAGCCTATGTTGCAAATTTGGTGGAAAAAAATCTAAAAAATTACTATTTTATGAGCGTGCATTGCGCAGTTGCTACGCACACTCGCAACTTCACAAATTTGCAATATTTTCATGCCAGATTTTCAGCATTGGCATTTTGTCACACCTCGTTGTGAGCAGTATAGCTGTTATTGTTCACATCCCGGCTGAAATGTGTTTTCGCACTTCAGGCGTAGAATAGCGCAGTAGCTGTGGCAGATCAGTGTTCAGGACAGATTAAAAAAATAAGTGACACTGTTCATGAGTAGAGGTCCTAAAATGCCTATGTTGAACATTTGGTAATGATACTCCATAAAATGACTGTGTTACGAGCGTGCATTGCTTAGTTTGCCCGCACACTCGTAACTTTGCGAATTTATAATATTTTCACTCCAGATTTTCAACATAGCCATTTTCCCAGACCTACTTATGAACAGTACAGCTGTCATTTTGTCCATTCTGGACGAAATGTGTTTTCACACTTCGGGCGCAGAATAGAGCGGTTGCTGTGGGAAATCACCGTTCAGGACAGATTAAGAAAATGACAATGATACTGTTCATGAGCAGAGGTTCTAAAATGCCTATGTTGAAAATCTGGTGATGATAGCCCATCAAAAGACTGTGTTACAAGTGTGCATTGTGCACTTTCCATGCACCCTTGTAATTTCGCATATTTGTAATATTGTCACGCCAGATTTTCAACAGTGGCATTTTTTCACGCCCTCCTTATAAGCAGTACAGCTGTCATTTTTCACATCCTGACTGAAATGTGTTTTCACAGTTCTGGCGCAGAATAACGTGGTTGCTGTGGGAAATCAGTGTTTGGGACAGATTAAGAAAATGACAGTGGCACTGTTCATGAGCAGAGGTCCAAAAATCCCTATGTTGAAAATTTGGTGATGAAAGTCCATAACATGACTGTGTTACAAGCGTGCATTGAACTGTTTCCACGCACCCTTGTAACTTCGCAAATTTGTAATATTGTCACTCCACATTTTCAACATTGGCATTTTTTTCACACCTCCTTATGAACAGTACAGCTGTCATTTTTCACATCCTGGCTAAAATATATTTTTGTACTCCTGCCGGAGAATAGCACGGTCACTCTGGGAAATCAGTGTTTGGGACAGATTAAGATCAACCGAGTGAGAGGGGGGCGTGACTGAGCTCAATTGAGTTCTGTCTGAAGTGCTGCAGATTTGTTTGTGGGCAGACAAAGGCCCCAACACCAGAGCCCAGTACAAAAGGGCAGCCTGCAGCACTGGGAGAAATAGAACAAGAGAGCAAGTGGTGGGGGAGAGAGTGAACTCACCGGAGCGCTGTCAGGACTGCTGTGGATTTCTTTGTGGGCAGAAAAAGGCATCAATGAAGGCAGGGGCCCAGTACAAAAGGCCAGCCTGCAGCGGTGGGAAAAACAGTATGAGCGAGTGAGACAGGGAGAGTTTGTGAGCTCAATGGAGCTCTATCAGGACTGCTGCGGATTTCCTTGTGGGCAGAAAAAGGCGCCAATGCAGGCAGGAGCCCCGTACAAAAGGGCAGCTTGCAGCACCAGGACAAACAGAATGAGCACATGAGAGGGAGACTAAGTGACCGCAATGGAGTTCTGTTGGGACAGCTGTGGATTTCTTTGTGGACAGACAAAGGTGCCAATGCAGCCAGAAGCCCCATACAAAAGCGCAGTCTGCAGCTCCAAGCGAAACAGAATGATCGAGTGACAGAGCGGTAGTAAGCGAGCTCAATGGAGCTCTAGTGTGACTGCTGTGGATTTCTTTGTGGGCATAAAATGCGGCAACATAGGCAGGAACCCAGCACAAAAGGGTAGCCTGTAGTGCCAGGAAAACCAGAATGGGTGAGTGAGACAGGAGGAGTGAGCGACCTCAACGAAGCTGTGTCGGGACAGCTGTAGATTCTCTGTGGGCAGAAAAAGTCACCAACACAGACAGGAGCCCAGTACAAAAGGACAGCCTACAGTGCCAGGAGAAACAGAATGAGAGAGTGAGAGAGGGGGAGTGAGCCACCTCAACAGAGCTCTGTCAGGACAGCTGCAGATTTCTTCCTGGGCAGTGCAAGGTGCCAATGCAGGCAGCAGCCCAGTACAAAAGAGCAGCCTGCAGCACAGGGACAAACAGACTGAGCGAGTGACAGAGGGCCACTGAGAGAACTCAACAAACCAACACAATCAACATTCAGCATTGACAAATGCTTGTTTATGATGGGCATGACGTGGGAGTTGTAACTTTTAAAAACTTCAAAACCCAGGTCCAATTCCAATTCACATGGCGCAACTTGCAGGCGTATGCGAGTTGTGTCATGTGGTGTTATGCCGGGGATCCTGCAGCATACTCCAAGACAGGCAGGGTCCCCGGACCTACGTCCCACGACTTGTGGCAGCCGCAGGCTAGTGCCACAGGTATGGTGCAATGGACCTGGGTGCCACATGTTGCAGCCCATGATTTACTGCCCCCCACCCCGAAACACACCTGCAACCACCTGGGAGCATTGGGTGGGGCTGGCCAGGTGGCACAGGTGTTTTGGGGGGGAAGTGCAGGAAATGGAACCCAGGGGGTCCCCAACATTTGGGAGGGTGGGGGGCATGACCTTGCTGGTGGGGGAACATGGAGCAGGATACGTGCTTCCTGAGATGCTGCAGAGTGGGCATCCATCAGTTAGCATGGACAGATGCCCATTAGATCACCTCCATGCTGGTCTAAGTCCGTAGAGCCATAGTAGGTCTTGGAATGATGTTAGTGGATTATGGTAGCTTCCCTTCCAGAATTGGTTGCAGTTGCTGCCGTAATCCACCCTTGCACCATGCTGCAGTGGGTTGCAGGCATAGTGGGTGGCATAGCCCACCTTTGGTGCAACCCACATGTGGCATAAGCAAGCTGTAACTTGGAATACCATCTTAGAATGCATGGCTAAGGTGATGCTTACACCATTGGGTCATGGAAGCACCTTGAGCCATGCATAAGTTGTTTTGGAATTGGGCCCCCATGTCTTAGTTCAGGAATAAAAGAAAATGAGAAGAAAAATGTGTATCTTGATATTGTTACCAAATGAACAGTACTGCTGAAAAACCTACAATATATGGTTACTCACAATACTGCTGCTTTAAGATGTATGGTATCATCTTGGGGTTTAAAATGAACACAGCAAAGACAGAAATCAATCACTTTCAGTGGGTCAGTCCCAATGAGTTTCAAACAAATGCTGCCCTGCAAATGGGATGCAGACTCAGTAAGATATCTGGGAATACAAATACCTAAACAGCTGGACTACTTATTTAAAGTAAGACTATTAATAAATAAACAAACAATTATGAGACAAAAAATATATATATAAATATGAAATAAGAATAAACAATGAATTACATCACAACTCTAAATTGACTCTAGACAAGCCTTATAAGATTATAAGACTTAATCTTGGTGTGTGTGTGTGTGCCTGGCTGTACACACAAGACATATTTTTGTAAGTTTGTGGCTGTGCTCTCAAGCCATTCTTCTAAGTTTGTGGCTGTCTGCTCAAAACAAAATAAAAAACATTCCCCTGAATTTAGTCAGGCTTGATTGTAGTGAATGAGATTTGTCAGCTCAACATTGCTGCAGTGATTTGAGTGACTTTTTATTTTTTTTGTTGTTTAACCAGGTATAGCACACTAAGCTGGAAGATTTTTTACAGGAGCAACCTGGGAAGCACAAGGAGGTAAAGAGACTTGCTCAGGGTCACACAGTATGCAAGTGAAAGCTGTGGGATTAAAACACAGGTCTGGTCTGCTGGATGTCACTAGATTTGCAGCTCAGAGCCTTAGACCACTGCGCTATACTGCCTCCTTGATTTTATAGTAAATATAATTTAAACTTATTAGCACACATCTCCTGTGAGGAACCCAGGCTAGGGTTCCTCCACGGCCACTTAAGCAAGTGCGAGCGCACCATAGCTGGTAGAGTGGGACTAGTCAGATCACTCCCACCACTTCAGTTAGATACTTTTCTGTTGTGTCTGTGTGTGTGTGGTTGTGCACTTAAAATATTTTTATGTTTGATGCATGTGCGCACCAAACATTCTGCTACAGTGAAAGGGGATTTCAGGAGGGGGGGGTGTCACTGCCGAGCCCAATGCAGTTAAAAAAGCATGGGCTCGACAGTCTAGACCGGTGACCACCCATTGTGGTCGTAACACCACTCGCAGCTTGTTGGGTGGAAACTTTGTGTATTTCAATGGACTGAAGCCACTCCAATCAGAGAGGGCTTTGGTTCTTTGATTTTCATGAAGCCAGTCAGCAAGCAGCTCACTGGATGCATAGGAAAAAGTGTGTGTGGCAGGTTGTGGGTGGAGATCATAATATGTTACACCAACAGGCAGTATGGGGCCACTTTGGTTCAGCTTGTCCGTGACTTAAGATCACTGCCTTCTGAAAGGTCACCAAAGGAATCAAAGTTGTCATGCTGTCCCTGGTGGGGACGTCAGGTAATCTCTGTTACAGATGCTGCAGAAGTTGGTTGGCCCTTCAGTGTGCTTCTTCACGTGGTCCGCCATGTACGCTGACTGCAGGTACTTGCTGCACACTTGGTAGGGAATCTTCTCCTTGTGGCATGCCAAGTGCAAGCACAATCAGTCCCGAGCAGCAAATGAGGGAATGCAGGTCAGACACTTGTGAGGTCTCTCCATTGTGTGGACCTGTTTGATGTGTCCATTCAAGTGGTCTGGCCTAGGGAAGCCTTTCCCACTGTTCTGACATGTGTGAAGTGTAGGCAAAGTCCAGAATGTCCTGGAACACCTTGGAGCTGATTGTGTGCATCTCCATCTCCTTATTAACCCCGGTATCAGGCTGTGAGCTGGAAATGGACTCAAAGTACTCACTGCAGGCCACCAGCATGGCTTTGTGCACTGGGAAGCTTTCTTCACCCACCCACTGCAGCACGTCACAAAAGCAGCCACCACTCTTGCGCTGCCGGTTCAGATTGCTCAGCATCTCGGCTCTATGCTGGCTCACTTAGTACAAGGGATCTGCAAGAACAAGGGGGCACACTTTGAAGATAGAAGGGGGACAGCTCAGGGGCAACGCGAGGAAGTATTTTTTCACAGAGAGGGTGGTGGATGCATGGAAAGGCCTTCCTGAGGAAGTTGTGGGGTCAGAAATAGTGAGGGAATTCAAGAATGTATTGGACAGACATGAGACAATTATAGTTGGGGGGGTAGGAGGAAGTAGGCTATTGGTTAACTAGGATCTGCAGCTTATCTAGTAGGGAAATGGTTAGACTGGGTGGGCCAAGCAGTCCTTATCTGCTGTCAAAGTCTATGTTTCTATGTAGGAGCCACCACCGATGCATGGCTGAGGCTGCTGTTGGTGCTATTTCCCAATCCACTCCATGCTTGCCGCCTCCGGACACTCTCATTGGCGATCCGCAATGCTAATGACCGCAGAGTAGAAAAACCCTCTGGTAATGTTGCCGCCCATCAGTGGTCCACAGCCTTCCTCCCGCTGGCTGGGCAGACCCTCCTCAGAACTTTTGCTTTCATTATTGATACTGATCTTGTCAGTATGTGTGTGTAGTATGAGGTCCTTGTTGAGATTTTCAGTTTTTGTACTCCTATACAAGAGTTGGCTCAGCTGAGCTGAGCACGCTGCGGCTTCACTCTGCCCTGTGGCTGACCCTCCTTATCCCCCTCCCACTCGACTCTGGAGTTCCAACGATGGCTCTCATTTTTCAGCTTCCACAGATGTGACATCATGAGCCACATGAAGCTGCTGTCCACTCACTGATTGCTGCTGCTGGTACCAATCACCAATTTGTAGCAGAGCAGCAGCAGGACACAGCATGTTTGCTCCCCTCACTTGACTCACCATCATCACCACCAGCAGTGATGGAACCCCGCAAGAATCAAGTCCCTGACAGCCAGACCACGACCATGAGCCGATTCTGTGGGGCAGGTGGTAAGGCAGGGATGGAGAGCACTGCTCATCTCATCATCATTCGGGACCGGTGATGGCTTAGGTTGTGTTAAGGGTAAGGTGGCCAGCAGCAGCACTTGGGAGTTGGGTGGTCGGGCCCCTAGAGTGGAGGTCAGAGGATGGCTCTGCCGACCATCCAGGCTGACTGTAAAAAAAAAATGTTGTGAGAGTATTTCCAAACTTGTAGGGTAGGTGTAAGTGCAAAAAGGGTCGGGAGAGAGGTTGAGCGGGCAGTGTGCAGATGAAGTCAGGGCTGCTTGGCAGGTGTGGGCTGCTTGGCTGCATTTGTGTTTAGAGGTGTCATCGCATCAGTTGGGACCACCATTGGCCACATGGCAGGAAGAATGAGGGCCAATCAGCCATCAGTGATGCTGAAGAGTAGGGGAGGAGATGGTCTTCTGTTCTGAGAGAAGGAGCAGAGAGCACCAGGCAGCTAGTGAATGAGGAGCAACACTACAGGGGACTCTTTTTAGCAGCAGTACCAACAACATGAATCTACCTGTTATGCAAGTCATTCCCATCACTTGGGATGTTTGTTTAAAAAAAGACATTTACTTACCGCATATTGTGCAGCTAGGACCAGGACATGGAAACATAGAAACTTAGAATTTGACAGCAGATAAGGACTGCTTGGCCCACCTAGTCTGCCCATTTTTTCTATCTGATGGATAAGCTGCAGATCCTAGTTAACCAACAGCCTACTTCCTCCTACCCCCCACTAGAACTGCCTTATGTCTGTCCCATGCATTCTTTATTTCCCCCATTGTTCTTGACTCCACAACCTCCTCAGGAAGCCTGTTCAATGCATCCACAACCCTCTCTGTGAAAAAATACTTCTTCACATGACCTCTGAGCCCTGCCCCCTCTCTATCTTCAAATTGTGCCCCCTTTGTTCTTGCACATCTCTTTTTCTGAAAGATACTACCCTTTTTTGTTGATTCCTTTGAGGTACTTGAAAGTTCCTATCATGTCCCCCCTCTCCCTTCTTTCCTCGAGGGTATACATATTAAGCTCCTTTAGTCTCTCTTCATATGTCTTCTGGTGCAGACCCTGCACCATTTTGGTTGCCCTCCTCTGGACAGCCTTCACTCTGTCTATGTTTTTGCAGAGATGGGGTCTCCAGAACTGTACACAGTACTCCAGATGGGGTCTCACCAACTGTCTGTACAGAGGGATAACAACTTCCTGTTTCTACTATTGATGCCTCTTCCTATGCATCCCAGTATCCCCAGCCATCCTTACTGCCTTCTCACATTGCTTGCCCACCTTTAGGTCATCTGATATGACTACCCCCAGGTCCCTCTCCATTTTTGTTGTTGTTAGTATCTCACCCCATTGTGTTCTCTTCCCTGGGTTTTGTTTCCAGGTGCATTACCTGCACTTCTTTGCATTGAATCTAAGCTGCCATACATTTGACCATTCCGCCAACCTTGCCAAGTCCCTTTTCATCCTTTCCACTCCATCTTGTGTATCAATCCTGTTGCAGATCTTTGTGTCACCTGCAAAGAGACATATTTTCCTTCCAGTTCCTCTGCAATGTCACTTATAAAGACATTAAAGGACCGGTCCCAGGAGAGCACGTTACCCCAGTCCACACTTACATCAGCCTCTGTCCTTGCAGCAAATATAGCAAATAAAGAGGGCTGAAGGGTTACCTCTCAGCTGTCTCTTATTTCCAGGGATATCCCTGATTTTACCTCAGTAGTCTACATTTCAGCATTTGTATTTCTGTCATTGAAATGTAGGGATGTGCCGAATACATATTGCCATAATGGGGATGCTATGGTTTAATGGATAGGGATTTATATTCATATTCGTATTGCAGGGATTTCTCTCTCTGGTTTGAGACTGTTGCTGCTGAGTGTCAAGGGTCAGATAAGGGGTAGATGAATATATATACAGCCTGTATATATTTTATTTATTTGGGATGGTGTGGGGTTGCCTCTTGTTCTCTCTCTCTGGGTGTGAGACTTTTACTGTTTAAGTGATAAGAGTCAGGTAAGGGGTTTATTATTTATTTATTTATAAATGTTTACCAGGAAAGACATATTTAGCTAGTGAGAACTTGTTCCCAAATGTGTCCTGGTATACATACATTCTGTAAATGTTTGACCTATTTGAGGTGTGGTGGGGCTGTCTGCCAGGATATGACACTTTCTGGGTCAAATAAGTGGGGGATCAATAAAGACAGTCTATATGTTTTATTTATTCAAAGTGGGATAGAGGTTATCTCTCGGGGTATATACCTGAGGTTGTTGCTTCTGTTTGAGTGCTAATGGGCAGGTAAGTGGAATTATATATGGTCTGTATATATTTTATTTTTCAGGTGGGATGGGGATGTCTCTCAGGATCTGAGGCTGATGGCCAGGTATGGGAGTTATTATTATATGTAGTCTGTATATGTTTTATTCATTTGTGGTGGGGTGAGGGTTGTCTCTCTCAGGGTAAAAGGCTGTTGCTGCTGCTCTGAGTTCTAATGGTCAGGTAGGAGAGGGCGGCCTTTAGCCCCAACACATTTCCTTGCACTGATCTCATTTAGATAGAGCTTGTTACAGCTAAAAGTGGTCCACAATTTGGGGTCAAAATTTAAAAAAAAACTAATTTGTTTACCTAGCATTAAACATTAGGCATTGACAAATGCTTGTTCTAAATCAGTGGCTGTGTGCCCAAGAAGAAATTAAAAAAATATATTTTTTTCCTGAGAATTTAGTCAGGCGTGACTATTACTGAGTGAGACTTGTCAGCTCAGCATTGCTGCAGTGACTTAAGTGACTTGATTTCATAATAAATATAATTTAGATTTAATATTACGCATATCTCCAGTGAGGAACCCAGGCTTGGGTCCCTCTACAGCCACTTAAGCAAGTGCAAGTGCACCGTAGTAAGTAGGTTGGGATTAGTTGGCTAACTCCCTTTGCTTCAGTTAGCTACTTTTCTGTTCTGTGTGTGTGTGTGCATGGCTGGGCACTCAAGAAATTTTTCTAAGTCTGTGGCTGTGTGCTCAAGAAGAAATTTAAAGAAATATTTTTTTCCCTGAAAATTTAGTCAGGCTTGATTGTAGTGTGTGAGATTTGTCAGCTCAGCACTGCTGCAGTGACTTGATTTCATAATAAATATAATTAAAATTTAATATCACACATCTCTTGTGAGGAACCCAGCCTTGGGTCTCTTCGTGACCTTAGCTTCAATATAAGTGCACCTTAGCTGGTAGGGTGGGGCTCGTGTTGACTCCACTGCTTCAGTTAACTGCTTTTCAGTTCTGTGTTTGTGCATGGCTGTGCACTCAGTGCCTTTTTCTAACTTTGGGGCTGTGTGCCCAAGAAGAAATTTAAAAAATATATGATTTTTTTCTGAGAATTTACTAGCTAGGCTTGACTATAAATGGATGAGATTTTTCAGCTCAGCATTGCTGCAGTGGCATGAGTGACTATATTTCATAATAATATAATTTAAATGTAATACATTTTTCTGTGAGGAATACAGCAATGACAGATAGGGAACTTAACACCAGAAAATGTACTTGAATCAGCAGCCCCAGCAAACACTGTTTGTTCACCACAAATGAGCCATCCAAAATGAAAAGCCAGTGGCTATGTCGTCCCTTCAGAGCTTTGAAGATGACCATTAGGGGTCGTAAAGCATGCATCCTTATGACAGCATGCTGAAAGGACAACTTTAGCCACTGGCTTTTCATTTTGGATGGCTCATTTGAGGTAAAACAAACAGGATTTGCAACTACAAATTCTGACTTTAGTTACAGTCATCTTGCGTTTAGGTCTGAAGGTGCTTTGCATTCGGAGCCTACAATTTACATCCATGCGCACTGGAAGTGGCAAGTTTTTCCTGGTACGTCTCACTGCATTGCTGCATCAGTCTTCATGTGGGTGAGCTATTTTTTGTTCGCATTTGTACATGTTCTCATAACTCAGGCACTAATGAATGACTCATTCCAGTCCATTTTCTTCCTTGAATTTTTGGGTTTTAGGTGTTGACCTCACTGACATTGGCAGTTAGCTGCCCGTGTAATGTTGTTTGTATTTTTATATTTTCCACTTAGCTGACCTCAGCTTACTCTTTAAGCTTGCCTGCTTTTTATGTTTGCTTGCATGTGCAGCGCACAAAAAACATATTGATAAAGTACAGCATTGCAGAGGTGTGTCCGTGTTGTGGCCAATGCAGCAGATGATCTAATGGGCATGCCCTCGGCCACCAATCAGCCAGGAAGCTGTCAATGATGGCAGTTTCAGAGCGAGAGCCACACTTGAAAGAAATCTGCTGCTGCAATCAGGGACAGGTTTTTTTTATTTATTTTTATTTATTTATTTGTTTAATCAGGAGTAGTACACTAAGCTGAAAGCTTTTTTACAGGTGTGACCTGGGAGCACAGGGAAGTTAAGTGACTTGCTCAGGGTCACACAGTATTCAAGTGGAAGCTGTGGGATTCATACCCAGGTCTGTTCTGTTGGATGTCACCAGATTTGCAGCTCAGAGCCTTAAACCACTGCGCTATACAGCCTCCCTTTTGTCATTGTAATGGCAGCTCCCCTCCTCCCAACCAGGCACACAGACATCCAGATGACAAGAATCTGGCCATGCGCATTAGTGCACAGTAATGCACACGGGCAGAGTTTCCATTCTTGTCAGCTCCTGTCCCCAGTTTGTTCAGTGTGCCTTTCCTGGTGAAACAGTTAAATAAATAAAATAAATAAGCCATGGCACTGCTTACCACATTGGCGGCTCCTGCCACCCCCCCAGCCATACACTCTCTCCGGAAAGCCAACATCGGGGTGCCCAATCTCCATGTCGGCATGTATCCTCCCCCCCCATTAATGTGGCACACTGGAAGCCCACCCCTGTGTGCCAAAATGCTTCTTTATGTTTCCGACACCGGAATGCCCACTCCCAGTGTCAGATGTGCTGGCTCACCCTCCATGCTCCTATATTCCCAGCCAACCTCAGGGTACCAAATTCCTGGGTCAGCACTGATCCCCCTCCACTAGTCCAGCACACTGGAGCCCACCCCAGTGTGCCAAAATCTGTTTTAATAATATTTCACCTGGAAAAGAAACATCCCCAAGGTCTTTTTTTTACATCTGAAAAGGCCCCTTGTCGCCTCGCTGCCCCCTCCCCATCCCAACCTCCCTCTATGAATCCACCTCCCTGCACCTCCGCTCACCCCATACTTACCTGCAGAGGTCAGGAGCAGCTGTCTTCAGTGGAATGGGAAACATCTACACTCTTCAAAGCCAAACCGGAACTGAAGAAATCACGGTAAGCCCTATAATGGCAGTCAATGGGGGGTCAACTTAGGTTGATATTTCAGCCAATATTTGAGTTTTGGTCCCAAATTTCAACATGGGGTTCTTGGGATCCACTGGCACTGTCATTTAGTTTATCAGCCCCAAAGGTGATTTTGCAGTCACCGAGCTGAATCACCTTTTGGGACTGATTAACAAATGACAGCGCCACTGTTCATGAGATGGGGTCCCTAAAGACCATGTTGCAAATTTGGTGAACACTCCAAAAATGACTGCATTATGAGTGTACATTGCACTGTTTCTACGATGCTCCTAACTTCATCAATTTTTATATTTTCACTCCAAATTTCCAACATTGCCATATTTCCACACCCCTGATGAACAGTACAGCTATCATTTTTGCATCTGTGGGCAGAATGGAGTAGTTACTGTGCAAAATCAACTTTGGGACAGATTAACAAAATCACTGTGCCACTCGTTCATGAGGAGAGGTCTCAAAGGCCATGTTGAACATTTGGTGAAAAAATCAAAAAATTACTGCATTACGAAAGTGTGCATTGTGCAGTTTCTACGTATGCTTGTAATCACCATTTTTCATATTTTCACTCCAGATTTTCAAACATTGCCATTTTTTACACCTCCTCATGAACAGTACAGGTGTCATTTTTCACATCCTGCCTGAAATGTGTTTTCACACTTGTGGCTCTGAATGGCACAGTCGCTGTGCAAAAATCACCTTTTGGGCTTGAGTAATGAAATGATAGTGCCACTGTTCATGAGGTGGTGTCCCAAAAAGCCCATGTTGAAAATTTGGAGTGAAAATACCAACAAACACCCAGGGAATTAGGGTTTCCAACTGTAATGCCCACCCAGTACAGACTGACAGGCGTTGGGGGTGTGACTTAGGTTCAGCGGCTATAATGCTCAGGCCATTCCACCTCCACCCTGCAGCCAGTGACAGGCATCAAGGTGTGAGTTGGGGTCTTCGGCCCTAACATTCACCCCATTCTCCTATACTGCATCCATCACAGTTTATTTCCTTATGGAATGGGGTGAGCGTAAGGGCCGAAGACTCCAAGGCACACCGCAACACCTGTCAGTGTCTGCAGGGTGGGGTGGGGTGAGGTGGAATGGCACGAGCGTTATGGCTGATGAACCAAAGGCACACCCGAACACCTGTCAGTCTCTGCAGGGTGGGGGTGGGAGTTGACGTTACTTCAACACCTCACTGCCATTCCTATTATGTATCTCTCTAACTCCTGCACTATCAGTGCTAATACCAGCAAGCAAACATTCAGCATTGACAAATGCTTGTTCTAATTTCATAACTGAAATTCAGGGAGCTATGCCTTGTTACTTTCCCAGGAATGCTTTGGCCTGGCTGAATCTTAGTAAGATCTAGGTCCTTGGAAAGTTTCCTAGTATCACCCCCCGAGGCCAGAGTGTAAAGATCAGAGGTTATTGGTTAAATGTGGTTACAGTGTTTAGCTATTTCCATTTTTACAGTGCCAGAGATGCTTTAAGCAAAATATAATTGTCTCTGCTTTTCTTAAAGTGATTTTGTGAGGTTTGCCAAAATAAATTGGAGTAGTAACCTGTTCTTTTAATGTTGGCATGCTTGTGCAGCCAACATCTTGCGGTAGTGCAGATTTGGAGGCGCTGTCACGGTTGGGCAATGCAGGCACGCACCAGTAGGTGTGTCCTGCATTCCCAATCAGCCAGCAGCAGGGGCTGACACCTGCCTAGCTAATGAGGTGAAGAGATCAGAGGAAAGGTGTGCTGTAATGAGAGCGGCTTCCTGCCAGCGCTGACCACAACACGCCTTCCCTACGTGCAGGCAACATGGCAGCAGTGACTGTCGCTGTTGCCTGTCAACCCCTTTATTGTGTGCTGATGGGGTGCCCAATCTCCATCTGCATAATGTAAACCCCCATTATTTGATTGCCGGGGGGTGCCCAATCCCCTCAGCATCTGCCCCCCAACGGTTTTCTTTGCCGACGGGGCCGAGTCCCCATCGGCATGTATCCTTCCCCTAGAATATTGCAGATGGGAGCCTACCCCATTGGCATAATGGGTTTCCCACCCCACTTTTTTTTTTGCTTTCAAGGAGGGGTGCCTTAATCCTGGCTCTTGCACCCCTTTCCTTGTTTGTCGACGGGGTGCCCAATCCCCGTCAGCTAAAGCACCTACTCTCCCACACACATACACACTCAGGTGGCATGCTGGGAGTCCACCCCAGCATATCAAAGCACCTATGAAAATGAAAGCGTCCCCGATGTCTTTTATTTTTTTTTTAACCTATAAAGCAAAACGGTCTATCGTAGTCTTCCAACCTGCCTCCCAAACCCACACCCACCCACTGTGCACCCTGCCTCCCCAACCCCCTCACCCCATACTTACTCGGAGTCCGGCTCGATGATCTTCAGTGGACTGGGAACATGTCTGCACTCTTCAGAGCCAACCACGAACTGAGGAAATGCCGTAAGCTGTATAATGGAATAAATAGGGGTTTTTCAACTTTAATGCATATCTCGGGCATTTTTGGAATTTTTAAACCAAATTTTCAACATGGGTTTTAGGACCCCTCCTCTGAGATTCTGGCACTGTCCTTATCATTAATCGGTCCGATAGGTGATTTCGCAGTCACTGCTCAGAATCACCTTTTGGGACTGATTTAATGAGATGACAGTGCCACTGTTCATGAGGTGAGCTCTCAAAAGCCTATGTTGCAAATTTGGTGGACAAAATCCCCAAAAATGGCTGTTTTACGAGCGTGTGTTGCGCAGCTACTACACAGGCTCGTAACTTCACAAATTCTCAATATTTTCAAGCCAGATTTTCAACATTGTCATTTTTGTACATCTCCTTGTGAACAGTACAGCTGTCATTTTTCACATCCGGGCCGACATGTGTTTCCGCTCTTCCGGCGCACAATAGCGCAGTCACTGTGGGAAATCAGTGTTTGAGCCACATTATGAAAATGACAGTGACACTGTTCATGACCAGAGGTCCTAAAATGTCTGTGTTGAAAATTTGGTGATGACACTCCATAAAATGACTGTGTTACGAGCGTGCGTTGGCAGATTGCACGTATGCTCGTAACGTCGTGCATTTGTAATATTTTCACTCTGGATTTTCGCCATTGGCATTTTTCCACACCTCTTGATGAACAGTACAGCTGTCATTTCACATATCCTGCCCAAAATGTGTTTTCGCATGTCCAGTGCAGAATAGCGCGGTTGCTGTGCGAAATCACTTTATGGGACAGTTCGAGGAAATAACAGTGATGCTGTACATGAGTAGAGGTGCTAAAATGCCTATGTTGAAAATTTGGTGCCGAACGTCCCTAAAATGACTGTGTTACAAGCGTGTGTTGCGCATTTCCCACACACCCTTGTAACTTTGCAAATTTGCAATATTTACATGCCACATTTTCAGCACTGGCATTTTCGTACATCACCTTATGAACTGTTCAGCTGTCATTTTTCACATGCTGCCCAAAATGTTTTCCCGCACTGCACTACCAAAGCCAATGCCAGCGCGACAACATTCAGCATTGACAAATGCTTGTTTTCTCAGTGCTGCAACCCCCAAGTGTGACATCATGAAAGGGAAACAAAGTTTTTAAGCACTGTTTGAAACAGACACCTCTGTTGGTCAGTCTTGATATTGCAGACATCTACACTACCGACATAGGAGACTACATTTCTCAGTAAAGAAATCTTGTCAGCTAGATACTACATGCACAATGCCTTGTTTTGAAAATAAACTTATGAGAGCATTTATTATTGAAGCCACTACAGAAATATGAGACTGCACCTCCCAGTAAGGGAATCAAAACAACTTCTTATTGTACCCACAGTGCATTGCTATACACATCTACATATTAGGTGCAGTCACCACCACCAAAATAAGGGACTGCACCTCTGAGTAACTAACATTTAAATCAATATTATAAATTACCCAGAATTCCTTGCTGCTGTATGTAAAACATTGACAGTTCCCTTGCATTACATCATTCTGGGAGTGTGGCGGCACATAAAAAAACTGAAGGACACAGTGCTGATAAAACATAAATAAAAATGACTATGACAGATTTTTTTTTTTTTTTTTTTTTATAAAACAAACTACAGCATCAACATCTGAAGCATGGGCAGCAATGGCATACTATGTGAAACAAGCATTTGTCAATGCTGAATGTTGATTGCGTTGGTGTGTTGGGCACGCTCACTGGCCCTCTGTCAGTCGCTCAGTCTGTTTCGTCCAGTGCTGCAGGCTTCTGTTTTGTACTGGGCTCCTGCCTGCACTTGCACCTTGTTCTGCCCACT
Organism: Neoceratodus forsteri; assembly: GCA_016271365.2. Classification (NCBI taxonomy): domain Eukaryota; kingdom Metazoa; phylum Chordata; order Ceratodontiformes; family Ceratodontidae; genus Neoceratodus; species Neoceratodus forsteri. The sequence goes on from CM028130.1 coordinate 199,981,839, forward strand.
AAGAATTCTGCAGCTGTCCCGACAGAACTCTGTTGAGGTGGCTCACTCCCCCTCTCTCACTCGTTCATTCTGTGTCTCCTGGTGCTGCAGGCTGCCCTTTTGTACTGGGCTCCTGCCTCTGTTGGTGGCTTTTTCTGCCCACAAAGAAATCTGCAGCAGTCCCGACACAGGTCTGTTGAGCCTGCTAACTCCCCCTCTCTCACTCACTCGTTCCATTTCTGCCGGCGCTGCAGGGTGGCCTTTTGTATGGGGCTCCTGCCTGCATTGGCACCTGTTTCTGCCAACAAAGAAATCCGCAGCAGTCACGACAGAGCTCCATTGAGGTCGCTCACTCCCCCTGTGTCACTCACTCATTCTGTCTGTGCTGGCGCTGCAGGCTGCCCTTTTGTACTGGGCTCCTGCCTCTGTTGGCGCCTTTGTGTGCCCACAAAGAAATCTGCAGCAGTCCCGACAAAGCTCCATTTAGCTCGCTCGCTCCCCTTCTCTCTCTCTCACTCATTCTGTTTCTGCTGGCACTGCAGGCTGACCTTTTTTATTGGACTCCTGCCTGCATTACCGCCTTCTTCTGTCCACAAAGAAATTTTCAGTAGTTACAATAGAGCTCTGTTGAGCTCGCTCACGCCCCCTGTCTCACTCGCTCATTCTGGGTTCCCCGCCAGTGCAGGCTGTCCATTTGTACTGGGCTCCTGCATGCACTGGCACCTTTGTCTGTCCACAAACAAATCTGCAGCTGTCCTGACAGAGCTCTGTTGAGGTTGCTCAGTCTTCCTGTCTCGCATGCTGATTCTGTTTTGTCCTGGCACTGCAAGCGGCCCTTTTGTACGGGACTCCTGCCTGCATTGATGCCTTTGTCTGCACACAAAGAAATCCGCAGCAGTCCTGACAGAGCTCCGTTGAGCTCACTCAGTCCCCGGTCTCACTTGCTCATACTGTTTCTCCCACCGCTGCAGGCTGGCATTTTGCACTGGGCCCCTGCCTGCACTGATGCCTTGTCCTGCCCACAAAGACCTCCTAGCAGTCCTGAAAGAGCTCCCGTGACTTCGCCACTCCTCTCTCACTCGCTCTCGTTCTGTTTCTCCCAGTGCCGCAGGCTGCCCTTTGTACTGGGCTCTTATGTTGGGCCCTTTCTGCCTCACAAACAAATCCGCAGCAGTCCCGACAGACCTCAGTTCAAGCGCGTCCTCCTCCCTCTCACTTGTTCGATCTTAATGTGTCCCATGCAGCGATTCCCCACAGCGACCATGCTATTCTGCGGCAGGAATGCAAAACACATTTTAGCCATGATGTGAAAAATGGCAGCTGTACTGTTCATAAGGAGGTGTGGAAAAATGCCACTGTTGGAAATGTGGGGTGAAAATATTACAAAAGTGAGACAAGGGTGCGTGGAAACAGTTCAACGCATGCTTGTAACACAGTCATGTTATGGAGTTTCGTCACCCGATTTTCAACATAGGCATTTTAGGACCTCTGCTGATGAACAGTGCCACTGTCATTTTCTTAATCTGTCCCGAACAGTGATTTCCCACAGCGACCGCGTTATTCTGCGCCAGAACTGTGAAAACACATTTCAGTCAGGATGTGAAAAATGACAGCTGCATAGCCCATAAGGAGGTGTGGGGAAAATTCCACTGGTGAAAATGTGGCGTGACAGTATTACAAATCTGAGAAGTTACAAGCGTGTGTGGAAAGTGTGCAATGCACACTTGTAACACAGTCATTCGATGGGCTATTATCACCAAATTTTCAACATAGGCATTTTATGACCTCTGCTCATGAACAGTATCACTCTCATTTTCTTAATCTGTCCCGGACAGTGATTTCCCACAGTGACTGCTGTATTCTGCGCCGGAACTGTGAAAACACATTTCGGCCAGGATGGGAAAAATGACAGCTTTACTGTTCATAAGTAGGTGTGGGAAAATGGCAATGTTGGAAATCTGGAGGAAAATATAATAAATCAAAAGTTACAAGCATGCGGGTAAACTGCGCAATTCACCTCGCAATACAGTCATTTTATGGAGTATCATTACCAAATTTTCAGCATAGCCATTTCAGGACCTCTACTCATGAACAGTGGCACTGTCATTTTGAATCTGTCCCAAACACTGATTTCCCACAGCGACCACGCTATTCTGTGCGGAAGTGCAAAACAATTTCCGCCAGGATAGGAACAATGACAGCTGTACTTTTCACAGGAGGTGTGACAAAATGCCAATTTTGAAATCTGGTGTGAAAATATTGCACATTCACAGAATTCTGACGTCTTTAGCAACTGCACAGTGCGCTAGTAAAACAGTCGTGTTGGATTTTTCCACCAAATTTGCAACATAGGCCTTTTGAGAACCCACCTCTTGAACACTGGCACTGTCGTTTCGGTAATTGGCCCGAAAGGTGATTCCACGCAGTGACCGCGGGATCACCTTCCGGGCTGATTAACACCATAACAGTTCAAGAATTCATGAGGAGGGGTCCCAAAACCCCATGTTGAAAATTTGGTGGAAAAATTCCCAAAATGCCCGAGATATGCAGTAGAGTTGAAAAACCCTATGTATTACATTATACAGCTTACCGGCATTTCCTCAGTTCGCGGTCACTTTGAAGAGTGCAGACGTGTTCCGGTCCACCAAAGATCTTCGCCGAGCTTCTTAGGTAAGTATGGGCGAGGGGAGGCAGGCGTGCAGTGGCTGGGTGCGGGTTATGGGTGGGAAGCGGCAGCGCCGAGGAAGGTTTCCTTTCTTCCAGGATTTAAAAAATAAAAAATAAACCAGATGTCGGGACAGTTTTTCTGACTTGCAGGGCATCTGGCACACTGGAGTGGGCTCCAGTGTGCCAGGAGAAGCTCTTGGACCGGGGCAGCAGTAGCCGATGGGATTGGGCACCCTGTCAGCAAACAGGTGGGGCGGGGTCATCAGTATGCCGATGGGATTGGGCACCTGTCGGCAGCAACAGGGGGAACAGAATGCCGACAGGAAGTGGGCTCCCGTTCGGCAACAGAACAAACGAGGGAACACTACAGCTGACGGGGATTGGCCACCCCATCGGCAGTAACAAAAGGGGGTAACAGAATGCTGACGGGAGGGCTCCCGCTGGTAACAAAACAAATGAGGGAACACTACAGCCGATGGGGATTGGCCACCCGTCATCAGGAACAAAGCGGGGCACAGAATGCGGCGGGATTGGGGCCCCCTCGGCAACTAAATGTGCGGGGGTGATATTGTTTGTGAACATGGCAGCAGCCACAGCCATGTTTGACACAATCTCAGGGGTTTTGCATCCCACCCTGCAATGACGGGTCGCTCCCTCATTGCAGCGGATGACTGATGCTGCAATGACGAGGCGGCCCCTGATTGCAGCGGCTGAGTTTCTAGAAAGTTGTGGCACGCTGGCTGAACTAGTGTCAGCAGCAGCATGCCACGGCATTGGGGGAAGCGGGGCAAGCCTTTGTAGGCTGTGGGGGCATTGGCCACAACAGTGCCGCGCCTCCACAACCTGCTTCTCCAGAAACCTGTTGCAACATGTTTCTTGCGCATGCACGCAATCAACATAAAAAGCATCTGCAAAACCTAGCAAAATCATTTTAAGCTATTTCAAACAGAAACAATATCGTACAAAAGGGGACATTGGTAATGTACAGCCATAAAGGGGGTTTCAAAATTTCAATACAGCAACTCTTGTCCTGTTAATTGTAGTAGAAGTATAACTGACAAGCAGATGTTGTTTGATAAAAGTAATAACATAAACATTGTTCTTAAAGATATTGTCCATTTTAGGTTAAATAGTTTTGGGAGATTATCTTTGCATTTCCGCATTCTGTGATGTTAAAAACTTATTTTATTCTTGAGAATGTAAATGTGATCTGGAGTAAACAGTGGTCGAGTTTGCAGGCCTTCCTGTAGGAGAATAGTAAATCACATTACAAATAAGAATGTATAAACAGCACATTTCTGGGCTGCAATATCAGTAATGGAGTGCCAGCCAAATGTATCAAAAGTATGAATGTTTCTGGCATGAAGCAATAAAAAGTAAATTCAAAATCTGTTATAATTTGGGAATATATAAATAGAACGTTATTGTAGTATATAATATCATATATCATAATATATCATTTAAAAGTATTGTGATTTTTATGGTGATTATAATAATTATAAGAAATTATAATGTAGAGAATAATGAATGGGTAGGTAGTTATAACAAAGTTTTACACCCACAAGTGGAATGCCACATAAACCCGAATGACGAGGGGTTTAAAACATCCACCTGGAGAGAGGTGTAAAATCCAGGTTTACACACCTATCCATCCTTTATTTAATATAATTTCTGGGGGTCATTTTTCATCACAGCAATTATACAAAATAACTAGATTTCTGTGCAGAGTCAAGCCGCGGACCATAAGGGTTTTAACGTGGTCCATAGCAGTTGCTGAGCTGTGGAATGCTCCTTAATGAAGAGTTAGTTTCCCCGAATACGAGGGACCAGAAAGTGTGCTGAGCCGTGGGATTCCGTCAGTGAAGGTGAACGTCGGAGAACAGCGACTGAGGGATGGCTGTTCCAAGGGAAACCTGGCGCGTGTTTGCCATTATAACCAGCCGAGCTGGTTATAACGGCAAATTATAACCAGGTTTCCCTATGGGAAAAAGCGCTGTCCAGTAATTATAATACTATAATTGTAATTGTGATTAATTATTACAACATTATAACCATCTACCCAGCCATTATTCTGTTTATTTTATAATATATTATATCACAATTCATATATACCTAGATACCTATATACTTTTAGGCAGTGTCAGTGGCTCAGTAGGTAGCACGCTCACCTCTGAGGCCGGGACATCAGAGGGCTGTGGGTTCAGTTCCCACATCTGGCACTTGGGTTAATATCCCAGTACTGACACTGTAGTGCAGCATGAGGGTGCTGCACTTCTGAGGTGCCGCTCTTCAGATAAGACGAAACCGAGGTCCCATCTTCCTGTTCTGGCAGTAGTTCAGGTGGATATTAAAGATCTCCTGGCACTTATCGAAAAGAGTAGGGAAGTTTATTAGACAACATAACATCACCATAAATCATAACATAAAGCAAACACACAATGAATGTAGAATAGTAATCCAACAGGAAACATAAAGGTTAAACAAAGAAGTGATTCCAGAAAGAAAAACTTAACAGCTGAGAATTTCTGCTGATCTTTAGATTTAACATTCAATAAACCAGCCTCTACTTGAGAAATAATCGTAGAAGGAGGTACTAATTGTTGTTGAAAAATAAATTGACATCTGGCTTGCCATAAATAGAACTGGATAAGTGCAAAAAAAACATTCAAGGTACTAGGATGAAAAGTTTGCCAAGGCCCCGTATAATCCCCTAAAATTTGAGTGTTATAAGTTACCTGTGACAATAAAGACATCCCCCAGTGACCAGCCGCAGTAGTCCAAAAACTTTTAACAAAGGGACAATCAAGAAAAAAGTGCGAAAGACTTTCTTCAATGAAAATACAGGACGGTCTTAAACAATACCTATCAGTAAAAGGTTTATATTTAAGGTTACCACGTACCCCCAACTTGCCCTGAGCAGACATCCAGACAATATCCCATACATAGGCAGGAAGCCTAAAATCAGTCAATTTGTATAAGGCAAACAACATCCTAGTAGGAACACACTCTGGAAAGAGCAAAAATATACCTTGCACTGTAAATACAATGTAATTATAAAAGGATTTCCTAGAGTGAGACAATAGAGTAGAAAACAATAAATTCCATTGACTGCATTTCTTTAAGGTAGAGATCCCATAAAATGGCAACTGGTCCTGTTTTAAAACTTTAGGGGGATATGTAGTCCATTTCTGAAAGAAACGGTCCCAAACAAAGTGAGACCAGACCTGCCAGGGTAAGGTAATCTGACCCCATAGAAAACTAAAAGAATTAAATAAAAAAACAGAATGAAAAAACACAATCGGGTTAATCTAGCCAGGCCACCCTTTTTAACTGGTAGATAGGTGACATCCCTCATGTACTGGATTCAATCGATTACCCCAAATCATTTGAAAAACACACTATAAAGTCTAGTTTCTAAAGAAACCGTGGTGGGTAAAGATAACTAACATATAAAACACAGGGATCAAAAATTTCTTGACTATAAAAACCCTTTTTTTTTCCAAATTTCCAATGTTTCAGTAAATTAACTTTAGCTTCACCCAAACATAATTGTTGCTCCCAATTAAAAGTAGCCATACCACCTAAGCCAAACCAAACCCCAAAATTTTATGTGGTGCAGATGCAAAGGTATACCCATCGTGTCAAAAAGAAGCCTGATCAGGGTGTAAAGAAAAATAAAACTCTTAGTTACATTGAGTTCAGCTCCAGAAAACCGTCCCCAAGTCTGAAAACAATGTAAAGCAGTCTGAAGGGAGGTCTCATTTTGCATGAACAATGTCACATCATCTGCATAAGCTGTGATTTTCACCATGGGTAAAGAAACATCAGGGGCAATCCCAATAATCCCACATTATCCTTGAATAGATTGAATAATGGGATCCAGAGAATACGCATACAAGAGAGGGCTCAATGGGCAGCCTTGCCTAACCCCTCTAACCACTGGAATTGCAGATCCCATTAGACCATTCACCAATGGATGTACAGCAGCATCAGAATACAACAGAGAAATCCAATGTACAAAAGGCCGTGGAATATTATAGGACAACAACAGATTAAATAAATAAGAATGACGAACTCTGTCAAAGGCCTTAATCTGATCAAATGCTACAATAAAACCTGACCCCTTTCCCCTACTGTTATTCTCAAACAATTCCCTCAAAAGATATAGACTGTGCTGAACCTTTCGCTGAGCAATAGCACAGGACTGTGCTGGGTGTATAAGTGAGTCAGAAACCACAGCTAATCTATTAATAAGGATTTTAGCAAGAATCTTGTAATCGCTATTAAGGAGACTAATGGGCCTCCAATTCGATTAGTAACAAGAATCCCTTTTATATATAAATTTCAATGAAATACTGAAATCGAAAGCTTAAACCAGAGGTCAACATAAAATTAAACACCATAGGGAGAAGGGAACACATAAAAGGCAGAAATTTCTTATAAAACTCATTCGGAATACCGTCTAAACCAGGGGACGTTTTAGATTTAAGTGACCTTATAACCTTCTCTACTTCCAAGGAAGAAATAGGCTGCAATAAAAGGGTTCGATATTTGGCACCCATAACAGGAAGAAAAGTCAAGAATTCAGCTGGTAAGCCTTCAAAGTTACCGGGATCCCCACCAAAGGAGTCAGAGACAAAGGATTGAACAACAGACATCATGTCCATATCTGAGGTTACCATAGTACCCTTCAAGATAGTAAACCCGACATCAGGGTCCTGTCAAGAGCTGTTTACAGGCTGAATAAGGATCAGAGGCAGGCTGTGATTGAACTCCATACCTGAACTCCATATCAAGGGATTTAGTCCGATCATATTGATATAGGGACATCTGTTTCTTGATTTCAGTGATCTGAGATTGAAAGAGATGTTTATCACCAGGGGAAAGGACATCAGTTTATAGAACTGATTCCGATACTGCAAATAAGTAAGATAACTGGAATTAGCTATAGATTTCCCTTTAGAAACCAAAAAGGACCGAATCTCAGTTTTCGTATCATTCCACCACAAAAAAGGATTGTCATAAAGACAGAGGGTAGAATAACGTGCTGCAAATAGACCCTCCAAACCAGTTACACAATCCCCATCCTCCAAGTGGAACACATTCAAGCGCCATCTGGGGCCCGCTGAATGTACTTTAGGTGGTATCCCATCTAAACTTAAATGCCCAGTCAGAAGATGATGATCTGAAAACTCAGTTGGTCTCACTTGAGAAAAATAAGTTTTCAAAAACTTAGAAACAAAAAGAAAATCTATACGGGTAGAAAAATTACTTCTATGGTAAGAAGCACCCCCTGTAGCATGTAGGGCCCGAAACACATCCGTAAGGCCTGCATCTTTAACAATCTGCCACAAGGCAAGTGAGTCACAATACATTTTTTTTGAGAATCACCCTTAAATTTAAAGTCAGTGTCACAATTAAAGTCGCCTCCCCAAATGACGTGTGTCTGGTGTAAAGAAAAGGTTTAATGTCCTCAAACAATTTAATCCGGGCAGTCTTGGTTTGTGGAGCATAAATGTTTACAAGGCGGAAATCAAAGTCCCGACAACTAAAATCCAGGAGCAGAGCACGCCCAGGGCAGACATCCACTAATTTGGAAATCCTAAAAAGGGTAGAGGTAAAAAGAATACCTATACCATCTGCTACATCAGGTCCAAAAGTCCAAAAAGAAGGTCCCCACACCCATCTCCTCTGTGCTTGGGCAATTTCAGCAAGAGAAGACAACCTAGTCTCTTGCAGAAGAATGATATCAACTTGTAAAGTACTAAAAAAAGAAAAGAGTGAGAGCCTTTTCTTAACATTTTTAATACTACACATGTTGAAAGAAGCATTTTAAGCGCAGCCATGATTGAATAGATTAGCTGCAGGACCCAGTCTTCTGAGAAAAACTCGCCTTCCTTTTTACCCTTCTTCCCTTCTTTCTTTTAGCAAGTTCGGTAGCTTACTATCATCCTCATCCGAAATCAATTCTGAGTGGTGAGAGGTATCAGACTCCAAGTTCGATTCCTCCTCACCTTGTAAAGGCGAAAAATTTCCACCAAAACAGGGGTAACAGATGAGTGTTTAAGAGAGGCCCTAGTAAACCTCCTAGGCTTAACAGTCTCAAAGGGAGGTGGCATAGAGGAAGATGCCAGTTGTGAATCCGAAATATCAGAGGGAACAGAAGGCACAGGAACTGTGGACGCAGCAACCGTAACTGAGGGGGCCACCTCAGTGGCAGTAGAGAGGGGCCTTAGCTTAGGTTCCTGTAGTAGTCCACCATCACTTTCAGCAGGAAACAAAGGAGTAGCACCATCTTCCCGGTTGGCCTGGGCTTTATGAACTAAGTCATCAGGATCCCAACCCCCTGATTTATTGTGCGTAGCCCACGGGCATTGGTGAAAGGCATGACCCTTCTCATCGCATAAATTACATTGGAAAATGTTTTGACACCTGTCCACCAAATGCCCAAACCCCCCGCACAGAGAGCATTTCAGTAGGTCACAAGAGCTACTAAGATGAGTTCGAGTACCACATTTATAACATGCACAAGGCTGTCCTCTGTAGAAGCAAACCCCCCTATCTTTACCAACAAAAAAAACTATTGGGCAAATGCACTACCTCGCCATCCACTTGAGACAGTTTTACCTTAAATTTCCAACTGCCTGTCCAAATACCTTCTAGATCTAAAATAGCTTCAGGGGACCCAGGACCTCGCTCGTTTTGTAACTAGTGATATATATTGCCTACATTCACCCCTTCATTCCAAAACATAACTGTAATGTATTGAATCAGGGGCTTGGTAAGAGGCAAAGCATAGAAGGGAACCCAGAGGGGGGAAGATTTTAAAGTAGAATATTTATCCTAGAATTTCTCTAAACCACGAGATGTCTTAAAACTGATATCAAAGGAGTCTTCACCTGAAATATGAATCAGAGCAAAAATATCAATTGGGAAGAAATTCATGGAATCCTTCAGTAAAGTATTTGCTACATAATACCTATCAGGGTGGGTTTGCAAGCCACCCCTATAACACAGGCGAACTGCGTTTCTCCTAGGAGCTTGTTCCAGTTTATTTTTAAACAGTTCAGACATTGGAACTCTAGGGTGTTGTAAGCCAGGTTGAACCTCTGAGGGATGAGAAGCAGTATTGTCCTGTAATACAGGTATAAGTTTTTCAACACTCCCCCAACGAACCTGGCCTAGAAAAGGCCAAAGAACGTTCACCTAAATGCTGCAGCTATAACATATCCCCCTTCTCATGGCAGTCCACACTGAGCTCAGTGGTGCAATTACGTTGGCATGCATAGGAGAGGCGAGGAGAAGTTTGCGGGCAGTCTTTCCACATAGGATCAGGGATCCATTGTCTTGTAGATGTCCGAATCCATCCTGAGTCATTAAGAGCATCCTCAGCCGACCAGTCCATGGAAGGATAAGATAGTTTCTGCGGTGGCAAATCAAACTGTTGCCTAATCATCTGAGAGGTACTCTGTTTAGCAGGGGAACATTCAGAGGCCACAGCCTGAGCAACCGGCAAACCAGATGGCGAGTGCACTCCCATTTGAAGTCCCTCAGTTGTTTCCGGCAGTACGCTGCAGTTATCCAGTCGATCCGCAGCAGGCGGCTGCATAGATGGATCCGTAGAAAGGTTTAAGGAAGGCAGAGTAAAAGAAATGGACTCCAACACCGGAACAAGCTTAGTAACACCCAAATCAGACTGCAACTCAGTCTGAAGCTTCTCCGAAGTCCGCCGTAAAATATCAGTGTCCCGCAAGGAAATCTCTGAAGTAACAGCCATATCTCCGATAGACTCCGACGAGTCCAACACAACAACCTCCTCCTCCATCGTAGACTGAAAGTACACTGAGCAGCCTCACCAGGCTGCAAACAGTGCCCTCTGCCGTCAGCAAGACACAGCAGAGTAGGGGAATTTCCCTGGTGTCCTGGCCAAATTTCCCTCATTCACTAAAAATACCACAAACAGCTTAATCTGGTTCAAGGTCAGTTGGCATTCATCTGTATCCCCCTTCCCTGGGTCGTGCCTGAAAATAGGCAGGATTGGTCTAGTGCACTTACCCGGTCAACAAAAACTAAAAATAAAATAAAAACCTTTTTTAAATGCAGTATGATAATATAACATATATTATACAATATAGCAATCTTATATTACATTATAATAACTGGTGCTATCTTTTTCCTAAGAGAAACCCAGTTATAATTTCCTCATTATAACCTGTGGGTTAGAACGGCGAACACACGCTGGGTTTCCTTTCTATTGCACATGAGCCAGCTGCCACTCTTCCGTTCCTGCCTACCACATGCCCTTTCTTAGCACTGAACACTTGACTGCCACCCAGAGTAGGCAGTAAGCACATTTAAAAAAAAAATAAAACTAACTGGGCTAAAAAAAAATTATTTTTACTTTTAAACTGAAGAAAAGAACGCTAAGCACTCAGAGTCAGTTTTAAATGCAAAGTGCAAGATTTATTTATGGCAAGATGCCCGGCATGCACCCACTAGCCCCAGCACTTCAGCCCTTCAACGGGCCTTCCTCAGGGGCAGGGTCTTTACTTGTTTTACTTTTAAACTGGGCTGCTAACCAAAAAAAAGAAACGTTTGTTTCATGACCTGCTTCTGAGTTTGGACTGCGTAGAAACGTTACCAGTCCACGGCTGCACAGGGATAGGTGTTTATTTCATATAATTGCCGTGGTGAAAAAATTATCACCAGCAATTATATAAAATAAATTCTGGATAGGTGTGTAAAACTTGAATTTTACACACATCCTCAGTGTAGGATGCATTTACAAACCCCTCGAGCTTTGCTCTCAGGGATTATGTGGCATCCAAAAACAGGGTGAGACACCAGGGAAGAGCCCTTCCCTGCTGAGAGGAATGCAGACATGGCTGCTAAATGAACCTTTAAAGTGGCTGACCTAAGGCCTAAGCCATTAAGGTGAACTAGGTAATCAAAAAGTGTAGCAATGCCAGCAGCATCTGGTAGAATATCCTTATGGGAATGCCAAATGCTGAATCCTTTCCATTTGGAATTAAGTTTTTCCGTAGAGGGTTTCAGAAACATTAAGAATGTCCAAAACTCCTGAGAAAGATGCAGGCCTGCATATTCTAACTCTTCAAGAGCTAGGCCTTGAGATTGAGAGACTGGAGATTGGGGTACCAGATCCTCCCCTGAGAGGAGGTTAGGAGATTGTGTCTCTTGGGAAGAGATAGGAGGGGAGAGAGAGACTGCTAGGGACAACAACAGAGGATACCAAGCCTGTCTGGCCCAGTCTGGAGCCAGTAGAGTCACTATGCAGGGTTGTGACCTGATCTTGGCTAGAACCCTGAACAACAGGGGGAAGGGGGGGAAGGCATAAAGGAACTTGCCTTCCCAGTCCAATATCAGGGCATCCAGGGGAACAGTCCCTAGGACTGGGGTTCTGCAGCAGAAGAGGGGAAGTTGGTGATTGTCTGGGGCTGTGAAGAGATCTATCACTGGAGTGCCCCACCCGTTGAAGATTACATTCAGTATGAGAGGATCCAAGGTCCATTCATGATGGCCCTGGGAGATTCTGCTCAGAGCATCTTACAACACATTGTCCTTCCCTGGGAGGTGGACTGCTATTAGGAAGGTTGCAGTGAGTAGGCCAGAGACCATACTTTCATGGCCTCTGTGCACAAGGTCATAGACCAAGTGCCCCCTTGCTTGTTGATGTACCACATAGTGGTGGTGTTGTCTGTCCTGATCTGAACCACCTTGTCCCTTACTGAGTCTGAGAAAGCTTGAAGGGCTAGGAATACTGCCCTGAGTTCCAGAAGATTGATATGAAAGAGACACTCTAGTGGAGACCAAACCCCTGTGCTGTGGGGGCTCCTGGGGCTTCCCAGCCCAGGAGAGAAGCAGCTGTGGTTAGTACCACTAAATGAGATTGATTGAGGAATGGCACACCTTGTCTGAGATTGTCCTGATCCAGCCACCACTGGAGAGCTTGGACCAGAGTCTGAGTCACTGGAACCAATTTGGTGAGAGAATCTTTTTTTCTGAGACCAAAAAGACCTTAGGTGAAACTGATAGTCCCTCATTTGGAACCTGGCTCCCTGTACCACTGCAGTGGAAACTGCCATGTGGCCTAGGAGCTGAAGACAATGTCTTGCTGGGTGAGAAACCAGAGGATGAAAAGAGGAAGCAAGATCTCTAAGGGCCTTTACCCTTGCTAGTGGGACGAAGGCCTTTGCTTGAACAGTATCTAACTCTATCCCTATTAAAGTGAGGAGTTGTACTGGTTCGAGAACTGACTTTGGCAGATTGAGACGAAATCCCAGAGAACTGAACAAATCTTGAGTGACTTGAAGAGCTGACCTCACCCGGTCAGGAGACTGTCCTACAGTGAACCAGTCATCCAGGTATGGGAATAGAGATATCCCCTGCTTCCTTAGGAAGGCCACTATACTGCCAGGCACTTTGTAAACACTCTTGGAGCCGATGTAAGGCCAAAAGGCATGGCTCTGAACTGATAATGGCCTGAAGGCAGCTTGAACCTGAGGTACTTTCTGTGGGAGCACCTGATAGGAATGTGGAAATAGGCATCCTTGAGGTCCAGGGATGTTAACCAATCTCCTGGCCTCTGAGAGGAAGAATTACTCCCAGAGTCAACATTTTGAACTTTGGTTTTAAGATGTGTTTGTTCAAATACCTTAAGTATAGGATGGGTCACCACTCCCCTGTCTTTTTTGGGGAAAGAAAATATCTGGAGAACAGATCCTTGCCCCTGTGTAGAGTAGGAACTCTCTCCACAGCTCTGAGAGCCAGCAGAGAGGAAACCTCTGCTTCTAGAGCAATGGTTTTGGAGATGTTTGCAGGTGGAAAAGACCTGACCCTCAGTTTTGGAAACTTTTTGAAGCTGAGGGCCAGTTCCTGGCTTACAATCTCCAGGACCCACTTGTCTGAGGTAACAGACTTCCAGGCCTGGAAGTAGTAAGCCAGCCTGCCTCCTACTGGAGTTGGGGAGTCGACCTGGGCTGACACATCAGGGTGTCTGCTTGGCAGGAACCTTGGACTGGGAAGAGGATGCAGCCCTGCTCATCCCCCTCCTGTCTCTCCCTCGAAATAACCCCCTCTGTGGAAAGAGAGAGGAGGCCTGGGCTTGGTAGAAAGACCTGTGAAAGGACTTGCCCCTGCCCCAAGACTGCTGCTTTTGAGGAGTGGCTTGCAGTTCCTTGGCCTGTGCACTCCTGTAGGTGGTCCTGTACTCATCCATCCTCTTCATATAAGCCTCTGTCTGCTTCCCAAACAGAGTTACCCACCACAGGGAAATCCATGGCCTTAGCCTGGGTGTCCTGAGAAAGGCTAGTGCATCTGAGCCAAGCAAATCTCCCGAGAGACACAGATAACCATGACTCTCGATGCCACATCGTTAGAGTCTACAGCAGCATGGAATTGCACTTTGGATGCCTCAATCCCATCAGCATCCACCTCCTCCAGCTCTTTGACTAGCTGGGGGAAGCCTGTTTAGCCAATTCCAGAACCGTATCCCACCTGGACTTCTGGTATCTGGCTGTGCAGGCCATATAATTAGCCTGCCTGAGCCCCAAGGAGGATGCCAAGTATTGTTTCTTGGCCATGGCATCCACCTTCCTTGAGTCTTTATCTGGGGTATGTGAAGCCAAAGGTATATTAGTCCTGTCACAGGCTGCAGCTTGCACTACCCCAGCATGGCTACAATGATTGAACAAAAACTCTGTACCTGAGCCTGATAGCATATATCTCCTGTCCATTCTCTTATACACAGGAGGTAAGAATTTGGTGTCTGTAAAATATTTTGTGTCTGTTTCCCCAGGGATTTATGGAGGGGGATAGACAACCTCTTGGACTCTGGGATGTCCATCATCTCCACAAAATTAGGCTCTTCTTCCTCCTCAACAGCTTCAACCATAGGGAACTGGGGGGTTTCAGCCACCTTTTTATAAAACAAAAAGTGAGATGGTGACTCAGAAAGCCTTGGAGGGGAGACATTGAAGAGTCTGTCTGGGGAGATGTCTGGTTAAATGGGCACATCCAGACCTTCATAATCATTGTCATCATCATCAGGTGACTCTTCATCCCCTTCCCACTCCAATTCATAATAAGCATCTGGATCATAATCCGATGGAGTTGGATCCGACCGAACCGAGTGCCTAACCAACGGCGCCAGTTCGGATGGAACCGGATGAAGCGATTGCACAATACTGATCACTTTGGCTATTTCTTCGGCGGTTGGAGTAAGGGATGCTGGATCCAAACCGGCTGACTTTTTTCGTCTTTTTGATGGAACCAACCCCTCAGGGTTGACTCTCCTTTTGCCCAAGGATGTCTCGCCCAGGTCAGTGGGCACCTCCTCAGATTCAGTTGGAACTGGACAGGGCTGGCCATCCAGGTCAATGGACCTCTCGGCCTCCTTTTCCATTAGCCTACCCAATCTTTTTTCCAGAGTGACCTTAGGAAAAATTTTGCAGATTTGGCAGTCTGTTTTGAGGTGGTCAAACCCCAGACAATAAACACAGACGAGGTGGGGGTCAGCCTTAGCAAAGGCCTCCCCACACTCTGCACAGTGTTGAAACCCAGTGGGACCGTTTTTTTCCTTGGGTTTCTCAGACATGGCCAGACTAGAAGAAATTACCCTTTACAGCTTTTAGCCAGGTAATACACCCCTATCGGTTACCATCCGTGTCATGGGTTGTGTAAAGAAACCAAAAAGAGTTTTTTGTTTTTTTTTAAACCGACAGGAACCAGCACACCACTGCTAAAATCCCAGAAAATTAAATTTAAACACAAAAGGTCGGTTCCCAACTGGACCGACCGAGAAGGAACCAAAGTTACAATTTCCACAGAAGAAAACACACAATCACAGTTCACTATCTATCTGCGCTACTTACTGTATCGTAGACAGAGTCTCTAAACCGAAAATAAACAAATCGGTTGAAAAACCAATGCGTTTTGAAACTTTACCGAACCAATAGTAAAAGATCAATCTCCGGAGCAACTTCACAGTTAGGCAGAGTAAAGAATCTGATGGTTACACTCTGAGGCACTGCACACAGAGGTTTGAAAACTGAGCTCGAGCTCAACGTTCTATGCCTGGTATAGAAATTAACACTTTCCTCTCCAGAGCAGTTCAAGTGCTGGGGCCAACTGCATATGTCAGAATACAGCAAGGCTTCATGTTGTTTGAAAACTAAATTACAGATGCTAGGCACAAAAGCAGGGATTCTGTATAAGCTACTAATAGATTCTATTTCATCTATAGCCCTAACTATTAGAGACAAGGAACATTGGGAGATGGAACTACACATCGACATCCCTTCACACGGCTGGGAAGAAGCTTGGAAACAAGCCTGCTACAGTTTCAAGGAGACCCAAGGTAGGCTAATGCAATTTAAAATCCTGCAGGGTTTTTAAATATCTCGTAAGAAACTATATACTATGGGGTACAGGGACGACTCCAAATGTTGGTGCTGTGATCAGTCAGATGCAGACTTGGCACACATAATGTGGGATTGTCCACCTACACAACCAGAGTGGAAGGGAAATCGATATGATTTGCTGTAAAGTTACCAAGATGGACATTTCCTTTGACCCTGCCATGTACCTTCTGGAAATAATGTCAGGATGCCAAAACCTAAGTCTCCATGAAGGTATCTAGGTCCACTTGGCAACTCTTTGCTACGAGAGAATTCTCTTATGAAATTGGCAGTCATGTCATACTCCTACATTAGGCGAATGGCATACTCGAATGAATATACAAGCTAACAATGAGAGGATCAGCTATAACAGTACTGGTAAATATGATGCATTTCAAAAAAATTGGGCTTTCTTTAAGGAAATTCAGTCCAAAAATATTCATGTTTGCTGTAGTAAATCAGATAATAAGCTGTTGGCGTATTAAGATATCAGACATCTTTTTTTTATAATCATCGTTAGAAATTGTTATTGCTATAGGTTTAATACAATGTGTAGATATACAGTTTTAAGTGCTGTGACAGGGAAGACCCTGCCACAGAACTTGGACCCTTTTTTATTTCAAAACTCTTGGTTGCATCCTTTCTTTACTGTCTCTGTCTCTTTTTCTAGTCCAGAAGGCAGGCCACCTTTGGGTGAAACTTTCCTCTTTCTTATGCTATCCTTGTCCCTGTATTTTCCTATATCTTCTTGGGTCCAGTAATATGGGGAAGGTCAAGTGCTCATTGACCTCCATAGTTAAAAAGTCTTTTCCTTAGATTTAACAAAATATGCACTGGCTGTGCAGATGGTGGACTTAAGTTATTGGGAAGCTTGTAGACAGCAGATGGCTGTAGAGTAATTTTACTCTCAATACCTACATCTTCCCCTGGTAAAGTTGTGTATATTTAAAACCTAAGCAAGTGTAGCAGACGAGAGCAGCAATCCCTTTTCCTTTTTGTTTCCTTTCCCCTGCTGCTCTGTCACAATGAATTATTTATGGTAAAGTGTATACTAGGACAGAGTATCCCTAGTATATCCTGTTTCTTTTAAAATGCATTGGCCGATTTGTTTTTGGTTATCCAGTGGCTTTCTGCCATATCGTAATAGATAAGAAAAGAAAATGTTGCGGCTACGGGGGTGACCCACCCTTACAAGATGCGGTGTTCTAATGCACCACATGTGACACCCCATTTTCCCCTCAAAGGTGCCCCAAGAATAGAGGAGCGCACAAATTGGAGAGGTGAGGATAGGTACAGTTGCGCTAAGGAAAGCGCTCCCTCTCACTCTCCCGCACTGCTCCCAAGTCACGCACCGCGGCAAAAGTACAGGAGAGTAGCCACTAGACTGGAGACTGAGCCACACATGCAAGATGCAGCTTTTCCAGTACATGCTGCATGCAGCTCACTCCAATGTAGAGATAGCAGCCCCTCTGGAACTGTTCCGTGGCATTGGTCGCCCAAAAAGGAATTCTGCCCTGCAGAATAGGGCAAATGTATGAGATGGAGAAGAGGTGTCTATGTGCTCATATCTGAAAGCGCAACATGCTCCCTCTCCTAGTCCCCTGTTTCTAGTAGTATTTCAGCAGCCTGGCAGAGGAATTAATGCAGTACAGCTAGGCTGCCTCTGTACAATAACATACTCCTGAGCCTTCTCAGACACAGGTTCCTCTTTAATGAGCTTCTGTGAGGGTACCTGTGTCTTGAGGAAACCGGCCCTTGGCACAGGGCCAAAATGAAAAGTATAGCTGATGGCTAAACTTTGCAGCCGTCAGCAAAAGATAAAAGGGGTTTTCTTTTCTGTTACTGCCACAGCTCTTTATTACTGTTGTACAGCAGCCTGTAGCTGCTTGATTTGCCACATTCTAGGACACTTAATGAAAGGGATACAGGTTATCTGAAATAAAGCTAACATAATCCACAGAAATACATGTTAAAAGCCACAGCAAAGTCCTGTGGTCTCTTGGGTTATTCTTTTCCCTTTCTGGCTTCCCTTCGAAATCGGGCAAATTGGTTATGCAGTCATTGTAGGCTTAAGTTGAGCAGGATAAACAAGTTGTATGTGTTTACCTGTATCCAGTCCATAGAGAAATGACGTTAGTTTCCTTTAGGAAATCAGCGCCCCCTAGCGGGCTAACTTTATATGCCTGAACCTGTCAATCAAATTTGGTGTTCTAACGTATATTTTTTGCAGGGTGACCTCCTTGTTTTATGTACCTATTAGTAAGCCATCAGACATATAATTTAAAAAGAGGGCTAAATAAGAGACTTTTAAAAAGTATGCTACTGTGATCACCTGACCACAGGGGGGTGGGTATATAAAGCCCTCCTGTGAGAGTAGAAGGCAGATAGGGAGTCTGTTGGAGCTGACTGTGTAGACCAATGCTATGTGAGCTTATTGCTACACTGAAACAGTGCTAGTTTGCCTCTCAAGTCTTTAAATTTAGTTACTAATTTTGAACCTTTATTTGCTGAGCAACAGATATTGCAGTATTTTATTTTGGTTCATTTGTTCCTTTTAAAATCTTGAAAAAATAAACATCTCACAAAGTCAGGTGGGTTGTACCTTATATTAAGTGTCGTGTCCATCTGTTATCCCACTCTACAACAAGTGCTTATGTTCATTATAGTGTGTATATATATATATATATATATACACACACACACACACACACATATCCCTTAACAATATTAGAATACGTTAAGTATGTTGATGAAACCTACAGTTCTGGTTAAGTGGGATTATTACTGCTTATTATTGTGTATACATGTAAAATATTAATCTTTACAGTTGAAAGAAATGTGCCTTTATTGATGTTTGAATTGTATTCTGAAATACGACACAGTAAAAATCTATTATGGAAAAGAAGGACTGCATGACAGGCCACAGAAGCGGTCAGCGCTTTACAGCAAGTCTCCTTTGCTAATCTATAATGCTTTGGCATTCGCCTCAACATGTATATCCCACTCCCGGTTACGCCCCCTAGTATGGAATAACCTAAAATGGGGAAGTAATAAATAGTAGGAATGAAAAATAAAGAAAAATAAGTATAAATTAGGAGTGAAGGCATTCTGGCACTAATTAGAGTCAATAAGTATTAGTACCTCACTGGACTACCAAAAAGTAACAATTGCCTTTTCTAGGTCACAGACTTCCGCTTCTTGTATCTAAGATGCTGCAACCTGGAGGAAAATCTGGTTGCCCTAAGCTATTTTGTTATTCTAGCATATTCTTACTACTGTACCAATTTCTGCTCTGCCATTGCTTTGTCACTTGTTGGTA
This sequence comes from Neoceratodus forsteri, assembly GCA_016271365.2. NCBI lineage: Eukaryota > Metazoa > Chordata > Ceratodontiformes > Ceratodontidae > Neoceratodus > Neoceratodus forsteri. The sequence continues at coordinate 200,001,219 of CM028130.1, forward strand.
GAGATGCAGCGAAGTAAAATTTTGCCCGCGAAGTAGACACAAAGTGGTCACTTCACGTTAGTATTCCGCTACGCGAAGTGCCCATTTTAAACCCATACTTCGCATTGTAATTATGACTTCGCGTTGTGCACTCCACCTTATTCCGCTTTAAGGCAGAGTGAGAATTCACAGGCAGCCCACACACATCACATGGCTTACACAGTGTAGGTCACATGCTTCAGGCAGTAAGGAGGTTACAAGCAAAAACACTCTCCAACGTGGGCTGATTTACACGTTTTGCATGGGATGTGACACATGGCTCTGCTCTGCGAATGGCCAGGAGTGGGGTGTGGACATGTGATGAAGAGGGGTGCACAGGTGATAAGTCCCCAGATAAAGTTATTTTCCCCATTTTTCATAAAGGGGTTGATGTACCACTTGCATTAAACATACTGCATTGACCACCACCGCCACCACCACTGCTGCTCTGACCACCACTTGACAAGATTTCTAAATCATAATCCTCCCACTCATCAGTGGTGGGCGAAGTGGGCTCAATCCGCTCTGTGAAATGATTACATGAAACAGAAACGGGTGCGGCATGCTCTGCAACACGAAGCGAGATGCTCTGCGTGTTATAATGAAGTAACTCGAAGTCCATTGAAAACAATGACTTTGCGTTACTCCGCCTTCCCAGACCACTACTCCATCAAATTTTAAGGTGAAGTACATTGAGAACAATGCATTTCACCTCACTTCTCCTTGTTTTTAAGCTCCGAAGGAGAATTTTGCAGTGGTTCATGGGATTTCAGGTCACATGGGCTCTATATTGATCTGCACAGCCTTGCTTCGGGGTAGTGCGTGGAGGAAGGAGTAGGAGACAGTGTGCTCTGAGAGCTGTCTGTGATTGAAACCTTCTAAAAGCTGTTAAAAAAGCGGTTTCGTGGGTTTTTTTGGCTCAAACTTTAGTTCATTGATTGTAGGAAACCCTCCTGTGCTCATATCTTTGGCCATTTTTGTTTTTGTGTGGATTTTGAATGTTAATGTACAACATTGAGTGTGTGTAGTGAAAGACAGTGAAAGTGTGCTTTGGGGGAGGGGCGTATATGTGGTATAGGTAGATTTAAGTTGGAGAAATAGTGGTTTCTTTGTTTTTTGGTTATATTTTTGTTATATAAGTGACTGTGTTAATGTACACACAGTAATAGTGTCAGTAATTGTTGAACTTTTCTTGCTGATTGTGTGTTGTGTGGATCTGGTGCAGCAGTTCATAATTTCAGGTTGTTTACATTACAATAAGTGGCATATTACTGAACTTTTCAATTTGCTACACATTACTTATTCACCATTGTAGACAAACTGTTCTGTGTGTATGTGTGAGTGTTTGTGCGGTGTTGCATGACATCAAATAATACACCTTTTATTGTGCCACAGACTAGTGTAATTGCAGGCGCAGCAGTGTGAACCTGCTATCCACTGCAGCTGCCTGATTTTGTACTGCGATCATGGTATCTGTTCTTTGTTTTGCTGCTTGTACTGCCATAAAAATCTGCAGTTAGTGCCCCCCCCCGCCCCCACTGGCAAAAGGAATTTTTTACCAGATTGGATTGTTTTTGTGACCTCATCAGCACCACTGGTTACTGAAGTTGTTTTCTTTGCGTGACAGACTAGTCTCTTATCTGATGCTGAAGCTACAGTTGTTTTTTGGTTTCACATCCAGCATCCCCCCAGTCAGAGAGTGAACGTATCAAAATCTAAATTTGGTTATAATATTGTGGTTGATCCCCCAAAATGCCCACAAAGAGACGTGCAAGCAAAGCTGGTTCTCGCCATGGCAATGCTGGCAGTAAGATAGTCTGTGGGCATGGTAGTACGCAGACGCAGAAGTGCATTGCTGATGTGAGGAAAGATATTTCTCCTGCAATGTTTTTTACAGCCCAATCAGTAGCTTCACTTGTAGTTGGAGGAGATGGTGTTTTCCCAGCCGGTGGTTTTAGTGTTATTGGTGTTAGTGGTGGTGGTAGTATTAATATTGGTGCATCAAGTTCGAATTCCAACCAGTGAGTGTGAAACAGTGCAAGTGAGTGGCAGCGTAGATGATGTTATACTTCCCAGTAACTGAACATGAAGATTCTGATAATCATGTCAACGATAGCATACAATGTGATATTCTGTCCACCGTGGCGGTTAATGTCATGCATTTTCCATGCAGTGATTCGCAGTGTGGTGAAAAAATATCGGGTGATGGTGATGTAGATGCTGATGATGAATGTGATGATGACGATGATGTTGCTGTTGTTGCAACATGCAGTCAACATGCTAGCATCCAAGCAGAAGATGTGGATGTGTGTGACATTGATGAATATGATGATGATGTAATTGACCCCAGTTGGGAACCGGAGAAAAAGAAAGTCAAAGTGGCTGAGTCTGTTTGCAGGAATCCCCCCTCCCCCATAAAAACTTGTGATTTATCAGTTTTAGTTGATGATGATGACGCAGTAATAAATATGATAGGTAGTCATGGTGGTCAGTTGCAGTTCAGGTGTGCAGTGCCCAAAACATCACGTACCCCCCCCCTCACTTCAGTGCTTAAAATAATGGACTTAAATAAGCCACATCATTGACATGTTAAAAGCAGAGCATCACAATCCCTTGTTTGGGATTTTTTTGTTCAAGATACAAATGATGAGTCAATTGCAATCTGCCAGGTTTGCCATGTGCGTGTGAATCGAGGTAAAAAGGGGAGCCATCTGGGCACAGGAGAACAGCATACACATTTTAAGAATAGGCACTTGGCACTGTGGACCCAGCACAAGCTGGCAGCTAATACCACAGTGGGGCATTCAACCTCATCACCGGCAACCATCGCGAGCATGTTATCCCCTTCCATGACTGTTAAGTCCAGTAGTAAATTAAACATGCAGTACTGAGGTAATAAGAGCAGAGGATTACTACAGGCATGTTGAGGTGGAGGACCATAATGACTTTGAAATGTTGTCCGGTGCTGGTGAGAGTAGCAGTTTTTGTGGTGGTGGTGGTGGTGGTGACTGCAGTATGTCTAGTGCAAGTGGTACATCAACCCCGGTTGGCAAATCTGGCAAAATAACTGCATTTCTGGGTTTGCCATCATCACCTGTTCAACCGTCTTCATCAAACGTCCACACTCCACCCCCTGCCAATGCCTTTCATCACAGAGCACAACCATTTGTGATCACACCCCATGCAAAACATTTGTCAGCCCACGTTACAGAGTGTTTTTGAGCATAAGCTGAAGTACCCACCCAATCATACAGTGTCATATGAACTTAATGCTGCTGTAGCGAAAATGCTGGCAATTGATTTTTTGCCCTTCTCCTTTGTGGAGAATTCTGGGTTCCGGCGGTTTGCTGCACATGCCTGTCCAAAATGGAAAGTCCTATCCAGGACATACTTTTCTACCTGTGCTGTCCCCGACTTGTTCCGCACTGTGTCCGACTCAGTAAGACATGCCCTTCAACATTCATCTTCTCCATTCATCCATTTAAGTATGGATATGTGGACAAGTGGCAAAACAGTGGGGAGTTCATATTTGTGCATAACTGCACACTGGGCGCAGGTGCCGGGGGTTGTTTGTGATGTTGGTAGTGTGAATAATCAGTGCAGTAAGGTGGCTTGTCACAGTAGCAATCTTCCAGGAATTTGACAGCATGCAACGATTGCTATGCGCAATGTGACCTGTTCACACACTGGTGAGAACATGTTGGACGTGGTACTGACTGAAATTGACAAATGGCTAAACCCTCTGTCCCTGAGAGCTGAGTTCATAGCAAGTGACAATGGGTCAAATGTGGTGAAATGCATCACGAATGGTGTTTTTTTTTCGTGTTCCATGCATGGCCCACTGTTTAAATCTTCTGGTGCAGGAGTTTCTGCAGCACCCTGATGTAAAGGAAATGCTGACCATTACACGACGTATCTGCTCTCACTTTTCAAGATCTGGAAAGGCCCATGACCAACTGTGGCAGTTGCAGATACAAAACTGTCTGCCTCAGCACCGCTTGAAGCTGGAAGTTGTCACCCAATTGAACTTCACTTTATACATGGCAGAGAGGTTGTATGAACAATACAAAGCCATCTCAGAATATCTTGTGATGCACACTAGCCGTGACAGTTCCAGGGCCTCCATGTCTATGACGACTGTACAGTGGTGTCTCATGGACTCTGTAATAACAATTTTGCGGCCTTTTGAACATGCCACACAGGCAGTGAGTGGTGAGTCTGCCTCCATTAGCCAATCAATTCCACTGCTGTGGGTGCTGAGGCAGACATTGGTGAATGTACAGCATGGCCTTGATGTTGCTGGAGACGGTGGTAGCAGTATGTTGCTGCAACACATGCTGACAGTATTCGACCAGAATTGTCACATTGTGAGCATTCAGCGTAGTGACAACCTTGCCATAGCAACAATGCTGGACCCACTATACAAATGTGGAACTGCATCAGTACTGGAGGAAGGGCCTGAACAGGTAAAAAATATCAGTGGTCAACTGGTGTGCTTGGTTCATGGGGCACAGAGGTCACATGCCAAGATCAGCAAACCTCAGCAGCACAATCTGGCTGAAGGTGTACCTGTAGGACTATCAAGCATATCCTGCAAGGGGAAGGAGATAGCAGTTCAAGGTGGTCTGTCATGCAAAGTGGCTGGCATCAACCTGCTTTGGGAGGCTTCGTCTCAAGTGGGTATTTGTGAAATAAATGATTCGGGAGAACAGGATGATGCATCAACAACTGGACTTAGTGTGGCTCAGAGAAAGGTTGAGTCATATTTGTCTGAAAACAGGCATCTGACAATAGCTGAAGATCCTGTTTTGTACTGGAGTGGAAAAGTCAGTGAATGGCCAGAGCTGACTGCGGTGGCACTGAAGTACCTCACATGCCCACCCTCCAGTGTAAGTGTTGAGAGGGTATTCAGCTCAGCAGGTGCAATAGTCAGGGATCATCAGACAAACCTGTCTCCTGCAAATGCTAGTTTGCTAACATTCATTAAAATGAATGAGTGGCACATACCAGCACAGACTGCAACCTTGGTAATCGTACCCCGGCCTACTCATGGTGGTTTTGGTGATGTGGAAATGGACCATCCTGGCGGCACTGGCAGTGGCTGCCTGAAACGGCCCACCACTGATGTAGATGACACAATGGAGAAAGAATTTCCCATTGGTCAGACTTCAGACATAGATGACTGTGAGTGCAGCATTCTTTATGAGGATGATGATGTGGCTAATGTTGGCAGGTTTTAACTGAAGTTGTTAAAAGGTGGTGTGTCACCCCGGACCACCACCACCGGGACAGATGTTAGCCACTGCCACCACTGAGCATGAGTCTGTCTGACCCCTGACCACCACCACCGAGGACTGATGTCAGCCACTGCCACCACTGAGCATGAGTCTGTCTGACCCCCGACCACCACCACCGAGGACTGATGTTAGCCACTGCCACCACTGAGCATGATTCTGTCCGAACCACCGCATCCATCAGCCACACAAAGCTTCTTAGTATTTAAACCATAAAGTGAGTATGTATAATCATGTTTGTTATGCTGTTTCACTTTCTTTAGTTGTATGTTTTGTTTTCTGTAGCTTTTCAGAGCTGCAATGGTAAAACACATACGGTACACTTATTTATTTTTTTTTTACAGGTTAACAAAAAAAAGTCTCCATCACTAAAACTCGGTGGGAATGGTACTGCAGCTGTACCATACAGCGAGGAACCTATGGAATATCCATGTGAAATACATTCTGGTAAGTATGAAGATTTTATTTCATCCATTTCATTGTTTTGGAAAGACTGCAGCAAATATTGCACGCAGGTTGTGTTAGTTGACAAGATGTGGGTTTGAAATGTAACTTGACTTGAGACTGAGAACTAGGGAGGGAAAAATAACAGTTAAGTTGTAAGAAGTCATTCATTTCTTTTTTTAGGAAACTAACAGATGCTTTGTTGTTCTGTCAAAGTGGCCTTATCCAAAAAAAGTTCTTCAACATCAGGCAACCCCCTCCCCTGGGCTTGGGCACACATGCAACACGCAGAAGTTGTTTCATTAGATGACCATGACCATCATTAACAGCTGGACTCCAGAATGATGCAGATGAAATCTGTGAAGTAGTAACAAAATAAGAAACGATTACAGACAAACCTGCATATATGATTTCCCCCACCCCCCAAAAAAATACTTACCTTCATGTGCTTGACAGTTATCCATTTCCAATTTCAATGCAAAAAATTCTCATTGAGCACTGGAATGTGCACGCCAACAGTTTCTGTGACCTGTGATGCAGAACAATACTATGAATACATGTCCATGTCAACCCCCCTCCTCACCTACAAAATACACAAACATATATCTATATATATCTACTCACCAAGGCTACTATTAGTGTACAGACAAAGGGCACCCTTCCATCCAGCTAAGATGATCACATTGCATTTGCTTGAATCACCTCACAGAACACATTGGACAAGCAACAGTATGCTCACGGTCATCATTTTATTCTGGGGGACTTTGCATGTGCTGAAACACTCCCATTTCACTGTGTTACCACTTGTCAATTTTCTGCACACAAGGAGGGTGCATTTTGGGCATGCAGAAAAAATCTGGGGACTCTGTGCCACCACTGCACGCATGACTGAGTGCGCCATTAATTCTGGGGGATTTTGTATGTGCTGAAACACTCCCATTTCACTGTGTTACCACTTGTCAATTTTCTGCACACAAGGAGAATGCATTTTGGGCATGCAGAAAAAATCTGGGGACTCTGTGCCACCACTGCGCGCATGACTGAGTGCACCATTAGTTCTGGGGGACGTTGTATGTGCCGAAACACTCCCATTTCACTGTGTTACCACTTGTCAATTTTCTGCACACAAGGAGGGTGCACATTGGGCATGCAGAAAAAATCTAGGGACTCTGTGCCACCACTGCACGCATGACTGAGTGTGCCATTAATTCTGGGGGACTTTATATGTGCTGAAACACTCCCATTGCACTGTGTTACCACTTGTCAATTTTCTGCACACAAGGAGGATGCATTTTGGGCATGCAGAAAAAATCTGGGGACTCTGTGCCACCACTGTGCGCATGACTGAGTGCGCCATTAATTCTGGGGGACTTTTGTATGTGCTGAAACTCTCTCATTTCACTGTGTTACCACTTGTCAATTTTCTGCACACAAGGCATGACTGAGTGCGCCATTAATTCTGGGGATGCATTTTATGTGTTGTATGATTGAGAGCTCATGATGTCATACTGACATTATCAATTAAAGCAGCATTGCAAGAATGTTGTGACAATTTTGAACTGTACTTTTTTATGCTACTTTACATTGTCACAGCCACTAGTTACCTCCGAGTCATGACTTGAATGATACGCTTCTTTTCACAATTTCTGTCTGCTTTACTTAGTTGACTACTTTTTTTAGTGTATGAAAAAAAAATGAGGATGCCTTTTAATATTGTTCTGACCAGGTTTGTATTTATTTGCAACTGCTTTTCAATAAATATTGTTCTGTGGTGTCATAAAACACTGCTTGCTGCATAACTGTTAATTTACAACAGAAGTGATATATAACAACTAACTGATGTGATGGAGAAAAGCAGAGCAAAACAATGACAAATACCTGGTCAGCACCATTTTAAAAGGAATGTTCCTTTCATTATTTCACGCAAGAAAAAAGGCAGTACAGCAGACTCGACTACTGGAAATTCTCGTATCATTCCAGTCAGGATGTAAGTAAAGGAAGTTGTAACATAGCATTAAAAAATATAGGTCAGAGTTCTCAACAGATTTTTGCACTGCTGCTTTACAGAAATTCACCACATTACATAGTTATGGTGATGCACATAACCTAATATGTGGGCGCCTTACTTCCAGGGGAATATTTCTTCTTCCACATAGTGCAATACATTTCTGAGAAAACTGCCCATAATTTCTTTACAGTGTGTCACGTGATGGAGGAATTCCCATTCAGAAAAGCCGCCCACATTCTGCCCCTCTTTCTCAGCAACGTTAGGACGTGAAGCCAGGGGGACGCAGGTGCATGTTCCACTATAGTGAAGGTCCGGCAGCTGTCCCAATGTTTCATTATGTTATAAGGTTCACTTTGTGGTGAAATGTGGGAATGTTTTCACTAACAAGACTCTTCTTACTGGAAACGTGCCCACACGTTTCAACACAAACTGACCATTATAACACAAAGAAACATTTGGAAAGCTGCCGGACAATCGGACATTCACTGTAATGGAGCACGTACCTGCGTTCTCCCTGGAATCACGTCCTAACGTTGCTGAGAAAGGGGGGCAGATTGTGGGTGGCTTTTCTGAACGGGAATTCCTCTGTCACGTGACACACTGTAATGAAATTACAGGTGGTTTTCACAGAAATGTATTGCACCTATGTGGAGCAAGAAAGATTCCCCTGGAAGGGAAAATGTGTATTATTAAACAACAACAAAAAAAAAACACACCAAAACAGTACAGCACAGTAGTGGTGTGGGGGGAGGGGTCCAGAAAATAATCCCTTAATGTGGCAGTAGGATGCCGTGGTGGTCCAGCAGTAGATGCAGCATTGTGAGTATTTGCTGCTGCTGTTGTTGGAGTGTGTCAACCTGCTGCTGCACAGCACCTACCCTCTGATTATTCTCCTCCAGGGCCACCCATACCAGGGCAATGTTGGCCTCTGTTGCAGGGACTGTGGTGGGGTCCACTGCAGGTGGAAAGCCAGGTAGTGGTGGTGGTGGAGAGGGTAGTGCTGGTGCCTGTGATGGTGGTGGTGGTGCAGCTGCTGTACTGGTCCTCCTCCTGCTGTGGTGGCGAGGCACAACTTCGACCCCAGCAGCACCCTGGGCCACTGACACAGAAGGACCAGCAGGTGGGTGCCTGGCCACTTCCGTGGCAGCCTGCCACTCCACCTTGTGGTGGTTCAACATGTGGGTAAACTGGCCACTGGTCCCCAAATGTGTCCCCTGGGGGCCACGGTGCACCAACACACCACACAAATGGCATACCATGACTGTGCTGTTTCCCCCCACAGAGTTAAAAAACTCCCACAATGGGGAGCTGCGGGGGGGGACCAGATACCGTCCTCATGCCACCTATATTTTCCTGGGGCACCTCCTGTGACTGTGGAGGTGGTGGAGGGGGTGCTGCTGGAGTCCCTACAGCTGCTACCGGTGGTGGTGATAGTGGCGGAGTAGGTGGATGCACAGCAGTCACCAGTGGCACTGGTGCTGCTGCTGCTGTTGTTGCTTCCACGGGGGGGAAGCAACACCCAAGAGTCGGGAGTGGTTCAGCATCACACAACCACCCCCACGTGTCTGCACTCCCCTTCTCTGACTGCAACAATGGGTCACCGACTCTCCTTCTCCAGGGTCCATCCTTCCCACACAAGTCCCTGACCACGACTATAAAAAGGTCCAATCATAGTTGACGCCTAGCCTTCACCCAGCGGCTGCACACACTCTCACACTCCCAGACACACACACAGACTGACACACACAGTCACACACACACAAAACAAAACAAAACTTATAAAAAAAAAACATTCACTACCAAAAAAACAAGCATTTGTCAATGCTGAATGTTTGCTTGCTGGCATTGGCAGTGGTAGTGTAGAAGTTACAGAGCTGCGTAATAGGAATGGCAGTGAAGTATTGAACTGAAGCCAACCCCACCACCACCCTGCAGAGAGTGACAGGTATTGGGGTGTGCGTTTGGGTTGTCAGGCATAACGGCCACGCCATTTCACCACACCCCACCCTGCAGACACTGACAAGTGTCACCGTGTCCTTGGGGTCTTTGGCCCTTATGCGCACCCCATTTCATTAGGAAATATGGTGAGATGGGTGCGATATAGGAGAATGGGGTGAAGTTTGGGGCCGAAGAGTCCAAGGCATACCTTGATGCCTCTCACTGACTGCAGGGTGTGGAATGGTATGAGCATCACAGGCAAGAATCCCAAGTCACACCCCTGATGCCTGTCATTCTCTACAGGGTTGGGCGTTATGGTTGCAAACCCTAATACCTCAGGCATTCATTGGTATTTTCACTCCAAATTTTCAGCATGTTTTTTTTGTGACCCCACCTCATGAACAGGGGGAATATCAGTTTGTTAGCCAAAAGCTGCTTATGCACAGTGACTGGCATTTAGCACCACAGGTGCAAAAACATTCCGAACAGGATGTAAAAAATGACAGCTGTACTGTTAATGGGGAGGTGTAAAAAATGGCAATGTTGCAAATCTGTAGTAAAAATATTAAAAAAAATGGTGAAGTCACTAGCGTACATAGAAACTGTGCAACGCACACCCGTAATATAATTAGGTTGGAGATTTTTTACAGCAGATTGTCAACTCAGGCATTTTGGTGCCTCCGATCATGAACCGTGTCACTGTGATTTTCTTTATCTGTGCCGAACAATGATTTCCCACAGCGACCACGCATCTCTGCGCTGAAAGTGTGGAAACACACTTCAGCCATGTTGTGAAAAATGACAGCTGTACTGTTCATAAGGAAGTGTGGAAAAATGGACTGGTGAAAATCTGGACTGAAAATATTACAAAGTCATGAACTAGCGAGGGTGCGTGGAAACTGGGCAATGCTCACTTGTAACACAGTCATTTTATGGACTTTTGTCACCAAATTTTCAACATAGCCATTTTAAGACCTCTGCTCATGAACAGTGTAACTGTGATTTTCTTAATCTGTCCTAAACATTGCTTTGGCACACCAACAGCACCATTGTGCGTTACATGTGCATAACACATTTTGGGTGACATATGAAAAATTGCAGCTGTACTGTTCATAAGGAAGTGTAATAAAATGGCAATGTTGAAAATCTGGAGAAAATATTAAATTTGCAAACTTACGAGCCTGCATAGGAACTGTGCAACGACGCCATAATACAGTCATTTTAGGAATTTTTTCACCAAATTTTCAACATAGCCATTTTAGACCTCTGCTCATGAACAGTGTCACTGTGATTTTCTTAATTTGTCCCAGACATTGATTTTTGCAGACAATCGACCACGCCACTGTGCGCTATATGGGCGGAAACACGTTTTGGGTGAGATGTGAAAAATGACAGCTGTACTACTCATAAGAAGGTATGGCAAAATGGCAGTGTTGTTGGAAATCTGGAGTGAAAATATTGAAAATTCACGAACTTACGAGCGTGCATAGGAGATGTACAAACACACGCTCGTAAAACAGTCATTTTTTGGAATTGTTTCACCAAATTTTCAACATAGCCATTTTAACACCTCAGCTCATGAACAGTGTCACTGTGATTTTCTTAATTTGCCCTGTACATTGATCTCGCACACCGACTGCGCCATTGTGTGCTACATGGGCAGAAACAGGTTTTGGGTGAGATGTGAAAAATGGCAGCTGTACTACTCATAAGAAGGTGTGATAAAATGGCAATGTTGAAAATCTGGAGTGAAAATATTGAAAAATTGTGACCTTACGAGCGTGCGCAAGGAACTGTGTGTAACGCGATGTCAGAAATAGTCATTTTTTGATTTTGGCACCAAATTTTCAACATGGGGTTTTTGGGACCCCTTCTCATGAATGATGTCACTGTCATGGCGTTTTTCTGGCCTGAAGGGTGATTTTGCACAGTGACTGCGAAATCACCCTTCGGACCCGAATAACGCCATGACAGTGACTTCATTCATGAGAAGGGGTCCCAAAAACCCCATGTTGAAGGTTTGGTGCAAAAATTCCCAAAAATGCCTGAGATATGCAACAAAGTTGAAACCCCCCTATCTAGCCCATTATACAGCTTACCAGCATTTCCTCAGTTCGCGGTCGGCTTTGAAGAGTGCAGACGTGTTCCCGGTCCACCGAAGGTCATCGTGATGGAGTCCGGAGGTAAGTATGGGGTGAGGGGGTGTGGGGAGATTGGGTGCGCAGTGGGTGGGTGTGGGTTGTGGGGAGGGCTGGGAGGCGCGCCCGTGGTACGTTTTTCTTTACAGGGTAAAAAAAAGAGCGATGGGACATTGCCACGCTGGGGTGGGCTCCCAGCATGGCAGAAGGACGGTTGGGGGCTGCTCAGCCGACGGGGATTGGGCACCCTGCTGGCTAGAGAGAGGGATTGCCACGCTGAGGTGGGCTCCCAGCGCGGCACTTAGTACTGGGGGTTAGGGAGAATGGAGCGGCAGGAGATTGGGCACCCCTGTCGGCTATATCATTCTGCCATGCTGGGGTGGGCACCCAGCATGGCATTTCTAATACTTTGGGGGAGGGAGGTGGGAGACACAGCACAGCCGGCCGGGATTGGGCACCCCCGTCGGCTATTCAGTGTTTGCGTGCGGAGGGGGGCGCACATGCCTGCTTGTCATGTGTGTGTGTGTGTGTGGTGGGAGGGAGCTGCGCATAAGCAGGCGATATCTTATCGCTGCTCACTCAAGCGTAGCTCCCCCTTTGAACTGTATGCCACTGCATTTTGGAGCTTGTCATAGACAGCTCCAGCATGCATTGGCTTACAGGGGCCGTGCCTGCCAACACACTGACTGAATTGGGGGAGGAGGTGACACACCTCCGAAATCTCGGATGATGGCACTATGTTTCTTGCACATGCGTGCAAGCAAACATAAAAATCATAAACACAATGCAAAAACTAAATAAAGATATAGCTTTTAAAAAAGCTGTTGTTTTCTTGAGACACAAAGGCAATAAAGCACTTTCTGCCAGTGACTCAAAACTGCTCACCTCTCCACAAAGCATTCTCCCTTTACGACTGCAAAGGAGAAAGTGAAAATGCTTCTCTGACTCACCTCCTTCCTGCCTGGCTAAAGCATGTGACTTACAGTACTGTAAGCCATGTGATGTGTGGGGCTGCCTATTTATTTGTTTATCACTTACTCGCCAAGGTTACAATGGTGCAATTGGTAATAATGAGAACGCCAAGTGAGCACTTTGTGTTGGACACTTCGCGTTCACTTCACCAGCGGATTAAAAATTCACTGTATCTCTACTCATAATGCCTGTAGTTGCCTGTAGTAATCCTCTGGTGTTATTTTATCACTACTGCAGATATTCCTACTTGGTTTTACACTCATGGAAGGGGATAACATGCTCAGTAAGGTTAACGGTGAGGGTGAATGCCCCACTATGGCATTAGCTGCCATCTGGTGCTATGTCCATAGTGCCATGTGCCTGTTATTAAGATGTGCATGCTGGCCCCCTGTGCCCCGATGACTCCCCTTTTAACCTCAACTCACACGCACATGGCCAAGCTGGCAGATTGCAACTGACTCATCATTTGCATCTTGGACAAAAAAAATCCTAAATAAGGGATTGCGATCCTCTGCTTTTAACATGTCCCTGATGTTACTTATTGGACTCCGTTTTTTAACCCCTGAAATGGGTGGTGTGATGCATGATTTTTCAGGCTGGACACACTTGAACTCCAACTGACTACCACGACTACCTATGATTATTACTGGCTTATCATCAATACCATCATCAGGAACCGCTAAATCACAACTTTTTTGAGGGGGGTTAACGCCAACAGACCCAGACACAGCCATCTTGACTTCCTTTTTCTCCGGTTCCCAACAGGGGTCACTGACATCATCATCTTATTCATCAGCATCATCTGCATCCACATTTTCAGCTTGAATACTGTCATGTGGAGAACGTGTTCCAACCACAGCATCATCATCATCATCATCACCTGATATTTTTGTGCCACATTTAGAATCATTGGATGGCAAAGGCATGACCTCACAGTGCTGGAAGAAATGTGACATTGTGAGTTATCATTGCCAGGATCAGAATCATGTTCCGATACCATGGGGATGTTAATGGGGAGTATGACATCATCTACACTGTCAGTCACAGCTTTAGACTCAACTATATTTCTTGAAATGGTTAACTGGTCAGAAGTGGAACTTGAGGCAGCAATACTCATGTCAGCAGAAACTGCACTAACACCACCAGCTGGTACAACATCATCTCCTCCAACTATGAGTGAAGCAACAGATTGCACTGTAAAAAAAACATTGATGGAGAAATCGCTTTACTGACATCAGCTATGCATTTCTGCATACTACCATGCCCACAGACAATCTTGCCACTGGCAGCAGTGCCATGGCCAGAAAAAACTTTGATTGCACGTCTCTTTGCAGGCATTTTGGGGGATCACCAAGACAATTCTAAACAAATTTAGATTTCTGAACTTTCAGTCTGGGCCAGTGGATGTGAAGGCAAAAAAACAACTGTGGCTTGCAGATGGAGACTGGGCACTAAACAAATGCAAAAGCACAGACAGATTAAGATTGCACTGCACAATCAAGAAGAGATGCAGATGCAAAGTCACAACAACACCTTAACCAGTGCTCACAAGTCACAATCCAATCTGGAAAAGAATACTTTTTGCCGGTTGGGGGGGGCAGTGCACTGCAGTAACAGTCCAAAACCAAGATACCACAAAGCAGTACAAAATCATGCAGGTGCAGTAGATAGCAGGTTCCTACTGTTGCAGTTACTCTGTGGCACAATAAAAGGTGTCTGATTTGATGGCTCGCATCACACACACACTCACAGAGACACACACACACACACACTACAAGTAATGCGTAGCAAATCGAAAACTTCAGTAATATAACCACATCTTTTTCTTTTCTTTTTTTAACTCCTCCGACACTCCGGCATCCCCCTCTCCTTTGGGCTTTCTAGTGCTGCTGTTGCCCCAGCTATCCTCTTCCAGAGCTCTCTCCTTACCACAGATCTGCAGCCAACTCCCCGGGTGTCCCGGCGTATCCCTTTGCCGGGCAGGTCCCCCTCCTCCGAGGGCGAAGGCACCGGGGGCAGGGGAAGCCCAGCACACTCTATTTTTTACTGATCCAGGGTGCTGCTGCTGTGGAGGAGTAGGCTCCCAGAGGTTCTGGCAGCGTAGAGCATGGAAGCCGTCATCCAGCTGTCGCCGAAGTTGTTTTCCGCTTTTTTTCTTGTTGTCCCTCCTGCGCTGCTTGTAGTACTCCCGGTCTCCACCGGGGACCACTACAGAGCGAGGCTCCCCACCCAACCGACCCCAGGAGAGGAGAGCAATCCTTCGGATGCTCAATCCTGTCCTTCACCTGCCAGCCCCCGGCATCCCGAGTCTGTTCCCGAACCCGGGTCACCGGCATGGTTCGAGGTGTGGTGTCCAGCGCCTCAACCCTCTGCACCACTAGGCCGGCCAAACCACATCTTTTAAACAAATTGAAATTATGCACTGCTGCACCATAACAATCAGTAAAAAAATGTCAAGAATTACTGAAAGTATTACTGTGTGCACATTAACTCAGTTATACAAGAAAGATATAACCAAAACAGAAAGACTGCCTTTTTTTTCCCAGTTAAGGTACCTACACTACAGATACACCCCTCCCCAAAGCACACTTCAAGTGTCTGTCTGTACACAGACTGAATGTTCAAAATTAACATTCAAAATCCACACACAAACAATAAACACTCGATAATATGAGCACGGGAGGGTTTCCTTCAATGTAGTACATTTTGAGCAAAACAAATAACTCAAAAAGGCTTTTTTAGCAGCTTTTAGAGGGCTTTGAATCACAGAGTCTCTGAGAGCAAGCTGTCTCCAACTACCACTACACACACACACACACACCCAGAACTGAGGCCGTGCAGAACAATCTAGAGCCCATGTGACCTGCAATCCCATGAATCACTGCAAAATTCGTCTTGGATCTCAAGTACAAGGAAAAGTGATGTGAAGTACATTGATTTCTATGTACTTCACATTAAAATTGGTGCAGAAGTGGTTGGGGGAAGGTGGAGTAATGCAGTCATTGGTTTCAATGGACTTCGCGTTCCTCATTTTGACGCGAAGTACTCCGCTTCACGTTGCAGATTACTTCACGGATTCCGTATTACTCCACAAATCACTTTGCAGAGTGCATTTTGGCCACTTTGCCCACCTCTACTTGTTGGTAGTATCTGTCAAAAGAGTAAAAATTGTGATGGCTGAAGGTTCACCTCAGCTGTGGTGGGGACCTCATGCTCAGTTAGTGCAAGCAAGTGGTTTTCTTTTGGGCTGTATCCAAAGTGCAGCGATGGATCACCTAAAAGGGTTCCTGACAGATACCACCTATAGTCCACAGCTTTCCTAAATGTTTCTGTTTTCCTTTGTAGTATGTTAGGGATGTGGATTGGAACTAGCACTGAAATCAGCTCCAATTGGCAGCTGGGATTGAAAAAAAAGTAAAAGCCTGAGCAATAGCTATCAGAATCTGTTCCTCAACTGGTTTTAAGGATCCGATGGTGGGGTACTCAGAACATTACTCAGTTCTTTCTAGTCTGTCTGCTTTTTGTCTGTGCGTATAGTGATATGTATTTTTACAGTATGTTCCTGAGCTTTATTTTATCTAGTTGTGTGTATAAACACTCCATGAGAATTTGGTCCCAAACTAGGGGAGCAGCTGAGCAGGCCACTGGAAAGAGATATCGGACCTGTAGTATCCAATCCATTTCCAGGACCACTTCTTCGGTCATGCAGTGAATGCTCCTTTTATAGTTTTTATAATTTTAGTTTTTATACATATTTTCAGCTGTTCTATTCAAATATTGAATTAAGTTAAGCAAACATTTCATGATCTTTAGAATCTATTAAGGTAACTGCTGTGGAAGCAGTTGGGTAGAGCTGGTTTTCCTGTGATAGAGAAGCTGGGTGATGTATCAAAAGTCCTGTACTGGGGTTCTTATCATTGCACCCCATGGCTGGGGTGCTAGTGGCTTTTGGTACATCTATGGCATGGTTTGAGGGTTTTAGCTGGGGTGTTCACGTGCTGTGATGTCTAATAGAGTCCTCCATGCCTGTTATGTGCCACGTTTGGCTACGCATAAGCATGTTCAGTTCGTCCTTCATTGTACCATAGGGCCATTATTGTATCAATTAATTTATCTGACTGTATCACATTTAATTGAATTTTAATTTAATATGAGCTTTTCCTAAGGTGTAAAGTGGGGGGTGTCTGCAGTGAAGAGAATGTGATCAGAAGTCTGTCTAAATGCAGATAAATTAATGCTGCAGCAGTCCAAATGTGGATGGGTGCAATGAATAGGATGGACGCAGATAGTTTAACACAACAGCATGACAAACAGAAGGGGGTTGCAATGAAGAGAATAGATTGCAGACAGTTTAACACAACAGCAGGACACATAGGGGTGGGTACAATGAATGGAATGGATACAGACAGTTTAACACAACAGCAGGACAAATAGGGGTGGGTGAAATGAACAGAATGGATATAGACAGTTTAATACAACAGCAGAACAAATGGGGGCTGCAGTCTGAGGAAATGTGTTCAGTTCAAAAAGTGCATAATTTGCTTAAATGCAGACAGCGGAAGACAACAGCAGCACAACCGGGGGGGGGGGAGTTGCAGTTTGAGAAAATGTGTGCAGTTCAAAAAGTGCATAAATTGCCTGAATGCAGACAGGCAAACACAACAGCAGCACATGAGGGGGGTGCAGTGCAGGGAATGGATGTGGACAGATTAACATAGTAGCAACATAAAAGGGGGGATTTGTAATATGCAAACTCAAAACTGTTTAAACTTTACTCAGTACTATTTTTAAACTGTCTGGACCCCTGCACTAAAGGACAAAATCCTATCAATTTAGCTGTGAATTATCCAGTTTAACTTTCAGTTTGTTTTTTTTTTGTTGATTTTAAACTGTTTGTGTGCCACAATGTCACCAGAACTGGTACCAAAACCAATGCCGATGCCAGAGTGTTTATGACAAAATATGAGTACTCTATTTTACATATAGATTTTATAGAACAGACCTGGAGTGTACTGGCATAATGCAAGTGCTTTTTTTCACTATTGCACAGTTCTATCACTGAGCTAAATAAGAGTCATCAAAAAAATATATAATAAAGAATATCCTATCTTTACTCAATAAAAGCAATATGCAAATAACTATCTCTTATGTCCAACAGACTTCTAATCTAAGGCACAAAGCAACCTAGTTGAGCTAAGCTGTAGGAGTGTTCTTATTAAATATATAGACATACACACATGTAGATGTTACATACATGTATATAACAAACCCACTTTATATGTTTACCTCAAAAGCAGAATTCATCTGCAATGCAGTATTTCTGTCATAAAGCAGTTAACCTAAGCTAACATATACACATATGAAATGAAGAAGCTAGTCCTTAAAACAGTAACTAACAGTGTCCTGTAATCTCAGTTACTCAAATTGTGCATGTAAGGTTTGTCAGTGGCAGAAGCAGTGTTTCCAATTTCTTACCACTATGTAGCCTGTCAGCAACCTGCAGCCAGTGCCCGCTAAGACAAACAGCAGTCATTGCCCTTGAGCCTGCTCAGAGTGTCCTTTCAACTTGTCAAAAGTCTGGGATTTTTATCCCCATTTTTGCAGGGCCTTTCCAGAAAGGACAACACCCACATGGGCATTCTATGCTAAAATAGAGCATACCTAAGAATAGTGATAAAGTTGCCAGTAAACATAGCAGCCACTACAGTACCTGGTCATGTCCATTCTGTTGCTCTTGTGGTTAGAGAAGATATTGTCTATTTTGCAAAAGGTCCCTGTTGCTTCACACTGTGTATTTTATCCCCTATATGTTAAGCAGTTTGCAAAAGGGTAGGTGCTACATAACAGCAACCAAGCTGAATGCTTTTTCATAATTGCCTGCTTTTTAAATGGGTAGGTGATATTCACACAACACTTTTTATTCTACAGCTTTTTGTATAGTGTTTTTTATATTTCCAAGTAGCTGACCTCAGCTGACACTTTAGTTTACCTGCTTTTTATGGCTGCAGTGGGCAAAGCCTGCAGCTGTCTTGCTGTAGCTGGAGAAATGGGATACCGAAGCACAAATCAGGAGTTTTCAGTGCATCCTTCCACAACTCCAAATCACTATGCCACTTGAATGAAATACTCCCTTCTCTCCATTCAGTAGACCAATTCCGGCACTATTTTTTCAGTTTGTTTGTCTGTCTCATCATGCCTGCTTTAAGAGACCTGACAGCTAGTGTCTCTGAGTAGGCACAAAGGCAAGTTACTTACACCACTTCTTTGAAGCAGTGTAACTCTCTGCACCTGTGTAATTAGAAACTTTTTTTTGTACACTAGTGTCAAAAAAGCATTGCTTGAATAGCCAGCTACTGAGAAAGAGAGAGAGAAAAAGAGAGAGAGCACTTCCCAGGCATTTGAAAAAAGAAAACACTGGACATCTATGTGACTGGTTTTAACATGGGATTTAGTATTTTCACTTGCTGGCTTGTTAATTTTATTTATTATTGAAATGTGAGTTGCTAGTATTTGGAACCTAAATAATTTATTGACATAATTTCTAACAGAGGACACAGCAAGCTTTTGAGGGAATAACTCCAGAGGAGTTTCAAAATACTTTATCACTCCCAAATGTGTGTGTGTGTGTGTGTGTGTGAGATGTATCTTCTGTGAGAGCTGGTTTATGTAAACCCTTTCAGGACCTATCTAATTGTTAGTGGCATTGGAACTCTCATGGCTTTATATTTGTAGGAGGGGTAAATATTTAAGGGTTTCCAGGAGTGGCAAGGGGCCTCATGGGGGATTGCAAAGAAATCATAGTGGTGTCAACTGCAACACCTGGCTACCCTAGGATACATAGCTCTCACCCTGTCGGGACCAAAATGAGGGACATTGCCCATTAAAATTGGGGAAAATGCTCACAATCAAGGACACCATTCTCACCTGATGTACAGTGCAACATCACCATTTTTACATCTATTGAAAACCTGTCCTAAGTGTAATATTGTGCACTTGCATTAATACATACAGTACTCTCTTATAAAAGGCATGCATAGGTAATCTAAAAGTTAACTGGCTGAACAGAATTGCAGCCATGTTTTCAAGTGATTTCCCAAAAATGAATAAAGTGGTAAAAAAATACAAGGTTTCAAGTTGTAAGCAGCATTATTGGCTAAGTTTCATTACTGTGTAGACAGTGTCTGGTTTACTAAAAATAAAACAAAAACAAATAAAATCCAGTAGTGCAGCTTATTCAACATTGGTATACAGCTGAATACAATAATAATACAATAACATCATACAGTATGTAACTATCATGGTGTCATCACTCTGTGAGTAGTATATTGCTTCACACATGTCCCCTTAATTTTTTTCTCCCTTGCTCAATGCATGTATTATTACCTAGATAATGACAGCAGAAAAAGACCAAAGGTCCATCTAGCCTGCCTAGACTTCCCTGTCTGCCCCGGGACCTATTGTTCATACAGGGTTTTAGCCCTCCTGGTCCACCCCCTGCTCCCCTCCTTAATGCTGCCAACCTGAGCAACCACCAGACCCTTCACTCCATCCCAGCCATGCCTGAAACCATTTTTGGTCTTGGTGTCCACCACCTCCGCTGGCAGATTGTTCTATAGCTTCATCACCCTTTCCATAAAACAGAATTTGCTCACATCCCTCTTAAACCTTCCCCTCTCCAGTTTCAACCTGTGACCTTAGGTACTTGTCAAAACATGTTTGTTTACAGTCCTTGATCAACTCCCACTGCAACTTTTCTGGGCTTGGGACCCCCAAAATAAAACATCATTACACAGCGGGAGGGGAGGAGAATATGGAATTATCAGTTACTGCATTGTCTGCGGGTGTTCCTAAAGTTCAGAGAGCATACAATAAGAGTAGGTCAAGGATTTGAAACAAAACAAGTTTGGGTGTAGTAACACCATTAGTATGCATTTCAGTTCTGTTATGAAAGGAGCAGATAAAATAGCCAGCAATAATAATGAATTTTAGAAAAGGTAATCAATTAGAAAATATGGGTTTTCAACTTGAAATGATATGAAGCAAAAAGGGTTGACAGTGACCCCTTTAAAATAAAAATAAGGGGAAAAGAGAGATCCCGTTCCTTATCCATCTCGGTTATTAATAGGGTTCAATTTATATTCCTCCTAGCACTGGGTGTACACGAAGGATTGCCACCATCACCGATGTCTACTGTAAAATCAATGTGGCTAACATTTCTAGGCTCCCTTTCACCACTGTGGCTAAGACATTTTGATGAATGGCTGTCACATCAAACCACAACAGGCCAACACTGTCACATCCATCAGAATGTCTGGCCAATTAGTGCCATGGAGCATAGCAATTATCTTTTTGTATCCTCACAAAAATCATGAGCAAGCCTGCTAGAGAGTGTGTGAGTTCACTTACTGCCCCTTGAAAACACAACACCTGTCAGTCCAGTTCAGGAACCAAACAGTGGAGTACCCCAGGATGTTTGGGTCACAGACACAGGAAAGCAGCATCAGACCACATGTGTACTGTAGAGTGGTTAATTCAGTTCACATGTGGCTAAAACACTGCATGCATTTTTGCCAGTGGCTAATTTTTAGACCCTAGCATTTACTCAGCTGGCATGTTATGTTCTGTCTCCTTATCTCAAGCAGCACTGGACCGTTTACTGGATGTGTAAGAGACGTATTTTGTACCCCTCCTTGCATCATATTCGTTTATACTGTAGAGTTGGACAATAGCAATTTATATTAGTTCTTACTCTTATCCCAGCCCTTTGTGGGAATAAGGAACTTAGAGAAAACTAGACTCATATATGGATGGAGGATAACTAAATGACCATTTTACATGATTATGAGAGGTGTACCATCAGCGCAGTGAAACCCTTACAGCAGCAGCAATGTAGGTGCTGCAACCTGACCGACTGTCATTCCGACAATTGGGATTTCACAGCACTCGCCATCATTGCTGCCCCGGGGTGTAGCGCTCTTCCCCCCCCCCTTACCTCCAACCTGGAGGTGATTATATTATGTTTTGGGGTTGTGGGGGGCAAAGCTCCCTGCAGACAGCCAGAATGTGCCCTGGAGTGTTGCATGCGATAGCGATCAGGCAGCATAATTGCTGCACGGCATGGTTGCCGTTGGCATCTTCGTGTCGCTGTAGTGTTGGTTGACCATACAGGTGTCAAATCGACATGGTGGAACCATTATGAGACAATTATATATGGATGTACAATGTCTCCTGTTGTCTCAGAATTCATAGTAATAACTTCTAAGTATTAGAGAAAACAGTTTTGGAGACAGGAAAACAATACCATCTTATCAGTTTTCTATATCTCCACTGTGTTGCATAGAGGCATGACATCAGAGTGTACATGGCAGGCAGGTATACGGGTATCCCTATGCACTCTGTCCACAGGAAAATGCACGTGACCAGCTGTCATTGAGCTAGCAACACATAGCTGTCTCAACTCCTCTATCCTCTGTTACCCATTTGATTATCGTGTCTGTGTAGCGCAGTACAACATGAATTATGTGTGCCACACAGTTTACAGTATCGACACTGCACACATGGGTATTGAGTTTGTGGGGGCTTCCTGGCTTGAGCTCCCCACAGGAATATGGACCCCTCTCCCTGGATAGGGTAATCTAAAAGTAGGTTCACTGTTTAGGCCAATAGTTTTGAGCCGGAGACCCCCCCCCCAACCAGGAAAATCTAAATTCTATTCCCATGGTTGCACATATTAATAATTTTACACTGTATCCATTTGAATTACATAACCTGTCATACACAGAAATATAGTAATTGACAGAAGATAATGACTACTGGGCCCATTTAGGCTGCCTATTTTTAATTATTATCACTTTTTATGCAGACCCAACTTGATCCACAGCACTGTCTCTTCCACACCCTTCCATCCTCCAAGCCAAAAATTAATTGACTGAACAGAATTGCAGTCACATTACAAGTGATTTCCCAAAAATGAATAAACACCCTCTCCCCCCATAAAAAAACAAGGTGGCAAATTGTAAAGTGCATACTTAGCTGTCTGTCATTACTATGTAGACAATGTCTGGATTATGTTTTTTTAATTTGTTAGGTGCCCTGATACTTTGAAAAGTGCCTTAAAAATAAAGTTATTATTATTATTTATTAAAAATAAAACAAAAATAAATAAAATCCCATATTGTAGCTTATTCAATATTGGTATACTGTACAGCTGGGTACCATCATAATACAGTACCTTCGTACAATATGTACCTACCATGGTGTCACCACTCTATGAGTAGTATAATCCTTCACACATGTTCCCCTAGATTTTTTCTTCACTTGCTCAATACATATATTATTACCGATTTGATTCTCATGTCTGTGTAGGATAGTACAACATGAATTATGTGTGCCACACAGTTTACAGTATTGCCATTGCACATATTAATAATTTTACATGATATCCATTCGAATCACATAACCTCTTATACATAGAAACAGAAACCAGTGGCAGAAAATGACTGCTGGGCCCATCTAGTCTGCCCAGTTTTAATTATGATCAGTTTTACTGCAGACTCAACTTAATCTGCAGCACTGTTTCTTCCATCCCTTCCTTTCTCCAAGGGTTCCTTTGTTCTTATCTGAGGCATTTGTGAAACTGACCACTGGTTTCACCCCCACTGCCTCCCATGGAAGGCTTTTCCAGGAATTCGTCACCTGTTCTGTAAAGAAGTACTTCCTCACATATCTCCTGCATCTACCTCCTTCCAGCTTCATATCATGACCCCTTGTTCTACAGCATCTTTTTCTCTGAAGCATACCTCACTCTTGTACCTTATTAACCCCCATGAGGTATTTAAAGGGCTCCATCATGTATCAACTCTCCCTCCTCTCCTCCAGGGTGTACATATTGAAATCTTTCAGTTTCCTCTCATAGGGCTTCTGAAGCAGACCTTACACAATTTTGACATCCCTCAGCGTTCTTCTTGTCACTTTCTCCTTTTTTCCAATTGTTTCTCCTTCATCTTTCTTCTTTGACTGTTCCTTCCCCTGCCCCTTCCTCCTTTGCTAACTGCCTGCTTTCATGAACAACTTGCATTCTGGTGGGACTATATACCCACAGGATCTCCCTACTCTCTATCTCAGCCTGTGGTGGCCCACTTTCTGCCTCACCCATTTTTTCTGTCACCCCCCCCCCCCCAGCTACTTTAAATGTCCATCGAAGTAAAATTTTTTACTACTGTTTTTCTCTTCTTGTCCCTTGGTCGGTTGTACATCCTGACCGTCCTCCCAGCCCATACTCTGACATTAGGCCAACTTCTCCCTTTATCCCCCATGGGTTCCCCTCTGTGGCAGAGTGGTGAGGTGCCCAACTCGACTCACTTGAAATGGATCTAGACTTCGAGGGAAGTGCTTTTCGGGTTCAGTGCCACGGAGGGTGGAAGCTCATGCTGCCCAATCAGGAGCCCCTTTTTCCTGTGTTCTTGTGCTTAGTTGCCAGAAGCAGAGTGTGCAGGGACACCAGCAGCGGCACCGCAAATGCTCCCGTGCACGCACCCCATCAGGGGTCTGCCCTGCCTCTTGTCTGATTGTTGCAGCATTGGTGTGCTGACCCCCAGTCATTACTAGGGGCCAGGCATGCACCGACATCTGGCCACTCCCTTCCCCGGAGAAGGAGAGCTGTCCCAGGGATGCTCGATCTTTCTCCTCCCCTGCTGACCCCCGGCGGCCCGCTCTCATTCTAAAACACAGGTTGCCAGTGTGGTGTGAGATGTAGTTTCCAGCACCTCAACCCTCAGTGCCACCAGCTGACTATCAAAGTAACATTTAAACTGAGGACTATGGTTCCCTCCTTAATGGAAGCAGGCCATTACCTCAGTATAGGCCCTTATCCTTCCAGGTTGGCCCTTAGTCCCCATTGTAGCCATACCTCTCCTCTCTGCACAATTTCTTCTACCATAACTTGAAGATCTTGGTGAAGAGCTTCCTCTCCTTCCCCACACAGTACAAGATACACTTACTGCTCACATTTTAAACACACGGGAAACACAGGATCAACCACATAAATGATCTAACTTTATCAAAAATGAAATTTACACACGAAGCTGACTACATCAATTCATTTTTATGTTTAAGCCCATGAAACACTTTTATCAAGTTAATGTATTAGCAACCATAGTGGCTCTGACCAGAGTTTATTATAATTGTGTACCTGAAATTCAGGATGCTATGCCTTGTTGCTTTCCAAGGTCATCTTTTAGTGGGCTGTGAGAGGAATGCTTTGGCCTGGCTGAATCTTAGTCGACCAAGGTCTTTGTAAAAGACTGCATTGGTATCAAGAGTACTATAACGTGATGCTCAGGGTGCATTTGTCATACAAAATTATGTTTTATCCCATCAGTACTTGCAGTCTCCACCAGCACCAGTATAGCACTGCTTACACAAGGGGAAAGGGGAAAAGTACCATTCAGAGTATTAATAGAGATGCTAGAAGGACATTGCCATTAACTGCCACTGATACTGCCAGTGTGAGTGTGTCCTCTTCATCACTTGCCACTGCCACCAGTACCACAAGGGGTCCTCCTAACAACCACCACTGCTCTGATCCACCACTCATCCATGGTGACTACTAGCATCCCATCTTCTGCTGCAACAGTGGCCCTACCAGCCACTCCTGCCATTGTGAATGAGATCACGCTTGTTATTCTGACTCGGGCCACTCCTGCCACTGTAACCACTATGACCAACAGTAGATAGACAGATAGATAGATGGGTAGATAGATAGATAGATACTTTATTTATATAGTGTCCCTTTCCATGGACTCAGAGCACTTCACATATCAATTAAACACAATAGACATACATATAATAAACAAAACTATAAATCAAATCCAAATGGAGCTAACAACAGCATTAAAATCTATCTATCGTTACACTTTAAGATACATTACTAAAATATGTATTTATTTATAAGTTAAAAGCCTGGTTAAATAAAAAGGTCTTTAAGCCCTTTTTAAAGGTTTCCACCGAGGCTGCCTCCCAAAGATGGTTAGGCAGTGAGTTCCACAGGGTAGGCATGGCAACAGAAAATGCACGGTCACTTGAATGTGTCAGCGTAACCCTGGGAACCCTAAGAAGGCAACCCTTTGTGAAACGGACAGCCTGGGATGGGCAATGAGGAATGAGGAGATCTTGCAGATAGACTGGTCCCCTTTCATGTAGGGCATTATAGGTCTGCAAACCAACCTTGAAGACAATCCTCCACCTAACTGGCAGCCAGTGCAGTTCGCGGAGAACAGGCGTAATATGATCATACCTTTGTATGCCTGTCAACTACTTCACTGCCATGTTCTGCACCAGCTGCAGCCAGTGGAGGACAGCCCTAGGTACAGGGCATTGCAGTAATCCAGCCTGGATGTGACAACAGCATGAACCAGTATGGTTAGGTCATCAGATGGTATAAGGTTCCGGATCTCAGTGATATTCCTCAGATGGTAAAATATGGCTTTTTCAACAGCAGACACCTGAGCAACCAGTGTCAAGCCATCACTGAGGATCACGCCCAGATTCTTCATCCATGTGGAGGGGTCAATGGGACCCCTCCTAGTACAAGATCAGGGGGGGTCTCCCAAATTCCACCCCATCCCCACTGCAATGACCTGGGTCCACTACCAGTACCTCAGTCTTGTTTGAGTTAAGTCAAAGCAAGTTGTTAGTCATCCAAGCCCGGATCTTCTCCAGACAGTTATTTAACACAGAGGCTGCCATCTGGTTTCCTGGTGCAGAGGACAAGTAAAGTTGGGTATCACCAGCATAGCAATGAAAACCCAGCCCATACCACCTGATAATGTCTCCTAATGGCAGCATATACACCGTGAACAGCAAGGGTAACAAGACTGATCCCTATCGAACATCACAGTGCAGTGGCTTTGGGTTAGATGAGGCAAACCCCATCATCACCTTCTGCACCCTGCTTGTCAAGTATGACCAGAATCATCTGATGACATTTCCGGACAGGCCACACCAGTACCGCAGTTGGTCAAGCAGCACCTCATAGTCCACGGTGTCAAATGCTGCTGAGAGATCCAGGAGGACCAAAATAGTACACACTCTCTCCTGTCTCTCGCCATCTGGAGATCATTAAGCACCTTCACCAAGTCGGTCTCCATACTGTGCCTGGCCTTAAACCCAGACTGGAAGGGCTCATAAATGGAGGAGGAGGTTTGACACTCCTCGAGCTGAATGGCCACCACTTTTTCTATAACTTTCCCTAAAAATGGGAGGTTAGAGACCAGTCTGTAGTTGCTGAGACAATCCAGGTGCAATGAGGGTTTCTTCAATAGGGAGCCTAACCAGGGCCTCTATCAGGGCTGATGGAAAGATCCCACTCCTCAGGTGATTCCGGATGATCTCGGCCACCACAGATCCAATCAAGTCCAAACATCTGACCAAACGTTGGGTTGGGCCTAGGTCCAGATCACACTGTTGGTTGCAGCCTCGAGACAATTTCCACCACCTCCTCCACTCCAACCAGATCGAAGTCAGTCCACACAAGAGGAGTGCTCTGGCAAGACTCAGGATGGACTCGGCAATCTCTTTGAGTGATGCTGGAGGAGATCTATGCTCTGACAGAGGACACTTTGTCGGCAAAGAACAGAACAAACTCTTCACACCTTGTGCTCAAACCTGCCCTTCCCACACAGAAACAGGCAGAATGTAATAGCCTATAAACTGTGCAGAAGAGCTGAGCTGGTCTGTTCCTTGTCTCAGCAATCTCCCTAGACAAAAAATCTGCCTTCTTTCATGAGATTGCCCCATAACAGTCATTATAATGAGAACTCAGGGCCAATTTGTCCTCCATCAGGCCAGCTCTTCTCCAACATCTCTCTAACCTCTGGCCCCTAAACTTTAACTCCCTCAGTTCCTCATCAAACCAGGGAGGTCTCTGGCGAGTAGATAGGGGTCGGACATGAACGGGTGTGATTGAATCAAAGGTGGCAGTGATAGCCCAATTATAGGCCACCACCGCCTCCTCCATTCCAACCACACACGTAGCCTCCACACTTGATAGGTCTAGCACCACTTGTAGTCCTGTTGGGGAAAGTCCCTATAAAGGGTGGTACCGGGCCATCTCCACAGAGGATGGACATTCGGGGGGGCCCCAAACCTGAACCCCAAGGTGCTATGATCTGACCAAACTACCGGATCTACACTAAGGTGCATGACCTCAAGGCCCAAAGAAAACACTAGGTCAAGTGTGTGGCTGTGTGAGTGGGTCACTGAGGTCACCTTTTGCATTAGACCCAGAGCCTCCATGCTCCTCAGGAGATCACACTCAACTGAAGAGAGCCCATCATCCACCCAGGCATTGAAGTCCCCTAGAATTAATCATCTAGGGGACTCCAACACCAGGCTGGTGACGAACTCTCTAATCTCCCTTAAAAATTCACCCTCCTCACCTGGAGGATGATAGAGCAGGAGAACCCTGAAGCCCGAGCCATCCCACCCCCCCACCGCAGATGGCAACACATTCAAATGACCCACTGAGACCCATAGGTAGCACTGAGAGGCCCAAGCTATATTTAAAACAAATAGCTACTCCCCCACCTCTTTGATCCTTTCTCAGGCTGTGTATCATGGAGTACCCAGCTGGTACTGCTGCCTCCAATATGGGAGCAGCATTCTCATCCAGCCAGGTCTCCGTGATACAAGCCAGGTATACCGAGGCTATCAAGTCCACCATTATGGCAGTCTTGTTCCTCATAGACCTGGCATTGCACAACACAGCCCGAGTAGGATGAGGGGAGACTGCTGGATCAACTATCTGCCCACTTCCTCTGTGGAGCCCTTGGGTATGGGAATCAGACAGGAAGGATCCCTCTCTAGTACCCATTTCACCCCAGGGTGTCTCCTCAGCCCCAACACTCAAATCCGTGCCCCCCCAGCAACCACTCAAGCAAACCCCCATCCCCAGACCTCCCCTGGACAATTCCTAATGCCCTGCACCTCCTATCAGTCTCCACAGAAAGTGCTGGGAGCTCGAAGGGACGGAGGTCACAGAGCTAGGCCGCTGAGTATCTGCACCTTATCAAACCCTGTCCCAGGCACATAATCCCCTTATTTAAATGAAATCAACCAATAATAAACTATTGCTTAGTCTCACAATCACATTCAAATAATCATACAATCATTTAACCTTACAATCAAAATAATCCCACTTCCCTCCCAACCAAAATAAACTTCAATCAAAAACCTCCTGACCCTAACCCACCCACATTAAAAACTTTACTATCAGTGCAATTTTATCCCTTTGGGGAGAGAGTCCAAGACCTAATCTGTGAGGCAATCTCAATATAACTGTTAGGTCTTCTAATTCACAGGCAGTCACTTCCTCTCCTCTCTCTCTCGCAGGAGAGGAAGAGAGCGCCTGTGAATTAGAAGAGTACTGTTACAGTGACACCAGACACTACTACCACCGTGGCTACAGCCAGTTGCACAACTATGTCCAGTACTGTGTCCACCCCTACTTTGACACCTCTTATTTCTCGGCCTGTCTCCAGTACTGCAGAACTTGTCAGTGCGGACGAGAAGGAGGCACACTCATCTGGGTCTGAGTACTTTCTACCAAGGGATTTGGAGACTACATCACCTGAGGAGGCTAACCTAAGTAGCTTTGATGATGAGCCACAGTATGGGAAGTACCTTGACAGCCATAAGGTAAGAAAATCGGGTCCAAAAACAGCAAGCTTCCCTTCAGCACTTCGTTCAGCAGGCTCCACTGCAGCCTGAACTGCCAAGCACAGCAGGTGCAGGGGCACCAGTAGTGCTGGGGAAGAAAAAGCTGATGCTGATCCAGACAAGAAAGGATAATAGGGGCCAAAAGAGTAGTGGCGGTACTTTTGACACCAGCTGTATGAGTGGTGTCAGGAACAGTAAGAACATGATATTATTACATTTCACATTACTAAAACTAGATCACAGAAAAGCAGTTTGTGCACTGTGCAGTACGATTATCAGCAGGGGGAATCTCTGGGAAATTTAACCCCCTCCTTAATGAACCACCTAAAGGTAAAACATCCCCAGGTTTTCAAAGCTTCATGGACTGTGCCTGTGGTTCTACCAGATCCATCTCGCAGTGATGATGCAGGCAGTGGGGCTGATCACACTGGCCCGAACATCCCCACATCCAGAGTCATTACCAATAGTGAGTGTGTTCCAGATCAGAACTAAATACTAGTCATCCCATCCAACAGAGTTTTAAATTGTAGAAGACATCGTCTTTCACAGACTTCTGCAGCACTTGCAGCCATGGTACCAGCTCCCATCATGTTCCACATTTTCATGCACTGTGGTGCTAAAGACATTTGAGGGTGTGAGAATGGCACTTGCCATAATACTCTTGAAGGCTGTGAGTGGAATCTTCCAGAGCCTCTTAGGTATCTCAAGTAGTACAAGCTCCTTGCATGCATATCTTTCCTTGACCACACACTGGTATGTGCAAAAGCTTATGATTCCTGTTTCAGATTCCTCCTTCTCTTTCTGTGTCACTGACTCTCCCTCTATCCCTCTATGATCTGGTAATCACTACACGCCTGCTCTTCAAACTGTTGAGCAATTGAGAAAGACCACATATCGCCAAGCATCCTGGCATTCATTCAAGACATGATGCAGTCATGGGCAGTTGGTGCCAATCTACATGTTATTTTGTATTTATTTATTTTTTGTCTTGGATAATGGGGCAAACATGGTGAAAGAAGTTGCTGATGGAACTTTTGTCAACATTCGTTGCTTTGCCCACGCATTGCAACTAGTGGTCACATCTGCCCTATGTCAGAGTATTGAGACTAGCAAGCCTGTTTACACAGTACGCTCCATCTGTGCTCATTTTCATCATCATTCTATAAAGGCAACTAACCAGCTAGCAGAAGTGCAACAGTGTTTTGATCTGTCTCAGCATTGCGTGACACAGGATGTCAGTGTCAGATGGAATTCATTATACCTGATGCCGTCTAGTCTACTAGAACAAAAGTGCACACTTCATGACATGGTAATGGAGTGTGACATTGGGGGAGTCCTAGGCCATCATGAGTGGTCACTAGTTGACACCATGGTGAGAGTACTTGGGAGGTTGACACCATGGTGAGGGTACCTGGGAGGTTTGAGAGGAGCACCTGTGATCCATGTGTGTCCACTGCCACTCTGAGTCAGGTGATCCCAGCAGTGCATATACTGAAAACATCCATACAGAGATATGTACAGGAAAACAGGGAGATTCTAGCTGTGCTCATTGGGCAGCTGCAAACTGAACTGGTTGCAAGGTTTGTGAAAGTGCTGGATAGTCACAGCCACTTTTTTGCAACCATGCTGGCTCACCAGTTCACATGTGAGATCCTTCACATGGCTACCGATAGCCATAGAATGATTCATTTTTGAAGACATCTATGTAATGAGCCAACTGATTACATGCAGGGACTGGTGACACATGAGAAAGAGGGAGTTCCACTGGTAGACATGGGAAAGAAATACCTGTTACCAACCGAAGTAGTGGAGGGAGGGAGCAGATACTGCTTAGCACATCCTTACGTCAGCAGGAAAAGAAGAGGACATAGTCACAGCCTTTTTCTGCAGAAAATATCTTAAATTACTACAGTATTTTGCTGTGTCTCTTAAGCCATTTCAGGTTGATCCATTAGGTTACTAGGAGAAGAAGATGCATTTATCCCTTCATTTGGGTACTGGCTGTGAGATACCTTAGTTGCCCCCATAGGAGTGTGCCATCCGAGAGGATGTTTAGCACAGCTGATCATGTTGTTGAGCCTCATTATTCATCACTAAACCCTGAACACACGCAACAGCTTGTTTTCATCAAGCTTAACTTGCCATTACCTAGGTACAAATATAAGTTACCTCCATGAAATTAGAAATATAGTCTCTCAAGTCTTCTATTGTTGACTGTTTTTCCTTAATGAAATTAACCGGTGTATTTTTCCCATGCTTCCTTCCTGTAGGGTTTAATGCAAGCACCTTCATTAGAATAAAATTAAATACATTAACTTTTCCTGAACCAGGTCAACCTTCTCTTACAGTTTTAACACGTTATTATTATATACTTTAGAAACAGCAAGGATGCTGAACAAAAACCCAGCTATTATAGCCCCAAGATAAATCAAAACCAAACGTGTGCTAATAACTTGCTTCTCGTGTTATGACTTCATAACAATGATGTTGTGAAACTGGCTGCACTACACTTTGCACCACTCACCTCTCAGCTTTTACATAAATCCTACAAAAACAACCTGCTCCAAATCTTCTTGCTTCCCATTTCCCACACCACCCCAACATTTTGCAGATACAGCTTGTTTAGGAGACTGTTTTTGTTGCTTTTATCATTTTGCTATCCCTGTCTTGCTTGCAGTTATCCGTCTTACAAGTAAGCAGACATTTGTCTTTTTTTTTGTTCCCCCTGCCCCCAGACTTGCCATTCCTTCAGGCCTGCTAGGCCACCCCACCTGACTCCCTACCCCCCCAGCCCCCACCTCACACTGCAGCCAACATCCCAGGGTAACCCAGCATAGCCCAACTGGATGGGTCCCCCTCCTTCAAGAGGGAAGGCACCAGTGGGACGGCCAGCACACTCTTTATTTGGTCCTGGGTGCTGCTGCTGAGGTGGGTATGGCTGGCTGTAGGGCTTCCTGTGGTGCTGAGGGCCAGCAGCCATCATCCAGCCAGCCCAGGAGCTTCTTTTCCTCCCTGTTTTTTTCTCAGGAGCATGGCATGCCACAGATGTCTAGATGCATGCCGACATCTGCCACACCCCCCAGTCAGTCAAGCCCAGCACACTGCCATACTCCCAGCCTCTGCCAGGAGTCAGTAGGCACTGGGCTGCATCCCCACCCTCACCCAGGAGAAGGTGAGCAGTTTTCTGACACTCAAGCCTTCTCCTCCCCGGCTGGTCCCCCAGTGCCCTGGGTCTGTTCCTGAACCCGGGTCATTGGTGTCGCAAGCGGAAATCCAACCACTGCACTGATGAGCCAACCAAGCAGGCATTTGTCAATGTGGAATGTTAGCCGCTTGCCTGCCGTTGTACCGGGTCATGCTTGTACACATTTTTACTATATATTTACTCGGGATAGACCATAAGAGATGCAATATGTCATTTTCAGTGATGTCCTACTTTTACACATTTTTAAATTGTATTTACCCAGGATAGGTCAGGTGAGAGGCAATATATAATTTTCATTGGACTCCCACATTTTGATTCAACATCTCCAACAGTCTTTCATGACCCTTTATGATCTTTTTATGTTTTATGATCTAGACAGGTGGAATTTATTTAAATCCCAACCAAAAGCTGATTTTGCAGTGCAACTGCAAAAACAAGTTTCAGAGGGTACTTGAAATATGGCACCTGCCATGTTCAGGAGGTGGGGTAATACAAGGGCTTTGTTGAACATTAGGGGTTAAAATGTGCAAAATGAAAGTTATGAGTAAATGTTGAAACAGTTCAGTGTTTCTTCATAACTTTTTTTCATATTTGACCCAACATTTTTAACATAGTCTTTTCATGACCACTCCTTCAGAACATGACAGGTGTCATTTATAAAACAGTGGCCAAAAAGTCATTTCGTGCCACAAGTGTGAAAACACATTTTGGCCAGGATTTGAAAAATGACAGTGGTTACATTCATGAGGTGGTGTGAAAATATGGCTATGTTGAACATTTGGATACAAAATATTGTAAATTACCAAAGTTATGACCATGCATTGAAAATTTCAATGTACACTCATAACTTCGCTGTTTCTTAAATAATTTTACCCCAAATTTTCATCATAGCCTTCTTATGACCCCACATAGAGAACATTTTCAAATTCTGCCCAACAAGGTGATTTCACACCACAAATGCAAAAACACTTTTTGGCCCGGACTTGAGAAATAACAGCTATGTCACTTTTATGAGGTGGTGTGCAAAAAATGGCTATGCTGAATATTTGAGGTCAAAATACTGAAAATTACCAAAGCTGTGAGCGTGCACTGAAAAAAATCTGGATATACGCTCATAACTGTGTTTTTTTTTTTTAATATTTTTGCCCTGTAGTTTCAACATAGCCTTCTTATGACCCCACCTCATGAACAACGATAGAGAAAATGTTGAAATCCGGCCCTAAAAGTGATCTTCTGCAGTGACTACAAAATGATCATTTGGGATGGCTTTGCATAATTTCACTACCACTGTTCATTAGGGAGGGCCCCAGAGAGGCCATGTTGAAAATGTGGGGAAAAAATATTCAGAAATTACCAGATTATGAGGACAAATTCAAAACCCATTGAAACACCTAATTTGCTCAGTTCCTGGTCCAGTGAAGAGTGAAGATGTGTCCGAGGTCCAGAGAGGATTATGGCTTTGGACCCCTGCTAGGTAAGTATGGTGTGTGGGGGGGTTAAGGGTGCTGAGCGGGAGGGTAATGGTGGTGGTGGTGGCAATAGCCATCGACGGACTGTTTCCTTTTTTTACAGGGTCTATAAAAATAACAAGTTCTGGTTAGAGCCAAAAGGGAAATAGAATTAATGCGTGGGTTGAATTATCAATCAATTTGGCATTGTCAGTTGTTAAAATGGCAAGCAGGAGCTAGTGTCCCATACCACTCCCGTCCTTCACAACAGCCTGTGCCAAAAAACCAAGGTTGTTCAGTGCAATAAAACATTCAAACAACATGAAGTCTTGCTATAATATGACATATGCAGTTTGTCCCAGCCTTAGAACTGCTCCGGAGGTGAAAGAGTTAACTTCCATGCCAGGCATGGAATCTTGAGCATGAGCTTGGTTGAAAAAACTCTGTCTGTTGATCTTCAAACTGAAACTGTCAGATTCTTTACTCTGCCTCACTGAACAGTCACTCCGGAGATTCCTCCTACTGCTCGGTTCATTTGTCCATTAAAAAAGTGTTATTTCTCGGTTTTCTAAACCGCAAGTATATATTTTAACCGCAACCGGTGGGTTCAAGCTCTGTCTGTGGTATCGTAAGTAATAGACAGGTTTTACTTTTCTCTGTGTGGAACTTGCAAACGTGTTATCGGTTCGGTTTGAACCGATCAGGTTGTTGTTAAAACTTATTAAATTACATTTAGAGTGCGGTTCCTGGTTCTTATCGGTTCTAAAAAACAGATTTCATTATGGTTTTTTCCACGACCCGTGACACGGTTGGGAACCGATAAGGGTGTCTTGCTTGGCGATTTGCCGGAAAAGGGCAAAGTTTTTGGTTAGGCTGGCATTATGTCTGAGAAACCCAAAGAAAAACTCGGCCCACTGGGTTTCAGCACTGTAGTGTCTGTGGGAAGCCTTTGCCAAGCTGACCACACACCACATGTGTTTATTGTCTGGGGTTTGACCACCTCAATGCAGACTGCCAGATTTGCAAGATTTCCTGCAGCTACCCTGGATAAGAGAGTTGGTAGGCTCAGGGAACGAGAGGCCAAAAGTCCGCTGACCCGATGGCCAGTCCGTTCGGTGCCACCGAACCGGAGGAAGTGCCTCGACCAGGGCATTCTCAGGCAACGAAGAGCTGACTCGGAGGAGCCAGTTCCAGCAAAGAGGACTAGAAAATCAGCAGGTGTGGAGCCAAAATTTCCTTCTCCAACCACTGCAGAGATAGCCAAAGCGATCCAAATTGTCCAGTCGCTTTCTCTGAAATCTCTCATCCGAATCCCACACTGGGCAGGTAAACGGTTTGTTCAGCCAGTTCCACCGTTCAAGAATATGATATAGAAGAATTTTATGAACCGGAGGAGGGGGAGGAGGATTATGAAGAGAGTGAATGTGATTTTGAAAGTCTGGATGTGCCCATTGAACCGGACATCTCCCCAGACAGACCTTCAGGAGTATCCCCACTAGGCTTTCTGAGTCCCCTTCTCATTTTCTGTTTTATAAAAAAGTTGCTGAAACCCTCCAGCTCCCTTTGGAAGAAGCTGTGGATGAACAGGAGGAGCCTGACTATGTGGAAATGATGGATATCCCAGAGTCCAGGAGATTGTCTATTCCTTTACATAAATCTTTTAGGAAACAGACAAAAAGATTTTAAAGCTCTAATTCTTTACCTCCTGTGGATAAAAAGATGGACAGGAGGTATACATTGTCAGGCTCTGATACGGAGTTCCTTTCACAACAATGCAGCCATGTTGGGGTAGTGCAGGCTGCAGCCTGTGATAAGGCAAATATTCCCTTGGCTTCACACCCCCCTGACAAGGACTCCAGGAGGATTGATGCCATGGCAAAGAAACAATACATGGCAGCATCCTTGGGACTCAGACAGGCAAATTATATGGCCTATGTTGCAAGATACCAGAAATCCAGATGGGATACTGTTATAGCTTTAGCGAAACAGGTCCCTGGCCAGCTTGCCAAGGAGCTGGAACAGGTGGCTGCTGATGGTGTTGAGGCATCCAAGGTGCAATTCCATGCTGCAGTGGACTCTAATGATGTATCTTCAAGAGTCATGCCTCATCTGTGGCTTTTCGTAGAATGGCTTGGCTTAGGTGTACTAGCCTGTCACAGGATACCCAGGCTAAGGCCATGGATTTTCCTGTTGTGGGTAATTCTCTGTTTGGGGAGCAGACAGAGAATTACATGAAGAAAATGGATGAGTATAGGACCACTTATAGGAGTGCACAGGCCAAGGAGAGGCAAGCCACTCCTCAGAAGCAGCTTTCCAGGGGCAGGGGCAGGCCTTTTCACAGGCCTTTTTACCAAGCCCAGGCCTCCTCTTCAGCTTATGCCCAGAGGGGGTTCTTCAGAGGGAGAGGCAGATGGGGTACAAGCAGGCCTGCTCCCACCCCTCAGCCTAAAGCTCCTGCCAAACAGGCACCCTGATGGGATGCCCAGGGCCGATTCTCCATTACCTATGGGGCAGGCTGGCTTACTCGTCCAGGACTGGGAGTCTTAACATCAGACAAGTGGGTCCTGGAAGTAGTAGGCAGGACTGGTCCTCAGCTTCAAAAATTTCCAAAGATGAGAACCAGATCCTTTCCACCTGCAAATCCATCAGAGGCTCTTGCTTTGGAAACAGAAGTCTCAACCCTCCTGGCTCTCAGAGCTGTAGAAAGGGTTCCTCCCCTACACCAGGGCAAAGGTCTGTACTCCAGGTACTTCCTTACCCCAAAAAAGACAGGAGAATGGCAGCCCATCCTGGATCTAAGATACCTAAACAAGCACCTTTTAAAACTAAAATTCAAAATGGTGACTCTGGGAATTATTTTACCCTCCCTAAGGCCAGGGGACTGGCTAGCGTCCCTGGACCTCAAGGATGCCTACTTCCATGTTCTCATAAGAAGCTCCCACCGAAAGTACCTCAGATTCGAACGCCCTCGGGCCATTACCAGTTCAGAGCAATGCCCTTCGGCCTCACCTCTGCCCCAAGGGTATTCACCAAATGCCTGGCAGTAGCAGTTGCTCACTTAAGAAGGCAAAAGATTGCCATCTTTCCTTACCTGGACGACTGGCTCATAGTGGGTCAGTCTCCAGACCAAGTCAAATCACACCTTCAGGTTACCCAGCAGCTGCTTACATCTCTAGGTTTTCTTCTCAATCTTCCAAAGTCAGTTCTAGAGCCTGTTCAGCTACTCACCTTCATAGGCGCAGAACTGGACACAAAGTGGCCAGAGCTTTCCTTCCTCTAGAAAGAGTAAAGACCCTGGTGACTCTGGCCTCCTCCTTCACTCTGCAGGTCTCTCGACCAGCGGGCACTCCTACAGCTCCTTGGCTTCATGGCTGCTTCCACAGCTGTAGTGCAAAGAGCAAGATTTCAGATGAGGGACATCCAGTTCCATCTGAGAGCCTTCTGGTCTCAAAGGAGAGATCCTCTAACCAAATTGGTCCCAGTAACTCGAACCCTGATCCAGGCCCTTCAGTGGTGGCAGGATCAGAGCAATCTGAGACAGGGAGTTCCTTTCATCCCTCAATCTCACTCCTTGACCCTTACTACAGATGCGTCCCTCTTGGGATGGGGAGCTCACATGGGCGACCTCACCACCCAGGGATTGTGGTCCCCTCAGGAATCTCTGCTCCACATCAATCTGTTGGAACTCAGAGCTGTTTTTCTAGCACTTCAGGTTTTTTCTGCATCTGTTCAGAACAAAGTGGTACAGGTCAGAACAGACAACACCACTACAATGTGGTACATCAACAAGCAAGGGGGCACTCGGTCTTCGGCCTTGTGCACCGAGGCAATGAAGTTGTGGTCTCTGGCTTATTCCCTGAACACCTCTCTCATGGCAGTTCACCTCCCAGGCAAAGACAATGTCCTGGCAGATGCTCTCAGCAGGATTTCCCAGGGCCATCACGAATGGTCACTGGATCCCCTAGTACTGGGGTTAGTATTTGCCAGGTGGGGCACCCCTCAGATAGATCTTTTTGCAGCCCCAGACAATCACCAACTTCCGCTTTTTTGTTGCAGGCCCCCAGTGTTGGGCTCAGTCCGTCTGGATGCCTTCCTTCTCGATTGGGAAGGGAAGTTCCTCTATGCCTTTCCCCCCTTCCCTCTCTTGTTCAAGGTGCTAGTCAAAATTAGATCTCAACCTTGCAAAATGATTCTGATTGCTCCAGATTGGGCCAGACAGCCCTGGTATCCACTCCTTCTGTCCTTAGCAGTCCACCTTCCCCTGTGTCTCCCCAGGAATCACAATCTGTTAACCTGTGCCCAGGGGAGAGTTTGGTATCCGAATCTCAAATCCCTCAACCTCAAGGCCTGGCTCTTGAGGAGTTAGAGTTTGCTGACCTACACCTTTCTCAAGGTGTACTCGTTATCTTGAAAGCTTCTAGGAAGCCTTCCACCAGGGCTACTTATAATTCTAAATGGAAAAGGTTTTCCATATGGTGCTCTGGAAAGCATGTTTCCCCAGAATCTGCTGATTTGCCCATAGTCCTGGACTATATGGTCCATCTAAATACTTTGGGGCTGAGGCCAGCTACCCTGAAAGTGCATTTGGCAGCTGTCTCTGCTTTTATTTCAGCAGGAAAGCCCTCTTCTCTTTCTGCTCACCCTGTATTCTCCAAGTTTTTCAAGGGATTGCTTCACACCAACCCTCCATTCAGGGACCCTGCTCCTGCCTGGGATCTTAATGTTTGCATTGCTCAGCTAATGCAACCCCTTGAGCCTTTGTCTTCAGCAGAGTTTAAGTACTTGACTTGGAAAACTGTGTTTAGTAGCCATCACTTCTGCCAGGCGATAAGTGAATTGCAAGCTTTGTCAGTGGAGCCTGATTTTATCTCCTTTCACAGAGATAAGGTAGTCCTCAGGACTAACAGGAAGTTCTTGCCTAAGGTGGTTTCAGATTTCCACCTTAATCAATCTATATCTCTTCCAGTGTACTTCACTGACTATCTCTCCTCTGGCGAGAGGAGGCTGCACAGTTTAGATGTAAAGAGAGCCCTTAGTTACTACATAGAGCATACCAAGGGTCACAGGTTTGACTCCCTCCAACTGTTCCTCACTTATGGTGAGGTTGGTAAAGGGAAACCTGCCACTAAAAGATCCATTGCCAGGTGGATTGTCTCTTGTATCCAATTTTGCTATCAAAAACTGGGTAACGTTCCCCCTTCAGGCCTGAGGGCTCACTCTACCAGAGGTACAGCTGCGTCCCTAGCTGCTGCCAGGGATATCCCTATCTTAGAGATATGTCAAGCAGCTACCTGGAAAACAGTACACACTTTCACCAAGCATTACTCTCTGGACATCCAGGCTAGGAGTGATGCTCGGTTTGGCACAGCTGTGCTTCAGAGCCTATTTCCAAGCAGGTTCTGTCCTCCTCCATGGAGGTACTGCTGTGTAGTTCAGATATGTCATAATATAGCAAGACTTCATGTTGTTTGAAGAAAAATTACTCACCTTAGTAATGTTGTTTCTTCTAATGGAGTCTTGCTATATTATGACCTCCCCCGCCTGCCCCTCTCAGAACCTCTGTTTTGGGATGTGGGTGGCAGTGCAGTGTTGGCACTTAATGATGCCCACTTTGTGTTTTCACCCTTTTTGGGGTGTTTGGGTGTTGTATTTTATTTTATTTTATTTTTGGATCCCTGACTTGAGTCTTTGTTTTGGGACCAGAAAAATGTGTTAATATTTTAGTAGCCAGTTGGCTAGTGTAGGTTACAGCTTCCACACAGAACCTTAGTGAGTTTTGCTCATAAAGATCTGACAGTTTCAGTTTGAAGATCAACAGACAGAGTTTTTTCAACCGAATTCGCGCTCAAGATTCCATGCCTGGCATGGAAGTTAACTCTTTCACCTTCGGAGATGTTCTAAGGCTGGGGCAAACTGCATATGTCATAATATAGCAAGACTCCATTAGAAGAAACAACATTACTAAGGTGAGTAATTTTTTCTTCCTGCTTACTGACTAAAAGTTATTACTTCAAAATGACAATACAAAGATGCCTCAAATAATTCATGGGTGGACACTCTTCAAATGTAAGTTTCTACTAGTTGTGTGGCTACAATTTTCCATCTAAATCAGTAAATGCATAAACTGATCTTCCTTAGACACATAAACACATTACAGCTGTCCCATGACACAAAAACTCACCCAAAAAACAATGTCAAATATTAGCTTCCCTTTGTGTTTTAAAAACGCCACTAATAAAACATTGTAATCAGCATTGAATTCATCCTTGTTTTTCAGCATCACTGCAATTACTGCAAAAAATATGAAATTTTAACTGGTTTCCAAATATTTTCACCGATTATGCAGAAATTAAAAGCCAGATACTTGCCAAATAATCAATCTAACAAGATTAAAACTGCAAAGTCAGATACTCTTGCAGAATTAAACAATGCTCCTAATGACAGTTATCAGAGAAAAAGTAATATAAAGTTTTGTGGGGAAAAAAGTATTTCTTGCCCAGTACCTTCAGACTGTACAGGTACATATTTTGCAACAGTCTACTTTTGCATATGAACTGGCTGCAAGATTAGCTGTGCAACTACATTATTTTTTAATCACTTTTAAAACCTTTAAAGTTTTGTGTGGAAAAAGGCATTTATTGCTCAATACCTTCAAACTGTACATCTATGTATTTTGCAACAATCTACTTTTGCATATGAACTGGCTACACAGTTAACTGTACAAAATCACACATGCCCACACAATGCAAAGCATCATGGGCTGCACATGCAAATCACCACAGAATGTTATGCGGGTTCAACTTTAAGCAGAATTGCATGGTGCCGAAAGGCCTCTCACACAGTTTGCAAAGGGTGCTAACAGATGACATAGACATGTGTTTCATCCTACCAGGACTCATCAGTATGCCTCATCTGTTTGACACCCCAGTGGAATGAACCAGCTACCCTAAGACGGTCTGTCTGGGTTATGTTGTGGTGAACCCATTAAAATAAAAAACTATTTAAAAGACAAAGAACCTCTGTGCGCAAACACTGAGGCAAAGGTTACCCCAAAGGGCATTTGGCTGGGAAGCCAAGTTTCAAGAAAATACAAAATCACACATGCCCACACAATGCAAAACATCATGGGCTGCACATGCAAATCACCACACCACTGTACAACTACATTATCTTTTTAATCACTTTTAAGACCTCACAACTACAACAATCCTTGTCAAAAATTCAGCCGATTCTGGTTTTGCATGAACTGTCGGTTAAGTGCATAGCGGACTGGCCACTGGGGGACAATGCAAGTAATCTGCAGCAAATGCACTACTGAAGCATTGATGATTGCATGGCCAAAAACGTCTGCCCTACCAAGTGATTTTCCATTTGGGGGTTTGACATCTCAGTGCTACATCCCCATCCAGCCATCCCTCCAAAATGTGGTTTTTGAAAGGTTTTATGATTTTTTGAAGTATTGAGTGAGGCACACCATTAAAGATGACTGTATCCTTCCCATCTTCACTTTCTCCACCTACATGAACCCTGACCAGGTGACGTCAGCCTTCTCACCATGATTTTGTGTGTGCCCTGCTGTTGAAGACAGGTAGGTGGTGAAGTGTTCCAGCTACTTGTCGCTTTGGTGATGGTTGATGAAAAGAACTACTGGAACTGTGCTGAAAGGCTACATGCTTGATGATGGAGAAGCTTTGTGAGGTACCACATTTTGATATTAAAATAATCTGTTGTTCGTTCTATGTGTAACAATCACAAACACAAGCTATTCAGTCCTACTTTGAGCACAAGCATAAAAAGAACCTTGAAATTAATGCAGTGACAACCTTGTCCCACTTCAGATCTATGGATAATAATGATGTGAAAACTGAGGGGAGAAGTGGTGCCCAAGAGTGAAAGAGAGGGAGAGAGATAGTAGAAAGCAAGAGCTCCAGCCATAAGCAGTTCGGAACTTAGATTCAGACCAGCATTTTAGTTTTTTTCTATAAAGATAAATGCTACTGTCAAATAAATATTCCTTTTCAAACACTCTTCTCTGATATGTGGCGCTGTGTGTGGGGAGCAAGAAAATAGTGCAGCAGGGAGGGGGGAGGAAAGAAACAATTGTATTGTACTGAATGGAGATAACGCTGTGAGATGTAATTCATCTCCACTCAGTGGAAAGACACAGCTGTGGTGCATTCCCAGTCACATGCTACCACAGCCCCCTTCTCAAAGTATTTGTACTATGGCATGCATAGTTCTCACTATATAGCCATAAAAAGTATACTTCAGCACAAATCAATGTCGCCTAACCACTCTCTCCTAACCTGGTCATAGTAGCGTGTGGCAACATTTGGGGGTATGATTACTCTCTCCAAATCCCAAACCCAGTCTCTTGCTTTCCTTGCTCCATTTAATCTGTGATAACCAGACAGTAAATTCAGTAATTGGACTGTATGATAATTCCTTCTGATTGTCTAAGACTAACATTACAGTGCATTTGTGTGAAAATGTCTTACATTTCCAGGCTTCTCACCGATGCACAGTAGCGGTAGAGAGAATCCAATTTCATCACTTTTTTTTATTATACCTTTTTTTCCCTTTATAATAGCGATAACAGACATGGTGTTTGGGGATTTACTCAACAATAATTGGACCAATGGGTTAATACCCCCCCTAGTCTGCTTATTGCCTCATATACTCTGACCTATACAGTTGTTGCCTAAATAAATTATCGTAACAAATTGCCCCATTATATAGACCTGCCATCTCCCCTTTGGAAGATGAGCTGTATCAGCCACAACCCAACTCTAAACCCCTTTCTATATATTACCTGCTCCTATTATGCAGCCCCCTCCCAACAATGAGTTATACAAAAATGGGGAGGGGACCTAGGCTTAGAAATAACTCCAGCTATTTGGAAGGAGGCCGTCAAGCATCTAAATAACTTCTAAGAACAGCAGGTTGAGACAGATCATTTAAACTTTGTTTAAAGGGCCTATATCCCACCTCAGAGAAAACACCAGCTTAACATAGCAATACCTAAAGAATGCCCCAAATGCAGGGCGGAGGAGAGTTCCTATTTACATATGATATTGCTTTGTCCTAAAGTCACTAGATACTGGCCCGAAATTCTTGGAATTATGACAAGAGTGCTGGGTACGTGCACCCCCCCCCGTTCCTCCCTGGAATTCATCTTGTGGGCAGATCTGAACAGGCACTATCACAAGGGGGACCTCCCTCTTTGGTCTCTGGCACCCGTTAATGCCCAGAAAACAATTACCCAATGCTGGATCTCTGAGAATCCCCTACTATACAGCAATGGACCCATAACCTTATAAGCTGTATGAAAATAGAACGGGCCCAATCCATGGCTACAGGTAGCCTCAGCAGTTTCACCAGGACCTGAGGGAAACTCGCTGCTGCCATTGTGGAAAATACATTCCCCATATGACTCAAGGACATTCTTTTTGGCTTCACAAACTCATTACTAAATATATTCTCAGAACCACTATTTTCTACTGAGGTTCAGAGGAGGGTACCATAGGTCAGTAGTTTGTATGTAGACTAACCATTCATTGATTTCCAGGATATGGGTTCCATTTACTGTTGCCAGCACTATCTATTCCCAGAGATACAGAAATATTGTATCCAGGAATGTAGCACATTTGTTTTATCTGATTGCTGGTTTCATTCAGTTCATGCCGTACTACTGTTTGTACTGTTCTTTTTCATATTTCAATAAAAAAGTTTTATTACAAAAATAAATTATCACAAACTAGCTCTACACTCTGGGTGAATGGAAACATTTTCAGTATAACATAGCATATAAGCACCAGTGTTTGTCAGGTCTCATTCTTTACTTAAAGTTGTTTTTTGGCCAGGTCACCCTTGTAAAAGAGATTTTAAATCTCAGTGGGTTCCCTGTATAAATAAAAGCTATTACCATCAACATCATAAGCCTGCTTGAACTGTTGCTTAGAACCACTTCCATTTCTTCAAAAGATTATGCCAGTGAAAATACTTCTGTGCCAAATATGTTTCATTCATCAATTGTAATATTTCATGATATTTTAACAATAAATGCACAACTGGCCTAGCCTCTGATTAGTTCCTTTCCCTCCAATATGTTAGTAGCAGCTCACCTGTAGTGAAAGAATGGAAACAAAACAAAACCTATATTTTTCCAGTCACAGTGTATCACCTTGTAATTAAACTTTCCTTTGATATCCAGGCAGCTCTACTACTATACGTACAGTTCAGGTGGGGAATAGGTTACCGAGGGGAATGAGAGCTGTTTATTTATGCAACATTCATTCACAGCCACAGCAATCGGTTGTGGAGCTAACCAGTTGGCACATCAGAGCAGTCCAGGTCATTCTTGATATTCCAACCTGTGGCTGCACAATGTGCTGCACTGCTGACCAAATCCAAGTAACCAGTAAGAAGCCACAGTTAATTATTACACTGTGCCTG
Organism: Neoceratodus forsteri; assembly: GCA_016271365.2. NCBI lineage: Eukaryota > Metazoa > Chordata > Ceratodontiformes > Ceratodontidae > Neoceratodus > Neoceratodus forsteri. Next base: position 200,045,855 of record CM028130.1, read on the forward strand.
AACTGCCCTGCTAGATATCTGCTAGCCTGCAAAAAATGTATTATCCAGCTTTCCGCCAATGACACCTCAGCATAACAACAACCTGCTGCAAACAGCAAGGAAACAAAAACAGTCCACACATTCACATCACAGAAGTAAAATACAAAACAAATAACACCAATTACGAATACATAATCCATGGGGAAATGTGTGGTATATCCTTGTTTTGTCCAGTGTTTTGCCTTTCTTTCTTCACAGTCCTCCCTCCCTGCTGTCATGTGCTGAACTTTGAGCACCCGCTACAGATGACCCTCTCCTGACTTCACCACAGTAGTATTTTCAGCATGTAAATAAGGGGATGGGCCACTGTGCAGGAGGAGGCATGGCTTCTGTTAACGAAATTCACTGTGGATGCATCTATATTGTAATGAGGCAGGACCATGCAAATAAGACAGGATTGTAATTAGGGCAGAGGCCACAGTTCTGCTCACTCAAGGCACAGAACTGCTAGGGAATAGATTGCATAAAGCGTGGAAAATTGAGAAAAGAAACTCATTAATTACAGAACAGGTTCTGAATCGACATTCCCAAATCCCACATCATGATTTAGCATAGCTGGTCTGTGGCTGCAGCTGTTCTATTGGGCCCTGCAAGGCTCTCTAGGGACAAAAACCAAAAAGAGCTACCCGTACCTCTCAAGAATAGTCCCACATTATGGGACACCCCTCATTTTGCCTGAGAGTTTCTCACAGGAAATGGTGCTACTGTCACAGTGAGGAGTAAGAAAATAGTGCAGTGAGGGGAAGGGAGGAAACAACCGCATTGTACTGAATGGAGACAACGTGGTAAGATGTGATGCAAGTCCACTCAGTAGAAGGACACAGCTGTGGTGCATTCATAGTCATGTGCTACCAGAGCCCCTTCTCTCTTTTTTTTTGTTTAATTAAATATTTAGCAAGGAGTAATACAAAAGTAAAAGGTTGTATCATTCACGTAATCATTATATTAAAAGAGGTACATCAGGATCAATATGTAAACATAAGCTATATCATACGTCTATTGCAAATGAAAGTCCTGCAATCCGTCATCGGGATTACATAAAAACTAATACTGACTGACTTATTTCAATCTTTTTAAGCTTGTTTAAGTGCCAGGAATGCTAATACAGGTTAATCAACACTTCCCTAGATTTATTAAATTTAACAAAATATTGCCATATCCTATTAATAAATCCATTCTGTTTTCTAAAATGTACTGAACTTTCTCAATGTTATAAATGTCCACCATAAGAGTCATCCAAGTGTTAAAATCAGGTGGGGAAGGATCCTTCCATTTCATCAAGATATACTTATGTGCATTTATTAAACCAATTAATGCTACCTGTTGTAGATTAAGCAGTAAGGCATGACAAGGTGTGTGTTATCGTGTAATAACGTCACTCCTGGGGTGGGTTGAAGCACAAGGCGAAGCCCTAGGGTATATATTAGGGTGGGTTTCTTGGGAATTGGGAGAGGCCAGCTGGAGAGAGATAATTTAACAGTGGACTGGGGGCTCATCCCCCAGTCCAGGAGTTTGGGCCTTGGTGACTAGGTGATGAAGTGTTCCACTCAGGAACAGGAAAGGTGTGCAGGGTATGCAGCTGTTGGGGACTGGGTCTGTGTTTATTGGGAGCCATGGCCTGGGGAGATTTAGGAGGCCTGCCTTGTACTCCATGGCACCGGGGCAGGAAAGGGGCCTAGTTTCCATGATGGAAGGCTAGAAGGTGACGTAGGGATGCTACAGTGGTGGCAGCCTGTGGCATGGGGCTGGGAAGTGGTGGCAGCCTTCCTGCCCCTTTACCTGTGTGGCGTGCTGTTTGCCTGGCACTAGATGGCCTGCAGGGGGAGAGCAGTGGGCCTGGTGAGTCCCTGGCATAGCCCATGTTGAGCCTGCTCAGGGATGCTGGGGGCTCAAGCTCCATGCCCTGAGTTGGAGGAATGAGGAGGGAAGCTGCAGCCTTGTGTGTCCTGGAGAGAAGAACCACTCAGAACTGTTCTGATCAGGGTGGAAAATTGAGCTGCTGAAAGGTTAGGCCACAGTGGGTGGTTTAAAGGATCTTCGGCCTAGTGGTTGCTGCTGCAGCCGAAACCTGTGAGACCCTCATCTATGTGTGAAGGTTAGCTATGTGGCCAGTTCGGCCCCAAGTGACGTGCCTTGGCAGTTAGCCACTGTTATGTGCCTGTCTCCACTCTGTGCCTCCAGCTTCTGGGAGCTGTATTGTTTTTAAAATAAGTTAACTTTATTTTAATTGAGTGTGGCCTCCCGCTTAATGACATATGCTACCTTGTGCTAACAACAGTTGCTCCCAGCTGAGACCTCAGGTTCAGGTCTATACCCCTCTGGCACTGATGTGACTACTTCAGCAATTGAGATTCCAGCATTAGAACCCAGCTCCAGTGCTTAAAGGTATGTGCCATCTTTTCTTTGCTTTGCTGGATGGTCTGCTGTGGTTGTGCCCCCCTTCTTGGTTCTCATTAACATCAGGCCCTTAGACATATGTAGGAGGGGAGGCTTACAGAATATTCTGGATTTATTCAGCTCAGTCTATGAGGAGTGTAGTAGGTTCTGTGAGTTATATTAAAGTAAATCTGTAACAGTTTAGAAGACAATATACCCAGTTTAGGAAGATTAATGACATGTTTCCACACACGTTCGGATATATTTCCTGCAACTTTGTTTCCCATTTGGCCTTTAAGTTTTGTAGATTGTTTCCACATTTGGAAATCAAAAGCATATATAATTTTGATATCAGTTTGGAATTATTGGACTGATTAAACTGTTCTTCCCATATACTTTATTGGGTTCTATTGATATATCCCAATTTTACGAATGTAGTCACATATCTGTAAATATCAAAAGAAATGTGTGTTTGGGAAATCAGTTTGTTTTATTGTATTGAAATTCACTATACCATTTTGATTAAAGAGGTCTGTTATTTCTTTCACCCCATTCTTATACCACTGTTTAAACTCTACATCTAAGATAGATGGGGTGAAAGAGACATTGAGATACATAGGCGAGTATACTGAAGTTTTATTGTGAAAATGTGTAAGTCCCATTGAATCATAGGGGCTATGGAAATGGGGCCCAATGGTGGAAGGGGAGGATAGTCAGAAGAATCAAGTAAATCATGCATGGGAGGCCTCCAGGTAAGGTACAAATCCCTTGCTTCTCCTCAGAGACGTCTCAAGCATGTGGATAAGGAATGCCTTACAGATGGTATAGAATAAATGTATACCTACATGTTCTATTGTAAATGCCAAAGTAATAGAGCAGCATTAAAAATGAGGCAGGACATAGATGGTGTAGACAAGGCCATATGTTGCGGCCACAATACCTAATGCTGTATGTAAATGAAAATGTATGATAACTTGAATAAAGATGAGTTTAAAAAAAATGTGTAAGCCTCGTTACCCTGTCCCAAATTGTACACGTTATGTGTGTGCTCACTCAAAGATTTTTTATTTTTGTCTGATAGGATCCTGCATACAGCACATGCTTGATATCATCAAAAGGAATAAAGCTTGATTCAGTCTGGCGTGACAGCCAATTTTGTTTATGGAGAAACCAAACATAAACTATAGCCATGTAAGCTGCTAAATAATACCAGCAGAAATGTGATAAGGAAAGGCCTCGCAGGTTGTTAGGAATGTATAGTTTGTCTAATTTTAGTCTGGGTTTTTTGCCCTTCCCCAAAAACTTTTCTTTATAACTGTATCCAGTGATTTTAAGAATTTATCATTGAAGACAATGGGTAGAACCTGAAACAAACATAGGAATGTATTCAAGATATTCACTTTAATTACATTTGTACGATCTATAAGTGTCAGCGGCCAAGTTTTTTAATTTTTTAGATTATTTGTTCAAAATTATTTTGGTACAAGTTTGATACATCATGATCTATATTGACACCCACATAATATAAGGTAGTGACTTTTCTGATGTTAAGTGTCTGCATAAATTTAAAGGGGTCTGTATGTGTTTTAAATTCTAATAATTCAGTTTTACTCTAGTTAATCTTATAGCCATAGATACTGCCAAATTGTGCTAGAATGCTTTTAACTCTTCATGAATCTGATCTAAGTTAGTAGTATATATTAAAGAATCATCACCATATAGACTGATTTTGTGTTCTGTAGTACCACCCTTTAGCCTGTTAATCTTATTATTTTTCCTGATAGTGATGGCTAATTTATTTATTTAGCTTTTATTAACCGGGTAAGCACATTAGACAAGGAACGCCTATTTTCAGGAGCGACCCAGGAGATTACACGATAAATTTACACATAGGATAACAGCACAACAAAGAAGCACAGTACAGACATTGAACAGTGCAAACAATAAACAATAAGCATGTGCAATAGTGGTAAAGTCAAACAAGCAGTAAAGGGTTATATACATATCATGGAAGGGTACCAGAGCATTAAGGTAATACAGTATACATATCATGAAATGGATACGAGAGCATTAAGGCAGGACATGGTATGAGGACCCCTGCTTAAGGACAGCAAGTGCTTAGGTGCCAGGGAGTAAATAAGGGGCAAGGGTAACCTTTCTTAGCTCAGAGGGGTAGTGGTCTGATGGCCAGGATAAAGGGTAGAGAACACCAAGGCAGGATAAGATTAGATACCAGGCAGCTCAGGGACAGTTACAGGCAGAGGAGGAGTTCAAGTGTATCCACAGGGAGTTTTTAAACAGGTGATGGGAGGGGGTACATTGGGTGGATGTGGGGAGGGAGTTCCAGAAACAGGAGGTGCAGAGAGCAAAGGCACGATCACCTGACAATGATTCGATAGCCAAACAAAAATGAATGGGGACAGTGGGCACCTTTGTCTAGTTCCCCGGTTGCAAAACCAGTTCAGACAGTTCCTTATTTCTTTTAACCCTAGCTGTAGGTTTAGCGTATAATATATCTATCCACGTTCTGAATTTTGGACTGAATTTCATATGTCTTAATAAGAAGTTTTTATAAAAGTCAATAGGGGTGCCATCTGGGCCTGGTGCTGTACCACTAACCAGGGCTTTGACTGCATTTTCAATTTCAGTTATGGAAGTCTCCTCCTCCAAAAGTGAAATCTGAGAGTTTTTAAGCATAGGTAAAGCAATGGATTGAAAAAAATAATTCAGAATCCGTACAATCTATACCTGTCTGTGAAGTATATAATGTTTTATAGAATTTTTCAACTGCCTAATTAATTTCACTTGGATTGGAAGTGACATTTCCATCTTTACTCCTAATTTTAATAATTGTATTTGACTCTTGTTCTTTTCTCAGTTGCCAAAATAAAATTTTATCAGTTTTGTCACCTATAGCATAATATTTGGTACGAGTCATTAATATCTGTTTTTATGCTTCGTAAATTGCTAGATTATTAAATTGGTTTTGTAAATCCAATAATTCCTTAAGTACCATTGGTTCTTGAGTTAGTTTATAAAGGTTTTCCTTTTGATTTTTAAGGTTTTCCAATAATTATTTGTGTTTTGTTTTCTGTCTTTATTCCTTTTAGTGTCATATGTCACTGTAACTCCTCTAACATATGCTTTGAAAGTATCCCAAACTACAATTACGGGTATGTCAATGTAGTTATTATGTTCAAAGGATAGCAAGATTTCCTGTCTAATTTTAATATTGTAACCTGGTTGTTTGAGTAGAGTGTGGTCTAAGCTAAATGTAAACGGTGTTTCAGAATGTTTAGTTTTAATGGTCAAAACCACTAGAAAATGATCCAATATGAGTATTTCCCTATATTTAATGTCCTCCATAAAGTATAATAATGATTCAGAAAGCAGGAAAAAAATCAATCCTGGAGTAAGATTGATGTACTGCTGAAAAGAATGAACATTGTGATGTGGTGGGGTGAACATGTCTCCATGGGTCAATTAGTCTAAAATCCAATATGAATTCAGGTAGTTTAACTGACACTGATTGTAATTTACACCGTGAATGTTAGATTTGTCTAGTTTATTATTCAGAACCAAATTAAAATCCCCACCAATGATAACAGGAAATTTAAATGATGAAATCTTTAGAAAAATCGCATTAAAAAAGCAGGAAAGTTCTCATTGGGGCCGTACATATTATCTATCATATGTAGTTTACCGTTCATTGTAATTTCACAAATAATATATCACCCATGTACTGTACATCTATAATACAGTGGTGATCATATAAAAGTTTGGAAATGCTGAGGCATACCTCAAGGTACCTCGAGGTACCATTGAGGCACTCAGGTTCATGTGGCGATCGTATCAAAATCTGCCAAACTTTTATACAATCACCACGTGAACTTGAGTGCCTCAGTGATACAACTGATTGATTGTTACTCCAGCATTTTTTTTTTAAATATGGTTACCCCTCTTGAGTTTGGATGCTATGGGGTGTTTACTCCTGGACCTCATTTTCTGTAAAGATTTACAGGATAATTTTACAGGAAGTGTGTTTCCTGAAACAATAGACAATTGACAGCTAATCTCTCTGCATAATTAACTATTTTCCTGCTTTTTGTTGTGTTTCTTAATCCCTAAACATTTCATGTGAGTATTTTCAGAGAATTAGCCATTTGTGTTTTTAATACATATGGGCATCAACCAAAATCTGTTACCCCTAATAAACCCCAGGTGGATCCATGTACCTCTAAAATTGTTTACCAAGCAACATTTATACCTTTTTCTAAGATCTTTAAATCCTTGCTTGCAGACACCTAAACAAAGAAACCGCTTTGTCTCTTTTTTTGCCCCACCCAATGACTCCTGAAGTCTGATTTCAGTGTTAAATTCATCAGTTCTTCTTCACCCCCTTTGCCCAGCTGCCCCCATTTCCCAAACCATCATTACCCCCCTCCCAGAAGTTCCTATTACCCATCCTTGCCCACGGACCCTCCTCTCCCACCCTCGTCATCCCCATAAATGCATCTTCTTCATTTGAAAATGTTTCAAACAGCTCATGTTTGGGCAAGATACCAAGGATAATGCTGCAGGAAAACAGTTATAAACTATAGTACCTTGTCTTGCTTTATAAACCTAAGAAGAACTTCCCACACCCATACCCCATACACCAACAAAAGTGGCCATATAAGAAGATAGCAGAATCTTCGCTGCTCAGTCGTCATACTGCTCGGCCCACTTATTAGTGCCAAAATTATTTATCCTTATTTTACAGGCATGCGGCATTATAACTGATCTGTTTAAATTTTCTTGTGGCACAAAAAGGACAGGTGAGAGAGAGGGAAAAAAAGAGCCCCCTTCTCAAAGTAACTGCACTGCATCATGCATAGCTTTCACTATGCAACTGTAAAGAAAAGACTACAAGTGATGGTTTTCTTTTTTGTAGGTACCAAGACTGGGGACTGTGCACCCCAGTGTTGGTCTTATGTTTAGAGGCACCGGGGGTGGCTCCGTGGTGTTGCACAGTGGAAACAGGTGGGGTGGGACTAGTTGCCAGCACCAGGGATTGAACAACCCAGTGTCAGAAAATTAAGAAGGAAGGGGTGGAAGGGATTGATGGACAGTTTATTATGTTTGATAGCACCTGGGGTGGGTTCCCCGGTGTCACACAGAAAAAACAGGTGGGGTGGAGGGGTAGTAGCCAGCACCAGGGAATGGGAACCCCAGTGTCAAAAAATTAAGAAGTAAGTGGTGGAAGGGATTGCAGGATGGTTTTCTTTATTTCAGGTACAAACACTGGGGATTGAGCAGCCCAGTGTCAGTGTTATGTTTGGTGGCACCAGGGGTGGGCTCCCTGATGTCGCACAGTGAAAACAAGTGGGTGAGGGTACTAGCCGGCACCAAATATTGGGCACCTCAGTGTCAAAAAGGAGTGTTTTTACATTGTGGGGAGGACCAAAACAGGCTGATCATGATGTTGGTCAGCTCTGCTTGCAGGGTGGTATTATGCAGATCAAAGGAAAGAGCCACCCTATGATTTGGGTGGCTATTTTCTTTGTACCACATGAGGTTTCTGCCCAGCAAGACAGAACAATGTCATGATCCACCGGAATGATAATTGGTCTTTTTTTTTTAAGTTGTTTTACCAGGAGTAACACAATAAGCTGGAAGCTTGTTTACAGGTGCAACCTAGGAGCACAGGGAAGTTAAGTGACTTGCTCAAGGTCACACAGTATGCAAGTGGGGGCTGTGGGATTCAAACCCAGGTCTCCAGATTTGCAGCTCAGAGCCTTAAACCACTGTGCTATACTGCCTCCCGGTCTGGCACTGTTGAGCTCCTTGTGGACTGCCCTGCATTGGACCAATAGTGACATATCTCTTAAAATCCACTATCATAAGACATAGTCCCCTTGTACAAGTGCACAGGCAAACATAAAAAGACTGCCTGCTTTTATTGCTGTTTTAAAATATTTTTGTTTCCTTTTCATTTTTGGCACATCCACTTTGTGCAGCTGCCACCCAGCACCCAGCTAACACTAGGGCACTGTGACAGTCCCACAGGGGGACACGTTCTGTGCCCCCCATTTCCCAACAGAAGAGCCTTCTATGGGATGCTTAATCCACTGTCTTCTGGCTGGCCCCAGCGTGACAAAGGTCCATTTGGAAACTTGGTTCATCAGAGTAGCTAGCAGTACTGATGGTATTGTAGTGCCATGGGACTGACTCTTTCTTTTCATTTCAAGAAACCAAAACATTTTTTAAATCTATCATTCCCCCCTGTTGTTCACCAGGGATATACTCTGTAATCAGATAGGGATGCAGCCTCAAAACAGATAGGGATATACCCTGCCCTGTAATCAGACAGTGAATAGTATAGAAACATCGAAACTTAGAATTTGTCAGCAAATAAGGACTGCTTTGCCCACCCAGTCTGCTCATTTTTCATTACTCACAGTATCACCACAGACCCTACTTGATCTCTGACTCATTCTCCACCCCCCCCCCTTTCTATCCACTAATATTTCTTTATGCCTATGCCATTACGGAGACAGCAGGGAGTTTTTTCTGTCAATGGCCCGTTACACCGCATGGCACCTACCCAGCTCTGCTCCTCATGAACCTAGTCCATCGGGGCAATCGCACAACCAAAACATTTTGACTGTGCAATGTCAGTCTTGTAGTGGGTTGGGGATCCCTCCAAGGAAACCAACATGGTGCTTTATAGAAACTGATCTGTGAGGCCCTGCCCTTGGGCCCTCCTTGAAAATGAAATGAAAAGATGTAAGAAAAAAAAGCTATAAAAGCAGGCAGCCTTTTTTATTTGTGTGAGAAATAAATTATTACAAGTAAGAGATTGCAAAATGATGACAACAATAGAAACAATACCCTAAACAAGCCCCATCAGTGAAACGTTGGGGTTAATCAGTGTATTTTTTTTTATTTACAATTTTTGCATTTTGTTCCTGTTTTTCTCCCCTGCCCAGGACCCCATCAGACAGGCATGTGTGTGCATGTGGAGGCACAAATGCATGCTGGGTACTGGCTTGGCCCCTTTCACCCTACCCTTACAACCGTCTGCCACCCCTTCCACCTACGCTTCCCGTCTCCCCCTGATGGGAGCTGAACAATTCCGGGGGGTGGCAAGCAGTCTTCCCAGGGAGAGGAAAGCTTCCTTTCTGCTGCTCAATCCTGCCCCCTCCCTCCCCTCATGCTGACTTCCTGATGACCCAAGGTTGTTCCCGAACCCAAGTCACTGGCACGATGCAAGGTAAGGCATCCAGTACCTCAGCCTTCAGCGCCACCAAGCCAGCAATCTGTGTAGATTTGATGGAAAAAATGTAGTAGTAGTAGTTTTATTTATTTTTGGCGGCATTTCTCAGAGGCCCAGGGTGCCATTACAATGTAAGAAAACAACACAGTCAACCAATACTAATCAAAGATACACTCATAACATAGCAATACAGGCTCATTAAAAAACAAATATAATTTAGTCAACTAAAATCAGCCAATAGCCATGTTAGAACCAAAAGCCTGAGTAAATAGGTAGGTTTTGAGACCTTTTTTGGATATCTCTACTGATGGGGCCTCCCTCAGAGTTCTAGGTAATGAGTTTTATAATACTAGACCTGCTACCCCAAAGACTCTGTTCCCAGATGTTTTAAATCTAGTCTTGGGGACAGCTAGGAGGCCCTCATTGGAAGAACAGAGGGAGTGAGCGGGGAGATAAGGGTGCAGCAGGTCAGGCAGGTAGCCCAGACCCAGCCCATGCAGGGCTTTATAGATTAACAGACCGATCTTATGAGAGATATGCCACTTAACCAGCAACCAGTGTGCAAGTCACACAGTGCCAGAGTAATGTGACTCAACCTAGAAAGGTCTGGCAACAATCTCACAGCCGCGTTCTGCATTAGCAGCAGGCAACGTACTGCACTTCCAAAGACCCTGAGGTAGAGGGCATTGCAGTAGTCAAGACAAGATGTCACGAAGGCATGCACCATCAATGGCAGATTGTCGGGGGGGGGACAAGGGAACAAATCCAGCTGATATTTCTAAGATGATAGAAACCACTCCAGATGACTGCTGACACCTGAGCCCCAAATGTCAACCCTTCAGCCAGAATGACACTAAGATTCCCTAGAATTTGGGTAGTATCAAGCCTAGAGGTACCGGGATGAAGATCCAATATCCTGACACTGCCACAACTTGCAAGTTGATATTGGAAATGGATTTGGACCAGGACTATGCCTGATTCCTACTTGCAGAGCAGAAACAGGCCTGGCCTAGTAGTTTCCTAGCAGTTCTCCTTAGAAACACTGAAAATTTAAATTATCATACTGAAGTATGACCATCTCCTGCAGTTTGAGATTTAGAAAAGGAAATAAAACTGTTAAGATTTATGATTTTGGGCAATTTTAACAAGTGGATGGAAGTAGACTGCTCTTTCACAATAAATAATATTCCAAGTAAGAAAGGGACAGCAAAATAATGACTACAGTAACAATCCCCTAAACAAGCCCTAGCAGGGTTCTAAGACACCAGTTGGACAGAAATATGTCACTTCAATCACAGGAACAAACTCTTGAGAAAATGTGTGATAAGTTGAATGCACCAAAGTTTAAAACCACTTGTGCTATTTTTCGATCAGCATATTACTTTCCTAAAAATGATAGGCCGCTCTCTGATCACTTCAGCTTGTTAGAGCTTCAGAAGATAAATGGCGTTGATTTTGGAACAGGTTTGCATTCTAGATACAGTGCTACAACAATAATCAATCACGTTGCTTCAGAAATGCAAAATAAAATTTGTCAGCACCTTGTACGTAACAACTGCAAAATTTCTGTACTCGATGAATCAACAAGCTGGAGTAGCAAGTCGGCACTTATTGTCTATCTCAAGCGTGAAAGTGACTAAAATGAGGATCCACACTTTATGTTCCTCGATCTGATTGAATTACCAGATCAAATAGCTGACACTATCCTTGAGCAATTATTGAAGTGTTTAAACAAATACAGATTCAGTGATCATTATTTGAAACAACACCTGGTGGCGTTTACAAGTGACGGGGAAAGTGTCGCGCTTGGCAGTAGATCTGATGTAGCGAAAAGAACCCTTGAAAAATACTCTCATGTTTTTGTCTGGCACTGCTTGAATCACAGGCTGGAGCTGGCAGTGGGTGATGCTGCCTCAGAAACAAGTGGCATAAATCATTTTCAGATATTTATGGACAAATTGTATTCTGCATACAGTCGATCTCCACAAAATCAACGTGACTTGGCTGAGTGTGAAGCACAACTGCAGCAGCAAATAACGAAAACTTGTCATGCTCTTAGCACCAGGGGAATTGCCAGTTCCTTTCTGACAGTTACCACTGTATGGTACAGTTTTGACTCACTTTGTCATCATTTTCAATCTGCAATGAATGGCAGAAACAGAACACCAGTGGACAGAAGGACATACGATGGACTGTTCAGAAGGCTATTATCGAAGTAGTTTTTGCTAGATCTTGCGCTGATGTATGATACCCTGAATGAACTTTCCCTTCTATCTGAGTGTCTTCAGAAATGTGACATTACAACTGTTCAAGTGGACAAACTCATTCAGCGTAGTATTCGTTTCATAGATGGGCTCAAGCAATGACCTGGAACAAAAACTTTCAAAGCAGAAGTTGCTATCAATGAGGGGAAATTAGGAGTCATTTCACTGACAGATAACAAAATTGCTATCATCAGCCATCAACAGTTCCTGACAAGCATAGTCAACAACTTAAAATGGTGAATGTTCACTATGTCCTCATCACATGTATCAAGCAAGGAACTTGTATCTGATGGTCAAAACAATTATGGCTCTAGATGGAAAAGTTGAGTGTTCTTGACTGTGACAAGCGGCCTGCTGAACCTTACCCAGGATATGGTGAACCACAAGTGATGTCTCTGCACAGGAGTTTTAAACTGCCAACAACTTCCATTTTAAATGCCTACAGAGATCATGTTGATGCACTTGGGAGTAACACCCCAAAGGAACTACAACCATTATTTAACTCCGCCAAATTGATTCCATGCAGCTCATCTGAATGTGAGTGAGGATTCAGTCTGATGAATAGAATAATTTCACCATTGCACACAAAACTTCTGATTCATCGAGTAAACTCAGCTGATGATACGTAAATCCATGTGGCAAAGGCAGACCTGATAACAAGAGACCACCTATGGAGACTTTAGTAGGACTGACTGAAGCATACTTGCTTGGTTTACTTGGTAATGTAGGACAAAAGGAGGCTGAAGCCCATCAAGATTGTCCCCCACATTGTGTGGGCTATTAGACCTGAATTTGATTAGACGTTAGCCAAATGTTGAGTCCCTTTTTAAATGAACTGAAATTATTACAGTCTACTAATTCCTGGGAAAGAGAGTTCCATAATTGAGGGGCTTGTAAGGAGAAAATTATTTGCTTAGTATTGGTTTTTGCTCGCTTGACCTTGAGCTGTTTTTTGTGTAACCTGTGAACAATGCGTTTGGTGGAGTAAGAAGGATCACATTGCTGCATCAGTTCAGAGGATCGGAGCATATTATAATTGAAGAGAATATCCCCATCTATGCCTTCTGTTAAGTAAAGAGTGAAGGTCTGTTTCTTTTAATCTGTTTGATAGTTTTTAGAGGCCAGTCTTGGGACCATTTTCGTAGTGTGCCTCTGGATCTGTTCTAGGCACGCTATATCTCTTTTGAGATATGGGCTCCAGAAAAGAGAACCCATAATTAACATGTGGTCTAATATAGGCCCTGAATAATGGAATTAGACACTGTTCAGTTTTGGTAACAAACATACATCGGATTTGCCCTAGTAAACCATTTGCTATATGAGCCACTTTAGTACAGTGGTCAGTGGAGGAAAGTCTGTTGTTAACTAGGATACCTAAATCTCACTCTCTGCAAGATGATTTGAGTGGGATCTTGTTTAGATGGTGAACATTTTTAGGATTTTTTTTTCCTGAAATGTAGGACCGTACATTTATTAACATTAAACTCCATACTGTTCTGATGTGGCCATCATTTGATGGAATTTAGGTCCGAGACAAGTGATGATGCCATGCTGTAGGGGCTATCCACCCTCCCACCCAGTTTTGAGTCATCAGCAAATTTAGACAGTCAATTATGTGAACCTATTTGCATATTGCTGATAAAGATATTGAATAGTGCTGGTCCCAGAACTGAACCCTGGGGCACTCCACTGGTGACCAGTCCTGATTTAGATAGCGTACTGTTAATACTGACTCTTTGTGACCTGTTAGAAAGCCATTCATTGACTCATTTAGTTAGACAGGTCGAGAAGCCCAGTGTTTCCAGTTTGTTAATAAGTTTCCCATGAGGGACTTTTGTCGAATGCCCATCCAGTAAGATGACGTCCATGGGTGTATTGTTATCCAGGCCTTGGATTACATGGTTGTAAAAGGATATTAGGTTAGTCGTACAGGAATAGACTGGTATAAATCTATGCTGGGAGTAATCAGAGATGTTAAGATCTACCATTTCTTTTTCTAGGTAAGATTTAATAATCTTTTCCATGAGTTTACAGATAATGGAAGTTAAGCTGATTGGGTTATCATTTTGAACACTGGACCTACTGCTCTTTTTGAATATTGGAGTGACTGTTGCTGTTAGCCAGTCAGATGGGATTGTATTTTCATTTAAGTATTTGTTGAAAATAATTGATAAGGGGAGGGCTGTAGACTCTGCCATTTTGATCCGAAACCTAGGGTGAATTTCATCTAGACCTGGACTAGTTGACTTTTTTAGGGTTTTTAAAACTGAGAGTATATCTGAGGTTGTAATAATGTATGCAGGGGTGGGAATTATATCAGAGGGATTTGAAAAGCTATGGGTGTCTTTTTTTGAAAAAACTGAGCAAAAGTAATTATTAAAGTGGTTGGCTGTGTCTATGTCAGATTGTACGTTAATACCATTATGGATTAATGGACCTATTTTCCTAGTATTGCCCTTTTTACTATTTAGGTAAGAAAATAATGACTTATGACAGTCCTTAGAATGTGCAAGCTTGAATTCAATTCAACCCTTAGAGTGCTTGATTATATGTTTTAAAGCAGCAGTGCAATGAAAAAAGTTATTCCAAAAAGCTAATTCTCTGCTATGGTTATAAAAAAAATATTAGCACAACTGTTGATTTGGGTTTTCTGGATGCTTCCTATGCTGTGTATTGTATATTTGCATTTTTGTCTGGACTCTTATCCTCCTCGGTCCTTAATATTATTTCTATGCAAAAATGAGGTGGCCATCTTTTTTTCTTGAGAAATAATTACTTTAAAATGTTCATAAAATTCTTAAATGATAATGAAAACTGAAAATATCACCACCAAAATAAACCGGAAGACATCTGGCGTCAATTAGGAAGAAAAAAGGTGGGGTCAGATTTTAACCCCTTTTCATTGCACTGCTGCTTTAAGATTGTTAAAGTTGTTTTGTATTTAAAGTAGTGTCTTTGGCCTCCATATCACAAGTTTTAAGTTTTTTGAACAGTTTTTTCTTTAGTTTGATTTGGGATTTAATAGATTTATTCAGCCATACAGGAATCCTTCATTTTTTATGTTGTCTTGTGTGCACAGTGCAAGCAACATTTTGTGGTTGCTTGCAGAAGTAGCAGGTTGTGGAGGTGCGGCAGTGTTGTGGCCAGTGGCACTATTGCTTTCTTGGGCTGGTCTGTGTGGCACCAATGAATGAGCACACTGTCTATGACAGCAGTTGAGAAGCATGCCACCAACCTGGAAGAATTTTACCGCTGCAATGAGGGAGCGCCCCGTCATTGCAGAGCGTGCCTTGCCTGCTGAAATATTTCAATAAACATGACAGTGACTGTCGCCATCTGCCTCTCACAATCCTTAGAAAGCCGACTATGGGGGTGCCCAATCTCCCTGTTGGCATGTTCATAACCCCCCTCAAGACTGTGTGGCACACTGGAAGCCCACCCCAGAGTGCCTCATGGTCCGGTATTCTCCACTATCGCCCCAAAGCTGACTGCATTAGCATGTTTCTGCCCATGCCCCACCCCACCCTTTGTGTGCCACATTGGGAGCCCACTCCAGTATGTCCAACAGAACCCCCCCAAAGTCATGGGGCACACTGGGAGCCCACCCCACTGTGCTCAACAATTGGTTTATTTCACCTGTAAATAAAGAAAACTTTCCTGTGATATCCGTTCCTAAAAAAAAAAGAAAACAGTCCGTCGTTGCGTCCAGGGCACCCCTCCCCCAACCAGCACCCACCTTCTGCACACCCCACCTCCCCACACCCCCCTCACCCCATACTTACCTCCGGAGCCCGGAGTGACAATCTTCGGTGGAGCGGGAGACATCTGAACTCTTCAGAAGCCATCTCCAAACTGAAGAAAATCACGGTAAGCTGTATAATGGCATCAATGGGGGGGGGGGTTCAACTTAGTTGGATATCGCGGCCATTTTTGCAATTTTTGGATCCAAGTTTGCATGTACTGTAGGTGATACTTTACTACGCTATTCTACACCATGCTACACTACTGAGTTTGAAATGTACTGTAGGCGATACTGTACTACACTATTTTGCACCATGCTATGCTGCAGAGTTTACATGCAGTGTAGATGATCCTGTACTACACTATTCTGCAACAGGCTACACTACAGAGTTTACATGTACTGTAGGTGATACTTTACTACACTTTTCTGCACCATGATATGCTACTGAGTTTGCATGTACTTTATGTGATACTGTATAGGTATTACACTATTCTGCACCATGCTATGCTACAGAATTTGCATGTACTGTATGTGAAACTATACTACACTGTTCTGCACCATGCTATGCAACAGAATTTGCATGTACTGTAGGTGATACTGTATTACACTATTCTGTACCATTTTATGCTACAGAATTTGCTTGTATTGTATGTGATACTGTACTACACTATTCTACAACATGCTATGCTACAGAGTTTGCATGTACTGTAGCTGATACAGTACTACACTATTCTGCACCATGCTATGCTAGAGTTTACATGTACTGTAGGTGATACTGTACTACACTATTCTGCACCATGTTAGGCTACAGAGTTTGCTTGTATTGTACGTGATACTGTACTACACTTTTCTACAACATGCTATGCTACAGAGTTTACATGTACTGTAGCTGATACTGTACTACACTATTCTGCACCATTCTAAGCTACAGAATTTGCTTGTATTGTACGTGATACTATACTACACTTTTCTACAACATGCTATGCTACAGAGTTTACATGTACTGTAGTGTACTACACTATTCTGCACCATGCTAGGCTATAGAGTTTACATGTACTTTAAGTGATACTGTACAGGTGCTACACTAATCAGTGCAATGCTACACTACAGAATTTGCATTTACTGTAGATGATACTGTACTACACCATTCTGCACCATGATACGTTACAGAGTTTACATGCACTGTAGATAATACTGTACTACACTATTCAGCGCAATGCTATGCTACAGAATTTGCATGTACTGTAGGTGATACTGTACTACACTATTCTTTAACATGCTGTGCTACAGAATTTAGATGTACTGTAAGTGATACTGTACTACACTATTCTGTACCATGCTATCCTACAGAGTTTGCATGTACTTTAGGTGATACTGTGCAGGTACTACACTATTCTGCACCATGCTATGCTGGAGTTTACATGTACTGTAGGTGATACTGTACTACACTATTCTGCACCATGCTACGCTAAAAGAACTTGCATGTACTGTAGGTGATATTGTACTACACTATGCTGCACCATGCTACACTAGAGTTTGCTTGTATTCTAGATGATGCTGTACTACATTATTCTGCACCGTACTATGCTACAGAGTTTGCATGTACTGTAGCTGATACTGTACTACACTATTCTGCACCATGCTATGGTACAGAGTTTATATGTACTGTAGGTGATTCTGTACAGGTACTACACTATTCTGCACCATGCTATACTACAGAATTTGCATGTACTGTACTTCAGGTGATGCTGTACTATACTGCACTGTTCTGCACCATACTATGCTTCAGAGTTTGCATGTACTGTAGGTGATATTGTACTACACTATTTTGCACCAGGCTATGCTACAGAGTTTGCTTGTATTGTACGTGATACTGTACTACACTTTTCTACAACATGCTATGCTACAGAGTTTGCATGTACTGTAGCTGATACTGTACTACACTATTCTGCATCATACTATACTACCGAGTTTGCATGTACTGTAGGTGAATCTGAACTACACTATTCTGCACCATGCTACACTAGAGTTTGCATGTACTGTATGTGATATTGTACTACACTATTTTGCACTTTGCTACACTACAGAGTTTGAATGTACTGTAGGTGATACTGTACTACACTATTCTGCACCATGCTATACTACTGAGTTTGCAAGTACTGTAGGTGAATCTGAACTGCACAATTCTGCACCATGCTATGCTACACAGTTTGCATGTACTTTAGGTGATAGTGTAAAGGTACTACAATGTTCTGCACCATGCTACACTACAGAGTTTGCATGTACTGTAGGTAATACTGTACTACACTATTTTGCACCATGCTACGCTAAAGAATTTGCACGTACTGTAGGTGATACTGTACGACAGTATTCTGCACCATACTACAATTCAGAGTTTGCATGTACTTTAGGTGATACTGTACTACATGATTTTGCACAATGCTACACTATTGAGTTTTAATGTACTGTAGATGATACTGTACTACATTATTCTGCACCATGCTATGCTACTGTACAGAGTTTGCATGTACTGCAGGTGATACTGTACTACACTATTCTGTACCATGCTATGCTATAGAGTTTGCATGCACTTTAGGTGATACTGCACAGGTACTATACTAGTCTGCACCATGCTACACTACATAATTTACATGTACTATAGGTGATATTGTACTACACTATTCTGCTCCATGTTACACTACATAATTTGCATGTACTGTAGGTGATAAACTGTACTATACTATTCTGCTCCATGTTACACTACAGAATTTGCATGTACTGTAGGTGATACTGTACTACACTATGCTGCACCATGCTACGCTAGTGTTTACATGCACTGTAGGTGATACTGTACTACACTATTCTGATCCATGTTACACTACATAATGTGCATGTACTGTAGGTGATACTGTACTACACTATGCTGCATCATGCTATGCTAGAGTTTACATATACTGTAGGTGATACTGTACTACACTATGCTGCACCATGCTATGCCAGAGTTTACATCTACTGTAGGTGATACTGTACTACACTATTCTGTACCATGCTATGCTACAGAGTTTGAATGTACTGTAGGTGATACTGTACTACACTATTCTGCACCATGCCACACTACAGAGTTTGCATGTATTGTAGGTAATACTGTACTACACTATGCTGCACCATGTTATTGTACAGTTTGCATGTATTGTAGGTGATATTGTGCTACACTGTTCTGCACCATGCTATGCTACAGTTTACATGTACTGTTGGTGATACTGCACTACACTATGCTGCGCCATGCTATGGTAGAGTTTACATGTACTTTAGGTGATATTGTGCTATACTATTCTGCACCATGCTATGCTACAGTTTACATGTACTGTAGATGATACTGTACTACACTATTCTGCACCATGATATGCTACAGAGTTTACATTACTATAGGCGATACTGTACTACACTATTCTGCACCATGCTACACTACACAGTTTGCATGTACTGTAGGTGATACTGTATTACACTATGCTGCACCATGCATGGTAGAGTTTACGTGTACTGTAGGTGATATGCTACAATATTCTGCACCATGCTGCACTACAGATTGTACATGTACTGTAGGTGATATTGTACTACACTATTCTGCACCATGCTATGCTACAGAGTTTACATGTACTGTAGGTGATACTGTACTACACTATTCTGCACCATGCTATACTACAGAATTTGCATGTAGTGTTGGTGATCCTGTAGAGGCAACACACTATTCTGCACCATGCTACACTACAAAATGTACATGTACTGTAGCTGATACTGTCCTACACTAATCTGCACCATGATATGCTACAGAGTTTGCATGTACTGTAGGTGATACTGTACTACACTATGCTGCAGCATGCTAAGCTACAGAGTTTACATGTACTGTAGGTGATACTGTGCTACACTATTCTACAATATGCTATACTATAGAATTTGCATGTAGTTTTGGTGATACTGTACTGCACTATTATGCACCATGCTATGCTACATAGTTTTCATGTACTGTAGGTGATTTTGTACTACACTATTCTGCACCATCCTATGCTACAGAGTTTGCATGTACTGAAGGCGATGCTGTACTACACTATTCTCCACCATGCTATGGTACAGAGTTTGCATGTATTTTAGGTGATACTGTACTACACTATTCTACACCATGCTGCACTACAGAGTTTGCATGTACTGTAGCTGATATTGTACTATACTATTCTACACCATGCTACACAACAGTGTTTGCATGTACTGCAGGTGATACTGTACTACACTATTATGCACCACACTAAGCTACAGAGTTTGCATGTACTGTAGGTGATACTGCACTGCACTATTCTGCACCATGCTACACTACATAGTTTGCATGCACCGTAGGTGATACTGTACTACACTATTCTGCACACTGCTACACTACAGAGCTTACATGTGGGGGACAGCGCACTATGCAACACCATGCTATGCTACAGAGTTTACAAGTACTGTAGGTGACACTACATTATTCTTCACCTTGCTACACTGTAGAGCTTAAGAGTAGGAGCCACTACAATATGCAACACCGTGCTTCACTACAGAGTTTACATGTAGATGGCACTACACTATGCTACACCGTGCTACACTACAAAGTTCACATGTAGGTGACACTACACTATTCTACACCATTCTACACTTTAGAGTTTACATATAGGGGACACTGCAATATGCTACACTATGCTAGAGTGCTGGATTAACATGTAGATGACTCTACACTATGCCACACAATGCTACACTACAGAGTTTACATGTAGGTGATAGTGCACTATTCTACATCATGCCATGCTAGAGTTTATACTGTATGTAGCTGATGCTATACTAGTCTAACTCATGCTACACTGCAGAATTTGCATGTAGGGGGACACTACACCATGATACACTACAGAGGTTGCATGTTGGTGACACTGCACTATGCTACACTGCTGTATTAACATGTAATTGACACTACACTATATGACACAATGCTACACTGCAGAGTTCACATGCAGGGGAGAGTAGACTATGCTACGCCATGCTAGAGTACTGGGTTTACTTGTACAATAAGTGACACAAAACTGTGTTCCACCATACTACACTACAGAGTTTACATCTAGGGAACACTGTACTACTCCACCACATTGCACACTGCAGAGTTTACATGTACAGAACACTACAGTATGATACATCCTGCTACATGTGTAGAGTTTATATGTACTTTTGGTTACACCATGCTATGCTACACCTACGTTGAATTCTCCTGGATCTCTCCCCAGCGTTTGACACCACTGACCATAGGTTTTTATTGGATCGACTCAGGGAGTACATGGGACACACCAGCAAAGTGATTAGCTGGTTTGAGCCCTACTGTAGGGGCAGGTCTCAGAGGTGATGATGAGCAGCTTCTCTTTGTGCCCAATGGTCTTACACTGTGCTGTAGCCCAAGGGCCAGTCCTTTCACCCATGGTGTTTTCAGTGTATATGCTTCCCTTGGGCAGGATCACTAGGTGGCATGGAATTGGGTTTCACTGCTATGCAGGTGATCCTCTGCTCTCTCTGCCTTTCCCACCTCAGGATCATGGACTGGTGAATGTGCTGAACCAATTCTTGGCTGAGCCCCATATCTGGATGACATTGTGCTGGCTGAGACTCAGCCTGGGCAAAACTGAAGTACTGGTAACTGAGCCAAGTGGGGGGAGTGGCAGTGTCAGGGAGGGAAAAAGGGCTTTGCCTTGGTACCACCAGATTTGATGCTGCCAAGTAGGTGAAGAATCTGGGTATCATTCTGGATGAAGGACTGAGATTTTAGAATCAGGTGTTAGCAGTCATCCAGAATGGCTTCTGCCATCTGAGGAATATTAGCCAGATTCATTCCCTTATCCCCCTGAAGACTTGCCTTCTCCAATACATGCTTTTGTGACCTCTTGGCTTAATTACTGTAATGCCCTCTACCTTGGGGTCAGTGGAGGTATGCTTCGATGCCTGCAGCTGGTGCAGAATGTGGCAGCGAGGTTACTGAATGGCCTCTTGTGGATGAGCCATATTATCCCTGTGCTGTGGGAACTGTGTTAGTTGCTGGTTAAGTGGCATATCTTTATTTTGTTTATTTATTGAATTTTGGTGACCTGATAAGCCCACTGAGACCAGAAGTCCCTTTTTCAGGGATGACCGGGGGAAGGGGGATACAGATGGTAACCAACTGAAATTGAACCAGATTAAACTGTTGGTGGTATTTCTTTTTAGTGAATGGGGGAAGTTTGGCCAGGACACCGGGGAAATTCCTCTACTCCACCAGGGGGCTCTTCTTCCTGTGTGCAGGAATGGAGGAGCACAGTTTGAAGCCGGACCGAGGAGGAAGTGCTGATGTGGCAGGAGAGATGGCTGACCACAGTTTGGAACAGAACTTTGAGGATACTATGGAGACAGAGGATATGGATTCCGTCCCTGCATCACAAAGTATGGAGACTTTTATGGATATTTCTGGGTCAGTACAGAAATCTGAGGAGCATGTTAGCCCTACTGAGGGTCTAGAGTATGTGCAGCTTCAATCTACAGAAATGGAGAAATTACCTGAACAACAGGAGACAGTTGCAGAAGTTTTGAACCCTACTGTATTGGATTTGTTGCAGCGTGAAGAGGAGCGGCATCTACAGGCCTGTCGGATACTGCTGGCACAAATGGCTGATGCTTCTACAAAGGATGCATCGCTTTCACAGGCATAACAGATACGGAGATGAAAACAACAAAGCTGAATAAATCTCAGAACCTGCAAAATATTGCTCCGCCAGACTTGGGATTTGAGCGGCAGGTTAGTGACAATGACTGTATGACTAACTCAGTGAAAATGTCTGTGGGGAACATGTCAGGAATGGCAACCGTAGGTGTGCAACCCAGCCTAAGACAGCCCACAGTAACATCAGATAGCTTACCTGATCTTGATGCACTCGCTGGAGGTGAAAATATGCAAGGTACAGAGAAACAAAAAATAGATTTACAACTTGGTCTTAGTTGGGATGAAGCAGTAACATTAGAAATTAGACAAGATGAAACCTGGTCAGCCGAAAAGGTTTTACTCGCAGCGGGCTGGGAAAGAAACCCTACAAATGGGCAATGGGTCTCGGGGACTTCCCTGATACAAACATTTGAGGATGAGGAGACTAGGCAGGCTGAGGTTCCTGCAACTACTCATCACGGAGAGACCCCTTCACCTCTGGAACTCCCAGAGGAGTTGTTAACCCAAAATCCTATCTTAAACTTACCAGGATCATCGACAACTTTGTTCCCGCATAACCCAACACCAAAACCCTCGCCTGTCACTGGGCCCCAAGCTAGAGTAAATAAAATGTCATATTCTGCAGTTACTTCAAGGACCATCAGTAAACCTAAGGGGTTGCCACCACGAGGCCCTATGCAGCCAGCTAAACGGCATAATGCAGTTAGACTTTGTTATCTTGGAGGTCTAACGGAAGCCCCAGATAGGTTGTATGTTGCTAGAAAACTACTGAAAGATTCACTGAATTTTTTCGCAAATGAAGTACATGCACTGATTCATGTGTCCGGGGAAATGACATTTGATGTCAGTTTCAAGACACAGCAAGGGCTGGAATGATTTTGGCTGAAATACCATAAATTACAAAAGACCCCATTATGGACACCCTTTTCTGTTCTGCCCCTATCTAGGCCCACCCAGAAGACAATAACTGTTTTATTTAGAAGTGAGGGAGTCAGTATGAATGACCTGACACACTGGCTTAAAGCACGATGTACTGTACTTTCGGATCCAGAAGCAATTTTTGATTCTGAACAGTTGTGGACTGGGGGATGGAGGGTGCGAGTCTTGCTCAAAATAACAGACACAGGGTTGGCTTATCTCCCCAATAGTTTCTTTTGGGTAGGGATAGAGGGGTCCTTTTTTATTCGGGCAGCCCAAAGCATGATACCGCTGTGGGTCAGTAGCACATTTAAGTAGTGCATGTGACCAGATAAAATGTACGGTCTGTGGGGAACTGGGGCATTTGGGTTTTCACTGTGTTGAACAGGAAAGATGTAACCTATGTGAAGCACTTGGCCACAGTGGTGTCACCAGGCTGATTTTGGGGAGGCTACAGCCCCCCCAATTGAAGTTAAAGCCCCCTCAATCATTTCAGTAAAAAATAAAAATAAGGCAGCAGCATGTGCCGACAGTTTAGCTTAGCTAAGTAAAATCCCCACTTGATTTGATTTTTTCTCCTTTCCCCTTCCCACCCTGTCTCTTCCCACCACACTGACCCCCACAGCGTCACCGTCACCGATTTGTTCTCCTCCGATTTTACCTCAGTCTGAACTGCATGCAGACCGTGATCTAATTCTGCAGCATGCAGTTCAGACTGAGGTAAAATAAAAACATTGACGTTCACTGTAGCCCGCCCGGATCCAGAACGCGCCCGCTGACCCTTCCAGGGTCTTGGAGGAAACTAAAGAGCCGCTGATCCGCCCGCCCGAAGTCTCAGAGCCTGAGGAGGAATGAGCAGCTGCCGCGTCTGTTTGACACACAGCCTGCTGACCCAAGTAATATCAGCATTCGGCATTTTTCAGAAAATGAGAATGTTAACTATGTCAGTAGGGTCACCCTCACGCACTGTTGGCTATCGAGAATCAGTAGTTTTGAACTGCAGCAGCGATGGTCTAGTAAATAATTTAGCAGTTTGTTTATAGTTGGCACAGTGTTGGATAGCTGTATTTATATATTTTTTATCCATATTGTGTATATTTCTTATTGGTGGAGTGTGTATTTCTCACATAGTAGCTAGATCTGTCACTGCTAGCTGACCGGCTCATTGAATTAGCATGCTCTTATGCCAGGTTGAATCATTCGCATCCCGTTATTCTGATTGCATGATTGATGATCACTGTAATTTTTATTGGGTTGGGGGGAATTGGTGGCTGCAATGTAGGTGATCAGCACACCCTGACATTTTAGACTCTACTTTTCTGACAGCGTATCACATTCACAATTGATGGCTTTTTATTTTGGTTTACAGAGCAAGTGTATCATACTGTGTTAGTCATGCTGTGCAGATTGATGTCCCCAAATAAGCTGTAATAAATGGGGGGGGTTCAATTATTTATTAACTTATCCTTTTTTTTAACTCTTACATTACAACTGAGCCTTTAACTTGTCCCTCTGAAGGTCCTAGAGTCGCGTGCCCTGTGAAAGCCAATGCAGTGTTGATGTCTTGAGGTTAAACTGCCTGCCAACCAGTGAACAAAATACTTGACAGCAGTAATTTGTAAAACACCCAAGTCCTGATTAGTAAAATAATGGAAAAGGCTGTTGTGCTTAAGAGGTTCACAAGGATTGAAGTTCTTGTAAATACTGCAATTGAATAGCGCTTCTGAACTACATTCTGCACAGTATAACTTGTTCTTAGTTCTGTACATTCGCTCCTTATTTTTTCTCTACAGCTTGCACACAAAATATAAATTGTCCCTCTGTTATGGTGATCAGCTGTGAATGTGAGCACCGCAAGATGTTTCAGTAACCCATACCTAGAGCCAAGGTGTTTACCAGCTCCTCTCACCACACAGCACACCCCTCAGCATCCCTCCACAAAAGCATACGAATCATCAACAAGCAGACAAACCAAGGTACATGCAAATCATGCAACTAGCAATACAGGCAAGATTTAAAAATGCAGACTGACAGTAATTTATTGAGACTGTCACCTGTGCCCGTGGAATGCATTACTGCAAAAGCAAACAAACTTCACTACCAAAGAAAATATAATAAGACAATCATTCGCATGAGAAAGGGGAATGCACAAGTTAGTAAATCTTCCTGTATCATTATCAGACATTGGGGCATTGAGATACATCTATTGGTCTTAATCACCGGGGTGTAATTGTTGACTATTGCAAAAGGGCACAACAGTGTGATTGTGTCATCAGTGCAAAGAAACGTTTAGAAGTTTGTTACATAAATAAATAAAAAAAGTCACAACAGAAAATATATGCTGCACGTTATATACAGAACCGCAGTGATCTAAATACGCTTTGCCAGAGAATTAATTTGCAAACGATGACAGCTACTAATTTTCAGTAAAAATGCAAGTAGTAAAATTATGGACTTATTAGGCAGATGATTCAACAAAATGATTGTCAGCACCCTAAACATGTATTGTCCCTCAATACGTCACATCAAAATAATGTAAAACTGGGGGTCCCAAGACCACAACACTCGTAGCTTTCAAGCACATAAATTGTGTGAAAAAACTCATCAAGAAACAATTGGAGGTACAAAACTAAGGGGAACAAAAAGAAATGATTTATTTGACTTAGCTAACAATGGGAAATTAATTACTTTTTAGTTACCAGAGTGTGTCTGGCTGTTCTGGTCTCTTATTTGCTCTGGGGTCCTCCTGCAACCTTCCCAGCAGTTCTGCTGGGATAATGGTGTGTCTGGCTATTCTGGTCTCTTGTTTGCTCTGGGGTCCTCCTGTAACCTGTCCTCGGTGGACCAGTAACCACATTTTTCCACATGTACCATATTAAATATATGGCTGATAACTAGGCTTCTCAAACATATTTTTCACCACTAAAATGCAGGAAAATCCACCATTTGAAGGTAAAATTTCAAAATTTTCCGGAGGGCATGCCCCTGGACCCCCCCTAGCTTTGTTAGGATTTTGACTAAGGTGCATTAGCCCCCCAACTTTGTACCCCTGGTGACGCCCCTGCTTGGCCATAACTTTCAATCTTGCCAATGGGCTGCGCACAATGTGCCTGAGTTGGCTGATGGCACGGAACAAAGGCTATATATAACCCTATCCCAAAAACAGAGAATCTTTGCCCAGAAGGATCAAGGGGACAAGGGTGAAGAGAAGGATTTGGCTGAACAGAGAAGGGAGGAGAGGGCTATTCCTGACACACTGGCACTAAATATTCCTATGACTTCAAACCAGACTCCACAGTTTGATAATTCAAGGGATTTCCTCCCCCCTCCCCGTGTCTCAACCAGTAAAACAATGGACAGTGGAGTTAGGAGTTTAATTGAAGAAACTCCACAGATAGGAGCCCCTGACAGTGTGAAGGAGCCTCAAACCACAGTGTTGTCTTCTCATGACTTAAGGTTAGCAAAGAAGCCTGGAATGGAAATAATGGGGCCACCCCCTCCACCTCAACAAACAGGATCACAATTTACTACTCTTCGGGTGACCCGTAGCAGAAAATTGCTAGACTCACAGGCATGTCCAGTGGCAGTCCCCCTCTTGAACAAATACAAGCTATTACAGTCCAGGGGGGAGTCTTCAGATGATTCAGATTCCTCATCTGTGCAGTCTTCTATACCAGACCAAACTACTGATACGGAGGCACCAGTGGAAAAAACTGGAGCTCAGAAAAGAAAAGCCAAAACTAAACATAAGGAGTCTGCTACTCGTAAGGGTAGATTAAAGTAATAATGGAATTGTTTTCTTTTTCTATTCTCTTCCTGAATGCTGATCCCAGGACATGTTTTTCATACTATTAATGTAAATAGTATCAAGAACCCAACTAAAAGAGATTTAGTTTTTTCTTATTTATTGTCTACTGCCGATATTATTTTTTTTACAAGATGTTAGATTTCACACGTTGCCTGAAGTAATGCAAGCCACTAGGGCATGGTGCCCAGGTCCATCTTTTTGGTCAATAGGCCAGGAAGTAGCTTCAGGGGTGGGAATTTTGTTCCACTGTACGAAAATGGTATTAATGAAATTATATGATGTAGTTCCGGGCCGGGTTCTTATTCTAGAAATTAAATTTCAGCAGGTTTCTTATAGATTAATTAATTATTATGCTCCACAAACTAAAGCGCTTCGGGTTGAGACGTTAAAAATTATCCGGCCTTTTTTTACACACTTCGCAGTTTGTTATTTTTGGTGGTGCCTTTAATTGCGGCTTATCTCTTAAAGATAAAACACATACTTCTAAAACAGTTAAAATATATTCTGATTCCCTTTTTTTGTCCTCCATGATAAAGACAGCTAAACTCATTGACTCCTAGTCATCATATACGGAGCAACACACACCGACTTTTTACAAAGGAAACTTAGCCACTAGAATTGATTTTTTGTTTATATCTTATCAGTTATGCATTAAGAGCGTTGAAGTGCAGATAGCAGAATTCTCCGATCATAGGAGGTTGTCTGTTGAAATTGGAGATGTTAGTAATGTTCAGAAAGGACCGAGTACCTGGAAAATGAATACATCCATATTAGTGGATACGAGTTTTAAACTTCTTTTGACTGAATTTGTAGTGGCTAGAAAATCAGTGTTTATTTTATATGAGAATGCAGTACAGTGGTGGCTAGATACCAAAAGGGACCTGGGTTTTTTTCTTGAAACAATATAGTAAAACTGTATGCATGACCAAATATAAAGAATACTTAGCGATTCGGACTCACCTACAGAGATTGTTTACATTGTCTATTACCACTAAACACAATTACACCCCACAGAGTCAAATTTTTAAGGAGAAAATGCAACAGTTCCATATGGAAAAATCCCAATTTATTCGATACCAACAACAGTTTGGTACCACAGGTTCGACTGACTCAGTATGCCCTTTTGAAGCATGTCATTCCCGTATTAGTCATAAAGAAATGTTGTCCTTATATGATGATCAGGGTCAAATAGTACAAACTAAGGATGGGATTATGGCGGTAGTTACTGCCTATACTGGGGAAAAATTTAGTCCAACCGCTTTTGGTACTGCACGAACTGCTGAGGTGTTATCCCACATTGATTTTCCTGCCATTTCTTTACAGCACAGTGCAAATCTGGTTACAGATATACATCTAGCAGAAGTGGTGGAGGGTATTCGGACTCTGAAAGTGAATACGGCCCCCCGGCCCAGACGGTTTGCCATCTGAGTTATATAAGTTGTTAGTTCCATACTGGGGGGAAGAACTGACTCAAGTTTATAACTGTCTGTTAAAAAGTCCATCTTTGCCGTTACATTTAAATATGGGCTGTCTGATATATCTCTTTAAGAAAAAGGGGATAAAAGAGTCATAACAAATTGGAGACCAATATGTTTATTAAATACTGATTTTAAAATACTGTCTAAAATATTGGCAAAACGTTTGCTGTCGGTAGCCACATAGGTAATTTCGGCCAGTCAGACTTCCTCCATTCCTGGACAATGTATTCAAGATAATCTGGTGTTGATAAGAGAAATTTTTGAGAGAGGTCATTCCAATCTTTTAAATAGGTATGTCCTATCCTTAGATCAAAAACAGGCCTTTGACACTGTTCAACATGATTTTTTATGGCTTGTATTGGCTAAATTTCAAATTCCAGGAGGTTTTATACAGTGGCTTAAACTGCTCTATAGAACTGCAACAGTTTTTCCACTGGTTAATGGATGGCGTGGCCCACTGGTTGGGATTAAGAGAGGGGTAAGACAAGGGTGCCCCCTAAGTCCCATTTTATATGTCTTTTCTCTGGATCCTTTGTTGCATATGTTACAGTACTCACAAGCCCTTTCCCCTATTGTTTCATCCTCTACATTACAAGTAAGCCAAGTTCTGGCTTATGCAGATGACATTTGTTTATTGGTACAAGATGAAGCCTCCATACTGGAGGCCTTTGCAGTTATGCTCCACGTTTGGATCAGTGGCAGGAGCATGTCTTAACCTACACAAATGTGTAGGACAGAAGTTAGGACAGGATAGCCCCACCCCGGTAAATATTGGGGGCATTAAATTTCGAACAGGTCCAATTAAAATTTTGGGAATCCATTTTGGAATGGAACGTCCAGATCTTTTTAATTGGGAGGAGAAACTAGAGATAGCGCAACGAAAAGTAAATGGCTGGAATAGATGGAAAACGGGGAAAAAGAAGAGAGTTTATTTAGTTAAAACTTACTTGGTTCCAGTGTTTTTGTTTATAAGTTATATTTTTCCACCACCAAAAATGTTAGAAACAAGATTACTGAGTGTTTTTTTCCCAGGCTGTATGGGGAAGTCGGCTCAAACCCATTCAACGAAATAAGTTGTATTTACCCATTAATCGGGGGGGATTAAACTTGATTCATCCTTTATTTTTTTTCAATAGTATTTTTTTATGGCTAATTTACACCCCATTCTAATCCATATGGGTAAGGGATGGGAACCTTGGGTTTACGAGACAATTCAGATGTGGTTTCGGCTGTGGGAAGGGGGAAATTTGAGGGTGGTAAAACAGTTACAAACAGCCCCTATATATTGGAGAGAGACATTTACCAGACTTAGACAATGGAAGGTGACAACCCTGGGGATTATCTCTGGGCAGAGGAAACATGTGTATGTGGAGCTACTGGGTACAGTCTGCCAGGTACCAGTAGTGTTTGACCGCTGCCCAGAGGATAAGAGAATGAGGACTCTTCAGTTTTTACAAAATCCTAGGATCCTCCCTCATATGTGGGATCTGCACTGGCTCAGCTGCCATGGCAAACTCAATATCAAGGGGAGCCAGAAGCACAAACAGCTTTGTGACAGATATTGCAGTCGACTGGACTGTATTACTCAGGTTGAAACTGTAGAACACCTTTTTTTTCCAATGTTCTTTCATTATAGGATTTTGGGATCTTTTGGCTAACACATGGCAGGCTCTGACCTTTGCTGTCATATCCCTGGATAACCTAATGTATGGTGAGGTATCTGGAACCTAGCAAGCTTGGGATGGTGAGACATTAGAAATATTTATTGTATGTAAGTGGCAAATATGGACAGCCCGATGTTTGTTTACTTTACAGCAAAAGCAGATTACACACCTGGAAATTTTGGGGGAAAATAACTAAAGATCTAAAAAGGATTTGTATGACTAAAAGACAATCAATGCAGGAAACTACCTGGTTAGCCAAATGGTGAGGCCTACCTTGGATCACGGACTCAGATGCCCCTATTACTTAAAGGACAATTATAGCTGGTAGATACCAGCTGGACTTTTTTTCTTTGTTGTTATTTTCTTTTTTTTATGCAGTCAATTGATGGACAGTTTCTTTTTTCTTTCTTTCTTTCTCCTGCATTAAGGTTGTACTAGCTGTGTTTTATGATTTATACATAAATCTGTGTTAAGGTGCAACAAACTTTTGTTTTTAGGTATGCTTTTGAAGGTTCCATTAGCACGAGTGATATTCATTTATTGTTTCCTTTAAGGTTTTTCCCCTTCTTTTTCTTCGTGATTTTCTTTTTTGGGGGGATATATGGATTTGATATGTGTGTGTGTGTGTGTGTGTGTATATATATATATATATATATATATATATATATATATATATATGTATATATATACTGTATATATATATATGTGTGTTTATGTTTACTTTGTATTTAGTTTCTGCTTCTAATAAAAATTTCCCCTACTCTTTTTCGAGAAGTGTCATGGGATTGTTAACATCCACCTGAACTATCACCAGAACAGGCAGATGGGACCTCAGTTTAACATCTCATCCGAAAGAAGTGCAGCATCCCCCTCATGCTGTACGGCAGTGTCAGTATTGGGATATTAATCCAAGTGCCTGGTGTAGGGATAGAACCCACAGCATTCTGATCTCCCGGCCTCAGAGGCGAGTGTGCTACCTGCTGAGCCACTGACACTGATAGACAATATCTCCTATAAGGTTGGCTTGCTAACCTGTAAGGCCCTACACTGTCTGGGTCCAGGCCACCTGTGGGAGCTCCTTCATCCTTACCAACCGGCTTGTCCCCTCTGTTCCACTGAGGAGGTCTCCTGGTTGTCTACAGGACCAGAATCAAAAGGTCTGGGGACAAGGCTTATGAAGTAGCTGCTTCGCTACTATGGAATTCGCTCCTGAAGGAGGACCTTTTGGTGGAAATCTTTAAAAAAGGGCTTAAAACCTTTCTTTCTGCTCAGGCTTTTGGTGTCTGAATTATGTTATTTTTGAGGAACTTATTTATCTACTTGCAGTCCTGCTGTTGATTTGTGTATTTTGGGTGTAGGGAGTAACTTATATTTATAATAACTGGTGAGCAATTTTTTCTATGGGCTCATCCAGCTGATATTTTTCTGGCCGCCTCCCTGGAACTCTTCCCTGGATCCTGACACCAGGGATCCTGACAGCACCACCACTGAAAGCGGTGCTCCATGGCCACCGCGCTGACTCCAGAGCCATTTTCTGGCTGCCACCCTGGAACTCTACCCCAGATCCTGACACCAGGGATCCTGATGGCACCACCGCCGAAAGCAATGTTCCAAAGCCGCCGTGCCGACTCGAGAGCCATTTTCTGGCTGCCTCCCTGGAACTCTACCCTGGATCCTGACACTAGGGATCCTGATGGCATCAGCACCGAAAGCGACGCTTCACGGCTGCCACACAGACTCCAGAGCCATTTTCTAGCCACCTCCTTGGAACTCTACCCTGGATCCTGACACCAGGTACGAGTGCCTAAGACTGAAAACTCCACATCTTGCGGCTGCTTTCTGATTGGTGGGACGCTGCCGCCAGTGTCCAGTGATTGGACAGGACAATATTTGCAAGACAGCCATTGGTGCGCTCTTGGTACACTGCCTAATCTGCCTGTTTTCTGCCTCCCGAAGCTATTGAGCTACCTGGGTTCTTCTTAAGTGTTATTTTTGTTGAAATAGCCTGTGCATGACCATTGTTACCTTAACCTAGCTGCCTGATTGCCTTGTTATCTAATGTTTTTTATTTATAATGCAGTTTTGCCCCTGTAATCTGCTTGCTGCTGCCTAAATTCCTCTCTCACTCTCTCTCTCTCTCTCTTTCTCTCTCTCCCTCGTAGTGGCCCCCCTGCAGTTTGCTCTGAATCCCTCCAGAATTTCATCCCCAGCCTGAACAGCTGTATTTCCTGCCTGACCCCCCGACTCTTGGCTCTCCTAAATTTTTCTTCACTTTTGCTCAGCAAGCCCTTATCTCCCTTGAGCACTTGCCTCCTCTCCTTCCCCTCTAACCTAGTCCTCCCACCCCTCCATTCGCACCTTTCAGCTCCTCTCTTTCCACCCCTCCCTTAGTCACCACGCCTCATTCATTGTGATAGTCTTTTTTCCTTTTTTAGCACCCCCACCCCTGCTGATGGACTACCGCCAGCCCACTGACCATATTTGCTAACTGTTTAATTAATCCTCCTCTTCTTCTGGCCCCAATAGGGATCCTGACGGCACCACCACCAAAAGCGACGCTCCACTGCTGCCGTGCCAACTCCAGAGCCATTTTCTGGCCGCCTCCCTGAAACTCTACCCCGGATCCTGACACCAGGTACGAGCGCCTAAGACTGAAAGCTCCACATCTTGCAGCTGCTTTCTGATTGGTGCGGCGCTGCTGCCAGTGTCTGTTGATTGGACAGAACAATATTTGCAAGGCAGCCATTGGTGCGCTCTCGGTACACTGCCTAATCTGCCTGTTTTCTGCCTCCCGAAGCTCTTGAGCTACCTGGGTTCTTCTTAAGTGCTACTTGTCCCACCCTCACCCAGGCCCCCTTTAAATACACTGTTGCCCCTCCCACACCTTCAGCAGTTTCACCAATCCTTCACAGTGCCCTTCAGCCTTATCCTATCCCTCCTGCCCTAGCTGATCTACACTTCTGCTGTTTCTTTTTTTAACTCCCCCTCTTAGCCAATACTTTGCCTCCTTCCTTTCCCAAACCTTGGAGACCTTAAACCTGCTTCCCATAATGTTATTCATGGTTATGTTAACGATGCTGTGTCCTGCTTCAGACGAGGCTGCCTCTTCACATTCCAACTGTCAGCAAATGCCAATCAACTCCCTGGCTTATACTTTTGGCATGACAACGGGGACTCACCATATCTATCCCATGGCCTCCCCCCCCACTCTGGCACACTGATCACTTACTGAAGTCTCTATCAACCAGCCCCCCGGGGAACCTACTTGCAGTAGCATCTCTCTGCATTAAGGCAGGACAACCCAAGCACCTTCACATCTGCCAATAGAGAATATTACTTTATGCGGATGATGCAGTGCTATTTACTAGGAACCATGATACCAGTCTACTCGAGAGTCAACTACAATGCGACTTCAGGCATGTTGAGGATTGGTTTAGCTCACACAAGCCTGTACTGAACTATAGCAAAACCAACGTCATGACATTCTACAACCTAAGGAGCAAGTACAAACCTCTGTCCCTCAACATCAAGAACCATGCGGGGGCCTCACTTGAACACATTCCTGAGTTTATATACCTTGGCATCACCCTGGACAGCTCTCTTTCTTACTCGAAGCACATCAATAATGTAGCGAAGGCTGCCAATATACGGATAAGTCTGCTGCACAAGCACAAGCACTCCCTGACCCCGGATGCCCTTAGACTGGCAATAAATAGCTCTGTTACCTCCATTATCCATTATGGGCTAGTTATCTATGGCTCTGCCTCTCCCACTGCTCTCCAGAGGATGACAGTGACACTCAACAAAGCCTGTAGGCTCCTAAGGGGTGTTGCCTGCCTTACACACACTTGCGACCTATATGCCCAGTCCAGATGGCTACCACTCTTTAGTAGAATACAATACCAGACCTGCCTGCTTACCAAGAAAGTTCTCCTTGGGCTTATGCCTCCAGGAGTGGCACAACTCCTTGCCGCCTATAGTGGCACCCAACTTACATAGAGAGCTCAACAAGAGACCTTCCAGGTCCTAGATGCTGGACTTCTTTGGGTCAGAGGTCATTCACACACAGGGCTCTTCAGTGGTACAATACTCTTAACTTTGAAACACATGCAGCTGTGTCTCTTGGTCCTTTTAAAAGGCAGCTACGACTATATCTCACCTCTACCACACAATGTGATTGCCTCTCCTAAGCAATCGGGCATCTCCCTCTACACTATTCTTGGGTGACCTGAAACCTGCCGTACTGCCTGACTCTACTCCTCCCCTGCCTCCACCCCTTCCCCCATCATGCTCCTCTCAGCCTGTTACTTCTTCATTGAGGCCTCTAGCCCACCCACACCACTCGCATTCCACCCACCGCTACCCGCCAACAATGGCCCTTTAGCCTGCTGACTCCCTTCTGACTTCCTCCTATTCCCATTTATAGTTTACCCCGATAATTGTTTCTAGCTTGCGAATAATGTCTCTCTCCACGGTTTACTGTATGGTTTACTTTATATACTGTGTGTTAGGCAACTATGAATGGCAGGAATGTTACTGCTGTTTTCCTTTGTATGTATGTTACCCTATATCCTTTGACGTGGAACCTTTGTAAATAAGCAGTTCCTGCTCAAAGATATTTGCAATCCTAGAGTTTAATAAATAAAAAAATAAAATAAAATATTTCCCACAATAACCGGTCGGTTATTACGGCACACATGTGCTGCCACAAGTACACTGAGCGCAAGCCCTGCGCTCACAGTCATGCATCTGCTACATTTATCGTTCCCACTGTGGCTGTGAGAACCATTGTGCTCAGTACCATTCCTTTAAAGAGACAATGAAATCATGTATAAACCAGTGTCATTTTCATAAAAATGCTGAATAAGAATCACTTAAACACTCATAAAAGAAAAAAGACAAATTTGTTCCTATGACTTAATTACCTCTCGGTGGGAATGACAATCTCATCAGAACAGTGCTCACAGTAAGAAATGGGAAGACGACAACATAAGAAACCTCCATGTTTTTTACAGTTCATAACCACTTTTTTGAACTTTTAACATAAAAATTGAAATATTGGCAGCACTGTGCCAAAGCAGTGTACTTGTTGCTTAATTTTGTAAACTTTTAAAAATCAGAATTTTCATCTGTTTCTAGACTGTGTTGCCATTTTCCTGTTTTGCCATTTTTTTCTAATGCTTAGTGAAGGTGGGAAAGCAAGGATTTTTTCATTTAGAGTCAAACCAGGGGTGTGGCTCGACTCTGTGAGTCGGAACACAAACTGAGCCCTGGCTACTGCCGGCTCTTTTTCTGTGCAGGAGTTGAACATTTCAGACACTATACTAGCTGATCAGGCTGATAGAATGCTTACTTTGACCATAACTGACTCGGCTTACCTTGGCTCTCAGTTTCTGATAGTGGTCGAGCCGAGCCAGGCAGTAAGCTCAAGACCAGCTCGAGCCTGCTCTGGCTTGCCCAGCCACAGTATAATGCTCAGTTCCTGACTGGAGTGTGTTACTGCACTTATAAAATGGTTTTAAGAGTTAAAAAAGCAAGAAACCAGAAAGTAAAATTTGAGCTGTGTAGTAAGTAAGCAATAAGGCATGACTGGGTGTGCGTTATTGTGGGATAACGGCACACCTCGGGAAGTGAAGCCTAAGGTGAAACCTAGAGCTTCACGCACCCAAGAAGTGCCCTTATTCCTCAATAATGCACACCCTGGAATGCCTTGCTGTGATTATAAACTGGCTTCCCTGATTTTGTTTTTTATTTTAGGACCAAGTAATCAGGTTCAGAAAGTTGAGGATTTCTGACCTGTGCTGTTGTGCTGGGATAGCAGCATGGTCATGTGACTGGATTCCACCAATCACAGTATAGTATTTCTCTTACCCATGTTATAATTGAATCTAAGGCACACCCTCAGTGTGGAATGCTTTTATAAACCCCTTGAACTTCACTCTTGGGGTTTATGTAGCATCCCACACATCAGGTGTGCATTAAATTCTCATAATGCACACCACCCCATGCATTATTCTCTGTTTATTTGTTGTTATTATTATGTATTTTAGTATTTAAGTGTTTACTAGTTCCTCCTTGTACTGGCACACTTGGCCTCTGGGGAAGGGTGCCATAAATAAAGTTACTGCTACTACTAGTACCATCATGATGCATTACAGAGTTTACATGTACGGGACACAACATTATGTTCCACCATACTACACTGCAGAGTTGAAATCTAGGGAACTCTACACTGTCCCACACCATGGTGCTCAACATAATTTACATGTAGGAAACCCTACACTATGCTACACCATGGTACACTACAGAATTTATACATAGGGGACACGACACTATGCTACACCATACTAAATTATAGAGTTTACATGTAGGTGACACTGCATTATACCACACAGTGCTACATTACAGAGCTTACGTGTATGAAACACTGCAATATGCAATATAACACCGTACTACTTTGTAGAGTTTACATGTAGCAGGCATGACACTATGTTATACCATGAAAGAAGGTAGCCTATAGGCAATTCAAGTGCTCAAGGAGTGAAAGGGATCGAGGGGAGTACGAGCTGATGGCTAGAAGGGCCACTAGGGTGGTGAGGGCGGCTAAGGCAAGGAAGGAGCAGAACCTGGCCAGGGAAATTAGGAGAGGGAACAAGGGGTTCTTTAGATACACTGGGGAAAAACAAAGTGTGAAGGGGCAGATTAGCAGGATTAAAACAGGGGAGAGATGGGCACAAGACTCAGGGGAGCAGGCTGAGGTACTAAATGAGTACTTCACCTCAGTTTTCACCAAGGAAATAGGGGTGCTGCATCATACATGGGAGGAGACAGTGATACTGAGGGGGCCCTTACCAATCAGCGGGTCTGAGGAGAGGGGGAGGCATCACTGGCAGGAGGGGGGAAGGCTAAGCAGGGAGAAGAAGTAGCGGAAGTGGAAATCACAGCAGAGAGAGTGAGGGAAGCCCTCAGGTCCCATAAGACAGAGAAAGCACCGCGGCCGGATAAATTACATCCCAGAATGCTGAAGGAATTTGCAGATGACCTATGACAACCCTCTATGGAGCTTTTCACCATCTCTCTGAGGACAGGGTGGGTGCCCCAGGACTGGAAGGTGGCATATAATGCCTATCCACAAGGGGGATCAAGGGAGGTGGTAGGGAACTACAGGCCTCCCAGCCTGACATCGTGGTGGGCAAGGTGATGGAGGGCATGGTCAAGGAGAGGCTGGGGGGGGACGTGGAAAAGTCAGGGTACCTGGACGATAGACAGCATGGATTCGTCCCGGGGAAATTGTGTCAGACAAACCTTGTGGAGTTCTATGACTGGGTGACAAGTGTCTTGGACCTGGGTAGACCAGTAGACGTCCTCTTTCTAGACTTCAGCAAGGCATTTGACTCTGTTCCTCACGAGGGCCTGTCAGATAAGCTGGGAGAAATGGGGGTGGGGAACCAGATGATCAGATGGATAGGCAATTGGCTCCAGGACCGGACCCAGGGGGTTGTAGTTGGTGGGATAGTCTCATCCCCAAGGAGGGTCATTAGTGAGGTCCTTGGGGCCCCTCCTGTTCAACGCCTACGTCTCTGACATAAGGACAGGTATCAGAAGTGAGATGAGTCTCTTTGAGGATGACTCAAAACTGGGGGCGGTGGTGGATGGGGAGGAGGGGAGGGTGGCCCTACAGGGGGGAATGGAGGCTCTGGAAAGATAGTCTAGAAAGTGGAAGTTGAGGTTCAGTGCAGGGAAATGCAAGGTACTGCACCTGCGGGCCAGAAACCCAGGCCAAGTGTACACCCTGGGGGGGAAAATGCTACAAGTCTCGATGGCTGAGAGGGACCTGGAGGTGGTGGTGGATGTCAAGATGAACAACTCGGAGACTTGTAGGAGGCAGCAGCCAAGGCCAACAGGATGCTGGGATGCATCACTAGGGGATCACCTCCAGAAGGAGGGAGGTGATACTCCTCTGTGTTAACTGCTTGGTGAGGCCCACCTCGGTACTGCTTGCAGTTTTGAAGGCCACACTTAAAGAGGGACATTAAACTCCTGGAGAGGGTCCAGAGGAGGGCAACCAAAATGATTTGGGGCTTGGGGATAGGACCATGAGGAGAGGCTCAAGAGCTAAATATGTACACATTGGAAGAGAGAAGGGGACATGATAGAGGTCTTCAGGTACATGAAGGGGTAAATAGGGGAGGAACAGTCAGGGTGCTTTGAAGGAAGGAGGAGGGGGCCACTAGAGGGCATGGGTGGAAGCTGGAGGGGGGAAGATTCAGGGGAGAAAGGAGGAGGTGCTACTTCACTGAGAGGGTGGTAGAGCCATGGAATGCACTGCCTAGGGGGCTGGTGGAGGCAGAGACGGTGGAGGGGTTCAAGAGGGGGTGGGACAGGTACAGGGGAAGGGTTCTGGAAGCAAAATCCAATGCAGTGAGAATATCCGGAACTGGGAAGGGAGAAGCCAGAGAAAGCGAGGAAGGCAGCAAGGTCAGCTCCCAGGTTGTAGGCTGACCAAACGAGCAGACGCGAAAGACCGTTAGGCCTCTTCTGCTGGCATTTTAGTATGTTAGTATACTACAAAGTTTACATATAGATAACACTACATTACAACACATAATGCTACACTTTAGAGTTTACATGTAAGGGACATTACACCATGCAACATCATACTACGCTACAGTATTTACATTTACTATAGGTGATACTACATTATTCTGCATCATGCACACTATAGAGACACTACAATATGCAACACCATGCTACACTACAGTGTTTACATGTAGGGGCCACTACAGTACATAACATCATGCTACACTGCCGAGTTTACATGTAGGGGACACAGCACTTTGCTACACCATGCTACACTGAAGAGTTTACATGTAAGTGACACTACACCATGCTACACTGCAGAGTTTACATATAGGTGACACTACACTGTGCTACACCATTCTACACTACAGAGTTCACATGTAGGTGACACTACACTATGTTACATCATGCTACGCTGTAGAGTTTATATGCAGGTGACAGTACACTATGCTACACTGCAGAGTTTACATGTAGGGGACATTGCACTACATCATACTTCGCTACAGAGTTTACATGTAGGGGACACTGCACTATGCTACACCATGCTACATTACAGAGTTTACATGTAGGGGATGCTACACTATGCTACACCATGCTTCACTATAGAGCTTACATATAGGGGACATGACACTACACCATTCTACACTACAGAGTCTATGTGAACGGGATGCTACACTATGCTACACCATTATTCACCACAGAGTTTACATGTAGGGGACATGGCACTACACCATTCTACACTCCAAAGTTCACATGTAGGTGACACTGCACTATGCTACATCATGCTATACTGCAGAGTTTACATGTAGGGGAAACTACACTATGACTACAGAATTTACATGTAGGGGAGACTAGACTGTGCAAAATCATGTTACACTTCAGAGTCTAAATGTAGGAGACACTACACTACACTACACCATGCTACACTACAGAGTTTACATGTTGGGGACACTACACTTTACTACACCTTGCTACACTACAGAGTTTACATGTTGGAGACACTACATTATGCTATGCCATGCTACACTACAGAGTTTACATGTTGGGGACACTACACCATGCCATGCTACAGTACAGTACAGAGTTTACATGTTGAGGACACTACACCATGCTACACTACCGAGTTTACTTGTAGGTGGCACTACACCATGCCATGCTACAGTACAGAGTTTACATGTTGGGGACATTACACTATGCTACACATAGAAACATAGATTTTGACAGCAGATAAGGA
Organism: Neoceratodus forsteri; assembly: GCA_016271365.2. Lineage (NCBI taxonomy): Eukaryota > Metazoa > Chordata > Ceratodontiformes > Ceratodontidae > Neoceratodus > Neoceratodus forsteri. The sequence goes on from CM028130.1 coordinate 200,085,970, forward strand.
CCGCTTGGCCCACCCAGTCTGCCCATTTCCCTAAGTTGCAGATCCTAGTTAGCCAGCAGCCTACTTCTTCCTACCCCCACCCCCTAGAATTGCCTTATGACTGTCCCATGCATGCTTGAATTCCACCACTGTTTTTGACTCCACAACCTCCTCCAGAAGGCCGTTCCATGCATCCACAACCCTCTCTGTGAAAAATACTTCCTTAAATTACTCTGAGCCGCCCCGCCTATCTTCAAATTGTGCCCCTTGTTCTTGCACATCTCTTTTGAAAGATGCTACCCTCTTGGAATTTGTTGATTCCCTTGAGATGCTTGAAAGTTTCTATCATGTCCCCCCTCTCACTCCTTTCCTCGAGGCTATACATATTCAGCTCCTTAAGTCTCTCTTCATATGTCTTCCGGTGCAGACCCTGCACCATTTTAGTTGCCCTCCTCTGGACAGCCTTCATCCTGTCTATGTCCTTGTGGAGATTGGGTCTCCAGAACTGCACGCAGTACTCCAGATGGGGTCTCACCAACTGTCTGTACAGAGGGATAATAACTTCCTGTTTTCTACTGGTGATGCCTCCCTATGCATCCCAGTATCCCCCAGCCCTCCTTGCTGCCCTCTCAGCATTGCTTGCCCACCTTAGGTCATCTGATATGACTATCCCCAGGTCCCTTTCATTTTGCTGTTGTTAGTATCTCACCCTCGTGTGTACTCTTCCCTGGTTTTTGTTTCCAGGTGCATTACCTTGCACTTCTTAGCATTGAATCTAAGCTGCCATACATTTGACCATTCCTCTAACCTGCCAAGTCCCTTCTCATCCTTTCCACCCCACCTTGTGCATCAACTCTGTTGCAGATCTTTGTGTCATCTGCAAAGAGACTTACTTTTCCTTCCAGTCCCTCTGCAATGTCGCTTATAAAGACATTGAAGAGGACCGGTCCTAATACTGAACCCTGTGGTACCCCAATAGTAACCCCCCTTTCTTCAGAGTGGACTCCATTTATTATTACTCTCTGTGTCCTATTCTCCAGCCAATTCTTTACCCAGGCTGTCATCTTGGGACCCACTCCCATGCTGGTTAACTTGTGTATTAATCTTTTGTGTGGGACTATGTCAAATGCCTTGCTAAAGTCTAGGTAGGCCATGTCCACAGCCCTTCCCTGATCTACTACTTTGGTCACCCAGTCAAATAAATCTATCAGATTTGTCTGGCATGACCTTCCCACTGTAAATCCATGCTGCCTTGGGTCCTGAGCCCCTCTGGCCTCTAGATACTCAACAATTCTTTCCTTCAGAAGTGATTCCATCATTTTCCCTACCACTGAGGTTAAACTAACAGTTCTGTAGTTTTCTGCTTCTGCCTTTCTCCCAATTTTGTGAAGGGGAATCACATCTGCCCTTCTCCAGTCCTCGGGTACCACCCCATCCTCCCATGATTTGTTAAAGAGGGTAGTCAGTGGTGTCACTAGTTCTACCCTTAGTTCTTTAGAATTCTGAGATGAATCCATCAGGCCCCATTGCTTTGTCCACTTCAGTTTTAAGAGTTCTTTCAGAACCCTTTCTTCTGTAAATGGGCTGGTATCAACTTCTGTATCCAGAGTGTTTCTACTGTTTGTTTTAGGTACCTCTCCCACTTCCTTTGTAAATACTGAGCAAAAATATTTGTTTAGTATCTCTGCCTTTTCACAGTCACCCACTGCCCATCCTCCCTCCCCTTTATTAAGCCTCACTATCCCTCCCTTGGTCTTCCTTCGCTCCCTGATGTACCTATAAAAGGTTTTATCCCCCTTCTTAACTGAGTTGGCTATCTTTTCCTCGGTTTGAGCCTTTGCTGTTCTGACTGCCTTCCCAGCTTCCTTTTGCTTTAACTGATACAGTTCCCTGCCCTGCTCCTTCTGTGATTCCTTGTACTTCCTGAATGCTTTCTTTTTCTCTTGAACCTTCACTGCCACTTCCTTTGAGAACCATAGTGGTTTCTTACATCGTTTTGTTTTGTTAATTTGCTTCACACAAAGGCTTGTTACCTCTGTGATGGCAGTTTTTATTATTCCCCATTGTTCTTCCACCCCTCCTTCCTGCCCATTTGCTAGTGCATTCCTTAGGCACTCACCATTTGGCAAAGTCAGCCTCCTAAAGTCCAGTACTTTTGCCTTTGTATGGCTTGACTCTATTGCTGTGTTTATTGTGAACCATACTGTTCGATGATCACTAGTTCCCAGATGGCTACCCACTTCTACATCTGTGATCCTCTTCATCTCCATTTGAGAGAACCAGGTCTAAGATTGCTCCCTCTCAGTGGGCTCCAATACTAGTTGTCTAAGGCATGCCCCTGTAGGGAATCTAGAATAACCCCACTCTTCGAAGTGGCTGCTGCAACTGCACTCCAGTTAACATCTGGCATATTCAGATCACCCATCAGCAATATCTCCCCTTTTTCTGCCATTCTAAGTATTCTTTCTATCATTTCCTTGTCCATTTCCTTGTCCATTTCCTCCCCCTGAGAAGGGGGTCTGTATACAACCCCTGTGCGGATTGTGGTGCCATTGCCGGTCTCCAAATTTATCCACAGTGCTTCTTCTCCTCCCTGTTTTCCATTTTGTTCTGTTGCTTTGATTCCTTCCCTTATGTAAAGAGCTACTCCTCCTCCTCCTCTTTTACCCTCCCTGTCCCTCCTGTAGATAGTGTATCCTGGTATGCTTATGTCCCAGTCATGGTTTTGTGAGTACCATGTTTCTGTGACTGCCACGATATCCAGATGTTCCTCCTCCATCAAGGCCACTAATTCAGGAAGCTTGTTACTCAGACTACGGGCATTGGTACTCATTGCTCTCCATTTTTTGATGGCTTTACCTTCTTTTGCAGCATCCCCCACTGACCTGTCTACCTTGGTCTTTTCTGTTTCTCATTTAGTACTCTGATTTGTAGGAAGGCACTACAGAGTTTACATGTTGGGGGCACTACACTATGCTACACTTCAGAGTTTACATGTTGGGGACACTACACTATACTGCACCATGCTACACTACAGAGTTTACATGTTGGAAACACTACACTATGCTACACCATGCTACACTAAAGAGTTTACATGTTGGGAACACTACACCATGCTACACTAGAGAATTTACTTGTGCGTGGCACTACACCATGCCATGCTACAATACAGTACAGAGTTTACATGTTGGGGACACTACACTATGCTACACCATGCTACACTACAGAGTTTACTTATAGGTGACACTACACCATGCCATGCTACAGTACAGAGTTTACATGGGGACACTACACTATGCTACACCATGCTACACTACAGAGTTTACATGTTGGGGACACTGCACTATGCTACACTACAGAGTTTACTTGTAGGTGGCACTACACCATACCATGCTACAGTACAGAGTTTACATGTTGGGGACACCACACCATGCTACACTACAGAGTTTACATGTTGGGGACACAACACTATGCTACACTATGGAGTTTACTTGTAGGTGGCACTACACCATGCCATGCTACAGTACAGAGTTTACATGTTGGGGACACCATACCATGCTACACTACAGAGTTTATATGTTGGGGACACTACACTATGCTACACTACAGAGTTTACTTGTAGGTGGCAATACACCATGCCATGCTACAGTACAGAGTTTACATGTTGGGGACGCTACAGTATGCTACACCATGCTGCACTACAGAGTTTACTTGTAGGTGGCAATACACCATGACATGCTACACTACAGAGTTTACATGTTGGGAACACTACACCATGCTACACTACAGAGTTTACTTGTAGGTGGCACTACACCATGCCATGCTACAGTACAGTACAGAGTTACATGTTGGGGACACTATACCATGCTGCACTACAGAGTTTACTTGTAGGTGGCACTACACCACGCCATGCTACAGTACAGAGTTTACATGTTGGGGACACTACAACATGCTACACTACAGAGTTTACATGTTGGGGACACTACACTATGCTACACTACAGAGTTTACTTGTAGGTGGCAATACACCATGCCATGCTACAGTTCAGAGTTTACATGTTGGGGATACTACAATATGCTACACCATGCTACACTACAGAGTTTACTTGTAGGTGGCAATACACCATGACATGCTACACTACAGAGTTTACATGTTGGAGACACTACACCATGCTACACTACAGAGTTTACATGTTGGGGACACTACACTATGCTGCACCATGCTACACTACAGAGTTTACTTGTAGGTGGCACTACAACATGACATGCTACAGTACAGAGTTTACATGTACAATGGTGACAACACAAAATTGTCCCATTGCCTTGAAATGCTGTGAAAAGTGTGAAAATGATGCTGCAGCAACACCACTATTTTCAATCATAATTTGATCTAATTATCTTGTGGTATCTTAAGGTATACTGTAGTTAAAGGCAGCTTTTTAACTGCTAGTATTGTAGAGGACACATCACTATGCCACACAATGCTACTGTACAGAGATTACATGTAGATGGTATGACACTATGCTACACAATGCTGCACTGCAGTGTAGGAAGCGGGGTAGCCCATATATGTCCTGACCTTAAGGTTGGAAAGCAATGTGAGAAGGCAGTAGGGAGGGCTGGGGGGATACTGGGATGTATAGGGAGAGGCATCACCAGCAGAAAACAGGAAGTTGTTATCCCCCTGTACAGACAGTTGGTGAGACCCCATCTGGAGTACTGTGTCCAGTTCTGGAGACCCCATCTCCGCAAGGACAAAGACAGGATGAAGGCAGTTCAGAGGAGGGCAACTAAAATGGTGCAGGGTCTGCAAGAGAAGCCATATGAGGAGAGACTAAAGGAGCTTAATATGTATACCCTTGTGGAAAGGAGGGAGAGGGGGGACATGATAGAAATGTTTAAGTACCTCAGTGGAATTAACAAAGTCCAAGAGGGTAGCATCTTTCAGAAAAAGAGATGTGCAAGATGGAAATCCAAGCAAGGTTCCAAGAACTTGCCAGAGTCTGTCGGATAATGGATGCAACATTTCCTTTTCGGAGATATTGCCAGTACCAAAGGCCTCAGTGGAGAAAAATGAAGACTCACAGAGGTTAATAAATGGCTCAGGAAGTGGGGTGAAGAGAATGGGTTAGTGTTAGGGGAACTGGAATGGAGTTTGGGAGGATAGGGACTATATGCCAAGGACAGGTTTCATCTTGCCCCATTAGGAAGGAAGTCTCAAACAGGGGATGGCTGACTACATACAAGAAAGGTGGGGTTTAAACTTGTAAGGGGGGGAAGGGATAAGGGAGGGGCTGACTAGAAGCCCTCCCCTCCAGATGAGGGGAGTAGCCTTCAAGCCCAAGGGGGGGGGGGGAAACAGACTGGAGGTGGAGGTTTCAGGAGGAGCAGGGGGAGGATGGAAGTATAAGGAATCTGGGTGGGGTTTGACAAAAAGGATCAGGGATAAGGGGTGGGGGTTAGTGTTAGTAAATGCCAGGAGCTTGAAACAAGTTGCCAGAGTTCCAGGCCATGCTGTCTTGAGGTGGGGTGGATGTGGCGCGCAGTCACGTAAAACGTACCAACAAAACCATGACTGGGACCTAAATGTAATGGGGTACACTATGCTGGTGGAAGGATAGAAAGGAGGGGCAGAGGGGTGAAGTGGCTATGTTCATTAGAGATGACATAGAAATTGCTATGGTAGAAGAGGCAGAGGGAAACGTGGAGGCCTTATGGGTCACCTTACGATCCCCAGCAGGAGATAAGGTCAAGCTGAGTATATAGGCCCCCTGGATGAGTGATGTTCTAGAGGATGGTTTGCTGGACAACATCATTGCCCAGTGTGGTCCAAAAGGGGAAGGAGTGGTGTTGATGGGGACCTTAATATGCCAGGTACAACTGGGGAACCATGTCCTCTAAGGTGGCCAAGGAGCAGAGGCTGCTGGATGGCTTCCAGGATGTGTTCTTAACACAGCATGTGATGGAGCCCACAAGGGAGGGCATGTCCTGGATGTGGTTCCTGGCAGATGGGGATCTGGTAAGGGACATGGTTGTACAGGACCCTGACTGGGAGTGACCACAATACTGTCTGGTTTCAAATAAGCATTGGGGAGTGGGGGTGAGATCTAGGACACTGGCAGTGGACTTCAGGGGCAGACTTATGGGCATGGGAATATTCTCAAGGATCACTTGAAGGGATTACCTCAACGACAAGTGTGGAAAGGAGATGGAGGTCATAAAACGGGGACTTCATGAGGCAGTCAGGATCTGCGCTAAGTTGAAACGGCGGGAGCAAGGTCACATAAACCATGCTGGTGGTCCAGTGAGGTCCAGGTAGCAGTCAGAGAAAAGAAGGCAGCTTACAAAAATATAAAACAACAAGAGGGGATAGGATAGAAATGTACCAGCTTGCATCTAGAAAAGTCACCTGTATGGTGAGGGAGCAAAGTCCAGTAAAGATCAACGGCTGGCACAGGGGATACATGGAGGGGAAAAGGGGTTCTTCCGCACATTGGGGAGCGGAGAAAACTAAGGGCCATCTCAGCAGATTGAGATCTAGAAGAAGGGTGGGTGGAAGAGGCGAGGACCAGGCAGAGGTATTTAATGAGTACTTTGCCCTGTGTTCACTAGGGAGGGATGGGATATCTACAAAGCAAGGCACAAAGGGATAGAAGGGCAGGGAGGGGATCAGGGAGCAACAGAAATGGAGCAAAGGGAGGGAAAGGTACCCCAGGGTGTCACATCTGGATAAGGATAAAAGACCAGTAAGGTGGAGGGACAGATGATGCCATCCCCACCAGGGTGTGGTTTGCCCTAAAGGCCCTAAAGAAAGACAAATCTCTAATGATGGTGGCATTCATCCTAGAGTACTATGGGAATTACGGACATACTGGCTGCACTTCTGGCGGAGCTTTTCAACAGGTCACTTGAGACAGGGAGGGTACCTAGGGATTGGCGAGAGGCACATGTGGTACCAATCCATAAAGGGGGTCGAAGGAAGTACCAGGAAACTATAGACCCATCAGTTTAACCTCGGTGGTGGGAAAATTAATGGAGAGTATACTAAAGGAACGATCTGGGTTTACTTGGGGGAGGTGGAGGTCTGGATAGTCGGCAGCATGGGTTTGTGCCAGGTAGATCATGGTCAAACCAACCTTGTGGAGTTCTATGAATGGGTAACATCAGAACTGGACAGGGGTAAGCCTGTGGATGTATTATTCTTGGACTTCAGCAAGAGGCTGACTCTGTCCCCACAATGGTCTGGTGGAGAAACTGATGGGGTTAGGAGTAGGCCCTTTGATGGTCAGATGGATTGAAAACTGGATAGCTGGACGCACTCAGAGAGTAGTGGTCTGTGGGGAGCTCTCGAACCCCACAGAGGTTGGTAGTGGGGTACCACAGGGCCTCGTCCTGGGTCCAATCCTTGTTTAATGCATACATATCAGACATCAGGGATGGTATAGGGTGAAATGAGTCTCTTCATGGATGACTCCAAGATGGGAGCAGTAGTTGAGGGAGAAGAGGGAGGTTGGCCCTGCAAGGGGACCTGGACACCCTGGAAAGCTGGGCTCACACATGGAAATTAATTTAATATCACCAGTGCAAGGTGTTGCATCTTGGTCGGGAAACCCTAAACACAGGTACACCCTGGAGGGAGGTGCTGGAAGCCTCAACAGGGAAAAGAGACCTAGGGGTCATGGTGGATACATGTATGAATAACTCTGAGCAGTGCAGGAGAGCAGCTAGCAAGGCAAACAGGATGTTGGGATGCATCGCAGGGGATCACCTCAAGGAGCAAGGAAGTGATTCTGCCGCTGTACAATGGACTGGTTAGACCACACCTTGAGTACTGTGTACAGTACTGGAGACCACACTTGAAGAGGGACATACAGCTCCTGGAGAGGGTACAGAGGAGGGCAACAAAGATGATCACGAGGGCTAGGGATTTGACTTACGAGGACAGACTTGAGGAGCTCTGCCTGTTTTCATTGGAGGAGAGGAGAGACAGGGGGACATGATTGAGGTCTTCAAGTACCTCAAGGGAATAAATAGGGTAAACATGGAGGGGATCTTAGACTAAAGCAGGAGGCATCACCAGAGGGCATGGTTTGAAGTTGGAAGGTGGAAGGGTGAGGGGAAAGAGGAGGAGGTTTTTCACTGAGAGGGTGGTGGACCCTTGGAATGCTCTGCCTGGTGAGCTGGTTCAGAGATCCACAGTGGAGGGCTTTAAGAGAGGGTGGGACAGACACAGAAAGTGGATGTATCAGATGATGGCCTGTCCTGGGGTGGGGATGATGATAGGGGTTTCTGGAGCACAAGGGATGGGAGGGTCTCTGCACCCAACTAAGGATCTAGGTTCGAGCAGACTTGATAGACCATAAGGCCTAATCTGCTGGCAAATAGTATGTTAGTATGTTAGTAAGAAGAAGGGGACACAATTTGAAGATAGAGGGGGGACGGTTCGGGTGCAATGTGAGGAAGTATTTTTTCACAGAGGGTGGTGGACGCATGGAACAGCCTTCCAGAGGAGGTTGTGGGGTCTAAAACTGTGGGAGAATTCAAGAATGCATGGGACAGACATAAGGCAATTTTTGTGGAAGGTAGGAAGAAATAGGCTATTGGTAAAATAGGATCTGCAGCTTATCCTCTAGGTAGGAAAATGGGCAGACTAGGTGGGCCAAGCGGTCCTTATCTGCCATCAAAGTCTATGTTTCTATATATGTGAGGGACAGTATACAGGCTTCAGTGGTGCAGGAAGAGCAACGGGAAGCTGAGGTACTGTGGGTCACCCTGGAGAAGCGGTCAGGGGCCGTTATGCATGCTGGAGTGATTTATAGGCCTCCAGCATAGGGGGAAGAAGTAGATATGGAGTTAATGCAAGCAGTGCAAAGGATGGCCTGAAAGGGGGAATTGCTGCTGGTGGGGGACTTCAGTCTCTGTGATGTAGACTGGAGTCTCCCAGCAGCAGCAACAACCAGGAGCAGAGGCATACTGGATTCCTTACAAGAAGCATTCCTCCAAAAACTTGTAAGGGAACCAATTTGAGGGGGGGTTATACAGGAACTTGTACTAACCAACGGGGACAGTGTCATTGATGTCATGGTGGGGGACAATCTAGGGTCCATTGACCATCACACGGTGCAGTTCAAAATAAGAACTGGGGCAGAGATGAGTGTGGTAGATGAGCTGTGGTGGTTCATACCCCTATAGTTTAGGGTGATGCCAGATGAATCTGGAAGGAGAGGCTGGAGGCGTACTCTAGAACCAAGATGCAAGGTTTATTAGCAAAAGTTGGAGCACACAGAAAAAGACTTAGCATTCACTATCATTATCACACAAGAGAAAGAATGAACAAGATTACCAGGAACACAAATGGGCCCTACTAATGTCATACGAATATCCAGTTGATTCAAGTCCTAAGGACATAGCAAAGCGATGCACCAAGCTTGGGCTTCTAGTATTTTGGTCAGTCGACTGCTGGGTGTGAACCCAAGGAAGTGCTTCCTATACAGGCCTTAAAATGGGGCATCCCACAGTGAACCAAAAACAGAAGAAAGTACTGTAGGCCTCCTGGCCCTGGGAAGAAGGTGACTCCTGGTGTCACTGAGAGAAAGTCGAAGGTGAAGCGGCTGGTCGAGGAAGGGTGTTGAAGCATGGTTGTAGATGAAGAGAACCCTTATCTGGAGTTGCCAGCTGCGGTGGCCTTGGGCAGGAGGGCAGATGATATCCAGTTGAGAAAAGGATGCTGGGTGTGAAGATTTTCTGGACAACCTCTAGGTAGGTCCCTGGAACCCTTACCACCTCACCCCTGCAGCTTCAGAATCTGGCAGACTTCGGTGTGACCTCTTGATGAGCCACTGGAACACCAGACACCTATGGATGGTACAATCATGAGCGTGGAGACCCTCAGTGTGGCCTCTTCCGTGGGCCACCAGTACTTACGCCACCTTGGGGGATGATGCACAGAGCTTAGCAATCATTGACCGCTGGTACTACTGCCACCTTGGGACAACATCTATGCAGGAGAATGGGCAATGTGACTCCGAGTCGGCAGATGACTGAAGTCCTCTCAAGCTAGAACTAGGGCAGCTCCTACCCTGACTCACCGTGGTGGGCCCTAGCTACCAGCTGGCCACCACTTACTACTGGCAACTTGAACCTGGGGTGTCATGGCGAAGACTTGGGGTTGGTGGATGTCATTGGAGATGGGTGCAGGTGACACTGGGCTTCCCGGGGACTCTCCCTCGGTCAAAGAAGAGGCACCGGAGGAACCCTAGATGAGGTGTGTGCAGGAGCCCCCCTGGAGTTCAAAAAGGATTTCTGTACCCTGGGGAATGCACAACCACAAAGGAATGATAAGGCCTCTTCTGCTGAAGACTGCTGCATTAAATAGACTGATTCGCCGCACTGGAGGACCCGACTGGATGGCAAATGTCTGCAGAAAACTGACCGAGGCTGCTACTGGAGTTCTTCTGGAGGAGAGTTACACTGAAGGGGGCCTTATGGCGCAGTGGTTTAAGGCTCTGAGCTGCAAATCTGAAGACCTGGGTTTGAATCCCACAGCCCCCACTTGCATACTGTGTGACCCTGAGCAAGTCACTTAACTTCCTCATGCTCCCAGGTTGCACCTGCAAACAAACTTTTAGCTTAGTGTGTCTCACCTGGTAAAATAATTGTTAAAAAAAACAAAACAAAAAACAGGCCCAGGGATTCGCTTCAGCCTCCTAACAAGGAAGCTGAAATCCATTGTCTGGTCCTTCACCTTCCTGGTCAAACTCTTTCTGCTCTCTCCAGCCTATACAGAGCCTCCTCTAGACTGGGGTGGTCCTGGCTACCTGCAGGGGATCGGCTCGTTTGTCCAGAGGTCAGCCTTCTGGGGCTGGGTCAGTGGCCTAAAGAAAAAGTCTCCAAATTTGAATCTACCCTGGCCACAGGGATTGGCTGAGAGGGCTCAGTCTGGCTTCCTTCTCCCCTGCTGGATCAGGAATGTGGCCCAACTGGTTTGGCCTTAGCTGACTAGGTGTCAGTCTTGGGCAGAGGGAAGGGACAACAAAGGAAGCAAAAAGTTTTTCTTTTAAAACTGTGAATTTAAACTGCTAGGACTGTCTGCTGGAGAGGGGCCTGTTCTGTGCTTCAGAGGGTCCCCTAAGCTTTTCAAGGGTTTCCCAATAAGCTGCCAGGGTCCTCATAACCAAGGCCCCTAGAATTCTGCGGCCGCAGAATTTTGCACAGAACTTGCAATCTGCCGCAGAACTTCTGTGATGTTTATTATTTCTATTTATACATAGAATATGGTTCCCTTCTCCTCTTTTTATATCCAACCCCCCCATATGCTCAGAATGTGATGTTATCATTGCTATAACATCATACATTAGCTAATGAAATGGCTGCATTCTGCAACAGAAATGAACAGTCACTTATCTACCACAGCTCCCACTGCCAGAGACGGTGGCACAGCACATCATGCATGGTGATATTTGCTCAACCTACACTACAGCCTAATACAATTTTCAGTCTTACATTGTTGCACTAGGGCCAACTTAAACAAAACCTTGTCAATAGCACAGACCTGTTAAGTCCATACCTCACTTTGTACAAACCTATTTGTGCCTTTAAGGTATTGAGATGCTATCTGAAATGAATAACTGGTAAAATGAATTTAACTGTCTAAATTTTTCAGAAAACTAAAGTAATTATGCCCAGAAAAGTGAAACATAATAATGTGTAGACCTGTTGAAAGAATAGACCTGTTAAATAAATAATTGCACTGTACGTATTTTTGCCAGGGTTATTGATTACATATTGTCATTGGTTGATAGAGTCACCAAAAAGTTATTGAGAAATGTTGTGTGCAGGGACAGCTGTTGGGCCAGAGGGTAGCATGTTGTGTTTCTGTGCCGGCAACTCAGGTTCAGAGATTAGCTCTGGGAGCTGGCTAGGCATTACAAGGATTGGTGGAACACATCACTGTTCGGAGCCTGGGAAGGTATGGTGCAGTGTTCTGTCACATGATGAACACATTGTGATGGGGTGGAGAGCTCTATCTCACAATTGGTTCACATGCATGTCATGGCCTGATGGTGTTACACAGTGTGTCAGGGAAAGCAGGTTAACATGAAAAATTAGTTTTGCAATAACTCCTCTATTCCATTTCCAGTGGGACCTGTATGAATGAGGATGCAAGTTCATGGAAATAAATATATATATATATATATATATATATATACACACACATATATATATATATATATATATATATATATATACATACACACACACACACACACACACACTATATCTGTCTCTCTTACCACGCACATGCATATTTGTATGTATGTTACAGATTGCAGATAAATATATAAGTGATACACAGTGGGAACCTCATGAGTGGTGTAGAAAGCACATATAAATATATAAGTAATAGACAGTGGAAACCTCATTAGTGGGATAGATAACATGCATATAGAAATACCTTATTTATCACATATGATCCTCTTTGCATATGTCGTTTATGCAGCAGGCTAGGACTTTAAGGGAGAGACAATTGTTTTGCTTTTTTAGGCATAAAATTATTTTTATAAGTCTGTAATTTTTTGAACTAGTGTTACTGTGCTTTCCACCATCTTGATTGCTATAACTACTGCCATGAAAGTGAAGTCAGGATGACAAGTTGACACTGTGATGTGGTAGTTTGTTAGTGCTGCAGAACTTCCGCAGAAATTACAAACCACTGCCGCAGAAGTTCTGCGTCAAATGGTAGTCTTGCCACAGAACTTGGTCCCACTGTGCCGCAGAAAAGTAGGGGCCCTGCTCATAACTGTCTGATCCCTCATGTTTCTGGGGAGCCCCTATTTTCTGTGACACCCCCAATTCCACTATTTTCTGTGGTGCCACCAATTTCCCTGGGGCACTACACGAGTCACACAAGGACAAGGGTCATGGACCTCAGGCACACAGATTTTAATAAAATGAGAGAAATCTTCAAGGATGCCCTGACAGACATAGAGAAACTGGGAGGAGTTGAGGAGCAGTGGGCAGTAATCAGAGGAGGATTTGAAAGAGCTAGGGAACTCTGCGTAAGGCAGGTCAGTGAAGGTAAAAAAGGAAAAGGCTGCATTGGTTTTCCAGAGAGTTACCAAGGGCAGTAAGGGAAAAAAATAGCCTTCAGGAGGTACAAAAGTACACAGGAGGAGGACAGAATGAAATACAAGGACAAACAGAAGGTGGCATGGCAGACAGTTAAGAGGGCAAAAGCGGATACTGAGAAAAAGATAGCCAACTCAGTAAAGGGGGATAAGACATTCTTCAGATTCATCACTAGGAAAAGGAAGTCCAAGGCAGGAGTAGTGAGACTGGTAGGGAAATGGGGAGAGGTTCCAGTAGAAGGGGATCACCAGAAGGCAGACTTACTGAACAATTACTTCTGTTTAGTTTTCATGGGGTGGGGCGGGGATGGTCCGGTGTTGCATAAAAAGGGCACAAAGGTCAGAAGGTGGACACTAGTCCCTTCACAGAGGAAAGTGTCCTTGAATAACTGTCCAAGTTAAGGTTAGACAAGGCAATGAGTCCAGATGCAGTTCACCCTAGGTTGCTAAAGAGCTCAGGGAGGTGCTGGTGGCACCTTTGGCATCACTGTTTAGCTTGTCTTTGGACACCGGGGAGATTCCAGGGGCACTGTAGGAGGGTGGATGTGGTGCCTCTGCACAAGAGTGGTAGTAGAGAAGAGACAGGTAATTACTGATCGGTTAGCCTGACCTCAGTGGTGGGAAATGTAATGGAGTCACTCTTTAAAGAGAGAAATGGTGAATACCTTGCAGCCAGTGGTATCCAGGACCAGAGGCAACATGGATTCACAGAGGGATGGTCCTGCCAGACAAACCTAATTGAATTTTTTGATTGGGCGACAAGGGTAGTAGACGAGGGAGGGACAGTGGACGTGGCCTATCTGAACTTCAGCAAGGCTTTCAACACCATCCCACACAGAATGCTGGTGAACAAATTGAGCAGTCTCTAAATGAATCCAAAAATAGTAAGATGGGTGGAAAGTTGGCTTAGCAGTAGAAGCCAGGGTGTAGTAGTAAATGGGGTTCACTTGGGGAAGGGAAGGGTGGCAAGTGGGATTCACAGGGGTCAGTTTTGGGCCAGATCCATTTTAATATCTACATTGGTAACATTGCGGTAGGATTGGAAGAGAAGGTGTGCCTATTTGCAGATGATACAAAAATCAGCAAAACTGTGGACACACCGGGGGTGGAAAGGATGAAGGAGGACCTGAGGAAGAACTTTACGACTGAGATTCAATGAAAAGAAGGGCAGAATCATGCATGCAGGGAATAAAAACCCACAGGCCATGTATGAACTGGGGGGAGAAGCAGTCACAGTAACAGGGCAAGAGAGGGACCTGGGGGTTATATCGGATGACCTAAAGCTGTCAAAACAATGTGACAAGGCAGTGGGAAAGGCAAATTATATGTTGGGCTGTATAGGGAGGGGTATAACCAGTAGGCAGAGGGAGGTGATACTGCCCTATATAAATCACTGGTGAGACCCCACTTCGAGTACGGTGTAAAGTTCTGGAGGTCTCATCCATGTAAGGATATAGACAGTATGGAGAGGGTACAAAGGAGGGTGACCAAGATGGTGCAGGGCCTGCATCAGAAGCCCTACGAGGAAAGGCTAAGGGATTTAGATCGGCACTCCATGGAGATCAGGAGAGAGAGGGGAGACATGATTGAGACATTCAAATGCCTAAAGGGAATAAACAAGGTACAGGAAAGAAGCATCTTTAAAAGAAAAAGATGTCCAAAGACTAGAGGTCACACTATGAAGTTGGACGGGGGTAAGTATCAGAGGCAACAGGAGAAAGTATTTCTTCACAGAAAGGTTAATAGACCCCTGAAACAGCCTCCCAGTGAAAGTGGTGGAGACTAACATGGTTACAGGATTTAAGAAAGCATGGGATAGACACATGGGTATCACAAAAACTGGTAGGAAAGTTCATCCGGACTACGAACAGGGGCTGGAGACATCATTGGTAGGGGAAGGGGGTGGGAGGTTAGAGGCTGGAGACCATGAAGGATCTCACCATACAGAACAATGTACACTGGGGTGGTGGTGCTCTCGGTAAATAGCAAACATTCAAACTGTAGATACTGGGAACTCACCAACCAATATAGCTGGACACCACAACTTTTCAACTCCCACCATCAAAATTGTATTCACATTCCTTCATGGGTTATAAATGAATGTCTAACGTATTTGTGACATTACTGTGTCCTTTAGCTAAGGCTAAAAAACAACTACAGGTAGTTTGCATAGTGCCAAAGGGCCTGCTGTCTGTCTTTTAACATGTATTTTTTTTTGGGGGGGGGTCACCATGACTCAAACCCGTAACACCAACTTAGGGCTTTGGCTCATTTCCCCTGGAGTGTGATAAAGACGAGGCACACTGATGAGTCCTGGGTTGGATGAAACATGTGTCGGAGTCTTCTGTTTATACCCTTTGCAGATTGTGTGACAGTCCCTTCGGCACCATGCATTCTTGCTTAAAGCTGAACCAGCCTGAAATGTCATGGTAATTTGCATTATGGGGACATGTGTGATTTTGTTTTTGTTTGAAACTTAACTTTACTGTCAATGCTCTTTGGGGTAACCCTTGCCCCGATGCATCTGCACTGAGGTTCTTTCTTACCTTTACAGTTTGTTTCTTGCCTTGATATCTATGGTAGCCTACATGCAGCTATTCCCGCTGGAGCATGTTAACCTGTTGACTGGTGCTGTACTCCCTGGAACCTCCATGAAAATGAGATGCCTCATTTCATGGGGTTATCCTGGTTGGACAAATTTCAAATAAATAATACTAAATACTGATAACAGTAATTGTTTTTTCTGTCAGACAAACTGTTTGCAAACTCTACACAGGCACATAAGGCTACTAAACTGGGCATTTAGAGATTAGACCTAAAAACTACCTCTGTACATCCCAGAACCAAATCTCATTAATTACAACAAGGCACATTTAAAAGCAGTTAACTAGTAATGATGCAAACATTGTACTGTATTGTGACAAATGTGTGTATGTGTGTCTCAGTAATGTGCACATAGAAACAAACAATTTGTCAGCAGAAAAGGAATGCTTGTCCCACCCTGTCCGCCTAGATGATTCCAGTCTAGTCTGTCTCCGAAGACCTTGACTGGTCTCCAGCTGCCCTCCCTTCTACCTATCTATTTACTAATATTCCCCTATGTCTATCTCAGGCATGCATGACCCCACCTACTTGTAAGTCCCCCTCCTGCCTGTGTCTAGGGGCCTGATGTTAACGCGGAGAAAGGAGGGGTGCACAACCACAGCAGACCATCCAGACAAGCAAAGAAAAGATGGCACATACCTTTTAGCACTGGCAAAGGGTTCTGCTATTAGCATCTTGATTTTTGTAGGCAGTCACAGCCACATCAAGGGGCAGACCTGAACCCAGAGTTTCAAGTGGGGGGGGGGGCGCAATTCAGGTTAGCACAGGTAGCATATTTCACTAAGCGAGAGGCCACACTTGATTAAAATAAACAGTTAATTTATTTTAAAAGCAAAACAGCTCCCAGGAGCTGGAGGCACAGACTGGAGACAGGGACTTACATAGTGGCAAACCGCCATGGCACATCACTTTGGGCCGAACTGGCCTTGTAGCTGGACTTACACCGAACCGAGGGGCTCACAAGTTCGGGCAGCAGCAACAACCACTTGGCCGCAGATCCTTTAAATCACCCACTGTGACCTACCATCTTGGCAGCTCCAATTTTGGCACATTCAGAACAACTCCAAACTTCCTCGGTGGACCACACAAGGCTACAGATTCCCTTCTCATTCCTACTCTCATCCTGCAACTCAGGGCATGGAGCCCATCCCCCCAGCAGGCTCAACACAGGCTATGCTGGGCACTTCACCAGGCCCTCTACTCTCTCTCTGCAGGCTGTCTCCAGCCAGGTAATGGCGTGCCATGTGGGTAGAGGGGCAGGAGGGCTGCCACCACCTCCAGGCCCTGCACCACAGACTGCCACCACTGCAGCATCCCCACTGTTGCCTGCTGGCCTTCTGACCACGGATACTAGACCTCTACCTGCCCCAGTGCTGCTGATCATGAAGCGGGCCTCCTACAGCTCCCCCAGATCGCGTCTCTCAAATTGCGGACCTAGTCCCCAAATGGCCACATACCCTGTGCACCTCCCCAGTTCCTGAGAGGACCACATTGATGTCGAGTCACTAAGGCCAAATCCCCATACCGGGGGTGAACCCTTGGCCCACTTCAAACATGTCTCTCTCCTATCAGCCTCCTCGATCACCAGACACTCGGCCTAATATACACAAGGGCCTGCATAAACTCCACCCAGAGGTTGGGGCTTAAACTTCTCAGGCACAAATATGGCAAAAGAGGAGGAGGAGAGGATCACTATAGTAAGCCCTCCCGGGGGGCGGGGGCCTTACATACTGTTTTTTCTGCCACCATTTCCACTGGCAGTCTGTTCCAGGCATCCACCACTCTTTCAGTAAAATACTTCCTCACATCTCTCTTAAACTCCACCGCCTCCCCAGCTTCACCAAATGCCCGCAGGTCCTGGTGCTCTTTCTCATTTGACAGAGACTCCCCTCCTGCACCCTGTTCACCCTTGTGAGGTACCTGTAGTGTCCTTTATATCCCCGCTTGCTCTCCTGTCTTCCAATTTGTACATATTGAGATCCCTCGGTGTCTCCTCATAGGGCTTTTGCTGCAACCCCAGCACCATTTTAGTTGCCCTTCTCTGGACTGCCGCCACCCTTCTGATGTCCTCTATGAGGTGTGGCCTCCAGAACTGGACACAAAACTCCAGGTGAGGTCTCACAAGTGAGTGATACAGAGACAACAGCTGCTCCTTCCTCCTCCTGCTGGAGATGCCTGTCCCTCTACATCCAAGCATCCCATTGGCCCTACCCGCTGCTTTGTCACATCCCTGTACATTGTTTCTCTGCTGTCTTGAGGACAGCAAAGATGTTGACCAATGACCATAGCTTTTTCCTGTCTGCAGCCACCATGTCAACAGCCACTACTGCCACTTTGAGGTCATCAGATATGGTAACCCCAACGTTCCTTTCCTGCTTAGTGACTGTCAGTGCCCTCCATCCTATACTCAGCTTTTGTGTTCCTATGCCCTAGGTGCATGATTTTGCACTTTCTGGCATTGAACCACAACTGCCATACTCTTAACCACTCCTCAAGTTTCCCAAGTTCCCTGTGCATTCTCTTTGCCCCTCCTGAGTGTCCACCCTATTACAGATTTTGGTGTTATCTGCAAAAAGGCATACCTTCTCTTCCAGTTCTTCTGCACTGTCACTTACTGTACGAAGATGTTGAAGAGTACTGGTCCCAGCACTGCACTCTTTGGCACCTCACTGGTCACTCTCCCCTCATTTGAGTCAATGCAGTTAACCACCACCCTCTGTCACCTGTCCATTAACCAGTTCCTTACCCAATTCACCACTTTGGATCCCATTCTTAGGCTGCTTAATTTCGTTATTAGTCTTCTGTGCAGCAGTGTCAACGGAATTACTAAAGTCCAGATAGATCACGTCTACTACCCTCCCCTGATCTATTTCCCCTTCTCACCCAGTCAAATAAATAAATCAGATTAATCTGAAATGACCTCCCCCGTGAATCCATACTGCATTTGGTCTTGTAGCCCTCTGGATTCAAGATATTCTACCAACCTTTCCTTTAACATGGTTTCCATCATTTCCCAAACACTGAGGTGAGACTGACTGGCCTATAGTTGTGAGCCTCCTCTCTGCTGCTGCTCTTATGGAGCGAGACCATGTCTGCTCTCCTCCAGTCCAGTTTAATTGAAAAGCAAACTTAAATTATATCAACCTGAGGGATCCTGTTGAGCTTTTGAGACCAACTTATCTTGATGCCCAGTTGCCTGGTAGTCTCCAGTGACAGGCCGAAGACAGTAGTGGAGATTCTAGGATAAGGGATCTTGCTGCATTTAGTGTAGATCACTGGTAATTCCTGCGAGTAGGTAGGAGACACACTGGGAAGGTATGGGAACTCTGAGGTCCCCCCCCCCCAGTGGGAGTCACTGGCAGCCTTGAAAATATATATAGGGATAAATATAAGCTGTAAGAACTAATAAAATTGAAGGTGGACAAAGCAATGGGGCCTGATGGGGTTCACTCAAGAATTCTAAAAGAACTAAGGGTAGAACTAGTGACACCACTGACTACTCTGTTTAACAAATCATGGGAGGATGGGGTGGTACCCAAGGACTGGAGGAGGGCA
Source organism: Neoceratodus forsteri (assembly GCA_016271365.2). Lineage (NCBI taxonomy): Eukaryota > Metazoa > Chordata > Ceratodontiformes > Ceratodontidae > Neoceratodus > Neoceratodus forsteri. Next base: position 200,105,234 of record CM028130.1, read on the forward strand.
GATGTGATTCCTCTTCACAAAAGTGGGAGCAAGACAGAGGCAGGAAACTACAGACCAGTTAGTTTGACTCAGTGGTAGGGAAAATGATGGAATCACTTCTGAAGGAAAGAATTGTTGAGTACCTAGAGGTCAGAGGGGCACAGGACCCAAGGCAGCATGGATTCACGATGGGAAGGTCATGTCAGACGAATCTAATAGATTTCTTTGACTGGGTTACCAAAGTAGTAGACTAGGGAGGGGCTGTGGACATGGCCTACCTAGATTTTAGCAAGGCATTTGATACAGTCCCACACAAAAGATTAATACACAACATAGCCAGCCTTGGAGTGGGTCCCAAGGTGGTAGCCTGGATAAAAATTGGCTGAACAACAGGACTCAAAGGGTAGTAGTAAATGGGTACACAGTGATGAAAGGAGGGTTACTAGCGGGTGCCATGAGGTTCAGTACTGGGACCGGTCCTTTTAATGTCTTTATAAGTGACATTGCAGAGGAACTGGAAGGAAAAGTATGTTCTTTGCAGATGACACAAAGATCTGCAACAGGGTTGATACACAAGATGGAGTGGAAAGGATGAGAAGGGACTTGGTAGGTTGGAGGAATGGTCAAATGTATGGCAGCTCAGATTCAATGCAAAGAGTGCAAGGTAATGCACATGGGGAAAAAAACCCTGGGGAAGTGTACACAATGGGGGGTGAGATACTAACAACAGTAAAAATAGAAAGGGACCTGGGGGTAATTATATCAGATGACCTAAAGGTGGGCAAGCAATGTGAGAAGGCAGTAAGGAAGGCTGGGGGGATACTGGGATGTATAGGAAGAGGCATCAATAGTAGAAAACAGGAAGTTGTTATCCCTCTGTACAGACAGTTGGTGAGACCCCATCTGGATTACTCTGTGCAGTTCTGGAGACTCCATCTCCGCATAGACATAGACAGAGTGGAGGCTGTCCAGAGGAGGGCAACCAAAATGGTGCAGGGTCTGCACCAGAAGACATATGAAGAAAGACTAAAGGAGCTTAATATGTATACCCTTGAGGAAGGAAGGAGAGAGGGGACATGATAGAAACTTTCAAGTACCTCAAGGGAATTAACAAAGTCCAAGAGGGTAGCATCTTCCAGAAAAAGAGATGTGCAAGAACAAAGGGGCACAATTTGAAGATAGAAGGAGGATGGCTCAGAGGTAATGTGAGGAAGTATTTTTTCACTGAGAGGGTTGTGGATGCATGGAACAGCCTCCCTGAAGAGGTCGTCGGGTCAAGAACAGTGGGGGACTTCAAGAATGCATGGGACAGGCATAGGGCAGTCCTAGTGGGGGGTAGGAGGAATTAAGCTGTTGGTTAACTAGGATCTGCAGCTTATCTGTTAGGTAGGAAAATGGGCAGACTAGGTGGGCCAAGCGGTCCTTATCTGCCATCAAATTCTATGTTTCTATGTATTTGTATATTCCCTAGGATGTATGCACTAGTTCCTTTAGAATCTATTGTCTATTGTTGAAGGAAACAAGCCACCAATTTTTGGTTTACACTGCTCTTAGATGTATAAATACATATAAATATTGAGACTATCCATTTGGATAGGTACTGTTTTTAAGTCATATTAATAGCACTTTATTGTGTAGCACTTTCATAGTCGATAATAAAGAGTTGGCCTCTGTGCCTTTAAATCTGTGCTGACTTGGGATTAGCTTGGTATCTCTTTTAAACCACGATGTCTCCTTGACGGTATCCCTTGAGAAAATATAGGGAAACCTGGTCGAGGTTCTGTTTGCACATTTGCAGGCTATGGCCACGTTTGTATGCTATTGTATTTAATTATTTTATGCATTTGCATTATTAAATATTGATCACAGCTGAAGCCTGGTGCCCACGTTTTTGCTTGTTCTCCCCCAGTCCTCCAGAACAATGTCTGTTTCCAGTGAGCTGTTAAATAAGGCCAACATTGGTGCAGCTAGCCCTTCCCTGAGGTCCTTTAGTACCCTTGGGTCTATACCATCTGGTCTCATAGCCTTGTCCACTTTCAGAACTGCAAGTCCCTTTGAGACTTTTTCCTCTGAAAATGGACTTGTGTCAAACCCCTCAACTTTTATCCCTGCTGCTCCTGGTGGTCCACCCCTCCCTCCCTACATTTTGAAGACTGAGGAGAAGTACCTGTTCAGGATGTCTGCTTTCCTTGATCCTCTTCCACACTGTCTCCCCCTACCTCCCTCCTTATCCTCAGTATCCTTCCCCTTGCTTTCCTCTTCTCACATATGTACTGGAAGGAAATCTTATCGCCTTTAGCTACCCCTTTGGGTATTCTTTCCTCTGTTTGCACTTTTGCTTCCCTCACTGCCTTTCCTGTGGCCCTCTGTTTTACTTTGTATACCTCCCTGTCTTCCTCCCTCTGCATTTCCTTATACACCTTGAATGCCACCCATTTTTCCCTCACCACCTTGGTCACTTCCCTAGAGAACCATTGAGGTCTCTTTTTTTCCCATCTACTTTTGCTCATGTCCTTCATGCAGAGGTTGGTTGCCTTAATTATGCCGTCCCTTATTTTTCCCCACTGTGCCTCTGCCCTTTCCTGGCAATCTCCACCCATGAGGTAGTTTCTGAGGCAATCTGCCACTTCTTTAAAATCCTCCATCCTAAAGTCAAGGACCTTTGTCCTCGTGCAGCTTTTCTCTGCTGCCATCTTAATGTTAAACCACACTGTCCAGTGATCGCTGGTACTTAGGAGACTTCCCATTGTAACATCTGCAATTCCAACCCTGCTGTAAGCACCAGGTCCTGTACTGCCCCATCCCTAGTGGGTTCCTTGACTAGTTGCTTGAATAAAGCCCCTTGTAGGGAGTCAAGGATGGCTCTGTTCCTTGCCAAAGCAGATGTTAGAAGGCTCCAATCCACATCTGGCAGATTGAAGTCCCCAACTAGTAGCACCCCTCCCCTTACTTGTCATCCTGATAATGGCTTCCCCAAGTGTCTTATCTAACTCCACTCTTGGTGGTCTGTATATGACCCCTGTATGGCCAGAGGTCTCAGTACCTGTCTCCAGGATGACCCACAGCACCTCCAGACCTTCTTTTTCCTCCAGGTACCCCTGTACTTTCATGGCCTTGATTCCTTCCCTCACATATAGTACAATCCCTCATTGTCTCTCCTAAATAGAGAGTAGCCTGATATGGCCATGTCCCAGTCATGGCTGTCAGAGAACTATGACCCCATTATGGCCACCAAATCCAGGCTAGCCTCCACCATGATGGCCTCCAGCTCCAGAATTGTATTTCCAAGACTCCTTGCATTGGCGCACAAGGTTCTCCAGCCTTACTCCCTCCCTGTCTACTTCCCAGCTTCCCCCCTCCTCCTGCTTGTTCTGTTCCCTGAAACTCCCCCTGACCCCCCTCTATCCTTGTTACTTTCTTCATTTCCTGTCTCCTTTACTCCTTTCTTCTTGCTTTCTGATTTACAATCCCTTGTGCTCTGCCTTGTGTCCAACCCCTCTCTTCTCCCCCGCCATGGGGAGCTTACACTGTAACAACTCCTTCTGCCATGAGGCGAGGTGTTATTACTTGCCATGCCATCTTAGAGATCAGTGGGCAGAGCTTAGTGGCAGTGAAAAGGGTTACAGGGTGTCTTCGCGGTCACTTGCCTCTGGTCACATGCCAGACTGCCTGACATAGTAAGAGCCTCATACCTCACAGCTGTCAGTGGATCCAGCTTTTGAGACCAACTTATCTTGATGCCCAGTTGCCTGGTAGTCTCCAGTGACAGGCTGAAGACAGTAGTGGAGATTCCAGGGTAAGGGATCTTGGGACATTTAGTGTAGATCACTGGTAATTCTTGCGAGTATGTAGGAGACACACTGGGAAGGTATGGGAACTCTGAGGTTCTCCCCCCCAGTGGGAGTCACTGGCAGCCTTGATACCCAGGAAGTGTTCCACAGAAGAGGGATGTTCACCTTTTAGGGGTTTGCAGTCCTCTGCCTATGAGATGCTGCCAACTGTGCTGCTGATGAATGACTTGATGAGAGAGACTGAGCTGAAGATTATGGTTGGAGATATGCTTACACTGAGTGCAGGTGATCCTGAGCAACTAGGGGTACCAGAGTTACTGCCTCTGGCAGAGAGGATGTGGTCACTGCTAGGCACTGCCAGTGAGCAGTTTGGAGTACATGCTGCCACGCTGTGACCAGCACACCTGCCAGTGATTGTGACAATGCTGATGTGAGGCACCCAGCGCAGAGGTTGCCTGCCTCACAGACAATGACCTGGCATGGAGTGGGGGCCCTCAGGACCAGGGAGGGATCCCCTGGATGCAATCAGTAAACCACAGTCCTAGAGAGAAGTAACTGCAGCAGGGATGCCTCCTCCATCACTCACTGCCCAGACACTATCGCGTTTCAAAGTGCATAAAAAAAGAGTAAACCAAAAGATTTTAACCTAGTTTGAGAAACTGTTAAAGCTATCCAGAGTGGAGTAGGCTCTGACCTAAGGTACAGCCTCACTCACTGGTGTGTAGAAAGAGAAAAGGAGGGGTCTTGTGGCTCCTGATGTAAGAGGAAGGTACATCATCTACAGAGGGACCCTAAGGTCCTGACTCGTGTCCAGGGTCAGGTTTGAATTTGTCTGTATGGTGTTAATCAGGAGCACTTCCCAGCATGGACATCAAAATTACTAAGACTGTGGGGCATGTGCCTCCCTTTCCCAATTCCCATCAAAGTATTGCTTTCTGAATGCAGTAGTGGCTGTAAAAGTATAACTTATGGCCTACCTTGATTCCTTTTAATTGCCCTCACCCCCCAAAATTTTCTTGTCATGACATCCCTCCTTTCAGGGATTGGGTTCCCATTGGATGTAACTTTTAATATATTCAGTAATGCATGATCAATGCTTAAACCACCCTTGCAGTGTGATATTTTTGTCATGGCAGAGATCCAATCTGTGCTCATCCTAAGGCCAGGGAACAAAGGTGCAATGGGTATTTGGAGCGCAGAGAACCCCACTGGCAAGCAGTTCACCATACCCCTAGACACAGAGGGCTTAGGGGTATGATGAACTGCTTTCCAGTGGGTTAATAGACACAGAGGATCTCCCTGGGCAATGCCCAGCCCTGCTGACACCAAGGAAGGGTTAACATATGGTGCCAGCCTCAGCTGAAATAATATAACTCAGTTGCAGCTGAGTGGCTTGCAAGACATGTAAAGCAGAAGGGTTATTGCTGTACAGGTTTTTATGAAAAAGTAAGAAAATGGGTACAGAGACTGTGAGAATATATGACTTATCAGGTGAAATATGTCTAAAAGTTGTGCTCACCCAAACTTTACCCCTGATGTCAGGAGCTCTTAAATAAGTTACCTGCCAAACTGATCCTATTGCAAAACGTGTGCTGTTGTACGCTATCCGCTGTATGCAGAACTAATTTAATCTCATTGTCTTTATTGTGGGAAAAGTAAACTGCACATTCAGTGTCCACACACTTTTAATGCATTGCATTTCTGCTACATTATTTAGCTTCCCATGCCATCTATTGCATGTGGAAGACGGCTTTCCAATCCTTGCACATTAACATAAAATAAATTGTGCAGTACTAAGATTCCCTGACAAAACCTATTCCCATACCTGCTATCATCAACACTAGGAGCCTTGAACCCATCGAGATGTGCTTTCTACTGCTGCTGCTACTGTGACTGATGCATGTTCAAGAGCTGGCTGTACGAGAGACCTTGCTTATTTATTTGCCTTTACTCTTCCTAGCCCTAGATTTTTTTCTCCATTGCTGCTTCTCCAAAGGATCCATAGTTTGCACTGCACTGGAATGCTTTGTAAGATATCAGCAGCTATTGCTATAATAGTGTGTTTTTTCTCTCTGGCAGTCACTGGAGTAATCCACCCTCCCAGCCCTAAGACAGTGGTAGCTCCCAGTCTGCTGTGCATGTGTTCTCCTGAGCTCTAAGCCTGGGGATTGGGTATCATTTCCATTCAGTCTGTGCTTGTGTGTTTTGGGTTTGATTCACACAAGCAGGTTGTCGTAGAAGCATATCATCCTTCCGTCCGCCTTTGTAGAACGCTGTGAAGTGAATGCCAAGAGAACAGAGTAAGAAGAACAAGGCACAGCAAGAGTAGGAAAAGGAGAAAAACAAATTGTGGTGAAGCCTTCTTTGACCTTTCGAATTTTTTTCGTCAAGCTGCAGCCCTTGACATAAAGGAATTAAAAGAAAGAAGGGAAAGCAGAAGGCAAGGATAAGTTTCTGCAAGGGATTACCCTACAAAGAAAAAGCAGAAGTCACTGGTAATGATCTTGATTTTTTTTTTTTTTTTTTACAAGGTAAAGTTCAGAGTTAGACAATTGGGAGCTAAGACATGTTTCATTCATTCTTTTTTTTCCTTTTTTTTTGTTCGTTACAATGGAAATTAGTTCATGGTTGTTTTCTACCAATAGATTCTCTAATGCTAGCATTTAAATGATATATTCATGCTTATGAGAGTTGCTTGGTCTGTGAACTCAGACTGGAGGTAATCACGCAGTAATTTATTAAACAAGAAAAAAGATATTGCTTCAATAAGTTGATGAATGCAAAATTCCTAAGGAGCATGATAAAGTCATACTCATTACCAAATTAATTACATTGTACTGTGAGAAGTATTTTTAAGTTGTTAAGCAGAGTGAAAAGGTTTGATATTCAGCCTGTAGTGAGCTTTGCCAGTGGGAAAACAGACATGCAGTTTGTAATGGTTTTCATTTATTGACTGATTCATTTGCAACTGCTTCTGAAAGTCCTGGTCACTGGTTTTTGTAGCGCATGAAGATCTAGATGTGATAATGCAAGCCCGTGGCATTTGTCAACTACAGTAGGAGGCAAATCCACATGCCTGAGATTGCTGGTGCCAATTTGCATGAGGCAATTAAATTTGACTAGAAGCTATCAGAGAGGATACTAGGCGCTTCCTTGCATTCCGATGTAGTGCTGCTGTGTGCGTGTGCATGTGTGTGTGTGTGTGTGTGTGTGTGTCTGTCTCTCTCTCTCTCATTCTTTCTCATGGAATTAACTGCTGTTTAATTGCACTTGCTAATAAATTCGCTGCCATGGTCAAAGTCCGCCTTCACTGGGATATTTCACTTACTGCTGAAGCTACACTGTGCTATTCCAGAATCTGCCTCTCAGGACCCCTTAGCCCTTGTATGACATGCCAGCGTATAATCTGCACTAGCCAAAAAGTGATTCGCTAACATTTCTGTGTTTAGCTACACATAACAGGGTTCATGTAGTCAGACTGCTGCTGCACTTTCACAGGCTGAAAATCATGATTCAGTGGTGTGTTGTTTCTGGTTAAAGACTGAACTATCGTTCCCTGTTTTTTGGTCATTTGGCTTACAAGTTACAGTTAACCAAAAATGCTATAGGGGTTTCTGACATCTATCTTAAAAACACTGAAATGGCAAATTTGTCAACAAAAATATTGCCAAAAAAGAAGACATTAATTGATTGCCATGGCAAGCATTCTTCAAAATATTGCATGTCCTTTTAATAAGAAGAAAAGCTGTGCCTTCTTGACTTTCTGTAAAATGACGATTCACGGTTATTTGTGTTTGAGTGGACTTGAGAAAAAAATATAAGATTGTAATTTAATTGTTCCACTTTGCTTCAATGTGTATTTAGACAAAACACAACCTTAGAAGGTTTGACAATAATCATCACAACTAGTGCGTGGTCACGATCTTTGCAGTAGCCCTTGCTCCTTCAGAACCTCCTTGACACCCACACCACCCCCTCACTTGGGCTTCAATCTGAAGTTGCTTAGGCTTTCCTTAAAGAGAAATGACTATTGATTTCACCATTAGAATGTGCAGCAGATTGCTCACATGGTGTGTCAGGCAGACAGTGATGGTCTTTCAGTCACTCTGCTGGCTTGAGTGACGGACCAGGTTTTTTTTAAGCATATGGAAGTGGCTGAGATGAGAGTTTTGAGACATCTTGTAAAATGTGTTGATATCTGGCTGTGCTGACTTCTAAAACAATTTACTGAATCTGCATTTGCCTACTCAAGTAAGCTAGGCATTTAAGTGTCTTGCATGTTTACAAGGCCAGTGATTTCATTGGTTTTATTTTTTTCAGACAGGGCTCACAGCACAGAGAGAGAGAGAGAGAGAGAGAGAGAGAGCGATAGATAGATAGATAGATAGATAGATAGATAGATAGATAGATAGATAGATATACAGCCAGAGAGACAGACTGATAGACAAATAGATAGACAGACAGACTGATAGATACTTACATGTAAGTCTAGTTGTAATTGCTAAAAACAGGCCCCTAAGAAGGAGAGTCTTGACTTATTGGGTTTACAATGTAAACATAACCGAGTAACCTGATTTGGTGTCCAGTTCTGGCCTCAAAGACAGATTCTGTGCCTAATGTTACTGACAAAATAGATTTTTCATCCAATTTGGGTAGTACAATACCGTCTGTAAATTTGCTAAACTTGATAAGGTAAAGGAAGGGGGATTGACTTATATGTGGAGTCAATTTACAGGTGAGTATATATGGTAGATAGATAGATAGATAGATAGACAGACAGAGACAGGATACAGTGTAAATACAGTTCACTTCTGACATGCTTGAGTGGGAAAATTCAGAGTAATAAAATAAGAATTTGGTATTCTGAATATGTAAAACAGAAGGAAATAATAGGATATGAAGCATGCAGATAGAGTAGAAAGAAATGTATTATGTTATGAGTTTAATCATATTTATTTTGAGATGGTGTAATAGTGGCACTTTACTGAATCTGTGTATATTTTATTGTATATTGTTAGTATTTATATACTGTACATGATGATATTATATGTAAAAGTAACTGGAACTGAACTTCTGGACCTCACTGAAAATGAGCTTTGACTCAGTGGAGTAATCCAATTCATTTTGTCTGCATGAATGAATAAAAAGTTTTGCTTACTTAGTATGAAGGCGTGCCTAGAACACATGCATCACAATCTAGCACTCCTTAACACAGTCAAGCTGCAAAATAAACCTATCTCTCTGGCACTAGGAAGTGAGTGTGACCATTGACTCTCATTCATGATAGCCTGAGAAGCTTGCTCCATTCATGCCTGGATTTATAACAACCCATTAACTCTTGCAATTAAAATTGCCACCATCCCCACCAATTCATTACTCTGACTTAGCAGATCCAGTGTTTGTCTTTTACAGCTTCTCAGCAAGTGCTAATACCGTTCTGTGACCATCTGCTCAGGGCCTAAGCTCCAGAAGCTGTCACAGAAGCATTTTTTTTTTGGCTTTGTTTTTTTGAATGAGTCCACTGTTTCAACAGTTTTATGTCTTGCATATGGTTACATTGCAGATTGTGATACCTCTTATTGGACCAACAAAGAAATTGCACATAGATTTTAGTGTTCAAGCTTTTGGGTGTGCAAACATGCAAGCCTGCTGTAGGACGTGGGATGTTGTAACTACTTGAATGATGAGAGGGATCTCTTCTTTACATTGGTGTAGTGGTAGTGTTCCATACCATATCTGTGCACTAGGGAGTCTTTGTCTGTGGTTCTTAGTCCTGATGGGAGCCAGTCAGGTCAGGATTTATAAAATGGCTGCAGGTCTGTGTCTTGACAGGTTAGGTTATATGTCAGAGGCTGTGGATGGGAAAATGAATACAAGAGACATTTCCGCATGTCCTAGCTAACTCACATGGTTGGAGTCAAAATAGACACTGACAGGGCACTGCTGTTAGGCAACATACAGTTGCTTGGCATCCCTGTGACTGACAACAGGTAGTGGCCTGCTATAGTAACCAATGCCAACGAGGAAGGAGCATGAAGGCCAAGTATAAACTGTGAAACTGATATATAATCTGTGGTGATGTGCCCAGTCAATAGGGAAAGACAGTCAAGATGATGCAGCGTAGGGCCAACAAATGACCAGGGATATGGGGCACAAAATCTATGAGATGAGACTGGTTGCCCTCAACATGTTCCCCAGGAGAAAAGGAGACGGAGAAGGGACATGATCTTGGTCTTACGCATACACAAGGGTATGGACAAGATCAGAACAGACAGAGATGGTTGCTCTGGTGTGCTCCAGTAGGAAACAAAGACACCACCTAAAGCTCAGAGGTGGTAAACACAGGGGTAACATTAGGAGGCATTTTTTTCCCAAAGAGTAGTAAACCTATGGGAAAGCCTGCCAGTGGAGACACTGAACACAAAAGAAAGTACATGCCTTCAAGGTAAGTCTAGACAGATTTCTGGTTACTGCAAAAATCACAGGGTATTTGTTGTAATAGAGTGGGAGGGGAGTTACAATAAATTAATACACGCTTGCACACTGCTCATATTCACTCCTGTTTATGAAGTGAGGGGGGTGGAACTGATGGACTTAAGAGTTCCTTATGATCTTAAATTACTATGGTATGCTGGCCCAGCGATGTGGCAGGCTGAGACATTCTCTGCTTGACCACCTGTCACACCAGTGACCCAGGTTCAGGACCTGAACTGGGTAGCTCGGGGGCTGGCTAAGGAGGGAGGATTGAGAGTCCATACAACAGCTCTCCTCTCTCACAGAAGGGAGGATTTCTGTCCAGGCTTGACTGCAACATAAAGGAATCTGTGTGGCAGCACCATGGAACAGCAAGGGAGGCAGACCCCATTCTCAAGATGGCAGGGGTGTCTCCACAGAAGTGTAGCAAGCACATCACATCACTGTGCGTATGTGCAATCCCTTGCAGACTCCATACTGACAACTGGCCATCTTCAGCTGGGTCCCATGGCAGGATGCCAGAGGAGAAGGTAAGTCACATGGACATTAGGTAACAGGGCTGGTCAGAGGGGCCAAGGTGACAACACAAGGTGGGAAACAATTACAGTACTATGTTACTACAGTACTATTTGCTTTAGGATGAATTCCTATTTCTGATGGGGTTTTCCTGAGTGTCAAGAGATGTGGAATTTGGTCTTCATCCTGGTACAGTAGGAGAGATGTACTTGCAGTAAAAACAAGAAGAACTCTATCAGTGATGGCCACCAGTAGGTTCATTCAGGCTCTCACTGCACATAGAACACATCCCTGAATTCAGCTTTGTGAGCACTTGCTAGAGTTATGATGTTAGTAATCAGATTTTTGCAAGCGTTGGTTCCTTTTAGCACTGGGCAGGTTCTGTTCAACATCCACTGACATGGGTGGTGGGAGAGGAAAGGAAAATATAGGGTGTGACCCCCTTTTTCATTTGACTACTTGACGGGGGGGGAATGAAGATGTATTCCCAGCCTACTTACAGTGCTTCTGAGTTGCTTGCCACAAAATGAAACAGAATATGATACCTGTCAGATGTGCAGTAGTTCCATTGTTTTGTAACTGGAATGAATTTGGTAGGTAGCTACTAGTAAGGTATTAGAGAGAAGGGTTTGGTGAGGTCATCAGCAAACAATCACAGCAGGCATCAACAGAACTGGCTGATACTGCCAAAAAATCTGAATTTCATACGTTTGTTCTTTAAAGTAACACTGTCAACCCCACTTCAGGCTTCAAAGTGTGCCTAGTTCAAACATATGTTATGATTGGTCACATTCTATAGAGATTGGTAATTCTGACAGTCTGATTATGATTCCTTTTTTCTTTTTAAAAGTGAAAAACAGACTGCCCAACATACTGATGTTACCACAAAAAAAGCACATTTGTTTACAGTCCTTGATCAACCACCACTATGTCTTTCCTAGACTTGGAAACACCCCCAGCATAGTCTAGCTACTCATGATGCAGTGCAAGGACAGGAGACTATTACATCATAAGCAAGGCCCCTGGAATTATGCGATTCTGCGGTTGCAGAATTTTCTGCAGAATTTGCATCATGCTGCATAATTCACTGTTTTGGGTGAATTTTCATTCAGAAACATAGTTTTTCCATAGTGCCAGGCTCCCATACCAATCTTGTTTATCCTGAAGCCCCTCCTCTATGCTTGGGCATGTGATGTCATCAATGACATCACATAATATCTTAGCCAATGGCAGGGCTGCATTCTGCCACATAAATGAATAAATCATGCTGCAGAAATTGGAAAATGCTGTCGCAGAAGCCTAGGAGCCCTGCCACAGAAATAAGAAAATGCTGCCACAGAGCACTAGGGGCCCTGATCATAAGTAACTGAATTGTTTGGGGGTGTTCCTAATATTCAGGAAGCATACAGTAAGAGCAGATCGAGGATTTGAAACAAAACAAGGATGAGTGTAATTATACCATTAGCATACGTTTCAGTTCTATTTAGAAAGGAAGCAGGTAACACAATCAGAAGCATAAGTGAAATTTTGAGAAGGTAAGCAATCATAAAATGTGGGTTTTTAACTAGAAATAACACGAGACAAAAGGATTAGTACTAATCTTTAAAGGGGAGCTGTGGTGAAGCTGTAAGCCATCGTTTCCCAGTAGAAGTTGTCTTTTTAGTACTGTCCCCAATTCTGTCACTTTGCTCCATCTACACAGGCCTCTCAGTAACCTCAATGGGAGTTTCTGACCCACGCTCCGGTGGTAAGTACCATTTTAGAACTGCATGTGGTGGTTTGTATACTGCATTACCACAAAGTTCTATAACACAAATATATTGTGAGAACAATGTGAGAGCTTAGCAAGGACATAAACTAAGTCACATAAGTTTAAAATTATCCTTACCACCAGTGTGTAAATCAGAAACATTCCATAAGCTTTCTAAAAGGCCAGTAAAGATTTTAAAAAATATCAGAATTGCAACCACTATTTAAAGCATCAGTATTTGTCAGTTGGCAACATTTTTCCTCATATAGGTTTTCAGCATATATGTGCTTCTGACATGCATCTCTAGTGTGGTTTGAATTTCCTCACTCAGATAGCTAAAAACAATATTTATAACTGTTTTTGTAAATAATGACTCAAGTCATTAAAGGAAAGCTGTCATCTTTAGACTCTCCCTCCCTCCCCTCCCGACGCTGTATCCCTCAATTAGCTGTTTCACAATTAAAACACTTTTTTTTGGGGGGGTGTTTTAACTTACTTTATTTTATTGTTGAAACATTCAGGTTTCCGTAACATGGTGGATGCTGTGCAGGTCTATTTCAAGTGAAATTGCAGCACCACACCACTTGCTTCAATACAGTTGTACTGAAATGAGCAGTGCAGCGCCACAATTTCTCTTGAAATGGAATCATGCATCATCCACCATGTTATGGAAACCCAGACTTCTCAACAATAAAATAAGTGTGAGTTAAAACACTGAAACAAAGATGTTTTCATTGCAAAACAGCTAATCTGGAGGTATGGCTTTGGGGGGGGTGGGGAGATTCTAAAGATGACAGCTTTCCTTTAAAGGAAAACTAAAATCTAAATTTACATCAATTTTTGAGTTGCAGGTGTACTCCTAGTAAGTCCTTCCCTTTATCTGCTGAAAGGAATTTTTCTAAGTTTGCTTGCTGGTTTTATGGCCCTTGGGGATCTCCATGTTAACATTGTTTATTACTCTTCTTGTTCCTACAATGACTCCTGTCCCATGTGATAGTGATGTATCCAGGACCATTGATTCAAAAAGTAACAACTCCTGCAGCAGCAATCTACTGTTGCAAGCCTGATTTTCTGGCTTTAACGAAATATAGAGGATAATGGCTGGGGTTATGATTTTTACCATGTTGTAAACCCTTCGAGCAGTTGCCAGGCCAACCTTGTAAACCTCAAGAGCGAAGCAACCGCGAGAGGAGTTTTCAACGTGGTAAACTTCATAACCCCAGCCATTGTCTTTTATAATGTACGGGGTCGCAACGGTAAATACTTTCAGGCCAGAACGGGAAAGGCTGTTACTTGTTGCTTGGGGGCGTCTGCCAAACAGTTTAAACTGATCGTGGTAGTGCAACCAACGTTTCGGTGCTAGAATTCAGTGCACCTGACTGGATTCGATCCTGTAATCTCACCAATCTGATGAAGGCAAGCAAGGTTTATAGCACTGACGTCAGATTGGTGAGATTACAAGATTGTTAGACAGCGGTATGCCATACATAATAAGGGCTCCCCATACATTATAACTGTGTAATCCAAACATTCTTGTTTTTTAAGTATGTGTCTTGGTCTAGCCAGCAGAAGTAAATGTTTTGTTTTTAAAGCTTTTCTTTTCATCAAACTTCACACAACTATTAAAATAGCACACAAATCACCCAAACACCCAATGTCACAAATGTTGCAATTAGTGAAGACTCTAGCTGTTTCCTTACAGAATAGCCCACTCAGTTATCCCTCAGGCATTTGTCACTTGTAAATGTAGCTTTCTATAAAGCTCACTGGACAAGGAGAGTTATTTAACATCACAGCTCTACCACTGTAAACTTGAGGGAAAAAAAAACAGCTCTTGTTGAATCAGTGGTCCTGGATGTGTCTCAAATAGATCAGCTTGGATGAGCAAGTATGTTGATGACTGTAAAATAGGTGCTATAGTTTCAGATATTGAATCTCAAAAATCATTTCAAAAAAATATTAATCTACTTGAAGACTGGGCAAAACACAATAATATGGAACTTAGTATAAGTAATGTAAAATTATGCACTTAAGTCATAATAATGCACAGTTTTCCCATACGTTAAATGATAAACAACTTCAAATTACAACTGAGGAAAAAGACCTAGGAATTAATGTGACCCATGATCTATCATTTGAGACACATACCAGACAAAAAGTAAAACAAGCACATAACATGTTAGGATGTATATTAGGAAATATTAAAAGTAGAACACCTGAAATAATAATCCCACTGTATACAAGTCTGGTATGTCCTCATTTGTAGCATTGCTCCCAGTTTTGTGCACCACAGACTAAGAGAGGCTCGATGACTATCGAGATAGTTCAGAGAACAGTAACAAGAAAGAATGAAAATATGAAAGATCTTAATTATCAGGAAAGATTACAAAAACTTGGAATGTACAGTATGGAGTACCAAAGAACTAGAGGCGATCTATATCTAGCCTACAGAGCAAATAATGACCCATATCTTCAAGAAACCATAGGTTTAGTTAATACAAAAAAAGGAAAATACACACGATCTTATGACTATCAACTAATTGGAGAAAAGAATGTAACAATAAAAAGGGGGAAATGGTTTTCCCAAAGAGTATTAACTGGTTGGAATACACCACCCGAATACATAATACTAAGTGATGACTTCACGAAATTCAAAATAACTTGATCACTTGATGAACAAGAAGTATAAATTCCACCCGTGAGAAATAGTGGGGTGGCAAGAGCGTTATGGTTTAAAACCTACTGAACTTGTATTAGAAACTATGAAACTGTCACATGGGACAGGAAACATTGTGGGAACAGGAAGACAGAAAAAAATGCTAACATGGTAATCCCCAAGGGCCATAAAACCAGCAAGCAAATTTGGAAAAAAAACTCCTTTCATAAACAAGGGAAGGACTTCCTAGGAGTATACCTTCAAATCAAAACTTTCT
This sequence comes from Neoceratodus forsteri, assembly GCA_016271365.2. Classification (NCBI taxonomy): domain Eukaryota; kingdom Metazoa; phylum Chordata; order Ceratodontiformes; family Ceratodontidae; genus Neoceratodus; species Neoceratodus forsteri. Next base: position 200,120,677 of record CM028130.1, read on the forward strand.
GTACAACATTATTTTTTTGTCAGTTTTGACTTTAGTTTTCCTTTAAAGATGTCTGCCAATTGCAATATTTAAAACTCACTTTCCTTGAGGGTACATTTTGACCATAAGTACTGGATTTACAATATGGATATATTATGATGGTGCTAACACATGTTTCTGATGGTAAATAGCACTGCACCAAGATTTAATTTTTTTTTTATGATGGGCACTAATAGTAGGGAGCAGAAACTTCAAAATCACATATTTCAGATCAGAAGTGAAAGAAAAATTGAGATTCTCTGCTGGAAATACGTTATTGCTGAACACAAAACAACACAATGATGAACAACTACAACTGCCCAGCTTGTGCAGGAAAACCATTTTTTTCAGGTTCACTGCAGTCCTACTTTAAAGGGTCCCTAATGCTGCTGAGAAAACTATGAAAAATATAATATTTAGAAACAATTCAGCTAAGATTTCTTATTTGGTTCTAAAATTCTCATTGTTATTTCTTTATTGCTTAAGTACAGTGGCCCTGAAGTGCAAAACACACACCAGAAAAAAGGAAATGCAATCTAATAAGTAGAACAACAACCAAAAGAATGAAATGCAAAGAAAAAAGTGATACGGATAGTGTGATAGAAATATTTACTTTTCACTATACCCACAATGCCTCACTATGTACATTAGTATACGGCTATTATATTTCTGTAGGCCCTACAGAACTAGGAGAATAAATCTCTCAGTATAGAAATCTTGTTAGCTACTATATATACTGTATTCTCAATGCTTCATTTTGAAAATAAACATCTGAGATCTTATATTGTTGTAACCACTATAAAAATAGAAGTCTGCACCTCTAAGTAAGGAGAATGGAAGCCAACTTTATAATCTTCTCAGAATCTTTGGTTGCTATTTGTAATTCAGCAAAATAGCTGTTATAGTGCTGTAATCATTATCAAAATAAAAATTAGCTGATATAACAATTAAGGACTATTTCAGTCCAAATGCAGTTGCCAATGTTTTGCAAGCAGTATTAAATAGCTTTTTTTTTAATATTAAAGCTTTAACAATTTTTCTACACATGCTGTAAGTGTGATACTACACTTGAGGGATGTGGCCTCATGCCTCAACCCTTCTCATGCCCCCTCCAGTGTGGATTAATTCTCAAGTAGAACTGAACTCTGTTGTAGGTTAATGCCTACATAATGTATGGGAGATGCTTATTATTAACTAAAATCAACCATATTACAGCCTTGTTATGCCATCGCTATGACATCAGGTTGCGGGTTAACCCTTCTTGAGAATATCATAGCTATGGCATAACATTGGCACCATTACACATTTCCGTCTCTTGGTGTTACCATTTTTTTTGCCAACACATTAACAATCTGAACAATTGGGAACATTACAAACAAAACAAAAATAGCAAGATCTCTTACATGATCTGATGATGACTAGAAAATTGCCTTTTTTCCCCACAGTTACCTGAAGTAAAACATCCCATTGCTATGCACGCCATGATCGAGTGAACCTCCCCATGTTGGCATGGTACCATGACCCAGAGTGCATCTCTCTGTGTGATCCTTGTGATCAGGTCAGCCAATGGGGTCAAGTGCTTTTTGTGTCATTTATTAACTTATTTATTTTTTGTTGACTGGGTAAGTGCACTAGACAAATTCTTGCCTATTTTTCAGGCATGACTGGGGGCAGGGGGATCCAGATGAATGCCAACTGACCATGAACTAGATTAAGCTGTTGGTGGTATTTTAGTGAATGGGGGATAATTTGGTCAGGGAATTGGAGAAATTCCCCTACTCATTGGTAGGGGGAGCTGCTGAACCCACGGCCTTCGTTTCGGATGGAAGTCAGTCTGCTGGTGCACCTGCAGGTGAGCTGATCTCCTTCCCTGCTGGTCCACTTATGGAGATCGAAACTACTGGACTTGACACTGTGGAGAGTGAAATACCTACTGTACTATCTGTATCTCACAATGATAGCCCAGATAAGGACACTACATTTCTACAGTCTGATAAGACACTGGAAGAAGCATGGTTACGTAAAGTTTGTCAGGACAATCTAGGGTATGTTCTTTCCCTGTTGCAAGATGGAAAGTTAGGAGAGGTGGCACAACACTGCTTACCGCATGCTGAACCAGAGATTTCTACTCTTGAACCTGACCTTTTTGACACGCTCCCTGACGGTTCTGCTGTTGCTGCTGTTGACGTGGCATTTCGCTCGGGTGGGGTTCCTCCACCGCCTGTCTTTTTATCGCTCGCTATCCCGCTAGATGCTTGTGCTGCCTCAACCCAGAACCCTGCTGCTCCTCCAGATACTGCTTTTCAGCCTGTAAATACACTGATTACTGCTGTTCCTGCTATTGATACTGATACTGAAGCGGGGAGTTTGTTGGGTTTATGTCGTGGGAGGGCGGCTTCTCAAACTTTGTCTGTCCTGGTTCCTCCTCTTTTGAAATTGCCGACGGCTCTTGAACTTTCTTTGACTCGGGCTGGCTGGACTAAAATGCTGCAAGGACAGTGGCTTCCTGACCCTTTGCATAGCCCTAATCCAGGCTCTTCTACAAGAGAAGCACAACGACAAAGGGTTTGACTCCACCTCTGCCTGTTCCTCTTCCCACTCCCTATGTCACAGATTCCAAACTTGAACTGCATGCGGATGATGTTCAGCATCCTGAACCCTCTTGGAAGTTACTACCTGTGCCTTTGAATGAGTTTTTGATTGACTCTGGGGATGAGGGGCCGAGTAAGAGGCCTATTGCTTGGGGGGACTGCATGGATGCAGACTTCCCTGCCCCTGCAGAGTCTGCAGCTGATATTGCCCGGAATACCTGGGCTTTCTTTTGGAAAAAGGACCATTTTGCACAACAGCCTCTTCCTGCACAACGTCGTACCGCTGTGTGTTTACAGTATCTAGGGGGCTTGGATATTCCACCAGATAGACTGTATGTGGGTAGAAAATTGCTTAAGGACTCTTTTTTTTTCCCTAATGAATTGTATGTCCTGATACATTCGTCAGGTGATATTTTGTATGATGTGAGCTTTAAATCTCCTCAGGTACTGGACAGGTTTTGGTCTAAATATGAAAATGTCAAACATTCTGCTTTATAGTTACCTTTTAGGGCAATAGCCCTTACAAAACATGCCATTAAATTTGTTACTGTTCTTTTTAGGAATGAAAGTGTTGCTGTGCACGATATCTCTCATTGGCTGGAACAGCGTTGTGACCTCTTAGGCCCTCCTCAGCCCATTATGGATGCGGAACATATCTGGACTGGGGGGCTGGAAATATAAAGTTAAGCTTAAATCCACCAATGTAGGTCCCCAACATCTTCCCAGCAGTTTCTTCTTAGGTAGTGAGAGGGGTCACTGTTTTTATCCTAGCCAAACTAAGATGTGTTTTAAATGTGACTCCTCCCTTCATTTAAGTTCCACATGTGATAGACTCCGTTGTAATTTGTGCGTAGAATTTGGACACTCTAGTTCTTCATGTCAGAACGAGATGATGTGTAATTTATGTGAGGAAGAGGGGCACACATATCGGTCCTGCCCTTGGGCATCCCATAATAGGACTGATCAAACCTGTCAGGATTCTATTATCATTGATGCTCAAAAGAAGTGCATGGCATCTCACAGGGTTTAGAAGCCTCCTCCTCCTGCTGACACTATACCTGTTTCTTTACCCTCTGAGCCTCTGGTTACTTCCCGAGGGGATGGACTCTCCTCCTGGCCTTGACCCCCTATCTAATATCCCTGAGGAAACTGTCCTTGATCAGGTTCTGCCTACCCCAGTCATTTTGGAACACGAATCAATCCCCCCCCCAAGTTTCTTCTTCGGATCTACCTGGGCCTTCTCTTTCCCCTGCAGTATGCGTAGAGCTGATGTCCCCCCCACCCAACTTCTGTGGTTGCTACCCGGACGAGAACTCTAAAGTAAAATAGGCCCAGATAGAAGATTGCTAAATCTTCCACTTCACCTACCAGTCTTTCCACGCAGAATAAGTTTGCTCCTCTCTCTAACTTGTTGTCTGAATCTGACTTTGAGGATGATTCTGAATTAGCTTCCACTGTCTCCTCCCGGCAGATTCTCTCCTCTGATTCTAAAAGGGAACAGACTCCCCTCACACTACCTCCTGAACAAAAAGTCACTCAGGGCAAATCCACTCATAAGAGTTCCAGACGAGGTAAGGTGACTTGATTTGTTCCCAGTTTTCACAGTTTCTCTTCTCTTTTTCACTATCTTCTTCCTCCTTGAGTATTGCTACTGTTAATGTTAACAGTGTGAAAAATGCTAAACAGAGGCTCCTTTCATTTTCCACCCTATATGATTTGGGTTTTGATATAGTTTTGTTACAAGATACCAGACTAAATACATCCTCTCTAATTACGGCGGCACACAGGTTGTGGTGCTGGGGCCCTTCTTATTTCTCCTATGGTACTGATGTTTGTGAAGGGGTTGGGGTTTTGTTTCATGGGGGTAGATTCTATTTCACCAGAGTCCTGGATATTTTCCCTGGTAGAGCACTACTGTTGGATGTTACCTTTGATAATGCATGTTGGCGGGTAATAGTCGCATATAAAAAAGGGCCTTGGCTCATATGTTTACCCGGTTAACAAAAAAATATATAAAAAAAAAAAAAATGGTGTATGCACCTCAAAAAAAGAAAGATAGGGTCATGTTATTCTCTGGTGTACAACCTTATTTATTTATGACAAAACACATTATCTGGGCTGGGGATTTTAATTGTGTTTTGGATAATCAGGATGGGGGGGCAAAGACACAAAAAGAATTTTGTGACACCAACTACCTTAAGAACATTGTCCAAAATGCTGGTCTTCTGGATGCATATCGCTATGTACTCCCCACTGAAGGGCACACCTTTTATAAAGGTGTCCTCTCCACTCGCATTGATTTTGTATTTTTATCAAAATTTATACAGATACATACTCACAACATCTGGCCTTGGAAACTACTGACCATGCCATTGTCTCCATCGGCACTGGTTTGGAGGAACCTTTTCCTATTGGTAAAGGATATTGGAAATTAAATAATACTTTACTGGACTTGCCATCTGTCTGTGATGACATATGGGATTTACTGAAAGCTAGGATGTCTTTAGCATGTTTGCAGACTGATCTTAGTCTTTGGTGGGTGGAAACCAAGTCGAATGTTAAATCCTTATTACGGAAACATACTCATACTACTCATGTTTCACAGTACCAAAGGTATTTAACTCTTCGGAATCAATTGGTAAAACTATATTCTCTTATTAATGAGGGTCAGCATGTGAACCCCAGTCAGTTGTCTAATATCAAGAAAGAAATGGCGGAGTTTCAATATATAAGAGCTTCTTCCATGTTGTATGAACACAGAATATGTACTCCTGGGAAATCTTCCTGTGGTGATATTTTTTCTAGTTGCAGAACTAGAGCTGTAAATTGGGTTATGGTGACTTTGACAGCCCCGAATGGTACTGTTGTATCTGGCTCCAAGAACATTCTAGGACTTGTGCAAACCCATTTACGCACCTTTCATAATGTCTCAGAGTCATGCGATCTGGATATTCAGCATTATTTGGTTGACATACCCTCCCCTATATGTCCCCCAGACAAATTGGATTCCCTGGTAGCCCCTATCTCTAAACAAGAAATTGAAATGGCCATTAAATCCTTAAAAAATAATACGACCCCAGGACTGGATGGTCTTACTGCTGAATTCTTTAAAATGTTGCTTGACATCTTGGTGGATATTCTTTTTGTTGTTTTTAATTGGATGTTGTCTTCAAACACCTTTAATTTTCACTTCTGTGTTGCCCTGCAGATTTTTTTATATAAAAGAGGAGTGAAAAGTGATATTAATAACTGAAGACCTCTCAGTCTCCTTAATGTTGATTTCAAGATCTTTATGAAAATCTTAACATCCAGATTAGCTTCTGTTTTCCCCTTCCTGATAGCACTGATGCAAACATGCTCTGTCCTGGGTTGCCACATCTCTGAAAATGTGTTGCTTGTTAGGAAATTGATTGAACAAGGGAAGGAAGATTTGCTGCATGGCTATCTCCTTTGCCTTGACCAGGAAAAAGCATTTGATAAAGTATCACATGAATTTTTGTTTCGGGTTTTACTCCATTATGGCATTCCTAAACGTTTCTGTGATTGGTTGTCCTTAGTAAATGCAGCTGCCTCAGTAATTCCCTTGGTTAATGGGCACTTAGGTTCTTATGTATACCTCAAGAAAGGAGTACGACAAGGTTTTCCAATGAGCCCCCTCCTTTTTGTCTTCTGCCTTGATCCTTTATTGAGAAGTTTACAGTGTACGGTTCTCTTTAAGGGCATACAACCTGTACATGAAGATCCCCCAGGTCATACTGGGAGACAAGCAACTTGTTGTTCAGTGTACCTAACCTGGTGAAACATTTCAATAAATAAATAAATAAAATATGGAGATTAAAGTTATGGCCTATGCAGATTATGTCTGTCTTGTGGCACAAGACTGTGCCTCAGATCTGCAGGCTTTCAAATTTATAAACGATTATGCAGTTGTAGCGGGAACTTCTTTAAATAAGACCAAAAGTAGGGGATATATGCTTAGTCCTTCTACAGACCTAGTGCATGATATTCTGGGGATATCAGTTACTTCTGCTTCTGATAATCTGACCATATTGGGTGTAACTTTTGGTAGGGGGGATAACTCCTTATTAAAGTGGACTGCAAAGTTGGATATGGGTAAACATAAAGTTATGCTATGGAAGACCTAGCAACAATCCAAAAAGAAAAATGTGATGATGTTAAAAATATTTTTCTTTCCATTATTTTTGTACATTAGCATGGTATACCCTATTCTTACCTCTCTAGAAGTGGTATTGTTGAGTTCCAACTATATGTGGTAGTTGTTTAAATCCCATTAAGAGGGACGTATTGTAGTTACCACTTAATAAGGGCGGTTTGGCTCTTTTAAATCTTATTGGACATTATTTTAGTATATTTTTTCATTATAATATTTGGAACCTGTCTGCTCCAACCCCTGGATTGTGGATCTTATTGGCAGTACGATGGTATAGATATTTTTTTACATGCTGGACTAATAAAAACATTGTCCCTAATTCATTTCGTGCTGTTCCCCAATACTTTAAACCTGTACTTACTAAACTTAGGATATGGAAATTGACCCCTTTACAGGTGAAATATCAGGGAAATTGCATTGGTCTGGTTTCCTGACCCGACCTCCAAGGATTGTTTTGTGTCCCGGGAATAATTTTTTGGAACTGGCGGGAACAACCATCATATTTAGAAACTTAGTTTGCCTAGGGTGAGGTCTAACCGGGTGTGCTTGATAGTGCACAAGGCTGAGTGTTTGATTAGGTTTATCTTATAACCATCCTATATAAATTATGGTATAATTTGATTAAAATTACCTTACCCTAAACCTTTATTGCAATTTTTTTGCCTGATAAGTAATTATAGCCCCTAAATATACAGTTTTATTTTGTTTGCTTTTTTATATTTGGTTGAGAAGAAATACCAGAGAATGCCATTTTGTAATTATATGACTTTGCTATTTTTTAAGTAATTCTATGACATTACATAACAGCAGTGTTAACAAAAACAGTTTATACAATCACAACAGAGGTGCAGGCCCTCTTACTTTAGATGCAATAGTAGAATAAATAAGCAAAGCATTAACTTTGTCCTTGCTTTTATATAACAGAGATAACGGCAACCTTACCCACCACAAGTACCCAGATGTTAAAACTGAGGTCCTGAGAGAGTGCGCTGCTCAGGCAGTCTTGCGTTTGCTCTCCTTACCTTGTCTGTGTTGAGAACTGGCTTTTATATCTGACAAGGTGACTGCTAGACTTGCAGGAGTTACAATGGTAAAAATTGACATCATGGAGAACATGACAAGTATGGTGGTTTTTATGCAGAAAAATGCACAATACTATTTTAAACTTATTCACTTGAAAACCTTGGCTTATGGTTTGTGGTCATGTCCCAGTTTTTGCTTTAACTATCATAATAAAAAAAACATCTTAACATTTTTATATTCCAAATATTTAATCTTAGACTGTAAGCAATTTAAAAAGTTGGAATGAAAGTAACTACCTCCATACTTATTTTAAAAGCATATAATCTATCAATTTTAAAAGGCAATTTATCTAATTTGGAGCATGTAAATAACATTTAATTTTACTTTAGCGTGTTCTGCTGCTTGTAATGGGCTTTGCAGAAACTAGAATGCTATACACCTGGTCTTTGTGCTACCAGGATATGGCTTGTGGTTAAACTCTGGCTCTTATTCAATTTGCAATTTATTCAACATGCCCTCTAGGTGGTCTGAATAGTCAATTTGCCCTTCCATCTGATTACTAGGTGCAGGCCATTCTTTTATTAGTTGGTCAAGCTCTTAATCAATATCTTGGTTTGGATGGGTGGCCAGGTCAAGTTGTCCCGTTTGGGACAACTGCAGGGTGCAGGCAGTACACAGGTCATGGGTAAGCCATGAAAACTTTTATATCAGACACTTCAAGAGTTTCACTATACTATATCCCCTACTTTTGGTGGGCTAGACGATCGATACCATCAAGTGATAATTCGTACTTTATTGATGTTAGAACCCCCCCTCCCCAAGATGTGGGATGTCTTATGCTTATGTTGCCATGGAAAGCTTCCTGTTAAAGACAATGTGAAACACAAAAGTATTCAGGAAAGGTCATGTCCTAGAATTACATGTACTACGGTGTTAGAAACAATGGATCATTTTTATATTTCTTGTCCCTTTGCCTGTGACTTTTGGCAGTTGTTGTCTCAGACATGGGGTGACTCTCGATGGCTACAAGTGTCATGTCTTGAATTGATGGGAGGGTTTTCTTTCCGGTTCTTAGAATATGATGAGGGCACAATGAGACTTATATTTACTTGCATTAAATTCATTTTCTGGCAAAGCAGAAGTAAGTTTCTTTTTCAACAATTGGTTATTACTCTGTTTCAGATGATTCAGAATATTGAAAATGAATTATGTATACAGTGCATGCGTGACAAACTCCTGTATTCTGACTCTGTTTGGAAACTTCGTTGGAATGTAATCCCTTTTTTGAAGGACAAAATAGGATAGGCTGTAGTTCATTACTGTTTGCACTGTATTATTAGTATGTTCTGGGATTTCTTCATTTTATGTGTTTTGTTTTCTTTTTATGTATTACTTTTTTTGCTCTGTCCCAGTTATTTTTCCTTAGTTTCTTTTTTTTCAGTGATGACCATTTTCATTGTCTGTTTGCATATTTTTAGCTTTTCTGTACTCTCATTACTTGTCTGCTGTAATATTATTAAGTTTTGTTCTTGTTGTTCAAATAAAAAATTCCCCTAATCTTTTTTTGAGAAGTGCCATGGATCTTTAACATCCACCTGAACAGGCAGATGGGACCTCGGTTTAATGTCTCATCTAAAAGATTGCACCTCAGGAGTGCAACACCCCTCTTATGCTGCACTGCAGTGTCAGTATTGGGATATTAACCCAAGTGCCTGATGTGAGGATAGATCCCACAGCCTTCTGATCTCCCAGCCTCAGAGGCGAGTGTGCTACCTGCTAAGCCACTGACACATTACTGTGGTGATGTTACCCAAACTGCATCTCTGGCCCTGACTCGTGTGAATTTTTGTTTTTTCAAATGTGTTTCTCTTCAGTTGTTAATGTAAATAATACACTTATACTACTTTCAGGCACAGTTTTTCTTAATACATGATGTATGTTTTCATTTTAAATGTTGTAGCTGTTTCAGCAATCAAAGATGTTCTCAATAGGCAGCCTCACGCTGAGGATAATGGATGGGCATCAGTTAATAACCGCACTGAATTTACTTCTTGAGGTTGCCATGGCAGCAGAAAACTTCTTGAGCTGCACTCTCAGGGTTTACAATGCTGCCATGGTAACCTCTCAAAGTGAATACAGCACAGTTATTAACTGATGCCCATTCATTATCCCCTATGTAATAATTTGTTCTTTGCTCTCAGGTGTTTAAAGGCACTCGGGCATAACCGCCTGGTACCTAACAACTCCCTTGAGCCTTGCAAATATTACAGCATAATGACACACCCTGGAATATCTTATTGTATACATAACATACAACAGGGTGTGCAGTCCCACTCTGATATGCACATGCCTTGGCTGTGTTGTGAGGTATAAAGCAAAGCAGAGTACTTTCCTCCATCCAAGAAGTGCATGATGCAACCGCACACCCTGAAATGTGTTACTGCACTTACAAAATGGGCACAAAATTAAAATATTGGGGGAACACATGAAAAAGGTGCAGGTGTGCGGCTGTTATGGAGTAATGCATGATCATGTGATGGGTTTGCACCACTGGTAGTTAAGAATTCTCCTTACCCATTTTATTAATATTTATGTTTGAGAGTGTGTGTAATGGTCAAAATTACAATGAGGAGCTATGCACAAAAGTGATCACTGTATGTACAGTTCAGGCGTACATTGCCTACATGCCTGTGTGGCTGTGGACAGGTGCAGGGTGAAAGGATTCACAACTCCAAGCACTCAAAGGGCACCTTTCCTCAGCCCCCTGTGGTATGCTGGACAATGGGGTGGACAGCATGGAACAGTTGACCCAGGCAAGCATCCAATCAGATGCACATCCTAGGTCCTGGACTGGATTCTTTGCACCATGGGTGTGGGAAGGCACGGGACTGGGATGTGTAAAAGTACAGGCAGTCATCCAAATGGCTGCCCTCAGCCCACACAGGCAGCCCGGTGGGCTGGGGCTGCAGTGTGCAGGAGATCCCATTGCCATTACATCCCATTGGGAACCACTGTGGGGTTGCATACACATGGCAAGCCTCTGTGCCATAAAATTTCCAAGCTTGGCACTGTGTGCCTTAGTGAATTGTGTGGAGTGTGAACATGCCCCCAGGACTGCCCATGGCATGTAGCTGCTTGGGCGGCCTGAAGATCTGGTGTGTGACTAGCTGGTGCACCAATACTGAATGCCACTGGGGGGCTGTTGGACCCCCGATGTGCAGAATTCACATGTAGGGTTATCTACCTGCCACAGATACATGGCACATAGGCTTTTGCATACAGCCCAGTATGCAGTTTATCTTCATGTGTAAGGGGACATGACCATATCCCATGAGTGGCAGAGCCACAAGTGAGTTACTAAAGTCCTGCCTCCTCATAAGTGATGATAAACTGCATATTCTGAATCAGATCATTGCATATCCCAAACATAGAAACAAAGAATTTGATGGCAGATAAGGACCACTTGGCCCACTTAGTCTGCCCATTTTCCTACCTAACAGATAAGCTGCAGATCCTAGTTAATCAACAGCTTACTTCCTCCTACCCCCCACTAGGACTGCCTTATGTCTGTCCCATGCATTCTTGAATTCCCCCACTGTTCTTGACTCCACAACCTCCTCAGAGAGGCTGTTCCATGCATCCACAACCTCTCCATGAAAATACTTCCTCACATTACCTCTGAGCCGTCCCTCTATCTTCAAATTGTGCCCCTTGTTCTTGCACATCTCCTTTTCTGAAATATGCTACCTCTTGGACTTTGTTGATTCCCTTGAGGTACTTGAAAGTTTCTATCATGTCCCTCTCTCCTTTCTTTCCTCAAGGGTATATATTAAGCTCCTTTAGTCTTTCTTCAGATGTCTTCTGTGCGGACCCTGCACCATTTTGGTTGCCCTCCTCTGGACAGCCTCCACTCTGTCTATGTCTTTGCTGGAGATGGGGTCTCCAAAACTGCACACAGTACTCAGATGGCGTCACCAGCTGTCTGTACAGAGGGATAACAACTTCTTGTTTTCTACTATTGATGCTCTCCCTATGCATCCCAGTATCCCCCAGCCTTCCTTACTGCCTTCTCACATTGCTTGCCCACCTTTAGGTCATCTGATATAATTACGTGGTCCCTTTCCATTTTTACTGTTATCAGTATCTCACCCCCCATTGTGTACTCTTCCCCTGCGTTTTTGTTTCCCAGATGCATTACCTTGCACTTCTTTGCATTGAATCTGAGCTGCCGTACATTTGACCATTCCTCCAACCTTGCCAAGTCCCTTCTCATCCTTTCCACTCCATCTTAAATATATATATATAATAAATATATATATAGTCCTCCTTTCCAAATTCTAAACTGGTCTGTCAAATGATTGTTTGAGGTGGGTAGCATGATTTCATTTATCCAGTTTTCTTGGAAAGGGGGAACAGTGTTGCTTGTACTGGACATGGACAGGTAATTGGAAGACTGTTACTACAAAATATGATTCAGGATCTGACCATAGTACTATGTTCAACCACAGCTGGAAACCATGAAACATATATTTTTTTTAAATTTACAATACTTTTCTCCCCTGTGGTCAAATTTACAATGGGGGGAGCTACGCATAAAAGTGATCAATGTATGCTGGGAATTGTTATGCCGCAGGGGACCCTGCTCTTTGTATGCACCCCAACAGTTACCGGTGGGGCATGATGGCAACAGGATCACCCTGTACACTGCTGCCCCAGCCCACCGAGCTACCTAGGTGGGTTGGGGCAGCCATTTGGGTGAGTGTCCACACTTTTACACATCCCAGACCTGCACCTTCCAACACTCCCCCACACCTGTGGTGCAAGGGATCCAGTTCAGGACCCAGGATGGGCATCTGATTGGATGCCTGCCTGGATCCACTGTTCTGCACCCATTCATCCCCGCTGCACTGCATGTCAGGGGAGCAGGACTGCAGACAGGTGTCCTACAAATGCTTGGGGTCATGAATCCTTGCACTCTGCACCTGTCTGCCGCCCCTTAGGCATGCAGGTAATGTACTTGTGCATCGCGCATACATTGTCCACTTTTGTGCATAGTTCCTATTGTAATTTTGACCATTACACACTCTCACACATAGATATTAATAAAATGGGTAAACAAAATCCTTACCTACCAGTGGTGCAAACCCATCACGTGATCATGCATTACTTCCATAATGGCCACACACCTGCACCTTTATTCACGCACCCCCCCCCCCAATATTTTAATTTTGTGCCCATTTTGTAAGCATAGTAACACATTTCAGGGTGTGCAGTTGCATCTGATATATGCACTTCTCAGATGGAGGAAAGCACTCTGCTTTGCTTTATACCTCACAACACAGCCAAGGCGTGTGTATATCAGAGCAGGACCGCACACCCTGTTGCATGTTATGTGTACAATAAGACACTCCAGGGTGTGCATTATGCCATAATAATTGCATAGCTCAAGGGTGTTGTTAGGCAGCAGACACTTGCACCAAGTGCCTTTTAAAAACCTGAGAGCAAAGTAAAAATTATTACATAGAGGATAATGGATGGGCATTAGTTAACCCTTGCTGTGTGCCGTGGACTGATATATCAGTCCAGAATCCCTATATGTTCTAATTCTGTCGGCAGCCTATGGGTTAATAACCATGCTGTATTCGCTTCAAGAGGTTGCCATGGCAGCTTTGTAAACCTTGAGAACACAGCTCAAGAGGTTTTCTGCTGCGATGGCAACCTCGAGAAGTGAATTCAGTGCAGTTATTAACTGATGCCCATTCATTTGCTTTTATAGTGTATGGGCACCAGTTAATGTTGCTTGCGACTTAATTCCTTTACTTACAACTCGCACATCTGAATTTTGCTTACCTTGAGTAGAATGAATGCAGCATGAGGCAGCCTGTCGGGAACATCTTTTATTGCTGAAAGAGCTACAGCATTTAAAATTAAAACATACATCATGTATTGAGAAAAACTGTGCCTGAAAGCAGTACGAATGCATTATTTACATTAACAACTGAATGAAAATGCTTTTGAAAAACCAAAAAGTCACGCGAGTCATGGCCAGAGATGCAGTCTGGGTAGCGTCACCGACTCACCACAGCAACGACGCAAAGTGCCCTCGACCCTGATGTTTGACGAATACATCCATTGGCTGACCTGATCACATGGGTCATGCAGAGAGACGCACTGTTACCATGCCAACATTGGGAAGTTCGCTTGATCATGGCGTGCATTGCAATGGAATATTTTACTTCAGGTAACTTTGAAAAAAAGACAGTTTTCTAGTCATCATTCAGATCATGTAAGAGAGCTCGATATTTTTCTTTTTTTTCCATAATGTTCATGGTTGTTCAGATTGTTAATGTGCTGGCAAAAAAAAGGGTAACAGCGAGGGACGCACATGCGCAATGGTGCCAATTTTGTTATGACATACTCAAGAAGAGTTAACAACAACCTGATATAGCAATGGCATAACAAGGCTGTAATCTGGTTGATTTGGGTTAAGAATAAGCCTCTCCCATACAATATGTAAGCATTAACCTACAACAAAGAGTGGTTCTATTTGAGAATTAATCCACTCCGGGGTGGAGGTTGGGACACAAGGCCACATTCAGCACTTACAGCATGTGTAGAAAAATTGTTAAGGCTTTAACATTAAAAAAAGGCAATTTAATACTGCTTGCAAATCATTGGTAACTGCATTTGAACTAAAACAGCCCTTTTTTGTTACATTAGTTAATTCTTACTCTGATAATTGTTAAGTAAGCAATAAGGCATGATGGGGTATGGGTTAGACATTTTCTAACGCACAGCTAGGGGCATAGTGAGGTGTCCAGCTTCCTAGCCATGCATTAGAATTGTTTAACGCACACCCCAGAGTGGCTTATTGTGCTTATGAAATGGCTATCTAAATTATATATTAATGTTGAAATTAATATTCTTAGGATTAAGTTACAAAAAAGTTAAAATGTTGTGTTGATTTGACTTAAAATAGTTCCTCCGCCTGTAGTTCCTTTTTGAGTGTAGGTGTTTTGTCCTAGTATAGCTACCCTAGCTGTGTTTGTTTATGTTGGTGTGATGGGACTGCCCCCCCATCCCCACGCCATGTGACAAGTAGAACTCCCACTTGGTTTGTTTGGTAATGGGGGTATAATTGGTGCATCATTTTTTTATTGTTTTTTTTTTTTTTTGCCCCAAATTAATGGAATATCCTATGGTAGCAGGTAGCCTCAAGGGGGATACCCGGTAGTCACGAAAGAAACGTATGCAGAGTTGTAGCAGGAACAGAACAGCAGCAGTATGTGAGATAACTGGGCAGGATGTGGTAAAGTAAATGAATTAAAAAATGCTGAAATGGGGAAACCATGAAGGGCTAAGGCAGGGCGGTACTGAGCAGTCAGGAGGTTTGCCATTGCTAAGAAGTGAGGAGCACGAGGCAGCAGGAAGACAGGAGGTTATGGATGTTGTGTTTTTTTTTTCAGGTAACTGGGCAGGATGCTTCGATGGGATGTATTTATTTGAATTTTGATGACTGGGTGGGCCTGCTGGGACATACTGTGCCTTTTTCATGGGTGACCCGGGGAATAATACATTCCAAGAACAAAGTGTTATGATCCTATACAGCAGTAAGTTAGGTACAAACATGTAAGAATACAGTGGTGATATAATAGCATATACAAGTGAGGACAGAGATTAACAATTCCGTGTGTAAACAGATTCACTCATTAATCCAAGTGAAGGTGCAAGTGTGCTGTAATTCAGTCACGTGACAGTTGTCATACAGATACAGTACGTACAGCTATTATAAGCGTAAATAAAAAATGATACATATGTACAGGAGTAGGAGGAGGGTGACGACCAGAGGTGGAGAAAGAGTTGGAGAAGGGTAAGGACCTGAGGTGGAAACATGAAGACATAGGAATAGGGTATGATTTAAGGGGTGAGAAGGAGTGAGAGCAGATAAGGATAGGTAGATACATAGGAGAGATTACCAGGAGAGGGTTAAATACAGTGACCATTGCAAGTTGGTGGTGGGAAGAAGATTTCTTTGAAGTGTCTCTTGAATTGGGGAAGAGACAAACAAGAAAGTAAGCTGTGTGGGAGGTTGTTCCACTTTTGAGGTACAGCAGAGGGGAAGGATAATTTACCTATGGCTAGCCAGATTTTAGGTATACTTAGTAAAGGGAGGTGGGAGGATCTAAGAGTCCTGGGGAGGAATTTCAGGGTGAGCGGAGTGGAGAGAGATGGGAGGGAGGGAGGGAAGGTGTATGAGTCTGAAGACCATACAAAGTATAGAAAAGTCGTTGGGCCTCAAAGGATGGCCAACCAAGAGTATCGAGCAGGTCGCAGTGGTGGGCATGTGCTGGCACCTTGGCCATGAAGCATGCAACTCTATGGTAGGCCTGCTTGAGTTTGGCCAGGATCGATGTCCGAATGGAGTGAATAATGGATGCCATGTAGAACAGACCTGGGAGAAGGTTAGTCGAGGCAGTTGTTTTTCCTAGCCTGGGGAGTGATGAGGTAGGTGGTTCGGTAAAGGAGAGTGAGTTTCATGTTAGTTGCCTTAAGAACATTTGTTACATATGGTTTGAAGGATAGATGTTCATCAAGAGTCAGGCCAAGGTATTTGAAGGAGTCAATCTCTTCTAAAGGCACCCCAGGGGAGATGTGGACTACTAAGCTGGACTGGGATGTAATATCAAAGAAGGTGTGACAGAACAACATGTTTTTTGTTTTCTTGATATTCAACACCAATAAGTTTTCCTTCAACCAGGATTCCAGTTGCTGGAAGTCAAGCTCTAGGTTAGCCTTAATAGACGAGAAGTTCCGGCTGGATCTATACAGTATGGCATCCTCTGCATAGAGCTGGATGGAGGCCCCCCCACACATAGAGCTGGATGGAGGCCCCACACACAGTTTCTTGGGAGTTCATTGATGAAAATGGAGAACAGTAGGGGCCCCAAGATTTATCCCTGGGGGACCCCGTCAGTGATAGGAGATAAGGAGGAGTAAGCACCTGACCACTTGACATATTGCGAGTGGTTACTTAGATAGTTGGAGAACCAAGAAAGAGCGTTGTTGTCAAGGCCAATGTAGTGGAGCTTGGAGATGAGGAGTGGGTGATTTATGAGGTCAAAGGCCTTCATAAGGTTTATGAAGACAGCGCCGGTGGCACAACCTTGATCCATAGCCATAAAGATGTCTGAAGTGACCTTTATAAGAGCTGATTCTGTCCCATGTGCTTTTCAAAACCCATGCTGATATATGGTAAGGGTTCCAGTTTCTTCTAGGAAGGAATTTAGTTGATTATACAAGATTTGATCCTGAATTTTTGCTATGGGACATAAGATGGATATGGGTCTGTAATTCGGTACCAGATTAGATGGCCAATTTTTGTGAACTGGGACAACGATCACAGTTTTCCACTTGTCAGGGATAGTTTGTGTGAGGAAGGATCGGTTAATCAGTAGGGTGATCAGGTGGGCAAGTGCTGGTGCTCCA
The DNA here is from genome assembly GCA_016271365.2 of Neoceratodus forsteri. Lineage (NCBI taxonomy): Eukaryota > Metazoa > Chordata > Ceratodontiformes > Ceratodontidae > Neoceratodus > Neoceratodus forsteri. The sequence goes on from CM028130.1 coordinate 200,137,966, forward strand.
ATCCTGAGGAATTTAGGCAGTAGGGAGTCAAAATCAGGTAAGCTATTGGGGTTAAGGGCCAGTAGGAGTTTGAGGACTTCTTTCTCCGAGGTGCTTTTTAGGTGGAAGAGGTGATTGGGGGCATCAGGGAGGGACCCTTGGTTGGTAGGGAGGATGGTAGGTAGATCAGCCTTGTATTCGTTTAGGTCAGGTGAAGAAATTATTAATACCAGTGGCGATCTCAGAGGGTGAGGAGAGAAGGGAGCCTCGTGACACCATTGTTTGGAGAATGATCTGCTCTTTTCCTTTAAGGAGGGCATTGACATGGGACCAAAAATTCTTTGGGTTCATGAGGTGTGTTTCTTGCAGGGACAGAAGATAGTCTCACTTTGATTTGTTGGTTTTGGCTTTGCAGACGTTCCGTAGTTGGCGATATGCGATCCCATCTGAGTATAGTTCGGTTCATTTAAATAACTTCCAGGCTTTGTCTCTAGAGCAAACCGGTTGCCTTAGTTCTCGAGACAGTTAGTTGGATGTGGTAAAGTAAAAGGAAAAAATGCTGAAAAGGAAAACCAGTGAAGGGCTAAGGCATTGCGGTAGCAAATGGTCAGGAGGTTGGCCATTGTTAAGCAAGGAATGCGAGCACAAGGTAGCAGGAAGACAGGAGATCATGGACTTTTTTTTTTCAGTGTTTCAGTGTGGGGCTTTATGGCTTTGACTTGTTTGAAATTTTGGACTGTGGCACAGATGGCAGTGAGCTGCTTACATCACTGTTTGGCTACTGTGGCTTGTGGAGAAAAAAATGGCTGCCATTTCAATTTTGAAAGTTCTGAGGGGGTAGTATCACCCATATCAATGCCAGGCCAGACTTATTCCCATGTGTTAGACACTTTATTGCACGTTCACTGACCAATGAAATTGCTTACGTCTTGATACCCATTTCATAAAGCACTATAACATCTACTGCGCTGATTTACATACAACAAACAAGATGTTTGTGTAGATTATAAAGCCGAGTTCCATTTTCCTTACTTAGAGGTGCGAACTTCTATGTTTATAGAAGTTTCAACAATATAAGATCTCAGATTAGTTGAACCAGCATAATATTCTTTGGTGATTTGCATATACAGCCTATGATGCTTTGCATTATGGGGGTGTGAGTGATTTTGTATTTCTTTGAAACTTGGCTTCCCGGTCAATGCCCTTTGGGGTAACCCTTGCCTCAGTGTTTGCACACTAAGGTTCTTTGTCTTTTAGCTTGTTTTTGGTTTTTATTGGGCTCACCAAAACATAACCCAGATAGACCAACTTAGAGTAGCTGGTTCATTCCACTGGGGTGTCATACAGACGAGGCATACTAATGAGTCCTGATAGGATGAAACACATGTCTGTCTTCTGTTGGCACCCTTTGCTGACTGTGTGAGAGGCCTTTCAGCACCATGCATTTCTGCTTAAAGTTGAACCAGCATAATATTCTGTGGTGATTTGCATATACAGCCCATGAGGGTATGTGTGATTTTGTGTTTCTAAGATCTCAGATGTTTATTATCAAAATAAGGGAGTGTGCATACAGTATATAGCAGATAAGATGTCTTTACTGAGAGATGTAGTCTACTAGTTCTGTAGTGAATACAGAAATATAACAGCTTGTATACTAATTTACATAGTGCGGCATTGTGGGTACAATAAATAGATGATTTTTCTATCTCACTATCCCTATCACTTTTTCACTGTGTTTTGGTTTTTTGCTGTGTTGTGGTTTTTTGCTGTGTTGTGGTTTTTGATGTGTTGTGGTTTTTGATGTGTTGTGAGTTTTTTGTTGTGGTGTGGCTTTTTGATATGTGGTGGGATTTTGTTGCGTTGTGTTTTTTTGTTGTGTTGTAGTTTTTGATGTTTTTTGCTTTTTTGTTGTGTTGTGTTTTTTGTTTGCATTCATTTTTTAGTTGTGCTGTGCTTTTTGTTGTGTTGTGTTTTTTTTATTTGCATTTATTTTTTAGCTCCTACTGTGCTTTTTTGTTGTGCTGTGGTTTATTTGAATGCACTTTTTTCTTGTGTTGTGCTTTTTTGTTTTCATTAACTTTTTTGTTGTGTTGTGTTTTTTTGTTTGCATTCACTTTTTAGTTGTGATGTGCTTTTTGTTTGCATTCTCTCTTAAATTCTTTACATTTATTTTTGTTTTGTTACTTTATTTCTTGTGGCATGACATCACATTTGGTTTTGTTGCTTTATTTTTTGTTTGCATTTCATTCTTTTGGTTGTTGTTCTATTTACTAGATTGCATTTCACTTTTTTGGTGTGTGTTTTGCACTTCAGGGCCACCATACTTAAGACTGTTGCATAGAAAAAACAGGATCACTGCTCTGTTTTCTCCAATCTGTACTTTCTGCTTGTCTACTACACCCTGTATCATAACTCACTATTGACAATATCACAATCTGTTACTGTGGAGATAATTGTGATATAATAACTGACGACTCCCTTTACACATCTTCCCATGCATTATTCTCTATGCTATAAACTGAGGATTATGATGTCAGGTGTAAACAAGCAGTTAGAGCACATGGAGTATAATGAACAGAGGTACTGTTTTCATTCAACTGTCCTCAGTAATAGAGAAAAAGTAGTAAAGAATTACAGAAATACTGTATATAATATAAAAACTGAATTGGGTCTGAATCTTACATTTTTTAAAGTTTTTCCAGCAATTTCCAGGTATCTTTAAATGAAGTTTCCATGATGCTGCTGCTACTTACACATTCTGGTACCATGGGTCAGTGATAGTCACTGCGCACAATTTTCCACACTTTTTGTAAGGGCCCCAAATGGGGCGGCCAGACGATTTTGTCCACTTCGCTATTGCTCTAGCCATCTTAGTTGAGTGGTGACCTTCATTAAATTCACTGTAGCAATTATTATGCATTTAAAAGCAATGAACTATTACCCCCTTTGACTTCAAAGGTTTGTTCCCTCATGCTGTTCCTGGGCACACATCATTACATGCATGCGTAGCAAGGCTGGAGCAATAGGGAAATGGAAGGGATCAGCTGGCCACCACTTCAGGGCCAAAATACAATGCCTTCTCACCCCTTTCAGGCTTTATAAAAAAATGGAAAATTGTGCACAGTGTCTATCATCGACCTATAGTACTGGAACATGTAAGTAGTAGCTGTAAGTAGTAACTTTGGAAAAACACTTTAAGGAATCCAGCATCTCCATGGAAACTGGATCTTCGTCCCTTAACATGTTCCTACAGCTGAGATTTATTGAGATGCCCAATTCACAATCCCTTACTTACGGCATCACAGTCTGTTGATGTAGCAATAGCTGTGATGTAGTGAGCAGATTAAAAGGCTGGTGTACTGCCTAAAACTAATATTATTTTTTAGATGCAGTCAACCCTTACCCTTTCTATTTGAGGTTCTTTTTCTTTCCTTTTTGTTAATAAGATTTTTAACTCGATGTTGGTAGGTGTGATGTATGAACAGCACTCTGCCTGGCAGCTGTCTTAACGTAAACTGGCTGGCCCCCTCACTGGCCTCCACCCTCTCCTTCATTGAAGCCTTGAACCTTAGCCGACTCATCCAAGAACCCACTCACCGTAACAACAAAATATTAAATTACTCACTGCTAGATCTTATCCTCACCACCCACCCGCATTGAATAATATCCTCTGGCCTCCCACCGGATTCTGTCAGTGACCATCACATCACCTACATGGTGCGCAAGAGCCATAGGACCAAACTCCCTCCTAAAATAATTCTCACCAGACAATTTGCATCTCTAGACCTTCAAGCTCTGCTCCTTGACCTCACTGCCACTGACCGAACCCCCCTCATCTCAGTGGCCTCAGCTGAGAGTCCTGGCCCACTTCAACACCATCGCCTCCACATTTGGAACATCAGCGCCTATCAAAACAAGGGTCAGATGACCACCTCTGGGTTACCTCCTAGCACTTGGCCTGCCAACATGCATGTGACATTGCATGGCGCCAGGCAAAAACAACCGGTGGCCAACAAGCTCTCCAACATTAGTGGGAACTTCGAAATGGCTGTACCAAAGCAATCCGCCTAGCCATAGCTGAACACTTCAACTCAAACTTTCTTTCTAATGTAAATAATCCGCCTAAATTCTGGAAAGTCATCCACTCCCTCTTCTCTCCGGCCTCAACCCCTCCACCCCATTCTCTCAAGTTCAACTGAAGTATCCTTTCTGAACCTATAGCTATTGCGGAACGCTTTAACTCTCACTTCTCTACTTGTGCCTTATCTCTGCTAGGCTCCCTTCCAGACAGCTCAAATGGTCTGGCACCCCCTCCTCTTCCCCCTCTATCCCTTCACCTCTCTACTGACTGCCATGCCTCCTCACCGCCCACCATTCCCCCTATCTCCTGTTCTTTTCCCTCCTCCCTCTCCCTTCCTCCTTCAGCCTCCTCTCAGTTCACCTTTTCTCCTGTCTCCCCTGCCACCACCCTCAAGGCACTTCTTGCCCTCAACTCCACTAGAGGCTTCTCTCCTGATGGCCTTGATTCTAGACTCCTCTCCCTCTCCGCTCCAGCTATTGCTTACCCTCTCTCTCTCCTTCTAAACCTCTCTTTCTCAACTGCTTCTGTTCCCTCAGCATGAAAGCATGCACTTGTCCTCCTGCTCCCTAAGGGGGGCTACCCCTCCTCACCTGGCAACTATTATCCTATCTCTCTCCTACCCACCCTTGCTAAACTACAAGAGCACATAGTCCTCAGTCAGCTCTCCTCCTTCCTATCTGACACTGGGTTCTTTACTCCATACCAGTCAGGATTTCGGAAGTCCCATTCTACTACCACTTCTCTGCCAAGACTAACTGAGACAGTCCTTGCTGGATTTGCCATCTTTGTTGGCCTGGCAAAAGCCTTTGACACTGTCTCACACTCCCTCCTCCTGAACTCCCTCTCAGCCACTGGTCTTTCTCTTTCCGCCACAAGCTGGTTCAATGCCTACCTGTCGGGCAGGACCCAGTCAGTTAAAATTGCCAATGTCACCTCTCCCCCCTTTGCTCCTGACCACTGGTGTTCCCCAGGGTTCGGTTCTTGGCCCCATTCTGTTTTCCATTTTCCTAAATGACCTTCTCTTAACCTGCACTACCGCCAGCATCCACATGTATGCCGACAACACGGTTCTATATGCTTCTGGTTCATCGGTGGCGGAGGTCACCACCAGGCTTCAATCTGACTTCACTAGAGTTCAACACTGGTTTAACTCACATCAACTCTTTTTGAATGCCAAGAAAACTGTCTATGACATTTGGAACTAGGCAGAGGCTCGCTAGGCTAACCACCTTACCTATATTCCACACCCTGGATGGGACAGTACTGGAGGACTCACCCTCTTTCCGGTTTCTTGGGGTCTGGTTTGACAGACACCTGAACTTCTCAACACACATTGAGGCCATCCAGAAAAAACTTAAGCCTAAGCTCGGTGCCCTCTACAGGAATAGCAGCTGTATACCACTTGCAGCCAGGCGTGAGCTAGTAATGAAGATGATCTTGCCAATATTCGACTACTGTCATATAGTCTATGGTGCTGCCGCACAAACCTCCTTAGCAAAACTTGATTCTCTCCATAATTCCTTCTACCGCTTTGCCCTGGATGCCCCCTACCTCACCCACCACTGTGACCTCTACCGCTCTCTAAATTTCCTCATGCATCATAATTGATGTATGCTTCATGGGGCAAAATTCATCTCGAAATACTGGCTCGGTTCTCTCCCCTCCTACCTCTCCTCCTCACTTAGTACCCCCATTACCGCTACTCTCTGCAATCCGACAACCTACATACCTTTGCTATTCCCACGAGATCCACAACCTCTGGCCAAAATGCTTTTTCACACCGTCTTCCAAAACTGTGGAATTCTCTCCCCCCACAAATATGCCTGTCCTTATTCCCGTTCTCCCTCAATACAGCTCTACTCAATTATCTGTTCCCCAACTGCTCTTGCTCCTGACCCCCTCCTGTAATACTCTTCTCTCCCTCCCACCTCCCTCCCCTCCCTCTCCACCTAATTTCCCACTAAACTAACTAGCACTTTCTTCTGTGTCTTGTACTTATCCTTCCCTCGCTCCCTGTGTATTGTTTCATCATGCATCCCCTGTTCGATTGCACTGTTTTCCTGCATGTATTGACTACATGTATTCTATGCACCCGACTCTGTACTGTATTATGCTTTGATTTTTTTGTATTATTTAAACATGCTGTAACCTCCCACTCCCCTCTCCCCCAGGACGTACTGTGAGACGAGCATTTAGTTGCTCAGTGTACCCTTCTTGGTGAAACATTTCAATAAATAAATAAATATCTAGCTCTGTTCCCTCCCATTAGTTCTTCAGCATTGCAACCTCACTGACTGTGACACCACAGCTGCGCAGGAACAGCCACTCACTAGCTATCAGGTCTGTCACCTGTGATGTCACAGTCAGTGAGGTCCTGGGCTTATGATGTAGTGGGAGGAACAGAGCTAGATATGTCTGCTGCCAGGCAGAGTGCTATTCCACACATCCAGCAAGATACTATCACATAGAAAATGTTCTAATGAGCAAAAGGAAAAAGAAAAATACTTCAGAAATAAAAAGTTAAAACTGATTACGTCTTAAAATGTGTAACATTTTACTGTCTGCTATTTTTGGTTCTATTAGCTCTTTAAAGCAGCAGTGCAATGAAACTGGGGAAAAAGATCTGACCCTACCTTTTTTCACTGAAATGATTTTATGCATCTCCTTCGGATAGTTGGGCTCTGACCATTGGATCATATGATTCCCATTGGATCCGTACATTTGATAGATGGTGATTGGATCTACAGTTGGATGCTATCAAGTTCCAAAAACATGGATGGTATAGTACTGACCTTGGCAGATATCAACTAAGCACCACTATCCAAGTCATTCTGAGATGAGCCATAGAATGGATGCCCATATCAACATGAGTCTGAGCATGGTGTTAGTTGACATCTATTTCCAGAACTCCCCCTTCCCAAAATGGTGGCTGACTCAGACTGACCTAGGATATTTACTCAGAGATCGGACAGGAATCTAGGTAAAATCACTGATGCTTCTCCCATCCATAACCAGATTCCATTACTCATGCATACACAATGCAAGAAATATATAGGATAGTGCATGGGGAACAGTTGACAACAGGGCTATTCTTTCACGGTTGGCACTATGACGATGGATTACTTCGAGAGCGCAGCTCGACAGGTAATCCGTCATCATAGTGCCAACGAGGTGAAAGAATAGCCCTGTTGTCAACTGTTCCTCATGCACTTTTCTTTATAGTGTATGGTGGAACGTCGTTTTTTGGTGGAAAAAACATCACTACAGCATGTTTCTGCTTCAAAACATTTTTACTGGGTTACTAGAAGGAAAAAAGAACTTTACATTTTGAACATTTTCACACTTGACATTTTAACTGTTTAAGAACTTTACATTTTGAACGCTTTAACGCTAAACATTAGTACTGCTGCCGACATTGCTGCTTTCGCTATGTGTCCTGTCTTTGGAGTGAGCCCTAACTGTCAGCATGCTGCTCGAGGACAGTGGAGCGCGTAGTGCAGTAGAACAAAAAATTGTTCTGCTGCACTGCGAACGTCACTAGTGTAGGAGAACAGCATTTCAACAGCGATGGATTTCGGTGGAGAACGACGTTCCACCATACATTATAAAGTACACCTAAGTGTGCATAAAATGTAGAGTATAAAATGTGTAGTGATGATCATGTAACCTCATTGGTCAAGATGAGTTTGTACCCATTGGATTGTGACAGCACAGCCTATGGGTATAAACAAAAAAATCATAAACTATCGCTGTACAGTTCAACCCAGCCATTTTTGTGCTTGATTGTTTCTCTGCTATGCTGCTGACTTTAATGAGTGCTGTGCTCTTTCAACACTGATGCAAGCAGCATGACAGATCAAATACTGCCACGATCAGCTCAATTTACAAAACGTTGCAGTTACCAGAATCAGGACAGCGACTACTAAACATACTCAGAAAATGAAAATACCACATATTGACTTAAAAGTAATATTTTTATGCAAAAATAATTCCAGCAATAAAAAAGAAACATGATACTCACAACACAACACAGTACTTGGAACACCATAGCACCCCCTGGTGACAGTCCATCAGTGAAAGGACTACTTTTTGAAAGCAAAGTTTACAAAATAAATTATACAGATGTAATGACATCAAAGGGTCCTGGTAACATTTATAATTGAGAGTGATACACGAGTGTTTGAAATTTCTCACCAAAAGACCAAGATACCATTACAGCATCATACTGTTCACTTCTGGTGAATTTTGTTTTTCACAGTTTTTGTTTTTATTTGATGTTCTACTTCAGTGTTGTTGACTGTGGAGTTTTACTTTCACATTTAGTGCATGAGGCTACAGTGAAGATGGAATGTACCATTTAGAGTGGGGTTTACTGGGAACTGGCTGCTACCAATACGATTTTTGGATTTAGGAGTTTAGGAACTTCTGAATCCTAATCTGATTCCAATTCAAACACTTGAAGGACTTCAGAATCAGAACAGGATTTTAAACCCCAAATTCCTATGTAAGAATAGGTTTTAGGATTCAGTATAGGAATTTGAATTTTCCGACTGCAGTTCTGAAAACCCCAAATCTGAAAGTCGTGTCAGAATCTGACAAATCCAATTCCGTTCAATGGATTCTGAGTAAACCTAGTTTAGAGCATTTCAACCAGTGAGTTCCCATGTCCGAACATGCCAGTTTATTAAACATTTTGGTGGAATTCACCAATTATAAGGATGCAAATGCACTGTAGTTTAAAAGGAAATCAGCATTAAGAAAACTCTATGCAGTAGTACTGTCATTCTTATGGGGTGTACTGCCATCAGCATTGCATTACAAACAGTATTCTACTGACGAAGCACACAGATAAGTATAGACACTGCTGGCTTGTTATCACACAAATCAGTTATTAATGTCCCTGTGTTTTAACTGTCCTCTTGACAATGTGTTGGTACAATTTGATATCATAGTCACTTTAGATACTAAAAATAAGTGCCAGACATTATTTAGGCTCTTAGCAAGTTCCTTAAAAGAGATGTACTGTCAGAATTGGCCAAAATGCAGCAGTTTTTGTTTTCTTCTGCTCTGCTCATTGCAGCAAAGTATCAGCTGGGAAGGCAGACACACCTTTTGGGACTGTTGAAGTATGTTTTTTTTAGAATAAATGGATTCCACTGGTGGCATTTATAATCTCTAGAGCAATTCATTTTCATCCTTAAGTGCTGGGGACCCTCTTGGTTGGCCACAAAATATCTGGGAACTAATGAAAGACCAGTGCAATACTAGAAGGGAGGGCTGTGCTAAGCAAATGAAGTTACAGAAATCTGTGTGCCTTGTAAAGCTACAGTAGTACTACACAGCAACTGGCTGCCATTGGTAACACATATTAGTGAACCAAACTGACTGACTCAGAAGTGAGCTCTTCAGTTTGGTCACTTTCAGGATCAGCGATGAAGAATGGATAGTGAGGGGAGAGAATAGCAAGGGAGGACAGGAAGAACAGTGGGGGAGGAAATAGAGATGGAGGGGGAGGAAGAGGGATGGGCTAAATGGGGACATAGAGCATGAGGCTTCTGAGCTACCCCCTTAGTGTAGTGGGTAGGGACACCATCCACAGTGCTGGTGGTACTGGGTTCGGGACTGCATAAAGGTACACTTTGTGTTTTGCTTTAGCAGGTGTTTATTTTTTTAATTTTCAAGTTATTGCCATCGTCAGTCCCTCTTCTTTTCTCTAGTGTCAATCCCCCCTCAGAGATGATTATACAAGTATGGGGGTGCGGGGGCCTTGCCTCCCACAAAGAGGGTGCAGGGGGTATAGCTCCCCGCATTAAACATTATTTTAAACATGCACCGAGTTGGTCTTCTGTGTTCATTGTTATGTGCTGAATTGGTTTTTGGCAGGGTGTACTCACTGTTTTGTGAGTTGCCCAAGAATGTTCACTGTTGTGACATGGAACTGCTGCCATTCTATCTAGGGTAGGACTGAATACACAGTGGTGTAGGGGTAAGGTTGTAAACAGTAAACAAGAACATAGCCGAATCCCGATCTCAGGTGCATTTGAAAGGACTTCCACTGTACATCAGGTGGTATTAGAAATTTTAAAAGCATCCAACACCCTATATGGGGAAGAGCTACATATTTGTCCACATCTTGGGATACTGTGCAGTAAACCTGCTTAATGGGGAACTGTCATCAGTAAGAGCCTCACACCCAAGTATGGGGCTGGCCCTAACTTACACTTTGTGGTAAAAACACATTACTGTTTACTGCAGTATAGTAATTTGTATCAGACTAATTCTGTTGACTTGCAAGCTGACATTTTCTGTAATAAGAAATCCCAGAATCACCTGCTGCTGACATCAGAGGAGGGCTACAACAGTGGGAGATTCAACCACCTGCAGTATATGTTAGCGTTTTATAAGCTCTTATCTTTTGTTTGTTGTTTCTGCTGTCCCCCCTTGGCTACCTACAGTCACAGATGACTGTGCTTAGCTCCAGGAGAACAGCTGAACCAGCAAACATATGATCAGTAATCATAAAAGCTCTAAAATACACTGCAGGATATTGAGTTTCTAACTCCTGCAGCCCTCCTCCGATGTCAGCTGCTGCAGTGAATTCTGGGATTTGTGGTTACAGAAAATGTCAGCTTGCTGGTCAACAGAATTAGTGTTATACAGTCTACCATACTGCTGTAAACAGTAAGTATACAAAATGTTTTGAACTCACAAAGCGAAAATTAGGAAGGGGCACTGGAAAATTGCACCTACAGCTTTATTAGGGAATTGGGAGTTTTCACCATTCTTCACAGAATTAAAATGTTCCACAATTTCTTGAAATGTTTTTAGTTTTTGTCTCAAATAGTGTAAAAATTATTCACATTTTCAATAATAAAACTCTCAAACATATTGACAATTTGGCACGCTGACTTGGGTTTTGCCAAAACAATGCAGTGCTAGGTGAAGAGGTGTTTTATGTGACACTGCTCTCATTTGAATCCTTGTCTGGTTTGGTCTCAAAATTCACTGGCCAAGCATAAGTACATTTAAGCACTTAACATTTTTGTGTTGAAGCAGTCTATCAGAAAACGTTTTGTTGCCACAGAGACTGAAACAACAGATGGGAGAAAAGGTATAAATTGTCCCATTCACCGAAGTGGAGCACTCACCACAAAGTCTTTTTGTATGTGGTAATGTAGATTTTTCCTTGTGAACATATTTTCTTTCAGACTAGTGTTGATTCAAACATCTGAGGATTTTTGATTACCCTGCTGATTATAAACCTCAATATGCTTCCAAGGGAGTTGGTGACAGTGATTCCTCTCTTAACATATGGCGCCTTCATCTTGACCCCAAAGGTGCTTAATATGTATACCCTCGAGGAAAGGAGGAAGAGGGGGGACATGATAGAAACTTTCAAGTACCTTAAGGGAATCAACAAAGTCCAAGAGAGAAGCATCTTTAAGAAAAAAAGATGTGCAAGAACAAGGGGGCACAATTTGAAGATAGAGGGGGAATGGCTTGGAGGTAATGTGAGGAAGTATTTTTACGCAAGTGGTTGTGGATGCATGGAACGGCCTTTCTGAGGAGGTCGTGGAGTCAAAAACAGTGGGGGAATTCAAGAATGCATGGTACAGACATAAGGCAATTCTAGTGGGGGTAGGAAGAAGCAGGCTGCTGGTTAACTAGGATCTGCAGCTTATCCATTAGGTAGAGAAATGGGCAGAGTAGGTGGGCCAAACGGTCCTTATCTGCCGTCAAATTCTATGTTTCTATGTAACAATCTACTACCTAGATGCTCACATGCAAATACTGCAAAAAAACTTGAATAAAAGTTTGAAAAATAGCTTGTAAAACAGATAAAATATATTTGAACATTTATCTTTTTATCAGTAAAATCATTGCAGCCAGAGTAACAAGCATTTGTGAATGCTGACTGTTCATCATTTGCATTGCTGTTGTACCCAGTCTTACTTGTACACATTTTTACTGTATATTTATCCAGGATACACTGATGAGATGCAATATCTCATTTTCAGCAGGGTCCTGCTTTTACTCATGTTTAGATTTTATTTACCCAGGGTAGGCCTTAGCTGAGAGGCAATATTTAATTTTCAGTGGGTTCTTTCATCTTGATCCCAAATTTCCAACAGTCTTTATGACCTGATGTTATGATCAAAACAGGTGGAATTTTTTTTAATTCCATCTGAAAGGTGATTTTGCTGTGAGACTGTAAAAAACAAGTTTCAGATGGGATTTGAAAAATAACACCTGTCCTGTTCGGTAGGTGGGATATACAAGGCATATGCTGGACACTGGGGCCAAATTCTGCAAAAATAAAGTTATGAGTAAACTTTGGAACAATTCAACTGTTCTCCATAACTTAGTTGTTTTTTCACAATTTGACCTCAAATTTTCAACATAATCTTTTTATGACTAGTTCTTCTGAACATAACATGTGTCATTTATAAAATAGTGACCGAAATGTCATTTCATGCCACAAGAGTGAAAACACGTTTTGGGCAGGATTTGAAAAATGACAGCTGTCACATTCATGAGATGGTGTGAAACAAATGGTTATGTTAAAAATTTACGGTCAAAATATTGGAAATTACCAAAGCTACAAGTGTGCATTGAAAATGTCAATGAATGTTCATAACTTTATTATATCGTTTTTACCCCAAATTTTCAACATAGCCTTCTTATGGCCCCACCTTATAAACAAGGGTGATGAAAGGTGATTTTGTGCCAGAAATGTGAAAACACATTTTGGCTGGATTTGAAAAATGACAGCTGTCATGGCTATGTTGAAACTTTAGGGTTAAAATATTGGAAATTACCAAAATTATGAGTGTGCATTGAAAATTTCAACATACGCTCATAACTTTGTTGTTTTTGTTAATATTTTTACCCAGAACTTTCAGTATAGTCTTCTTTAGTTTATTTTATTTATTGGGAAACTGTTTCACCAGGAAAGACAACGTGAGCTGTAAACAACTCGTTTCAAGAAGCGTCTGGGGGGTGCAAGAGTTGGGAGAACAAGCACATACATAACAATGCAATTTCTATACAATTTCTAAACCAAACAGTGTAATACAATTACACAATAACCCAGACCAACCGGCCAGGGTAAACAAAACATATTCAGATATAGCATACATTGCAACAACCCAAGAGCAGGTGATCCACTAGGGTAAAGGTTAGAGGATGGATAACACATTTGAAGTGCTAGAAGTAGTAGGTTGAGCACAAAATTCGAAGCACTATTGTATACCCAAGGGAGGGCAGTTATAAGATAAGTGGGGAAGTGGACATGCAAGGGGTAGAGGGTGGGGATGGAAGAGGGAGAGGTACAGTCAAGATCTATACCCATCCAGGTTGCTGAGAACCCTGAAAGGGGGTTAGGACCAGGCAGAAAGGAATGAGAGAGGAATGGACCAGGGTGGTAGAGAAGAGAGAGGCAGGGGAACAGGAGGGGAGGAAGGGGATAAGGAAGAAGGGTGGTGGGCAGGCGATGGATTTGAAAGTGGGGGGAGAGGGGGAAAAGAGAGAGACAATCTATACCCCTTCAGGATGCAGAGAACCTTGCCAGGGAGTCAGGATTGGAAAGTGGGGGAAAGGAAGAGGGGTAGAAGAGAGGAAGCCAAGATCTATACCCCTTCAGGATGATAGAGAACCCTGCAAGTGGGACAGGACCAGGCAGAAAAGGAGGGGAGAGAAGGGGGACAGGGAGGAGAAGTGGAGTGTGGTGGGTGACTAGAGGAGAGGAGAGAAGAGGGATAAGAAACAGAGTGGCTGGAGAAAATAGGGGTAAACTAGGAATGGAAAAAGGGAAGCGCATCAGTGGGGGAAGAGGGGTTGTGGGGAGAAGGACAGCTGTAGAGTGTCAAAATAGCACAGTAGCTTGTGGATGATAGAGTGTCAAAATGGAGCAATAGGTTGTGGTAGGGGTGGGAGGAGGGGGTATAATAGGGGGTAGCATGTGAGGAAGTAATCAGAGGAAGGGTTCAGTTAGGAGACAGGAGGTAAGTCAGGGATAGAGGAGTAGGAGATAGTGTGTAAGGGATTGGGAGGGTTGTGAAGGGGGGCTAAGGACAAGTACAGTTAGGAGAATAGAAGTAAAGTAGGACTAAAGGATAATGTGCCAGGGTGGGGATTTTTGAAAGGGGAGGCCAAGAACAAGTGCAGTTAGGGGAATAGAAATTGTGAAGGGCCAAGGAAATTGAAGGTGGGGAAGAGGAAAGTCTGATAGGAGGAGGCAGTGAGTTCTAAAGCTTTGAGAAGTGGTAGGAGAAAGCTTCCTGTCCTGTGGAGGTAGAGTGATGAGGAACAGCTAGAGTGCATGCGCCAGTAGATCTGAGAGAGTGGGAGGAGGGAGGTGGAGCAGAGAGTAAGGAGGAGAGGTAAGAGGGAAGAGTCTCAACCCAGAATTTAGATGTGAACTTGGCACAGTGAGAGAGATGCCTATATTCAAGGGATGGTAAAGCTAGAGAATGATACAAGGTACAGTGATGTGTCCGGGAGGGGGAGTCAAGAGCAAAGTGACAGAAAGCATTGAAGAGAGTATCCAACCTGGTAAGAGAAGACTTAGGAGTAGCACTGTAGACTATGTCACAATAGTCAAAAATAGAGAGTATAATTTTCTGAACTAGATCACGCCTAACCGGTAGTGGTAAGGAACTACGGTTCCTGTAAAGGGCGCCAAGCTTGGGGAGCAGTTTTTTCAGGATGGTGTCAATATGTACAGAAAAGTTAAGATGTTGGTCAAGCCAGACACCCAGGTATTTGAAAGAGGTGGTGTCCTGTAGTGATGTCCCATCAAGAGTGTGGAAGGAGAGAATGAAGGGCAGCCTAGATAGTCTCTGCCTAGTGCCAAAGGTCATGGAGACTGTTTTCTTGGCATTTAGGAAAAGTTGATGCGAGCTTAGCCAGCATTGAACATTACTGAAGTCTAGCTGTAGTCTGGAAGTCACATCAGAGGGAAATTGCCCAGAGGTGAACAAGACCATGTCATCAGCATACATATGGATGGAGGATGAAGAGCATACTGACGGTAGGTCGTTTAGAAAAATTGAGACTAATGGAGGGCCAAGTATGGATCCTTGAGGCACACCAGTAGAGATGGCAGTGGAGGGGACATAGAGTCAGCTATTTTAACAAATTGGGTTCTACCTACTAGGTAGGCTCTGAACCAGTTGCAGGCAGACAGAGACAAGTCAGCTGGTGAGACATTTTAGAGGAGGAGGGAGTGGGACACTGTGTCAAAAGCCTTGGGAAGGTCAACAAAGATAACAGAAGTGGTGTGACCTCTATCCATGGATGAATAGATAGAGTCAGTGAGTCTAAGCAGGGAAGTGGTTGTGCCTTCTTGTGACACCACCACATGAGCAAGGCAGACAAAATGTTCAAATCCTGCCCAAAAGTTAATTTCATGCTGTGATTGCAAAACCACCTTTCAGGACAGATTTGCATATTTTCATCACATTTGTTCATGAGGCGGGTTCCCCAAAAGGCCATGTTGAAAATTTGGGGGGAAAAATCTTAAAAAGTGACCAAGTTATGAGGACAAGTTCAAAACCCATTGAAATATATTGAACCGCATACCTGATTTCCTCAGTTCCTGGTCCAGCATTGAAGAGAGAAGACATGACTCTGCTCCACAGAGGATTACAGCATTGGACCCCCAGTAGGTAAGTAAGTGATATGGGGTGTGGGGTGGTGGGTGCTTAGTGGGAGGATGAGGTGGGGTAGGGTAACAGCAGCAGTGTGCCAGCAGTGACAACAAACATAAAAATATATAAAAAAAAAAAAGACTACAAGGAATGGTTTTCTTTATTTCAGGTACCAGTGCTGGCGACTGGGCACCCCAGTGTTTGTGTTATGTTTGTCTGCACTGGGGGGTGGTCTTCCCAGTATCACACAATGAAAACAGGAGGGTGGGGGGTACTAGCCGGCCCTGGGATTGGGCACCTGGGTGTGGAAAAATTAAAAGTAAGTGAGTGGGGGTGGTGGGGTGGTGTGTGCTGAGTGGGAGGTGGGTGGGGAAGGGTAATGGCAGCGGTGTGCCGGTGACAGCAACAGACATTGATGGATGGTTTTCTTTTTTTGCAAGTTGTATAAAGATAAAAAATAAAACTGTGAAGGATGGTTTTCTTTGTTGAAGGTACCAACACTGGGGATTGGGCACCCCAGTGTTGGTATTACATTTGGTGGTACCAGTGATGGGCTCCCTGGTGTCACACAGTATAAATGGGCAGGTGGGGAGGTACTAACCAGCACCAGGGATTGGGCACCCCAGTGTCAGAAAGGGGGAAGCAATGGGAGGTGGGAGGGATACTTGGTAAAGGGTGGGAGAAACTGATTTTATGTTGGTAGGAGGACCACAGCAGGCTGATCATGACACTGATCAACTCTGCTTGCTTGGCAGCATTATGCAGATCAAAGAAAAAAGCTACCCTGTCATTTGGGTAGTTCTTTTCTTTGAACTACACAATGTTTCTGCCCAGCAAGAACAGAACAATTTCAAGATCAGCCGTGCTGATGATTGGTCTGACACTGTTGAGCCCCTTGCAGACTGCCCTGCATTGGACCAACAGTGACAAACTTCTCAAAACCCACTTTCATATCAATATGTTCACTTTGCGCAAGGGCGAACATAAAAAAAGGTAAATTACAGGGTATCCTGACTGCTGCGTGATATAGTGAAAATATATTGGTATGATTTAATGTTTTAATATGTGATTTAAAAAATATTACGCAGTACCTACAGTGGAAATTATGAACAGTAAACATTTTAATGACATTTATTGCTTTTTACTAGAACTCGATTATACACCACTCTATCTGCTTGCTTTTTCTTGCACCAGAGTGGGCGAATAATTGGCAGAGCACTGTAAACAGTTGTTGATCAGGCTTCATTACTCTGCATCTAGAAGACAAAATGTGTTGATTCTGGATTTATTTAATATTGATTGGCTGTGGCTCACTGAATAGAATCTAGTTAACACCGTTTGAGACAGATGTGTGTAGATTTTGGAAGATAGGCAACACATCGATCAATTTAGCAGTCATTTCAGGAACACAAGCTTTCCTTCATGTTTAAAACATGTTCAAATGGCAATGTATTTATTAAAAAATTTATGCTGACTAATATATGCCACAGAAAACAATTAAATATTTATCGTGGTGCCTGGGGATGTATAGTAGAACTCCCACAATTTCCTCACAAGTTTTGCAAAAAAAAAAAAAAATCTCTGCTATTTCGGGTAACTATTCTCACAATGTTCCAGTGACCCTGGCCATAGAGCTGCCATAACAATTGTAGAGTTTTAGTAGTTACTACACATACATGAATGACAGTGCACACCAATGCGCAGGTGTGGCACCACTGGGAGGAGTGGGTGGAGTGCAGGAATTATGGGGCAGTTGTAAGCCATACGGTGCTCTTGGTCTACAGTCAGTGCCTCTGCTGTAGGCTGCTAAGAGCTAAACTCAAGGCCACTAGAGCAGAATCCCATTCCCTATGGGCCAAGGACAGTGAGCAACAATGGGGACTAGAAGTACAACTGCCTCACCAGGTCCAGAAGCAAAACTAGGGCCACTGGACTGTAGTTGGGAGGAATGATGGGAGGCAACCTGAGGGATATCAGCAATGAAATGGGTATCCACCTCTAACAGTAATCCACTGTTGGAACAGGCCTCTCTGGACTTCCCCTTACCCCCAAAAAAGGGCCAGGACTAAAACTCCTGATAGTTCCAGCCATTGTGCATGAGCCAGAGAAGGGGTTAGGAACCCTAAAGGGGGTAGCAAAAGGGCCAGGGTAATAGCAGATTTGATTGTCAGGTCAAAGATAGGATGGTACATTCCACACAAGATGTAACAGTTCCAGGTGGTGTGACCATGAACAACAGTGCAGGGCAGGTGCCAGAGGAGGGCGGCCAGCCCAAAAGTAAATGCACAATCAATTTGCATTTAGGCATTTATTTCAGAGTCTCTCTTGCTGTGTGTGCCGAGTTTTGGAACTGCACATAAGATATATTAAGGAAGGCCTCTTGTTTCCCAGGGGCTACATCAGACACCCTTTGAAAGAAACTGCTGAAACTGATCAGGACAGATAGAGAGAGGTTAGATACAATGGTGCATGTAGGTACAAATGATCTAGCCAGGAGATGTGCAGAGTAAGTAATGGAAAGCTTCTATACCTTAGACAGGATTCTCTGGGATAGGGTAGGAGTGGTGACCTTCTCTAGGGTCCTACAGCAGCCATGCTACAGTTGCAGGGAGCAGCTGAAACAGACCAGTTCAACACATGGCTGAAGGGCTAGTGTTAGAGGTCCAGTTCCTAGGAGATTGGAGCTGCACCTGGTGGGGATAGAGGTTGTTGAAAAGGGGGTGAGGCACAATAGGAGAAAGGTTGTGCAGTGTAGCAGGAGCAATCGGGCACAACTATTAGAAAATAGTGTGATATCAGGGGGCACAGCTGGCATGGAGGGTGATGTGAGCAATGCCAGCAACCTGGAAAACAAGCTGCAACCTCCACGCAGTAATTTTAGAGGCATACTTAGACATGGTGGCTGTAACACAGACATGGGCAACCCAGCACTATGATTGGGGTTTACAGGTACCAGGCTAAACATAGTTCAGGAGGGACAGGATAAAAGTAATGGGAGGCATTGTGGCATTTTATGTAAAGGAGGGAAATGTTGCCTCAGAGATTCAGGATGAAGGCAGGGCTAAAGGGACAGAGGTAGTATCAGTACAAGCCATAGCAAGGAGGGAGTAATTAGGATAGTAGTGGTCTAGAGGCCTTATGCACAGAGGGAGAGGCAGACAATAAGCTGAGAAAATGAGATAAAAAGATGGCAGAGGAAGGGGAGATTTTGATATTGAGGGTCTTCAATTTGCCAGATGTAGACTGGAGCACCCTAACTTCTGCAAGCACAAGAAGGCAGACCCTAATAGACATAATGAAGGAAGCATTCTTGAACCTGTAGGTCACAGAACCCAGTAAGGCCCCAAGAAAGTGGCAATATTTGACCTTGTCTGGCCAAACAGGGATAGTGTAGGGGAAGTAACAGTGGTGGAATCGATGAGATCAAACAGTCACAGAGCAGTGTAGGCTGAAGTTAAGCTTAAGGCTGACAGGGTACAATCCAGGACCAAGGTCCTGGATTTCAGAAGGGCTTATTTCTGTAAAATGAAGGAGGTGCTGGGAGACATATTAAGACAGGTAAAGGAAATGGTATGAGTAGCCAGAAAATGAGAAATGATCAAAAATTAGTACTAGAAGCAACAGGTGTAGAAGTGGAGGGGAAATAAACCATTATGGTTCTCAAAAGGTGCTTCTGAGGCAGTGAAGGAAAGAAGGAATGCATACATTCATTATAAGAAAATTCAGATGGAAGACGACATGGGGGCATATTAGGAAGTGATAAGAAAAGCTAACAGGGCAGTGAGGCTGGCAAAGGCAGAAGCAGAATAGGCTAGTGGAGGGGGTTAGGAAGGGTGACAGTGTTGTTTGTTGTATTTGGGAGCAATGCAAAACCAACAGAGGAGTGATCAGGGTGAAGAAGGGGGAGGAATTACAGAGGATGAGAAGGGTAAGACAAATCTGCTAAACAAGTATTTCTGCTCAGTATTAATAGTGCAGCCTCTTCCAGACTGCAACACAGTGACCAACAGAGGATCACTGGTAGCCAGCAAAGAGCCCATTACAAAACAGAAGGTGCCGAACCAACTTCAGACACAAAGTTTTAATAAATTAATGGGTCTTGCTGAGTTGCTCCCAAGGGTATTAAGACAAATAAGACAGGCCCTTGCTGCTCCACTAATAGTTGTCTTCAACAGCTTACTGGAGATGGGAGACATACTAGAACATTGATTGAAGGACAGTGAATGCGGTCTCCCTGCATAAATGCAGGAGTCGTGATAAGCCAAGAAGCAACAGATGAGTCAGTCTGATGTATATAGTGGGGAAGATCATAAAATCCATTATAAAGGAGAGGATTGTGGGGTTCCTTGAGGGAAATGGGCCACAGTATCCTAAACAACATGGTTTTCAGCAACACAAGATCATGCCAGACCAACATTTTCAACTGGGTGACCAGAGCAGCAGACAGGGGTCAGGCTGTAGACATATTATAACCTGGATTTTAGCAAAGCCTTCAACTCTATTTGTTATAGAAGGATGATGAAGAAACTAAACAATCTGAGGACTGGGGCAAAGATATCTAGCTGGGTAAACAACTGGCTGGGCAGAGGACTTACGGAGTAGTGCTGAACAGAGATGCATCTGGGACTGGGGAAATCACAAGCATTATGCCACTGGGATTGGTTTTGGAACCAGTTCTCTTCAATATGTGTAGTTCTGGCAAAGGGGAAGGATCCAAGGGGAAAATATGTCTTTTTGCAGATGACACCAAGTTCTGGGGTAGATAGGACTAAAAGGAAGGGGTAAAGGCCAAGAATAGGGTATGAAAAAGCTGGTGGGACAGTCTAAAGTGTGGCAGTTGAAAAGTAATGCAAAGTTACACACATAAGGGCCAAAAACCTGAAATCAGAATACTAATAGGGGTGGACAGCATGGTGGAGGAAAAGAATCTGGGGGTATGATCATGGATATCTTGAAGGCACTGGCCCAGTACAACAAAGCATTTGAAAAGGCAAAAGGGATGCATAGCTAGGGGCTCACCAGCAGTAAGCGGGAGGTAATAATAATGCCCCTGTACAGATCACTGGTCTGACCTCTGTCGGAGTTCTGTGTACAGTTTTAGAATCCACACTTAATGAAAGCTAGGGACAGACTGGAGTAGATGCCGAAGAGGTCTACTAAAATGATCCATGGGCAACAGCAGAGGACTTATGAGAAATGCCTTGAAGATGTAAATGTGTATGTTTTGGAGGATAGGGAAAACCAAGATGACATGAATTAGATGTTTAAGTTACTCCATGGAATCAGTACAGTAGACACTAGTGACTTCTTCCAAATAAGTAGTAATACTTCCACCAGAGGTAAAGCCATGAAACTGGCGGGGGGGTGGGTATCAAAAAATATGTCAGAAAGTACATCTTTACCAAAAAGCTTGTTGCAGAATGGAACAAATGTCCACATAAAGTCATACATGTTGAGACTGCAAGAGGGTTTAAGAGGGGATGTGACATGCATAGGGATAAAGTGCAGTTGGGTACAATGGGGAGGAAGAACATGAGGAGAGACATGGGTTCATCTATTAGATAAGCAGGGAAGGGCACTCTGGATGGGCCCTGGACAGTTTCCTGTTTCCATTTCAAGAAATACCTTGGAATACACAATTTTAAATAGTACTGGTTTATGTATAACAGCTCAGTCCCACTGACTCTAGTTGCTTAACAAGCTATATACCACAGCACATCATTTTCATTCATAATCACAATAGAATATCCAGTGTCATAAATGGCTAATATAATGCATAATATTAGCAGGGCATCAGTATAACAATTCAGAAAACAGTAAAAGCCAGAAAAGAACAAATGAAGTTTCAAACCCTTCTTAAAAATTTCCACAGAAGCGGCCTCCCTCAGACTCAGTGGCAGTTGATTCCACAAAATGGGCACAGCTGCTGTGAATGCCCTGTTCCCTGATAATTCAAGATGGGAACCTAGGTATCTTGAAGAGACTGCCCTCCGAGGAACTACAGGGAGCTACATATTGCTGGAAAGCATTGTGAGTGTAGAAAAAAATTAAAATAAGACTCAATAAACGAGGTGGGGCAACGTTTTTTTCTTATTAAGTGAGTATGCTAGAATGGTCAACTAAACTGAAACCAGTGTACATAAATATTGTTTGTGAGAACTTGTGCCAATGAATAATGTCCAGTGGTAAAAATGTGTATGAAAATGAAGACTTTTCTCCCCCATTCCTGTATTTGTAAACTGGTACTGGGTTGGACTGGTGTACAGGGGGGCCACTTAGAAAGTTAATACTGGGGCCCACCTAGAAAATTAATAAGGGAGGGCCCAGGGTAACACATTCTTATCAGTATTCCACTTACATTTGATACACTAGCTCTATGCTTGCATCATAAATTTACTTGCAGTGCACAAACTACCCCATTTAGAATAATAGATGACAAATGCAAAGATTTTCAGAGTTCAGAATGTGGCTAGATACCCAACAGAGGGTGACCCATCTGGAAATGTCCAGGTATCTGGGTGAGCCAGTCTAACTCTGAACTTGTATCAGTTTATAAGTGCTGTGCAAGCTGTCTCATATTATACAATGGCTTGAAAAATGAAGGATTCTGATTGGCTGGCTGGCTGGCACCTTCTAACCATTTTAAATCCTAGCATCACCCAATGGAAAAAGGTGCCAGCCAGTCAAATCTGGTGCCAACCCTAAACAATATCATTCCGACCCCCTCACATCAAAGCAATCAGCTGCCATGCTGGATCCCAGGTAAATCGCGGTCTTGCAAGTGCAGCTCAGTAACAGTTGTAAATACTCACAACAGTCAACATTTAAATGCATTGCAGTTCACAACACAGTTCCTGAATGAACATATGGGCCAAGAGAGTTTAAATAACTCTTCCCCCGTAACCACCAATGTACCCACCTCACATGTCGCTCAGTCTCTGATCCACCCCCACTAACTGCAGTCCCGTTCTCAGTCTCTGATCTGGCACAAAAAAGCAAAATGAAATCCCTCCCACCCCACCCCAGAGTCCATCTCCAGATTGCGAAGTTGAACTTGGAAGCTTTCCATAGGCAACCTGTTACGGCTTGTGAGCTCAGACCACACCAGACAGTGATAACTGCTTCTCAGTGCCAGTCTATCTCACCAAGAAAAAAACAAATTAGTTCCCCATGAACCGCAGCCCTTTATTTAATGGAAAAACAAACAGACAAACAAAAAAGGGCTGCATCTGGCTGTGTGACAACAACTTTGCAGCCATAGAAACATAGAAACATAGAAGTTGACGGCAGATAAGGACAGCAAGGCCCATCCAGTCTGCCCATTTCTTTTTCTACCTTATAAATGTGCCATCGGCCTTTGCTCTGTCAGTGACCTATCTATTCATAGTCATTTGTATTGCTCCCTTATGCCTATCCCATGCCTGTTTGAAGCCCTGCACTGTATTCATAGCTACCACTTCTTGTGGTAAGCCATTCCATGCATCTACCACCCTTTCTGTGAAAAAATTTCCTCATTCCCCTTAATCGGCCTCCTCTAATCTCATGCTGTGTCCTCTTGTCCTGCTATTTTTCTTATATTTAAACATGTTAGACTCTTTCACCTTGTTTATGCCCTTAAGGTGTTTAAATGTCTTGATCATATCCTCTCTCCCTCCTTTGCTCAAGGGTATACATATTGAGCTCTGTTAATCTGTCCTCATATGTCTTCTGATGCAGTCCCTGCACCATTTTGTTGCCCTTCTCTGGACTGCCTCAAATTTGGTTAATGTCCTTGTGAAGGTGTGGCCTCCAATACTGCAGTACTCCAGATGGGCCTAACCAATGTCTTGTACAGAGGATTATTACCTCCTCTTCGACTTGTGATACCCTACTAATACACCCTAACACCCCCTAGCCTTACCTACTGCTTTAGAGGTCTGCTTGGATGATTTTAGGTCATCAGTGATGATGATGCCCAAGTCTCTTTCTTCCTTTGTGACTGCTAGCAACTCCTCCCAGCCTATAAGTGGCTTCAGGGTTTCTCTTCCCTATGTGCATGATTTTGCACTTCTTTGCATTAAATCCCAGTTGCCACTCTTCTGACCATTCTGCTAGTTTATCCAGATCTCTTCTCATTCTGCCCACCCCATCTGGATCATCTATCTCTTTGCAGATCTTGGTGTCATCTGCAAAGAGACAAGCCTTACCCTCTAGTCCATCTGCGAGGGTCACTAATGAAGATGTTGAATAGGACTGCCCCAGGACTGATCCCTGAGGTACCCACTTGTGACTTGCATCTCTTCTGATTGTATACCATTTACTACCACTCTCTGTTTTCTGCCAGTCAACCAGTTTGCCACCGTTGACCAACTTCTGACCCACCCTGAGCCTACTCTAGCTTATTTATCAATCTTCTATGTGGAACAGTGTCAAAGCTTTGCTGAAGTCAAGGTAGGCGACATCAACTGCTCCCCTTGGTCCACCACTCTGGTTACCCAGTCAAAGAAATCTATGAGATTAGTTTGACAGGACCTTCCTTTGTAAACCCATGCTGTCTTGGATCCTGTGCCCCTATGGATTCCAGGTGTTGCACTATCCTTTCCTTAAGGAGTGCCCATAATCTTGCCCACTACTGAGGTAAGACTGACCGGTCTGTAGTTCCCCGCCTCCTCCCTGCTACCACTCTTGTGGGTGGGATCACATGAGCCCTTCTCCAGTCTTCTGGGACCTCTCCTGTGCTCAGAGACTCACTAAACAATTCTGCTAATGGCTCTGCTAGTTCCTCCTTTAGCTCCTTAAGTACCCTGGGATGTATGCCATCAGGTCCCATTGCCTTATCCACCCTGAGCTTAGCAAGCTCTTGTAGGACCCTTTCTTTTGTGAAGGGAGTAGTGCTCACCTCCCTCCCCCCTGTGTCCATGATGCTGAGCTGTGGGCCCTGCCCTACCTTCTCTTCAGTAAATACTGAGCAAAAGTATCTATTTAGGATAGATGCCTTTACAGGGTCCTCCTCCTCACATGCTCCCTTTTCTCCATTAAGCTTAGCAATACCCCCTCTGGACTTTCTCCTTTCACTAATGTATCTATAGAAAGTCTTGTCACCTTCTTTTACTGTTCGTGCTAGTGTTTCCTCAGTTTGGGACTTTGCCTGCCTTACTGCCTTACCTGCTTCCCTTAGGGCAGTTTGGTATGCCTCCCTATCTTCATCCCGCTGTGTTCCCTTATATTTTCTGAAGGCCAGCCTTTTGGCTCTGACCTTTTCTGCTACTGTATTTGAGAACCAAAGTGGTTTCCGTCTTCTTTTGCACTTCGTTTTCTGTCTAACACAATGGGATGTTGCTTCAAGTATTGTATCCTTAATGCTTGCCCACTTTGCCTGTACCTCCTCACCTGTGTTTCTTTTTGCCAGGGCTAGCTTAACTCTGTTGGCCATCTTATCAAAGTCAGCTCCTCTGAAGTCCCATATTTTTGCCTTGGAATGGGATGATTTAGATGTAGTAGCCAAATTGAACCATACCATGTGATGGTCACTGGCCCCAGGTGACCTTCTACCTGGAGATCTGTGATCCTTCTTTGTTAGTCAGTACTAGATCTAGGATAGCCCTGTCTCTTGTGGGTTGCTGTACCAGTTGTTTGAGGCCCTCCTGCAGGGAATCCACTATGAGTCTAGTTCTGGCAGATGTTCCTGCTGGTATTGACCAATCTGTATCTGGCATGTTGAAGTCTCCCATTATCAGAACCTCCCTTTAGCTGTCATGTTTTGTATATCTTCTAACAGTAATGTGTCTATGTCCTCCCTCTGGTCTGGGGGCCTGTAGACAACCCCAGTTCTTATGGCTGTCCCATTTCCTGTTTCCAGGGTGACCCACAGTTCTTCTGGCTCCTTATGTGTATTCTGAATTTCTGTAGCTTTGATATTTTCATTAACATACAGGGCCTCCTCCCCTTTTTGCACCTCGGTCTCTTCTGAACAATACATAGCCAGGTACTGAAGTCTCCCAAGTGTGGTTACTGGTAAACCACGTCTCACTATTGCTACTATGTCCAGTTTAGCCTCTGACATTGCCTGCAGGTCTGGGATCTTATTTCCCAGGCTGTGAGCATTTGTGTACATGATTTTCCATTGGCCAGATTTTGAAGTGTTAGTTGTTGGGTGAAGTTTGGCATTACCCTGTGCATCGTATGGGGAGACAAACCTTTTTTCTTACCTGGTGATGCAAATGAATGGCAAACACGCTGAATTCCTGTTTGACCACTAGCTGAGGGGGGAGGGGTGTTCTTCCCATTCGACGTATGGGGTGCAGCACCCCTCTCCCCATTTGCTAGTTTAAATATTCTGCAAAGACGTCAAACTTCTGCCCCAATGCACTGACTCCTTTAGTCAGATGCAGTCCATCAAATTTAAAGAACTTTCGCTCCCAGAACTGTTGCCAGTTCCCTACAAATCTGTGTCCTTTCCTGGCACCAGTCCTTGAGCCACGTGTTTAGCTCCCTATCTCCGCTTCTCTGACCTTCCGTCCATCTGCTCCTTCTCCCAGACTGGCAGGATCTCAGAAGGAGATGCCAGACGAAATAGATGATAGTTTGTCACCCAGCCTAGTCAGGTGTTCCTTGGTCTCCACAACTGACCGGCTGAGGATCATTAGTCCCTATGTGTACTAGGACATCAATGTTTTCTCCTGCTTTGTGAACAATTTAGTAATGCGGTCAGTGTCTCTCCATGCTGATGTACCTGGGAGACATCTGACCATCACCCCTGGCTGGAGATGGTATCAACTCCCGAATCATGGAGTCTCCTATGATCAGAAGTTTTTGGATTTCCTTTGTGCTTGTTTAGTTTTGGTTCCTGATTTGGGTGAGTATTGTTGTGCTAGCTCCTGTGCGCAGTGTCCTGCTCTGCAGTGTCTTCTGCCTCTTTATTTGATTTCAGAGATAGAGGCAGATACCTGTTTGTAGTGTTTATATGGTTTTGGAGGTAATGTGTTGAGAGAGAGAGTGATGGGGCACCTGATTTGCTCCTCCTAACCACCTGCCAACCTCCTGGACCAACTACCCTCTGCGGTCGAGGTTTTTCTGTTGGATGCTGGGGAAATGGCGGGTGGTTCCTATAATGTATTTCCTCTTCAATATGAAATTTGAGGGGCAATCTCTGCCCATGCTGCCCGGAGCTGAGACCTAAGATCTCCAAGGCCCAGCATGTGAGGACAGTGTCCTAAATCCTGTAAGACTGTCCTTCTGAAAATTGTTCCACAGTACCTGCAGTTAATGAAATCCATTCCAAATAAGTTGCTGGGTTTGTAACCTAGTCAGAGTAATTAGAAGGAAAAAAAAATGCAAGTAATGGTTTAATTGTGCTTTGTTTAACTTGTTATAACAAGTTAAATTACTAGTGCCCTGTAAATGAGATCATCTTGTGGAGGCCCCACTGATCCGCCCCTTCCTGCTCTGCCACAGGAAATGTCACAACTGTGGTACCCTATAAAAGGAGTGTAGCGTGGGGTGGTTGGGGATGGGGTGGGTGGCTGGGCCCTTCCCCTGCCTAAAAAGAAGAACCACGGACGAAAGAACAAGGAGGTAAGAGCAGAAACAATCAGTCAACAACAAATGCAGTAACCCTGAAAGCTTATCCTAATGTTAGATAAAACTGTAAAACCTGTAAAGCACCACCTGTAATAATTTCAGAGAAGATATACCCTGTAAGAAACACTTTGCTCCAGAGAAAATAAAGCAGTAACAGAAGATATACCTTGCAAAGACAATTTGAATCAGAAGATTACAGCAGTAATCTGTTAGCACACACCTGTAGGCACACCTTGTAATAATGCAGAAGAAGGTATACCAGCAACAACAATTTGAATCAGAGAAAAAATAAAGCAATGAAATGTTAGCAACAAACAGTAGCAATCCCTGTGAGTAAAAAATAAAAACACCACCACACAGTAAATCTGCTTAGCCAAACTAAGTCTTAATCCTTCTCCCTTGCTCTGGTAAGTTTCTCTACTCTGCCTTTCAAGCAGTCTTAGAAGGAACAACAACCATGGCAACAACCATTGCAACCAAGGACAGCCCTCGTAACCTCAGACTATTTTTTTATTGCGGAGTAACAAATACGATAAAAATAAATTAAAACACCAAAAAAGCCAGGGGTGGACCATTGTATAATCGCAATATGCCACTCCAGGGTGTGGGTTCTGCTGGGATTTACCCACGCCTGATGTGGTTTACTCACTCGGCCTGTGGCCTCATGACCGAACCACACCAGGCCTGGGTAAATCCCAGCATAACCCACACCCTGTTGTGGTATATTGCTTACTTGTATAACAGTCTGACCTCTTGTAGTTACAGTATGAGGACCCTGAAGCTAAGTGGTTCTGTCTGCCCGTACTGTAGGAGATGCTACTCTTATACCACTAGAGACATCTCACGTGAATTAGCAATATGTGATATATAACAAAAGTTTTTTGTTTGCTTTTAAATACAGAAAAGCTCACACAGCGCAGCACTCTTTTCCCACCTCTGATGTGGATCATTCCACTTTGATGCTCCCTATACAAGATGTCAACTGTACACAGGTTAAGAAGGCCCCTGTTTCTGATTGTTGATTGGACGAAATCACACAAAGTGATTTGTAATCAGTAAAATTGAAACATTTTTTATAACTGTCAGTTTTATCCCTTACACATATCCACATATCATACCTCCTCTCACCTTTCTTCTACTTGGAGAAGTTCTCCAGCTGTCTTCCCTGCTCACACTCTGCTGGTCATGATCAGCTCTGCTCCAGATCCTCTGGGGCTCCGTAGCCTGCCTCCATGTGGCAGCACCCTGGCAGTCAGTGCATAGGTACTTTCTAGCCATCAGGGATCAACCTAAGATTGAAGCAGCAGGGAGGTCCGCCAGGGCGTTTAGCGGCTCCTGAGATGGATTTGCAAATGTGCCATCATTAGGCTATGCACTGTATTTAACCCTCATTAAAGCCCTCCCACCACCCCAACATTTTTCACTGGACACTCCTGGTACCATGCTATGGGCAGGTGTCGCTAGACTGCGCACGATAACTGAAATCTTAATAATGGACACCAGTGGCATACTGGAGCTGACTATTTGGAATAGGATATGGGAGGGCTATCAAGGCTGGGATGGGAGGGGTTGTTAAAATATTGCTAGCATACCAGTGTCATATACATGAAATATACTGTATTTGTGGAATAATTCTCCATTTCTCTTTATTTATTTTGTAATTTGTTTATTTCTATTGATTCTGTGTTTTTGTATTTTGTTTGATGTATTCATTCTCTACAGTGCCCTGAGCCTCAGGGAAAGGGTGCAAAAGAAAAACAAATTACCTTGCCTTGCCTACATCACTGTGTGCAAAGTCAAGGGTCAATAATGAATTGTCACAGCATGTGCTAAGGTGTCGGATAGAATAGCATCGATCATCATTGTTGAAGTCATCTTAGCAAACCAGAATTTACTTCCGCAGGTCTATATAGGAGAAATGAGAAGTATATCATGTAGACACACACATGCATATACACGCACACTCACACACAAGCACACATACTAACACACATATACACAACGCATACACATACACACGCACACTCACACCCAGGCACACACACTAACATACACATACATGCACACACACACACCACCTCTACTTCCTCCTCCTAGTGTTCCTGCTGTCTGTTCTCAGCAGACAGCAGCAGAATATCTGCTATGCTTCAGGAATGAATGGATCCTGATTTGTTGCTGCCCCACCAAATACTGTTACTAGATCAGGTAGGGGAGGTGGCTGACGAGGAAGTGGTGTGGGTCCCTTCAAGATATCTATAGCCAAATGGCTTGCACAGCTTGTGGAGTGGCCAGATATTTAAACAGAATATAAACATTACTTAGTCGATTAATAACGAAATTTGTGTTAACCCCTTAAAGGAAAACTACATGCAAATGTTACAAAAACACGTGGTGCATTGTGTTTTTGTGTTCTAGAATGCCTCTGGGAATGAGGTAAATTAGACCCAAATTCTTCAAAGATGTATTGGCTTTATTATCACCCAGTGACAGCTCTTTACAAGGAAAATTGCCACACATCCAGAATAATAACAGTTGGTGCTTAGAAAAATCTAACCTCGGCTGGAGAGGGAGGGTAAACACTTCTTCAAAGCTGTTAACTTTCACAAGCAGTTGCAGTTAGATTACATCACTGGATTATAACTAGGATCCTGGGCTCTTGGTTCTAATGCAAGGTCTAATTCACATCAATCCAGAGGCATGCTGGGAAAATTCCAGCAGTTCAAGGGCAACAAAAGAAGTCTGAATGGCTATCCCCAGGAGCCATAAAACTTGCAGAGAAAAAAAAAGAACATGCTACAGACAGAGGTAACAGAACAGTAGGGATCATCAGAGAAACAAAAACCAAATGCACAATATGTATTTTTATTATTTCTGCATGTAGTTTTCCATAAAGGCCCTCTAGTGTGGAGACAGCACACAAATTATACACTAGTGCATGCCATCAAACCGGGGCCGCTACTGAGATTGCTTGGTCTGCTATGGTTTTCAGATTTTAGGATCACAAGTAATACTGCTTGCAGAATATAAAAAGTAAGTTCAAAAGTAGGCCAGCTGTTTTTTTGTTTTTTTTTTATTCGGGGGCTATATAAGCAAATATGGATTTTTTAAATCATTATGTTAATATGAACTCCAGTGGAATCTATGTTTTCAATGTTTTTAAAGGTATAAAAACTGATGTTTTCAAATACCATTTTTACTTTTTTATGCTGCATGCACTTTTGGGAAATCATCTCTAATTAGTCGTCATCACTGAAAATGTGAGACTGCCTCTTAAGATCAGGGGGTATAAAAGGCAACTTGTGTAAGGGGGTGGGATCCTTGAAAAAAAAAAACATTATAAATGTGACATATGACAGGAGAGTGGTGTGTTTCATGACCAGTTAGTATTGCCTGGCACTTTGGCACTTAAATATATAGGGATGCAGGTGGTGTTGCCTCTGTATCACTCTCACTTGTAAGACACCGCCTGGAGCATTGTATCCAGTTCTGGAGGCCTCACCTCAGAAAGGACATAGACAAGATGGAGGCAGTCCAGAGGAGGTCAAATAAAATATTGCAGGGGTTGCATCATAAGTCCTATCAGGAGACTGAGGGATCTCAGCATACCTCACAGGGGTGATCAGGATGCAAGAGGGGATTCTCCATCAAAGGAGAAATACCACCAGGACCGATGGGCATGCAATGAAGCTGGAGGGGGAAGTTTATGGTGGACCTGAGGAAGTACTACTTCACTGAAAGAGTGGTGGATGCCTGAAACAGATGGCCAGTAAAAGTAGTGGAGGTGAAAAGAGTGGTTGGTTTCAAGCATGTGTGAGACAGACATAAGGGAATAACAGTAGATAAGGAGGGAGGGAGGGTCACTGGAGACCAGTTAGGGTCTGTGGAAGACTGGGAAGGGGACATCTGAGCAGACTGGATAGGCCAAGTAGTCCTTTTCTGCTGAGAAATTCTTTGTTTCTATATATGGATTGCACCATTTCTGGACATGACAAGTATCTTTTTTAGGTAGTGCTGATTCTCCTCAAGGTGGTTGGTGCTCTTCTTTTTCCTGTTGTCTAAATATTAAAATGTGTTCCTGGATACTGAAGCACACAATGATAGAGGCTGTCTTCAGAAAAAGGCACCTTCCCAGTGGAAATGATCATGAATGTTCATAAATATTCATGAACAGGTAATGAATTCTGCTTCTTAATGGTCATGAACCATGTGACAAATTGTTAATGAGTGTTCACGAATCGTGCATAGACATGAAATGGTACTCCTCTGATCCTGAACATTAATAAAAGGTCCCAGAAAAACCTTCTCTGAACATTTATGGACAAAGTCCATCAGTAGTTTTGGAAATACCCTGCTTTTAAAATATTGTTCAGTTCATCAGGCAACCCTGTTTTGCCGTATTTACTTATTTATTACTTTGTTAATCGGGTAAATACACTGAACCAAAGGTCCATTTTCAGGAATGACCTGGAGCCTTACAATTAGGCTTCTCAAAAGATTTTTGCCCTAGGTACAAATCAGAAGCAGACCTGTTTAATCCATAGTTGTATCACACAACTGAAGGAATTATCCCAAACAATTGAATTCTTTCACAAACTCATTTCCTACTGAATGGCTTTTCTTACCATGTATGTAAGAATGAGTAGCTTACCTTATAGTTACTTTTTTCCTGTTTTACTTTCAAATAGAAATGCTGCTCATCTTCCTTTCATAAACAGAAAGCTTCACAATTACCAGTTATATAAACAGAATCCGAAACTTATGAAATGTGGCGAGTTTAACTGCTAATCCATTTGGGTGCTCCAGTGGTTAATTGAATTGCAAAATACATGTTTTCCACTGATAAACATAAAAAGTTTTAATTTTTGATGCTTGTTGCCTCTTACAGTGGGAGCCGCTGCACCTTGATATGCAAATTAGTTATGCAAATTGAGTTTTTGTCCAGGTTCATCATGGTCTTTTAAAGGTTAAGCAACTTCAAGAATTTTGTGTTGTTGAACAGTTCAGGAACTTGGCTCATGAACTAAGCTGAAGAATGGTTGGCGTACTTTGATGGACTTTATTGATCTGTTCATGAATGTTCATCAAGGTTTGTGAGTTGAACTTCATTTCACCTGGGCCCATGTCTGCTAAGCCCCTACCTACCTAATTTGAAAGGTACAAGCCCTAGCAGCTCATTACTTCCTCTCTCCCACTCCCCTTTTATTATTGTGCCTACCAAGCTCATGTATCTACTTCCCCCCATGTTTAAGTGCATCCACTGTTTTCTCATATACCATTTTTTGTCAGTAGTTTATTCCACCCCTCCACTGACCTTTGTGTAAAAAAAATACTTCCTGGTAACCCTCTTAAATTTGCTCCCCAACTTGCTTCATGGAGTTACCTCTGGTAATAGTGGTCTTCCCATTCAGTTTGAACAATGCTCACCTGCCCCCTCATGTTCACCCCATAGAAATATTTGTACATCTAAATCATGTCCCCTCTCTCCCATCTAGCCTTTAGATTGTTTGAAGTTACTCCTAAATCCTTCATTTCTGTTATGCTTTCCACTACTATCCCCACCCATTCTGTACTCAGTTTTTGTATAGCTTACCCCAGTGTGCATCACCTTGCTCTTCTTGGTGTTACATTTTAACTGGTACTGTTTTTAATCTGCCCTTGCCCTCTTTCACAGTTCTGACCCCATCCTCACTATCTACCTATCCATACATCTTAGTAACATCTGCAAGGAGGCATATCTTGCCCTGTATTCTCACCCCAATGTCACAGATGAAGATGTTAAAGAAGACTGGTTCAATGACCAGTCCCTGTGGCATGACCTGAGCGACCCTATCCCCCTAGAATTCACCATTAATTATCACTCTCTAGGTTCTGCCACTCAACCAATTTCCCACTCATCTTGTGACCTTCCCAACCCCCAGATCATGCATTTTCTTTACCAGCTGTCCATGTGAGATGGAGCCGAAGCCTTTACTTAAGGTACAGTGTGCCTACTGCTTGTTTCTTGATCACTGCCTTCGTCACTAAACTGAAGAAATCAATCAAGTTTGTCACAATTCTCCCTCTAAACTCATGCTGGCTTTTTGTGCTGCAATCCATTTGCCTCTAGCACACTTACCTGCCTCTCCCTTATTACGGTGGCTAGCTGCTTCCCCAACATACCTGTTAGACTGACAAGTCTGTAGTTCCCTGATTTATCTCTGCTCCAGCTCACGAGCTGTGAATCTACATTTGTTGCCCTCCTGTTTTCCCCTGGAACGGTGATTTAACCTTTGTACAGTACTTTGTTTCCTGTAGGACGGAGACAATCCTGTGTTGTGATGTTCAGACTGTGCTTATGATACTTAATTGTAGAAGCTGCATTCTGTAATTGTCATAATGTCTTTGATGTCATTTGAATGTTTTTATATGTGGCCATGATGAGAGCCAAGACATCGTACGACTCTGTAACATTGTTTCTGCTAGTTCGGTTGAAAACAATAAGCATAAATTAAAATATATACTGAACAGAACATAGAATGTTATTCTGGTAAATACATTTAAGAATCCTATTTTATTTATCACCTTTCTCACACACTTATTTTAATGATTTGAAATTTGCACTAACTAGAAGGCCACATGAGATGCAAATCTTATTTTTTGGGAGGGGGGGCTCGAAGCAGCAGTTTAAAAAAAGTGCTTAGTTGATAATGAAGTATATTACAATAAACCAGGTTCCAAAACTGATACACCAGTACAAGTCACAGTACTTGCAGTGCAGTACAAACCAGCTGATGACGAAATGGAGAGCAATTACTGGTACTGCAGGTAGGTGGACAACAGCCACCGATGTTGAGGGTTGTCCCTTTATATGTGCAGAGGCTCCTGAGAGATGAAAGTATCCCAAAGTGCTTTTTAAACAGCCCCTCACAGTATTATGAAAACTTTGAAAAAAGTAGGAACATACGAACATAAGAATGTGCCAGCAGAAACAGACCACCCGGTCTATCTCAGTCTGCTCGAGTGTGCAGCTAGCACCCCTAGTTTGCGGCTACCCCACTGCCCCTCCCCTTTGTCATCCCACTGCCACCCCAGTAAAATAATGTATATTCAACTCCATCCCATTTTCTTTTTTACTTCATATACTTTCAGTAATTAATATCCCATTTTCTTTCTTACTGAAAACAGTTGCATGAAAACAAGATCTCTGTCACCTAGACTGTATCTAATCTGTCTGCTTTTCTACACATGACATCACAATCCACTGTTTATGACATCATAATTATATCCACAGCAGCATATTTGATGTCATAAACAGAATTATGATGTCAGGTGTAGGCAGGCAGCCAGAGCTAAAAGGGCAGAGATGCTGTATTCATGCAAATATCGTTAGTAATAAGGAAATAAGGGTGAAATTTACAGAATAAAATACAAAATATAAGCTACAGTTATACCTGAATGTTACATTTTTTCAAAGTTATCTGAACTGTATCAGGAGCTCTTTAAAGGAATGATTTAGATACTGATAGTTCAGGGACAATAGAATAGAATAGAATAGAACAGAAGAGAAGAGAAGAGAATATAATATATTAGAAAATGGGCAAAGAAAATTCTCACCTCTTATTGGCTGAGACACTTATTTAGGTGGGCATCTATCAGACAATAGATGCCCACCAAATAAAAAGCCCCAGCCCAAACCTTCCTGATAGCCAGCAAAGTATCCTTGTGCCCAGCACCCTGCTTCCTCATTGGCTGAACGCTGGGCACACACTCTCAAACTGTCGCCATTTTTTTTTTTAACACTTAGCGAGCGATTTATGCCCCCCACTACCATTGCCACCACCATAAAAAACAAAGTAAACATTAACTCAGCGCAACATCTAAAAAAATAATTCTAAATAAATCAGCTATCGAACTTCCCCACACCACTCTGATCACCAGCGCTCTGTCTGTAGTCAGGAAAAAAAAAAAGCAACATGATTGTCAATTAAATAAACGTTGCCGCCGGAGCAGAAATTAATTTCAGGAGAGTAATAGATCGCTACTGCCCCTATCACATACTGGCCGTACTAAGGCTGCATGCCCTTCACCGTCAATCTCATTCTATCCCCGCCGGTAACATTTATTAATACAAGTCCCTGCTGCAGAAAACATCACATTCCACCATATAATAAACATCGCTTCCAAAAGTTTTTGAAAAGCAGAACAGTGTGAGGAACCGATCGACAGACCCATTTCCTCGTGGCTACCAGGCCCTCAAAACCAGCTGATGTAGTAGTGGCACCTACCGGAACTGATGCCGATATCTGGGCAGCCAAACAGATCGGTGCTGCCTCCGCTCCTCCTCCATGCTCCTCTCATGCCACTAGAGTGCACGGTGCTTAGGGTGCCTCCCTTGGTCCACACAAAACCATCAGCCGAGCAAAAACAAAAAGCAAATTTCCCGCACAAGATGAAATTACTTCCGTTTTTTTTTCTGAAACCGAATAACTTCACGGTCTCACCTGTGACTTGCAGTGTTCCTCCCCACCAATGGACAGCATTTAAAGACCACACACACGTAGTTATCACGCAATAAAAAAAACAACTGCGCTGCTGAATTTTTGAAAAATAAAGTAATTTGGAGTGCTGCTGTCTGTGATCCTATTTGTGGGTCTCCGCCTCCTGTTTTGCATGGCATGAGTCGCGACCACAGGAACAAACAGTCCTGAAGAAAGGGAACATAAAAGTAGAACTGATAGCAAAGAGACTGCTGGGGGTGAGGGATTACAAGAACTCTTTTTTTCTGAACCTACTGGGGGTTGTTAGCAGATGGGAATGGCTCTGTGACTATGGGGGGTTGCAGGAGAGGGAACAGCATACAAACAGGAGGGATTATTTAACCAAAAAGAAGATTTTTTTTTGTCTTTATATTCCTTCTGAAAGTGATTTCTTCTGTTATTTTGTTACATATTTAAAATGCATACACAAGCCCATTTTCTAAGCGCAATAATACCCTCCAGGGTGGGCGGTATTGTGCTATACGGATTCTTCTAGGGAGCTATAAGGCCCTCCGCCTGCGGCGTCGAGACTCATCACGCCCTGGGCGGTCGGTATAACAATACCTCCCTGTTCAAATATTAACACATAAAATGGAAAAGAACAGAATAGGATAGGATTTATATAGTGTCATCATACACATTGTATTCCAAAGTGCTTTACAAAGCAATGAGTTAGATACTGATAGTGAAGGGACAGTAGAATAGAACAAAATTAGGATTTTATAACACCTTTCATACACATTGGGCCTCAAAGTGCTTACACAGCAAGTAGATACTTGTAGTGCAGGGACTGTATAACAGAATAGAATTTAGATTTATACAGAAACTTTCATATACACTGTATCCCAGCATGCTTTATGAAACAATGAGTTGGGTACTGGAAGCACAGAGTAGTGTGGAACAGAATAGAATTTTTATATATTTATTTATTTTATTTTATTTATTTGAAAATTGGTGACCGGGAAAGGTAAACTGAGTCAAGGCTAATTTCCAGGTATGAGCCGGGGAAGGGGAAAGTGAAGAATAGCAGCACAGTACGTAATAACAAGTCAAGTGACCAGCATTTGAAAAAAGTCAGTGTAAAATTAAATAAATATTAAATAGTTGGTACAGAAAATAAAGTGTGGTTACAGCTCAGTAATAGTCACCTCATCAAAAGCAAAGTAAAAGTGTCAGCAAGACATACTGACAGCAGGCGAGTGACCTGCAAGGTGAGTTATTGCCTGGCATTGTAGTGGATGGACAAACAGAGGTAGTGTGGTAGTGGAATCTGGAGGGCAGTAGAGGTGACCCAGCCAGCTGTTGTACCAAGGATAGTAGAGGCTCAGGCTGGGGAGGTGTCAGAAGAAATAGTAACAGGAACAGGTGGGGTGGGGTTGGAGCTTCAATTGGTGTCTGATAGAGTTAGGGGAAGAGGAATGGCTGATGGAGGAAGGAAGTTGGTTCCAGAGTGAGGAAAGTCAACAGAAGAAGGCAGACTGCCCAACAGGGAAGCATCCACAGTGAGGGAAGTCAATAGGAGAAGGCAGACTGCCCAACAGGGAAGCATCCACAGTGAGGGAAGTCAATAGGAGAAGGCAGACTGCCCAACAGGGAAGCATCCACAGTGAGGGAAGTCAATAGGAGAAGGCAGACTGCCCAACAGGGGAGCGTCCGGAGTGAGGGAAGTCAACAGGAGAAGGCAGACTGCCCAACAGGGGAATGGGGGTGAGAAATAGCGAATGTGTGATGGTCTCTGGAATGGCAGGAATGGGATGCATGGGGTAGTTGGGAGAGGAGAGATGAGAGGTAGGAGGGGAGGGAGACAAACCTGTATTTAGATATGAAAGAGGTACAGTGAGCCTGGTGACATGAGGGTAGAGGGAGGATGGATAGGGAGGAATAGAGGGAGCAATGGTGGGCACTAGGTGGGGAGTTTGTAAAAAAAGTGATAGGAGTTGCAGAGGGTAACTAGTCTGGCAAGGGAAGTTTAAGGAGCGGTGCCATAGACTACTGTACATCCAAGTAGTTGAAGACAGGGAGCACCATTTTAGTGACAAGCTCTCTGTGGACATGTTGAGATAAGTAGTCTTTGTTGCAATACAGAGCACTGAGCTTGGAACAGAGTTTTGCATGGAAGGTGTCAATGTGGACTGAGATGTCAAGCTTACAGTCTAGCCACATACCGAGGTACTTGAAGGACTGAACTGCTTCAAGAGGCATGCTGTCCTGAGTGGAGAAAACTGAGGGAGCAGTGAGTCTGGCCAGCTTCTGACTGGTATCAAAGGTCATGGACACCATTTATTTTAATGCTAACTCTGAGGTGGTTGAATTGGAACCAGAGCAGAATACTGCTGAAGTCATGCTGGAGTGGGTCTTCTACAGCTGCTGTGGATATGCAAGTTGGCACAGGCAGTGGGGAGGTATATTAAGAAAATGGAGAAGAGGAAAGGATGCAGGACGGAGCCCTGTGGGACCTTAGCCTGGATAGGTAGTGGCAGTGACAGGATGCCGCCAACTAGTACTGACTGTTGGCAGCCTGTGAGGTAGGAATGGAACCAGTCAACAGTGGGAGCTGAGAGGTCAGCAGAGCTCAGCTTGTCCAGGAGGAATGGATGAGACACCAAATCGAAGGTTTTGGCCAGATTGATGAAAATAGTAGTTGTTATCTGCCCCTGATCCATACAGGTAAAGACAGAATCAGTGACACGCAGCAGGGAGGAGACAGATGAATCATGCTTCCGGAAAACAGACTGGAAGAGTGAGAGGAAGCTGAAGGATGAAAGGAAGTCGAGGAATCTGGAATGTACTAGTTTCTCTTGCAACTTAAAGGAAAGAGCTGGGACAATAGTTGCCAGCTGAGGAGGGGGTCACCTCTTTTGTGAAGTGGAACAACCTTGGCCAACTTACAGGACTGAGGAACAGCACAGAGGGAGAAGGAGAGGTTGAATGGGTGAGTAAGGAGGAGCTACACTGACAGGAGCTGAGAAGCAGAGGAGTTTGGAGTCCAGACTATCAGGGATGAACTCTGATGGGTTGCAGGAGGAGAGGGCAAGCAAGGTTTCTTGGATAGTGACAGAGGGGAAGTGGAAACCCTGTGAGGGATGGGGATGGGGGGACAGAAGGGAAAGGAGAGGAGCCATGAAGAGAAGAATGGAGTGCACAGGTTGTGAAGAACTTGTTGAAGTGAGGTAAAGGTAAAGAGAACATTGTTTAACCAGGAGTAGCACACTAAGCCGAAGCTTGTTTCCAGATGTGACCTGGGAGCACAAGGAAGTTAAGTGACTTGCTCAGGATCACACAGCATGCACCTAGACGGCTGTGGGATTCAAACCTATGTCTCCAGAGGTAGGGTCAGACAGAGACAGAGTCAT
The DNA here is from genome assembly GCA_016271365.2 of Neoceratodus forsteri. NCBI lineage: Eukaryota > Metazoa > Chordata > Ceratodontiformes > Ceratodontidae > Neoceratodus > Neoceratodus forsteri. Next base: position 200,177,105 of record CM028130.1, read on the forward strand.
TATTTGGGATGTATATTGCACCTTTCATACACACAAGATTGTGAAATGCTTTACAGAGCAAAGCGTTAGATACTGTTATTTCCGAGGAGACTGTAGAGTAGAATAGAAAAGAACAGAATAGAACAGAACTGAAAGGAATAGAATACAATTTTGAATTTATAGAACACCTTTCAACACACTATATCCCAAAGTGCTTTACAAAGCAATGAGTTAGGTGATGGCAGTGCTGGGACTGCAGAATAGAATACAATTTGAATGTATGTAACATGTTTCATACACACTGTATCTTAATGCTTTACAAAGCACTGAATAAAGATACTGGTAATGCAGCGACTGTAGAATATAACAGAGTCTGGCAGTGCAGGGACAATATGCAGTATGTATGCATGCACCAGCCATTAAGCGTACATCTCTGCTCAAAGTGCCATACTGCATTAGAACCTGCATTATTAAGAAAGGGGAACACTGACCAGGAATCCCAGGATAACACTCCTGCTCATTTGATAAAATCTGCCAGGATCTTTAACTTCCATCTGGACAGCCCTCAGAGATAGGCAGAAGGGACTTTGGCTTAACGTCTCATCCAAAGTACAGCACCTCCAGCAGTGCAATACCCCTCCATCCCAGAGCAGTACAGTGCAAGTCTGAGGTATTGGCCCAAGTGTCTGGAATGGGACTCATGAAGTACAGTATATGCCACACTGTCGGGTACCACACAGCCTGGGTCATGAATTTTCACAGATGTGTGACAGCAAGCAGGACCAACCAACACCATGTCGTGGGGACTTGATCTAGAGCTCATTACCCAGCCTTTTGTTGCCCCACTCAAGGCTGCCCTCCAAGCTTGATATCTCATTTTTGTTGGGGAGGAGGAAAGATACTTAGGTTCAAGTCCCACAGAAACCACTTACCCACTGAGTGACCCTGAGTAAGTCATTTAACATTTCAGTGCTTTAGTCCACCCAGATTTACTAATGGGTAAAAAGCAGGAGCCCACTGAAAAAAAAAAAAATAGTGCATTTCAACTGGGCTAACTTGATAAAATAAATGGGTGGAGGGACATAGAAACTGCAATTTATTTTCTCTTTTTTTAATTCAACTATTTATCCTTCTGATTCTGACTTCCCAGCCCTTAGGGCTGTGCCTGCCGGTAATTGGTGAAATTCCAACCCCATCAGCTGCTACCCCCTCTCCCCACCATGCCTATCAGTGGTGGTCCCTGCAGAGCGGAGCCTAAGGGTACCTATTACCTAAATCCATCACTTGGGAGTCCATGTTTTTCCCCCATTTTTTTCTCCCACCCTCCACCCACTTGATGGCGCCACTTATCTACCACTGACCTCAGACAGCGCAGCAGGCCTCAGGGGTGCAAGCTCTCTGGCCCTCCATAGGACAGGGGTTGTTGTGGTGCTAGGTGTAGCACCATGCTGTCCCTGGGCTGAGAAGCTCTACTTTCCTCAGCACTATCTCCCAGCATCAGATGCCCAAGTCCATTCCTGAACCTGCGTCACCATCACGGCAGTACTATGCACTGTTCCTGGGCCAATGAGCAGCCTCCAACTTAATTTTCAATAGAAAATAAGGCCCCCATCCTGACAAAACAAGGTGGTACTTTTGCACGCTGAAAGCAGTTGGGTTTTCTGCCTATCTCCGAAGTCTAAATTTTGCCAAATAACAAAGTAATAATATATGTGCAGAAGGTAAAAGCAAAGTGAGAAGAAGGTGAACATTATCTCCTATAATAGCATACTCTGAAATATTAATGATAGCATTTATTAGATCAGTTCAAGAATGCTGCTACAGCTCTCCCAGGACCAACAGCATTAGTCAGCGATGAAATAAATTCAGCAACTTGAAAAAATGAAACATCTCAGGCGAGGTCAGATCAGAAAGAGTTACCATGTGCAGCAAGTTTTGTAACAAAGAAGAAAGGAATTAAACCAGCCATCTTGATATTCCTTTCTCCCCCCTCCCTTTACTGACATAGTTTTGCTCCATCTCCTGTTGACACCTCTCTGATCATTACAGATAGCTTTGTGAATCTGTTAAAAGGATAGATCTAGTCTATTAGGCCCTTGTTAGAGGCAGCCAGTTAAACGTGTTTAGCTGGCGTGAGGTGTAAAAGACTGAAAATTAGATTTGGCTTTGAAGGAAAGCTGGCGGCTCTGACTGTGACAGATGAAATGGGATTGTGCAGGTTGTTAAAGACGCACGGCCACTGTAAAAAGTCTGGGATTCAGGTTTAAAAATTAAAAAAATCCACAGCACCTAATACGTCTTACTCATTTAGTGCTCCAAGGGGCATCAGCCACTTCAGATATGTTCCATTTTTACACACTTAATTTAAGAAGAGGACGAACAGCACAAAGGGAAGGATTGATTCCCTTGTGGAATCTTATGGGCCCTGGTTCTGCATTCAATAGTTTTCCCTTCCCCACCCTAGTCACACCTTGGACATTGCAGCATTCTGTTTCTTCAGATAAACTTGCACACACTACTGCGCACATATACACAGACACAGAAAATGACGGCAGAAAAAGATCCGTGGTCCATCCAGTCTGCACTTAAACCCCAACACACACGCACACACTCAATATTTCGTATTCCTTTCCTTCACCTAAGTTTTCCCTCATTATATTTGCCACGCTGGGCAACTGTGATGACTTTTGGAAGGTCCTTCCTTCCTTCCCTCCTTTCTTTCGTGACCGGGTAGGTGCACTGATCCAGAGGACAGTTTTCAGTCATGAACGGCAAGTGTAGATTGGGGTGTGGTCCCTGAATGAGTTAGCCATTGTGCCAGCCTGGAGGACCAAGTCAGCCACCCAATCAATGAGGGAGTAGTTGAGTGAGCGGGCATCGTGCCTGTGGGGGAGGAGATAGCTTGTTCCAGATTGGCTTCCTTTAGCATGCTAGCACAATCTGGAGAACAAGCATCCAGCCACTTTAGGTTGACGTCTCCAATCGTGACCAAATCACGTGCGGGGGTTCCACCCAATATGCCATCTAAGAAGTTGCATAGCCCTGTGATGCCTCCTGAAGGGAGCTTGTAGCAGCAGCCGATGCGGAGTTTCTTAGATCCACCTAGCATTAATTCAGCGAGGAGCCATTCACTTGGGGAGGAGGGACTGAGCAGCTGGTGGCGGTGACAGTAATATGCTCCTACACGTACAGTGCAACACCCCCACCCCTCTTTCTGCCTGGCCTGTCCTGGCGCAGGAGTGAGTACCCTTGTAGTTGTAAATGGGAGTCTGGCTGGGTGGGCTTTAACCAGGTTTCGGAGAGGACTAAGACTTGTGCCTTGTATAGTGCTTCCCATGCCTCAAGCTGGAGGAGCTCAGACGGGAGGCTGCAGATACGTATGTGGGCTATGTTCAGCCATAGGTGTTTTAACCAATTGGCATCAGGGTGGTCGATGTGGATGTTTCCCGGGCCAGGATTACTTTCCATGTCTTCAGAGAGGAGAATAAGTGTAAGGAGAGGGCAGTCTGGGAGGGTGTCAGAAGGGGGACTGGAGGGTGAGGGAGTACATGACTAGGCAGGAGAGTTGGCATTCATAGTTGGTCAACAGTGCCAGGAGGATTTCACCGGTGAGGGTGAGTTCAGGTCCATTTACGTGGATTGCAGTGTTTGAATTTGCATATGGGGTGGGGGAGGGGCAGGGCTTCGGCTGGTCAGTGGTCAGTACTGATGTGCATAGGTCAGCTGCAAGTAGCAGGGTGGCCAAGGAGGCCAACATTAGAAGGGGGAGAGTACAAACCCATGTACATTTTGTATTTGTTAGTGCTGATAGGTGGTGTTATCTTGGTCTCAGGGTAGAGGAAGGTCTGGCAAGAGGAGCAGGTCAGTGGTGTCTGGGTGCCTTGGATGTCAGCCAAAGGCTTAACCAGGTTGCAAACCAGGGGGCTGCTTTGGTGGCTAGAAGAGAGGCAGCAGACAGGGTGGCTAGGGCTAGAGATCAGGGGCTTTGCCAGCAGCACGAATGAGAGGGGGGCCTATAGTTGACAGAAAGATCCTCTTACTTCAATCACACTGCAAAAAGAACTAAGGTCCCTCTAGGGGCAGAGCTTTATAATCTGCTAATGGGAAACTGGACACTAGTTATACAGGAGTGCCTGGCACTGCCGATACAGAAAACGGAATCAGTAGGAGTGCCAAGCGCTGGAAATACAGTGTAGGGCTCAGTCCAATAGAGAAGCAGTAGGGGCCTGTAGCAGCCAAAGGAGGACTAGAAACAGCCATAGAAGGACCAATCAAATTACAAGTCAATTGGTCCTAGTGCTCCAGTGATCAGATCATTGGGCTGTGAAGGGGGGGTAGATGAACTAATCAGTTTCCTTTTCATCTGGTGCCTTTCAAGCAGCCCCTTTATATTACAATGAACATGTTGTACCAATACTTTTTTTTCCCCATTTTGGATTGCCCTTTTTACATTTGCCTTTGCACTTGTGCAAAAACACAGACATATTGCTGTGATAGTGGATTTCAGAGGTGTGTCACTGTTGGGTCTAGTGCAGCTCAAGCTGTAATTGGCTGAGCTTAACCACGACAGTCCAATGATCAGTGAGGCTGACCATGACACTGCCCTGCTGACTGATGGGTGGAAACTTCAGGTAGTTGAAAAGAGGTAGCCACGCCTATCAGAGAGCAGCTACCTTCCTTCATCTGCAGGACACAGCCCACCAATTAGATGAATGGAGCCACTGAGCGGTGTAACATCATGATGCCATTCGCAGTTTGTGAATGGCAGCATGAGCACGTTAATTTGTGCCATCTACGGTGTGAAGCTTTCACAGCAGCAGTTACTCCACACCGGAGGCAGTTCGGAGGCAGTATAGTACAGTGGTTTAAGGCTCTGAGCTGCAAATCTGGTGACATCCAGCAGACCAGACCTGGGTTTGAATCCCACAGCTTCCACTTGCATACTGTGTGACCCTGAGCAAGTCACTTAACTTCTCTGTACTCCCAGGTCGCTCCTGTAAAAAAGCTTTCAGCTTAGTGTGCTACTCCTAGTTAAACAACTAATAAAAATAAATAAATAAATAAATAAAACACCGCATAGTCTATCAACCATGGTTGCTCCCTTCCCCCACCATGTATGTACATGTTAGGTGCCAGCCAGTACCTCCCAACCCACCCATTTTCACTGTGTGACACTGGGTAGCCACCCCCAGTGCTGCCAAACAAACACTGATACCACACCTCTCAACCTTTCTTCACCAAAATGTGTGACACGATGTGTGACAAATGAGCAAAATGTGTGACGTATCGTCTAACATGGCACTGGAAGATCAGAACACTATAGCTATCAGTGCACTAATGTTCATAATGTTTTTGTATAACTGAGCATAATAGATTATTATGAATTTCTGCTTTAAAATCTCAGTGGGGTATGTGGAATATCACCTTCCCCATGATGGACAAAGGGTTTCTGAGAGGTAAAATGAGTGACGTACCTCATAATGTGTGACAGTTGAGAGGTATGACTGATACTGGGGTGCCCAGTCCCCAGTGCCACTACCTGAAATAAAGAAAACCATTCCTCATTGTCTTTATTTTTTTATTGTTTTTTAAACCCCTGTAATCCCACCCTCTGCCACCTCCCCATCTCTTACCACGCCCATACAGGTAAACTGACACTGGGGTGCCATAGCCCCAGTTTCTGTACCTGCACTGATGCAAACCATCCCTTGTAGCCTTTTTTTATTTTTATACACCCTGTGCTGCTGCCTCCCACCACTGTTATCCTCCCCCATCTTCCCCCACCAACTCTGTACCCACTATCCCACACATCCCTATCCCTTATTTACCTACCAGGGTTGAACACCGTAATCCTTTCTGGATTGGAGATATGTCTTCACTCTTCAATGCCTGAGGAAATCAGGTATGCAATTCAATGTATTTCCATGTGTTTTAAACTAGTGCCCAGACTTGTTCTCATAACAAGATAATTTTTTAATATTTTTCCAAATTTTCAACATGGCCTTTTCGGAGCACCCCTTATGAACAAGGGCAGTGAAATTATTCAACTCAGTCCTGAAAGTTAATTTGACTGTCGCTACGTGAAATCACCTATCAGGCAGGTTTTGAACATTTTCTCCACTGTTGTTAGTCAGGTGAAGGCATTAGAAGGCTATGTTGAAAATCTAGGGTAAAAATATTAAAAAACAACAAAGTTATGAGTGTACATTGATATTTATTTATTTATTTATTTATTTGTACATCGGTTTACAACCTTTGAGCCAGAGGCTCATTTCCAAAGGTACCTCGTCACATTGAGGACAGACAGAAACAAATTTAGGTTACAGCATAAAAGTCTACTGACTTAAAGTTACACAGAATGGTTTCATACATTTATACAACTTAGTAGCAATTACAATGATACAGCTGAGCACATGCTGGTAATAACATAGGCAAATATGCAACAGGGGAGAAGTGGGGGGGTGAGGTGGAGTGCCACCCAGTGGGTGTTGTCAAGTGTGGCGAGATCAAGGCCACATTTAGAAACAGGAGCAGCTGCGAGTGTTACACAGTTGGTTCCAAAGGGCGGTTTTGAAGTTGGAGATTGTGGGGGCATTGGAGATGGGAGCAGGGAGAGAGTTAAACCAAGATGGGGCTCTGTAGCAGAAGGACCTCTGACCATGGGTGGTCCTGGATCTGGGGACCAGTAGAGTGGTCTTGTTGGAGGTTTGGGTTGCGATAGTGGGTTGGGCATGGCGGATGGAGGCTGTCACCCCGGGAGGGGATAGCCCGAGTAGAGTTTTTTTTGTGAAGAAGCAGGTTTGATAGCATAGCCATTCATCTAGGTTAAGCAGTTTTGCCCCGTCATAGAGTTGACAAGTATGTGTGAGCCTGGGGGCACCAGTAATCAGCCTGAAGGCCTTATTTAGGGTGAGGCGAATTTTGTTGAGGGTGGTAGTGTCAGCAGCACCGTAGACTGGCAGGCCATAGTCGACAAGGGACAGTACTGAAGATGTAACCGCAAGTCGGACAGCATTAGGGGGAGGCAGCTTTTATAGTGGTAGAGGATGCCAAGCCTTGGAGTGTATTAGTGGCGGATGCAAGGGCATCAATGTGGGCGTGGTAGGTGAGTGCTGAATCGAAAGTAACCCCAAGGTATTTGTAGGAGCAGATTTGTTCAAGCGGTTGTTTGGTACTAGGGAGGATAGGGAGGGGGAAGTTGCAAGCTTTGTTTTGGGGGTGGGCAAAAAGCACTGTTTTTTTGGTTTTTTAGATTAATGATGAGTCTGTGCTCTTTAAACCAGGCTTCAGCATCATTGTAGGATTGTTACAGGGTGTCCTGGAGGGAGATGGGATTGCGGTGGGTGGCAAAAATGACAGCATCATCTGCATACATAAGAATTTTGCCAGAGCATGCCCTGGGCAGGGTGTTTAGATAGAGTGAGAAGAGTAGGGGGCCCAGGATGGAGCCCTGGGGTACCCCTGAGCGGATGGGATGAGTTTCGGAGAGTGTCCCATTGATTTTTACACATTGGGAGCGAACGGATAGATAGCTTGTGCACCAGGCGAGACGGCCAGCAGAGAAACCAGTGTGGCAGAGGGCATCCAGCAGAAGAGGGTGGGAGACAGTGTTGAAGGCCTTTGAGAGGTCAACGAACACTGCACCAGCTAGGGAGTTGGTGTCCACGGAGGAGTGTAGGAAATTGGAGAACTCAACTAGTGCAGTACCGGTACTGTGACCTGCACCGGAAACCGTGCTGCTCCAGGCATAAGATGTTATGCTTAGTCAGATATTCAGTGATTTGAATGGCCACCATTTTTTCTAGGGCTTTGGTGGGAGGATGGAGATTGGTCGGTAGTTTCTGGCGGAGGACCTGTCGCCCCCTTTATGAATGGGTGTGACTATGGCTGTTTTCCATGCTGTGGGGAATTGCCCAGGCAGATGGATTGGTTAAGTAGGCTGGAGAGTGGGGCAAGGACTTCATCCAGCACCAGCCTTAGGATACTGGGGTCCATATTTCTCAATGCACGCTCATAACTCTGGCAATTTTCAATATTTTGACCTCAAAATTTCAACATAGCCATTTTTCCACACCACCTCATGAATGTGACAGCTGTCATTTTTCAAATCTTGGCCAAAATGTGTTGTTGCACTCGTGGTGCAAAATGACATTTTGACCCCTATTTTACAAATGACACTTGCCATGTTCAGAAGAAGGGGACATAAAAAGACTGTTGAAAATTTGGGGACAAAATGTGCAAAAACTGCTAAGTTAAGAAAAAAACTTTGAATTGTAACTATATTTACTCATAACTTTATTTTTGCAGATTTTGGAACCTACGTAATGTTCAACATATCTCATGTGCTACTACATCTTCTGAACATGGTGTCATTTTTCAAATCCCCTCCAAAATATGTTTTTGCAGTCACACTGCAAAATCACCTTTTGGATGGGATTTTAAAAATTCCATCTGTCTGGATCATAACATCTAGTACCATAACAAGACTGTTAGAGATCTGGGGTCAAAATGTGGGAGCCCACTGAAAATTAGATATTGCCTCTCAGCTGGCCTATCCTGGGTGAATGCGATCTAAAAATGTGTAAGTGCAGGACACCACTGAAAATGAGATATTGCATGCCATCTGGTGGGTCCTGGGTAAATATTTATTAAAAATGTGTAAAAGCAGGACCCCAGTACAGCATCTTTGGTGCTCTATCCTGGGGAAAATACATTGTAAAAGCTGGACCCCAATGAAAATATAATGTGCCTTTCATCTGGGCTATCCTGGGTAACTACACTACAAATATGGGTAAAAGCAGGACCCCATTGAAAACGAGATATTGCACCTTGGCTGTGCTATACTGGGTAAATAGAGTAAGAATTGGCACTGAAAACAGGATAGCATCTGAGCTGTGCTATCCTGGGTAAATACAGTACATACACGTGTCAAAGAAATGTTATTTATTTATTTATTTCAGTTTAGGATTAATACCTTTGAGTCAAGAACTCGTTTTCAAAGGTTCCGAGTCAGTTAAACGAACAGATACAGGCAACATAACACATAGCACAGCAGTGGAATTCAAAATAAGGTTACAGAGGGTTGCACATACTATTAAGTTTAACTAATACATAGGAGTCTAGGTTTCACTAGTACATAAGAGTCAAACATTGTAAATTTCACTAGTACATAGGAGTCTAACATTGTAAGTAACAGCACTAAGTGCAGGCTTAGTAGTGTTAGAAACAGGAAAGAGGGGGCGAGGCCAGGGATTGAGTCTCCACTGGGTAGTACAGGGGCAAGTGGGGTGGAGCATGGATGGTTGCCAGAGTGGTGGGCTGGGCTCTCAGTGGTGGCCAGAGGTGAGAATGGAGGCAGCCCAAGGTAGGCACTGTCAGATGTTCCATATGTAGTTGATGGAGTGAGCGATCTGTGGGGGAGGGGTTGACAGTTTATTGTAATGCAGACTATACAAGGTAGGTATTTTTGTGGGTAGGGGATTTGTTGAAGAGAGCGGGGGGGGAGTGCAGGGGGCAGTATTTGGGTGGTTAGAGCCAAGGGGTGGGTGGGAAATCCCATTGAAAATGACATACTGCATCTCAGCTGGGTTATCCTGGGTAAATATAAGGGAAAACTGTGTAAAAACAGGACCCTATAGCAAAACCCCCACTGAAAAGGAGATGTTACATGTAAAATGATATGTCCTTGAAAAATACATTATAAAAGCAGGACCACGTTAAAAATGAGATATTGCATCTCACTTCTACTATCCTGGATAAATGCATTATAAAACTGTGTAAAATCAGGATCCCAATGCAAATGACATATTAAAGTTCATCTGGTCTATCCTGGGTAATTATATAGCAAACATGTCTATAAGCAAGGACAGGTACAACAGCAGTGCAAGCGGTGAACATTAGGCATTGACAAATGCTAGTTTTCTCTTGTTCTGTATGATGTATCCTTCTGCCCCATTTTGGGAGTCTTCTGTAGCATTTATTTTTAGATTTGTAATAATTTCTCATGGAGTCCCTGCAGCTGTCTCCAATGTTTCACCAGTATTCTCTGCTGTATTTTCATAACAGTTGTCTGGCATCACTTTTCTTGTGACTACAATAAACTGGCATGCAACAGACACTGCTCCCTGACCTTCTGCGACACTGTGGACATCAGAGCTAAATCCAGGCTACACAACCTAAACATGGTGAAGTAGAATGCAAGAGGCACTGCTCCCTGGCATTGTGGGATGCACAGAGACATCAGGGTTAACTCCAGGCCACAAAACCTAAATATGGTGAAATAGCATGCAACAGGCACTGTTCCCTGGCCTCATGGGGCACTGGGGCGATCAGGGTTAACTCCAGGCAACAAAACCTAAATATAGTGAAGTAACTAGCATGCAACAGAAACTGCTCCCTGACCTTCTGGGATGCACAGGGACATCACGGCTAACTCCAGACCACAAAACTAAGCATGGTGAAGTTCTATAGCATGCAATAGACACTACTCCCTGACCATCTCAGACACTTGGGACATCAGGACTAACTCCAGACCACAAAACTAAACATGGTGAACTAGCATGTAACAGTCACTGCACCCTGACCTTAGAAGACAGTAAAGTCAACAGAGCTAATTCAAGGCCACAACACTATATATGGTGGACTAGCATGCAACAGACACTGAGAACATCAGAACTAACTTCAGGCCAAAACTCTAAACATGGTGAACTAGCGTGCCACAGACACTGCTTCCTAACCTCATGGGACAGCACAGGGGGACATCTGGGATTACTTCAGGTCACAATACTAAATATGGTGCACTAGTATGCAACAGACATTACTCCCTCACCTTATGGGACAGTTGAGCCTTCAGTGCACTAGTATGCAACAGACACTACTCCCTCACCTTATGTGACAGTTGAGCCTTCAGTGTACTATTATGCAACAGACACTACTCCCTCACCTTATGGGACTGTTGAGCCTTCAGTGCACTATTATGTAACAGATGCTACTCCCTCACCATATGGGACAGTTGAGCCTTCAGTGTACTATTATGCAACAGACACTACTCCCTCATCTTATGGGACTGTTGACCCTTCAGTGAACTAGTATGCAACAGACATTACTCCCACAACTTATGGGACTGTTGACCCTTCAGTGTACTATTATGCAACATAAACTACTCCCTCACCTTATGGGACTGTTGAGCATTCAGTGCTCACACCAGGCTACAAAATGCAACATGGTGAACTAGTATGCAACAGACACTGCTTCCTGACCTTCAGGTGCACTGGAGATTTCAGTGTTCAATGCAGGCTACAAAAACACCAACTCTAGCTGATACCCTAGATTTGAATGACAGCTTGTGGAGTCAGAGGGCTGGCCAGCGGAGGAGGAATGAGCATCCCATGAACTGTGCTCCTCCTGGGGAGGGCGGGCTAGCACTCAGCATTTGACTGACCCGTGGCAGAGGCCGGGGGTGTCACGCCCGAGGCTTACTGGTCTGGGAGGTGTGCCAGACCTCGGCATGTTACATGCCTCATGTCATTGCATGCCATGCCTCCCACTATCGGGGACAAATCCTGGCTGGCACAGAGGACGTCGATCTCCTGCACTGACCCCCATGCAGCTGTCTGAGGCACTGTGCCACTGGATCTCATCGTGGCACTGTCGGGAAGTAACACTGGGAGGGCTTCCCCGATGGCTCTGCCCTTTGGGGCAATCCTGGGAGCACTCCGGTGGCTGCAAGTAAGTCCCGGGGGATGGGGTAAGGTGATGGAGATGGCGGCTAGAGAGACAGCCAGCAGGGAGAAAAAGAAAAAAAAACACCAGCTCTAATATGGTGAACATAAAATGAAATGCTGTACGACATAGATGGATTTGGAAACAAAAATGCACAGCAGGGCTCGGGGCCAGAGGTTAACCAAGGAGTGCCAGGTGAAATGTATAAAACATTTTTAGCATAATCTGCAGCTTTCCTACACAAAGATTCTCAAACCACTTTATTTTTTATTTTAATTAAACAATTGATAACTGGGAAAAGCATGCTGAGCCAAGGCTCGATTGAAGATGCAACCAGGGAGATTACGTACATATGTGTGTGCCACAAAAACAAAACAGCAGTATTGCGTACAACAGCAGAATAGTTAGTAACAGGATGAGGCTGCTTGTAGGATGCCTGATGCAACAGCATTTTAACACAGACAGTGGGTGGACCAGAACGGATTTCCTTCTGGTCTTACATACAGTTCAGCAAGTGGCTACAACCTTGTAACAGAGTTCTTCAGTCTTTACAGTGGTAGTGCCAGGAGGCAAAGAGTTTATATGTGAAAGTGCTCAAATTTTGGGTAGTAGTATGGCATGTGCAGTAGATTTGGCTTAGGGCATGAGGAACAGGTGGTAGAAGGAAGGGAGTTTGCAACTCAAAGAGTTTTTCTGTGGTGCAGTTGAATTCCGGTATGCAGGGACCATATTAAGTCAGTTGTAGTCTCCGAGTGCTTCAAATCTCATAAACTACTACAGCTATGCAGGTAGCTTGCATGGTGCGCTCTTCACTGAGGTACCTCCTGTATATGGCCAGGGAGAGGCTAGGGAATACTGTGACATGGTCTTCAGCAACTGGTTAAAAGCACAGTGTAGGAAGGGAGGGGTTTTGGCTACATCGTGGACTGGAGCCCTGCCTGGAGGCATGCATCTAGGAGGGGAAAGGCAGTCCTAGGTAGAAGGTTTAAATGCTACTTCAGGCATTTGACTGGGCCAAGGGGGGGCAGAAAAACCGAGGGAGCCAGAGAATGCCTTCCCCCAGCAAATGGAGCAGCAGAGAGGAAAATCCCGGGGCAAATAAATTATCCAGTAGTAGAGGACTCAGGGACACTGGGGAGGAAGGAACGGGAGGGTCAGAAGGTGGTTAAAGCATGAGAAAAGTGTTAAGGAGGGTAGGCAAATGGAGAATGAAAAAGGGAGGACAGCATTAGGGACAAGGGAAGGGTGAAGGATGGACTATGTAAGGGTGGAAAGGTATGGGCAGGGAGGGACAAAAGGAGTGGAGTGGCATGTGCGCTAATGCAAGGTGCCTAGGAAATATAATTCCTGACCGGCAGGCAACCGTGGCAGAGGCAGACCTGAATCTGGTCAACATAACAGAATCATGGTGCACTAACAACCATAGCTGGGATGTGGCCATTACAGGATACATCATGATGTGGAAGGCTAGAACAGGGAGAAGGTGGGGGGGTCATATGTAAGGGAAAGCATAAAGGCCAAAGAGATACGAGACACAACGGGGACATGGAAGGGCTGGAGGTTCTTTTTCTTGGCTTAGAGACAGGGTCTGGGCCTTTATCCATGCAGGGGTGGTATACCAACCATCAACAGTGGGGAGGAGTTAGACAGGGCTTGGGGAGAACACTATCAGAATTGCAAGAAAAGTGTAAGTATTGATTATGGGAAACTTTAATCTATTGGATGTAGACCGGAGCATTTTAGCAGCAGCTACAAGAAGAAGCAGGGCCATCCTCAACTCCCTACAGGAGGCATTTCTTATACAGCTGGTTAAGGAAATGGGGAACTCATGCCTTAGTAAAATGTTGAAAGGTAGGATGGCGTAGGGGAGTGGAGGCACAATGGAAAAATATAAAGGTGGGAATTACTAAGACAATGGCAAGTTGTTTGAGGGAAATAGGCCAGAGTAGGAGGATGAAAAGGCCACTATGGTTCTCAAAGGAAGTGGCTAAGGCAACAAGGGAGAAAATAAAACAGCTTTTATGAAGTACAAGAAAACCCAAACAGAGGGAGACAGGGATATATCTAGAGAAACAAAGAGAAGCAGGAAGGAGGATGAGGGCAGCTAAGGCATAAACATAAGAGAGGATCGCCAAGGAGGTCAAAAAAGGGGATAAGACTTTCTTTAGGTATGTGAGTAAAAGGAGGAAAGTGAGTGGTGAGGATCGGGGAGGGACTGTGCAGAGGAAGATCAAAAACAAGCTAAAATTTTAAAGGAGTACTTCTGCTCAGTCTTCACATTAGATGGGAAGGGGACAGACCAACATATATCAGCAGGCACTGGGGGAGTGGACATAAGTCCATTTTCAGAAGAGAGGATCTAAAGGGGGATTGGAAGCCCTAAAGGAAAACAAGGTGATGGAGCCAAACAGGATCCACCAAAGAGTACTAGAAGAACTGAGCACAGTGCTAGCCACCCCTCTGGCAACACTATTGAGCACCTTATCGGAGATGGGGGTAGCTCCCAAAGACTGGAGGAAGGCCAGTGTGGCCCCTCTGCACAAGAGTGGCAGCAAGGTTGAGAGTAGCAATTATAGGCCAGTCAATCTCACATCAGTAGTGGGGAAATCCATGGAAACCCTGCTGAAGGAGAGACTGACGCAGTGCCCACCTGGAGGCACATGGGTGGCTGTACCACCAGCAGCATGGCTTCACATGGGGGAGGTTATGTCAAACAAATCTCATAGAATTCTTTGACTACATGACTAAGCAGGTGGATCGGGGAAGGCAATGGATGTGACCTATCTGGACTTCAGTAAGGCCTTTGACTGTGCCACACAGGAGGCTAATTAAAAAGGAAACGTCAACACAAAGGGCTGGTCCCAATGCACACTTTGTGTGCAAAAACATGTAAGCAATAAGACACGACAGTGTATCCACCAAATAGATCAGACCGCATGCGTAGAGGTGTAATAAGGCATGAGGCCACAGGCCAAGTGCCTTCAGCCCCTGGACATGCAGTCAGATCTGTTCAATGCATACCCTGGAGTGTCTCATTGCATTTATAAAATGGGTTACATGTGATATTTAAAAAAAAAAAGAAAGACAAGTATTTTACAATTCATAAATATAATTTATTCTCTTTAAATTTTCTTCATCAGGACAAAACAGCCCTTCTAAATTGGGGCGGTGGGAGAAAACAACAATGTAGCAAGGTAAAAAGAAATGAACAGCATTAAACCCCATGTGGTACTGTCAAGATGTTGGCAAAAATAAAAAAAAAATCACTTGCCAAGCTGAAGAAATTGACAAGTCCATTGACGTTTACTGGGGTATTAAAGCTGAATGGCCCTTGAGTGAATGTTGACTGTTGGACTGTAGATGGCAGTGGAGAGCTGACTGCCGAGGCAGTGGTTGTTGGTCTTTCATTGGACTGAGTCATTTCAGGATCATGGTCATTGTGTTGACCCAGAATGTTACTCCATTTCCTTCTGTCATTGCAGAAGGCAGCCCAGTACAACTGCAAGCTAACTTTGTTGTGGTGTCCCGTCACTGCCATGATTTCCCTCTTTTCTAAGCCGGCATAGAATAGTAACTGCATGGCCGCTGCATGAATTGAAGGATTAGTGTAGGTTGCACTGAGGGCAGCTTCCTTGCTCATTTGGGTCATGAAGGTTGATAAGAAGTTCAGTCCCATGGACTCCTTTGAATATCACATTGGCAGGGTGTCCAGAAACTGCAGCGGGAATCATTTCGGGTGACAGTAAAAGGACACTGCCTCTCTCGGAAGTTTACTCAGATATTTTTAAGGCATGCTACAGGACACAGGGAAGAACCAGGAGCAGCACACATAAAGCCACAGTGATCCTGTTTATTTTTGCTTGGTCTGAATGATTTTTGGTATGTTCATTGAATTTCAACATGGCATACTCATGGCTGGTGTCAGTCATCCTTTTTTATTTCAAAGCTGTCTGGCCATAACTGTCATAGCCCCTCCTGCCCATGCCTGGCTATGTAAAGTTCGATATCTAGCCACACTTTACATACAAGGCCAGTTGCAGTGTTGTGAGACATTACCAGTGATTCTCTGAGATTCTGCACTGAAGGACTGGAAAAAGGCAACAGTGGTCCCGCTCCACAAAGCAGGGAGCAGGGAGGAGGCTGGAAATGACCGTCCAGTAACCCTCCCGTCAGTGGTAGGGAAGTTGATGGGGACACTACTCAAACAGAGAATCATAACGTATCTGGAATCCAGTGGGCAGCGAGATCCAAAACAGCATGGGTTCACAGCAGGTAGGTCTTGCCAAAACTAACCTGGTCGACTTCTTCGACTGGGTTGCAAGGATAGTAGATCAGGGTGTGGTAGTAGGTGTCATCTATCTGGACTTTAGCAAAGCCTTCAACTCTGTTCCACACAGAAGGCTGGTAAGGAAGCTGGACCACATGGGGGAGGGCAGGGAGGTGGTTGAGTGGGTGAGTAGTTGGCCGAGAGGAAGAACACAGAGGGTTCAGGTAAATGGGGCATTTTCAGCTGAGAGGGGAGGTGACCAGTGGGGTACGACAGGGTTCAGTACTGTGTCCCTTACTCTTCAATGTGTTCACAGCAGACATTTCAAATGGGTTGTGAGATAAAGTGTGTCTGTTTGCTGATGACATCAAGATTTGCAACAGAGTGGACTCCGCTGAGGGTGTGAGGAGTATGACTTCAGACTTGAAGAAACTGGAGGAGTGGTCGGAAACACGGCAGCTGAAATTCAATACTAAAAATTGCAAAGTCATGCACTTAGGCAGAAACAGTCCCAAGGAGGATTACTACCTGGGAGGAGAGAAGCTAATCTCTACCAGCCAGGACAGGGACCTAGGGGGACATTCTATGAAATGACTTGAAAGTGGGTAAACAGTGCGAAAAGGTGGCACTAAATGCAAGTGGCATGCTGGGCTGCACTGCGAGGAGAATCATGAGTCACAGGAGGGAGGCGGTGTTACCACTCCACAGGGCACTGGTGCACCCCCACTTGGAGTACTGCATACGTACTGTAGACCGCACCTCAAAAGGGACATAAACAGAATCAAGACTATGTGGAGGATGGCCATGAAAATGATTCAGGGACTGCACCATATGGCATACCAGGACAGGCTGAGGGAACTCAAAATGTACTTGCTGGAACAGAGGAGGGAGAGGGGCGATATGATTGAGACTTTTAAATACATGAGGGGGTGTAAATAAGGTTAACATTGAGGAGCTTTTCTAAGTGAAAGCAGAAGAACGAGAGGGCATGACATGATGCTGAAGGGAGGGAGGTTCAGGAGTAATACAAGAAAGCTCTTTACAGAGAGGGTGGTGGACCCATGGAATAGCCTACTCAAAGTGGTAAGCAAGTTCAAGAACGCATGAGATAGACATAAAAATAGTTTACAGAAAGGCAAAGGAGGTGAGGTGGAATAGCACCAGGTAGGTTCTTGGGCAGACTAGATGTACCTTATGGTCCCCTTCTGCCATCACTTTCTATGTTTCTGCAGGTCTGCTGTATTGATCGGGAGGTGATGTTTTGAGCAGTCTCTCTGTGCTTTTCTGTATCATTTCTTGTCAAAAATGAAAACATTACTGGCTATGAAAGCAGGGTCTGCCATGATATTATTTATCTCTCAATGGTGAGTGAGTTTAGGTGTCAGTTTAGTGCAACATGGAGGCTGGAGTAACTGCTGAGAGCATAATCCTTGCCACTCGAGTTTCTCATTTCAGCATAGACGGCTCTAAAGGTTTCATCGAGCACTTCTGGAGTGGCAGTTTTCAGGTCGGTGGTAATGTTCTTAGAGGTTTTCCAGTCCTCAAAAACTTTAAGTGCCCAAGCATCGGTTTTGATTGTATTGGGCTAATTTCTCGCTTCCTCAATTGCATTTAGTTCTACTGTAGTTAACGTCAAGTGTCTAGAACTGATTGTGACAGGATCTGAATTTTCAGGATTTATTTCAGGATTTTCTTCTGCAGCAATGCTAAATATGTTTTCAGCTTCCTCTGTTATGCAGATACTGAAATTCACCTCTGGCAGGCTGGCAATGGCAAGTGAGGGTGTGTTACGTGTTAGCTGGCAAAGAAAATAATAGCTGCCAGCTAAGATGCCAGTATTATAATGGGCTGTTTTACCAGTTCTGGACACTGTACAGATAGATGGTCAGCACTTGTTTTTTCCCCGTGCATTGAACACATTTAATGCATGGGTACTGACTGATCAGAAGCCAGAACTGTTACTGCCCATGTTATAATTCTGGTTTATTTACTGTTTACTATAGTGTATAGTAGATTGTATCAGACTAATGTTGCTTAGTTCTAGGCTGACATCTTTCATTACAAGTCCCAGAATACCCTGCAGCTGGCATCAGAGCAGTAGGCAGCAATGGGAGATTCAATAGCCTACAGTGCATGTTAGAGTTTATAAAAGTTCTGATTTTTTTGTTTGCTGGTCCTGCTATCCTCCCTAGGCTAAGTTACAGACACAGAGGACTATACATACCCCTGGAGAAAAGCAAAACTGGAAAATATCTGATCGGGGATTATAAACCCTTTAACATGTACTGCAGGCTACTGAATCTTCCACTGCTGCCTAGTGCTCTGTCAGCCACAGCAGGTTCTGGGACTTCAGTAACAGAATATGTCAGCCTGGAAGTAAGCAAAATTAGTCTGACACAATCTACTGTACTATAGTAAACAGTAAGTAAACCAAAATGATTTTGCACACAAAGTGCTCTTTGGGACCAGCCCTACACTTGAGTGCGGGGCTCTTTGTGCTGACTGTTCCCCTTTAAGCAACTTATCAACCTGGTGCTTGGGAAAGTGTTTTCACTTCCATTCCTATAGTAAGGGTAGTGTAGCATGCAAGCTGTGTGAAGTCCTCAGACAGCAGCTTGGGTCAGGAGAGTACTGTAGTGTAGTGTAGTAGTGGAGAACTTCACTACACATCACACTTCACCTCTGTACAGAAAAAGGGCATCTTACAAGACAAGGAAAAAGCACTGGAAGATTGAGGCCTGGGCGTGAGGGTACATGCCACGCACTTTGGTGAGAGGGGTGAGCACCGAATCCACATTTTTTCACTGTCTCAAGTAAGCATTATACTTAATTTTTAGCGTTTTCTGTGTCCTGTTTTCACTGTGGCTTTCAGCATTCTGGACAAAGAAAGAATGAAACACAGTCAGTTCCACCTCTGCCGTGTCAGCATACATGTAACATACTAACAGGGGTGGAATGTGTCACCGATTGGGGTTTCCTTTTTTTTTTTTTCAGAAATTGATGCCATTGTCTAGAATTCTTTTGGTCCCCTCAGGCCCGCCTAAGAGCCTTATATATTGGCTGTGGGTTGACAAGGGGGACTACACACCTAGTATCTGCAGCAACTGTGAGAGAACCGCCACCACCGACGAAGAGCCGCCCTTCCTGACCCATCCTGCTGAACAGCTGAGCCGCAAAACCACTGAGCTGAAAGCGCCAAGCTAAAAGTTACTTTCAATTACTTGTGGCACCTGCTATGAGAGAACCACCACCACCGACAAGGAGCCTACCTTTTCAGCTTCAGAAAGCGTCAGCAGAAATATTTATGTATTTTATCTCTGGAAGAGAGTTTTATTTGTTTGTATACAGGAGGGTTCTCACTTTCTAAAGAACTGAAAGGGTTGAAACAATGCAGGAGACTTACCTGGCGTAGCAAGTGAAATGAGTACCACACTGAAGGGCCTAAACAGCATAGAGCAGCCTTAGTTCTCCTTTCTAACTTTGTGGAGTTTTTGTTAAACTGGGACACCTGAAGGGTTTTACGTTTAAAAGCAAGAGTATGTAATTAACAGGGAAATGCCTGCACTCTCAGAGGAGTTTAAAAACAAGACACAGCAAGGTTAGGGGGTTAAAACACCTGAAACATATAAACAGGCTGGCGTGAACTTTTCTATGCAAAGAGACTAGCACTAGAAAGTTATCGTTTGTAGCAGAGAGGCACGTTAGCAGCAGAGGAAGGAATACCAGAAGGAAAGAACAGTCAGAATGAACCAGAGCAGTAGACAGGGGTTTTTAGGCCACAACTCTGAGTAATTTGGGGACCACTGGAATAACGTAACTAGGTGAACTGCAAGACAGGGCTCATACCTACTCTGGCTAAAATGGGGTCCAGCTCCAATTCAGTTTAAAATTAAAACTTCAATGACCTAATATTCAGAAAAGTGCAAAGGTTTGTGTTGTGTTTTCCAATTGCCCAGGAGTCCAAGGGTGCTATATTCAGTGCACCAGCACTATCCCACTGAATATAGGGCCATCTCGATGCAGCGCTAAGTCAAGTAGCACCGTCCCATCATGGATAACTCCTGTGCAGGGAATAGAGCTGCCAGAATGGATAGTGCTGGTGTGCTATTTGCAATTTTCAGAGGGACCCACGCAACTGAGCCCTTTGGGCATGCAAGGCACCCAATATGGGGCCATTTGCATGGGTAGCAGTGGCAGGTTGGCACAGCACCCCCCCCCCATTGCCCGGTACCATGGATTGAAGGTCATCCCTGGTCTTCCCTCCCTCTGATTGCCAGCTCATGTAAAACAAAGCTAATCCAATCCCTAGTGTCCAGTGGGCCCCCTTCCCTCCAATCACCAGCCCTTATGGGAAACCACTACTCCCCAGTGCCTAATGTTTCCCCCTCCTTCCCATCGTCAGACCGTATAAGACACCACTACTTCCTGGTGCCTAGTGGTCCCCCCTTCCCTCTGATCACCAGCCCAAATGAGAAACCACTACTACCTGGTGCCAAGTGGTCCCCCCACCTTCTGATGCATGGCCTGATCAGTATATCCCTGATCCCTGGTGCCTAGTTGCTCCCCCCACACTCCGATGCACAAGCCAACCAGTATATTCCCGATCCTCGATGCACAACTCAACCAGTATATTCCTGATAGCTGGTGCCTTGTGGCCCCCCCACCCTCCAATGCACAGCCTGACCAATATATTCCTGATCCCTGGTGCCCAGTGGTCCCTTGCCCCCCACCCCACTGATCACAGGGCAGCTACATAAAGATAGTACCCTAAGTGCTCAGTGTCCAAACCCCCATCCCATCCCATTATGGGCATTAGATATCCCTGGCGTCCAGTGGCCCCCCTGGTTACTGATCCCCTGGCCCATACCAGAAACACCATCCACTTCTGAGCTTGTGCCCTATGCAAATTATACAGTGCAGAGACAAAACAAACCCAAGTCCCTCGTGTGTCATGGTATCCTCCCCCCAATCGCCAGTACCGCCTGTGTCACTGCAGCAATCCCTGGCATCTAGCAGCCCCTCCACCATGGCACAGAACACAATCACCACCCATACCCTTACCACCATCTTCAGTGCCAAGGGAATGCAGACAGTGACTGGCACAGCCCTCCTAACACCTCCCTGGCTGGTCATCATATGTCCACACAGGGAGCACACATCTTATTTATAGGGCAGGGTGCATCACCCAGTCCTATAAATAAGATATGTGCTACCTGCATAGACATATGGCAGCTGGCTAAGGAGGTGTGAGGAGAGCTGTGCCAGTTGCTGTCTGTAGTCCCGCAGCACTGAAGATTCTAGTAAGGGGACAGGGAGTGATCGGGTGTTTGATGCCACAGTGGGGGGAGGCTGCTAGATGCCAGAGATTGATGCAGTAACACGGGTGGTACCGGCAATTGGGGGAGTACCAGAACACACAAGGGACACATGTTTGGTCAGTACCTGCACCTTACAATTTACGTAGAGCACAGGCCCAGAAATGGATGGTGTTTCTGGTACAGAGCCAGGGATCGGTGAGCGAGGAAGGGGCCACTGGACACCAAGGATATTTAATACCCATAGTGGGATGGCAGGGGGTTGGGACACTGGGCACTTGGGACTATATTTATGTAGCTGCTCTGCAATCAGTGGAGGAGGGCACTGGGCACCAGGGATTGGGGATATACTGGTAAGGCTATGCACTGGAGGGTAGGAAGACTACTGGGCACCAGGGAGAGCTTCGGTGGGCACGGAGACCATGATTGGAGGGAAAAGGAACGCTATCCACCAGAGATATGCTCATGAATACCCAGCTCAGCTGGTCGGGGGTGACATGGACCACAGGGGGCAGGTGTTCTCCCCCACCAGACAACTGGGTCATTTGTTGCAGTACCTCTGGCAATCGCTAGGGTTGCACGGAGTAAGAGGGGGTTTTGTTCAGCAGTATTTGTGCCACGCATAAAGGACCCTTTTCTTCGGGAGTAGCATGATGTTGCCTCTCCCTTGCCCACTCGCACACATTATGTTTTGTATGCTAACCCTGTTTGCCAGTGCAAACATTCCTTTTGAATATGATGATCTAGCACAAACCCAAGTCTACGCGAGCAAACATCCAGTAACACCAGCAAACATTTTTGAGTTTCAGGCCCCAAGTCTGTCCTCCACGCACAGACCACATACACATCACAATAGCCCTTCTATGATCTAGGCCCTGTTTCTGGGTGCAAATGGCAGCTTCTTCTCATACACCCCTCAGCTATAGAAACCAATACACTGTGCACTCCTCCACAGCACCAGGCTTCTCTCAGAGGATCTCATATGCCAACCTGGCCGCCAATATGCTCCTTACCAGCCACAGAGAAAAAAAGAAATAGAAAAAAGAAACAGAGATGGGGAATGGGGAATGCTGCGTAGCACTATAACTCTCTCGTATACTGTACAATTCCATGAGGGCTGTAGTCCTTTCCCTCACACTCCCGACAGATAAGAAATTAATTAAACACAGGCTTTAGAGTTCTATGCCACCTTGCTTCTATGCCACCCCCCAGCTTCGATCATTATTTCTGTTCTGAGTCCAGAGTCCAGCTTCATCAGATAGGAATCTTTTAGGACATTCCAGCTGGTTTATTAGCTTCTAAAAACTCAGCTGCTTTTATGCGTTCAGTTATTATGAGTTGGTCACTTCTTGATGACTGATAAAAATGTGACTTAAAGCTCCCTGAAGAACATAAATTCTTCTCAAAAGCATCACCCAATGCAGTAGTCCTTTCTGTCACCTCTTTTGTCTGGTAACACTGCACTGCAGTCAGACCTTTTGCTGCTGTGGTTACACTTTCTGACAGGCATGGCTGTCTTCTGTCACATCTTTATGACACCTTCGCCTCACGAAAGCAGTGAAAATAAACAGAATAATGGATAGATTTGTGTGCATTACCAGGGAGTAATACCATCGACAGGTTCTGGAGACACAGGAACCTCGAGAGCGAAGCTCGAGAAGTTCCAATGTGTCCAGAACCTCAAGATGGTAGGACTTCCTGGTAATGCACACAAACCTATCCATTATTTTTTGTAATATATGGATTAGATTTCAAAATTTCGTCTGATCGAAAACGGGCGCCCGACTACTACACTCACTACGGGCACCTGACGTCTGGTCTGTATACTATTTAATGGGGAGTTGACAGGAGCACTGCAGTACACTGACTAGTTGCTCACTCTCACTCTTACCTTCAGTGGTGACTTGAGTTTAGTGGCGAGAAGAGTGAAAGCAGGATCAACATGATAGTTAAAATGGTGAAATAAAGAAAAGAAGAAAAAAAAAACACTGCTGGTAGTGCCAAGGACATTTGTCTCGCTAAGCGAGAGAGCGAGCCATCATGTTTTGAAAGTCATTCTGCCTGCTCACACAGGAAAAGCGGCCAGTTGGAATGCATGCTTAGGAAGACTTCATGAAGCAGACTTGCGCTGTTGACTTTTGTTGATAATAGTATCGTTCAGGTATGGAATGATGGTATTATCACATCCAAACGATACTATTATCACTTGTGAACTGTAGTATTATTGCTCTGGGAGCAATCCTATTGCCAAGAATTTTTGTGTGAGCCAGCCCAGTGGTGCTGAAAGTTGAGGCACTGGACGCCACATCTCACGCCACGCCGGCGACCTGGGTTCAGGAACGAGCCCAGACCGCTGGGGGTCATGAGGGGAGAGAGAGGATCGAGCATACGGAGGACTGCTCTCCTCTCTCTCGGGGAGGGATCCAGGGGTAGCCCGGCGCAGCAGCAGCAGCCCCCGGTGGAGACCGCCGGTACTGCGGCACACAGGGGCTTACAAACAGGGAAGATGCTGGGTGGCTGCTTTCCGGACATGAGTGGGAGCACCCACGTCATGGGCTGACAGCATTGCATGTCCCACGTCTGGGGTGTAAACTACATAAACAGCCCCACCAGCCTGGATAGTCGACGGCCATCCTGCTGCCGAACCGCCACACGCCCAATACTGGAACCCTGCCGCTGCCTCTTCAGACCTCGGCCCTTCTTCCTCCTCGGCGCTCGGGGGGGAAAAGTAACGCCCTTGAAGATGACAGGGTTCACAGTGGGCGGTAGAGCGGCATAGGCGAGTGGATATGTCTGAGAGAGTTCTGGTGCCTGAGGGAGATAAACAGACTTTGAAAAAAAAAAAAAAAGAATTTTTGTGTACTTTAGTATGGTATTCATTTCAAAATCCATATATTACATCCCGCTATCTACTAGTTTGGATTGACTTTTAATATGAATATGGTAAGACTGGCTGCTTAGTCTGTGGCAAGACTACATTGCTGGTACGGAACTTGTGCTGTTAAACTAAGCCTTTTACGACAGATTTAGTGCATGGACTACTTTTCATTATAGAATGGCCTTGTGCTGCAGCAGCATCATACGCTCTCAGATATTGTAGTTTCTGCAACATCCCATTTTAGATCTGTTGGCCACCTTTGCTGACATGCTTTTAATTCTTTCCTCCTCCTTTTCTAATTTCCAGGTTCTGGATCTGGAGACTGGGCCTTTTTGAATATAACTCCATTCTCCAACTTTCTTGGTCCACCCTCCCAGCCTTTCCTTCCATTTAGACCTTACTGACATTTAAAAAAGTAATACTGTGTATTATAGGTACTAACAGTAGTGACTTCTATTTCTCAACAGGCACCACTGTGAATGTCTCTCAGTTAAGATTAATGAACAAAGGAGGAACACACCACTATAATGGAGAATCAGAAACAGCATCAGTCAATCAGACAGCCTGTCAGACAGCTACCACTTCACGACTGCTTCTACCCCTGCCTACTACAATCAGGGGGAAAACAGAACTACTGTACCAGGAGTACCAGCACTAAGATCATTGGACCCTATGCACAAATGGGTGGGAACTACTCACCAGAGGTGCATATCCCATCCGCGTAGATCCGCACCTGCAGACAGGTGTGCACCTAGGGGTATGCACCACAGAATTGCACCTGTCCATGATCCCACTCCCCCAGTGCGCAGGACTACTCAGGGCAGCTGGGGGCGGGGTTGCGGTCCCAGGCGGGTATCCAATGCCCATCACGGACTGAAAGTGGTTCCCTTGAACCAAGAGGCGTGGGTCCGTGTGCATGAATGCCCTCCACAGGCATCCAGACCCACACACACATGCCCCTGTGACAGGCTGTTGTTTGGTGGCCGCCCCACACTGCAGGGCCACTACCGGGGATGGCAAACCAAACCCCCCGTCCATGCCCATGCCCTATAGTAGGTCAACTCCATGCCAGTAACACTGCCACTGGTGACTGCACTCACCCACAGGCACCCCAACTGGCAGGCTGGCTAGACAGCAGCCCCCCCATGGCACCAATCCTCCCCCCGCACAGCACTGTCACCCCTCGTCCCCCATACTTTGCGGCGGTGCCGCCCCCAAGATGGCCAGAAGCACAGCCCTCCTCTCACCGCCATGGTCGCTGGCCATCTGACATAAGTGGGTGCACATCTGCTGCGCACCCCTGCGTATGTCAGACAGCTGGCAGCTGTGGCAGTGAATGGAGGGATGTGCTGCTGGCTGTCTCGGTGGTGGCACCACTGCAAAGGTATGGGGGACAAGGGTGACGGTGCCAAGGGGGAACACTAGATACCAATGCGGGTGGGGTGCTGGGTTCAGGGTGGGGGCCATGCACTGTGCTGGGTGGCAGGGGGTTGCTGTGTCGTGGGGATGGGGTGCAGAAGGGTCTGTGTGTGCATATGGGGGGCTCCTCAGTCACAGGGATTGGTGTACCAGTGGGTGGTTGGGGGGTGTTGCAAGAGAGGCACCGGGTATGGGGCTGTTTTGTGGGGTGGGGGGGCACATAGGGGCCACAGCCACAGCTTTCCCTGCACTCGTCTGTTCAGGTGTCCCTGCCCTCCCCGTCATCTAGTGAGCTGTAGCAGCAGCAGGGCCCACTCCCAGTCCCCCAGCGATGGACAGTGCAGTACCTCTGGGCACACAGTGGGTTATGGCAGGGTCCTGGTTGCCGTAATCTATACCCAGCTCCACAGCCGTGTGGCCAGCACTACGCAGCTCTGTGCATACCATGTAGTGCTGGCACACCCCCAGAATGCCCCCAGTGCATTGCAGTCCATGCAGCTGGGAGGGAAGCCATGTACCTGCCTTGCACCCCGCTCCACGGCATTCACGTGTATCAATGCAAACGCAACTGGTTTGCGCAGTGCACTGGCATCATGCATTGGGCTCTATATGGTTAAGGCACATTTACCAAAAAGGACTGCTTAGAAAAGAATGAGAAAGTGATTGTGATGTCGAGCAAGTCCCAGATCTCTAGCTTGTAACCAATTTCTTCAGTCTGATTTCTGTAGAAGGGGACAGTGTGTCTATTTGTATGGCTAGTTTTATTTCTCAGTCACAGGCACAACTTGTTTATCAACGGTTGTCAGTATGGAATGCAATGCAAAGCAATGTGAGAGAAGAGCACCAGGCAGTCCAAAAGTCACCACTGCTACTACCACTACTATCACGGGAAAAGAAAACAGAGCTAGCAGCATTTATCAATCCGGTTAAGGTGCATTTAGCTAAATGATCTCCTTAGAATGAGACAGCGACTGTGTGAACAGAAGAATCCATTGTCTGCCACAGTTGCTACCAATACAATGTCATGAACTGGCTGCACTTCACAACGACCCACTCCAAGGACGATGATTTGGTCCAGAGGCAGCCAAGTCCCAGATCTCTATTTTTTTTAATCAGTCTCCTGAGTCTGATTTTTGTAGAAGGGGATAGTGTGTTTGTGTTGGTAGTTTTACTTCTCAGTCACAGGCACCATTTTTGTTTAGCAACGGCTCTTGGTATGGAATGCAACATGAAGCAATGTAACAGAAGAGCAACAGGCAGTCCGAAAGTCACCACTTCACCACTGCTATTACCACTTTATCGGGGGAAAACAGAGCTAGCAGCATTTTTAATCAATCTGGTTAAGGCACATTTAGCTAAATGATCTCCTCAGAATGAGAAAATGACTGTATGACAACAGAACCCCTGTCTGACACAGTTGCTACCAGTTGTCATGTACTGGCTGCACCTCCCACCCAAACTCAGGACAATAATGATTTGGTCAAAAAAAGACAGGCAAGTCCCAGATATCTAGTTTTAAGCAGTCTAGTCTTAAAATTGAAAGCTGATGTTATTGTCACTTAATCCACAGATGCAGCACAGGTACTGCTGTCAGTGTCATCTTCTTCAAGAATAGTAACACATATGTAGCCAAGGTTTGGCAAGTTAACCTTCAGGAACATTAGTTTCACACCTCTCACCACGTCACTGACCCTGGTTTGGGAATGTATCTGGGCCATCGGGGATCGGCAGGGAAGGGAGAGGATTGGCCAGCCCGGTGGTGCTGAGGGTTGAGGCGATGGATGCCACACCTCGCGCCACACCGGCAACCCAAGTTTGGGAACAGATCTGGGCCACGGGGGGTCAGCAGGGGAGGGAGAGGTTTAAGTGTCTGGAGTACTGCTCTCCTCTCCCAAGGCGGGTTGTAGGGGGCACCCGGTGCAGTTGCAGCCTCTGGTGGAGACCTGGGGCAGGCACAGATGTCAGAATGCAGAAAGGGGGTGGGACAATGGCAGGCTCCAGCAGCGATAGCTGCACAGGACGCCACTGCAAGCCATGTCCTGAGGGGAGAAAATTGCAACAAAAATCTCTACCCCGGTGGCAGATGATGGCGGGAATCAGTGGTGGGGCCCCATGCAGAGTGCCAGGCCTTACTGAACCATGCCCACAGTCACTCTCCTCCTCTCTGGTCACTCCACTGCATTAGAGATAGTGTGCCAGAGGAGTTGGTGGCCCCACCCCGGGGGAACTCCGAGCCAAAGGGTCATGTGGCCAGATGAGGTTGGGGGGTGAGGTCCCGAACTGGAGAGTATGAGTGTCAGGGGCTTCAGGTGGGCAGCAGAGCACCAGCCAAAAATCCCCACAGGAGAGAGTCTGCCGAGGGTAGGTGAAGAAACAAAGTCTACAAAAAAAAGAACATTAGTTTCTTTCCATTGTCTGGTGTTAATCTTGTCCATTTATCAGTCACAACTTCCCCAGCAGAGCTAAATAAACACTCGGAACAGACACTGGAGGGCGAGCATCCAATATACTTACAACTCAGGGTAGCCAGCTTTGGCCAGCATGATTTTTTCTGTTTCCAGTAAACTAAAGGGAGACTGCGGTTGTTTGGAACTGACCAGCTCAGCTTTTTCGAACTGTAGATACTGTGCAACTCAGCCTGTCTGCAAGTTCGGAAAGCCTTTTCACAATTAGAGTGTGAGGAGCTTACTTGATTTTTTGCAACTAAGGTGACTGACATCAGGGCGGATCTGCAGCCAGCACTCTCTAGGGGGTATGCTGTTGAAAAATGCGAGTTTGCTTGGAGCTCCTTCAGTCAACCTGATTTTGTGGATGTCATGAGGATTATCCATAGTGTGCACCCTACATGCTGTAGTTTGGACCCTGGACCAACTTCCCTAATTTGGGGTTGCAGTGATATCATCGGTCCAGTCCTTGTGCGAATAGTCTGGTGCTCCTTGGAGTCGGGTGAGTTCCCTAGCTCCTTGAAAGAGGCGGTGGTGACACCATTCTTGAAGAAAGCTACCTTGGACCCAGACTGTTTCACAAACTACAGACCTATTCTAACCTACCCTTTATTGGGAAGGTGATTGAGAAGGTAGTGGAAGCCCAATTGGAGGACTCTCCAATCATCCTTGACATCTACGAACCCCTCCAGTCCGGTTTTCATAAAAGACATAGCACCGAGACAGCGCTGGTTCGGGTGCTTAATGATCTTCTGAGGGTGAGAGATCAGAAGAGACATTCCATCTTGGGTCTCCTTGATCTCTCCTCAGCTTTTGACACCGTGGATCACATGGTGTTGATAGCATGCCTGAGGCATATTTGTGGAATATCAGGAACCGTCCTTGGATGGTTCACTTCATTCCTCATGGGGAGATCACAAAGAGTTGTGTCCGGGGTTTTTTCTTCAGGCCCAACGTCTTTG
The DNA here is from genome assembly GCA_016271365.2 of Neoceratodus forsteri. Taxonomy (NCBI): domain Eukaryota; kingdom Metazoa; phylum Chordata; order Ceratodontiformes; family Ceratodontidae; genus Neoceratodus; species Neoceratodus forsteri. The sequence goes on from CM028130.1 coordinate 200,206,090, forward strand.
TCATGTGGGGTGCCTCAGGGTTCAGTGCTGTCTCCCATGCTATTCGCAGTTTATATGCTGCCCCTCGGAGACACTGTAAGACGGTATGGGCTGAGGTTTCACTGCTATGCAGATGATACCCAGCTATACCTGTCTTTTGCACCCGACCAGGATAGAGCTCTCTCAGTGTTTAACAACTGTCTGAAAAAAATCCAGGAGTGGATGGATTCTAGTTGGTTGAAGTTGAACTCAGAAAAGACAGAGGTTTTGGTTGTGGACCCGGGTTGTCAGATAGAGGGGTCGATCGTTGGTACGCCATCAGGAATTTTTCTTGGTGGTGTCTCACTTCTGACCTCTGAACAGGTGCATAACCTGGGGGTTGTCTTGGATGACAGACTGACACTGCAGTCACAGGTGTCGGCTGTCGTCAAGACTTCCTTTTACCATCTTAGGAATATTGCCAGAGTTAGGCACCTGGTTCCGTCTGATGACCTTCCAACGCTGGTTCACGCCTTTGTGTCCTCGCGTCTGGACTATTGCAACTCCCTTTACTTTGGTCTTTCAGGGGCTGAAATTCGCCACCTGCAGCTAGTGCAGAACACAGCAGCCCAGGTTTTGACAGGCTGTAGTAGGTCCTGTCATATTACCCAGGTGCTGCGCGAGCTGCACTGGCTGCCTATACGGTGGCAAATCACCTTTAAAGTCGGTTTACTAACTTTCAAAGCCCTTCATGGTCAGGGTCCGGCCTATCTGAAAAAACTTCTGGTTCCCTACTGCCCTGGTCGATCGCTCCACTCAGCCGACGAGGGGTTACTGGAGATTCCAAGAGTGAATCTTAAATCATCTGGCTGTACGGCATTGTCTTATGCTGCACCCACTCTTTGGAATTCTCTTCCACGCCGGTTACGGGAGTGCACCTCCATGGAGGAATTCAAGAGGGGTATGAAAACCCATCTTTGGCAAATTGCCTTTACAGAAAACTGAATGTATTTGAATCTGATGGTTTTATCTATGTTTTGATATCTGAATTTAATATTTGATTTTGTAGTGTTTTAAGTCGTACAGTGCTTTGAAAAATGAAAAGCGCTATATAAATAAAATTATTATTATTATTATTATTATCATAGGGTCATCCTTAATAGCAATGTTGGGTGCAGACAGATATGCATCCCTACCGGGTCATAATGTTGCATGCTTTCTAGCGTACGACATTATGGCTAACCCGGTACAGTGCAGTACGCTACCGTTACTGGTGCAATACCGTATACTACTGTACACGGTATTGCACCAGTAGCGGTTTCCCAGGCAGAGGATAAGACCTTGGGAGCAGGTTCTGGCGAGCAGCTGCCATGGCTAACAGGACTGAGCCACAGCAGTAGGAACCCAGACGCTGTATCTGGGACCGAGTTTGATTCCCAGTCAAGAAACATTTTATATTTTTGGACATGTATTCCTCAAGTTGGACCCCCGAGTTGTGAATCTTTAGTGGGAGGGTCCGGGGGGTGCAGCCCCCCCATAACAGGGGGTGTGGGGGACAAAGTCCCCCACAGAAAAAAGACATGCCTCATGGCATAAGTCATGTAGCATAATGTCTTGCGACATTATGATCCCGTGCCATATGCATCTACCATGCTTACTGCTGAGCCTGCATCTTCTCCTTTTGGAATTTCAGTGTCCTGCAGCTGTCACCAAACGCCATCCTCCTCACTGTCTGTTTCTGTACTGTTTCTTGGTGCAATCTTTTGAATTTGAGGTGGTGTCATTGTAGTATTGCTTCCTAATGAAACCTCATCTAATGCATCACTTAAAAGTTGCCTGTAGTTCAGCACCTCCATATCCTCAGAAACAATACCAGGAAGGTGTCTGTTCCAGAAACGTGGATCCAGCAATATTCCTAAAATATAATCTTTGCTCCATATCGTGGATGATAATTTGTCATCGTTGCTAAGTCTGGTAAGCAAGTTATTGACTACAGATTGGTTCATTTCTAAATTGTTCCTCTTTTTTGCTAACCTTTTTTTGGAGAAGAATGAGTAGAATAACTTCAGAAAGGAATGCCTTTTCTGCACTGACCTCTTTTGTAGCACTTATAAATGGTTTCAGAATATGGCACAACTGTTCCATCAGAGACCTTTGAATGAATGGAGCACAATCCCCTCCCCAATATCATCGTACATGACGTACTCAATGACAGCTACCTTTTGTTCAAGAACGTGTTCAATCATAAAGTAAGCTGGGGGGGGGCGCTGTGGAGCCTGAGCTAAGAGGCAGCAAACTTTAGTAGCTCTTCACTATAAAATTTTAAATACCTACAAATGACCTTCTGGACATTAAAACTCATATTAATCTTAATACCACTCAACAGAGGAGACTTTGGAGATTACTGTGATCAACCCTCACGAAGATAATGGTGGCGGTTCAGGTGGAAAATCATCGGGAACTTCTCTCTCCAAGAGGTCGGGTGTAGAGGTGTAGGCCGCTTCTACACAAGAACCAGAAGAGACAATGTCTTTGCTAGGCTTCAAAATGCAGAAGCTTAGTTCAGCAGTTTCTGACATCAGCTCGAAGTTGGACTCTTTTGCTACCAGAGTAAATGTAGTGGAGAAGATGATGGAAGTTCTGCAAACAGAAGTTTCTGATGTGAGGCAACAGACGGAATCCACATCGGCAGCCACCGCCTCAGTGGTGAAGGAAAACACCCACCTCAGAGCATGACCAGAATCCCTGGAAAACCAGGCTCACCCATCCCATACTTGGATCCTTGGTCTGCCCGAGGGGATTGAGGGGGATCACCCCCTTATATTTCTTCAGGAATGGCTGGTGGAGAAATTGATGCTGGAAGGCCAGCAGTCACATACTGGCCTCCAAAAAGCATATCAGAAAACCTAAAGGGGTTATTGAGAAGATTCAGAAGCTCCCCGAATGTTCTTACTGGTCACAAATGGTGTCAGGACCCGAGACAAAATCCTGCGGCTGACCCAACAAGCAGGTACACTCTCCCAAGATGATCGTGCGGTGTATCTCTTCCCTGACATCAGCTACGCTATGTGAATGTTCCGGAAGCGATCTGATGGCACCGGAAAGCAGCTCAGGGTAGCATTGATACCACATGCCATTATTTTTCCAGCCAGGTTGCAGACTGTCCATCAAGGGAAGGTCTGGGTGTTCTCTGACCCCACTGAAGCGAGGAAATGGGCTACTCACTTCATTTCTACCCCTCAGAAAGGGACCAATGATTGGGATGAAGATGCAACTAATCTTGAAGAACAGGATGCAGGCTGAAAAGAGACTTATAGACTTAAGTAATACTTTTCTGTTCTTGAGATTGTTCCTGTTTGTACTCCTATAATCTTAAAGGAAATTGATCAGTTAATTTTGGCTATAAACACCTGGGGGGAGTTAAAAAAAAGTTTCTTTTACTCGAGTCTACTAACTGCCACTTCAGACTCCCTCTTAACTTGACTGCTCTTCAGAAGAATCCATTGTAATTTTGTTCCTTTTAGATCGAATTTTGCTGCTTAAATCTGCTGACCGAGACTGACTTTAGATATATAGTATGAGGCCACAAGCTCCATGATGGGGTGTGAAATCTTGGACAGTCTTTCTTTGGACTTTAAGTTTTACGCGCTAGTCATACTGCTCATGGGCTATCGGCACATCTAATTGCTTTTTATAAACTCAAAGATGCTAATTTTAGTTAAACCTCCCAATGTAGTATCAAAGTATCTGGGATGCACCAGAAGACATATGAAGAGAGACTAAATGAGCTTAATATGTATACCCTTGAGGAAAGGAGGGAGATGCGGGACATGATAGAAACTGTCAAGTACCTCAAGGGAATTAACAAAGTCCTAGAGGGTAGCATCTTTCAAAAAAAGAGGTGTGCAAGAACAAGGGGGCACAATTTAAAGATAGAGGGGGGATGGCTCAGAGGTAATTTAAGGAAGTATTTTTTCACAGAGAGGGTTGTGGATGCATGGAACGGCCTTCCGGAGGAGGTTGTGGAGTCAAGAACAGTGGGAGAATTCAAGAATGCATGGGACAGACATAAAGCAATTCTAGTGGGGGAGTAGGAGGAAGTAAGCTGTTGGTTAACTACAATCTGCAGCTTGTCCATCAGGTAGGGAAATGGGCAGACTAGTGGGCCAAGCGGTCCTTGGATCTGCCGTCAAATTCTATGTTTCTATGCATTTTCTTCTTCCTTTGATTAAGGGGAATTTTCTTCATTTGGTAATACAATGTAACATGGTTTGTCTCAGATATGGTATGATTATTGTTTGTAATCATAAATGAAAATAATAAGCGTAAAGTTAAAAAAATCATAGAGTAAGTTGCATTCCACCTTGTTGGTGCATCCTAAACAAGCTAGTGGTGACGGACGCCTTTGTTCAATCAATCAATCAATCAATCAATCAGTTTTATTGTCTAGCTTAAAAAAAGATTTTTACAAAATCTTAAAAGCATACTCACTATTCACACAAATTTCATATAAATACATAATATCTCATTAAAAAAAGAAAAAAAAACAATTTCAAATACTATTGCACTTCTACAATACATCTGTATTGCCTATTTGGCTATTGCTATAAGTTTCTTTTTAATTGTATAGATTGTCCGGAAGTAATTTGCTAGCCTACGTATAGTCCATTGGTCCATGGTATTCGTTAAAATGATGGCTAACATTTCCAGAGTTGTTTTATACATTTCATTTATAAAGGTCCCCAGCCAGTACACTAGTGTACCATGTACACTTCCAGAGTATATGTGTTAGATCTTCTCTCTCACTAACTCAGCAGGAACAGACTTCCATGTCTTTTAGTAAGTTTCAGGTGCCTTACTTGCAACACACTGCTTGGAAAGCGTTTATATAAGGTAAAAATGTTCCTAATTTCCAGGTCATTAAGTATGACCAAATAAGGTTTAAATCCGAAAACATAATAGGTACTAGGGTCCCACCTTGAGTAAGCTGAATTCCTTATCTTATTCACATCTTCCTGATTCCAGATGTTTGTAATTCTTTTTGTTATGAATATTTTGTATTTGGGACTAGCTGTAGTGTTTGAATCTATGTATCTTTTCTGAAATGCGAGTCTGTACCTGCTTAACAGAGATAATAGTAAATCTTACCAGAAAGGTCTCCTATATCCAAGTTGACACCAAAATAGTTTTTCTTCCAGACAAAGATATGCCAAGGTATTCTTCACTAGTCTCATCCAGTATAATACTTCACTAGTCTTATCCAGTATATAAGACCACTGTTCTTCTGGATATCAGCAAAGATGCCATGGGCTTTTACTGAATGGTTGAAGTGGCCACACACTTTGTGCACTGTTCAGATAGTGGTTGATACTTCTTGGTAATTATACAGGAAGCTTCAAACAATTAGGTTGAGACAGTGTGCAGAACAGCGTACATGTACATAATTGCCATCGTGAAGTGCTTTTTTAATATTTGAACCATTGTCAGCAACAAAAAAAACAAAAAACAATTTTCAAACCCTGTGAGGTGATCCAAGCACTAACTTGTCTTTCCAGTTTTTACTGAATGTGCTGTGCTGTGTGTGTGTCTTCAAAGTGAGATACATGGAGAACTGCCCTTTTCTGAATCATGAGTGTTTTTGTGGAGCTGTGAGAGATAGTAGTGGTAGTTGTATGGTATTGACTGACGTTGTAGGGGTAGCGAGCAGAGTGGTGTGTGAGAATGATGAGTTACCCACAAAACTGACCCGGTGTGCAGTAAGAGGAAGATGGACAATGGTTTGGGTGCTGGTCCACATGTCAATTGTAAAGTGAACTACCTTGTCCTCAGCCTCTCAGAGAGCATGCCTTACTTGAAGTACTAAGCTGTAATACATCCTGGGCACAGCAGTTGCGGAGAAGTATTTTCTACTTGGCATTAAATATCATGGCCCAGATATTCAAAAGGGTTGCGCCATGCGCAACAGGGTTGCGCATGTGCAAGTCCAAAAATGCGCCATTCTGCGATATTCAGCAGGAGGCAGTTACGCCATTGACAACAGGTTGCGCAACAGCGCAATGCAAATGAATGCATGCTCAACAGGAGGGGGAGGAACCATGCATAAACTGCGCAACCCGATATTCAGTCGGGTTGTGCAGAGTTGTGCATGCACAACCCCCAACCTGCGCCTGCACAACCTTGAGCCAAAAAGGATCAGTTGAGGGCCACCCACAGGTGAGCTGCTGTATTGCAGGGTGCAACACAGCAGCTGCCACCCTGACTGGCTCCCAACTCGGTCCCTGTGCCCCCACCAGCCCGGTCGCGGGCAGGCGTAAAAACAACCCCCGCCCACATCTCCCAAAGCCCGATCGCGGGCATACAATGCTATGACCCCCACCCACATCTCCAAGCCCGATCGCGGGCATACAATAACTGACCCCCCACACATCTCCCAAAGCCCGATTGGGCATACAGTAACATGCCCCCACACATCTCCCAAAGCCCGATCGCGGGCAGGCGATGTATCAACCCCCAGTGCCCGATCCGGGCAGAATGTAAAAAGCCCCCAACCGAATATCTCCCTGGTGGTCCAGTGGACCGTAATGCCTGATCGCGGGCAGAATGTCAAAGTTACAACCCCCAAACATCTCCCTGGTGTCTGGTGTCCCCCCACCCAGCCACGAAGCCCCTCCACCCGCTACCCCCAGCAGCGGCGGGTGGCAGCATCCCACCAGCCTGCGCCCCGCCACCCGCCCGACTGACTGTCGGTAGGGCTGCACACCATTGGTGCATAGCTACAGCCAATGGGTGTACATATCCCCTCATGACATCCGTCATGTTTGGTATGAGCTGCCGCCCGTGGCTGTAGCTCGCATAATCTGACGAACAGTCGACCGATCGGTCGTAGCGACGGGCGGCGGGTGGGATGCTACTGCCCGCCCGGCTGCTGGGGGAGGCGGGTGAGGGCTCGTGGGGGGGGACACTCGAACCCAGGGGATGTTTGGGGGTTGTAACGACATTCTGCCTGCGATCGGGCATTACGGTCCACTGGACCACCAGGAGATATTCGGGTTGGGGGCTTTTTACATTCTGCCGCGATCGGGCACTGGGGGATTGATACACATTCTGCCCGCGATCGGGCTTTGGGAGATATGAGGGGGCATGTTACTGTATGCCGGTGATCGGGCTTCAGGAGATGTGTGGGCGGGGGTCATGTTACTGTATGCCCGCGATCGGGCTTCGGGAGATGTGGGGGGTCATGTTACTGTATGCCCGCGATCGGGCTTCGGGAGATGTGTGGGCGTGGGGTCATGTTACTGTATGCCCGCGATCGGGCTTCGGGAGATGTGTGTGTGGGGGGAATGTATACACTGATACTGCTCGCGATCGGGCTGCAGGGTGCGTCGGTCCCCGACGGCTGCTGCCTGGCAGGGCGGCCAGGCGCAAGTCCTCGGGGATCGGCGCACCTACATGCTAATGGCATGCAAATGGGGCCATAAATAGATGCAATGGCCCCCGTGCCTTGCATAAATTATGGCCCCATTTGCATGTCACCTTTGAATATCGGAAATTATGCGATGGCGCAATGGTACTGCACCACCCCATAAGTTTAATGCTCAACTCTGGCGACTTGCGGTGGCGCCAAGTTCCACTGCACCATCTTTGCCAGTGGCTGTGGCTGGGGTGATATTCAAAGGGTTGCTCAATAGCGCAACTCCTTGAATATCGCGCTGGCCACACCCCTGCGCAACTATTTTGAGCAGCGCAGGGGCTTGCGCCTCAGAATGGCGCAGTTTGAATATCTGGGCCCATGTGTCTAAGTATTCTATAATCCTTCAGAAACCCTCATCTTCCACAATAGAGTATGGCTGCTAATTTTATTTCATTTATTGGAAGGCAAACTTGAGAGGAATCCTTTCTTTTTCAATTGCGTCCAAACAAATAAACATGACAAGAATAAATAGAGTAATACAACACAATACAACATGACATAAAAAACAGTTACAGGGTTACACTATAATAAAATCTTAAAATGTAATAACATACGAGAATGGGATCATCTGAAACAATCACAGGAGCTGTGAAATACTCTTACTATGGTTGCTTTGAAACGAGAAAAGGAAATCAACATATTTAACTTACAACATTTAATAATCAGTTCCCATGTTTGAGGGACAGTCATAGATAATAAAGAAGAACCATACTTACTGTAGTTCATTGTTTAGGAATGGAAAAATGTACCAGATTAGTTGATCTAAGGTTGTAAGTGGAACAATTTCTGTAGCATAGTGAATTTAAGAGAAGTTTAGGCAAGCCCCCACAAACAAATTTATAAACATATAAATACCAATGCAAATTCCTATGAAAGACAATGAATTCCAACCCACAGCTACGTATAAATGACAATGATGTGTATTCAATGGTAGTCCTGTAATAAACCTAAGAGCACTGTGATACAAAGTGCCCAGTGTACTTAATACTTTAATATTTGCATTTCTGTAGATACAATCACCATAATTAAGAACCATAAAAAACAGTGAGTTTACTAAGAATTTTCTGATAGAGTAACTAAAATATCTCCTGCTCCTATAAAAAAAGGACATTAACCTTTCTAGTTTATTAGATAAAATCTGAACATTAGGACCAAAGCTTAGTTGCTCAACCAGAGTTGGCCTGAGATATTTATAAGTAGTCACTCTGACTATAACAAAACCTTTAATTTTCAGATACAAATCATCTTGAGAGAGTTGCTTTTGTGTGAATAAAACCCATTGTGTTTTTCATTCATTCATCAGTAGTCTTAGATCCACCAAGGCACCGTGAACTGTATCAAAATCACACTGTAATGCTTTGACAGCCTGCTCTGCATCACTGTGGCTAAAGTCATTATTGTGTCATCCACATACAAGAAAATGCTAGTTGATGGAAAGCAGAACTTAGGTAAGTCATTTACATAGAGTAGAAATAATAACGGGCCCAAAATTGATCCCTGTAGGACCCCTCTACTTACAGTAGCCATCCCCGAGCAATATCCACCAACTCTGACACGTCAATAACAAGATGTTAATGAGAGTGAAACCACAGTAATGCATAGCAGCCCAGTCTGACAGCCTTTAGTTTGTTGCAAAGAATGTTATGATCAGCTGTATGGAATGCCTTGGATAGATCCAAGAATACTGGCAAAAGATGGTGACCACTATCAAATACAGCAAAAACATCACTTGTGATTTCAGAGATAACATTGGTTGTATTCTGATCTTTGTTGAAACTTGACTGGAAGTCTGTGATCAAATTATGTTTATTCAAATCATAAGAAAGTTGCCCATAAACCAGTTTCTTGAAAAGTTTAACTATCGTGGGAAGGATAGAAATGAGCTGATAACAATTAGGATCAGAATCAACCCCACCTTTAAATACTGGAACAGTGGGCCCTATTCACCAATGGGTGGGAATTACGTGCCAGAGGCGCATATCCCACCTGCTTAGGTCTGCACCTGTGGACAGGTGTGCACCAGCAGAATTCAACACCAGCCACCACCTGTCCATGATCTCACCCCCCCCAGCATGCAGGACTCTGCAGGGCAGCTGGGGTTGGAGTCACAGACCTGGCAGGGCATCCAATCAGATGCCCAGACTTGGTCACTCAGTGGATCCCCCTATGTGGTGCGCACCCCATGGATTCCCCATGGCTGGTGGCTGTGGAAGTGAGAGGAGGGTAAAGTCACTGGTCCTCCCGTGATGTGGCACCAGGGATGGGGGGGTCTGTTGGCGGTGCCAGGGGGGCACTGTACCCCACCATGTGCATGGAGGGATGAATGGCAAGGTGGGCCGGTGGTGCTGTTCAGGGGGTGGGGGCAATATCCTTGGGTCAATGCCCCCTGTGTGGGGGGTGTGTGCTGGGTGGAGGGGCACCTGGTTGGGGCCGCGCACCGATGTATGCTGGGCCAGTGTTGCCATGTGGCTATAAGGGGGTACAGCCACAGTGGTCCTGGTAGGAGAGTGGGCTATCCGCCCTGTCCAGGTGGAGACCCAATGTGTGCATGGGATGTGTAGGGGGCTTACAGCAGGGTTCTCCCTGGTGTACCCTGTGCCCTCCTTTGCATCACCATGGCCAGCACTTTGTGTATGGCACGTAGTGCTGGCACGCCCACAGCCCGCCCACGGTGTGGTGTGGTCCATGGACCAGGGAGATCAGGTGCATTGGGGCTGCGTCTCCCCTGTTAGTGCATCCTGCATGTGGAGCACTTTGGGTGTAGTGTGGCTATGCATCCCAGATATGCTGCACGTAGCCACTCCACCCACTGGTGAATAAAGCCCAATATTAGCAGTTTTCCAATCACTAGATAATTGAACAGACTGTAGTGAAAAGTTAAATGGATATGTAAGGTGTTTACTCAGTATAATTGCTCCAATTGTATAAGAAACAGGAGCAATCTCATCGCAGCCCATTCCCTTACTAGTATTTAATTGAAGCAGCTCCTTATAAACAACTTCCTCACGAATGTCAATAAAGGAAATCAAATGTTTATTTAATTTAAAAGATCAAAATCCAATTCTGGTACAGAAAGATTAGGATATTCCTTTTCAAACAGTTGAATGGCTTCTGTGAAAAAGCTATAAAAGCAACAACCTGTTCCTAAGGATTATGAAGAGCCCTATCACCATAAAAAAGTAATTTGGGAAGTGAAGATGCATGGTCCTTGCCCAATAAAATATTAATATCCTTCCATGTCTTACTAGAGTTTCTAGAATAGTCTGCCAGCTGTTCTGTATAGTAATTAAGTTTGTTTTTTCTTATTTTCAATGTACATTTATTTCTACAAACTTTATAAGCAAGTATGTCAACAGAGTCCTTTCTTGTCCTAGCTTGCTTCCAGAGGTTTGCTTTATTCTTCAGAAGTTTTTTTTAATTTTATGGTGATCCAAGGAATAATTCTATTATTAATTCCTAACTGTAGGCACATGCTTGTGTATAACAGACAAAAATGAAAACTTAAAAAAATCCCAGGCTGAAGGGATATCAGGACATAAGTACATAAGGGACCAATCAATATTATACAAATTCCGTAAAAATGCTTCTTCACAGAAACGTGTAAAGTTGCGAGTAAGTGTAACATGACGTGTGGATTGTGGCTTCATGTGTTTATGAACACAGGCAGTGTAAACAATGATCACTGACATCAGGATCAAAAAACAGATGATGTATATTTATGAGTGGTAGTGGTCTAAATTAAATCTGGAATAGTATCTTTACTATGATCCATTTTGTTAGGTCTAGTCGGCAATGAAATCAGTTAAGAAAGATTTAGAGCAGCAAATTGATTGGTTAGTTCCAAATTAGGACATCTCATGTGCCTGTTAAGACCTCCCAAAAGTATAAATTCATGCTCAAGATAAGGAGTGATCAAAGAACTTAACAAGCCTAAGGAATCAGAATTAGCAGAGGGAGGGTAATAGCAAGCAGCCAAAAACAAACTGAAGTTCTTAGGCCCTGTCCACACTACAAAGTTGTCTGTGGTAACATTTTTAAAAACGTTACGGCCCTTACCGTTTTGCAGCTTCTGCATTCTGGCAGTAATGTTTTAAAAGACGTTACAGACCATCCACATTACACCTCATTTCTCCCAGTCTTAATCCGTTTGGAAGACCCTGTGAATGGAGGGTCCAAACGGTCACGCATCCACACATGTAACTATAACATTACAGGCTCCAGAACATTACCCATTCCAATCTAAAAACCGCATCCTTACAGGTCTTGAGATTGGTTTTAAAAATGCCTGTTAAACCGTTACCAGTGCAGACGCGAACCATTTTTGGAGGCAGCAGTAATGGTTTACCAGACTCGTAACGTTTTACAGGGATCAGTGTGGACAGGGCCTTAGAAACTGTAATCTGCAGAACTAACAAATCCAGTTGTTTTGGAATAGATTTTGAACATTTAACTAAAACTCCCATAAGCCTCTTTTAAATAAACTGCCATACTACCCAGCTTTTTAGTTCTGTCCTGCTGAAAAATATTGTCATTTTTAATTGCAACCTTAGAATCTGCAATATGACTATACAACTATAAAACTAAACCAAGTCTCAGAAAACACAGAAATATCAGGTTTCAAGTACAATTATTTCTGTTATTTTACAATTTATCCTCACTGTCATCAGATGGTTTTGTGACTATTTAAACTTTCTTTCAAAAAACTCTTTTAACTTCAATTGCCTCTTACCAGGGGTAAAGTTAGATTTGACTGGGGGTGTTGTACTATATGCCCTGCCTGGTAAAACTGAGGACCATATAGAATTATCTTGAGGCAAAAATGGAGTTTTGGATCTTGACCGGTGATTACCGTCTCCTACTGTTTCAGCAGAATGTTCCTGTTCACTGAAAGCCTGGCTACATTTTCAGGCACCAATGCTATACTGTTTCTTTGAACCATATATAATGATATATGATGCTGCATCATTGTGGTGGTTCCAAGATTACGTTTATCCCCCCACTAACACAAGTATTGTGGTGCACACATATAGCTTGGCAAGCATCCTTGGGATTTATGTAAAAATGATTCCAAACAGCAGAGGTGGACTGTCTATGTCTAATAACGAGCTCAATAGGGGTAGAGTGGCTGGATTTAACTGGGGAAGACATACTGGTGGAGGATGCAAGTTCATAGGGTGAGACAATCATAGAATCCTCTGCGTTAGCACATTTGCCATCATTACTGTCAACTTTGTTTCACTTTATTTGGCTTGTGCCTTTGACATTTTTTCCATTTTGACACTGTATTAGTACGCTATTTATCCACATTGTAATATATGGATAGTGAAAATAATACCCCCAAAATACATACAAAAAATTCCTCGTAATACAGTAGTTAGTCCCGTAATAGTATACTTCCGGTCCTCGTAATAGTATACTTCCTGCCCAATAATACTATACTTCCGGTCCTCGTAATAGTATAGTTGGGATTACCGATGTGACTACTGTGTGAACCGAGTTTTGTTTCTTTTTTTTTGTGAGAGAAACATGCGGAATGGGACTGGAAGTGGGAGCAGGAGTGGGGGTGGTGTGGCGGAGGCGAGGAGCGACACTCGGGAGTATTACTAACTCTGCAGACCTGGACGCCATACAGCAGGCACAAGTAAGAACTTAAAAATTCCTTGCATCCATATATTACAAAAATAACAAATAGGTTCCTGGTGTTTCAAGGCAGAAATTCCATCTCGAGGTTCTGGGGATACAAGAAACCTCTCGAGCTTCGCTCTCGAGGTTTCTTGTATCCCCAGAACCTCTCGATGGAATTACTGCCTTGTAATACACCAGAACCTATCTATTATTCTATTTGTCACTGTCAGAATGAGAACTAGGCAGTCAGACTCACAAGCTCTTCCATGTCATCAGTATCACCATGACCATAGTCGTCGTTGTCGTCGTCGTCGTCGTCGTCGTCGTCGTCGTCATCATCATCATCATCATCATCATCAGATTTAGTAGAGCTAGAAATGTTACTTGGAGATTGAGTTATTCGACATGCACCTGTTGCAAATTGAGCAACTGTACTGTGAGTTGTACCCGTAAGTGCTTTAACTTTATGTGTAATAGGAATAATCTTTGTTTTTGCCATTTTCTCAGATGACTTGCTGGTAGATGCATTGGATTCTTTTGAAACTTCGTTTGCTATGGCACTACTGAGCCCTTCTGACATTGACAGTCTAACCCCAGTTGCTGAGGTTTCAGTCGGCACATCGATAGCAGTACAGTAGCATTATTTAGTTCAGTGCCTTCAATAGGCTGTGGTGCTTGCACTTTAGTTTTTGATGGGCCACTCCTTTCTGGACTACTGAATAAACGTTTACGTTTACTTGACCTTCCTTGCTTGCCCCGGACTTTTGCTATAAAATTGTTTTAAGTACTCATAATGCCAGTCTTTAGGGACTTGTTCAGGGTCACAGTCACAAAGACAGTATGCAAGTGGTGGTGGTGGCTGTCAGACTTTAACTGAATTTAAATTCAGACACAAGTCTTCTATGTTATTCTGGTTTACACCGGACCTTTAAACTACAAGGGCTGATGCTGTACCTACAGACAATGCTAACGTTCAAGTTGAAGATTCAGGGGTTACACACCTGGCCTAACCCTCCGTGACACAGTCCTTCCAAAGCAAGGATTATTTATTGTAATTTCTTTTTTATAGTTCACAGAAGGCCCACTGAGCCGCAGCTTGTACTGTAGGTGTGCCCCACAGAGAACAGTGAGGAGGAGAGCTGACTGACTTATTTAGGGTCACACAGACAGTATACAAGTGGCACTGGTGGCTGGCAGTCAGATTTAACTGAATTTCAGACACAGGCCTAGTATATCATTTTTCTTCATACTAGTTGACACCGGACCTATAAACTATTAAGGGCTGGTGCTGCTACCCACAGACAATGCTGGAGTTCAAAATCAAATTGAAGATTCAGCAGTCAGAAGAAACCTAGCCTAACCATCTACAACACAGTCCTTCCAAAGCAAAGGTTACTTATTTTTATTTATTTTTTGTATTTATAGACGTGATGGAAGGCCCACTGAGCCTAAGCTTGTGTGTGTGCTCCACAAAGCTCTGGGAGGAGAGGAGACGAGAGCTGACTGACTTGTTCGGGGTCACACAGAGAGTATACAAGTCGCACTGGTGGCAGTCAGATTTACCTGAATTTCAGACACAGGTCTGCTATATTATTCTGCCTCACACTAGTTCACACTGGACCTGTAAACTATAAGGGCTGGTGCTGCTACCCACAGACAGTGCTCGAGTTCACATTGAAGATTCGGGGTGTCACAAACCTGGCCTAACCCTCTATGACACAGTCCTTCCAAAACAAGAATTATTTGCTTACTTATTTTTTTATTTATAGTTCACATGATGGAAGGCCCAGAGGAGAGCTGACTAACTTGTTTGGGGTCACATAGACAGTATGCAAGTGGCACATGTGGCTATCAGATGTAACTGAATTTCAGACACAGGTCTGCTATATTATTCACACACTGGACCTCTAAACTATAAGAGCTGGTGCTACCCATACCCAGAAGCCACAGACAATGCTAGAGTTCAAACTGAAGATTCAAGGGTCACAAATCTGACCTAACCCTCTATGACACAGTCCTCCCAGTTACGCAAGGATTATTTTTTATATATATAGTCCACAGAAGGCGCACATAGCTGAAGCTTGTCAGTTTGTGTGAAAGGAACCTCCTGCCACTCTTGAAGACCAACCTTTTCTTAAATTTGTTGCAATAGTTCTTTTGTTTCTTAGCCTAATCTATTCTTTACAATTTCTAATCCATAGGGTTGGCCACCCCTTCCCTTTCTCGACTATGCTATAGTGTCCTCTTTAATTTTCCTTTTCCCTCTCAGGTCCTTGAACAGGGAGCTTATTGTTGTGACCTCTGAGCTGATATAAAATAACAGGCTGTGTTCCTCATTGTTGTATTTTGTATGCAATGGCACTATGTCATAAAATACCTTAATGTATATATACCTTATGTGTACAAAATCTGTAAGTGTTGAAATACCATGGCCCTAGGTGTTTTTGATAAAAGTAAAAAGTTACTAGGGGACTGTATGATAAAAATTAAGTTGGTTATGCTATTTAAAGTGCATGTAAATTGCTGTTCACTAAGCCAGTCTAAAATGTCATGGTGATCTGCATATATCCCATGATGCACATAGCTGAAGCTTGTCGGTTTGTGTGAAAGGGAGCTCCTGCCACTCTTGAAGACCGACCTTTTCTTAAATTTGTTGCAACAGTTCTTCTGTTTCTTAGCCTAATCTATTCTTTACAATTTCTAGTCCATAGGGTTGGCCACCAGTGGGTACCCCTTCCCTTTCTTGACTATGCTATAGTGTTCTCTTTAATTTTCCTTTTTCCTCTCAGGTCCTTGAACAGGGAGCTTATTGTTGTGACCTCTGAGCTGATATAAAATAACAGGCTGTGTTCCTCATTGTTGTATTTTGTATGCAATGGCACTATGTCATAAAATACCTTAATGTATATATACCTTTTGTGTATAAAATCTGTAAATGTTGAAATACCATGGCCCTAGGTGTTTTTGATAAAAGTAAAAAGTTACTAGGGGACTGTATGATAAAAATTAAGTTAGTTATGCTATTTAAAGTGCATGTAAATTGCTGTTCACTAAGCCAGTCTAAAATGTCATGGTGATCTGCATATATCCCATGATGCTTTGAATTATGGAAGTCTGTGTGATGTTGTGTTTCTTTGAAACCTGGCTTATTGTCAATGCCCTTTGGGGTAACCCATGTTTCAGTGCTTCTGCACTGAGGTTCTTTGTCTTTAGCTTGTTTGTTTGTTTTTATTTTAGCCTCCACCACCCAAGCAAATAAGGCCTGCATAAGTGTAGAGGAAAGACTTGCATAGTCTGTTGCTACAAACATATGTACTGAAGAAGGGATATGCCATTGCTGAAGGCTGTCTTCTACATTTTGAATAAACGTCACACAGAGATTGTGTGTTGAACATGAAGTGTGATGTCTGGTCCATCTGTTATCCCACAACCCCTCTACAGACTGCTCCAGAACACAGGGAGGAGCGGACTGACTTGTTCGGGGTAACACAGACAGTATGCAAGTGGCACTGCTGGCTGTCAGATTTTTATTCTGGTCCACACTGGACCTCTAACTATAAGGGCTGGTGCTAGACAGTGCTACCCACATTGGCACTGGCACAGACAACGCTAGAGTTCAAACTGAAGATTCAGGGGTCACACAGATCTGGCCTAAACCTCTATGACACAGTCCTTCCGAAGCAGGGATTATTATTTTTTTTGCCTTTCCTTTTTGTCGGACAGAAAAAAAAATACAGACTGCCTGCCTGCTGGTAAGGCTCATTTGCCCCTCTCCTCCCCTCCCCACCCTCTGCATTTGTCTCACAGATTTTGTGTTCAGTTCTATCTAGTTCGCTTAGATAAGTTTTTTTTTACATATATTCTAGAGGATGAGAGTCAGGACAAGACGACCCTAACTTTTATAATCATCGCTGTGCTGCTGACGATGAACAACATGGAGCAGTGCAGAAGAGCTGCTGCTTCTCTTCCTGTCTGCCGTGCACTGAGCAGACTACTAGCCAACAGCCAGCATGTAAAGTTCACCCTTCCAGCCCAACCCAATCAGGTGCCACCAGAAAGAAACATGGGGATGTTCCTTCGACTTCTTGGTTCCCAAGTTTCAATGAGGAGTCACGGATCTCTGTCTGCTCCCTCCTACAACTCTCTTCCATCCACACCCCACACGTCAATCCCACTTGCCCCTTGTTCCCGAGCTCCAGTGAGGAGCCACAGCTGTCTGTCTGTCTGCTCCCTCCTATAGCACCCACGCATCATACATCAGTTCCACTCTGCCCTCCAACTCCTTGTGTTGATGCCAACTGAATCGGGCAACAAACAAGAAGTTATCCGAACCATTTCAAACATTGGGAAGGAAGGGGAAATTGTTTAACCAGGAAAGCCACACTAAGCCAGAGCTTGTTTCCAGGTGCAACCTGGGAGCACAAGGAAGTTAAGTGACTTGCTCAGGGTCACACAGTATGCAAGTGGGGGCTGATGGGATTCATACCCAGGTCTCCAGGTTTGCAGTTCAGTGCCCTTAACCACTACACTGTACTGCCTCCACCACTACGCTATACTGCCTCCTGTAAAAACTGTTCAGAAGTGGTTCACTTCTCATTGCTGCTGCTGGTTTGGGGAAGGGGGCAGAATTTTACTGAACCGGTTTGCCCACTCCTAAACAAAACCACATTTTAGGGAGGCTTTAGAGTTGGATATTCAGCTGTTAATCATTGTTTCACTCTCTCACATTTACTAGAAAACTACAATAAAGTCCACAAACAAAACTGTTATATGGCCTACTGTAGAACTAGAAAGGTTCACTTTAAAAATAATTTCACTATAATCACTGAATGGTCCGGTTCGGTGAAATTATTTTTACAGTGTATATTAATAAACAAGGTGGGTTATTGCTACAGTGTAATTTGCCTGACTAGATCACAGCATACAGTACCTATTATTGACCCAACTGTATAACAATTCCTGTATAATGTAATAGCACAAGTTTAGTATTTTAAACCGGACTTTTAAATTGTTGTTACAGTAGATCGCCGACACACCACCACCAGAGTACTGTCACTCAAATATGCCCGATTCGTCATTGTCTACTATGGCCATACTTAAGCGCTGCAAGTCATAAAGACAAGGCAAAAAGTAGAGATAAGTGGCTGTATTACAGTACCTTGTGTCCAAATTTGTTCAGTATTGGCCACATAATCCCAAAAAATACAGTAATCCAGAAAAAGCGCTGCTACATAATGTATCCGACTCACACGACCACTGACTAATCGCATGCTGTGATTCACAATTTGGGACTACATGGTTGGTATGATTACTTCCTGGTTACCGCTGCTATGTATTCGTGGGATACTATTGAATAAATTCAAACAACAAACATGTCTGCAAGGTGAGGAAAACTTTATTTCATAGTGGACATTAAAAAATGGGGGGGGACAAAAAGTTGTTGCCACACATGACAGTTTTTCTTTGTAATCACGCTTGAAGGTGCAGACTGTGCTCTCATTAATTTTCTGCTTGTATTTACTCTCATAATACCATGTTGCATTCATTACCCCATGTTCACACAAATACTTGCCAATTTCAAATCTGGCCTCAGGGGTGTACACGGCATAATGCGCTCTGTGTTTTTTAGCTGGTGGAGAAGATACAGCAAGTTCTTTCACTACAGCCTCTGCCATCAGGTTAGATATCCCATCTGTCACTGAAAGAATATAGGCATCCAAGTTGCCAGATTCCAAGGCAGAAAAGTCTCTCTTGGTGGCAGGTCTCAGAGGGGAGTTTAGCCACTTACATAAAGACATCACTGTGGCTGTAATTAGTTTTTTAGCAATGTTTTTTAGCAGTTTAGGAGTCACGGCACACACACACAATACAGATGCACTGTGGCACAGAAGCAGATATGTGAATGGCAGTGCAAAGAGCTGTTTTTGAAGGGATACAGTGCGAAAAAGTATGTGGGCACAATCAAAGAGCATGACTCAGCAGCACAATATAAACTTTTCATGCTTACAGCTAGTTCTACAGTATATTGGCTTTCATTCTGCATTCTACAGAAGTTTATTATGGATAAAATGTGATGACCTGGGTTTGGAAGAGGCGTCATGCACTTACATGATTCCTCTGGTCACAGATGTCCCATGGAATAGGGAGTATTTTATTTTACCGAAACCCATTCGCCTGATGTTCACAGTCCCGTAACAGGCCTGACACATGGTTTCCCAACAGGGAAATGTTACCCGTGGCAGAGTTTGTTATAAAAATTAAGGAGGGTGTGGGGGGGGGGTGAAGGCCCCCTAAACATACAATAAACGTCACTGCAGGCAAAATTTCCATCGGGAAACTGTATATTGGGCATGTGGTTTCAGGATACTGAAACTCGGTCTAGTGACTTTCAGTATTTCGGCGTATATCCCTGTAACATATGGGGAATTACTGGAAAGATTTTAAACTAACAGAGAAGTTAATCAGGGATGCACTCTAAATCTCTAATGTTCAAAATTTACACTAATGATTTGTTGCTTGAATTAGATGCCAGCTTGCTTCATCCCCATAAGTTTAAACATCTTAACTGCTCTGTCCTAGTCTATGCACATGACATAGAAATTCTTTCTTTGTTCCCAACTGGCCTCCAGAGAAAAATGAACATCCTTGTTGAAATCTGCAACAGATTGAAAGTGACAGTTAATATAAATAAATGTCAAAAAATAGTTTTTGACCACAAAAAATTACAAACTGTCCTGTTATATTAAAAAGCTAAACCTTGGCAACATGAAAGAATATTAATACCTAGGAGGACTTGTGTTCTTTAAAGATAGCAACTGGACAAAAAAAAAACATACTAGAAGTAAGGATTAACCCGTGACAGGGCATGGGTTTACTGAGAATTAATCCTCGCCTGGGGGGGAGGGGGGAGGCACAAGGCCACAGGCCGAGTGACTTCAACCACACAGGTGTGGATTAATGCTCAACAACTCCATGCCTTGGAGTGGGGTTAATTCATTTATAAAATGGGTAAAATAAATATAAAAAACCCACTGTCTACCTGCATTTGTAGCAATATAGTTCTTCCACCTCATGGATTTGTCCTACTGAGGATGCTATGGTTGTATTTCTTCACTAGGTGGATTTGTCCTAATGAGGATGCCATAGTTGTAGTTTTTTCACATGTCTCACTGGTGCAGAGATTTGACTAGGTCACTTTACATTGCTATCAATCAGGATTTTGTAGTCCAGCAACCCAACTGTGGGTTTCTTGAGAATTAATCAATGGTCAGGTGACCTGTTTTGATGAATCAGAATACAGGATTTTCGGAACCCATTTTATAAAAAAATGATACTAAATTAAAACAAACTTCTCTTCGAGCCTGGTGCTGTGATAAATTAAATGGTGGATACTCAAGTTACATGTACACTGGGAGCAGCAAGTTCAAAATTAAACTCACAGCCACTTTGTGCCTCAGAAACTTGAGGATATTGATTTACTAATCACCTTGCAGCGACTATTCTTAGAGTATATAAATATCCCTTGCATGTTCTGATTTCTATTCCAGTTTATCTAATTAGAGCAGAACAGTGTTATAAAATTAAAATTTTCGGCATACCCTAGGATGATGAGCTACTGGTTAAACATTAATAAAATTTCAGCCTAGAGATTACCCACTCTGCTTGAAAAAGTTAAACATTTTAAAAATGACAGTAGAACCCTTTGGTTATCAAAAACTAGAGAAATCCTGTTGATAAGTGGATTGTAAACTTTCTTTGGACCAAGATTGTTTTGCATAGAAACAGAGAAGTTGTCAGCAGGTAAGGACCTCTTGGCCCACCTAGTCTACCCTATATTTCCTACCTACTGTGCCACCGCAGACCCTACTCAATCTCTGGTCTTCTGCCTCCCCTTGCCTTACTTCTAAAATCCTCTTGTGTCTATCCCATGCATGCTTGAATCCTATTACTGTCTTAGCACCCGCCACCTCTGCTGAGAGGCTGTTCCAGGCATCCACCACCCTCTTTGTTAAGAAGTATTTCCTCACATCTCCTCTGAGTCCCCCCCCCCCAGCTTCATAGCATGATGCCTTGTCCTGAAGCATCTTTTTCTATGGAATTGCTACCTTTCTGTACCTTAACACCTGTGAGGTATTTCAATGTTTCTATCATATCCCCCCTTTCCCTCCTTTCCTCTACAGGAGTACATGAAACATACAGTGATAGAATAAAGATACAACTAGGTGATACCTCCAGGCAATGTGACATGGCTGAACTTGGAATGTTCCATGTCAGTGCAGGTTTGTCCCAGTTCAAAACGGTCCATGAATATGAGCCATACTTGGACTGTTTACCAGATCCTTCTCTTAGAAAACTTTAAACTTCACTCCATTTCCAACTGTTCCCCTCCAATTTTTTGAAAACTATTTATTCAAGTGGCTTTTGTGATCTTTGCCTGTTTCAGCCTGCTGTCTGCTTCCATCTGCCATTTGAACTCATTCTGGACAACCTACCTTCAACAAACTGCAGAGCTCCTAAAGTAGGGTGCTGCTGAGTCTGCCCCAGAGCCATCCTGTCTCTGGTCCTGTAGTCCATTGCTCCGGTAAGTAGAGGGGATATCGGAGGGTGGGAGGTGTGCCCAGTGTGTGCAGAAAAGGGGCAGGGCTCCACTGCACTGCATAAAAGTGCAGCCACTCCAGACACTGAATTGAGTGGCTTTTGTCATCTCTGTCTGCTTCAGTCTGCTGTCTACTTCCATCTGCTGTTTGAAGTTGTTGTGGACACCCGACCACCAACAAACTGCTGAGCTCCTAATGTACTGTACTGCTGATTATAAAATGGGTCTCAAAAAATCCTGTGGCCTCATTGGTTAAAACATGTCAGATGACCGTGTGTAAATCCTGCGACAACCGGTAAAGGCCCCGCTGATCAAATGTTTACTTTCTTTGAACCTAATTCATTTTTCTTTTTTTTTCAGTAACAGATTCATTTTATAATCGCAATAATGCATCTCAGTATGTGTGTAGTAGTGGGATTTATACACTTCTTGTGTGGTTATAGTCACTCAGCTGTGCCTTGTGACACACCACACAAGGCATGTGTAAATCCCACAACACACTCTGTCATACATTATTGCTTAAGTCTTCCCCAGAGCCATCCTGTCTCCTGGTCCAGTACTCCATTGTTCCGTTAAACAGAGGGACTGCCGGAGGGCAGGAGGTCTGCCTGGTGTGTACAGAAAGGGGGCGGGGCTTTGTTGCACTGCATAAAGCACAGCCGCTCCAAGCAGCTGCCCGTGGAGAGGCTGACCACGTAGGTGGCTCCCGTAGGAGTGGTTGAAGCCTCCAGTAAGAGGCTCATGTGGGGATGCTCAGGTGGGGAGGCTTTTATAAAAATGTTCCTTTCTCTCACTCAGTACTTGTTCTGAAATTGCAAGCAACCATCGGTCTCTTCTGTTGTTTACTGTCTGATGTTCAACTAATTAAGCGTTATTCAAAATGAATAATAGAGGAACCAACATGTTTCTTCTTTATATGATTGTGTTTAACATCTTGGATACATTAACTCAGAAAATATTTTGGGTAGAGAAAAATGGCACATATACAAATACTGAGAATTTGAGCATATTAAAAGGGGACCTGCAACTCAAAGTAGGGTTACATTGCTTGAGTATATTAAATAAGCATTTGTCAATGCCGAATGTTTGCTTGCTGGCATTGGTAGTGTAGGAGTTAGAGAGCTGCATAATAGGAATGGCAGTGAAGTATTGAACTGAAGCCAACCCCGCCACCACCCTGCAGAGACTGACAGGCATTGGGGTGTGCCTTTGGGTTGTCAGGCATAACAGCCACGCCATTTCACCACACCCTACCCTGCAGACACCGACAAGTGTCACGGTGTGCCTTGGGGTCTTTGGCCCTTATGCTCACCCCATTCCATCAGGAAATACGGTGAGATGGGTGCTGTATAGGAGAATGGGGTGAACTTTGGGGCCGAAGAGTCCAGGGCACAACTCGATGCCTCTCACTGGCTGCAGGGTGTGGAATGGTATGAGCATTACAGGCAAGAATCCCAAGTCTCACCCCTGATGCCTGTCAATCTCTACAGGGTGGGGCGTTATGGTCGGAAACCCTAACGTCTCAGGCGTTCATTGGCATTTTCACTCCAAATTTTCAACATGTTTTTTTTGAGACCCCCATGTTATGAACAGTGGCAATATCAGTTTGTTAGCCAAAAGCTGATTTTGCACAGTGACTACGCCATTTGGCACCACAGGTGCGAAAACACATTTCGAACAGGATGTGAAAAATGACAGCTGTACTGTTCACGGGGAAGTAGAAAAAATGGCAATGTTGAAAATCTGCAGTGAAAATATTTAAAAAAAATGGTGAAGTCACGAGCATGTGTAGAAACTGCACAACACACACCCATAATGCAATTAGTTTGGGAATTTTTTACAGCAGATTGTCAACACAGGCATTTTGGAAACTCCACTCATGAACAGTGTCACTGTGATTTTCTTAATCTGTCCCGAACAGTGATTTTCCACAGCGACCACGCATTTCTGCGCTGGAAGTGCAAAAACACATTTCGGCTATGGTGTGAAAAATGATAGCTGTACTGTTCATAAGGAAGTGTGGAAATATGCCAGTGGTGAAAATCTGGACTGAAAATATTTAGAAATCCATGAACTTATGAGGGTGCATGGAAACTGCTCAATGGTCACTCGTAACACAGTCATTTTATGGACTTTTTTTCTCCAAATTTTTAACATAGCCATTGTAACACCTCTGCTCATGAACTGTGTCACTGTGATTTTCTTAATCTGTCCCGAACATTGATTTTGCACACTGACTGCGCCATTTGCGCTACATGCACGGAAACACGTTTTGGGTGAGATGTGAAAAATGTCAGCTGTACTGCTCATAAGGAGGTGTGGCAAAATGGCAATGTTGAAAATATGGAGTGAAAATTCACAAACTTATGAGCGTACGTAGGAACAGCACAACGCATGCTCGTAAAACAGTCATTTTGGGGAATTTTTTCACCAAATTTTTAACATAGCCATTTTTAACACTTCTGATCATAAACAGTGTTACTGTGATTTTCTTAATCTGTCCTGAACATTGATTTCGCACACCGACTGCGCCATTGTGCACTACATGCGTGGAAACACATTTTGGTCGAAATGTGAAAAATGACAGCTGTACTGCTCATAAGGAGGTGTGGTAAAATGGCAATGTTGAAAATCTGGAGTGAAAATATTGAAAATTAGCGAACTTACGAGCGTGCGTATGAAACAGCGCAACGGATGCTCGTAAAACAGTCATTTTGGGGAATTTTTTCACCAAATTTTCAACATAGGGTGTTTGGGGGCCTACCTCATGAACTGTGACAAGGTTATTTCTTAAATCGGTCCCGAAAGGTGGTTCCGCACAGTGACCGCGAAATCACCTTGCGGGGCCGATTAACAAAATGACAGTGACAGAATTCATGAGGTGGGGTACCAAAAACAAACTCCATGTTGAAAATTTGGTGAAAGTATTCCCAAAAATGCCTGAGATATGCTCTAAAGTTGAAAAAACCCTATTTACTACATTATCCAGCTTACCGGCATTTCCTCAGTTCGCGGTTGGCTTTGAAGAGTGCAGATGTGTTCCTGGTCCACTGAAGATCGTCGCGCCAAACTCCAGAGGTAAGTATGGGGTGGGGGGGGTGTGGGAGGTAGGGTGCACAGAGGTTGGGCGCGGGTGGGGAGCGCGGTCAGGACAGTCAGCGAGGGAAGGTTTTCTCTTTCAGGTTTCTTTTTTTTCCTTTGGACGACACGAGACTTTTGCCATGCTGGGGTGGGCTCCCAGCATGGCAGCTGGAAGGCTGTTTGGGGCAGGGGGGACAGTGGAGCTGATGGGGGATTGGGCACTCCCATCGGCCATACGGACTGTTGCCACGCTGGGGTGGGCTCCCAGCGTGGCACCCACTTGTTTGTTGGAGGGTAACCAGTGGAGCCGATGGGGGATTGAGTACCCCCGTCAGCCATATAGTGTTGGGCGATTAGGCACACAATATGTGTGTGTGGCGTGGGGTGTGGCTACTTTCTTTCTCAAGTTGGTGGCAATGTTCTGAAACTACTGTTACCAGCTGTGTCCCCCATTATTGGTGGACATCACACACGCCCCAAAATGCCGTGCCACTATTGGCCACAGCAGTGCCACACCTCCAGAACCTGCTTCAGCACCAAGCTGCCGCAATGTTTCTTGTGCTGTGCGCAAGCAAACATAAAAAGACATGAGGTTTGGGTCTTGGGAGAATACTTGGATGGAAGAGTTATTTGTACTCAGTCCTTTGACTTTACTACAAAAAAACTGTTGTTGTGAGGGGACATTGAGGAGAACCTTGGCATAGAATAGTATATGGATGTAAAAACCTGGTTTGCTACACAGGGGGTTGAAATTGGCACATTTGAATATTTGCAGTTTATTGCCAAAAAACACATACTGGAATCATGAATATCCACATATGTCTCAGATGTGATGATGATGATAAGTGACTTGTGGCTAAATTCTAATGTAAATGATACTTTGTTGCAGATTGGGGGTAGAATCATTAGGAATGAGAGACAGGGTAAGGGACGGGGTATGTTTAAGTACATAAGGGAACAAGTAAGCATTAATCCATGACAAAGGAGGGCTCTACTAGGTAATTAATGCCTGATTGGGGGGGTTGGGGCACGAGGCCGCAGGCTGAGTGTGTCCAACCACCAATCAGGCATTAATTCCCAAGTAGAGCCCGACTTTGGAATGGATTAATGCACTTGTAGCATGGCAAGCACTTATTTAGTACTCCTACAACTATGTATAATGTGCCACATAGGTGAACAGCAACTTATTATATTGTTTAATGCAATATTTTGTGCTGTTCAGCTCTGTACTTCTCTGAGTAGATGTCCATCTGCTATGAGCACGTGCACATTCACAACCCACTATCTACTTCTATTGTGACTGCTCTTTCTTCCACCTTTACTACTTATGTTTATAAACTGTATAACGTTACATCTAACGTGGCACACTACCTTTCTGTCATCCCTACATGGCTGTTTTTTACTCATTTGCTTCTTTTACATTTCTGCTTTACTACAGGATTATGGGAACATAACTAATATTTACATACCTCGCATTTCACTTCAGTCCACATACCAAGGTATGCAAGTATTGCTTGTGTTCCCAGAATGCACTCATCATTTGAACCTTTTCCCCGGAGACACTAATCGTGCGTACAGTGCCGGTAAGCCTCTCACAGTTTCCTTCTTCTGATCCTTCTCATTAAACACCTGTATCCCTTGCTGATACTGCTGCTGGGAATGCTGCCACTTCATTCTGTGGCACTGCAGTACGATCTTCGCTCGCATGCCTTGCTATTGCATTGGCTCCCCATGACTTTTGTCGACTTCGCCGCACGGTGCACTCCAGATATGTGTGGCGCATGTACAACACCAAAGGTGCTCTAATGGTGTGCGCTGCATGCTCCCGATGGCAACACAGCATCTATCGTGGAATAATTCTGTGTTGCTCTTGTGCCACCTGACCCAATTCTGCCAATTCGAGTCCTTGTTTCCAGTGCTTTAATTTTTGCCATGTTACAACATGTACTAAAAGAGTTAGAGACAGAGCTATTAACATTTGGGTGTGAGAATCTCTTTACAGAAACCGTCCTTGGCAATACTAGAAAGCTAATTATAGGCTGCATTTACAACCCCCCCCAATCTAAAATCCATGGCCTAGAAGAATTGGTTGACATGATTGAAAAATGTAAAGATAGGGAGATCATTATAATAAGTGACTTCAATTTAAACTGGCTAGGGTCAGAAGTTAATAAATACAAAGAAAAAAACTTTTGCAAAAATTTAATCTTAATCAGATAGGGAAGGTTGGTACTAGAAGAAACAATAGGACTGGGGAAGTATCATTGATTGATTGGATATTAGTAAACAAAGTAAGAAACAGTAAAGCAGCTGGGACACTAACGGACTCCATCAGTGATCATATGTCCATATTTATTTATTTATTTAGTATTTGTTAACTGGGGTAAGTGCTCTAGCCATGAAATGACTATTTTCAGGCACGACCCAAGTATATTTGTATTTATTTTAGATTTGTTGACTGGGTAAGTGCACTAGACAAATTCTGCCTATTTTCAGGCACGACCCGGGGGAGGGGGATACAGATGGATGTCAACTGACAATGAACCAGATTAAGCTGTTGGTGATATTTTTAGTGAATGGGGGGACTTTTGGCCAGGGCACCGGGGAAATTCCTCTACTGAGCTGTACGGGGAGCTGTTGGTCGTTTGTCAGAA
This sequence comes from Neoceratodus forsteri, assembly GCA_016271365.2. Taxonomy (NCBI): domain Eukaryota; kingdom Metazoa; phylum Chordata; order Ceratodontiformes; family Ceratodontidae; genus Neoceratodus; species Neoceratodus forsteri. The sequence continues at coordinate 200,233,475 of CM028130.1, forward strand.
TGGCTACTTGGCGTGGGCCAGTGGATGGATTGGACATCTGTGAGACAGAGTAGCAGGCCTCCTCCTCTGGTCTCGAAATCCTAGGGGCCAACACTATGGGTTCAGAGAAAGTCGATTTTGTTATTGAGAAGGAAGATGTTGAATTTTTTCAATCATTGGATGAAATACAGATCATGGAGGAGCATCTAGAAACAGAAAAACTACAGATAAGTAAAGATTTATCTCTTCTAAATGATACTGCTTACCCTCTCAAACTGTATTCCGGGAAACAGAACTTAAGGAAACTGTCAGGTCATTTAATGTGTTTTGAAATCCCGAGCGGGCCTGTCAGTGAGAAAGACAGGAATGTCAAAAACTGTGATGCAGAATCATCAAACAAAAATGCCACACAGGATTGCTAGTGAGCATCTATTGAAACAAATGTTGAATCTTCTAAACTAAATTACGGAGCAACAGCTGGCAGCTCAAACACAATAGATAGCGTGTGCCAAAAGCTGTATTCTCCGGAGGTTAATCACAAGGAAATTGAGAGTTATGAGAAAGGGTGTGAAGAGAGCACACAGCAGAGAGGGGAAACTGACATCCCAGTGTGTCTGCAGGTTAAAACAGATCCTGTAAATCCGATCTTTGATAAGGGCATGCAAGAGAAACTTTTCACTATTGATATTAAGACTTCTTTACCAAATAAAACAGATGCAGGGGTATTCTCTCCTCTAAAACAAAAGCCTGGAGACTCTGTAATATATCAAACTGACCCATTAAATCAGGAGAACGTGACTAACGTTTCCTTTATGGCAAAAGGACGGACAATAAAACAATTTCTATGGAGGGGACTAAAATTAAAAGATCAGCTCTAATGTCTGCTAACAGGAATCTCCCCTCTGACTTGCAAACGCAAAAGGAAAGCTCATTGGGTTCTCAGGCTACACCTGAGAAAGGGAAACTTCAAACAACATCAGCAGCAATACAATCTGCTTTCACAATACACCCGGCTCCAACTAATCCTTTTGGAACTTGGCCTCCAGAAAAAGTTTTACTGGAATCATGATGAAAAAGACACCCATCGGGTACTTGGCTTCCAGATCTGGATTGGAGTCCATCAGTTCCCTTTTCTCAACAACCTGCAGAATGGCGCCCCATGGTTCAAATTCAGGTACCTGCCACGAGGGATTTAACCTCACCTAGTACACAGGATACAGCCTTCAAAAACGCTGGCATTACAGAGAACATGGATTCAGAAGGAGGAAACAAGGAAGAAACTGAAACTAAGATCTTTTTGGATACAGAGACTAGGGAAATTTCGAAGGAGGCCCCACAACCAAAACCCTTGTTATCTGAACTTTTTTCGAAAAGGAAAAAGGAAGCGGCTCCATGGAGGAATGCTGTATAGATCCGCTACAAAGGAGGCCTGGAAATTAGGCCTGACCAGGTTTATGTGGGAAAGAACCTTCTTAAAGAATCTTTAAAATTTTCCCCAAAAGATGTATTTGCTTTTATAAACATTTCTGGGGAGGACAATTACGACATAAACTTTAGGTCCCCATATCTTCTAGATCTGTTCTGGCAAAGGCATAACCAACTTAAGTTTTTTCATCTGAGGACCCCCTATTTAGTTATTCCTTTATCTCAGCCATTGATTAAGTACGTTACAGTTTTATTTAGGAATGAGGGAGTCCACATCGTGGACATAACTTTTTGGTTATCCCAAAAATGTGAAGTGCTAAGTGCTCCAGAAGCTATACTTGACTCAGAGTATTTTTGGACAGGAAGTTGGAAGTATAAAGTGAAACTCAAACAAATGGAGAATGATATTGAGCATATTCCGAATTCTTTCATGTTGGGAAGTGATAGGGGGGTTTGTTTTTATGTGGGACAATCCCATGCCTGTTATAAGTGTGGGTCTCACATCCATTTATCCAGCATGTGTGATACCCCCCGATATGAGATCTGCAGGGAAGTAGGTCACATCAGCCTTCAGTGCATAAATCAGCTAAAATGTGACCTGTGTGAAGAGTCTGGGCATGGGTATAGGGAATGTTCCTGGGCTGCTGGGAAAAAGGCCATAGTCATTCGCCTAGAGTTTCTAATACAAAAGGCACAAGATGATGCTTTTGGTAAATCTCAGAAAGAGGAAGGAAAGGGTACTTCACCCCTCCCCCCCAATTCACCTACCCCCAAAAAAGATGCTCCCAAAAAAAAAAAAAGAGTACGGAGATTTCTGTAACAATCTCAAAGGGGTTAGGTAAAGAATTCCCTGATACAACTAATGCAAAGGACTTCCCCCAGTGTGTTACCTTGATAATCCACAGTTGGTAGTTTCCACATCCCCACAGAAACAAATTTTGACACATGAAAGACGAACCACTAGGAGTTCGAAACCTCCCCTTCCCCCTGTAGAACCACCTGATATAGAAATGGAGAACTCTTATGCAATACTGGATACCCTAGGGGGTGATTCTGATATGGATATTGGGGTTGATGTCCCTTTGCAAACTTCCAGTAATAGGCTATCTCAGCCTGATTACAAGGGGGAAGAAAAGAAAAAGAAGAAGAAAGGACCTTAAATCTTGTTTGAACCTCTGGCAAATTTAAGTATAGGAACCTTTTATTTATTTATTTATTTATTTATTAAGCATCAGTTTACAACCTTTGAGCCAGAGGCTCGTTTACAAAGGTACCCCGTCACAGAGAAGACAATACAGTGATAACAACTTAGTACAGAGAAACGGTATACAGTTTTTTTTTTGTTTTTTTTTGAGGATACAGGAGGACAAATGAGATCAACAGTTTACCACCTACAGGGTTGGTGAAGTTAACATTGTTCAGGGAAGTAACTAGAACATCAGAAAAACATAGGATATCAATACAGTGTGTTTTAGTGGAGTCAACAGGGAGATAACAGGAACCAAGGGTAGAGAAGGTAGAGGATTTGAGCAGCCAACAGGGGGCTTTGTCAGAAAGTGAGCAAGATAGCTTAGAAACAGCAACAGCTGTGAGTGGTAAAAGGGTGGTTCCAGAGGGTAGTTTTAAAGCAAGAGATCGTGGGGGTGTCTGAAATACTGGCAGGGAGGGAACTGTACCAAGAAGGGGCACGGTAGTGGAAAGCCCATTGTCCATGAGAGGTCCTTGCCCTAGGTACCTTCAACTTGGTTTTGCAGGAGGACCGTGTTGAAGCTAGGGAGTTAACACGGTGGATAATGGCAGTCAAACCAGGAGGAGAGAGCCCAAGGAGAGTTTTTTTTGTAAGGATGCAGGTTTGATACCTAAGACGTTCATCAATATTGAGCAGATTAGCCTGGGAGTAAAGATGGCAGGTATGTGTAAGTCTAGGAGCACCTAAGATTAGTCGACAGGCCTTATTTAAGGTGAGGCGGATTTTGTTTAGCGAGGTCTGGTCAGCAGCCCCGTAGACTGATAAGCCATAGTCAACAAGTGACAGAATGGAGGACGTAATCTGCAGTCGGAGGGCATCATGGTAGACAGTGTTTGTGGCGGTAAAGGATTCCCTAACCTAATATTGGTGGTGGAGGCTAAGGCGGAGATATAGGAAATGGAAAAGTGAGGGCAGGGTCAAAGGTTATCCCAAGGTATTTGTGTGTGTAAACTTGTTCGAGGGGAACATAGAACTGGCGAAGACTTGAAGTTGGAAATTACTAGCTTTGTTTGGGGTGGGAGAAGATCATAGATTTGGTCTTTTTAAGATTGATAACCAGTCTATGTTCTTTAAACCAGGCTTCCACGTCTTTATAGGATAATTGCAGGGAATCTTGGAGGGTGGTGGGGTTACGGTCAGAAGCAAAGATAACAGCATCATCTGCATAAAGGAGGAGTTTACCAGTACAGGCACCTGGCAGGGTGTTGAGATAAAGGGAAAAGAGCAGGGGCCCAAGAATAGAGCCCTGGGGAACCCCAGATTGGATAGAACAGAGGTCAGAGAGGGTGCCATTGATTTTTACACGCTGGGACCGGGCAGACAGATAGCTGGAGCACCATGAGACAGGTCCTGCAGCAAAGCCAGCGTATCTGAGTGCATCCAGCAGGAGAGGATGGGATATGGTGTCAAAGGCTTTTGACAGATCGATGAACACTGCACCAGCAAGAGAGCCCGAGTCCAGGGAGGAATGGAGGAAGTTAGAAAACTCGATAAGGGTGGTATTGGTGCTGTGCCCAGCATGGAAGCCGTGTTGTTCAGGGCAGAGGATACTGTATTTGGTAAGAAACTCAGATATTTGGGAGGATACTACTTTCTCTAAGGCTTTTGAGAGTGGTGAGAGGATTGAGATGGGACGATAATTACCGGAAAGGGCCCTATCTCCACCCTTATGTATGGGAGTGACAGTGGCAATTTTCCAGGCTGATGGAAAGTGCCCTAGACAGAGTGATTTGTTGAAGAGGCAAGTGATTGGGGTGATGACCTGGTACAATGCCAGGCTGAGGAGTCTGGGGGTCCAAGAAGTCACTGCCAGTGGTGTTGCTTCTTACAGCCTTGGTCAGATATGGTCTGACTTCATTGACAGTAACCCGGTGGAAGTGAAAAGATGTGTGTGAGAGAGCAGGGTCAGGAGAGTGAGGAGGGGGGTCAAAAAAGTTGCTAGGGAGTACAGAGCTAAGGTCAGTAAAGGATTTATTGAGATGGTTAGCAATGAGGGTAGGATCAGTAGAGATAATACCCTCAATATTGATTTGGGAAGGCGGAGGACAGCATGTACCACCATTTAGTTGTTTGATGTTATCCCAGAAGGTTCTAGCATTCCCCCAGGATGAGGTGAGTGAGGCCCAATAATGATCGGCCTTTGCTTTGCGTATGGCCCAGGTGCATTTATTTTGGGCAGCAGCATATGCCTGTCTGTTGGCAGGGTGGCCAGTTTCCATGGCTAGGTGCCACAGGTTATCCCTGTGCCTAAGGAGTTGGAGTAGGGAAGGAGTGACCCAGGGAGTATGGCGTACCTTGGAACGGAGTTTGGTTGGGGTGCGAAGATATCACAAGCTTTGTTAAACATTAAGATGAAGAAGGCCAGGGCCGAATCAAGGTTAGAGGCGGTCTCAATGGGAGACCAGTCAACTTGGGCTAGAAGTTGCTTCAGGCCTCTCAGCCCACCTGGTCGCAACCACCGCCGTAGGGTGGCCTGTGAAGTGGGTTTGGTTAGGGATGTAATCCAACGGAAAAGAATAGGGGAGTGGTCACTGATTCCATCTGGAAGGACTTGTAGATTGCAAACTTGGTTAGGTCGGTTAGTGAGGACTACATCCAGAAGAGTGCTCGACCCCGTTGTGGGTTTCACTCTTGTTGGTTGGGTAACAAGTTGCGTTAGGTCAATAGCAGTAAAGGAGTCGCAGGTGGAGGAGGATGCGGGGCTAAGCCAGTTGATGTTTGGGTCACCAAGGAGAATATGCTCAGGGGAATGTGGTAGAGGGGTGAGATACTCTATTAGAGGGAACAGGGCCTGAGTTTGATTTTTTTGGGTAATATAGGTGGAGGTTAGAAAGAGGGGGCCTTTAGAGGGGTCGAGGGTAAGCTTTAGGGTAAGGGCCTGGGCCCTAAGGTTAAGGACAGGGGCTGGGAGGGCTACACCAGGAAGGGAATCTTTGATATAAATAGCACAGCCTCCACATCATCTCCCTACATGGTCTTCTCGAAAGAGGGAGTAGCCAAGAAGTGAGACAAGGGAGTCAGGGGTAGAGTCAGATAGCCAGGTTTCGACTAGGGAGATGATGTCAGGTTTGTGGACAGTGACCCAACACTGGAGCGAGTCAAATTTCTTCAGGAGACTGCAGATATTCATAGAAGCAATAAGAAGCCCTGGGGATCTAGTCAAGGAGTTATTGTGGGTTGGGATGAATGTTCCCTGACAAGAGTAGGAGGAGAAGTACAGCCCTGATCAGGGGGGTGTGGAAGGCATTTTTGCGTCGAGCGAGATAGTAGGAGTGGGAGAGCTTAGAGACACAAGGGGTGGGCAAAGAGGTACAGGATGGGCAGGCTAGTACAATAAGTTGCCCGTAGGCAAAGGGGGAAGGTAGGCGGGGACTGGGGGGAGGGTGTGATAGGTTGGGGAGCAAGGAGATAGTAGAGAAGGAGGGAGGCGACTCTGGGGCCCCAGAGTAGGGGACCTGTGGAGCCATGGGGACACCTGGGTTAGATAGAGACCATGTAAGAAGGAGGAGGGAGAGGCATGACAAGAGAAGGTGGGCAGTCATCTTAGGATGGGTTTGCAGATAGCAGTAATGAGATGGGTAGAAGAACGTGAAAGGTCTACCCATAAGTGTAGTTGCCACCCTGGTACAGTGGTAGAGCCCGTGCACAAGGCACCAGGTTCAAGGCTTGTCTAGGGTGACAGAAAAGGTCTGAGGACAATAACTGCAGCAGCAGGGTGCAGGGTTCAAAGCCTGCAGTAGTACTCAGAAAATATTTTAGCAGACTATGAGGGTTAGAGGCTTTTAGAGTCTTAAAACCTATCACAAACAATAGTCTGATGTGATAGCTGAGTGGTGGAGCTGCTGAGTGAAATAGTGAGGGTGCAGGGTTCAATGCCTGCAGTGGCAGCAAGAGAGAAATGGTAAAATATTTTGGCAGACTAGGGGGCGTCAGAGACTATGAAAGTCTTAGAAAGTAAGGATAAGATAGCCAGATACAATGGTTAAGAGGTAGAGCTGCTGACTCTGATAGCAAGGGTACTAGGTTTGAGGACAGAAAACAGAAATTTTTGTTTCTAAGAAGAAAAGGTTAAAACCTTGAAATTAGAGGTCATTATTGGCCTGGTTCGTTGGCTTAGTGGTTGGACTGCAGACTTTAGAGTAAGGGGTACAAGGTTTGAGGCTTGTAAGGGGCCTAGTGGTGGGCTGAAGGGATGGAGTGAGGAAAGAAGACAGCAGAAAGGATTAGGAGGGAACTGCAGAGACCTCTAGTGGACAGAGATTGCAATAGTTGCTAGGAAGGGGTGGAGAGTGGTTAGAGGTGCCAGAGTGGAAAGTGCAGCAACCCCTAGTGGTCGGAGTGTATAAGCTGCAAATGGGAAAGTGGACACTTAGTAAAATGATGGGTAGGTCATGTGATGTGACACATGACCTGCCAGCAGCAATAACTGAAGCGCTGCCCCTGGGTGGGGGGCTGGTTGGGGTGGGAAGAGCAACACAACAGGCAGGCTGTAGTGCAAGAGGCTTTACCTCTTAAAGGCTCTAGCAATCCCCCAAGTGCAGGCTCCGCTGCTGGGCAGTGTTAAACTGTTGCAGTTTACTTAATACCCCTAAGAGAACAGCACTTTTCCAGTCTCTCTACCATGAGAACATTGACATCTGTTTCCTCCAAGAGACCTGGATGTATACTTCAGATCAGTGCAGGCTCTTTAAACCAGAATGGGTATGGGGTCCTTCTTACTGATCATTTGGGTTAGATCAAGCAGACGGAATTGCAATAATTTTTAGATCTTTTTCTTTTACCTTAACCAGACTGATTGAACGTATTCCAGGTAGACTTCAAATAATTGATGGCATATGGTACCATACAAATTACAGGTTTATTATAGTCTATGGGCCACAAACTAAAGCAGGTAGAGTTACTTTGCTGAATACAATTTTACCCTTTTTGGCAACCTCCAGCTACATCATTTTGGGGGGGAGACTTTAATTGCGAACTCCCTGACAATAAGTTGGGTCATCGTGGGAAAAAATATATTGCGATACATCTGCTTTAGGTAGAATTATTAAGCTATCAGATTTACAAACTGGAAGGAATTACCAAATATTTGGACCCCTATTTACATATAGGAAAGGGAAGTTAAAGTCAGTGATAGACCATATATTTTTTTCCAGGAATTTGCCTCCTTCTACTTATACAACACTTCCCAGTGAATTTACGTACCATTTGTTGGTTAAGATTACTTTTAAAACATTTTCCCCACAAAAAGGAAGGGGCAATAGATGGCGTTTAAATACATCTATACTAAACAATCCTTCGGTCTTGGAGGGTGTGACCAGCCTCCTATGGGCAAGAACATCAGTGGCAGATTTAAATAAGGACATGTGGGTTTGGTGGGCAGACACAAAAGAAGAAGTTTAAAAATGGTTCCAGCGATATGGGAAAAAACAGTCAAATGATCAGTTTTTACATTATTTGAAATTAAGAAATCAATTGTAATATTTATACTCTGTGGCTACAACATCCAGGTATGATTATTCCTCACAAATTGAACAGTTAAAAATGGAAATGAAAACATACTAATATGATAGAGCCAAGACCTTAAGAACAGAGTTGTAGTTCGGTACGCAGAAAACCCCAATTGGTGACCCTTTTGAAGCTTTTAAGGTGAAAAAAGTAGCTTCGTGTATGGAGGTACTACAAGATGAAGAGGGGAATCTTATTAAATCAGATAAGAGTATAACATTATTTACAATCACATAAAATTGCAAGAGATTTTGGTTTCCCCACAAAAGGAGGAAGTAACAGATTTAGAAAATGTTAGTGTACCTCCCCCCCCAAAAAAAAAAGATGTACTAAAATTAGCAAACCCTACATCGGCTATGGAAATTAAAACTGTGATTCTCTCACAGAAACTAGGGCCTTCCCAGGTATTGATTGGTTACCCTATGAGTTTTATAAATTATTTTCGGGAATTTTATCAGTATGTCTAGAAAAGTTTTTTTCTATTTTCAAAGTCAATCTTAGGTCCCAGTAGCCCTTACCTCAGGCCTGTTGGTGTATTTATTTAAAACAGGTGATAAACCGCAAATTAATAATTGGAGGCCTATTACAATTTTGAATTCTGATTTTTATCTCAAGTTTTGAATAGCAGATTGCATAGTGTGGCTGGAGATTTGATGTACCCTTTACAATTTTGTAGCATACCAAACAGAAAAATCCAAAGTGCTCTGATAATCATTAGGGAAGTAACAGAATACTCTAATAGAACTAAACAACAGGGTTGTATACTGTCTTTAGGTCAAAGCAAAGCCTTTGACAGGATACACCATCCTTTCTTATTTTCCACACTAGAACACTAACTATGGAATACCTACAGTGTTCATAAGCGGGATAAAATTACTGTATTCTGCAGTTATAGTTCATCCTGTCATTAAGGGCAAAGTTACTTTTACCTATCTCAGTGACATCCAGGGTAAGGCAGGGGTGTCCGCTGAGCCCCTTATTATATGTGTTCTCTCTCGACCCCCTGTTAAGACAGATAGTTTCATCCAGGAATTTGACAGGTATCTCTGGTGACCAAATGGTGACACTCTGACTGTTCAGGTATATGCAGATGATGTCTCTGTGTTTCTATCAAATGTGTCACAAATTCCATCAGTTTTACAGGACTTCAAAAGCTCTGCTAAGGTTTCAAATACAAAAATGAATGTGGAGAAATCTAGGGGCCTGCTTATAGGTCCCGTTACTCAGAACTTTGTAAGTATAGCAGGTATTAAAGTTTCCTCGGACCCTATTAAAATCCTTGGTATTATTTTTGGTCCGCAGAATTGCCCAGAAGTGAATTGGGAAATAGCCCTAAAGGGAGTAGAGTCAAAACTGCAAAGGTGGAAGGGTTGGAGACTTTCAAAAATGAAAAGAATATATATTATTAAAAGATGTTTAATACCATGTTTGTTATATACAGCTATGGTTTTCCTTCCCCCAGTATATTTCGAGACCCGATTATATGCAAGTTTTTTCTATGCTATGGGGAAACAGGCTTAATCCCATCAAGTGTTGCTTTTCTTATTTGTCAAAAGCCCAAGGAGGAAATTGGGGATGATCGATCCAATCATATTCTTTCATTCGCTATTTTTATTACAAAATTTGAACTTTGGGCTATAAGGATTATGGATTTTGCTAGCAAAACAATGGGGTTTTAAAGGCTTACTGGAATTAGATTATCAAACCTTGGTTTCAGGATACTGCCCACAACATACTACTAGAATATGATTATAGCACATTAATTTTGTATTTTTTTGTTGTTTGAAGTTTTATATATGGCAGGCCGGACGTCAATGGGTGTTACAACAAAAGCTCATGTCCTATGATACCCTGAGTATTTTGGTTATGGAGGCTATGAGAGCAGTATACATAAAAGATAAGCAATTCCACATTGCAAAAAGAGTGTTTCAGTGGTGGAAAGGGTTTGCAATATTTATAAAATATAAGTAGGGTGTGAAACTGGTGAGGTGATGTATGCGTTTAATAATTCCTTCTTACCTTTGTTATTCATGTATATGGCTTTACTTTTTATTTCCTATTTGTAAGGGTTTAATTTCAGTACATGTCTAAGTCAAAATATGGGGAAAATATTTTGCATGTCATTTCTTTTTGTATTATTGTACTTATGATATAATCTATCATTCTTTTTGAAAGTTGTGTTTTGATGTTTATACAATAAAAACTCCCCCTACTCTTTTCGAGAAGTGCCATGGGATCTTTAACATCTACCCGAACTACCACCAGAACAGGCAGATGGGGCCTCGGTTTAATGTCTCATCCAAAAGATGGCACCTCAAGAGTGCAGCACCCCCTCATGCTGTACTACAGTGTCAGCAGCTCAGTTAAGGCCACCATTCTGGTGCCCCATACCAAGACCTCCCTAGCCCAAAGGTCCTTCCACTACCATGCCCCACATGGTTCAACTCTCTCCCGCCCTCTGTCACTAAGTCTACCAAAATTGGACCCTTTAAAGTCACTCTTCATAACCACCTCTTTGGCGCCCGAAGCTGTGGTTGCCCTTAATCAACCTAATGTTGGGGTCCCTCCCCATTTCTGGCCCAAAGCCTTGACAATGTCCGTTGGACTTCCTCACCCCCCCCTTTTTTTTTCCTCACCCCTGTTTCCCAGGTATGACCGGGGTTGTGACTTCTACTATTGTTATACTTTGTATGATTGCTATTTACTGCATGTAACTTTATTCCGTAAACCACTGTTATATTGTGCTCTTTTGTTATCTGTATTGAACCTGTATGTTACCACTGTTGTATCTCACACTGTAACCATGTCTACCCTCCCTGCAATGAGGTGCCTTTGTAAATGAGTCCCTGACTCAAAGGTTGTAAATCTGACTTTCAAAAATGAATAAGTATTGGGATTTAACCCAAGTGCCTGATGTGGGGATAGAACCCACAACCTTCTGATCTCCAGATCTCAGAAGCGAGTGCGCTACCTGCTGAGCCACTGACACTGTAATTGCCATATATTGCATAGGGAGTAAAAAAAGGAAGGGGGGGCAAGACTGAGTAGTTGAAAGTAGGACATTAAACAATGACAAAATATCCTGTATAAAAGCTGATTTAAGGGAAGTGAACTGCAGGGTGCTAGATGAAATAGGAAACTTAAACGTGGCAGTTGATTTCTTCATTAAAAAAATTTGACATAGTTAACGTTAGGGCTCCATTAAAAAAGAAAAGGGTAGAAGGTGCACAAAATAAATAATTAAATAGTAAATTAATTGAAATTAGAAAAGTAAGATATGCTGCTTGGATGCACTATAAAGATGAAACCAAAGAATGTGACTAGGCTCGGTTGAGAGAACTATGAAGTAAGTGAAAAAGGAGATTAAGAAGGCTAAAGTTGAGTTTTATAAAAATGAACAACTGTCAAATTTAAAAATTAAAAAAACTGAATAGCTTGATTAATCAAAAAAAAGAAACATAGATTTTGACAGCAGATAAGGACCGCTTGGCCCACCCAGTCTGCCCATTTCCCTACCTAATGGATAAGCTGCAGATCCTAGTTAACCAGCAGCCTACCTCTTCCTACCCCAACCCCCTAGAATTGCCTTATGCCTGTCCCATGCATGCTTGAATTCCACCACTGTTTTTGACTCCACAACCTCCTCCAGAAGGCCGTTCGGTGCATCCACAACCCTCTCTGTGAAAAAATACTTCCTTAAATTACCTCTGAGCCGCCCCCCTTCTATCTTCAAATTGTGGCCCCTTGTTCTTGCACACCTCTTTTTTTTGAAAGATGCTACCCTCTTGGACTTTGTTGATCCCCTTGAGGTACTTGAAAGTTTCTATCATGTCCCTCTTCTCCCTCCTTTCCTCAAGGCCATACATATTCAGCTCCTTAAGTCTCTCTTCATATGTCTTCTGGTGCAGACCCTGCACCATTTTAGTTGCCCTCCTCTGGACAGCCTCCATCCTGTCTATGTCTTTTCGGAGATTGGGTCTCCAGAACTGCACGTAGTACTCCCTTCTCATCCTTTCCACTCCACCTTGTGCATCAACTCTGTTGCAGACCTTTGTGTCATCTGCAAAGAGACATACTTTTTCCTTCAGTCCCTCTGCAATGTCGCTTATAAAGACATTGAAGAGGACCGGTCCTAATACTGAACCCTGCGATACCCCACTAGTAACCCCCCTTTCTTCAGAGTGGACTCCATTTACTATTACTCTCTGTGTCCTATTCTCCAGCCAATTCTTTACCCAGGCTGTCATCTTGGGACCCACTTCCAGGCTGGCTAACTTGTATATTAATCTTTTGTGTGGGACTGTGTCAAATGGCTTGCTAAAGTCTAGGTAGGCCATGTCCACAGCCCCTCCCTGATCTACTACTTTGGTCACCCAGTCAAAGAAATCTATCAGATTTGTCTGGCATGACCTTCCCGCTGTGAATCCATGCTGCCTTGGGTCCTGAGCCCCTCTGGCCTCTAGATACTCAACAGTTCTTTCCTTCAGAAGTGATTCCATCATTTTCCCTACCACTGAGGTTAAACTAACAGGTCTGTAGTTTTCTGCTTCTGCCTTGCTCCCACTTTTGTGAAGGGGAATCACATCTGCCCTTCTCAATACATATATATATATATATACACACAATATATAGTCTCACTAAAGGGGATTCGGAAAGTTTTGAGAATGTCGAGAAAGGCAACTACTTAAATTAAACATTTACAGGTTTATCAATGGACAGAAAGGTTCAAGTAGCCCCAACTTCTACTTTAAACCTATTACTAAGCAGGAGGTGTAAGCAATTAAAAAGCCTTGTTGAATCAAAAGGCCCAGGTCCTGATGTATTAGGGACCAAAATCCTAAAACAGGCAGCAGAAGAACTGACATTCCCTTCACAAATAATGTTCAACAAATCTTTAAGTATGAAGATAGTTCCAGATTGGTGGGGAAAAAAAGCATATGTAATTCCTATTTACAAGGGGGACTAAATTAATAGTGCAGATAATTGCAGACCAATATTGTTTTTGTGCCTGGGTGGAAAGATACATCATAGGCTGCTGCACTCGCAAATTATAGAATACTTGGAAAGATATAATAACTTAACAATGGCTCAGCACGGCTTCAGGAGGGGGTGTAGTAAAGTGACTACCTTGGTCAGATTCATGAATGACCTGCAGGAAAACATGGATGCAGGTTTGTATACAGAAGCGGTGTTCGTGAACCTGACCAAGGCATTCAGCCTGATGGACCACTCCCTCCTGTGGACCAAGGTGATTAACACTGGTTTTGGGGGATTCTGCAACAAATTGGGTTTATGATTATTTGACAGATAGGAAGCAACAGGTAAGAATAAATGGAACAATATCAGAACCTAGAGATGTTCAGAATGGAGTCCTCAGGGATCCATCTTTGGACCAATGCTGTTTTCCCTTTTTATTAATGATTTGCCCTTAATTTGTAATGAATCAAAATTGGTACTTTACGCAGATGATGCCATGATATATGTGGCAAATAAAGATATTAGGTTATTAAATTCTGTACTGGAATCTGAGTATGGAAAAATGACAAACAGGTTTGCAGAAAATAGACTTGTAAACAAAAAGAAAACAAAGACAATGTCGTTCTGTACAACTCAAAAACAGAGATGTATGACAGAACAATTTAAGATCTCAGCTGGAGAAGGAGATTACCTAGAAACAGTGACTGAACTGAACTACTTGGGAATTTGTTTGGATCCACACTTACAGTAGATTATAACAAACATGTAGAAAAAACTGTTAAGCAGTGACTTAAAAAATGGAGCGTTGTATGCAATAAATGATTATCTTACAGAATACACTAGGAAGTTGCTCACACATAGTTGCCTTCTTCCTGTTATCAAATATGGAAGTTTAATATGACGGGGGGTCAGAAAAAAAAATTATCAAACAATGTAGATTTGCCTGAAGAGCAAAACAAAGAGAATGCCATTGTACATTGTACAAAAAATTAAATTGGCTCCCATTGGAACAAAGGGACAGATTATAAATGTACTGCTTAGACCATAACGTGTTGCATACTTCCATAAATAGCCCTCTTGCTGCAATTTTCAAACAAAAGCAGGACCTGAAAGCATTAAGATCAGATGACATGGAGGGTTAATCTAAGAATTCTTTATGTAAAACTACTAAAAAACTAAGAGCTTTTAAACAATTTTAGCAGTTAAAACTTGGAACAGTTTTCCAGTTTATTTATGCAATATATAGAGTAGCCACTATTTTAAAACTTCCTTGAAAAGATTACTAAGATCTGAGGCAGAGTTCAATTACATAGGGAGGGATTAATCCACGACAGGGTATGGGTTTACTGAGCATTGTACAATGGCAAGAAAGAATGCTGGTCTCTGATTGGTCAGTCTGGGACTGGATCCGTGAAGTTATCCCAGCACAACATCACGGCTCTAGTCTCAGCCTCACTGTGAACCCATTTGAATGCCCACCATGATGACCATTAGTTACTCTTTTTTGCATCTTCTCTTAAGAAACAAAAATATTCTTCCACACTAACAAAAACATTCTTTAAAATTATTTTTTTTATTCTGTATTACAACAAGCCATTGTATAATAGCAATAATGCCCAACAGGGTGTGTGTTGTGCTGGGATAACATCATGCCTCATGTATTGGATGCACTTTCGGCCTGCAGCCTGGTGCCCCAGCCACCTGAGGCGTGATGTTATCCCAGCTTCTTCCCACCCTGTCGTATTATTGCTAATTAATCCATCGCCAGGCTGCAATCATGAGGTGAAGCCGAGTGGTTTCGGCCACCCAGGCATGGATTAATGCTCAGTAAACCCATACCCTCTTATAACATGGGCAATGTTTTGTTTCAGTTTACCTAAAAAAACAATGAAATAAAGCCATGTGACCATGCAACTGTGGGTACATCAGACATTAATCCATGGTCAAGTGACCTGTTTGGACCAATCAGAAGGCAGCATTTTAGGAACCCATGTTATAAAACATGTTAATTTTTCTGGTGTCTTTGGATTTGGATTGAGAGATTTCAGCATTTATTTTTAGCAGGTAGTATTATTTATATATTTTCTTTTTATTTGCTTTAATCATAAGTTTGATGTTAGAAAATGTCTCTTGGTATTGTTTATTTGTGATAATTATTCTTTTGTCATGTGAGTTTAAATTGTAATATGTGTTTCATGTTGTTTCATATGCCTTGTTATATGTACCCGAGTCAAGCCTGTAAAAGGGCCATGCGACCCAGTGCTTTTTTACCCAGTTAATATCATTTTAAATAAATAAATAAATTAGAAACATAAAAACATAGACGATGATGGCAGAAAAAGACGAGAGGTTCATCCAATCTGCCCAAGTTCCCTCATAATTCCTGGAACCTACTGTTCCTCCAGGGTACTAAATCTCCCAGTCCCCGTCTTCTTTCTAGTCTCTTCCTTGGTCCTGTTGCCCCCAGTAACCACTATTCTCTTCATTATGTCCCAGTCCTGCTTGAATCCCCTGACTGTTTTCACACCCACCACTTCAGCCGACAGACTGTTTCAAGGTTCCACCATCCTTTCTGTAAAGTAATACTTCCTCACATCTTTCCTGAACCTACCTTCTGTAAATTTCCATTCGTGTCCATGTGACCACAAATTGGTATTCAGGCTAAAGAGTTCCCCGCAGTTCACTTTGTTAATTCCTTTAAGGAATGTGAAGGTCTCTATCATAATCTCCCCTCTCCCTTCTGGTCTCCAGTGAGTACGTATTTAGTGCCTTGAGGCGCTCCTCATAAGATCTGTCCTGCTGGCCCTGAATCATTTTTATGTTGATTGCACGCATGTGCAAGAAACATATTGCGGCAGCTTTCTCCAGAAGCAGGTTGTGAAGGCACGGCACTGTTGTGGCCCATGCCCCCACAGCCTTTAAAGGCTTGGCCCGCTTCCCCCCAATGCTGTGGCTTGCTGCTGATGACACTAATTCAGCCAGTATGCCACAACCTTGTAAAAAATTAGCCGCTGCAATCAGGAACCGCCTCGTCAATGCAGCATCAACCATTCGCTGCAATGAGGGAGCAACCCGTCATTGCAGGGCGGGATCTTGAAAAACCGATATTGTTTGTGAACATGATGGCTTGCCGTCATGTTCACAAACAATATTAACTCGCCAAGGGTGCCCAATCCCTTGACAGCATGTGTCCTCGACTGTGTTTATTTGCCGACGGGGCCCCAATCTCGCTTGGCTTCAGTGTCAAGAAGATTAATGTTGCTGACGGGAGCCCACTTCCCATCAGCATTATGTAACCCCACTTTTTTTCTCTGCTGACGGGGTGCCCAACCCTGTCAGCATAATGTCACCCCTTTGTTTTGTGCTGATGGGGTGCCCAGTCCCCATCGGCATAACGTAATACCCCCTTTTACTGTGTACAACGGGGGTGCTCAATCCCCCATCAGCTACAGCTTCCCCCACAAAAGAAAGTCTCCTTTGGCACACTGAGAGCCCACCCCAGCATGAGACATGCCCCTGTAAAATAAAAAAACAGTCCTGCGATGTCTTTTTCTTTTAACCTGTAAAAAAGGAAACGGACCCTCGGCGGTGTCCCTGCTCCCCTTCCCCCAACCTGCACCCACCCACTGAGCACCCTGCCTCCCCACACCCCCCTACCCCATACTTACCTACGGAGTCCGGTGTGATGATCTCCGTGGACCAGGAACTTGTCTGCACTCTTCAAAGCCAACCGCGAACTGAGGAAATGCCGTTAGCTGTATAATGGAATAAATAGTTTTTTTTCAACTTTGATGCATATCTCAGGAATTTTTTTGAATTTTGGCAACAAATTTTCAACATGGGGTTTCTGGGACCCCTCCTCATAAATTCTGTCACTGTCATGTCGTCATTCGGCACCGAAAGGTGATTTCGCGGTCATTGCATGGAATCCCCTTTCAGGACCAAGTAACAACATGACAGTGCCAGTGTTAATGAGGTGGGCTCTCAAAAAGCCTATACTGAACATTTGGTGGGGAAAATCCAAAACATTACTGTTTTACGACCGTGCGTTGCGCAGTTGCTACACACGCTCGTAACTTTGTGAATTTGCAATATTTTCACTCCAGATTTTCAACATTGCCATTTTTTCAGACCTCCTTGTGAACAGTATAGCTGTCATTTTCCACATCCTGGCCGAACTGTGTTTTCGCACTTCCGGTGCTGAATACTGCGGTCACTGTGAGAAATCAGTGTTCCGGACAGATTAAGAAAATGACAGTGGCACTGTTCATGAGCAGAGGTCCTAAAATGTCTATGTTGAAAATTTGGTGATGATACTCCATAAAATGACTGTGTTACGAGTGTACGCTGCGCAGTTTGCACGCACGCTCATACCCTCATGAATAATACTGTCAGTCCAGATTTTCAACATTGCCATTGTTCTGCATCTCTTTATGAACAGTATAGCTGTCATTGTTCACATTCTGGCCGAAATGTGTTTTCACAGTTATGGCGCAGAATCTCGTGGTCACTGTGGGAAATCAGTGTTTGGGACACATTATGAAAATAACAGTGACACTGTTCATTAGCAGAGGTCCTAAAATGCCTATGTTGAAAATTTGGTGACGAACGTCCATAAAATGAGTGTGTTACGAATGCACGTTGTGCAGTTTCCATGCATGCTCGTACATTCGCAACTTTGCAATATTTTCACTCCAGATTTTCAGGATTGCCATTTTGCCACACCTCCTTATGAACAGTGTAGCTGTCATTTTTTACATCCTGGCCGAAATGTGTTTTCGCTCTTCCAGCGCACAATAGCGTGGTCGCTGTGGGAAATCAGTGTTCACGACATATTAAGAAAATCACACAGACACTGTTCATGAGCAGAGGTCCTAAAATGCCTATGTTGAAAATGTTGTGATGAAATTCCATAAAATGACTGTGTTACGAGCGTGTGTTGTGTAGATTCCACGCACCCTTGTAAGTTTGCAAATTAGTAATATTTTCATGCCAGATTTTCAGCACTGGCATTTGTTCACACCTCCTTATGAACAGTACAGCTGTCATTGTCTGGTGCACAATACCGAAGTCGATGTCGGAAATCAGTGTTTGGGACAGATTAGGATTGAGCGACTTGGGGGGGGGAGTGACAGAGATCAACTGAGCTCTGTCGGGACTGCTGCGGATTTCTTTGTGGACAGGAAGAGGTGACAGCTCAGGCAGGAGCCCTGTACAAAAGGGCAACCTGCAGTGCCGGGAGATACAGAATGAGCAAGTGGGGGGGTGAGTGAGCTCAACGGATCTCTGTTGGGACTGCTGCAGATTTCTTTGTGGGCAGAAAAAGGCAGCAATGCATGCAGGAGCCCAGTACAAAAAGGTAGCTTGCAGCGTCGGGAGAAACAGAACGAATGAGTGAGAGAGGGGGAGTGAGTGAGCAAGCTCAACAGTGCTCTATCATGACTGCTGCAGAGTTCTTTGTGGGCAAAAAAGGGCAGCAACGCAGGCAGGAGTCCAGTACAGAAGGGCAGCCTGCACCGCCAGCAGAAATGGAACAAGCATGTGAGACAGGAGTGAGTGAGGCCAACGGAGCTCTGTTGGGACTGCTGCTGATTTCTTTGTGGGCTGAAAAAAATGCCAACAGAGGCAGAAGCCCAGTACAGAAGGGCAGCCTGAAGCACCAGGAGAAACAGAATGAGCAAGTGAGACAGGGGGAGTGAGCAACCTCAATGGAGCTCTGTCAGGACAGCTGTGGATTTCTTTGTGGGCAGGAAAAGGTGCCAATGCAGGCAGGAGCCCAGTACAAAAGGGCAGTCTGCAGCGCTGGGAGAAACAGATTGAGCGAGTGAGCGAGGGGGGTGAGCGAGCTCAATGAAGGTCTATATCGTGACTGCTGTGGATTTCTTTGTGGGCAGGAAAAGGCAGCAACACGGGCAGGAGCCCAGTACAAAAGGCCAGCCTGCAGCGCCAGGAGAAACAGAATGAGCGAGTGAGATGGGGGAGTGAGCGACCTCAACGGAGCTCTGTCGGGACAGCTGCAGATTTCTTTGTAGGCAGAAAAAGGTGCCAATGCAGGCAGAAGCCCAGTACAAAAGGGCAGCCTGCAGTGCCGGGAGAAACACAACGAGCGAGTGAGAGAGAGGGGGAGTGAGCAAGCTCAACGGTGCTCTATCATGACTGCTATGCATTTCTTTGTGGGCAGAAAAAGGTGGCAACGCAAGCAGGAGCCCAGTACAAAAGGCCAGCCTGCAACGCTGGCAGAAAAAGAACGCGCGAGTGAGAGAGGGGGAATGAGCTACCTCAACGGACCTGTGTCAGGATTGCTGCAAATTTCTTTTGGGGCAGAAAAAGCCACCAACAGAGGTAGGGGCCCAGTGCAAAAGGGCAGACTGCAGCGCCAGCAGAAACAGAATGAGCAAGTGAGAGAGGGGAAGTGACCCACCTCAATGGAGATCTGTCGGGACAGCTGCAGATTTCTTTGTGGGCAGCAAAATGTGCCAACACAGGCAGAAGCCAAGTACAAAAGAGCAGCCTGCAGCGCCGGCAGAAATGGAATGAGAGAGTGAGAGAGGGGGAGTGAGCGAGCTCAACAGAGCTGTGTCAGAACTGCTGCAGATGTCTTTGTGGGCAAAATAAGCCACCAAAACAGGCAGGAACCCAGTACAAAAGGGCAGCCTTCAGCAGCAGCAGGAGACACAGAACAAACGAGTTGGGGGGGTGAGTAAGTGAGGTCAATGGAGCTGTATCGTGACTGCTGCAGATTTCTTTGTGGGCAGAAAAAGGCAGCAATGCATGCAGGGGCCCAGTACAAAAGGGCAGCCTGCAGCAGTGGGAGAAACAGAACGAATGAGTGAGTGAGGGGGAGTGAGTGAGTGAGGTCAACAGAGCTGTATCATGACTGCTGCAGATTTCTTTGTGGGCTGAAAAGGGTGGCAACGCAGGCAGGAGCCCAGTACAAAAGGGCAGCCTGCAGCGCCGCTAGAAATGGAACGAGCGAGTGAGATGGGGGGAATGAGTGAGGCCAAAGGAGCTCTGTCGGGACTGCTGCAGATTTCTTTGTGGGCAGAAAAAAATGCTAACAGACGCAGAAGCCCACTACAAAAGGACAGCCTGAAGTGCCAGGAGAAATAGAATGAGCAAGGGAGACAGGGAGTGAGCGACCTCAACGGAGCTCTGTCAGGACAGCTGTGGATTTCTTTGTAGGCAGGAAAAGGTGCCAATGCAGGCAGGAGCCCAGCACAAAAGGCAAGCCTGCAGTGCTGGGAGAAACAGAACGAGCGAGTGAGAGAGAGGGAGTGAGCGAGCTCAACGGAGGTCTATCATGACTGCTGCAGATTTCTTTGTGGGCAGGAAAAGGCGGCAATGCAGGCAGGAGCACAGTACAAAAGGCCAGCCTACAGCCCCGGCTGAAACGGAACAAGCGAGTGAGAGAGGGGGAGTAAGTGACGTCAACGGAGCTGTGTCGGGACTGCTGCACGTGTCTTTGTGGGCAGACAAAGCCGGCAATGCAGGCAGGAACCCAGTACAAAAGGGCAGCCTGCAGCAGTGGGAGACACAGAATGAGCGAGTGAGGGAAGGGGAGTGAGTGAGCTCAACGGTGTTCTGCTGGGACTGCTGCAGATTTCTTTGTGGGCAGAAAAAGGCAGCAATGCACACAGGGGCCCAGTACAAAAGGACAACCTGCAGTGGCGGGAGAAACAGAACAAACAAGTGAGAGAGGGGGAGGGAGTGAGCAAGCTCAATGGAGCTCTATCATGACTGCTGCAGATTTCTTTGTGGCCAGAGGAAGGCGGCAATGCAGGCAGGAGCCCAGTACAAAAGGGCCACCTGCAGCGCCTACAGAAACAGAATGAGCGAGTGAGAGAGGGGGAGTGAACGAGCTCAACTGAGCTCTGTTGGGACTGCTACAGATTTGTTTGTGGGCAGAAAAAGGCGCCAACATAGGCAGAAGACCACTACAAAATGGCAGCCTGTAGCACCAGGAGAAACAGAATGAGCGAGTGAGACAGACGGAGTGAGCGACCTCAACCAAGCTCTGTCGGGACACCTGCAAATTTCTTTGTGGGCAGAAAAAGGTACCTACGCAGGCAGAAGCCCAGTACAAAAGGGCAGCCTGCAGTGCCAGGAGAAACACAATGAGCGAGTGAGAGAGTGGGAGTGAACGAGCTCAACGAAGCTCTATCGTCACTGCTGAGGATTTCATTGTGGGCAAAAAAAGGTGGCAATGCAGGCAGGAGCCAAGTACAAAAGACCATCATGCAGCGTCAGCAGAAACAGAATGAGCGACTGAGAGAGGGGGAGTGAGCTAGCTCAACGGACCTGTGTCAGGACTGCTGCAGATTTCTTTGTGGGCCGAAAAAGCCGCCAACAGAGGTGGGAGCCCAGTACAAAAAGGCAGCCTGCAGCGCCAGCAGAAACAGAATGAGCGAGTGAGAGAGGGGGAGTGACCGACCTCAACAGAGCTCTATCAGGACACCTGCAGATTTCTTTGTGGGCTGAAAAACATGTCAACACAGGCAGGAGCTCAGTACAAAACAGCAGCCTGCAGCACCGGGAGAAACAGAACGAGTGAGTGACACAGGGGCAGTGAGCGAGCTCAACGGACCAACACAATCAACATTCGGCATTGACAAATGCTTCTTGTTACTCTGCGCTGCACTGTCTCCAATCTATCCTTATCCTTTCTGAGGTGAGGACTCCAAACTGAGTGCAGTACTCTAGGTGAGGCCTCACCAGGGATCTGTAGAGAGGAAGTATTACCTCCTTTCTCCTGCTATCAATACCCCTCCTGATACATTCCAGCATCCTGTTAGCCTTGTTGCACTGACTCAATTGCTTGAGAGAGTTGCTAATGATAACTCCCAGATCCCATTCCTCAGCTGTAGTGCTAAGTCTCTCTCTTCTTCCATCCAGTACTCTGTCTTGGGGCTCTTTTTGCCTAAGTGCATTACCTTAAATTCAACATAATATGGGGACATTTCTCTAAACTGTGGTCGTGGAACTGGGAACACTGAGGATTTAAAACATGTGGTGTTCTTTTGCCACTGGTGTGCAAAGGAGAAGAAAATGTGAGTGGGTCATTTCCTTGCAAAGATTTATCTAGATTCTAACTCATTGATAAACTGTCTATTCTTATGCAAAGATAAGCATATTTTAATTATGTTTGCTATCTTCTGTATGTGAGCAGCTCAGGAAAGTTCTGTACTGGTTGTTAAAAATAAATCTACTGTACTTGACTAATTTAAAACATATTGACTGATGACCCTCTTTCCTGCTTTGTCATGTTTCCTTGCGCAGATGCTCAAGAAACATGATGTGACAGCTTTGGAGAGAAGCGGGTTGTGGAGGTGCGGCAGTGTTACAGCCAAGGGAGGGACTGCATTTGGGGGCTTGGCACTGGTGCACCAATGGAAGCACAGTGTGCCGATGACACTGGTCTCCAAAAAGTGCACCAAGTTGTAACATTTTCGCCGCAGCAATCAGGGGCCGCCTCGTCATTGCAGCATCAGTCATTGTACTGCAATGAGGGAGACACCCCTCATTGCAGGGCAGAACATTTGCTAGCCTAATACTGTTTGAGAACATGGCGGGTGGCTTGCTGTCACGTTCACAAACAGTATTAGGCAGACTCCCATGCCGAGGGAGTGGCCAGTCCCCCTCAGCAGCATGTGCCCCCCAAACGCTCTTTGTTGGCCGACGGGGGCCCCAATCCCCGCCAGCTTCAGTGCCCGCAATGTTTATTTAGCCTATGGGGGAGCCCACTCCCCGTCTGCAAGATGTAACCCCCACTCGCTTTCCTTGTCTGCTGATGGGGGAGCCCACTCCCCGTCGGCATGATGTAACCCCCCTCCCCAGTTTTGTTGCCTGCCGACGGGGTGCCAATCCCCATTGGCATGATGTCCTCCCCTCCCCCCGTTTTCTTATGTGTCAACGGGGGTGCCCAGTCCCCATCGGCTACAGCTGGCCCCCCCCAAAAAGAGTCCCTTGGCATGCTGGAAGCCCACCCCAGTGTGCCAAATGTCCCTGTAAAACTGAAAACTGTCCCGCATTGTCTTTTTATTCTTTTTTTCCCTGTTAAGAAAAAACGGTCCCTCGCAGTCTGCCAGACCCCCCTCCCGCAACCCGCGTCCACCCGCTGTGCACCCTGCCTCCCCACACTCCCCTCACCCCATACTTACCTCTGGAGTCTGGTGCGACGATCTTCGGTGGACCTGGAACACGTCTGCACTCCTCAAAGCCGACCGCAAACTGAGGAATGCCGGTAAGCTGTATAATGGAATAAATAGGGTTTTTTCAACTTTTTTCACTCCAGATTTTCAACATTGCCATTTTATCGTACCTACTTATGAGCAATAGAGCTGTCATTTTTCACATCTCACCCAAAATGTGTTTCCGTGCATGTAGCGCACAATGGCACAGTCGGTGTGCGAAATCAATGTTTGGGACAGATTAAGAAAATCACAGTGACACTGTTCATGAGCACAGGTCTTACAATGGCTATGTTGAAAATTTGGTAACAAAATTCCTAAAAATTACCGTTTTTAATGCACTCCGCAGGTTGGCGCAGGTTCATACACGCTCGTAAGTGCATGAATTTTTAATATTTGCAGTCCAGAATTTCAACAGTGCCATTTTACCACACCTACATATGAGCAGTATAGCTTTAATTTTGCACATCTTGCCCAAAATGTGTTTCTGCGCATGTAGCGCACAATGGCGCATTTGGTGTGTGAAATCAATGTTTGGGACAGATTAAGAAAATCACAGTGACACTGTTCATTTGCAGAGGTCTTAAAATGTCGATGTTGAAAATTTGGTGAGAAAAGTTCATAAAATGGCTGTTACAAGTGTGCATTGAGCAGTTTCTACGCACGCTCGTACCTTCGCACATTTGCAATATTTTCACTCCAGATTGCCAACACTGCCATTTGCCTACATCTCCTTATGAACAGTACAGCTGTCATTTTTCACATCCCGGCCCAAATTTGTTTTTTGCACTTCCGGCGCACACAAGCGCGGTCGTTGTGGGAAATCCGTGTTTGGGACACATTAGGAAAATCACACTGACACTGTTCATTAGCAGAGGTCCTAAAATGGCTATATTGAAAATTTGGTGACAAAAGTCCATAAACTAACTGTGTTACGAGCGTGCATTGCGCAGTTTCCACACACGCTTGTAACTTCGCACATTTGCAATATTTTCACGCCATATTTTCAACATTGCCATTTTTCCGCATCTCCTTATGAACAGTACAGCTGTCATTTTTCACATCCTGGCCGAAATGTGTTTTTGCAGTTCCAGCACAGAATAGCGCAGTCGCTGTGGGAAATCACTGTTTAGGACACATTACAAAAATCACAGTGACACTGTTCATTAGCAGAGGTCCTAAAATACTTATGTTGAACATTTGGTGATGAAAGTCCATAAAATGACTGTGTTACAAGTGTGCGTTGCGCAGTTTCCACACACGCTTATAACTTTGCACATCTGTAATATTTTCACTCCAGATTTTCAACATTGCCATTTTCCCACACCTCCTTATGAACAGTATAGCTGTCATTTTTCACATCCTGGTTGAAATGTGTTTTTGCAGTTCCGGCATAGAATATCATGGTTGCTGTTGGAAATCAGTGTTCAGGACACAGTAACAAAATCACAGTGACACTTCGTGACCACAGGTCGTTAAATGCCTATGTTGAAAATCTGGTGATGGAACTCCATAAAATGACTGTGTTACACATGTGCATTGCGCTGTTTCCCCGTATGCTCAGAAGTGCAAGCATTTTTAATATTCCCACTACACATTTTCAACATTGCCATCTCTTCATACCTCCCTATTGACTGTACAGTTGTCATTCTTCACATCCTGCCCGATCTGTGTTTTCGTACATGTGGTGCAGAATGGCACTGTCACTGTTGGAAGTCAGTTTTCAGGACACATTGACAAAATCACACTGCCTCTCTTCATGACAAGAGGTCCCAAATGCTTTCATGAGGTGGGGTCACAAAAAGGACATGTTCAAAATTTGTACTGTGAATACCAACAAATGCCTGAGGCATTACGGTTAATAACCATAACGTCCTACCCTGTACAGACAGACAGGCATCGGGGTGTGCCTTTGGATTACCAACGGTACTGCCCATGCCATCCCACCCACCCTCACCACTGACAGGCATCGAGGTGTACCTTGGACTCTTCACCCCATTCTCCTATGCTGCACCCATTTTAACGAATGTCCTTATAGAATGGGGTGACTGTAAAGCCAAACACCCTAAGGCACAGCTCAACACGTGTTGGTGTCTGCAGAATAGGGTGACGTGACATGGCTTGACCGTCTTGGGTGATGACCCAAAAGCTTACCCCAAATCCTTTTCGTCTCTACAGGATGGAGGTGGGGTTCATGTGAAGTTCAGTACTTCACTGCCATTCCTATTCTGCATCTGTCTCACTCCTGCATTTCTAATGCTAACACCAGCAAGCAAACATTCGGCATTGACAAATGCTTGTTTTATACATAGTGTTTGTGACATTTTTAATACTTTTTGTGTTTATTATGATGATTCACTTCTTACTGTAGGTGGCAAGCAGAAGCTTCCACAAATTGTCATCATGCATACTCTTTAGTGCAGATTTTTTTTTTATACTTTCTCTTCCCCCCCCCCGACTTCCTCAGGAACCCACGGAGTCATCCCTCTGCTGTCTACCTTACCTTGATCCATACTCTTCACCCACAGAGCCACAGTTTACCCCCTGGGCGGGGACGAGGTGGGGTCCCAGGCACCCCAATACTTCTGGTTTTGTCGATCGGAAAGTGGTCAGGCAGGTGGCAGCACTTTGAGGACACTCTCCAGGGCTCCGTCTCCTTCGGAGCTGGAGGGCATTTTCCATGCTTTTCTGTGTGGACGTCACGAGTGCCCACTACATCAAGACTCGAGCTCCATCGTCTGCGATGTCCTCCCCGTAGCTGCCTCAGAGATTTATCCAACCCCCAACCTTCATCCAGAGCCAATCAAATCCTAAGAAGCCCGACGTGATGCTGAGCCTCCGGCCTCCACTAGGGGTCAGCATACACCAGGCTGATTCCCCACCTTCCTCCCGGAGAAGGTGAGCCGTCGTGTGACGCTCAAGCCTATTCCCCCCGGCCAGCCCTCCAGTGACCCAAGTCCGCTCCCGAACCTGGGTCGCCAGCATAGCAGACGGAAATTCAACTGCTGCGCTGGCGGGCTGGCCTTTTTAGTGCAGATTTTACAGATTATTGTTAAGCTTAGTGTATGTGAGTTGGCTGAGGTGAGGTATGAGTAGCAACATGTCAAACAGAATGTAGCACCCGTTGAATCTTTTTCTGGTCAGCCTATGCCCCAACACACATGGATTTGCATACCTATGATGTTTTGTGCTGGGTTTGAATCTTTTGACTGTATGTGTGTTTACAGAAACCCGACTGACTGGAAGGTATCTGCCTTCTTGTATCATTTATGTATCCTATATATTGTTCTTCTTTCTTATCAACATTTACATCTTTTTCACCTTTCTCTACTCACTACAACAATAACAAGCATTTGTCAATGCTGAATGTTGCTTGCTTCTATGTGCTGTTTAGGTATTTGGAAGTCATTGGAGTGCAAATATTGAAAATTTGCGAACTTACGAGCGTGTGTAGGAACTGCGCAATGCATGCTCGTAAAACATTCATTTTTAGGAATTTTTTCACCAAATTTTCAACATAGCCATTTTAAGACCTCTGCTCATCAACAGTGTCACTGTGATTTTGTTAATGTGTCACATACATTGAGTTTGCACACCGACTGCGCCATTGTGCGCTACATGGGCGGAAGCATGTTTTGGGCAGGATGTGAAAAATGAAAGCTATACTGCTCATAAGGAGGTGTGGTAAAATGGCAATGTTGAAAATCTGGAGTGGAAATGTTGAAAATTCACAAACCTACAAGCGTGCGTGGGAACTGTGCAACGCACAATCGTAAAACAGTCATTTTTAGGAATTCTTTCACCAAATTTTCAACACAGGCATTTTAAGAACTCTGCTCATGATCAGTGTCACTGTGATTTTCTTAATGTATCCCATACATTGAGTTCAAGACATCGACCGCGCCATTGTGCCACATGGGCGGAAACATGTTTTGGGCAGGATGAAAAATGACAGCTGTACTGCTCATGAGGAGGTGTGATAAAATGCCAATGTTGAGAAAATCTGGAGTGGAAAATATTGAAAATTACAAACTTACGAGCCGCATGTAGGATATGCAAGGCAACGCACGTCAGAAACAGTCATTTTTAGGAATTTTTTTATCAGTTTTCAACATAGCCATTTTAAGACCTCTGCTCATGAACAGTGTCACTGTGATTTTCTTAATTTGTCCCATACATTGATTTCGCACATCGTCTGCGCCATTCTGCGCTACATGGGCGGAAACACATTTTGGGTGAGATGTGAAAAATGACAGCTGTACTACTCATAATAAGGTGTGGTAAAATGGCAATGTTGAAAATCTGGAGTAAAAATATTGAAATTTCGCAAACTTACGAGCCTGCGTAGGACCTGCGCAACGCACGCTCCTAAAACAGTCATTGTTTGGAATTTTGGCACAAATTTTCAACATGGGGTTTTGGGACCCCTTCTCATGAATGATGTCACTGTCATGGCAGTATTCAGGCCGAAGGGTGATTTCGCAGTCATAGTGAAATCACCTCTGCCAGAATAACCAGAGTGACATCATTCATGAGAAGGTCCCAAAACCCATGTTGAAAATTTGGTGCAAAATTCAAAAATGCCTGAGATATGCAACAAAGTTGAAACCCCTCTGTAGCCATTATACAGCTTACGTGCATTTCTCAGTTCGCGGTCGGCTTTGAAGAGTGCAGACGTGTTCCGTCCACCAAGATCGTCGCACGAGTCCGAGGTGGGTATGGGATGGGGGTGTGGGGAGGCTGGAGTGCGCAGTGGGTGGAGTGCGGGTTGTGGGAGGGCGGGTTGTGGGAGGGGCGCAGGACCGTTTCATTTTCAGGTATTTAAAAAAAAAAGATGACGGATTTTGCCCGCTGGGGTGGGCTCCAGCGTGGTACGAGGATGTTGGGGAGGCGTTCGGCCGACGGGGGATTGGGCACCCCATCAACCATAAATTTATTGCCAACTGGGGTGGGCTCCCAGCGTGGCAATGGGGAGGACAGGCGTTCACGACGGGATTGGGCACTTCGCCGGGCCATGGAATTCTGTGGAGGGGAGGCATTCAGCCGACAGGGGATTGGGCACCCCGTGAGCAAGGACCGCTTGCCACGCTGGGGTGGGCTCCCAGCGTGGCAATAGGACGGGGGCGTTCTGCCGACGGGGATTGGGCACCCCGTCGGCCATGGAATTATGGAGGAGGCATTCAGCCGACAGGGGATTGAGCACCCGTCGGCAAAGGACCGCTTACCCACGCTGGGGTGGGCTCCCCAGTGTGTAAAATACTACCGCAGGGGAGGGGGGATGCAGCTCAGCCGGCGGGGTTGGGCACCCCGCCGGCTGCCACAGTGCGTGCGGGGGCGCGTCTGTGGGGGAAGCTGCGGCGTGAGCAACCTCTTATCGGTGCTCACTGGAGCGTAGCTCCCCCTTTCAACTGTATGCCACTGCATTTTGGAGCGTGTCATAGACAGCTCCAAAATGAATTGGCTTACAGGGGCCGTGCCTGCCACCACAGTGACTGAATTGGAGGAGGAGGTGACACACCTCCGAAATCTCCGATGATGGCACTATGTTTCTTGCACATGTGTGCAAGCAACATAAAAAGGGACTATATCTACTCTCAGGCAGCTGAAGTAATAGTTTCTGCATATTCCTATTGGACTCATCTTGTGATGAAAGGGAATTGTTAGTAATCTGAAAGTAATTTTTATTAAAAAAAAAATCTGGTCCTGGATTCCCAGAAGTTGGCTGCAGACAGTGGCTGGCCATTGCCAGATTTCAGCCATACTGTGAAGCTGAAAATGTGAATTCTTATAGAGTTCAGTAGGAGAAAAGATTGCGTATTATGGTGTGGTCTGCATAATGACATGGTCTTTGACACATCTCAGATCCACTGGTACTTGGATTAACTACTGGTACTACCTGGATTGAAAAATAGTATAGAATTTGCAATCTTCATCAAGGGTATCTCTTGTAGCAGGCCACACCTATAAGACTTATCTGCCAGGCACTAGGACCACTCAGAAACTTTTCTAGCTAGTAGTCTACCAGGGGGCCTCCCACAGTGACATCACTCACTAACGTCGTCTCTCCACTATAAATGTGGCAACCCCTGCATCCTCCTCAGTTCTTTTCCCACCGTCAACCTGCACACGTTGCACCCTATGGAGCTACCACCACTGCAGTGGACTGACAAAATCTTTACTTACCTCACTTTTTTGTTTTCTCTCTCTAGTTCATTTATCACTTTACTTTAAAGTGATTAGTTAACTTTTTTTATGCAGAAAGCACCAGATTTGGAGCAGCTTTCTCATCTTTGGGCCTGTGGGAAGAAGATCCTTGAGAAGGATGATCACGATGCCTGCGTCCACTGCTTAGGCCCTAACCACAACTTACAGGCCTACGTCATCTGCTGTGGCTTCATCCTGGCCACACGGAGACTCTGCCAGAAGGCTCTTCAGAGCTTCCTGCTGGAGCAGAAGGTGGCCCATATGGAGAAGGAGCTGCAAGCTAGAAACTCATCCTTTTCCCCCGGCGCCATCCTCAGGCTCCTCTTCATCTAAAGCCTGGGACAAATTGGCCAGAAAGTACAAACACCAGAACAGGGATCGGACCAAGTACAAGTTTCTCCCAGGTCGCTTGCGGTCCCCGCTTTAGTCAACAACCACGGTGGGGTCATCCTTCGCTTCAGCAGCAGCCCCCTCTGCCACCCATGTTCTAACTTCAACAGGGCTACCCATGGCAGTGTCCCCCCCCCCCACCAATCTTACCCTGATAGGAGCAGGTTCTTTGGTGTCAGGCCTTTCCTCAGCCCAGCTGACATTTCAGCCCCTTCTGTTCTGGCCTCTGTTCTCTTCAGGCCCTCAGTTAGCCTCAGTTAGCATGCTCCACCAACCTGGCTTTGGCCATGATCAGTATGGCATTAGAAGGGACTCAGCTAAATCCCTGGCACCACCTTCTGCTTCTTCCTCTGTTTCCAGGGGATCCAGGTCCTCTTCGACGTCACCTCCAGCCAAGGCATCATCCCCACATCTTTCCATGCAGATCTCCCAGGCCTCAGAGCCAACTCCGGGGCCTCAGCCCACCTTGATGCCCTCTCCAGCCCCACTACTGATGCCAGAGCCTCAGCCCCCTCTGACAGTGCCACCCACTGCTCCTATACAGCCTGTCATTGGCCTACAGGCTATGTGGTTTTCTTTCTGGGAGTTTATGCACTGCGTGGCTCCCTCACCCGAGCCAACACTGCAGGGCCTTACAGGACCTACCCCCATGCCTCAGCCCTCTATGATGCAGCGAACTCCACAGCCCTGCACTTCAATGCCATCAGGGGCTATCTCTGTTCATGGGAATGAAGATGAGTAGTATCACCCCAGCCTCATCCCCCCAGATGAGGATGAAGAGGGTGGCGTTGGCTGTGAGGAGAATGGATATTTGAGCCCGTCTCACTCCCACTTTACAGTCTCCTCTGGGGACGAGGACATAGACACTTACACGCTGCGGTCCCCCTCAATTGTCCCTCTTTTACTGGCATCATGAGGTAGTTTCAAGCAGCCATGGGGTTCGAGACTGAAGAGCAGGACCCTACTAGGAGATGTCTGACCCATTATCAAGAATTGCAAGACTCTCCTCCCCTTGTCATCCCTCCTCTGAGCCACTTGAGGGTGCCAATGCAGCTGCCTGGTATCCATGCCCAGGAAGGTGGACAAGCTATACCAGGCCCCTGCAGGGAAGCCCTACTTTGTTGAACAACCACAAGCTGATTCTGTGGTAATAAATGCTGCGCATGACAGCTCTAAGCAGCCTAAGCACCTTAGCTCACTTCCCCTGGACAAGGAGTCCAGAAGGCTGGACCTGATGGGTAAATAGGCATTTGCTTCTGCCACCCTTATCATCTGGATCCTTAATTACATTGCCCACATGGTGAAGTTCCAGAATCAACTCTGGAGACAGGCCCTGGCAGACACCCAAACCCTTCTAGAGGACCCCCAGAGACAGGGTCTTCTCCAAGTCATTCAGTGTGGGCCAGATGTGGGCAAGCACCTTCTTTGGTCCACTTATAATGCCGCTGACACCTCTGCCAGGGCTGCCGCTATTGGGATCTGCCTCCAATGCCACTCATAGCTCAGGGTGTCGGAATTTGCTTGGGATGTACAACAGTCCATCCTAAATGCCCCCTTTCAGAAGGTATAAACTTTTTAGGGCAGATGTGCAGGACATACTCTTGAACCTGCAGGCCTCTGGCTGGACACTACAGTCGGTCCATTCTATGTACTACACTCAGCCAAAGAGTGGTCACAGGACGCCATTTTGTATACTTCCTATGAGCACACGCAGAGTACCAGACCCCTAATAAGCATAGAGCAGTCGCTGCCCTGCCTGCCCCCACCGCCACCACAGGAAAAGCTCCTTGAGTGATGATGCAGATCCTGCCACAGGGGCCTCTTCAGCATGACTCCTTGCTTGACCCCCTCCCTCCCGCCCAGCAGGAGGTGGTTGTAGGAGGTCAATTCTCCCTCCACTTCGACAGGTGGTGGGAGATCACCTCAGATGCCTGGATCATGCAGTTTATAGAGCTAGGTCACACCCTAGAACTTCTAGAGTGGCCCCCAGAGAACCTTCCAGTACTGTCCTTTTCCCCATCCAACCACACCCCAGTGCTTCGAGGGGAGATTCGCCATTGCTGTACAAACAGGCCATAGAGCGGGTTCCAGAGACTTAAAGAAGCAAAAGGTTTTATTCCCACTTCTTTCTAGTCCCCAAATGCACAGGGGATTTGCATCCCATTCTGGACTTAAGGGTCCTAAATTCTTACATTCAGTACAAAATGTTCAGGATGGTGACACTGCAGGGCCTGCTGCCCCTCCTGCACCAGGGAGATTAGATATGCTTGATTGATATTCAGGACACCTATCTGCATATTAAGGTGTATGCCCCCCACAGGCAGCATCTCAGATTCCACTTTCTGGGGGAGCACTATCAGTTCCAAGCTTTGCCCTGTGGCTTATCATCAGCACACAGGGTCTTTACCAAATGTTTGGCAGTGGTGGCAGCAGCCCACAGGAGGGAAGGACTCTATGTCTTCCCTTACTTGGATAACTGGCTTCTCAATGAGTAGTCCAGGGAGCTCCTTCTTCAGTCCCTGTCATGTACCAGACACTGGTTTGAGGCCCTGGGGATCACTGTTAGTATGCCCAAGTTGGTCCTGACCCCTTGTCAGTGGCTTCAATACATAGGGGCAGTACTGGACTCAGCCCCGGGTATGGCCTTCCTGCGCCAGGACAGGGTGGACTGCCCAATGGCTCAGTCCCAGTTTCTGTATCACAATAGATATGTGATAGCCAGAACCTTCCTCAGGTTCTTGAGACTTATGGCCGCAGCCATTGTCACGGTCCCCCTTACCAGGCTGCACATGAGCATCCCCAATAGACACTGAAAGCCAGTGGGATCAGCGCACCCATGACCTCAACCAACAATCTTGGTCTCTTCTCTGGTCAAGAAGGTATTGCTCTGGTGGATGGAACCCAGCAACCTGCTGAGAGGAGTTCCTTTTCTCATTCCTTCCCCTCAGCAGATTCTCACCACAGATGCCTCAGGACCACAGACGCCTCAGGGCTGGGCTGGAGAGCCCATCTGGGGTCTCTCTAGACACAAGGGACACGGTCCAGAATGGAGACTGGTCTCCACATCAACATCCTAGAGATGAGAAACGTCATGTATGCTATGTAAGCCTTTCAGACTCATCTGTCCCCAGGACATCTGTTGGTGCAGACCAACAATATCAGTGTAGTCCACTACATCAACAAGCAAGGCAGGACCCATTCATACACCCTGTGGTGGGAATCAATGAGTGTGTAGTACTGGGCTCTAGAACACTGCCTAGAACTGTCAGCTGTCCATGTTCCAGGTGACCAAAATGTCCTGGCTGACAGACTCCGCCAGTCACAATCTCGGATGCAGGAGGGGGAGCTACTGACCTCAGTCATAGAAGACCTGTTCAACAGGTTAGGTTGTTCAGAGTTGGACCTTTTTGCATCCCCACTCAGCGAAAAACTGCTGTGTTTTTGCTCACTCATTCCAAGGCCTGGAGTTTCCTGGTGAGACACGTTGTCCCTCTCTTGGAAAGGGAGGTTTCTCTATATCTTTCCTCCCTTCCCTTTAATACAGAGGGTACTGATCAAGCTTCAGATGGTAGGGGTCACCTTGATCTTCATTACCCCCTTCTGGCCTCATAACATCTGGTTCCCCTTACTACAATAGCTGGCGGTGAAACCTCCAGTGCCCCTACCCCTGTGCACAGGCTTTCTCTCCTAGGAACAGGGTAGTCTGGACCTCAAGTCACTTCACCTTTATGCCTTGTTCCTGAAGACATAGCCACTGCAAGGTTTGGAGTGTCTCCTAATGTGGCTAAGGCACAACTGGCTGCTAGGAAACCCTCCACCAGGGCCACCTACTCCATGAAGAGGAAATGCTTTGCTCTGTGAGCAGCCACCCATCACTTGGACCCATTCACCTGTCTGGTGAGTCAGGTCTTTGAGTACTTGCTGACCTTTTCGGACTTGGCCTGTCATATTCCTCTATTAAGGTGTACCTGTCAGCCATTTCAATCAAAGTTTGATGGAAAATGTTTTTCCTTCATTTTGGAAAATAGCAAAAATAGTACTCCTATTCAAGGGGGGTGATCCTAACGATCCTTCTAATTACAGACCAATAGCAGTCCTCTCCATCCTCTCTAAGTTGATGGAACGGATGGTGTTCAGCCAATTGTACAGTTATTTAGAAAAATATTCAAAACTGACAAAATATCAGCACAGCTTTAGGGCGGGTCATTCGACTGGCACTGCGCTCGTGGACTTTGTGGATAAAGTGGCAGTGGCCCTAGATGGGGAGAGTCCATGGGCGCAGTGTTTGTTGATCTGTCCAAAGCCTTTGATTTGGTTTATCACCATCTACTATGTGAGAGGATGGAGAGGACTGGGATTGCTCCTGGGCCTTCGCAATGGTTTAAATCCTACTTGACCCATAGAAATCAGCAAGTAGTAATAAATGGCCATTTTTCGGAAGTAGGTAGTACATCAAGAGGTGTTCCCCAAGGCTCAATTTTGGGGCCATTATTGTTTTTATTATATATTAACGAATTACCCACTAAAATAAATAATACACAAATTAGGCTTTACGCTGATGACATTGTTCTTTTAGCATCAGCAGCATCTCAAAACGGAATGGTGGCAAAACTACAGACGGATTTTGACATTTTGCAGGATTGGTTTTTCAATTCAAAACTTGTGTTAAGTTACAAAAAAACTCAGGTTATGTATTTTAATAAAAAAAACAACTAAACTTCCCAATAAACAGGTTGTAGGCGGGGTCATAATAATGAGGGATGGGAAAAAATTGGTAGTTACAAATCAATATAAATACTTAGGTGTAGAGATAGATTATACTTTATCTTTTTCAGGACATATAAATAATACAATAAAAAAAGTTAATAATAAAGTAGGAGCTCTGTGTAGGTCATCAGGGATTTTAAATCAACAAACTCAGAAGTTAATAGCAAATCAATTAATAATGCCTGTACTGGAATACGGGAGTATGGTATACAATTTTGTGGGTCAAAAAAACTTAAATAAATTAGTTATATCATATAACCGATTAGCAAGATTTGTTTTAAATTGTAGTTTCAACACCCATCATTGTACCCTGTACAAAGACTTAAACTGGGCCAGTTTACCAGTACGGTTAAAAAAAACAATATTCCATATTCATTCATAAAATAAAAAATGGAATGATAAATGGGAACCTAGATTTATCCCCAGACTGTAAAGGTTATTCTCATGATTTAAGAGATGTAAAGTATAGGGGCCACAGATTTTCAGAAATGAATACAACATATGGAATTATGACATTCAAGCCACAGGTGGCAACCATTTGGAATAAAATCCCCCCTCAGTTACGAAAAGTAACACATTTATCCCAGTTCAAAAAAGGTTTAAATGATGTATTCTTTACTGGATGTACTTGTGTTTAAATGAGGTTTGTAAATGATTGTGAGATGTTTGTCTATTGAAATTAATGTTTTTTTGTATGATGAAAGTATTGTATTTGTGTGATATTTTGAGTGAGCACTTTATAAGTACAATTATGTCATTGTCTGATAATTTATTGTAAATTGTTTACTTTCATATAGGACAACTTTGAAAATAGGTCTTTTTGACCTAAAGTTTGTAAATCCTGGATAAAAAATAAAAATGTTTACTACTACTACTACTACATTTCAGCCTTCCATGTGCTTGTTGCGGGCCACATGGTGGCACTGCTTGATGTGTCCAGTACCTTTTTGAGGGGAGTTCTTCACCTGAAGCCTCCTATTCGCAATCCAGTCCCTCCATGGGACTTAAATTTTGTGTTAGGGAAACTTACTTTGGCTCCTTTTGAGCCTGCTGTGACATGCGAGCTACGCTTTCTGTTGTGGAAATCATTATTTTTAGTTGCTATTACTTCTGCTCAAAGGATTTCCAAGCTTCAGGCTCAGATGTGTGAGCCACCTCATTTGTTTTTTCATAAAGATAGGGCATCTTTGCATAAAAACCCTAAGTTTCTTCATAAGGTGGTATCTGAGTTTACCTTAAATCAAACCATCCACCTGTCTGTTTATTATCCAGAGCATGCCAATCCAGGGGAAGCATTGCTCCACACAATTGCTGGGGTGGGGGTAGGGTCCACTAGGCCACCAGGATTTATTTAAAAATTTACAGTATTTTTAGTGGGCATATTGGGCCGGGGGAGGGTGCACTAGAACGCCAGGTTATTTTTTAAATGGACAGTAATATTTGCGGGCATAATGGAGCTGGGGGAGGGTCCACTAGACCACCAGGATATTGCTTAAAATTGATAACAACACTTGCGGGCATATCATGGTGGGGGGAAGGTCCACGAGACCACCAGGGATCAGGGTATGTATAATTAATATACATAGCGGCAACATCGGGGATCACGGACCATGGCATGTTGCACAAACAGGCATCGCTCAGTGAGGTGCACATTCTAAGTATTCTTAGACCAGCCCTGGCTGGTCTAAGGCTACTTTGCAATTCTCCCTCTTGGAGAGTTCTGTGAATTCCAGTTTTGGGGATGTGCCAGCTAGCGTCTGCCACATACCATCTTGTCCCATGTTGCAACCCATGTTTGGGCACATAGGTGGCATAAGCCTGATTTGGGGCAGGCAGCTTGAGGTTGGCAGAGGCTGCCTTTGTGAATAGCTCCTGGTGCATCATTTGGGGCAAGGGCCATTTTGCACCATTCTTTGTGGTGCAAGCCCCTTGCACCCTGTCAGGAGCTTTGAAAATCGGACCCCCCATCTCTTATGATAAGTGCAACGAGATCTGTAACCTCCACCTGGACAACTCTAAGAGAAGGGCAGAAGGGACCTTGGTATAACATCACCTCTGATGGGTGGCACTTCAACAGTGCAGCACCCCTTAGTGTTGCATTACAGTTTCAGTATTGGGTATTACCCCCAATTATTGGTGTGGGACTAGAACCCACAACCTTGTGCTCTTCTGGTCCCAGAAGCAAGTACATTGGACTGTATAAAAAAAAATCATCAGTTTAGGGGATAATTAAGATTTAGCTTGAGTTATTCACAAGTCTCTTTTTTTTAATCTGATTATCAAAAAAAGGTTTACGTTGGTTAATATGTGTCAGCCATCCTTTAAATGACTTTAGTATTTGTCTCCAACTGGTATGAATATTTCATAATGCATTGCTTTAACTATAAATATTCCCAGGTTATAAATATTTGATGTCTTCAAAGCAGCACTGATTGGATGAAACATAATCTTTTAGTCTTTCTTTCACAAACAGACATTTTCCTATCCTTTGCAGAACGTTCTTTACCCAGAGACCACTTTCAGTTGAACTGTATTAGTTTGTTCGATTGTCAGAAGACACAGTTGCCTGCGTGAATGTAATTACTGTACAGTGCAATTACAACCAGTGTTGACCACCCAAGATTAATATCGGGTCCATGAAAATTACATAAATGATCACCTTTTCTTAATCAATATCCGCGCTTCTGCAAGGTGCCGAATTTACAGCACGGTAGACTACAACTTAAAATGGGAGAACCAGAAAAGGTTCTGATAAGCCACGGAAAGTTCTGACACTTGTTTATAAAAACTGGTTTTCAATGCTTAAAATAAACAAAAAGAAAGTGTTATAAAATCAGATGTATAGAACATACTTTGTGCTCCACAACTGGGGTGGGGGAGGGCTGTACATGTGTGTGTGTGTATTTGGTAAGGGTGCATTTAATTTAGAATATTTGGGGGGGGGGCAGGTGAGTGGGGGAGGACATAAGGACAATTCCAGCAGATTCTTTTTTCAACATTCCAACCATTGCACTGTGTTTTCTCTTGCGTGCCTACTTCAAGTTATAGTCTGGGAGGATGTTTAAGAGGGCCTTTTATGATGCATGGTAAAGGTGGAGTTTGTAAGTTGGAGGTAAGGTTCCAGAGGTGGTCTGGGAGAAAAGGAAAGGAATGTAGTTTTATACAGGGTTAACTCCTGGCTGTTTAGTCAGAGTATCTCTCTTGTTATTGATGAAATAAAAGCAAATCACAGCGATCAACTGAAAAAATGTTTACCTATCCAATTGCCCTTTACATGTGAATTTTGACTTTGCTCTGGGGACAGTGCTCGCAGACTTCCTAGAGAAATAGTAGAAAAGCAAGACAGAAACATACTGTATATCTGCATTCAGAATGTGCACATGCAAGACAGCTTCAGCAGATCTCTTTTGGCACATATGGGGCTAGCACCAGCTAGTGCATCTCGGACTATATGGTAGCATGTCAAAAGCCTAGATTGTTTTGCACATCTACACGGTGGTCCAGCAACACTTAAGCAACTCACTGAGAAATGTAAAAGCAACTCATTAGCATGACAGTTTAATGTGCATTGCACCGTACTTGGCTGAGACAGAGTTTGCACTATGCTGCAGACTCTGAGCAGGATAGCATACGCATTTGCAAGAGTTTATCATTTTCAGTCTACACTGGATCAGATGTACAGCCCTGTTTAAAAGGCAGTATCTCTTCTGGCAGAGTATTGTCAGCCTGCCTTACACAAAGTCATATACCCATAATGCCTTGCACAGACATCGAGCCTGTCAAGTGTGTGCGGCTTGGAGAGATGTGCAAAAAACAAACAACGTGTGCAGTCATATGAAAACTGGATCTCTGTACTTAATAGTCCTGTTTCTGCCCTGGCTACTTGCCTACACCTGACATTATAGTACTCAGCTTGTGACATCACAGTCTGTTGTTGTGGAAAATTATGATGTCACAAGCCAAGGATGGTGAGGTAGACAGCCAGCGTAGATGAAGTAGATGAGGTCTTATAGAAAAGTGCTCCTATTTTCATGTGTCAGCTAACTACAGAAAACACATGAAATATATGCTGATATGATGTTTTTTTTCAAATTGTGCCCTGAGATATTAACTGGAAGCAGTCAGCACTAAAAGCCCCACGCCCAAATTTGGGGCAACTCCCAATCTGCACTTTATCAATCAGTCACTTTATTTTTAAGTGCTGTTCCAGAGATCACAGCGCTGTACAAACACAGATAAAATCCATAACAATATAAGATAAAACCACACATTAAAATGATCTTATAAAATAAAATTAGCTATCACATAATTAATTAGGATAGATTCACAGATGTTAGCTGTCCATAAGATCAGAAAAGGCTAATTGAAATAGGTGGGTCTTCGAAGCAGTTTAAAAGCTTTCAATGCTTATGTGTAAAAGCTTTATGTGTAAAAACAGTTATTTATAAAATTTTGTTAATCGAGTAAGCCCGCTGGGTCCCGAGAGTCCCTTTTTCAGGAGCGACCCGGAATTAGTTACATAGAGCAGTGCAGATACATACAAGTGATACAGTGCAGGACATATAGTACAGGGATACAATGACAATATACATTTTTCAATTATGACTGAGGATAGCACTCACTTACAGCACAATTAGACTGTTAGACAGTTCAACAGTAGCAGCTGACAGACTTAGGGTTAGGCCACGGGGGGGCGGGTTGGCTAACCTTCAGGACAGGAGCAGGTCCTATGGATTAGGAGGTGAGCATGCAGTCCCTTCTGGAATGAGGCTAGGAAGGGAACTTCCTGAAGGTGTCAGGGGAGCTTTTTTCAATGCGTGGGGGCTATATGGGCAAAGGATTTACTGCCATCTGAGGAGCAGGCCCTGGGCAGTTTCAGGTGCTTTTTGCCCGAAATCCTGAGTGGTCTGATGGTCTGCTTAGGGGCAAGAAGGCCGGTTAGCCCTGCAGGAGGGTCAGCATTGAGAAGCTTGTATGTCCAACTTAACAGGGGGTACTGGAGCCTATGATTCAGGGTGGGCCAGTTGAGTGCGGCAAGGGCTTCACAATGGTGGGACCTGGGGTGAGCTTTCTTGGCAAATCATGCAGTTTTGTGGTACAGAGTTTGTAGTCTGGAGTGATCAAGTTTTCCTAAGCCTAGAAGGCTTGGGGCAGCATAGGTAAGAGTAGGGAGGAGAATACTCTGTGCGATTGCCAGTCTAGTCTCTGGTATCATTTTGGCGCTTAGCCGGTAGAGGAGGCCAAGTTTTTGGTGTATCTCTTTTTTACCATGTCCACAAGTGGCTTTAGAGTGAGCCCCTGATCTAGTGTAAGGCCTAGGTATCTGAATGATTGGACCACTTCTATAGTGGAGTCAGAAACAGTAACAAGTGAGAGAAGGTGGTTATACTTACTGTTTATGTCCTACATGACTGTACTTTGCCCAAAAAGGCCAACGAGACCAGCAAGCAAAAAATCAGAGCTTATGAAAACTCTAACATGTACTTCAGGTTGTTGACTCTCCTACTGCTGCAGAGGATTCTGGGATTTGTAGTTAAAGAAAACATCAGTTTGGAAGCCTGCAGAATCAGTCTGATACAATTTACTATACTGTAGTAAACAGGAAGTAAAGGAAAGGTTTTTGCACATAAAGATCAACCTGGGGCCACTTGGGGTGTGGGGGCTGTTAATGCTGACTGTTCCCCTTTAAGAGTTCACTTAAACCTGGCTTTACGGCTGAGGCAACTTCTGCACAACCCTTACTTCAGTACTTTTGCCCTGAGATTCTTGCTTTTTTGGTGCATTTGAGCTATTTGCTCAGATTGGCTTCACCTACCGTAAGAGTATAGCCGGTAACTGGATATTGTGGGCAGGCCCAGACTATCCATATGACATGATCCCTTAGCCACTAGGCATGTAACCTGGCACTTTAGCAGCCATTGGGATATGGCATTCAGGCCTCTGGGCAGTGGGCCCTGGGAACTTGAATGTTAAGGTTCTTACAGTTCAAAATGGTGTGTTTGCATCCAGAGAGCCCCCTTGATTTCCTAAGTAGAATGTTAAACACCTCACCACTGAGATCCAGAGATTTTGGGCTCCGTCACAAACTCAGTCATACCAGGCCTAGCTATCACAATCACCAGTACTGGGTTTGAGAGAATCACCTCCCATTCAGGAGTTAAGGTTTGGTGTCAGGTCTAAGCCACACCATGGAGCAAGGCCTGTTTTGCCTGCACACAGCTTGGGGCTACCTTCTGTCTCCTGTAAGGCAAAACACTTTCTGAATCCTCCTGGTGCTGAGTAGGCACACCCAGTTGTGAAAATCAACTCCCCACTGATGCAGTTGGCTGTCCATTCACACCTATGTCTCCCACTGTTCTCCAATTTGTATCAGTCCTGGCACTCATGGCACAGTGCAGCTGACTGGTTGGCAAGTGTGCCTTCTGACCTTTCATAGAGCTCAGGGGTCAAATATGTCAGTAACACCCAAAGGCTTTGTTTACAATTTGACACAGTGGCTGTCTCATCTTAGAGTGCTAAAAAGTTGCAAGATGTCCCTGCTGAGGTAGCCCGTGATGTGGGCGCATGTACAAGAGCACTGTCCGTAACGACAACGCCTCCAGGGTGAAATCTCGAACGGCGATGGGGATGTTAGGGTGACTGGATGTGGGGGTGGGTGAATTGAGAGACAGGATGGTGCTATATGTACAAATGTGCATGGGGGAGTGAGCACGGCAAACGTGGGCTGGGAAGGGGCACAGGGGATGTAGGGGGTGATGCTGCAGTGGGTTGCCGAGCTATGCCATGGCGTCAGGGGTTGGTCTGTGGCTGGGGTGTGTGAGGTACTGGGTTTGGGTCCGGGCGCTGGTGTGATTTTATTGCGCCCGGCCCAAAACTTTATTTTTCATGCTGCCCCCAACATGCACCCCTCTGGAGTGGAGTGTTCCATGCGTCGAGGGTGTCAGAGTGCTGAAAAGGTTTTCACCACTCTGACTTCGCGATAACGGCGATTGCCTTTAGGCAGTCGCCGTTATCACATGGAACCCCTGCTGATAGACCTAGGGTCCTACTGTACATTCCTAACTCTTGCAGCACACAGTCAGGTTGCTGGCTGAACCAATGAGCCAAAGCATCCAGTATCCTTTTGTTAGGCACAGTGTTATAATTAGGGGGCTAGGAATTAGCCAATTCCAGTAGGACTTATCATAAATTTATGAAGCTCCAATTCCACATCCAATTCCAAAATTAACCTCAGAATCAGACTCAGATTTGGAATTTGGAATCCTAATCCTAAATTCCTGTGTAAAAACATCTTGCCTTAAATTTTGGAATTAAGAGTTTTCGGACTGCAATTCTGAAAATCCCAGTACCGAAAACTGGGTAGGTAAATTTGATTCTGTGATTCGGAATCTAAGCAACCCTCGCTGTAATCCACAGAGTGGCATCCAGCCACAAGTCACAATCGCATATGGAGTAAGTGACTCCATGAAAGTGGGGGGGAGCTTATACATGCAAAGTCTTTTTTTGCCAATTTAAGATGCCTATCGTGGCAATTGTTCATGTCCTGATGGACTGTCAGCAGCAAGCCTGTCACTGCACGGGACCTCAAGTAACAATCACTGTGTGAAATATAACAGTCACTGTGTAGGTGCACAGTTTCTGCATGCTTTCACTGTACTGACTAATCCAGCACGTGGGGTATTGCATTATCTGCTGGCCATAGTTTCTCACCAAAAAATGGGGAGAGATCTGAAACGACAGAGGGCAAAAAGAAAACTTTTACTTTAGAAAAACCAATACAGACTCACTTTTTTGAAGTCTGTCTAAGTAATATATATTAGTGCATGCTCCCTTCTCCCGGAAATTTATTTATTTATTTATTTGCTTTTGTTAACCAGGTGAGCGCACTAGACAACCAAGTGCCTATTTTCAGGTGCGACCCAGGAGAGTTACATAGCATACAGGAAACATAATACAGAGGTGAGGTAACAAACCGGAGCCGCAGGCTCTAACAGGTGGGAGGTACAGCTCATGCTTAAAAATGGTAAGGCAGACAGTCAAGCAATAGGATACAAAAAACAACTTGGGGAGTCAGAGATAAATATCATAGCTATAGACTAAGCACATCTCAACAGACAATTGGAGAAATAACACATCAAGGTTAACATCAAGAAATTGTTTCAGGACTAGTTAGTAATAACCTTAAATATAATTTATTGCATCTATGAATAGAAGTAGGGGATTTTATACCTTTTATTGGACCAACAAATACGTTTCATCATGCAAGCTTTCAGTGCAAGGCTCTTCTGCTTCATCACCTGCCATGGGACCTTTGCCACCCCTAAATCTTGTCTACTGAAACATATTTGTTGGTCTAATCAAGGGTATTATATCACTTACCTTATCTGTTTGTACAAGGACCAATAAGGCTACTAACATGTCTTTCTTTATATAACTTTTTGGCCACCGCCGCATACCTGCTGCAAGCAAATTGTGGTTCCCCATTGCCCCATCCGCCACTCCCCCCACTGCCCCACCAGCAGGGATCTGAGGGCACAGATGCAGTCGCTGATGGCAGTGAGTGCTCACAGATCTGTTTTCTTGGTTCTTGCCCTGCCTCTTGCCCAGCCAATGGTAGGCAGCACCCCTGAAAACCACGCACACACATAGTGCTCCTGTGGAGGAGGCAAGCTCCCATGGCCAACTGCAGGGGCTGTTAGTGTGGCAGAACCTGGCTTCCCTTCCTCCCCAGCTGGTAGAACTGACTCACAGCAGTGACTTCTCAACCCCCCAGCCTACCCTGGCTTGTTTGCCAAGTCCACTCCTGAACTCAGGGGACCGACGTAGGAGAGTGATACACTACCCATTGGGGCATCAGGTGGTCCCTGGCTACAGACATTTCTGAGCGTTTATTACTGCAATTCCACCCAGACCGTAGGGACATTTCTGTACATAGGGGGCAGAGAGAGTGCAGTACAGAATAGTGGTTAAGAGCACTGAGCTGAAAACCTGGAGAACTGGGTTTGAATTTCAAAGCCACCAGTTGTATACTGTGTGACCATGAGCAAGTCAGTTCATTTCCCTCTACTCCCAGGACACACCTGGAAATTAATGTGTCTTTCTGGGCCAAAAATTGTAAAAAAGAAAAGGTGTGTATGTGTGGTACCTGCCCACTTATCTGAAACTCACTTCCTTGGTATCTTGGGAGTACCCCCTCAGCATAGGTGCTTAAAAAGGTGATGAAATATCATCTCTTTGAGTTGGTATTCAACCTGGATTATACAATGGCAAGAAAATGTCCAGGGCTGTGATTGCTCAGTCTGTGCCTGAGACAGTGTTGTTATTAAAGGAATAATGCCTGACAAGATGGGTGTTATGCTGGGATAACATTCCACCTTGGGTTGCTG
Source organism: Neoceratodus forsteri (assembly GCA_016271365.2). Taxonomy (NCBI): domain Eukaryota; kingdom Metazoa; phylum Chordata; order Ceratodontiformes; family Ceratodontidae; genus Neoceratodus; species Neoceratodus forsteri. The sequence continues at coordinate 200,277,544 of CM028130.1, forward strand.
GGTCCGAGGCCACTGGCCGAAGGTGTCCAACACCCGAGAAGGGATGTTATCCCAGCATAACACCCACCCCGCCCTGGAGGGCATTATTCCTATTATACAATGACTTGTTGTTTTATAATTAAAAAAATAATTTGAAAGAATGTTTTTGTTAGTCTGTTAAAATATTTTTGTTTCTTAAGAGAAAGAGCAAATCATCATCCAAATGATCCTAAGCCAACAATCAATCAGCAGGGAGGTTATGCCAGGATAACATCCCTGCTGTGACAGCCAACTGACCAATCAGAAGCCAGGATTCTTTCTTGCCATTGTATAATACACAATAACATCACTGTATTGGTTTGTTGGATTGTTTGGATCTCTCTTCAGAAACAGAGATATATTGCTACACTAAAAATCTACTAAAACCTTTTTAAAGATTTTTTTTATTTTGTATAACATCAAGCAATTGTATAATTGCAATAAGGCACTCAAAGGTGTGTGTTATTGTGTAATAACGTCACTCCTGGGGTGGTAAAAGCACTCAGCTTTGCCTCGTGCTTCAACCCACCCCAGGAGTGACGTTATTACACAAAAACACACACCTTGTCATGCCTTATTGCTTAAGTAGCAAGTTGCTGAAGTAAACATCCTTCCGCTTCACTAAGTAAACATGCACGCCCACACCACACTGTACAGTGCTGTCAGCCAGCATGAAGCACTATGTAGTTAGATGTTACCATTTTGTGCGGCACAGTTTGGAGTACTTACCATTGGATTACATTGGTTCCTGCAGTATCCTGCAAGATACTACTGGCTGAAACTTTGATACTGCACTTCATCCTGGCAGGCTATGCTATATAACTCTCTTTTCTCCTTTCCCTGACTACTGATCCAAAATTGATTTTAGCCAAGTAGTAGGCAGACTGGCAGTATCTCAAAGACAGCTACCATTTTTTAGTTGGCTAACAGCAGGGATGGGCAGAACTGGTTCTAGACCGCAAAAAGAATGTCCTCCCATGGCCCCCCCCCACCCCATACCTGGCTTATTCTAAACTTTAGAACCTAAAAGAACAGCTCCTTTAAAAACAACTGCTCAAATGGTTCAAAACAGAAAGAACCTACTAGTATGCAATTTGTACAAAATTGCTATGTGTGATATGCAAATTGTTAAGTTTGAAAAGCGAGAATCTTTTAGAACTTTTTTAGTTTCTAAATACAACCAGGAGGGAATCCCCCATCTTTCGTAAACAGCACAGACTCCTCAGCAGTCCATGGGAAAGTATTAAACCTAGAGCATTCTGGGAGCAGGCCACTGAATCATCATTATCTATTATTCATTCATTGTCTTGTTTCCTAAACCCCCCAGCCCTGAATGAGCTTATGCAGCATTCTATAATTACGAGGTTAAGTGTCTAATGCAGAGGAATCAAAACACAATCTCATAGACACACAAATCATTGCCACTGCTCTTACAGAAGTACTGGGAAATGGCAAGCGCTCAGGGAGTTTGCCTTTCTGGCTATGCCTCATCAGCTGGTTGGTTAGCAGTGCCAACTTGCTAAATAAAACAAACTATTTCAGGATTTACAAAAAAAAAAAAAAAAGTCTTTCAGGAGAAGGACCACAGACAGCCCACATAAAGATAGAGCAGAATAGAATTTGGTTTCCTATAGCACCTGTCAAATACTCAGTAATCTGCTAAAAAGCAGGGACTTGGGTACTGGTAGTGCAAGAACTGTACACTAGGACTGGGATTTATATAGTATTTTTTATTCTCATTGTATCTCAGAGTTTTTTACCAGGCAATTCAATACATACTGGTAGCACAGGGACTGTAGAATTGATTAGAACTGATTAGGATTTGGATTGATATAATGCCTTTCACTGTATCCAAAGATGTGCCAAGTAGTGAGTCAGATATTGGTAGTACAGGAAAAATAGACTAGAATAGAATAGAATAGAATAGAACAGAAGTTGGATTTATATAGCACCTTTCATACACACTGTATTCCAAAGTGCTTTACACAGCAGTGACTGAGATACCAGTAGTGCATTGGATGTAGAATACAATTTTGATTTATATAGCACCTATCATAACCACTGTATCCCAAAGTGTTTTACAAAGCAGTGAGTGATGTAAGTAATAATACCCGACAGGGTGGACGTTATTGGGATATAACGGACCGCCCAGGGGCGTAATGAGGCCCGGCACTGCAGGCGGAGGGCCCTATAGCCCCTGGAAGGTCCGTTATATCCAATAATGCCCATCCTGGAGGGTATTATTACACTTAGAAAATGGGCTATAGGTGTAATTCTTTGAAAAAATAAAATAAAGAGTTACCTACAAAAAATAAATAGAAAATAAAAGGTACATTTTATAGTAAAATAATCCCTGTGCTGCTGGAATCACCACAGAAGGGCGCTACCATGTTTGCGTGTGTCACTTGAGCTCCTAAACTTGCTTTGTTTCTTCACGCACTGGCTCACAGACATGAGCACTGCTTTTTCAGGTTGTTTTGGTTTCTGTCTCATTCTTCAGTCCCTTAGTCAGACACGCACAGAACTTGAAAGAAGGTTCATTCGTCAGAACAGGGGAAATGTTGTTTAATTATCTATACTGCAAGGCAGGTAGGTTTTTTCCCCCCTGTGCTGTGATATGTGGTGCCATGGGAGTTTGCAGCTCACTGAAAAAGTCGGCTAAATGTTGACATGGAGCGCAACCGCGGTCAGTGAGGAAAGTTTTAACTTTCTGAAAAGAAAAATTGTTTCAGGTTATGTTTTTTTTTACACTGTCCGGTGATTCTGTCTACAGAAGTTGGTCTCGCTAAGTGAGAGGGACAAAAACGGAAGCTGGCAAGTTTTGAAATTCGGGGTACCCAAGGATAGTTTTAGTAATAGGGCACCCCGAACTGGCACTTTTTCTGAGCGGGCCGTTGTTAAGAAATAACGGCCCGGGTGCCAGGCTGTTTGAACCAATCAGGAAGCAACTTTGAATTTACCCATTATCTAAATACCAGTAGTGCAGGGACTGCAGAACAGTATGGAATTTGAATTTATATACTACATCACCTTTCATGACCACTGTATCCCAAAAGTTCTTTAAAAAACAGAGCATGAGATACTGGAAGTTCAGGGACTGTAGAATAGACTAGAATTTGGGTTTATATACTGTAACACCTTTCATAACCATTGTATTCCAAGAGGCTTTACAAAACAGTGAGATACTGGTAGTTCAGGGACTGTAATACAGATAAGCACATTAGCTTTTAAGTTCTCAGCATTCACATGCAGCTACAGGCATTTTCATTAAAAAATATTTTATTGAGACAGAAATTGCTGGCCCCGACACCACAGTTCCATCCTAGTTTGTCAAAAACTGTCATTGGATTTTTAACCGCCATGTGGACAACCAAAATGCATAGTCAGAATGGGACCTCAACTGACATCTCAGACAGAAATTGGCTTCTACTATAGTGTAATACCCCACACCTCACTGCAGTACCATATTTCAGTGGTAGGTCTGGGTCTCAGCCCAGCTCCTGGTGTGGGGCATGACTAGAGGTGTCATAATTCACTCTATATATACCCCAAGTCTTTGTTCAGAGGCACCATTTTCCTGCATTATGATGTGACTGTTGGGCTCAGTTTAAGCACAGACAATGCAAATCATCTAAATGCTGTTATGTGTCTCTCATATGGCATGCAACGTTGAGGGGGTAACAAGCAAAGTTATGCTACTGTACCCCTAATATGTCCCTAACTGCTGCCCCCTACCCAAACCTAGGTTCCTCCCTAGAGTACATACTCTTAACTACCCCATCAGATGCATGCAGATTCCCCAACCACCCCTTCACCTCTCAGCATGTTCTCCAACTACCCCCTCACTTACCTGCACATCTCCAGCTACCTTTCACCTCTCAGCAGATTCCACAATTACCCCCTCACCTCTCAGCACGTTCTCCAACTACCCCTCACCTCCTTACGCATTCACCAACTACCCCCTCACCTACCAGCACATCTCCAGCTACCCCTCAGCTTTTAGCAGATTCCACAACTACCCCCTCACCTTTCAGCGTGTTCTCCAACTACTCCTCACCTTGCTATACATTCCCCAATTACCCCCTCACTTCCCTGCACAGTCACCCACTGCCCTTCACCTTCCTACTTGCCCCCTGTTAATCATCTCCTTCCTAAATTGTGTCACACAAACCCATGCATCTACATGTTCGTCCCCACTCCCCCAGATCTTCCTGTATGATTACTTAAGCTGCCTTACCTTCCTGCATTCTCTGCCAATGCCCCCTTCCCCACCCAACCCCTTCCTACATGCTCACTATCTTCTCACCTCCCTATGTGTTACCACACTGCACTGCTCCCAGAAAAGCTCCTCAAATGCTTCTTCACCCCATCTGCCTGAACACTGAACCCCAATACCTCTTACCCCTTTCAGGCACATACCAGAGCATCTGTTCCCCCCACCTCCCTACAACCACTAAATCTGCCTCCTCTATACACACACACACACACACACACACACACACACACACACACCTTCATAAATGCTCAACAATTAGAAACCCTAATCTTGTGGCCAAAAGGGTATAAGGGCAATAGCTAAGACATGCCCTTAAGCAAGTAGCTATGGCCAAGTGCTGCTTGGAGACTATATGCTTATTTATTGGTCTTTATTCTGTGCAGATGTGGCAAAATGCAAAAGCCACTGCATGTGCCAAAGACTACCTGATGTTAGTACTTCTTGGATGAACACTGTCTAATGAATTCAAGGAGAGACGACCCTGTAAGTAAATTGGTGGATAAAATCACATGTAGGTTGTAATATATGACTTGCCTCCAGCTCCTTGCCACGGTTTAAAAACTCAGCTCTCAGTTTGGTAGGAATGACCAGCTTCCAACAAAGAAAACAATCAGCTTGTGTCTACAGTGGTTGCAAATTCATTGACTCATTGGATTTCATCCAGCTGCCAAGCCCGGGACATGTCCTGACAGATAATCAATAGAGGAGCTGCAGATTCAGGTGAGACTAGGTACTGGCTTCAAACTGTTCGATGGTTATGTGAAAACCTTAGTGAGCAGTACTACCGGACAAAGAATAAGGCTATAGGCTAATTAGTTATATCTTGCAATGTGCAACAATATGGCTTTAAAGAGCTAGTGTACTGTTTGGGATCAATAGTAAATTTCAGATGCAGTCAGCCATCACTTCTTGTATCTCACGTATTTTTTTCTTTTCTGTTTGTTAATTAGAAGATTTTCCACCTGGCAGCACTCTGTCTGGAGGAAAAAAATAGTCAGTTCTGTTCCTCCCACTACATCATCAGAAATGAGACCAAACACCTTGCGACACCACAATCCTTGCAGCCTGAACAGTGACTTTCACAAGCTACCAATCAAAATGCAGGAAATTGTGACATCACTAGTAACCAGGGAGATCCGGTCCCTGCTTCTTCATGTGAAAGTGAAACCTGGCAGTGAGAAATGGTTCTCATTGGTTACTAGTGATGTCCTAGTCAGTGTAGTCTGTCTCAGTGTTGCTGTAGTGGGAGGAACAGAAGTGACTTTTTCTTCCTCCAGACAGAGTGCTGCTCCACACATCACACCAGTACTGCCAGGTGGAAAATTTTCTAATTAGCAAACAGAAAAGAAAAAAATACTTTCGATATAAGAAGTGATAGCTGACTACACCTGAAAGTTACAATTAATTGCAGGCAGTTTCCAGGCAGTACACTAGCTCTTTAAGACTGACACTGGGCTCTCGGCAACATGGGTACCCACATCCCAGTTTACACACAGCAGGTAGCTCAGGATGAAGCTGCTTCTCGGATGTGTCCCCCTGGAACACACAGTTTGCCACAATTCGCAGTAAAATGTGGAAAAGCGCAAACTTTTCTGCAGTTTGGTATTGTATTCCCACCAATTAAGTTATTTTTCTGGCATTTGTGGTAAAAGTTCTTAATTGCAGTCATTTTCCCCCACAATTTGTCAATTTTAAATGCAAGGCATTCATTTTCAGATTTCTGCCCAGCCCCTCTCCGCTTGTTGTAGAGGAGGCCAGGACTAAAAAGGAAAATTCTGTATGTTGATTTCTACAGACACATGGCCTCTTATTGTTGTTATCACTCCATTCAAGCATTTTAGCCAATTGGACGCACATTTGTGTCAGCAAGGAAACAGTCCTATTTTGTAAAGTGAATCTGAAGTAATATGTGTATTTCTTTATTGTACGATTTATTTCCCAAGATAGCAGAGTTGATATTAAATCTCATTTTCAATGGAATTCTGCTTCCACCACTTTCTGTAGCTGGGTGGCTGCAGCACTGGAAGGTGACATGACTTGCCCAAGTTCAAATGTGAGTATTTGACTCTAGCGGGGTTTGAAACGGTGCACTCCTGGATTCCATGCCTGGTGCTCTAACCACTAGCTTGCCTGGTCTGGTTAAGAAGATAATCTTTTCATCAGCCCCACTCCCCCATCCTTTGATCTGTAATTTGCATGCCTGCAAAATTGGAACATCATCTAATTATCATTGATTGCTTGTGGAAGTCTCAATCTCTCCTCCCCTCCCCTGTTTCATTTAGCAAGATTTTACCATTATTTGGGGAAATCAAATATATTGAAAGCAGAGTTATGGAGCACCGGATGTCTCATGGGAAACTACGAAAAAGCAAGCTGCTGGACACATTTTAGCTTTAGTGGCTATGGTGGCATTTGAACCTTATGTACAGTATGTGAGGACACCACTGAAAATGAGCTCCCAGCTCAAAGGGTTTGTCAACATCCTGGTTAATTCATGTTTAGAAATAAGTGCAATTTGCATTGGATTTTTGGTCAGTAGCTTCTTCTTTGTCTTTATACAGTACGTCTGTCCAATAACATTAAAAAAAGATCACTGTCCCCACACCCAGCCCCCAGGCATTGGCTCTTGCTGCTTTTCTGCAGCTAACCTCTTGATTTCCTTCTTGCTATGTCATAAATAATCTGTTGCTGTGGAAATGATTGTGATGTCATAAACAGAGGATTGCGATGTCAGGTGTAGACAAGCAGCCAGAACAGATGGAATCTAGGGAAACAGCTATGTCGGTGCATATGTGAATGATTATAAAGAAAGATGGATGTTGAATACAGAAAATTTATAAAATATAAGCTGATACATGGCTAAGATTTATGTTTCTTCAAACTTTCCCAAGAGGCATCTGGGTTTTTTAAAGTGACAATGTTTAGCTGCCCTGAAGGGCAGCAGGCAACCTGACTTCAGCAGTGAACTTGAATCTGCATCAGAAGGCAGGCCAGACCACAGCAGTTGCTGCTTGGCAGTGTGCTGCAGCTGGGGAGGGATGGTGTCCAGCTCCAGTGCAGCAGCATGCAGTGCCGACCCCTGCAGCATGCCAAGGGAGCTTGCTCCCTCCACATGACTTCACTAAGTGCAGCCAACGTTGCTCAATGGGCTATGCCCTCACCAGTAGAGGAGGGAGGAACTGAGGGAGAAAAGCAGGGAAAAAATCCTTGTCTGTTTATATGGCAGTCTAGGCTTCCAGGACCAGTGCTGGTTCCTAGTCCACTCAAGTGGACTGCCAGGGCGACAGGGATGACCCTCGGCTGGGAGGCCCCTACCAGGGAGGTTAGACCCATCTGAGGTATCAATGGAACTAGGACCCGAAGGGGAACAGAGGTCAACAGGTCAGAATGGTGTATATTCCCGGGTGCAGGGTACTGTATATCCCAGACAGATACAGCCAGGAAGCCAGCCCAATGGTGCAGTGGTAGCACTACTGATTGCGGTATTGATGACCCATGTTTGGTAGCCAGCACTGTGTGTCAGAGGGTAGGCTGGGGGGAGGTTAGAGGAGCATCCCAGGGACAGCTCTCCATCTTCAGTGGGGAAGGTTGTGGTTTCCCAGCACACTAGTGACACCCAGTGGAGACTAAGTGTCCAGCAGCTGGGGCCACCTGGCACAGTGGAGCATTGGTGGACGTCTGTGGGACAGGTGTGGGAGTGCGCCCATCCCACACTGATGTCTTTGCACGTCCATGCTCCTGGGGGTAACAAAGGAAACACCCCTGGTCATGAAGTTCTGTGAAGTCTCTGGACCACCTCCTGAATGACGCCCCAGGTGTAAGCCTCAGCTGGGGCCTCTGAGGATCTCGATTTCTCCCCCAGCCCCCAGGAGTGCCCCGCCACAGGGGGCAAGCTACCAGCCACCTAGCCAGGTGACCTGAAAGAGGATGCCGGGAGAGCGGTCTGGGTGCTAAATAGGGGTACATCCCCCACCCATAGTCCAGGAGAAGAAACAGAGTTAACATAGCCAGGATAAGGAAACTCTATGGCAAAAAGATGACAGTGTTTGTCAGCGGGCAAAAGATTTCATCATATATGTAACTCCCCTACCAAATTGGGGGCTTACCTTAGCCCAAGCTACTCCCATTTCTGCTCTCCTTTTAGCACCTCCAGGAAAACTTGCATTTTTTTTGGTAGCCCTGAGTCCTTTCTCTGCCTCTGTGTGCCCTTGCTTAGCCCCTGTGTGAAATTCAGCCCTGTGGGGCTCCGAGATTAAGAACCATGATCTCCCACTAGATGCTTGCACTCCGGTGCAGCGGGGATCTCGCAGGCATGAGTGGCACCTTTGATCTCCCGACCACTTGCTTGTGGTTGATTGGGAGAGTGCTGCGGTAGTCCTGGTGTCCCCACCTGATCAGTGGAACCCGGTAACTACAAACAGGGCAGAGACAGCTCACTTTTCAGCAACATTTAAGAGATCTACCACAAGCTGTCTAAGATTGGGACTCATGAATAATAATGAGCCCAGGGCCCTGCTCTATGAATATACATGAGGGTCTGTTCTGCCCTCGGGGAAGTTGTATTTTGGCCATGGGCAACAGGGAAAAGAAATGTGTAAAATAATAATAATGTGCCTGCTGTATGTTTGGGGAAATGTTGCAATGGGGGAAAGTATTTAAAATAAATAAATACTTGATCCTGGCTGCACCAGCAACTGTTGGGACTCGAATGGCACAGCCTGCCTGCTGCAAGTAAGGGAGCTAAAATATTGGAGAAGCACGAGGCTAAAGGACTGAGAAATTTGGTAATTCTGAGCAGCGACAGCAAGTACACAATCAAGGCTAACAGACTGTGGGACAAATGGGCAAATATCTAATTTATTCTGGCTGCACTAGGACTTTGGGACTGTGTTATTTCTGCTCCAGGGACTGTGTGTTTCAGCAACCATTACAAGCAGCCACAGCCAATCAGAAAGCCAGGATATTAAAACCAGGACTTGTGGGACATTAGCCAAAGCTCATGGGATAGAAACATATAGAAACATAGAATTTGACAGCAGATAAGGACTGCTTGGCCCACCCAGTCTGCCCATTTCCCTACCTACTGGATAAGCTGCAGATCCTAGTTAACCAGCAGCCTACTTCTTCCTGCCCCCACCCCCTAGAATGGCCTTATGACTGTCCCATGCATGCTTGAATTCCACCGTTGATTTTGACTCCACAACCTCCTCCGGAAGCCCGTTCCATGCATCCACAACCCTCTCTGTGAAAAAATACTTCCCTAAATTACCTCTGAGCTGCCCCCCATCTTCAAATTGTCCCTCTTGTTCTTGCACACCTCTTTTTGAAAGATGCTACCTCTTGGACTTTGTTGATTCCTTGAGGTACTTGAACGTTCTATCATGTCCCCTCTCCTCCTTTCCTCGAGGCTATACATATTAAGCTCCTTTCATCTCTCTTCATATGTCTTCCAGTGCAGACCCTGCACCATTTTAGTGCCTCCTCTGTGACAGCTTCCATCCTGTCTATGTCTTTGCAGAGATTGGGTCTCCAGAACTGCACACAGTACTCCAGATGGGGTCTCACCAGCTGTATGTACAGAGGGATAATAACTTCCTGTTTTCTACTGGTGATGCCTCTCCCTATGCATCCCAGTATCCCCCTAGCCCTCCTTGCTGCCCTCTCACATTGCTTGCCCACCTTTAGGTCATCTGGTGTGACTACCCCCAGGTCCCAAGTACTAAGGGCTCATGGGGAACTGTAGGGACCTAATTTCAGGCACCAAAACAGCAATCCAACTGTGCATTGAGTGAGGTTCATGCATAATTTACTTTCTTGACTGACAGGCCTTTCAGCCAGTCACCCTATAGCTTCAGCCAATCAGGAGTCTCAGGAGAGCCCTATAAGAGACTGCGTCTTCAGCAATTTTTCCAGATTCGAGCAGAAACCCCCCAGAGATGAGGGTTCAGGCCCCCAGCCATGTAACTGGGCCTGGTGATCCAGCTAATCCTCTCCATCCAGGAGGGGGTATTTGTCTTCTTTAGCAGTTAAAGTTAATGTAGTTTATATAGTACCTGCTAGTCTGGGGGTTGCCAGAATGTCCCCCCTGTACGAGCCCCCCCTTCCACGTTGGGGAAAGATGTGGATCTGCAACTTGATGACTCCAAGCCAGCTGTGAGAGAGCTGATCGTACCTCAGTTGTGAGAGGACTGAAGAAGTCAGGAACCTTGATAGCGGAGATTCTACTGTGAGGAGCCTGAGTGAGCACTCTTGTACCCCCCAGTGCAGCAGTGAAAGAACTTGCTTAATTGGGGCTGCCTATGTCCAAGTGACTGTGCTATGTGAGAACATTTCTGGTTTGCATCCTGTACCTGCTGTGCCTAATGTTAGCCCAGTATGGGTGGACCCTTCTTGAACGTTTTGCTGATTGTGACCGTCCAATTGGTCTGTACCTTGCATCTACTGCACCTAACCGTAGCCCAGCGTAGGTGGATGTGACTGTTCTGGGGGGACCCAAATGAGCTCAGAACAGAGCATAGATGTGCTGATATGTGATGTCTGCTGTGGAGCCTACATGACTGGAAGGGGAGCACTCAGTACAGGGGCGCATCCTGACTTTGCCTGGGAGGTCCAGTGTTGTCTAACGAATCCGGTCAAGATGTCCAGTGGAGCTGAAACCTACAGCCAATTACCACGAACAGGACTGAGACCCTAAGTCTACTGATTTTTGACTATTGTAACCTGGAAAGGACTGCTCTATGCAAACATGGCCAGGGCGGCCACCCTGGCCCATGGTTGAAGGCACTATCCCTCCATTGAAGGTACTAAATGTGTTTAAAATGTAAATGTACTGAATGTGCTAAAACATATAAATGTGATGGATGTTCAGAAAGTATAATTGTTTTCCCAACCAATGCAATCGGCTTTTTACCTCCTGACCTTGTTCAGCCTACAAACTGCAGGGCAATCCCTGCACACCCCAAAGGGTCTGGAATCATTTGTCTGTCTAATTGCATCCAAGTTGAGTACTATTTCTCTGTTAAATCAAGCCAGCTGCTGTACAGCTGCAACTTCCACCAGGCCTGCAACCATCAAGGGATGTTGGTAACTGGGTACCTAGGGTTAATGTGTGGGATTGCAGGGTCTCATACTGAGTCTGGGGAACTTGTACCAGTGGTGGTTAAAAATGATAATGTGTTCCATCTGATTTTATGCAGTTTAGATAGCCAGGCTCTGGATATCCACGCTGGTACAAAGTGAATGTGTTTTTCTAATTTGTTAACAGGTATCTACCCAGCCAGAGGGTTTTCACCAACGCAAAATTACAATCAATTCCAATCAAATGTAAATATGTAAATATTAACAATCATATTGCATAACCTCTATTTCTTTTGTTTCCCCATTCTTAATCCCTATACCCACAAATAAATATTGTTGTTGTTGTTGCTGTTTTTGCAAATATGTTGTTGTGAGCATATTATTAGAAAGAGTCTTTAATTGATGAAATGTCTGAAAAGTGGGGAACTTTTTATTGGGTCATGTGCTGGGGTGGCTAATGATCAGAGTGGGTGGTATGACATCCCAGGGGGTTGTACCAGGTAACAGATAGCCCACTTAAAAGTTAAACTCTGAGTGGAGGCACTGTGCAAAGGTAAAAGCATGAAAAAGAACTAGTTTAAGTTAAGTTTGGGAACCTAGGCCCTTCAACCTTGTACGGGCCCATAAGGCAGGGGTAGTAGCCCTTGGAGTAGCGCCGCCTAGGGGTTACATATAGTTTTTAGGTAGCAACTGGCAAGCAATAGCTTTCATTTATTGTCATCATGTGTACTCTTTTGTATAGATTTGAAAGATTTTTGTTACGTTTATTATGTGTGAGTTGGCTGTGGTGAGATCTGAGTAGCAACAAGTCAATTGTTGAAAAGAATGTGGCACTAGTTTAAACATTTTCTAGTCAGTTTACCCCTCCCCAACACACATGTATAGCATACTCATTATGCTTAGTGCTGAGTCTGAAGCTTTTGACTGTGTGTGTGTCTGTAGAAACCACACGAATGGGAAAATATCTGCCTTCTTGTATCATTTATGCATCCTACAGTACGTATTGACCCTCATAATTCTAACAGAGTCCTGAAGGGACTCGCTAATCTGAAAGTGGACAAAGCAATAGAGTCTGATGGGGTGTATCCAAAGGTATTGAGGGAGCTCAGGGAGGTACTGGCTGCACCTCTGACAGTCCTGTTTAACAGCTCACTGGAAACGGGAAGTGAGTCTGGAGGACTGGAGGAGGGCAGATGTCGTCCCACTTCACAAAAGTGGTAGCAGGGAAGAGGCTGGCAATTATGGGTGCATACCTCTCAACTGCTATGAATTTTGCATAGAGCTTTGATTTTCACACTCAAATTAACCCTTACTCCACATAGGTTTACTGATGTTCTCAATAATGTTGGAGCTATTTCTTGACACACAAACTATTAAATCACTGAACTAAGTTAACAGAAACATTCCTTTCTACTAACTATATGGGGTCCACTGTCTGCAGACATATTATTGTTTAAAATAAGTAAGTGCTCCACATTCTGGCCCTTTGCTATGATTTTTGAAGGCCATTGTTATCATTTCTAATGCTGAGAGGTTGAGATGTATGTATGGGTGAGTCAGCCCGACATCAGGGGTGGGAAACTTAAAGGAGTCACTGCTGAAGGAAAGGATGGTAGAATATCTTGAATCCAGTGGGTCACAAGACCTGAGACAGCATGGATTAACTTGGCGGGTTGGGGGGGGAGTCATGGGTCATGTCAAATAAATCTGATACATTTCTTTGACTGGGTGGCCAAGAAATTAGATCAGGGCGGAGTGGTGGACATGGCCTAGTTAGATTTCAGTAAGGCTTTCGACACCGTTCCACATGGGACGCTGTAGTAAGCAAGTTGGGTAGCTTAGGAGTGGGTCCAAAGGTGGTAAACTCTGTAATAAATTGGCGAAGGGATTGGCAGCAGAAGGTGGTGGTAAACAGAGTTCATTCCTAGGAAGGGAGAGAGAACAGCGGGGTGCTGCGGGGTCCTCTTTAATGTCTTTATAGGTGACATTGCAGAGAAGCTGGAAGGGAGGTTCTACCTCTTTGCAGATAACACCAAAATCTGCAATAAGGCAGACACTCGGGTGGGGGATGGAAAGGATGTGCAGAGATCTAAGAAAACTCAAGGGGTGGTCAGTGCTATGGCAACTGGGTTTCAATGCGAAAAAGTGTAAAATAATGCACTTACGGCACAGAAACCTAGGGGCAGAGTACAAAATGGGTGGAGTGGTACTGCCAACCACCAAGCAGGAAAGAGACCTGGGGGTGCTCATATTGGATGACCTATGGTGGCCAGGCAGTGCGGCAAGGCAGTTGGGAGGGCTAGTGGGATAATGAGGTGTAGAACGAGGAGTATCACAAGCAGAAAGAGGAAGGTGGTATTGCATCTGTAAAGATCGCTAGTAAGGCCCCACCTAGACTACTGTGTCCCGTTCTGGAGACCACATCTCTGGAAAGACATAGATATAGTGGAGGCAGTCCAGAGGAGGGCAACTAAAATGGTGCAGGGTCTGTATCATAAGCCCTATGAGGAAAGACTTAGGACCTCAGTATGTACACACTGGAAGAGAAGAGGGAGATAGGGGACTATGATAGATACCTTTAAATACCTTATGATGCTAAATATAGTACAGGAGGGAAGTATTTTTCAGAAAGTAAGGTGCTCAAACACAAGAGGGCATGATAAGAAGTTGGAGGAGGTAGATTCAGGAGAGATGTGAGGAAGTACTTCTTCAGAGAAAGAGTGGTGGATTCCTGGAATAGTCTTCCAGTGGAAGTGGTAAGGTGAAAACAGTGGTGGGGTTCAAGAATGCATGAGATAGGCATAAGCAGTGTTGGAATTACACTTTATGAGCTTTGAGAGCTGGAGGGCTCATAACAGACCCATCTTTAAACTTACACCCCCTTCCCATTATAAGTAAACGCCAGTGATGTGTGAGCTATCGGGCTCACTTCAGATCTGGGGGGGCCAAGCCCTGCAAGACCCCCTGTAATTATCAGTGTTCTCAGCTCAATATGTCTTTCCCAGTTAAACTTTTAAATAAATGCATACATACATAAATTACAGCACTAGGCCTAAAGGAATCTTAGGGAAGGGGGGTAGGTGAATGGACCAGAGACCAAGTAGGATTTGCGGTGATACTATAGGAAAAGAAAAATGGGCAGAAAAGGTGGACCAAGCAGTCCTTACCTGCCCACAAATTCTATGTTTCTATTAGCATGGTGCTAACTGTGAATAGTGCCACAGTCATGGCGACAGCCATATTCGGAGGTCCCTCGTGCACTACGCAAACACTACAGCACATTTGCTCAGAAAACACCACAGTGCCTATGCAGATAAGGGATCCCTCATGCATACCTGATGCAACAGTATATTCAGAGGTTGTGGCAGCACTAAACAGCCTCCATTGTAGTACTGTCTAATGCTTCTGAAACTGTCCCTAACCAAGTGCAATAGCAGAGCAACCCCCCCCCGCCCCCGAACACCCATTCAGTTGATTCTACAGTACATGTGATCTGGTGTGTCTGTCTGATGGAAACTGGCCGAGGTGGTGAGTAAAGGGCTGTGCCAGTCATCATCTGACATACCGTGGATCAGTGATAATGATGGTGAGCAGGGTGAGAAGGGGCACGGGGAGGTGGGTCCTGAGCGGGCTGGTCCAGAGGGGGTCTGCTGATTGCTTTTGGAGGGGACCACTAGACCACCAGGACTTCTACAAAAATATACAGAACAAGCGTTCATGGTTGTGGGTTCACTACAATCAGGAATATTACAAACATATACGGAACATACAATTGAGTTTGGGTGTCCACTCAACTACCAGGGGTTTTATAGGATGACACTCAATGGATGCGTGGGGGTGGAGGACCACAAAGCTACCTGGGACTTGTGTAGATTGTCTGAATGGGCACTCCGGGGCCTACGCTGGCATGCTAATGAGCCCATAATGAGCATGATAATGGCTGTTTTGCTCTTTGCATGCCCAATGAGCTTATTAGCAGGCTAGTACTTAATATGGTCCATGGACGATCTGGTGCTATCTTGTTTGAGCAGCGCAATCTGCCATGGGCTTCCCTGTATGCAATATTCAGCCGTAGGCTGTGTCAGTTCCGCACATAGTCACTGTGCGCTGTTCTGGCACAGACCCATATTCAGACAGTGTGTTTGGGTCAGAGCACTCTAACTGTCTGGATTAAGAGGTGGGCGAAAGTTGCGAATTCCGTGTTTGCAGAACTTCCACGAAAATTCAGAAATTTCGCGTAATTTTCCGAACATCCACCATTGGCAAAATCGGCATCTTCCGAATGTGTCTGGCTGATTTTCGTCCTGTTCTGTGCAATTTATTTGGCTAAACTGTGGAATAATGCACGTGAACTGCGGAATAACAGTTCTGAAGAATTTTTTTCCTGCAATTTAATGAATTATTCTATAATTCATGTAATTATTTCGCAATTCAGTTATCAGTTCTGCAGACTTTTTTCTCCACAGTTTCATAGAATAATCCGCAAGTTATACATTTATTCCATGGTTCTAAGTAGGAATTTCCACGGAAGTTGCTAATTTAATTTCCACATGTTCACAGAAGCGAAAGTTCAATTTTCGTGGAAATTCTGCTGGTGGAAGTTTTTTTTCACACACCTCTAGTCTGGATATCAGCCCTCACCAGCAGTGCGCTAACTGTCGTACAGCACTCCTGTCTATGTTGCACACATTCAGCTTTCAATATGGGGCCCTGTGTTATTTTATCAGTGTTTAAATTATTTCATCTCTTTTTACTCACTACAACGTTAAAAGAGAGACGTTCAAATATACACTCTCTGCTCCCAGGCAGCTGAAGCAACAGTAACTGCCATCCTTACAGGATTCATCTTGTGGTAAAAAAAAAAAAAAAAAAAAGAGTTGTCAGTAACTTATTAGTTTTTGTAAAAGACTGGCCCTGGTTTCCCAGAAGTTGGCCATAGTTAAGAGTTGTTTGTACCATTGTCACATTTCACTCCTGCTTGAAGCTTGAGATGGGAATTCTTGAATTTTAGAAGGAGAAACGTGTTAAGAAGATTAATGTTACCTTTTAGTGCATGGCCTGGCTATGGTGCAATCTGCTTGGTGACAAGGTCTTCAGCACATCTTATTACTATTGACATCTCAGTACCATTGGTTCTTTGCAACGGTGCCCACAGTGAAAAATAGTAGAGATTTTGTATTTATATAGTACCGTTCATGCACTGCATGCCAAACTGCTTTACGAGCATTTTGTTTATGCAAGGGTAGCATAACTGAAATGTCATATCTCATTTCTAGTTGAGTCCTACTACTGCTTAGGAAAGCTTGATGCCTGTCAGTACCATTGGACTTTTATTTCTGGCAAAACATCAATACGTCCATGTTTCTTTTTACTCAGTTTCATTCCTGTATTGAGATTCAGTTTTTTTTTTTCTTTGGGGGTTGTAATCTATATTTTTACTGCTTGGCATTCCTGCACAATGGCCTCTCTCCAGCCCCGCGACTGACTCTTATTTTTCCTGAGGAATGTCCCCATACGATGGCCTCTCTCCAGCCCTGCCACCAAGCTGTTGTGGCCTTACAGGTTATCCACCCCAATGAGTGGCCTACAATCTTGTGATATGTGGGGCCTGTGGGGAAAGTCAAGTGGGCAGGTGCCCCCCCCATGTTCTGCTGCTCCAGCCAGTGCTGGCACCTAGCCTAAGCTAGGTGGCAGTTGGGTAGTGGGACACAGTCTCCCCCTCCTCCCTGAGGGAGTACAGCAGTAGTCCTGATGCTCAATCCTCCCTCACCCGGCTGACCCACAGTTACCCGAGTCTTTTTCTGGACCAGGGTTGCCAGTGAGATGCAGGGTTTTGAAGTGTTTTTACACTATATCAGATGACCTAAATGTGGTCAGGCAATGTAGTAATTGCAGTCGGGACGGCTAGTGGGATGCTGGGGTGCATAGGAAGGGGTATCACCAGTAGAAAAAGAGAGGTGGTGTTGCCCCTATACAGATCATTAGCAAAATCCCACCTTCAGTACTGCATCCAGTTCTGGAGACTGCATTTCAAGAAGGACAATCCAGAGGAGGGCTGCTAAAATGGTGCAGGGTCTGCATCATAAGCCCTATGAGGAGAAGCTACAGGACCTTGATATGAACACCCTGGAGGAAAGGAGGGAGAAAGGGGATATGACAGGGACCTATAAATACCTCACTGGAGTATGGGCACAGAACAGGAGAGGAGTATTTTTCAGAAAAAGAGATACTCTAGAACAAGCAGAACAAGGGGACATGTTTTGACACTGGAGGGGGAAGGTTCAGAAGAGATGTGAGGAAATACTTCTTCGCACAAAGAGTTGTGGATTCACAGAATAGCCTTCCAGTTGAGGTAGTGGGGGTGAAAACAGTTGCAGGGTTCAAAAACGCATGGGATAGGCACAAGGGAATCATAGGGGTAAGTAAGGGAAGGGAAGAGCCCGCATCATAGAGCTGGTGGGGCCACAGCAAAAAGGAATAAAATGGGCAGATTGGGTGGGCCAAGCGGCCCTTATCTGCCATCAAATTCTGTTTCCATGGTTTAAAAAAAATACATTTTAATCAATATTTTATCCTTTTACCAAGCAGCTCCCATCTGGACTGGTTCCCACGGCCTCATCACCTAACTTCCCTGTGGCTTACCTGTCTCCACAGTGACTTCTGCCAATGGACTTTACTGAAGGGGCCCCGCTGTTGGTGTGAGGCCTGCAAGGGACTGGGCCATCACTGCGCTGCCTATTGGAGTTTTTCTCCTTCCTTTACCCCCTTGGGGCCCTAGTGCATGCACTGATGTGATGTGCTTGCTCCACCATCACTGAGACAGCCCTGGCATCCAGACGTGGGGCCCTTCACCCTTCATCCAGTCCCATGGTGCTACCATCAAGATTCCACCAGGTGGAAGCTGACCGGTGGGATATGCTACCTCCTCCCCACAGCAAAGGCAAATTTTAATTCTTTGGCATCCTTTCCACAAAGCTCAGGGTGACTTACAATGACACACATGCATACTTAAATAAAAACATACACACAGACACACACACACACAGATACATACACACAAACACACACACATACATACATAAACTGTATTAGCAATAAATATACCATGACTAAAAACATATTATCATTTAAAATTAATGTATTCCTGGTACACCGGTGCAAATAAAAAGGATTTTAACAGGATTCTAAAAGCCATAACAATTTGAAATGAGAGCACCATCTCTGGAAGGGCATTCTAAATCAAAGGGCCCCTGACCCCAAAGAGCCTGTCCCCTGACTGCTTTAACCAGGAATGGTGGACCTGAAGCAGGCTGCCATCTGTGGAGTGGAGGGGGCATGTAGGTGTGTAGGAAAACAGAAGGTCTTTCAGGTAGCTTAAGCTCAGACTGTATAGGGCTTTGAATTTTAACAAGTGCACCTTGATGGTGATAGGCTGCCGAACTGGCAGCCAGTGCAGAGCATGCAACACCAGTTTGATGTGTTCCCTCTGAAAAGTTCCTGCCAGCAGCCAGGCCACTGCTTTCTGGACCAATTGCAGATGGCACGTCAAGCCTCCAGATAAGCCTAAGTAAACAGCATTGCTGCAGTCCAGTCTAGAGGTGACAAAAGCATGGACTATTCTCCAGGTCAGCTGGCACTAGGTGTGACTTGATCCAGGCAATATTAGGCAGGTGCTAAAAACTGCCTCAGAATACAGCTGACATAAAGAAGTGGTGCTGTACTTGGGATGCTCAGTCCTCCATCCCCTGGCCAGCCCCTGAGTGACCCGTGTCCATTCCTGAACCCTGGTTGATGGTGTGGCAGATGCTGAGTTAGCTAGTGCCTCTGCCTGCAACGCCACTGGTTCAACAGTTTTGACATTTTTTAAAGTTCCTGCTTTCTGACCATACCCACATTCAGAAAAATTAAACATCTTGGTGTAGAGCTGTGCTCTTTCCCATCACCAGTGTGTGCTATCTGATCCCAACACAGCCACAGTATTTGTCCAGTATGAGCAGTCAAAATGTAACCACAACAGAACAGAGTATTTCAAATTGTTCTTAGCAGCCATCTTAACTGACTTGTGGCATTAATTATGCAACTCCCAGGTGGCGCTATCCCAAGGGCTACTACCCCTGCCTGCTTGACTACTGACAGGTTGAGGGGCCTAGGTTCTATGGCGGGTGCCTCCACCCAGAGGTCAGGGTTTCTAGTGGTTAGACTAGCTTGATCACAGCCCTCTGGGATACCATGACCCCCTTTGGTTCCTCTAGTGGCTCACACAGTACACAGGAGTTACAGCGCCAATACCCCACGTATACACACTGTTCACTCATAAAGCACCACTTACCCTCGAGACTGATTCTGCAGCACGTTTCTGAGGATCCCCTGTAAAATAAGGTTAAACAACATACACAGCGAAATACAATACTGTTTCCATAAGTACCAACACCACAGATAGTATATAGTATAACAACAACAAATCTGATTTATTTAGGGGACAGTAACATGGGAGGGGGAAATCAGTTTAATTGGTGACATTAAATCACAGTACTGTGCACACATACAGGGTCTGAAAAGTCGCACTCTGGGTACCCAGGTTGGGGGGGGGCGCTAGCCAGGTCCATTGCCTGGGGTTGGCTAGCAGGTGCAGATGGATAGGGCCCTGTAAAAGAAAATATATGCACAACACCCAATTGTAATCCAGAGCCTGATGGCTCGGTCCATGAAGCAAAGGAACAACAAGAATTAGATGACACACTTGTGATTGAAAACAGACTGCAGGGGGAATACCCTGATTGGTACTCACAATACCCAAGCTGAGAACTGGATGGTGGATGTTCTTCTGGATTGTCAGAAACAACAAGGCATGGAGACAAGGTCCTTGTGACTGGACCCCACTGCAGTTTCTAGCAAACGGATTTAGTCCGAGACAAGCTGGGGTTTGCTTCCAGCTTCAACACACAGCACACAGCACAGGGGATTGGAAATAGCTACTCCCCACAAGCACTACGCACATTCATATGTAAAAGGAAAGTATTATACCAGGCAGGCTGCTCCTCGATCCCAATCGCTCTTACTGCAAAATACCCAGGAGCACGCACAGCAGCTTCAGTTCCTGACAGACCGAGCATGATCCAGCAATTTCTCCAGTCTTCTACAGGATGAGCCTGGTTTC
This sequence comes from Neoceratodus forsteri, assembly GCA_016271365.2. Classification (NCBI taxonomy): domain Eukaryota; kingdom Metazoa; phylum Chordata; order Ceratodontiformes; family Ceratodontidae; genus Neoceratodus; species Neoceratodus forsteri. Next base: position 200,298,072 of record CM028130.1, read on the forward strand.
CACACTTCTGGTGCTTCTTTCTCCTCACAACTTGGATTCAGTCTAAACTGGCACTCACAACGGCTGCAGGCCGTAACTCGGGGCCTCACACGCACTTCCCACGCGAAACTATACACCGCAGAAGCACAGAGCTCCTTCTCTCTTCACTGTCACAACTGATCTCAGCTTTCCAGTAACAGAGTAGGGCATGTCCTCCAAATCCAAAAGGTTCCAGTTGGCTGGTCCTCCTTGTCAGTCACTACAGGCTCCCTTTATTGGTGAAAAAAGGCACCAAGGTTTCCAAAACTACATTACCCAGAGGCTCCTTCCATCCAGCCCCCTTTTTAGCAAGCCCCAGCTTATAGCCCCTATTCTGGTTGGCCCAAGCAGTCTCCATCTTAGGGCTCTCACATATTGATTGATCCCATTCGGCAGTCCGGGACTAAAATGAAAGAGTTACACTACACAGTCCTTGCTGAAGGGAAAGCAGGTTAGACAAACTGTATTTTCATTATCACTCTAAATGATGTCTGGCAAACAGTTATATCTTTCAGCAAGGCTCCCTCTGCACATGTAGCAATGGCAGAAACGGAGCAAATTGGCAGCAGCTCGGGCGGGATTCGAGCATTAAATACACAGCCCCCCCCATACAAACTAATTAAGTCTGCAAGCAAACAGCTCTTAAAGAGACAGTACGTGGAGGCTCAAATAGCACTCACTTGGAAACACATTTAAACAGCTCAGACACCGATCACCGCCCAGACTTGGAGCATTCAGGCAAGCTCCTGGAAGACTTTTGGGAACGCCCATTTGCAGGGGGTTACAATTACAAAATTAACATGAAAGCTGTTTTAAAACTATCTTATGGGTTTAAAAATACACTGATGATAAGTCGAATATAAAGATGTCTGGAAGAAATTATTGCTAAAATTAATATGACAACATTTTTTGCTAAGTAACTAATACATGCTATTGCATTCAATGAAGCCATGCATGACTGCTTGGATCATGTTCATTTTGCAAAGGGAGAGTATGCAGATTAGAAGGCCTACAATATCTGGTCACAGAATATCAGGTAAACAGTGTTGTCTGTGAGCTCGCAATGTTATTTGGAGTAAAGGACCCCAAACATCCTCTTACAGTACAAACAGTAAGGTAGAAACCAAGCTCCCTGCACTCTGGAGTGAACAGATGTGGAGGGTTAATGCCACTGCCATGGCTGAGAGATTATGGGAATTATTGTGGATCCATTCCATTACATGCTGAGTATCCACACACACACACTCACACACACGTAGGCACATGCTCCCTTTCAAGGACACGTGACACCTGCACAATTTGGACAGCCTGCTGCTCAATAGGGGGTGCATGAAACACTCCCTGTCAATAACAGTTGTGACCTCTAACCTTTTGGTGAAGACTTTTATCATTTATGAATATACCCCAGTACTGGCATCTTCAAAGCTCTCAGGCTAATAAAATGGAAGAGTAGTTTCTCATCTTATTCTACAGTTATTCTAAAGGGTAACGTTCCTACTGCACAGAGCACACATTAAATCTGTTTTTTGGATTTCTTTAACTTCCAAAATAAAGAGGGAAGGAAGGATTTGATTCCCAAAAAGGGGGGGGGAGGTTAGGTGACATTGGCTTGCAGGCATGAATTTCAAAAGTAGTGGATTTTTCTTAAAGAAAGGTTTCCGTCTCCAGGCTGATTTATTTCAAAGGCTGCCCTTTTTGTCTATGCAAACATCCAATTATTTATAGTTCTCTTGCTGTTATACTTCCTTATCAACAGAACTGTCACACTCATGTGTAAAAATTTATTTACATTAGAAGTGCTTGAATTTATGGTTCTTATTAGCATTGAGTTCTTTGTATAAAGCCCTCTCTGTGCAGTTGATTTAACACAGTGTCTGGAGAGGAATATGTGGCTTTGAAAGCTTGCATAATAAGTTCTGTTAGTGAAATAAATGGTATTACAAACTACTTTTTTTTGCATCAGTTCATAAAGAGTATTTTACCAGTTACATTTCATTTTTATCACCAGATCCTCAGGAGGTCTGGTGGACCTCACCAATATCTTAGACAAGCATTTGTCAATGCCAAATGTTTTCTTGCTGGCATTGGCATTAGTAGTGCAGAAGTTAGAGAGATGCATAATAGAAATGACAGTGAAGTTTATTTGTTTATTTGTTTATTTGGGGCACCCCAAAGGTGCACATCCTGTGCATGGGGGGCCTCTGCAGCTGTCCACCCCCTTTGAAGTACTGAACTGATGCCAACCCCACCCCCACCCTGCAGAGACTGACAGTCACTGAGATGCGCCTTTGGATCGTCGGCCATAGCGCTCGCGCCATTTCACCTCACCCTACCCTACAGACACCGACAAGTGTTGTGGTGTGCCTTGGGGTCTTCTGGCCTTACTGTGCAGGAGTGGGTGACACCAGGGGTGAGGGTCCACAGGATATGGCAGCCCATGCCAGTCCACCAGAGGCTGCTATTCCCCCTTCAAAACAAGCCAGAAATGTGCCATAATATCAGACCAGTGCCAGTGACACTCGCAGCCCATACCTCTTCACCCAGGACTGGGGGCCAGTGGAGAATGGGCTGTACTTGCCTCGGTATGAACTGGACAACCAGTCAGAGAGGGGCACATAGGTGGTACGACAGCCCCAAAGTAGATGCCCTCTGTGCCAGCTGCACTTACTTCCCTGGCAATGTGCAGGATCATGCAGTTGTCTGTCCCCTTGCCTGCCCCCAGCCCGCCGCAGAGATGGGTCCTGTGACCATGATTTGGGCATGGAGTAAGCATACAACAATGGCTCTGGATGCTGTGGGGCACCCCAAAGGTGCACATCCTGTGCATGGGGGGCCTCTGCAGCTGTCCACCCCCTTTGCAAGAGTGGAGCAGCTGCAAGCATTGTGTGGAGCATGCCCTTATTTCAAAGCATATTACATATAGAATAATGCATGGGGTGGCATGTGTAATGAGAATTTTACACACACCTGAGGTGTGGAATGTTACATAAACTCCGAGGGCAAAGCCTGAGGGGTTTAGTAAAGCATCCCACACTGATTATTGCAAATGCGTTAAGTTACGAGCGTGCGTTGCACAGTTGCTATGCACCTCGTAAAACAGTCATTTTATGGAGCATTGTCCCCAAATTTTCAACACAAGCATTTTAGGACCTCTGTTCATGAACAGTATCACTGTCATTTTTGTAATGTGTCCCAAACACTGATTTCGCACAGCAACCGTGTTATTCTGCGCTGGAAGTGCGAAAACACATTTCAGCCAGGATGTGAAAAATGACAGCTGCACAGTTCACAAGAAGGTGTGGTAAAATGCCAATGTTGAGAATCTGGCATGCAAATAGTGCAAATGCACCAACTTACAAGCATGCATTGCGCAGTTGCTGCGCACGCTCGTAAAACAGTCACTTTATGGAGTATTGTCACCAAATTGTCAACACAGGCATTTTAGGATCTCTGCTCATGAGCAGTGTCACTGTCATTTTCGTAATATGTCCCAAACACTGATTTTGCACCACGACCGCGCTATTCTGTGCTGGAAGTGCGAAAACACATTTCAGCCAGGATGTGAGAAATGACAGCTGCACGGTTCACAAGAAGGTGTGGTAAAATGCCAATGTTGAGAATCTGGCATGAAAATGTTGCGAATTCACTAACTTACGAGCGTGCGTTGCGCAGTTGCTACGCACACTCGTAAAACAGTCATGTGTTGGATTTTTCCCACCAAATTTGCAACATAGGGTGTTTGAGAGCCCCCCTCATCAACAGTTGCACTGTCATCTCCTTACGCGGTCCTGAAATGTGATTCCGCGCAGTGACTGCGAAATCACCTTTCGGGACTGAATAACGTCATGACAGTGCAAGAATTCATGAGAAGGGGTCCCAAAAACCCCATGTTGAATATTTGGGGCCAAAGTTGGCAAAAATGCCTAAGATATGTACTAAAGTTGAAAAAACTCTATCTATCCCATTATACAGCTTACCGGCATTTCCTCAGTTCGCGGTCGGCTTTGAAGAGTGCAGACGTGTTCCCGGTCCACCGATGATCATCACACCGAGCTCAGGAGGTAAGTATGGGGTATGGGGGTGTGTGGGGAGGAAGGGTGCGTAGTGGGTGAGTGCAGGTGGGGGCAGGGGGGCACGGAGACTACGAGGGACCGTTTTCCTTTTACAGATAGTAAAAGGAAAAAAAAACATCACAGGACATTATTTTTTCCCAGGGGATTTGGCACGCTGGGGTGGGCTCCTAGCATGCCACCTAACTGTTTTGGGGGCATCTGTAGCTGATGGGGGATTGGGCACCGTCGTCGGCAAACAACACGGGGGGAGCAAATTTATGCTGACAGGGATTGGGCACCTCTGTCGGCACACAAAGAAGGAAGGGGAAAGCAGTGCTGAGGGGGGACTGGGCACCCCCTTTTGCATTAAACAATTGGGGGGGTTATTTCTACCAATGGGGAGTGGGCTTCCCATCGGCACTAAGGAAGGGAGGGCAGGGTAACAGCCAAGGGGGGATTGGGCACCCCCTCGGCATTACACAGTTGGGGGTGTGCTTTATGCCGACGAGGAGTCGGCTCCCCCGTCGGCACATTGACAGGGGGCAGAGGCAGCCAAAAGGAGGATTGGGCACCCCTGAAGTCGTCAGTTCTATGGCTGTGTCCCGCCATGCACATAATGGCGGCGAGCATGGCAAGAAAAGGACCGCTGCGTCTGATGAGCTTTGCTCAGATTGCAGCGGACCTTTCTTTAGATGTGCTCGCCACATTAGTATGCATGGTGTGATGCTGGCATGCAGGCTGATTGGGGAATGAGGGACGCACCTACTGATGCGTGCCCTGCATTCGCCCAACAGTGACCGCACCTCCAAATCTGCACTACTGCAAGATGTTGGCTTGCACAGGCACAGCAAGCCAACATAAAAAAGGTTGTACAGAAACAGGTAGTGTAGTAAGGACACAATCAGCAGTCCTCCTGCCATCATATCTGAAGTCTCTATGACCTGGCTTGGTGATGACTCTGGGCCTGTCCTAGAGGTGGCTGTTCCAGCAGGGATTTCAATGGCGCACTGCCCATAGTGACAGTTTGGGAGGCAGGGCGGTCATTTGTTTTTGATCCTGCTTGAGACTTGTGGTGTACCCATGGAGTGAGACAAGGACATTTGAATGTGTGTGTCTGTAAAAGAGGATGCAGGTGTAAGGGGTAGGAGTTTTCTGGTTTACAGCCCTCGGGGGGGGGGGGTTGTTAATGGGTGTTAATGGGACAAGAGTTCCTATAGGAAGTTACAGATTTCATTGTCGCCCTGGAATTGGACTCCCCAACTTAAATGCATCGGGGACATCAATGCAAGGGTTTGCAATGAAAATTTGCAGTTTGCTCGGCAATTCCTCAAGCTAATTAAAGGCGAACGTTCGATTGCTTTGCATTAACGTTGCAGGACCAAGGGTCACAAATAAGCAAAGCAACTGAAAAAATAATTTTTACAGCACTCACTCGATACGACGGTGAAAGTTTATCTGGTTAATCCTGCATCCTCCCCCCACCCCCACCCACCATGCCACCAAACTAAATGTGCCAGTGTCCCTCGCAGCCAGCCTTTTGCGGACATGAATGACAGGCTACGCTGTGGAGGACATCTATTTGGCAGCACTGCAACAGTTAGGTAAACAATGTCAGACAGAACATTTTTGCACTTAGACGATCAAAACCAATCATGCTCAGTCAGCAGGATCGGTACTGGTAATCTAAGTCTGAAAATGCAATGTTTGACATTGTTAACCTAACTATTGCAGTGATGGCACGTAAACATTGCCAGTGACTTAGCCTGTCATTCATTTCATCAAAGGGTTGGCTGCAGGAGACACTAGAACATTTAGTTCAGCAGTGTCACGGGCAGGGGGACACAGGATCAACCAGATAAATTTTCAACTTTCTAGGGAGTGCCTATAAAAATTATGTTTTTTTTAAGTTATTCTGGTTAACTGAGACCTCTAGGCCCCACAGCATCAATGCAGGGGGAACTGAGAGTTACCAATTCATTCACTGGACCTAACACAGGTAATTACCTCTGCTACCCATGAACTCTACCACGCCTTGGACCTCTTCTGCTCTCTCTCTCCGGGGCTGAACATCTGGGATGTCAGGACTGATCTGGTTGCATCAGCACCCCCCCCCCCCTTTAGCTCTTATGGAGGTAGTCCAATACCAGGATCTTGAGTCTGATCCACTCAAGGTAGTACTTGACATCCTGGGCATGGTGTCAGCATGCAAGGGAGGTGCATTAGCGGCCGTTGATGGCTATAATATTTGCCTTACCTCTAAAACCCTCTTTTGTGTAGCAGCATTCACTCATTTTTGGGGGTGTCATTACATATAATACATTACAATACTTTCTTTTTTTTGATATTTTGTTTATCCCCCAACCTCCCCCTTCCCCCTGTCCACAGTACCAGTAGCTCCTGCTCATTCTGCATATTTTTTATTTATTTATTGAATTTTGATAACCGGGTAGGCCCACTGAACCCCGAAGGTCCCTTTTTCGGGGTGACCTGGAGAGACATTATATGGAGCAGTACATGCAGAGAAGAGATTACAGAGTATATACAGTCAAGTTTTAGAGTACAGTCATTCTTGGCATTGAATACAGAGCAAGTGGAGTACCAGACAGAGACCCTAGCACGTTGGTTACCTAGAGTGATTAGAGGCAATCTGAGCCCAAGGTTATACAGGTACGGGGTTGAGTGAAGCAGGAGGGGGTGGGACTTTCATGTGTTCTGACAGTGACAGGTGCTGGCCTCAAGCATGTGGGCCTTGAACCTGGTTCGGAAGTTCGGGAGAGTGGATGCTACCAGTACCATGGGGGGGCCTGTTCCACAGATAGGGGGCTGTGAAGGCGAATGACTTGCCTCCCGCATTGGTCCGGATTCTGGGGGTTTCTAGCAGCATCCACCCTGAGGTCCTCAGGGTCCAAGGGTTATTTTTGGGGGTGATAGTAGCTTCCAGGCTGGGTGGAGCGGCCGGGCGGAGTAACTTGTAGGCCAGGCAGAGGAGTGGGTATTGGAGGCGAGCATCAAAGGTGGGCCACTGTAATTTGGCGAGTGTGTCACAGTGGTGGCTTCTGGGGTTATCCTGGGTAGCAAATCGTACTACCTTGTTGTACAGGATCTGCATTCAGGTGACCTCCCACTTGGCCATTCCCTGTATTACAGGGGCAGCACAGATCAGCATGGGGAGCAGAACACTGGTTGCTATGGATAGCCTAGCTTCTGGGACAAGCTGGTCCTTTATCCGATACAGGATACCCAGTTTGTGGTGGATGGACTTGGTCACTTGTTCCACGTGGTTCTTGTAGGCGAGACCTTGATCAAGCATGAGCACTAGGTACTTTAGAGAGTCCACTACCTCAATGCTTGTCCCATCGAGTGCGGTAAGCCGTAAGGAGTTGGTCTTGTCCCAGGGATCTGGGTCCGAACAGAATGGCTTTTGTCTTGCCTGCATTCAGGACCATTCTGTTCTTCTTTAGCCAGGCCTCCAGGGACATTAGATTGGTTTGGAGTGTGGGGCCAATCTCCGCTAGGTTGTCCAAGGAGCAGTAGGTGACTGTGTCATCCGCATATTGTACGACCGAGGCCCCCCCCCACAGTGGAGGCTGAGGTCATTCGTGAACAATGAGAACAGAAGGGGACCAAGGATTGAGCCTTGGGGCACACCCTCCTTTAGGGGTAGGGGGTCTGATAGCACACCCTTTCAGATGACCCTCTGTGTGCGTCCAGATAGGTAGCTCTCAAACCATTTGAGAGCCAGAGGGTCTAGGCCTATTTTGCTCAGTTTGACTAGGAGGAGGTTGTGGTCGACAAGGTCAAATGACTTGGATAGATCTAAAAATACTGCTCCAGAGGGGGTCCCCTTGTCCATAGCACTGAGTACGTCTGTTGTGAGGTTAGTGAGGGTAGTGTCCATGCCATGGCTGGTTCTAAAACTGTGCTGGGAGGGGGCTTGTAGCTGGTGAGTCTCCAGGTACTCACGGAGATGGTTATATATGAGCCTTTCCTGGAGCTTTGCGAGCAAACAGAGCAGGGAGATTGGTCTGTAGTTGTTCGTGTGTTCCCTGGAGCCGCCCTTGTGGATGGGGACCACGTTTGCCTGTTTCCACTGGCTTGGGACTGTTTCTTCCAGCAGGGATCTGTTTATGAGCCAGGTCAAGGGTCTGGAAAGGGATTTGTCCTTGAGTAATCTGGGATTTATCCCATCCGGTCCTCCTGGGCCTCTGGTTTTCAAGGCTCTCAGAAGAGTTTATACCTCTTTTGTTTTGACCAGCCACAAGTGAAATATGGGTCGATTTAGGCATGGGGGCTCAGTCTTGTTAGGTGCTGGGGTGGGAGGAGGTAGTCCGGCCTTGTATGCTTCGAGGTTGGTGAAGTAGACGTTTAGGGCTGAGGCAATTTGTGGATAGTCGCTCACTAGTTTGCAGTTAACCTCCATTGGGCCTGGTTCAGCTTTGGTGCTTCCCCTGATCAGTTCGTTTATGTGAGACCAGAACAGTTTGGGACAGCCTAAGTTGTTTTTCTGTAGCCGGGTGACGTACTCCCTTTTCGCCTGTTTCATGGCGCTCTTGCATTTGTTTCACAAGGCTTTGTAAGCCACAAGATCGGCCGAGAGAGAGGCGTTCTTGAACTTCTTCCAGGCCTTGTCACGGCTGATCATCAGGGCTTTTAGTGTTGGAGGGATCCACTTGTAGCAGCTCCCCTTAGCCCTGAGCTTTTTCAGAGGGGCAAAGAGGTCGGCTGCTTTACTTACTGAGTGGTGGAGGTATTCAAGTGCCTCGTCTAAGAAGGGGAGGCACCTGATAGGGCTCCAGTCCAGGGTGTTGAGATAGTCATTGTATTGCGCTGCCGTGAAGTTGGAGTAGTCACGTGCGGTCAGTATTCGGGGCTGGACCTTGGGCCCCCTATTTCTCCAGATGCAGAATGTTGGGGAGTGGTCACACAGGGTACCAGGCATGAGTCTGGCTTTCAAGATGTTGCAGGGGTTTGACACCTGAGCCCAGTCCAGGATGGTGTGGTTCTCTGTCTTACAGTTCAGCCTGGTGGGTTCTGCGATAACCTGTACCAGGTTTGCCTCTGTTGTCAGGGACATGAGGTCTTTTTTGGGATTGTGGGCCCAACTGAGGTTGAAGTCCCCCAGAATAAGGAGCTCATCTGAGATTTCTTTAGCTGTGGATCTGGTCAAATTCTTGAGGGACTGGAGAGCCGTCTTAGAGGGGTTATAGACACATCCTACTATGAGGTGTTTGTGCTGGCCAAGGGTAACTCTTATGAATATGGATTCACTGTCAGGGCCGGAGTCCTGCTTCAGGGTTATGTGCGATGCCGTAAGGCAGTCCTTAGTATAGATTAGTATACCACCCCCTCTCTTGCCTTCCCTGTCCTTGTGGAAGGTGTTGTATCCTTAGGCCATGATCTCATGGGGGAGAATGTGGGCCTTAAGCCAGGTCTCTGATATAGCAAGTATATCTGGCTTGTAGAGGTCAAGCCAGGCTTGCAACTCATGCATTTTTGGCCTGAGACTGCAGACATTCATGTGTGCGATCTTCAGGCCCTTGGAGGATATCCAGTGAGGGTTCTGCGGGGATGATATTAAGATATTGGCAGGGGGAGGGCCAGAGTTTGGCTGGATATCTCCTGCCCGGACAAGTAGTGCCACTAGCAGGCCAATTAGCTTTGGGCTGCTAGCTAGGATTAAGTTACTCCGGAACCTCCTTCTGGTAAAATAGAGAGATTCGTAGCATATGCCGCTTCTTACTAGGTTATGTACTATCAGGAGGGCTAGTATGCTAGGGTGGAAGTTGGTGTTATAGAGATCCATGAGAAGGTGGTCGTTGTCAAAGGATTTCCTGATGTCAGGGTCACCTCGGCCTATTATCCCGTCTACCTAAAGGAGGGACAGTATATATAGTGCTGCCAGGAGCACTCCCCTGTTGGGCAGTGAGGCTTGGGCTTTTTTCTCCTGCTTGGCCCAGGGCTGGGTGGTCCGCAGTCCATGGCCCTATCCTCGGGAGACACGTTCGAGGAACAGTGGAGCCCTGGTTATGTACCCTACTTGTCAGCAATGCTCACGTTGGATATAGCCTTTTCTAGGCACCGATACTGGGCAGCTAGGAGATTGTAAAACAGGCTTCTACTGACATTAAGCAATGATACACACTTTCAGTCTACACAGCAATTATTCCTTCATTTTTCTGTCAAATAGGTTAGTAAATAATCACTGTGCTATAACAATTAATACACTTTAGAGCAAGCACTCTCCTGGGATATAGTCCTCTCCTGCCCACAGCTACAGGCAGCAGGAGCATGTAATACAGAGTTCTACTGACGTCAAGCAATGCTACACACTTTCAGTCTGCGCTGCCATTACTGCATCATTCATCTGTCAAAGATGTTGTCAATAAGCACTGTGCTATAGCAGTTATTACGCTTTATACTGGCCAACATTAATTCTGTGTTAACAAACTCTGTCTCCTGTCCTCAGTCCTTTCTGGAACAAGTTGCTAAATCAGCAATTACCACTAGTGTCTAACTTCAGCAAGTTTCTGAGTATACAGGCACTAGAAGGATTGATGATTTATAAAAACGCCATCCCGAGTAGCCAGAAGTGCAAGTAACTTCCCCTGCCCACAGGGAAGGGATTGCTAGCAGTTATGCTGTGCGAGGGTAGTTATGTACATTCAATAGTTAGAGATTACTGTAATTCTGCTCAAACAACCACCACCTCCTGACCCCAAGGTGCAAGTCACTGATTTGAACCCTGCTTAAAGGGAGGTCCTTCGGTGCTAGTGGGAGTGGCCACAGAGCATTTAAGGGGAGGAGGCAGGGTGGGTGGGCAGGAGAAAAATACACTCTCCACGTTCACTGCTTATACCGGCACAGGAGCGCAATAGTCCACAGTTCGTTCTCCGGTAGGATCTTTCTTTTGGTTTTTTATTTTTAAATAAAGAAAGAATGGTTCTCAGTAGTGCACACGCCTGCTCCAGGCAGGGGACGAACTCTTGGCTTTGTGCGAGGGAGGTCTGCGTGGCTCTGGACTGTGAGCCATCACCTCTACCTCCAGTGGTCTCTCTGGTGCGGGGGGGGGACCCACTTGTGCAGAGATCACCCTCACCACCCCTGATTCGGCTAGCAGCTTCTTCTGTTTGTGAGCCGCGGGGCTCCGTTTCAGTCTATAAGCGCAGTTGCGGTGCGCATCACAGGAACGGCCATGGACCAATCCTGAGCAGTTTGCAGGCCTTTTGAAAATTTGTGCCTAAACTCACATCCAGCTCACATAAAATACACTTTTCACAGTGCACTGCTTGTACCCAGCACAGGAGTGCAACAGTCCACAGTTTGTTCTCCAGTATGATCTTTCTACTTTTTTTTTTTAAATAAAAAACGAATGGTCCTCAGTAGTGCACATGCCTGCTCCAGGCAGGGGACGAACTCTTGGCTTTGTGCGCTGGAGATCTGCCTGGCTCTGGACTGTGAGCCGGCACCTCTACCTCCAGCGGTTTCTCCAGTGTAGGGGGGGACCCACTTGTGCAGAGGTCGCCCTCACCACCCCTGATTTGGCTAGCAGCTTCTTCTGTTTGTGAGCCACGGGGCTCCATTTCAGTCTATAAGCGCAGTTGCGGTGCACGTCACAGGAACAGCCAGGGACCAATCCTGGCAGTTTGCAGGCCTTTTGAAAAATATATCTTGTCTATCTTTGTTGACTGCTTCCCATTGTTGGGTTTTGCCTTAATCTTCAAACTCCTTTTCCTGGATTTATGTGTTAACAGCGATCACCGATGGGTGATCGTCATTATGGTGATGGCACATCGCTGAAAAAATATTTTGGCGATGTACTCCCCGGTGCACAGCAAAATGGCACTGGGGAATTGGAACTAACTGCTTTATGTGGGGGGCTGTACCCCTCGCACACCCTACCTAAGGATTCTCAACTCCTGGGGGGTGCATGTCGGGGGGTGTGCAACCGAGGAACAAACAAAATTGGGTCCGACTGCAACAAAATGTGCCTGCAGCCCGGACCTGAACCCAGCACCATTCCCACCTCAGCCCTGAACCCACCCACCATGCCACGGAAGCAGCTCGGCAGCTCATCGCGGTGCCACCCGTACAACCCCTCCGTCCCCTTCCACCCCACATTTGGCATGCTTGCTACCCCCCCAACGCACGTTGGCATGTAGCGACATCCTGTCGCTATTTTGCCCACCCCCATCCAGTCGCCCACCTTCCCCAGTCATGCCGATGACATGTGCCGCAACTGAGTCGCCCTTTCGGTAGGCACCCAATCGTGGTCGCCAAAGTCACGGGATACCCGCTTTCCCCTTTGCTACCTCCAGGCCAGGCCCCCACAAGGAAACGTCCCTCATGGTGGGGTCACTTCATGTTCAGCCAGTCGAGGCAGAAGAAAATGAGAAAGCTCAATGGGAGTGATAACATGTGGGCCCCATGCAGATGTCATCTATACCACACACTGGACTTGTTATCCTCTGTAAGTCCACCTATCTTTCCACAGTAACTTCCCATGCTGTCGCTTGACTTGTTATTCTCTGTAAGCCCACCTATCTCTCCATGGTAACTTCCCATGCTCACACCTGAACTCAGAGGAGGGTAAGTGTTAACTGGTAACCACAACATCAAGACCTCCACTAACCCATCAGAGAATGCAGGGATAGGGAGATCTCTCCCCCCTTATTAAGGCACACTGACTTTGCAGTGACTAAATGTCTCCACCAGCTCAATGGAAGGAGTCCAGCTCACAGCTAGAACACAGGCCCCCTGCATGGGAGCACAACACTGGGTGAAACACATACACTAATTGATTAGTTTCTGTTTGACATAAGTGTTCTTTACCATCGTACAGTTAAAGGTGGATACATGTAGAGCACAGCATTATTTTATTTTATTTTTATTTTATTCTTTGGTAACTGGGTAAGGCCCACTAGGCACAGGTGCTTCTTTTCAGGGGCGACCCAGGAGCACTGGGGAGGTTAACTGTCTTGCTCAGAGTTACACAGTATGCAATTGGAGGTTGTGGGAATCAAACCAAGGTCTGTCTGCTGTGTGTACCAAGCTCATTCACAGCTCATTACTCTAATCTCTAGGCTATACTGCCAGCCCCAAGTGTTAATGCTAGGCCCCAGCGGGATTTGAACTTGCGATCCTTAGTTTACAAGAACAGTGCTCTAACCCCTGAGATATGGAGCCCTCATTAATTACTTGAGTATAAGATAGCTACACAGAATTCTAGAAAAGGCAAGGCAATTTACATAGTCATTGGAAAAATATATAAAAAACAAGTTCCTTTGTGCAAATGCACTGAAGTAAGGGTTATCCAGAAATGAAAATGGCAGTACAGCCACATTTCAAAGAAATACAAAACTCCACACACACACACACACACACACACACACACACACACGTGATGCAAAGCTTCATGATAAGCATATGCAAATCACCATGAAGTAACTTCTACTAGCTTGGCTTTAAGCAAGACTGTATAATGCTAAAAGGCCACACTATTAATCTGCAAAGGCTAAAAATGATACATCATGGACACATGCTTGATCCTTGTTGGGATTCATTATTGGGCAGCAGTACAAAAGGAAGGGAAACCAGTCACATGATGTCCATATTTTGAGTTGTGGTGAACCCAATACAGGAACATTTTTTTATGTTAAGAAAGAACTCAGTGCAAAACCATTGAAGCAAGGGTTACTCCTGAAAGGCACTTGGCAAAGCCAAGCTTCAAAATAAAATACAGAATTACATACACATCCTTGATGCAAAGCATCATGAGTAGTATATGCAGATGAAAATACTTTTAGAAATACATAAACACAGCTCTTTACATTGGTATTAGGCATGCAGAAGTACAATGGTAGGGGTACGAGGTGTCTCAGGAGTAAGATTCTGCAAGGTGGTATATTTTGGATTACTGCAAAGGTGTTCAGGAGCCTGTTTTAGCTATCGGGTCCACTGTTGGTGAAGGGTCATCTGCTCTCATTATTCCTGTAGCCTGGAAAACCCCAGCATAATTGTCCCAGTTAATATTAAGGAGCAGCAGATTGGGAATGCAATGAAGAGGAAAGAGAGGTTGGGGGGAGGCTAGAAAGTGGACTCTTTTATAGGGAAGGTAAGCCAACATAGCTCCCTCATTGATTTAGCCAGCCCCTGACGTGAACCTAGTCCTTGGAGTATAATATCATATGTTCCCGGTTTATGGTATACTAGAGAATGTCTTTTCAGTATTCTGAGTTGGGATAATGACTTATGAAACACAGGAGACACATGGGATAATGACATATACTGAAATACTAAGCACCCTTGTCCATGAACTTGTCCTCACCATCTGCTATCTTACGAAATGAAGACATTCTGTGTGCAGATTTTGACAACACAATATTGGGGAGGGGTGTTAAAATTAAAAATGACTATGGCACAAGGGCTGTGTGACTGGGAGGGTGGTTGGATCTTTTTGCACCATATTGGCACCTGTGTATCACTGTTGGGACATAGCTTGGGCACAGCTGATATTTACTGAGGCGTGCATCCTGCTGACCTGAGAGCCGCCTCTGTAAACACATTCTAAACCCCCACAGCAAAATCATGACAATCCTATTAGGGATGCAAATGTTGTCTGTAGTGAATAAGCAGACACTTCTGCTGTAAGTCTTGAACTAGTAATCAATGAAATACGCCAATCAATGATCATCAAACAGCTTTGCAATCCCATTAACAAATGGATTGAAAGTGCAAGACATCAGATTGATCCACATTATCAGCAAACTACCAATATGATAGCGTGCAGCTACTGTAAGTACTGATCAGTTCAAGGAAAAGACAGTGAGTCTTCAGTGTCTTCCTCATCTGAGCAAGATATATTCTGAAACTGTGCCTAATTTAGGTCCAGAATATGTCTGCATCTCCTGGATTCAAAAATGAAGTTTACTGTATTCAACATTTTATAAAACCAGCATAGCCTGATTGATATGCAACATCACATTTCTCCAAGGTGGTGGTTGGGGCAGGGCAGTCACATGATTTGTTCACTGGTGCACATTAAAGGGGGGATCCAACCACCATAGCAAAACAAAACTGCAGTTGCCATTAGTATTCCATTCTGCATTACCTGTATTTACACAAAGACAAGAGCTTTGTCTCTGAAGTTCATCTGCACTTCTGATTTACTCTGGTTGTCCAAAAGAAGACATATTTTCCTAAAGACCAAGCCAGAGAAAAGGCTGAGAGATCTGGAGTGGTAAAATGACAAAATCCTATCGACACTTACTCCACCTTAATAAAACTTGGGCCCGATTCTCAAAACTTGGTGCAAGCCGCATCAAAGCCGGCTTGCGCTGATCGCCGGTGCACCAGGGACCCTGCATCTGATTCTCTATCGGGTAGGGTCTCAGCTGCAAAGTTCAGCAGCTTGAAGCAACCAAAGCCATGCACCAAACAGAAGGTGCATCTGGACAGGTTTCCGCAAGCCAAGGGTGACCATGTGGCAGTGTAACTAATCATTCCCTGGTGGTCAAGTGCCCCCCCCAACCTGATCTCCATATCATTAAAATATTGGTTCCCTGCTGGTATAGTGGACCCCCCCAATCCCTGTACCATTAAATTATTGGTTTACAGGTGGTCTAGCGGACCACCCCTGCCCAATCCCTGCGTCATTAAAATATTGGTTCCCTGGTGGTCTAGTGGACCCCCCCGCCCTGATATGCCTGAATATTAAAATAATAATTCCCTGGTGGTCTAGCAGTTCCACCTCCTTATCCCTGATCAGCCCATATAATTATATATAGGTTCTCCCTGGTGGTCTAGTGGATCCCCACCCAGCGGGCAGAGACCCACCACCCCACTACCCCATCCCATACCTGTGCCACAGACTGGCACAGCCCTCCTCTCCCCAAAGCGGACATAGAAACACAGAAACATAGAAGTTGTCGGCAGATAAGGACCACAAGGCTCATCCAGTCTGCCCATTTCTTTTTTCTACCTTATAAATGTGCCATCGGCCTTTGCTCTGTCAGTGGCCTATCTATTCATAGTCATTTGTATTGCTCCCTTATGCCTATCCCATGCCTGTGTGAAGCCCTGCACTGTATTCATAGCCACCACTTCTTGTGGTAAGCCACTCCATGCATCCACCACCCTTTCTGTGAAAAGAATTTCTCACATTCCCCTTAATCGGCCCCTCCAATCTCATGCTGTGTCCTCTTGTCCTGCTATTTTTCTTATATTTAAACATGTTAGACTCTTTCATCTTGTTAATGCCCTTAAGGTGTTTGAATGCCTCGATCATATCACCTCTCTCCTCCTTTGCTCAAGGGTATACATATTGAGCTCTGTTAATCTGTCCTCATATGTCTTCTGATGCAGTTCCTGCACCATTTTGGTTGCCCTTCTCTGGACTGCCTCAATTTGGTTAATGTCCTTGTGAAGGTGTGGCCTCCAGTACTGCAGTACTCCAGATGGGGCCCTAACCTGTGTCTTGTAAAGAGGATTATTATCTCCCTCTTCGACTTGTGATAACCCTACTAATCACACTAACACTAGCCTTACCCTACTGCTTTAGAGGTCTGCTTGGATGATTTCAGGTCATCAGTGATGATGATGCCCAAGTCTCTTTTCTTCCTTTGTGACTGCTAGCAACTCCCTCCCAGCCTATAGGTGGCTTCAGGGTTTCTCTCCTATGTGCATGATCTTGCACTTCTTTGCATTAAATCCAAGTTGCCACTCTTCTGACCATTTTGCTAGTTTATCCAGATCTCTTCTCATTCTGCCCACCCATCTGGATCATCTACTCTGTTGCAGATCTTGGTGTCATCTGCAAACAGACAAGCCTTACCCTCTAGTCCATCTGCAAGGTCACTAATGAAGATGTTGAAGGGACTGGCCCCAGGACTGATCCTTGAGGTACCCCACTTGTGACTTGCATCTCTTCTGACTGTATACCATTTACTACCACTCTCTGTTTTCTGCCCGTCAACCAGTTTGCCACCCAGTTGACCAACTTCTGACCACCAGAGCCTACACAGCTTATTTATCAATCTTCTATGTGGAACAGTGTCAAAGCTTTGCTGAAGTCAAGGTAGGCGACATCAACTGCTCCCCTTGGTCCACCACTCTGGTGTACCAGTCAAAGAAATCTATGAGATTAGTTTGACAGGACCTTCCTTTGTAAACCCATGCTGTCTTGGATCTTGTGCCCTATGGTTCCAGGTGTTGCACTATCCTTTCCTTAAGGATTGCCTCCATAATCTTGCCCACTACTGAGGTAAGACAGACTGGTCTGTAGTTCCCGCCTCCTCCCTGCACACTCTTGTGAGCGGGATCCACATGAGCCCTTCTCCAGTCTTCTGGGACCTCTCCTGTGCACGAGACTCACTAAACAGTTCTGCTAATGGCTCTGCTAGTTCCACCTTTAGCTCCTTAAGTACCCTGGGATGTATGCCATCAGGTCCCATTGCCTTATCCACCCTGATCTCTCAAGCTGTTGTAGGACCCTTTCTTTTGTGAAGGGGTAGTGCTCACCTCCTCCCCCTGTGTCCATGATGCTGAGCTGTGGGCCCTGCCTACCTTCTCTTCAGTAAATACTGAGCTAAAGTATCTATTTAGGATAGATGCCTTTACAGGGTCCTCCTCCCTCACATGCTCCCTTTTTCTCCATTAAGCTTAGCAATACCCTCTCTGGACTTTCTCCTTTCACTAATGTATCTATAGAAAGTCTTGTCACCTTCTTTTACTGTTAGTGCTAGTTTTTCCTCAGTTTGGGACTTTGCCTGCCTTACTGCCTTCCTGCTTCCCTTAGGGCAGTTTGGTATGCCTCCCTATCTTCATCCGTTGTGTTCCTTATATTTCCTGAAGGCCAGCCTTTTGGCTCTGACCTTTTCTGCTACTGTATTTGAGAACCAAAGTGGTTTCCTTCTTCTTTGCACTTCCTTTTCTGTCTAACACAATGGGATGTTGCTTCAAATATTGCATCATAATGCTTGCCCACTTTGCCTGTACCCCTCACCTGTGTTTCTTTTGCCAGGGATAGCTTAACTCTGTTGGCCATCTTATCAAAGTCAGCTCCTCTGAAGTCCCATATTTTTGCCTTGGAATGGGATGATTTAGATGTAGTAGCCAAATTGAACCATACCATGTGATGGTCACTGGCCCCCAGGTGACCTTCTACCTGGAGATCTGTGATCCCTTCCTTGTTAGTCAGTACTAGATCTAGGATAGCCCTGTCTCTCGTGTCTCTCTCAGCTGTTGATTGAACTGCAAGGAGCACATACTGTATACAGGACATGCTCATTGACTGACAGCTCTGTTATTCAATGAGTGCATACTGTATACAGTATGTGCTCCTTGCAGTTCAGTCAATGGCTGGCTGTAATGGGGAGGGAGGGCTGTGCCAGCTCAATGACTGAACTGGAGGTGCGTGCTGTATACAGTGCGCTCATTGAATAACAGAGCTGTCAATCAGTGGCGTGTACTGTATACGTTACATGCTCCTTGCAGTTCAGTTGGCAACTGGCCACCATGGGGACAGGAGGGCTGTGCCAGTAACCAGCTCGGGGATGGGAAGGGGGGAGTGGGATGGTGGGGCACTGCCCACTGGGATGGGGGGCTGGGGTCCGCTAGACTGCCAGGGAATATTTTAATGATACAGGGATTGGGTGGGGGACAGGGTCCGCTAGACCACCAAGAAATATTTTAACGATAAGGGGATCAGGTGGGGGGTCACTAGACCACCAGGGACCTTATGATTTTAATAAAAAGGGGATCAGGGCTGGGAAGGGGGGACAATGGCACACTGGTGCAAGTTGCTCAACACTCACAGAGAACACATTTCTAAGTACCCTGGGACCTGCCCTGGCTGGTCTAACGGTATTTAGAGATTTGCTCTCTGGGAGTGTTTTGAGAATCCTGAATTAGGGGATTTGGCAGCCTACATCTACTGCAAGCCTCCTAGCACCATGCCACAGCCCATTTTGTGCCACAAGGACAGCATAAACTCCTTCTGGTGCATGCAGCCTACAGTTGCCAAAAGCTGCATTTGAGAATCACTCCCAGTGCAACTTTTTGCGTAAGGAGCTCTTTATGCTATTTCTTGTGGTGCAAGCCCAGTGCACCATTCCAGGAGCTTTGAGAATTGTGCCCTTTGTCTTTAGGCTATTAGATGTGTAAAATAGTTATCTTATGTTTTTTTTTTCTTTCACACATTTCTCAGACAAGAGGTACTGTTGCCCCTCAGTGGATCACTGGTGAGGCTACACATAAGCCGTGTTTACACGGTTGATGTGCTGCATCTCCTGCGGCGTTTCCATCTTGCTGAGACCACTGGAGATGTTCTGATGATTGTCTGTACAGCCCCTCTCAGTACCAATGCAAGCCATGCTGGAGAGGGACCACAGATCCACATGGGAGGCAGTGGAGGTCCCAAAGGGGCAGATGGGACTATCAAGTTAGATTGGAGCAAGTGTTTCTGCCTGTCCACATGGCTGCTTACACTGCTGACTCTGGCCAGCATCCACAGGATAGCAGCAGAATTCTTAGTGGAACAGTGAGTGACTTGTCATGATTTGGTAAGTATCCACATGGCCACTTTTGCACTGGAGCAGCCCGAGTGCTGGGGTTGCTCCAGTGCAGAAGCGGACATGTAAATGGTCTTTTTAGAGGACAATATTCAGTTCTGGACCTCACCAGAAGACAGATAAAGACTGCATAGAATCTGTCCAGAAGTGGGCTACAAGGATGATATAGGGTTAGCAAAGAAAAAATCATATGAGGAGTGTTTAGCCAGCCTAAACATGTACTAAATGGAAGCCAGAAGGGAGAGGGGACACATGACTGAAGTATTTAAACATAGAAACATAGAAGTTGACGGCAGATAAGGACCGCAAGGCCCATCCAGTCTGCCAATTTTTTCAACCTTATGAATGTGCCATAGAACTGTACTCTGTCAATGGCCTATCTATTCATACTCATCTGTATTGTTCCCTTATGTCTATCTCATGCCTGTTTGAAGCCCTGCACTGTATTCACATCCACCACTTCCTGAGGTAAGCCATTCTATGTAACAAACACCCTTTCTGTGAAAAAGAACTTCCTCACATTACCCCTTAATCGGCCTCCCTCTAATCTCATGCTGTGTCCTCTTGTCCTGCTATTTTTCTTATATTGAAACATGTTAGACTCTTTCACCTTGTTAATGTCCTTAAGATGTTTGAATGTTTCAATCATATCACCTCTCTCCCTCCTTTGTTCTAGGGTATACATATTGAGCTCCGTTAATCTGTCCTCATATGTTTTCTGATGCAGTCCCTGCACCATTTTGGTTGCCCTTCTCTGGACTGCCTCCATTTTGTTAATGTTGTTGTGCAGGTGCAACCTCCAGTACTGCATGCAGTACTCCAGATGGGGCCTTACCAGTGTCTTGTAAAGAGGGATTATTACCTCACTCTTACGACTTGTGATACCCCTACCAATATACCCCAACATCCCTCTAACCTTGCCTACTGCTTCAGTGGTCTGCTTGGATGATTTCAGGTCATCTGTGATGATGATGCCCAAGTCTCTTTCTTCCTTTGTGATTGCTCGCAACTCCCCTCCCAACCTATAGGTAGCTTCAGGGTTTCTCTTCCCTATGTGCATGATCTTGCACTTCTTTGCGTTAAACCCAAGTTGCCACTCTTCCGACAATTTTGCCAGTTTATCCAGATCTCTTCTCATTCTGCCCACCCCATGTGGATCATCTACTCTGTTGCAGATCTTGGTGTCATCTGCAAACAGTCAAACCTTAGCCTCCAGTCCATCTGCAATGTCACTGATGAAGATATTGAAAAGAACTGACCCCAGGACTGATCCCTGAGGTACCCCACTTGTGACTTGTATCTGTTCTGATTGTATACCGTTTACCACCACTCTCTATTTTCTGCCCGTCAACCAGTTTGCCACCCAGTTGACCAACCTCTGACCCACCCTGAGCCTACCCAGCTTACTAATCAATCTTCTATGTGGAACAGTATCGAAAGTTTTGCTGAAGTCTAGGTAGGCGATATCAACTGCACCGCCTTAGTCCACCACTCTGGTTACCCAGTCAAAGAAATCTATGAGATTAGTTTGACATGACCTTCCTATTGTAAACCCATGCTGTCTTGTATCCTGTGCTCCTATGGATTCAAGGTGTTGCACTATCCTTTCCTTAAAGAATGCCTCCATAATCTTGCCCACTACTGAAGTAAGACTGACTGGTCTGTAGTTCCCTGCCTCCTCCCTGCTGCCACTCACGTGGAGTGGGATCACATGAGCCCTTCTCCAGTCTTCTGGAACCTCTCCTGTGCTCAGAGACTCACTAAAAAGTTCTGATAATAGCTCTGCTAGTTCCCACCCTTAGCTCCTTTAGTACCATGAGATGTATGCCATCAAGTCCTATTGCCTTGTCCACTGTGAGCTCAGCGAGTTCTTGTAGTATCCTTTCTTTTGTGAAGGGACTTGTGCACACCTCCCACCCCCCTGTGTCCATGGTGCTAGGTTGTGGGCCCTGCCCTACCCTCTCCTCTGTAAATACTGAGCATAAGTATCTATTTAGGATAGATGCTTTCCCTTGGTCCTCCTCCACACACTCCCCCCTTATCCCCTTTGATCTTAGCAATACCACCTCTGGACTTTCTCCTTTTACTAATGTATCTATAGAAAGTCTTGTCCCCTTCTTTTACTGTTCATGCTACTGTTTCCTCCGTTTGGGCCTTTATCTGCCTTACTGCCTTCCCTGCTTCCCTTAGGGAAGTTTGGTATGCCTCTCTATCTTCGTACCGCTGTGTTCCCTTTTATTTCCTGAAGGCCAACCTTTTGGCTTTGATCTTTTCTACTACTATTTTTGAGAACCAAAGTGGTTTCCTCCTTCTTTTGCTCTTGCTTTTCTCCCTAACACAATGGGATGTTGCTTCAAGTATTGCATCCTTAATGCTTGCCCACTTTGCCTATACCCCTTCACCAGTATTTCTTCTTGTCAGGGCTAGCTTAACTTTGTTGGCCATCTTATCAAAGTCAGCTCCTCTGAAGTCCCATATTTTTGCATTGGAATTGGATGCTTTAGTTCTTGTGGCCGAATTGAACCATACCATGTGATGGTCACTGGCCCCCAGGTGACCTTCTACCTGGAGATCTGTGATCCTTTCCCCATTAGTCAGTACTAGATCCAGGATAGCCCTGTCTCTTGTGGGTTGCTGTACCAGTTGTTTGAGATCCTCCCCCTGCAGGGAATCCACTATGTGTCTAGTTCTGGCAGATGTTCCTGCCTGTATTGACCAATCTGCATATGGCATGTTGAAGTCTCCCATTATCAGAATCTCCCCTTTAGCTGTCATGTTTTGTATATTTTCTAACAATAACATGTCTATGTCCTCCCCCTGGTCTGGAGGCTTGTAGGCAACCCCAGTTTGTATGGCTGTCCCATTTCCTGTTTCCAAGGTGACCCACAGTTCTTCTGGCTCCTTATGTGTATTCTGAATTTCTGTAGCTTTGATATTTTCATTGACGTAAAGGGCCACTCCCCCCCTCTTTTTTTGTACCTTGGTCTCTTCTGAACAGTACATAGCTGGGTACTGAAGTCTCCCAAGTGTGGTTACTGGTGAACCATGTCTCTTTAATACCTACTATGTCCAGTTTAGCCTCTGTCATTGTTGCCTTCAGGTCTGGGATCTTGTTTGCCAGACTGCAGGCATTTGTGTACATGATTTTCCACTGGCCAGATTTCAGTGCTTCAGTTGTTGGGCGAGGACTGGCATTTTCCCAGCGCGTTGTATGGGGAGTCGGACCTTTTTCCTTACCTGGTGATGCAAATGAACTACAAACATGCAGAACTTCTGTTTGATCACTAGCTGAGGGGGAAGGGGTGTTCTTCCCATTTGATGTATCGGGTACTGCACCCCTTTCCCCATTTATTAGTTTAAATATTCTGCAAAGACATCAAATGTCTGCCCCAATGCACTGACTCCCTCCTTAGTCAGATGCAGTCCATCGAATTTGAAGAACTTTCGCTTCCAAAACTGTTGCCAGTTACCTACAAATTTGTGTCCTTTTCCTGGCACCACATGTGTAGCTCCCCTATCTCTCCTTCTCTAACCTTCAGTCCATCTGCCCTCCTCTCTCAGACCAGCAGGATCTCAGAGAAGGAGATACCAGATGAAAAGGATGATAGTTTGTCTCCCAGCCTGGACAGGTGTTCCTTGGTCTCCACAACTGACCGGCTGGCAAGATCGTTAGTCCCTGTGTGTACTAGGACATTGATGTTTTCTCCTGCTTCCTGTATGATTTTAGCAATGCAGTCAGTGTCTCTCCATGCTGATGTACCTGGGAGACATCTGACCATTACCCCCAGCCAGAGGTAGGTATCAACTCCCCGAATCATGGAGTCTCCTATGATCAGAAGTGTTTTGGATTTCCTTTTTGCTTTTTTTGTTTTAGTCCCTGTTTGGGGCAAGTTTTGTAGTGCTAGCTCCTGTGCTGCAGTGTCCTGCTCTGTAGTGTTCTCTGCCCCTTTGTTCAGTTTCAGAGATAGAGGCAGATACCTGTTTGTAGTTTTTATATGGTTTGTGGAGGTGATATGTTGGTGAGCATTGAGTGATGGGGCACCCGATTTGCCCCTCCTAACTACCTGCCAACCTCTCGGACCAACTACCCTCTGCAATAGAGGTGCTTCAGTTGGATATTGGGGAAATGGCGGGCAGTTCTTGTAATATATTTCTGCCTGAATATGTGATTTGAGGCTTGCAATCTCTGCACCTGCTACCCGGAGCTGAGCCCTTAGATCTCTGATGATCCAGCATGTAGGACAGCATCCTAAATCCTGTATAACTGCCCTTTTGGAAAGTGTCCCACAGAACCTGCAGTTAATAATATCCATTCGAGTTGAGTTGCCGAGTTTATAACCTGATCCGAGTAACAGCTTAATCCGAGTAACAGCTTAATCCAAGTAACAGCTTAACAGCTTAATTTGGTTCAAGATCAGTTGGCATTCATCTGTATCCCCTTCCCCTGGGTCCAGCCTGAAAATAGGCAGGATTTGTCTAGTGCACTTACCCAGTCAACAAAAACTAATAAATACATTAGAAGAAAAATGATAGCAAAATATATATATATATATATATATATATATATATATATATCTATAGATATACAAAAAATCATTTAATGCATCAGTTAGGGTTGTTCCACAGTGACAAAAGTAAGGAATAAGCTGTTGGGGTTGAAACCCCCTTGCACCCCTCAGCCGCCCCCAACTGGCATCGGGTGTGCGTTGAGTCATCGACTCTCACCCCATCACATGCATAAACAAACTGAGGCATAGGAGAATGGGGTGAGAGTTAGGACTGATGACCCCATCGCACACCCCGATGCTGGTTGGGGGACGGGCTGAGGGTGTGCACCGAATTTCCTCACGTTTGTCACTGTGGAACAACCCTAACTAATGCATTAAACAGAGTTTTTTGCCTCTAATTTCCCTTCTTTTTGAGAATGAGGACTATAAATAGTGAATGGAATGCTCCCACCAAGTGATTTTTTGTGACACAGTAACGGTAACAGCAACACAAACGCAAGCAGTAATGGTTATGCACATGGTGACACAAACGTAAATTGTAAAGCAAGCATTAATAGAAACACAGGCACAAAGTGATGCCAAAGCAAACAATGACACAAACGGGGAAGCAAGCGCATATGGAAATGCAAGTGGTAATGCGCACGATCACAGTACCGCTATTGTAAATGCAAATGATAACTGTAACAGCAACAGTAATGTGAAAGGAAACAGAAATAGAAACGCAAACACAAGCATGTACAGAAATGCAAACCGTAATGTGCACGATGATGGTACCACAATTGTAAACTCAAATGGTAATGGTAACAGCAACAATAATGCCAGAGAAACAGAAACACAAACATAAGCGCATCTGGAAATGCAAACCAAAATGCACATGGGCATGGGAATGCAATTGGAAATGCAAATAGTAACAGTAAGAACAACGATAATGCAAAATGAAAGACAAATGAAAACGGAAGGGTGGCTGCCAACAGAAATGGTAATGCGCACAGTGATGCTAAGTGAAAGACAAAGACAAACAGTAGTGGAGACACAAATGGTAACAGTAATGCAAATGCAAATGGAAATGCAAAGGGTAACGCAGACGGTGGCGTACACGGGAACGCTAATGCAAACGGGCATGGAAACACGACTGTAAAGCCTGCGTGTAACAGTAACTGGAGCACACACTGTATTTTTGCCTAAAACTTCCATTGAGAAATACAGTGGAAACAAAGAATGTATGCATAATAATGGGCCTCAGAGCAGAAAACGAGCAGTTATAATATTAAATTGGTAATAT
Source organism: Neoceratodus forsteri (assembly GCA_016271365.2). Taxonomy (NCBI): domain Eukaryota; kingdom Metazoa; phylum Chordata; order Ceratodontiformes; family Ceratodontidae; genus Neoceratodus; species Neoceratodus forsteri. The sequence goes on from CM028130.1 coordinate 200,323,498, forward strand.
CTCAGTAACCGTACGACATAGAAAAAAAATTTAAATTTCACATGATTCATGATTTTCCTGGCTAGGTTTTCACTGTCATGACGAAAATTCTGTATCTCACACCGTTTCCGAGATATGACCCCTGAAATGCGCGGCGGACGCCACCATGTTAGTCTATGGGAAAAAAATGTCAACTTCAGAGTAGTGTAACTTTGCATCCATGCAATATTTTGTCACCAAACCACTGAAAGGCACATCTGTGAGATGTTGGCTGCCTTCCCTCAAATTTCAGCCCAAAGACCAAACCATTTTTTGCAGCAGGGTGGCAAAGAATTCCTGTCATTTGGCCATAGTCTAGAAAAAGTAATGTCGTGATTTGTGACACTACTTTGCGACACTACTTTTCCCAGAAATTTGAAAAACATATTCTGGGGTGTTTAACCCCAAAATAAAGACATGGCTAGCATCCTCAGGGCTCGACTAGGTAAACACAAAAATAATTGTGTCCCTAGATGGTCCCAATTTTAAATGCCAAGCATTTCTGTGATCAGTAACTGAAAACAAAATGGCGGATTTGTGACACTACTAAGCCATTTGCGACACTAAAAGGTGCATTTGCGAAAGTGTCAAACGTTTTGTTAACTTTTCCCATTGACTTATAATGGGAACTTGTTTTTTGAATAGCTTTTGAACCGTTCAATATTTTTTCACGAAATCTTCAAAAGGCACATCAGGGACCCTAGCCACACGTTCCCTGAACTTTTCAGACTGGTCAAGCAAACCGTGTGACCTGTAGGAGTGAGCAAAGAATGCACAAAAAAAGGTAATTGCACATATGAATGTAAAAGCTAACACCTCCGCAGCCGTATATCCGACCGGTACAAAAGTTGGCAGATCCCAAGATCTGTGGTTACACCCATGCCTGCCAAATTTCAGGCAAATGTGTTGAACGATGGCAAAGTTATTAAGGTACAAAGTTTCACCATTTAACCTTAAATTGGGTAGTCAACCCTATGGTAGCACTACCGTGCTACCATACTATATATATATATATATATATAGTTTGTTTGTCTTTGTATATCTTTTTATAACAAGTTAAATTAATTGTGCCACTGTAAGTGAGGTCACTGTGTAGACATCCCTCTGATCCTCCCCTTCATGCTTTGCACAGGAAATGTAATGACTGTACTACTCTATAAAAGGAATGTAGCATGGGGTGGTTGGGCCCTTCCCCTGCCAAAAAAGAAGAACCACGGACAAAGGAAACAAGGAGCTAAGAGCAGAAACAATCAACCAACAACAAATGCAGTAGCCCTGAAAGCTTAGCCTAATGACAGATAAAACAATAAAACCTGTAAGCACCATCTGTAACAATTTCACAGAAGATATACCCTGCAAAAAAACACTTTACTACAGAGAAAAATAAAGCAGTAACAGAAGATATACCTTGCAAAAGTACATGAAAAGGATAAGCAGGCTAGAGTGTCATACCTGTGTAACCACAGTGAGAGATCAGCAACTGGGAGGCAAGAATATAAACTGATGGTGATAGATTCAGGAAAGATTTAATGAACAGTTCTTTGTTATAAAAAAAATCCTTAAAACTATTCAATTTGCACAAATTAAGTTGTTGTCAAGTTTCTTTTTTCCTGCTGTTTGTCTGCTAAATACTGCAGATAATGCAGTGTTTATTTCACTGAGACTTTCAAAATATATTTAGTTTTTGTTGGCAGAGAAAGGAGCACTAGGCAGTTGCATCTATTTTCTGCTCATCCCGAGGAGGAATACATATGGAAACCAGTTGAAACTGAACCAGATTAAGCTGTTGGTGATTTTTTGGTGAAGGTATCTGACTCTCCTCTACTAACCTCACAACTGCTGTTTGTGACATCACAGTTTGCTGGCATAATGGAACAAAGGCACTATGTGATTAATAGGGGACAGACAAATGCTTTTTATACTTTTTGAACAGACTACCAAGATGTGCTATAAACTTAAGAAAGGAGCATTGAAAATAAAAAAAAATGTATTCTGTACTGGACTGTAATATCTGAAATACCATATTTATGAAAGCACATGCTGAAATGCAAAGTTATTCTTTAAGAAAGTACTCCTTCACAGAAAGGGTTGTGGAAAGCTAGTGATTTGCCATGGTAAGCGGTAAATACCAAGATGATGACAGGTTTCTAGAGTAACATGGGACAGCTATAAGGGTTTGGTGAAAATGAAGACAGCAAAGGGGGTGGAGCTGGGGAGGTAATAAACTACCAATGGGCATTCAGCCTTAGCGCAACGAAGGGTTAGTTGGTATGGCTCAGACAGGGAAAATGAGCAGACAAGATGGACTATGAGTCTTGTTCTGTGAACACCTTTCTGTGTTTCTATATAAGTTTTGTATAGACTTCATTTCATCTGGACTACATTCCCGTACTCATTTTTTTTTTTTGTTCTTTTAGTTAAGTTTGTTGTGTGCCCCCCACTGATACATGCTTTAGACCCTTCCCCTAGGCAAACCCCTTGCCCCAATATTGGCTGACGACTAAGCCCACTAGTACTAGTGGTTTGTTGTTACCTGGGGTCCTGCCCTCCCACCTCCCAATGGTGTCACAACCAACATTCAAGTTCCACAGCATCCCCATATAGGAGCCGAAGTCCACCATGAGGATCACTGTTGCAGTGGAATATGGCACTTCCATCTCCTGACCAGAAAGCATAGCCATCTACAATAACCCTGACCATGGACAGCCAGATTACTGGGAACCTGGACCCGGTCCTGAATCTGGGTTACCCACATGCAACAAGACACAGTACCACTGGACCATTGAGATGACACCCCCTTGTCAATTTACAACTTTTTTGTGTCCCATATTCAGTGGCCCTACTTTTGCATATATGCACCTCGGTTTGTTTTCCTACATTTGTGCCAGAGGATGCACTCTATATTAGTTTGAAACACAGAACCACTGTAAGTAATTTTTTTCCTTGTTTCCTTTTATTTGTCTCTGTGGTGTGGGGACACCAGGCAGGAGTCCTTTAGCTGAATTTTCAGAAGTGGTGGACTCAGATGCAGCTACCTGTTCTGCTTGCATATATTTCCAACTATGCATCCAAATGTGTATCTGAAATTGTGCTTGTGTTTCAAATAATGGCTCTGTTTGAAACAAGTCTCCACCTTTTACACAAAATGTCACCAAAAATGTACCAAATTTTTGACACAAAATTCTACTCATGAACTGTAACAAATTTTAATACAAAATTCCATTTGCAAAATCTAACAAACAGTAGACACAAAATTGTATTTGTGAAACATAAGTAAAAGGAGAAAGGGCTAATACTCACAAGCAGGGCTTGAAGCAATACATCTTCTGGATGATGATATAGTTCAAAGTTAACGTACCTTTAATCCAGACAAGGTGTTTTGTGCTCAGTAACGATAACAGCAGGAGCTGCTAGTAGTGACTCAACTTTTCACCATCACACAGAATGTCTTTATCAAGATGGTTACTGAGCACAGAGTGCCTTGTCCTGAATAAAGATATATTAAATGAAAATGATATCATCCAGAAGATTTATTGCTTCAAATCTAGCTCATGAATGCCAGCCGTTTCTGTTTTTATCTGCAACTGTTTGGTTAGAGCACCACAGTTTCACAGTGCTGCTAGCTCCAGTGTTTACTGTACCTGTATTTGTGAACATGATAACTGTTAGACACAACATTCTATTTGTGAAATGTAATAACTATTAGACACAAAATTCTATTTGTGAAATGTGACAACTGTTAGACACTAAAAACCATTTGTGAAATATAATAAATGTTAAACACAGCATTTCATTTGCGAAATGTAACAAACAGACACAAAAATCAATTTCTGAAATGTAGCAAATAATGCAAAATTTCTGTTTGTGAAATATAAAAATACTAGATGCAAAATTCTATTTGTGAAATGCAACAAATATTAGGCTCAAAGTTCCATTTGTGAAATGTAACAAATAACAGACACAAAATTCGATTTCTGAAATGTAGCAAATAATTAATGCAAAAATTCTATTTGTGAAATGTAACATTATACACAAAATTCCATTTATGAAATGTAACAAATGTTAGACACAAAATTCTATTTGTGAAATGTAACATTATACACAAAATTCTATTTATGAAATGTAGCAAATATTAGACACAAAAGTCCATTTGTGAAATATAACAAATGTATACAAAATTATATTTGTAAAATGTAACATATTAGACACAATTCCATTTGTGCAATGTAACAAATATTAGATGCAAATTTCTATTTGTGAAATGTAGCAAATATTAGACTAAAAGTTCTATTTGTGAAATGTAACAAGTATTAGACACAAAATTCTATTTGTGAAATGTAACACACCTTAGATGCAAAGTTCAAAACAAATTAAAAAAAAACTGAATGAATGGCTCAGAAAATTGACCCTTTTTCCTTTAGTGTCAATGCTAGGAAGGACTTCTATATCTTTCATGATTGTTGTATTGCATTGTTACAACATTATGTTGTTTCATGCATCTGTGTGGTTTTATGGACAAAATTCAATAAAAAGAATAAAAAAAGAAAGAAAATTACCTTAAATAATACACTGGGAGGACTTTGACAACTACTATAACCTTTATAGCTGGGATGGGCTTCATCTGAGTAAAAGAGGTACTACAGTCATGGGGAAGAAAATGGAAAAAATTATAACAAATACTTCAAACTCGAACAGGAGGGGGCTTGGGAAAGAAGATCAATAAATAAGCGTACCCTGCCAAGAACTGACACCAAAAATAATTTTAGAAAAGACACTTATGGGGTACTACTTGCAAATGCCAGAATCCTGAATATGATAAAAAAAAGTCCAAACTTGAATTAAGCATAAGAAGAGATAATATTGATTTTGCAACTGTAATGGAAATATGGTGGGACAGTAGTAGAGAATGGTCACGTAATATAATGGGTTAAAATATAAATTACAGAAACAGAGTAGGAAAAACAGTGGTGGTATTTGCATATACATAAATGACTACATTGAATATACAGAGAATTAATAACATAAAGGACAGTAATAAACACATAGAAAGCCTTTGGTTACAAGTAACAACAAGGAAGGGTAAACAAATAATATTGGGTACCATTTATAGGCCTCCAACCAGTGACCAAGCATATACTGTAATAAGGAGATGTTAGAAGAAATAAAAATTGCATCACAACTGGGTGATGTTCTACTATTAGGAGACTTTAATCTTCCCGGTATTAACTTGAGGGACATAAGTAGTAAGAACTTGTTAGAAAATGATTTTGTTGATATTCTCCTGTTATTGGGGTTGGAACAAAAACTAACAAAATCTGCAAGGGGAAATAACATATTAGACCTTATTGTTACTAACTTACAATATAAAATATCAAACTTAACAGTAATAGAGCCCAAACAACAACAGTGGGCTAGCACCAAGGAAGCATGTGGTGCTATAGACAAATGCTGAGCACAAATCAACAAGAAAGTCAAGCACCCGTACAACATAGAAACATAGAATTTGATGGCAGATAAGTAACGCTTGGCCCACCTAGTTTGCACATTTCCCTATCTAATAATTTATAAGCTGCAGATCCTAGTTAACCAACAGCCTACTTCCTCCTACCCCCACTAGAATTGTCTTATGTCTGTCCCATGCATTCTTGAACTCCCCCACTGTTTTTGACTCCATGACCTCCTCAGAAAGGCTGGTCCATGCATCCACTACCCACTCCATGAAAAGATACCTTCTCACATTACCTCTGAGCCGTCCTTCCTCTATCTTCAAATTGTGCCCCCTTGTTCTTGCACATCTCTTTTTCTGAAAGATGCTACCCTCTTGGACTTTGTTGAGTCCCTTCAGGTACTTGAAAGTTTTTATCATGTCCCCCCTCTCACTCCTTTCCTCAAGGGTATACATATTAAGCTCCTTTAGTCTCTCTTCATATGTCTTCTGGTGCAGGCCCTTCACCATTTTGGTTGCCCTCCTCTGGACAGCCTCCACCGTGTCTATGACTTTGCAGAGATGGGGTCTCCAGAACTGCACGCAGTACTCCAGATGGGGTCTCACCAACTGTCTATACAGAGGGATAACAACTTCCTGTTTTCTACTGGTGATGCCTCTCCCTATGCATCACAGTATCCCCCCATCCTTCCTTACTGCCTTCTCACATTGCTTGCCCACCTTTAGGTCATCTGATATAACTTCCACCAGGTCCCTTTCCATTCTTGTTGTCGTCAGTATCTCATCCCCCCTTGTGTATTCTTCCCCTCCATTTTTGTTTCCCAGGAGCATTACTTTGCACTTATTTGCATTGAATCTAGGCTGCCATACATTTGACCATTCCTCCAACTTTGCCAAGTCCCTTCTCATCCTTTCCACCCCACCTTGTGTATCAACCCTGTTGCAGATCTTTGTGTTGTCTGCATATAGACATACTTTTCCTTCCAGTCCCTCTGTAATGTCACTTATAAAGACATTAAAAAGTACCGGACCCAGTACTCAACCCTGCAGTACCCCACTAGTAACCCCCCTTTCTTCACTGTGGACTCCATTTACTATTACCCTCTGCATCCAGTTGTCCAGCCAATGTTTTACCCAGGCTACCACCCTGGGACCCACTTCCAGGCTGGCTAATTTGTTTATTAATCTTTTGTGTGGGACTGTGCCAAATGCCTTGCTAAAGTCTAGGTAGGCCATGTCCACAGCCGCTCCCTGGTCTACTAGTTTGGTCACCTAGTCAAAGAAATTGTTAGATTTATTTGACATGACCTTCCCACTATGAATCCATACTGCCTTGGTTCCTGTGCCCCACTGGCCTCTGGGTACTCAACAATTCTTTCCTTCAGAAGTTATTCCACCATTTTCCCTACCACTGTGGTCAAACTGATAGGTCTATAGTTTCCTTCCTCTTTCTTGCTCCCACTTTTGTAAAGGGAATCACATCTGCCCTCCTCCAGTCTTCAGGTACCACACCATCCTCCCATGATTTGTTAAAAAAGGTAGTCAGTGGTGTTACTAGTTCTCCCCTTTGTTCCTTTAGAATTCTGGGGTGAATCCCATCAGGCCCCATTGCTCTGTCCACCTTCAGTTTTAAGAGTTCTTTCAGAACCCTTTCTTCTGTGAAAGGACTGATATCGACCCCCCCCCCATGCAGAGTGCTTCCATTGACTGGATTAGGTACTCTCCTCTTCTTTTGTGAATACTGAGCAGAAGTATTCATTCAGTATCCCTGCTTTTTTCACTGTCCCTCTCTGTCCACCCATCACCCTCCTCTTTATTTAGCCTCAGTATCCCTCCCTTTGTCTTTCTTGGCTCCCTAATGTACCTATGAAAGGTTTTATCCCCCTTAACCAAGTTGGCCATCTTTTCCTCGGTTTGGGCCTTTGCTATTCTGACTGCCTTCTTCACTTCCTTCTGCTTTAACTGGTACAGTTCTCTGTCCTGCTCCTTCTGTGTTTCCTTACACTTCCTAAATGCTATCTTTTTCTCCCTAACCTTCCCCACTACCTCTTTTGAGAACCATGGTGATTTTTTCTTGCATTTTGATTTATTTGCTTCACACAAAGGCTTGTTGCTCTGTGAAGGCAGTTTTGATCTTTCCCCATTGTTGCTCCACCCCTCCTTCATGCCTGTTTGCTAGTGCTTTTCTGAGGCACTCTCCCATTTTGACAAAATCAGCCCTCCTGAAGTCCAGTACCTTGACTTTTGTATGCCTTGACTCTACAGCTGAGTTTATTGTCAACCACACTGTTTGGTGTTCACTTGTTCCATGAAGCATTTAAACCTATCACCTAGGATCCTGGTTCCCCTCCTGGACAGATGCTGACCATCGCACCAATATAGGCCTGCATCCCTCCAGGTGGACCCCCAATCCCCAATGAAGCCAAAACCCTGAGCTCCGTACCAGTCTTTCAAACCACTGATTGAATCCCATGGTGTGAAGCACCCTAGTCTCACCCATGCCATAAACAGACAGCACCTCTGAGAAGTTTACCATGTGTGCTACTTGTCTAATTCCCCACCCCAACTCCACAAACTCCTCCTGCACTGCTCTGATCCCTTTCCCAGCCAGATCATTTGTCCCTAGGTGGACAATAAAATCCAGCTCCCGCCCCCGTGCAGCTGCTCCCATGATCCTGAGGATTCACTCCCTGTCCCTCCAAGCCATGGCACCAGGCAGGCACCTTACCTCCCTCTCCTCCCTCCTCCCCAGTTCTACCCTCCTAACAATGAATTCTCCCACCAGGAGTTGTTTCCTTCCCCTTTGGGGTCCCATGCCACCCTCCTGTGAGTCTCCTTTGGGGAGGTTCCCAGCATCCTACTTGGTCTACACTGTGGGTGCCTTCATAGAGGAACCACACTTTGCCAGAACAGCATATGAATTGTGGAGAGATACAACTGGAGGGATGTGCCTCTGTTCCACCACCCTCACCATCCTGAGCCCACTGTGGTCCAACTGTTCCTCTTTCTTGGCAACTTCTGAGGCAGCACCAGTGGCCCTGGTGGTCCCTGCATGTGAAAGGAGGTCCCCCGAATCCTGGCCAACTCAGCCTGGAGATGAGCAACCTCCTCCCTCAGCCCAGAGAGGTGCCTGCAGATGAAACAACACCACATCCTCCAGAACATCTCCTGGAAGACTGCTGTTCCATAGCAACTGCACTGCACCACTCCCATCATGTCTTATTTGTGATCCCTTAACTGTTATTTTGTGTACTTACTCTTTCCTATCTCTGTTTATTTTTTTTTTATATAATTTTTTTTCTCCCTACTTTCCTACTGCCTCCATGCCCTTAAAGCTCCTGATCTTCCTGTTCTGGGACAGGAAGTTCCTATATTCCTCAGCAGTCTCCTTCTTACTTGCTCAGAGTCTGACCTCCAGCAGCTAGTGGGGGATGGAGAGCTACTTTTTTCCTTCTAGGATGATGAGTCATTTGTGCCTCTGTGATCACTCCCTTCCTGCTCCCAAACAGGGCGTTTCTGTTGTCAGTCAAGTACTTTGGCTTTAAAAGTAGAACCGGCTAAGGGTGGGGGGGGGTGGAGGAGAGGGATGGATTGAAATATAGTCCCAGTAAAGTTCTAACAGCAGCTTCTTGCTCTTGCTGTTCTCTGCCAAAAGCTATCTAGGTCAGTTTTTAAATGCAAACACCTGGTTTCCTTCTGCCTAAGCCACTCCCCTAATTCACAGTTTCTTGCTTCACCTAGCTAACTGCCCAGATAACAATTCCATCACCCAACTCAGACAAACACACTTTTTTTATCCTAAATTGAAGTTCCCAGTAGTAGAGTTCTAGTTCTTTAGTCTAGTAGAGTAGTAAAGTTCTAACAGCAGCTCCTTCCTCTTGCAAAAACCAGTAAAATGAAAAAATATGATCAGCTTCATCAGTCTGCTACCATCACTGTATACCCACCTTGTCCAGTATGACACAGTCAAAAGTTTGTTTGCACCGTTTGACAGCTCTTCCAAATAAATATGGTAGGCTGATCATATTTTTCCATTTGGCTATTTTTTTTGTGTGTGTGTGTGTGTGTGGATGCTTGACTTTCTTGTCGTTTAGTAATACAGCACCTAGGAAGCAGCAATCACACAATGCTAAAATTCAGTATCGAATCTGGATCACTCAAGGACTATGGAGCTAGTGTCATTAGAAGCTATTCCAACAAAGATTACAGAAGAATTAATGACAACATGATATCATGGGATAAGGAATGAAATGGAGGGTAAACAGATGGATGAATGTTGGAGTATAATACAAAATAAGGTGCTGGAATTGGAATCTAAATTTGTCCCAATAATGAAAAAGTACAATCATAATGGTAAAATACCAATCAGGCTGAAAGCAAGGTGTGAAAAAAAAATAAAGAAAGAAAAAGGAGCAAGAATACATTAAATTTAAATGAAACCCTACAGAAGAATACAGATCCAGCTACAAAAATGCACTAAAATACATGAAGAAACTGATCAATACAGAAAGGATGAGATGGGAGTCTAAAATTTAACATACTAAAGATAAAAGTAAGTGTTTTTTCTCTTACGTAAATAGCAACTGAGGATATAATAGATCAGTGGGCCGATATTGCAAAATGATTCACTTCTGCAACATCCTAAGCAAATCGCCAACTCACTCAATGATTATTTCTGTTCAGTATATAATCAGAATGAAATTTACAAGTCTTCATACAGCAACTGTGATAGGGAGGAAGAAGAATTTTCAGAACAAGAGGTAAAAGATGTAAGCAAAATTTGAATAAATAAATCACCAGGTCCTGACGGGCTGCATCGTAGACTTATGAAACAGACAGCATCAACATTAGTGGGCTCATTAAGGCTGTTAATGCAAATCATATTCAGACGAATAGTTCCAACTGAATGGAAAAAAAAAAAACATAGTCATTCCAATTCATAAATGGAACAAAACAATCGGTAGAAAATTATAGGCCTATCAGCCTAACTTCCATCTTGGGAAAATGATGGAAAAATTATTAAAAGACAGACTGGATGGAGAAATACTGGACAAAAATTTGCAGGATAACTCACAACATGGGTTTGTTACAGGTAGATCTTGCACCATGAATCTTATAACATTTTACAACAAACTAAGCATCAGCCTAGGAGAAAGTCTCGCAGTCTTCTTTGACTTTAAAAAAGGCCTTTGCCAGCTTGCTGATGCAGCGGTTAGATTTCTGCTTACGACATTGGCAACCTGGGTTCGGGAACAGACCCAGGAGTCAGAGGGCCAGTCGGGGGGGAGACTTGAGCATCCCATGACTGCTTGCCTTCTCCAGGGAGAGAGGGAGGGCCTTAGCCATGGTGTTTGCTGGACCCTGGCTGAGGCCAGAGGCACAGAAACATATTGGGCTCCCCTGTGGGAGAGAGCATGATGGACATTGACTTAGGCCTTGACATTGCATGCCACATCAGGCCCCCACGCAGAACAGTGAAAAACAGCCATCTGGCTGACCGGATGATAGTTGCTGGGTCCTCCTTCACCACAAGTCCCCAGCAGGATGCTTCTCAGGTCACTCGCTTAGTCCCCTTGCCTTGGGACCAGATTAGGATGCCCAGTCTCTCCTCTCCACAAGCCCCCCCCCCGGGAGGGGGGCCCCCAGTGAAGGGATATATCCAGGCTGACCAAGGGCAGGGGAATTGGGAGTGGCAGGTTTGCTGTGCTGGGAGACAAGCCTGGCTGAGGTGGGGCCATTGGTGGCCTGAAGTAGTGGCTGGCCAGATGGCGAGGGAGGCACAAAACTAAGGCCTTCAAGAAGGTACCACATAAAGAATTTGTAATCAAAATTAGGACTATGGTCTTAGACAAAGAAATAGTTAGAAGGTCAATTCATGGTTAACAAAGAGATCCCAAGTAGTGAGAATAAAAGGGACTTTGTCTAGAGAGGGTAATGTTAATAACAGTGTGCCACAGAGGCAATTTTGGGATCAGCACTTTTTGGATTGTATACTGGGAAACTACATAATAATGTTAAAAATATCATCGCAAAATTTGCTGATGACACCAAGATAGGTGGAGAAATAAACACAGAGGGAAAATTACATTAGTAAATGACCTAAATGAAACAGAATTGTGGCTACTAAGAAATGTTTTGTTTTTTTTTAATACAGATAAATGTGTGGTGCTTCATCAGGGCTATAATATATAGAATAATGCATGGGGTGGTGTGTTTAATGAGATTTTACATACGCCCTGAGGTGTTAAATGCTACATAATCCTGAGAGCGAAGCTCGGGGGGTTTATTTAAGCATCCAACGCCGAGGTGTGTGTGTAAAATCTCGAGTTAAACACACCACTCCATGTTTTATTTTATATAATTGCTGGCTATCATTTTTTCACCAGCAATTGTATAAAATAAAAACTTGTCTCTCTTCAGCTGCTGTCTGCTGCAGATTCATCACTGTCAGTGATTGGAAGTGGCAGCTGTAGAAATGATCATTTTCCTTTTTTTTTTCACAATCGCATTTAAAATTTTTCTTTTTTTGCTCAGTTATTTATTTATTTTTTTAAGTAAACTTACCGCCAACTCCGAGTGGCGGTGTGAGGATTGCAGTAGAATGTCGGCTGGTGGTGAAGAAGGGCTGAGCAGCATTTGGCACATGCGCACAAAGGAAACCCAGCACATGTTCTCTGTTATAACCCGCAGGTTATAATAGTGAATTATAACCCGATTTCCCTTTGGTAAAAAATGATACCCAGTTATTATAATTCCTTTCGGGAACTATTTGATAAATAATGCTATACTACACAAGGTGACTACAGAAGGAGACTTGGGAATCATAGAACTTATCTAACATAAATCAATGCAGACAGATAACACTAACAGCCAATTGACTGTTAGCATGTATCTAATGTGTAGGGTGTATGTAAAATCTCATTAAACACACCACCCCATGCATTATTCTATATATTATAGCCCTGATGAAGCACCACACATTTATCTCCATTAAAAAAACAAAACATTTTCTTAGTAGCCACATTCTATTTCATTTAGGTCATGTACTAATGTAAGTTTCCCTCTGTATCTAACGTGTATCTAGCATGTATCTAAAAAGGCATTTGTAACTAGAACTGAAAATTGTATCATGCCCCGATACAGAACATATGTGGGACCCCATTTAGATAAATGCTTGCTGTACTGGAATCCACAAATGAAAAAGAGTATTGTAAAGCATCCAATGTAAAACAACAAAATTAGTACCTAGATTTAAAAAAATGACCTACCTGTACACAGGAAGACTGAGTGAATTTTGTATGGAAGACAGAAGGTGCAGGGGGGGACATAGAAACATAGAAGTTGACGGCAGATAAGGACCGCAAGGCCCATCCAGTCTGCCCATTTATTTTTCTACCTTATAAATGTGCCATCGGCCTTTGCTCTGTCAGTGACCTATCTATTCATAGTCATTTGTATTGCTCCCTTATGCCTATCCCATGCCTGTTTGAAGCCCTGCACTGTATTCATAGCCACCACTTCTTGTGGTAAGTCATTCCATGCATCTACCACCCTTTCTGTGAAAAAGATTTTCCTCATTCCCCTTAATCGGCCTTCCTCTAATCTCATGCTGTGTCCTCTTGTCCTGCTATTTTTCTTACATTTAAACATGTTAGACTCTTTCACCTTGTTTATGCCCTTAAGGTGTTTAAATGTCTCGATCATATCACCTCTCTCCTCCTTTGCTCAAGGGTATACATATTGAGCTCCGTTAATCTGTCCTCATATGTCTTCTGATGCAGTCCCTGCACCATTTTGGTTGCCCTTCTCTGGACTGCCTCAATTTGGTTAATGTCCTTGTGAAGGTGTGGCCTCCAATACTGACACAGTACTCAGATGGGGCCTAACCAATGTCTTGTACAGAGGGATTATTACCTCCCTCTTATGACTTGTGATACCCCTACTAATACACCCTAACACCCCCTAGCCTTACCTACTGCTTTAGAGGTCTGCTTGGATGATTTTAGGTCATCAGTGATGATGATGCCCAAGTCTCTTTCTTCCTTGTGACTGCTAGCAACCCCTCCCAGCCTATAAGTGGCTTCAGGTTCTTCTTCCCTATGTGCATGATTTTGCACTTCTTTGCATTAAATCCCAGTTGCCACTCTTCTGACCATTCTGCTAGTTTATCCAGATCTCTTCTCATTCTGCCCACCCCATCTGGATCATCTACTCTGTTGCAGATCTTGGTGTCATCTGCAAACAGACAAGCCTTACCCTCTAGTCCATCTGCGAGGTCACTAATGAAGATGTTGAATAGGACTGGCCCCAGGACTGATCCCTGAGGTACCCCACTTGTGACTTGCATCTCTTCTGACTGTATACCATTTACCACCACTCTCTGTTTTCTGCCAGTCAACCAGTTTGCCACCCAGTTGACCAACTTCTGACCCACCCCGAGCCTACCTAGCTTATTTATCAATCTTCTATGTGGAACAGTGTCAAAAGCTTTGCTGAAGTCAAGGTAGGCTTGCAGCTCTGTAAAATTCTTGGTGATAAGGTTCTTATGGCCGAAATGGGATGAAACTTTAGTGGGAAGGAGGTTACCTTAAGATCCCTTTATGGACAGAGTAACACGAATAAAGCAAAATAACAATGCCAGAAACACGTTATTTAACGTAAGAGCAGTAAGGGCATGGAATAGATTACCACAGCATTTGGTTGATATTTCATCATTCCAGTTATTCAGAAATGAACTAGATAAGCATCTAATGGGACAAAGAAAAAAGGAAATGTTTACCCACTAGGAGTGAGGGCCGAACTAGATGGGCAAATAGCCTACTTCTGCCAGATAACCCAAGTATTACCAAGTAACCCAAGTAAGTTCCATTTGTGAAATGTCACACATACTTACTGTATTAGACACAAAATGCCATTTGTGAAATGTAACAAATATCAGATGCAAAATCCTATTTGTGAAATGTAACAACTATTAGACACAGAATTCTATTTGTGAAATGTAACAATGAAATATAACGTGCTAAATACAAAATTCCATTTGTGAAATGTAACAAATATGAGATACAAATTTTCATTTGTGAAGTGTAACAAATATTAGACAACAAAATTCGATTTGTGAAATGTAGCACATACTAGACACAAAATTCTATTTGTGACATGTAACAAATATTAGACACAAAATTCTACTTGCAAACTGTTAGACCATCTAAATGATGGTTGAAGATTTCCATGCAGATTTCTACCAGCAGTTGAATATACTGACTGAAAAATCCTGAGCAGATCATTCGGAAAGTCCTATCTCTGGGCTAACAAGCTAGGATTTGAGGTGCCAGTGCATCCTTCTGGGTGCAGTACTGTAGGGGATGTGGGCTTTAGAGCAAGAGACAAACACAGAAAGAAATGTTAATTTTAATGATGATAGTTAAAGAGACATCACAATGACACACCAACAGCAGCTCCATACATAGAACCCCTTGTGCAGCTCACAGGTGACTGGCATTTTAGAAAGCTCGGTTTCAATCTTTCAGGACCTCAAGATCAATTACTAAGGATGGGAGAGCCCATATATGCCACAAAAGAGTCTAAGATATAAAAAAGGTTCTGATATTAATTCTGGGCCTTATCAAAATATTCAGAACCTTTTAGTTTAAAGTTAAAAAAAAAATGTTTTAATCATCATTACCTCCCTTAAACTATTACCAGTGAAGAGATAGGAATGTAAAAATAACTTGGAATGGTACTACCATACCTTCCTCTTCCTTGTGGGTGTTTATAACAATGCCACCAGCCTCTTTACTAGCTACAGACCTACTGGGGAGCACATTACGCTCCAAAATCAATTGTTTTAAGAATTATCAGACCCTTATCAGAACCTAAAAAATGCCCCCTTGATGAAGGTCTTCAAGAGAGGTCTAAAATCCTTGTTATTTAATGAGGCCTTTAGTTATAATTAGGAGCCTTTCACTTCAACTGTTAATCTTGTTTGTTTTTACTGTGATTAATTTTTTTTAATTTATGGCTGTTTAAAATACAGAAATTGATTTTTGATTAATTCTCATTGAGGAATTTAGATTGCAGTTTTATTTAAGGTGCTCTTAGCACATGTGAAAGGATGTGATATAAAAAAACATGAACAACTACTAATGAGATTCTTTTATAGAAAATGGCATAGGTTTTGGATTATTCTGAATTTATCTGAACAGGTTCTCCCACTCCTATCAATTACTTGTGTTGCAAAGTGGACAAAGACACCTTGTAACTGAGCAACCTTTGGTTGAAAGTCATTCTCAAAGGTGTAGGTGCTTGGGACAGGGGGGCATTGCTATGCAGATGACCTGCAGGGCCATTCTCAGTCAGGTGGTAGCCTTCTTGGGGACACTCACATGCAGTCATACCGGCCCCTGTTTTCCACACTGCTAAAAGCTGGTGGTCATGGGACTGCAGCATTGTGAGCAAGTGCAGCTGGCAAACGAACGACTGCAGAGTCAGTCCATCATTGTTACCGGGCCATCAGGCAGTGCATTTTTTTTTAACCTGGTACTGCACTAATAATTACTACATTTTCAATCACATGGTTGTGGTGTGCATATTTATAGAACACATACAACTAAGGAAGGAAGGAAGTAAGTACCTCAGCTGGGACTTGAACCCAGGCCACCTGGAATACCATTCTGGTTGCACTAACCAGCAGTGCCACCAAGGCAACTGGAACCTGAGCTCTCCAGGAGCACACATTACTCTTTCTCTAATGCCCAACCTGGTGCTGCACAAATAATTACTACATTTTCAATCACATGTGCACACTGCACCCATGTGATTGAAAACGTAGTAATTATTTGTGTGGCACTAGGTTGTGCATTAGAGAAAGTGTAATGTGTTCTCTGGGACAGCCCAGGTTCCAGTTGCTTTTGTGGCACAGCTGGTTAATGTGATCAGAATGGTATTCTGAGCGGCCTTGGATCCAAGTCTGAGCTGGCAGTATAGCCCAGAGGTTAGAGTAACGAGCTGTGAATGAGCTTGGTGCATCCAGCACATCTGGGTTAGATTCCCACAACCTCCACCTGCATACTCTGCAACTCAGAACAAGTCACTTAACCACCCAGTGCTCCTAGGCTGCCCCTGAAGATAGGCAGTTGTGCCTAGTGAGCCTTACCTGGTTACCAAAGAATAAAATAAAAAAATAAAAATAAAAGTCCCAGCTGAAGCACTTACTTCTTTCTCTCCTCTGTTTGTATGTGTTCCATAAATATGCACACTGCACCCATGTGATTGAAAATGTAGTAATTATTTGTACAGCACCAGGTTGTGCATTAGAGAAAGATTAATGTGCTCCGGGACAGCACAGGTTCCAGTTGTCTTGGTGGCACAGCTTGTTAGTGCAACCAGAATGGTATTCTGGGCAGCCTGGGTTCAAGTACCAGCTGAGACACTTACTTCTTTCTCTCCTCTATTTGTATGTGTTCCATATATGCACACTGCACCCATGTAATTTATTTCCACTTTAGACCTGTCAGACATGAAAATAAATGTATTTATTTGCACAGTTGTATTCTTACATTCATAGAGAAAGGAACCTGTGGCATTCCAAAACACGTCTGGATGTTTTTTGTTGCACCTTGCACATGAAATAAAATGAAGCACCATGTACAGTGGTGGGCAGTCATTTATTTTTTTGGTTTTGGTAGAGTGCTGGATTCCTCTTGTGCTTATATGAAAATAAATGTATTTATTTGCACAGTTGTTTTCTTACATTCATTGTATAAGTGTATTTATTTACTTTGACATACCCAGAGAGTTTTTAAATTGGGTTTTTTGTTTAATCGCTGCCGTAATTAATCATTTTAAAGTGGTTGTATGATTTTTGACAATGGTATAATATTTATTTGTATTTATTGATCATATAGGGCTCTGAGCCTCAGAGACAGGGTGCTTTATAAATAAATAACCATGCTCAAATATAAAAGCTGGCACAAATTGTTATGCAAATGAACCAGCAAATTTATTGGGAACTAACAAAGAAACCGTGATATAAACACCCCAGCACTTCGAACCTCCTGGTTCTTCTTCAGGGGCCGGGGCTACACCCAACATACAGCACTTAAAGGAGAACAACTGGCTAGGCTGAAGCCTTGACTGCTGCAGAAATCGGGGCTTCACCTTCAAAACCCCCATTGTTCCCAAAATAAATCTGTTCTATTTCTACCTGTTTGCTTGTAAAAATTGAGTCCCGCTCCAGTGCAGCCAGCATATTGTAATATGGAGACAGTCACCTCCCGTGATCTCACTGCAAATACCGCAGGAGGATGACGCGTCACTGCCCCTTCCTCATTGGTCCATCTATGTACGGAACTTTACTAATGTTTCTATCTCTGATGCCTGATTTTATTTTCATAGAATATGCCTAAATGCCATTTGTATATACACATGGCATTTAGGCATATTCTGTGAAACTGAAATCAGGCATCAGAAATAGAAACATCAGTAAAGTTCCATACAGAGATGGACCAATGAGGAAGGAGCAGTGGCGCGTCATTGTCCTGCGGTATTTGCAGTGAGATCACGGGAGGTGAGTGCCTCCATATTATAACATGCCAGCTGCACTGGAGCAGGACTCGATTTTTACGAACAAACTGGTACAAATACAACAAATTTATTTTGGGAACAACAGGAGATTTTGAAGGTGAAGCACCGATCTCTGCAGCAGTCAGGGCTTCAGCCAAGCCAGTAGACACCCTTTAAATATGGCAGGATTGAAGGTGCAGCGGTCCCATAGAAAACACCCATTAGAACACATAATATGAAACACAAAGTTAACAAACTGTGTGAAAACACCCCAAACAGTGAAAAAATGAAACAATATTTAAAACTAATAAGAGTTTAATGAATACAAACCCTGGGTGTCACAAGATAATACTACTGTTAACATTTCCAATATAGTCTGATATTATGGCACAGTTGCTTCCATTGCATGTATTATGAAAAAACATTGTGAGCACTCTCTGCTGATCAGAACCTAAATGATTCTATAGGGACATGACCTAGAGTAGTTTAGAGAAAGAACCCCAAGTTGAAGGATGTCATTATGAGGAGTCCTTTTGTTGATAAGGATACCTTGCATACTAACACTTCTCCAGGAATTCCGCCTCACCCCATAGGATTTCACAAGGGTGGTAATTGCACCGCTTGCGGTGAGTAGTTACTCTCTGAGTTTGAGTTTGAAATGACCAAGGTTCTGCACAGATGAGTTATCAGGGGACAGATCATTTAGCCAGAGTGCAGCCCTACAGTGGATGACACATTACCCCAAGGACGTTCTGCAGAATGGCACAAGCAAAGTTGCTTTGTCTGAGCCATTAGTATTCCTTGTGGATGGTGCATGTTGAATGATACTCCAGTAGGACTTCAGTGGTTGTTGCATCATCAAAGGGCTGCTAAACTGTTGTGTTTTATGGGCATAGATCACGTTCCTTTTAAATTAAGATGTGGTGATAAGACTAACAAGTTAGTTCAAAGGGAGAACAGATTGATTTACAATTTAGGAGCTTTAGCACTAATTGATTTAAATGATGATCAGGATATTATCCCATTTTTATGTTTGCGCGCATGAGCAGGAAAGATTATGCGGCAGCTTAGGAGAGAAGTGGCTTGTGGAAGTGCGGCAGTGTGGCAGCCAATGCCAGCACTGCATTTGTGGGCTTGGTGGTGCACACTTAGTGCAGGCCCAGTATCCTGATGACACTGGTTCTGCAGAAGTGCCACCAACTTGTAACGATTTGGCCGCTGCAATGAGGGGCCGCCTTGTCATTGCAGCATCAGTAATTCCACTGCAATGAGGGAGTGACCCATCATTACAGGGTGGGACCTCACCTGGTGTAACAGTACCAGGAACATGGCAGCTCTATGCTGATGGGGGTGCCCAATCCCCCTGTCGGCATGCCCCCGACCCCCTTCATTTGCTGATGGGGAGCCCAGTCTCCGTCGGCATAATGTCCCCATCCCCAAGTTTCTGTTGTGTGCCGAGGGGGTGCCCAATCCCCCTCTGCATCATGCACCCCCACAAGCAGTCTTTCTTTGCCAACGGGGGTGCAATCTCAGTCAGCTTCAATCCCCCCTTCCCAGTTCAATTTGTCAA
The DNA here is from genome assembly GCA_016271365.2 of Neoceratodus forsteri. Lineage (NCBI taxonomy): Eukaryota > Metazoa > Chordata > Ceratodontiformes > Ceratodontidae > Neoceratodus > Neoceratodus forsteri. Next base: position 200,343,093 of record CM028130.1, read on the forward strand.
TGGGGGAGCCCACTCCCCATCAGCATAATGTTCCCACCTCCTCAGTTTCTGCTGTGTGCCGAGGGGGTGCCCAATCCCCCTCAACATCATGCACCCCACCCATTTCTGTGCTGACGGGGGGCCCAATCCTCGTCAGCTGTGGTCCCCCTCCCCAGAAATGCAGGTGACACACTGGGAGCCCACCCCAGTGTACAAAACAACACCAGTGAAAAAAGAAACCAACCCACAGTATCTTTCTTCTTTTACCTGTAAAACAAGAAAATGGTCCCTCTCGGTCTCTCCTGCCCCCTCCCCCAACCACTCCCACCCTCTCGCACCCTTCCTCCCCACACACCCCTCACCCCATACTTACCTCTGGAGCCCAGCGCGATGATCTTCGGTGGACCGGGAACATGTCTGCACTTTTCAAAGCCGACTGCAAACTGAAGAAATGCCGGTAAGCTAAATAATGCCATAAATAGGGTTTTTTCAACTTTGGTGCATATCGCGGGCATTTTTGGGAATATTTGCACCAAATTTTCAACATGGGGTTATTGTGATCCCTCCTCACGAATTCAGTCACTGTCATGGCGTTATTCAGTCCCAAAAGGTGATTTTGCAGTCAGTGAGTGGAATCACCTTTCATGACTGATTAATGAAATGGCAGTGCCACTGTTCATGAGGTGGGCTCTCAAAAAGCCTATGTTGCAAATTTGGTGAAAAAATCCAAAAAATGACTGATTCATGAACATGCGTTGCGCAGTTTCCATGCACGCTCATCACTTCATGACTTTGTAATATTTTCACTCTAGAATTTCAGCGCTGGCATTTTTCCACACCTCCTTATGAGCAGTACAGCTGTCAGTTTACATATCTTGGCTGAAGTGTGTTTTCTCACTTCGGGCGCAGAACAGCACGGTCACTGTGGTCACTTTTAGGGACAGATTAAGAAAATGAAAGTGACACTCTTTATAAGCAGAGGTCCTAAAATGCCTATGTTGAAAATTTGGTGACGAAAGTCCATAAAATGACTGTGTTACAAGCATGCGTTGCAGTTTCCATGCACCCTTGTAACCTCGCAAATTTGCAATATGTTCATGCCAGATTTTCAACACTGGTATTTTTTCACACCTCCTTATGAACAGTACAGCTGTCATTTTTCACATCCTGGCCGAAATGTGTTTTCGCACTTCCGGCACAGAATAGCATGGTTGCAGTGGCAAATCACTGTTTGAGACAGATTAACAACAAGCGAGTGAGAGAGGGTGAGTGAGCAAGCTCAACGGAGCTCTGTTGGGACTGCTGCAGATTTCTTTGTGGGCAGAAAAAGGCACCAACACAAAAGGGCAGCCTGCAGCACCTGGAGAAACAAAATGAGTGAGTGAGAGGGGGGAGAGAGTGAGCCCAACGGAGCTCTATCGGGACTGCTACAAATTTCTTTGTGGGCAGAAAAAGGTGCCAACACAGGCAGGAGCCAAGTACAAAAGGGCAGCCTGCAGCACCAGGAGAAATGAGCGAGTGAGAGAGGGGGGAGAGAGTGAGCCCAACAGAGCTCTATTGGGACTGCTACAGATTTCTTTGTGGGCAGTAAAAGGCACCAATGCAGGCAGGAGCCCAGTGCAAAAGGGCAGCCTGCAGCACTGGTAGAAACAGAATGAGCGAGTGAGAGAGGGGGAGTGAACAAGCTCAAGGGAGCTCTGTCGGGACTGTTACAGATTTCTTTGTGGGCAGAAAAAGGTGCCAGTGCAGGCAGGAGCCCAGTACAAAAGGGCAACTTGCAGCACCGGGAGAAACAGTATGAGTGAGTGAGACAAGGGGAGTGAGCAAGCTCAATGGAGCTCTGTCGGGACTTTAGAATTGCCCCACCCACCTGCCCAGGGTCCTGTGTTAACCTATATTACAGCAGGGTCTCTGGGGTGGAGACAAAGCAATGATTGTATACTTTTACAATTGCTGTAATAATACAGATTTAGTTGTTTTGTTTATTTCCATAACTGAGCTAAGTACTGAGCTATACTGTTAGGATTGCTGTAATTATACATATTTATTTGTTCTGTTTATTTCTCTGAGCTGAGTAATACTTGGAGTGCAATATGATTTCTAACTGGGCTAAGTGAAACTATGAGGGCCAATCAAAAAGTATGGTAGCTGAGGGGTGAAAAACAGACAAGGAGGCTTTAGGATTGCTACAGTAGTACAGTATCTAATGGATGAGATTTGAGACTGAATTAACCCGGTTGGCAAGGGTCCAGTAGGGGGACTAGCGTGGGGGGAAATGGGAATTTGAGTTAATAGGGCTCTAATAGTTGAAGTAGGGTACAGAAACTGGGAGGAAGAGCCCATATCATAAGATGGGGGCCAAAATGGGGTAGGTGCCACATGTCAATAGGGCGGGCATCTTTGGAAGGGTGGTGGGGTGTCCAGGGTGTGGGTCTGCCATGATCCTTGACTGTGCTTGGAGGATGGGGGTGTGTGTGTGTGCTCTGTAGACAACTGGCTAGTTTGAGGGAGGAACTGTGGAGGTTAGGGAGGAGTCTAAGTGGTAGGGCAGATGAGTATGGTAGGCACCCTGGCTGGGGGGGGGATAGGGGATGGCAAGGGGACGGGGAAGAACAACCAGGGACTGAAACTGACCCTAGTATCAGAGGCACTAGCAGACAAGAGAGGAGAAGGGAGGGGGTGCCCAAGGTGTGGGAGGGGGCCTCCTGATGGGAGAGGAAGAGACCACAAGGAATATCCGGGCAGAGAGCAGATGGCTGTGGGTAGGGAGTGATTAGGGTGGGACCGGGAGGTCATAGATGGGAACAAGTAGGGGGGAACCGATAGGGAAGAGATGTAGGAGGGTATCAACTAGGAATAGATTCGAGACTCTGCTATGGGAAGAGCAGGAACATACTGAAGGGGGAGGACAAGTGGGGCACGAGAGGGATGGCAACATGTAGGAGAAGAGATAGCGAGGATGAAAGGGTAGAAGGGGGGCTAGTAAGGAAGGAGGGGGTGACTGGAGGAGAGAAGGCTATGGGAAGGGGAAGGATGGGAGGGGCATCACTATCGTGCTCAAAGGGAATGGGGGCTCTAAATCGACAACAACGGTGATAGAAGAGGGGTTGGAAATTAGCAGGGGAGGAGGGGAGGTCACCATGGGAAGCCCAGTAGGAAGTAGTCAGGGTGGAAAGGGGTTCAAAGGGGATGGGAGGAATAAGGCAGAGAAAAGAGGTGAGGCAGAAGTAGGGGGTGCAGATACAGAAGTCACAGAGGGTGCAGCTGGCAGGGGTAAGGGGCAGAGAAGAACGAATACTGGGGTGGTGGAAGGGTCATTAGAAGGGGAAAGGGGGTAAGGGACAGGGGGGTACTTGTCTTGGGGGGTTCTATACTGAAAGGGGTGAGATGGGGCAGAAGGAGGAAAGGCACAGCCATATTTGGGTTGAAGCTGTCCACAGGTTGACTGCAGGAGGGGCAGGCACTGCTCAAGTGTGCAGCAAGGGGGAGGAAGAAACCTCATTTGCTGTTGAATGTTGGTACAAATGACTTGGCAGGGCAGACTGTGAAAGTAGTGAGGGGGAGGTTCTAGGAGTTGGGCAGGCAGTGTGAGAGCATGGGGGAGTCAGTGGCATTCTTGGAGGTACTCCCAGTACCATGTTCAAGCATGGGGAGGAAGGGTAGGATCGACGAGTTCAACAACTGACTGAGGGATTGGTGCCACACCAAAAATTATGGGTTAGTGACTAACTGGGGTAGGGTCTGGGGGAATAGTGACTTGTACACGGGGGACAGGCTACACTTGAGCAGGGAGGGAAGGGGAGTCTTAAAGGCGGGATTAGAGGGGTATATCTCTACTAAGGTGGATTTAAACTAGTAGGGGGTGACCAAAAGACTGAAGTTGGTAGAAAAGTCCGGACAGGGGAGCCTAATGAGCTCACACCCCTAGATATAGGTAAAAGCAGAAGCGTAGTAACCCTGGGAGGGGACGGGCAGAGTGGTCTGAGTATAATACAGAAGGCACCACCACTTGGTAAGAATAATGAGGAGAAAGGGTGTGGACTAACAGGAGAAAGTACATAGGCCAAGGAGAAGAGTGAGGAGAACGAGGGGTATGGGTGGAAGGTGGTCTCTCTCAACGCAAGAAGCGTGGGGAACAAAATTGCAGTGCTTCAGGCGCTCCTTTCAGAGGGGAAGGTGGACACTGCTGCAGTGACAGAGACTTGAGCAACAGAGTACCATGATTGGGACTCGGCAATCCTGGGATACAGGATATACAGCAGGGACTGGGGGGTTGATAGGGGGCAGTGCACTGTATGTGAAAGAAGGGAACAAATGCATAATGGATGAGGGAGAAGAGGAGAGGACAGAGGTGCTTTGGGTGCAACTCCTAGACTTCAAGGGCAGAAAGCTGAGGTTGGGAGTGGTATACAGACCACCAGCCCAATCCAGGGAACTGGATGGGGAGTTGGCAGAGCAGATAAGGAGGGTCTATAGAAGGGGGAGTGTGGTGATAGTGGGGGATTTTAACTTACCAGGGGTTGACTGGAGCACCCCGGCCACTAGCAGTACCAGGGAGCAGGTGCTCATTGATGCATTCCAGGATGGTCTTCTGATGCAATTGTTAAGTGGGCCTACAAGGCTTGGTAGCACTCTGGACTTAGTACTGGCAAATGGGGAGGCAGTGAGGGAGATAAGGATGGAGGATCCACTAGCGGGTAGTGGCCACCAAACAGTGTGGCTCATTCTCGCACTGGGCAGGGAGACAGAAGGCACAGGCACTAAGGTGGTGGACTTTAGTAGGGTGGACTTTGGGAGGATGGGAGCAATACTGTGAGGAAGACTCCAGGATATAAGGCCGGGGATGGATGCAGAACAAAAGTGGGGAGTCATAAAGACTGGGCTAACAGAGGCCACAGTAGCCTGCACCAGGGCCAGGAGTAAGAAGAGCAGAGCCAAGAAACCATGCTGGCTGAACAAAGAAGTGCTGCAAGGGGTAAGGGCATAGAGGGCTGCATACTGGAAGTACAGGAGAACAGGGAAGGGAGAGGATAAGGAAGCTTACGGGAATTGGTCAAGGGAGGTGGCCAGGAGGGTGTAAAAAGCTAAGGCCTCCAGGGAATTAAGGTTAGCGCAGGGCATAAAGGGAGAGGAAAAGGACTTTTTAAGGTATGTCAGGGAAAAGAGGAAGTACAAGGAACATATTGTGAGGATAAAGTGGGGAGCGGATTGGGTGGAAAAGGGGGAGGAACAAGTGGAAATTCTAAATGAGTACTTCTGCTCTTTTTTCACTAAGGAGAGGGATGGTCCACTACCAGCATGGACTGGGGGGTGGGGAGGAGGTGACGGACAAAGTGATCACAGGGACTAGGGTGCTAGAGGGGCTGAGGGCAGTAAGGGTGGACAAAGCACCAGGTCCTGATGGCATCCACCCCAGGATGCTGAAGGAGATGGCGGAGCTGTTGGCTGAGCCACTGGCACACACCTCCCTGGAAATGGGGTGTGTGCCCCAGGAGTGGAGCGTGGCCCATGTGGTGCCCATACACAAGAGTGGGCCTAGGGAGGAGCCAGGAAATTATCGGCCGGTCAGTCTCACGTCCATAGTGGGTAAGCTTAAGGAGGTGATACTGAAGGAGAGACTGGTGGCATTCCTAGAGAGTAATGGCTTCCAAGATGGAGGGCAAAACGGGTTCGTCTCAGGGAAGTCTTCTCAAACCAGCCTAATAAAGTATTATGACTGGGTGACAAGGGACTTGGACAGGGGCCATGCAGTTCATGTCCTCTACTTGGACTTCAGTAAGGCCTTTGATACAGTGCCTCATGGGAGACTGGGGGGAAGGTGACCACAGTGGGGGTGGGAAAAAAGCTAACTAAATGGATTGAGACCTGGTTACAGGGGAGGGTGCAGAGGGTGGTGGTTGGGGGGGGGAGCTCTTGGCACCTAGACCAATGACAAGCAGGGTGCTGCAGGGGTCAGTGCTGGGCCCAGTGCTACTTGGGCTCTTTATCTCCAATATAGCACATGGAGTGGGGAGCAAGGTTAGTCTGTTCGCAGATGATAACAAATTGGGGGCAGTGGTGGACAAAGAGGATGGATGATAAAAACTGCAGGGGGACCTAACCAAAGTAGAGACATGGTCGGTGGAGTGGCAGCAAGGATTCAGTGCAAACAAGTGTAAGGTGATGCACTTTGGGCCTAAGAACCAGAGAAGGGACTATTGATTGGGGGATGAGGTTGGGGATCACAGAGGAGGAGGAGGAGGAGAAGGACCTAGGAGTGTTGGTAACTGGGAGCATGAACAACTCATCCCAGTGTAGGAGAGCAGCAGCAAAGGCAAACAGGATGCTGGGGTGCATTGCAAGGGAGTTCTCATCCAGACACAGGGATGTGATCCTATCTCTCTACAGATCATTGGTCAGACCGCACCTGGGGTACTGTGTGCAATACTGGAAGCCATACCTGAGGAAAGATATAAAGTTACTGGAGGGGGTGCAAAGGAGGGCAACAAAAATGCAAAAGGGGATGGAAGGAATGGAATATGAAGTTAGGCTGAACGAGCTGAACATGTACATACTGGAGGAGAGGAGGGATGGGGGGATATGATTGAAGCATTTAAATATCTGAGGGGTAAATAAACCTAGCACTGAGGGGGTGTTTAAACTAAGGAATGGAAGAGAGATGAGGGGCACGGACTAAGGTTGGAAGGGGGACGTTTCTAGAGGAAAATGAGGAGGTACTACTTCACTGAGAAGGTGGTATCTAGTTGGAATGTGCTGCCAGAGACGATGGTAACATGTAGGACAGTCAATAGCATTAAGAAGGACTGGAATAACACAAGATGAAGAGTCAGGGGGGCATGGGCTGGGACAGCGGGGGGAGCAACTGAGGGGAGCAGCTGCAATCTAGGGTGCAGCTGCACACTCGGGCAGATTTAGATAGACCGATTGGTCTGTTCTGCTGGCAGATTTGTATGTTCATATGTAAAATCACAGTGATTCTGTTCATGAGCAGAGGTCCTAAAATGCCTATGTTGAAAATTTGATGACAAAAGTCCATAAAATTACTGTGTTACAAGCATACGTTGTGCAGTTTCCACACACCCTCATAACTTTGCAAATTTGTAGTACTTTCGCTGCAGATTTCCAACACAGGCATTTTTTCAGACCTCCTTATGATCAGTACAGCTTTCATTTTTTACATCCTGCCTGAAATATGCATTTACACATCTGGTGCAGAATAGTGCGGTTGCTGTGGGAAATCAGTGTTTGGGACAGATTAAGAAAATCATACTGACAATGTTCATGAGCAGAGGTCACAAAATGCCTATGTTGAAAATTTGATGAAATAATTCCACTAAATGATTGTGTTACGCGCATGCATTGCACAGTTTCCACGCACGCTTGGAAGTTCTACCATTTTTAATATTTTCACTACCAATTTTCAACATTGCCATCTCTTCACACCTCTCTATGAATGGTGCAGCTGTCATTTTTCACAACCTGCCTGATCTGTGTTTTCGTACATTTGGCGCTCAATGGCATGTTTGCTGTGGAAACTTAAAGTTCGGGACACATTGACAAACTCACAGTGCCACTGTTCATGAGAAGAGGTCCCAAATGCTTTCATGAGGTAGGGGTCACAAAAAGGTCATGTTGAAAATGTTTAGTGCAAATACCAACAAGCCCCCGGGGCGTTAGGGTTTCTAACCATAACGTCCCACCCTGTACAGGCTGACAGGGATCAGGGGTGTGCCTTTGGATTGCCAACTGTAATGCTCATGCCGTTCCACCCCCCACCCACCCTGCAGCCAGTGACAGGCATTGAGGTGTGCCTTGGACTCTTCAGCCACAGAGTTCACCCCATTCTCCTATATTGTACCCATTTCAGCGTTTGTCCTTATGGAGTGGGGTGACTATAAAGCCAAACACCCCAAGGCACACCTCAGCACTTGTCAGTGTCTGCAGGATAAAGTGAGGTGAAATGGCATGAATGTTAAGGGCGACAACCCAAACGCATACCGCAATGCCTGTCCATCTCTGCAGGTTGGAGGTGGGGTTGGCGTGAAGTTCAGTTCTTCACTGCCATTCCTACTCTGCATCTGTCTAATGCCTGCATTTCCAATGCTAATACCAGCAAGCAAACATTTGGCATTGACAAATGCTTGTTAAAGTAAGTTACATATTTATGAATTTGTAGTTCAGACTAAATCTCTTCCTGGATACTACAGTGCTTTTAGTGTCAGTTCCTTTCTTTCCCCACCCCACCCTCCCTCTCCCCTGCCTTCCCTCCCTCCCTCCTTTACACTTCCCCTCCCCTTTTCCCTTCCCTCTCCTCTTAGATATTCCTCGGTTACATTTCCTGGGCTGTATCATTTATTTCTTATTTGAATTAATATCAGACTATACTGGAAATGTTAACAGTATTATTACCTTGTGACGCCCAGATTTTGTATTCATCAAGCTTTTGTTAGTTCTAAATTTTTTTAACTTATTCACTGATTGAAGTGCTTTCACAGAGCTTATTAACTTTGTATTTCATATTATGTATTCTGATGGGTGTTTTATATGGGTTCACTGCACTTTTAATTCCACCATAGTTAAGTGCGGCATGTTCAGTGTAGCCCTGCCCCATGAGGAAAAAAATGGGAGGTTTGAAGTGCTGGGGTGTTTACACCGGGTTTCCTTGTTAGTTCCTATCATGTCAAAAAAGAAAACGGTCCCTCGCGGTCTCCCTACCCCCTCCCAAACCCACGCTCACCCATTGCGCACTCTGCCTCCCCACCCCCTCACCCCATTTACCTCCGGTGTCGGTGCGATGATCTTTGGTGGACCGGGAACACGTCTGCACTCTTCAAAGCTGACCAGGAACTGAGGCAATGCCGGTAAGCTGTATAATGGAATAAATAGTTTTTTTTCAACTTTGATGCATATCTCAGACATTTTCTAGAATTTTGGCATCAAATTTTCAACATAGGGTTTTTGGGACACCTCCTCATGAATTCTGGCACTGTCATGGCATGAATCGACCCGGAAAGGTGATTTTGCGGTATCACCTTTCGGGACCGATTAACGAAATGATAGTGCCAGTGTTCATGAGGTGGGCTCTCAAAAAGTCTGTGTTGCAAATCTGGTGGAAAAATTTCCCAAAAATGACTGTTTTATTAGCGTGTGTTGCGCAGTTTCCACGCATGCTCGTAACTTCATGAATTTGTAATATTTTCACTCCAGATTTTCAAAACTGGCATTTTTCTACACCTCCTTATGAACAGTACAGCTGTCATTTTACAAATCCTGTCTGAACGTTTTCTCACCTCCAGCGCAGAATAGCGCAGTCGCTGCGCAAAATCAGTTTTTGGGACAGTTTCAGGAAATGATGGTGACACTATTCATGAGCAGAAGTCCTAAAATGCCTATGTTGAAAATTTGGTGACAAAATCCCATAAAATGACTGTGTTACAAGCGTGTATTGCGCAGTTTCCACGCACCCTTGTAACTTCGCAAATTTGCACTATTTTCATACCAGATTTTCAACACTGGAATATTTTTACACCTCCTTATGAACAGTATAGCTGTCATTTTTCACATCCTGCCCTAAATGTGTTTTCGCACCCATGGCATACAGTGGCGTGGTCACTGTGCAAAATCAACGTTTCAGACACATTAACAGAATCACACTGCCACTGTTCATGAGGGGAGGTCCCAAAATGCCTATGTTAAAGATGTGGTTAAAAAAATCCCCAAAATAATTGGGTTACTGATGTGTGTTGCATAGTTTCTATGCATGCTCATACCTTCACCAATTTTTCATATTTTCACTCCAGATTTTCAACGTTGCTATTTTTTTTACATCTTCTCATGAACAATACAGTTGTCATTTTCCACATCCTGCCCAAAATGTGTTTTCATCCCCAGGTTGCCAAATGGCATAGCTACTGTGCAAAACCACCTTTTAGCTAACAAACTGATAGTGCCGCTTTTCATGAGGTGGGCTCACAAAAAGCCCATGCTGAAAATTTGGAGTGAAAATACCAACACATGCCTACAGTGTTAGGGTTTCCAACTGTAGCACCCCACCCTGTAGAGACTGACAGGCGTCAGGGGTGTGACTTGGGATCATCAGCTGTAATGCTCACGCCATTCCACCCCCCACCACCACCCTGCAGCCAGTGACAGGCATCGCGGTGTGCCTTGCACTGTTCGACCACAAAGTTCATCTCATTCTCCTATACTGCACCCACCTCAGCATATTTCCTTATGGAATGGGGTAAGTATAATGCCCAAAGACCCCAAAGCACACCATGACACTTGTCAGTGTCTACAGGGTAGGGTGAGGCAAAATGGCATGAGCATTACAGCTGACGACCCAAAGGCACACCCCAATGCCTGTCAGTCTCTACAGGGTGGGGGTGGGGTTGGTGTCATTTTAATACTTCACTGCCATTCCTATTAAGTGCCTCTAACTCCGGCACTACCAATGCCAATGCCAGCAAGACAACATTCGGCATTGACAAATGCTTGTTTGATTTTAACACAGTTATTTCAGTATTTGGAGTGCCTGGTTTTAAACCACAGCTTTCACCAGTGGGTCCATTGTGCCAGGACCCTCCCCCCCTGCACTTTATAAATAAAGTTTGTCTTGCTATAATACATGATTTGCCCATTTTTAAAACACATTTTGTTTTTAACATCAAACCTTCAGGTGGTCCTGACACACATACAGGGATGGAGGTGAGGGTGTTGTGAATGCCATGGAGTACCCAGTAAGGCTGTTGTTCAAGTTGCCAAGTAGATGAGGAAAAAGACCCTTACTTTTAAGGTGTGTCTTTGTCTCCATGGAAAACAGTTCTTCACATTCCAAGTCATTCTGTACAGTTCTAAGTTCTGAAAAAAGGCATTCTGCATGGCACTTCGTGAAGAACACCTTTCAGAAGCCACCAGCAAAATAAGCTAATTATCTCTTTCTTATTTCATTGTGCATCACATCAACAGGCTCACGTTGCAATGTCACAGTGAACTGGGTTTGCAGAAATATGTCCAGGTGATAGCGGGCACAAATCCCATTTGTGCCAGCTATCCTTTAGAATGGCAGTTTGCATCATTCAATGCTCATAGCAGTTTTGGAGTGTGGAGAAATTTTGTGAGTGACAAACGTCCATTTTGCGCCATCCCCAACTGTGACATTGCAAGAGCTTTCACACGACAGTGTAGCTGTGGCTGCTGGTGTTGCACAGTTCCAACTCTAAGAGGGAAGGTTGTAGACTGGGCATTTCTGAAACTGTTTAAATAGTCGTACACACTATGTCAGTGGAGCCAGGAAGTCAGGCTCTTTATCTTTATGGTTCTCTGGGAATGGAAAGGTACTGAGTCAGGATATCAGATACAGACAGAATCTGTTCTGTGCCAAGCTGTCTCCAATAATTGACAAACAGCTTAGCTGAATACTTTATCCCTTCTTTATGTCTCTTCAGCAGTTTTTTCTTATGTTCTGTTGAAGGGGTGATTTAATGCCACCCTTCATCCATCAGTTACCCAGAGATCTCAGACTTACTCTGTTTATTTAAACCCATGGTTTTAGGTTGTAGCACATTGTGCCAGAGACTGGGAAAAGTTAGTTGTCAGCAGTGTATGGCCTCTTTCTGCACACAGAGACAGTCCTTTCCTCTAGTAAATTTTATCCTCGGAGGAAAAATTAGATATTGCATAAAAGCAACCAGCTGCCATCATTCTATATATACAATTATATTTACCACAATTTCTGTCAAAAATCTTTCATGTAAGCTGGAAGTTTCTACAATCCCCTGGCTACAGTATTGAACTCATGTTTTCATAGAAATGTAAAAGCAAATAAGCTGAAAGCAAATAAAGGCCTGGCTAGTGGCCTGTTTAGTCTGCCTGAGCCTGTCTCATTATGGGACTGCACCCTTGTCAATCCACCTTACCTTCCCTTCACAATCTTCCCTCTTGCATACTAGTTCCACATGCCTGCCCCATCCCATTTTAAATCCTCCCACTGTTTCAGCCCCAGCTTGTTCCAGTCCATTAGCACCCTTTCTGTAAATAGAAACCTGAAAAACCAAAAAGCACAGTACTTCCTCACATCCTTCATGACCCCACCGACTGCAGTTTTAGCTTCCTATGTATGTAATACCATAGCAGGGAAAGAAGGAAAGGGATGTAGTTCTGGAATGCACCACACAACCAATGCAGAAAAATGAAAGAGCCCATGTTTTTACTTTCAATGCACAGAGAAAGCAAGCTTCCCGATTGGCCTGTAACCATGTGACAACAGCACGATATCCACGTGAGTCAGGAACGTGACCCGCCATTAACTGAAGCACGGCGTGCTCACAGCAAGTCTTTGGGAGAGAAACATTGTGAAAAATCTTACTGAGAGCCTTTTGACAAGATTATCTAGATCTGTTACTGTCCAGTGTACTCCACACCAAGTTTATTTCTTCAGCTGAGACAGCCAGCGAGTCTAGAAGAATGTCCGGTCTTCATTGCTCTGTCTCACATTTCATATCAATACACCATTGGCATAAAGAGTAGCTATCCACTGGGCTTTATGTAAGCAATAACCCACAACAGGGCATGCAGTTCTAGAAAATTAATGCATGCCTCAGGTGAATTGGATGGCACAAGACCAATGGCCAAGGGACTTTCAGCACAGCTGGGACATGCATAATTCTCAAGAAATCCATGCCCTGGGGTTACAGTCAGCACTCATTTATCAGTCTCACTTACCCATAACATTCATTTTTCTGACTATGTAGCTGAGCTACCTCTTGCTATGTTTCCCATAGAATCTGCACTCAGATAACCCTCACACTCAGATATTCATCTATGGCAACTGGAACAGATAGGGTCAGCTATCCCAGTGCTGACTGCATTGTACCATAAAAGGGAAATATTTTTCTTTAAATGGAGAAAGAGTTATTTATCTTTTGTTCTGTTGTTGCTATGTAGAATGTATCAGTTTGGTAGCAAAGGCTGAGTGCCTTAGAATGAACCCAGGAAGTGCATTTATTTTGAAGAAACTTATGCCCTCTTGTCAGTTGTTTTGTGTTTAAAAAGTGTAACAGTTCTTATTTTTAATGGAAAAAAGGTTTTATTTTTTATTTAGAAAAACAGAACCATAGAATTTGATGGCAGATAAGAACCACTTGGCCCACCTAGTCTGCCCATTTCCCTACCTAATGGATAAACTGCAGATCCTAGTTAACCAGCAGCCTACTTCCTCCTACCCCTCACTAGCATTGCCTTATGTCTGTCCCATGCATTCTTGAATTCTCCCACAGTTTTTGACTCCACAACCTCCTCAGGAAGGCTGTTCCATGCATCTACAACCCTCTCTGTGAAGAAATACTTCCTCACATTACTTCTAAGCCGTCCCCCCTCTATCTTCAAATTGTGCCCCCTTGTTCTTGCACATCTCATTTTCTGAAAGATGCTATTAGACTCATCTGACATGACCTTCCTGCTGTTAATTCATGCTGCCTTGGGTCCTGTGCCCCTCAGGCCTCTAGGTACTCAACAATTCTTTCCTTCAGAAGTGATTCCATCATTTCCCCCTATCACTGAGGTCAAACTAACAGGTCAGCAGTTTCCTGCTTCTGCCCTGCTTCCACTTTTGTGAAGTGGAATCACATCTGCCCTCCTCCAGTCCACAGGTACCACCCCATCCTCCCATGATTTGTTAAAGAGGGTAGTCAGCGGTGTCACTAGTTTTAATCTTAGTTCTTTTAGAATTCTGGGATGAATCCCATCAAGCCCCATTGCTTTGTCCACCTTCAGTTTTAAGAGTTCTTTCAGAACTCTTTCTTCTGTGAATGGGCTGGTATCAACACCCCTATCCAGAGTGTTTCTGTTGTCTGGTTTAGGTACCTTCCCATCTTCCTTTGTAAATACTGAGCAAAAATATTTGTTTAGTAGTTCTGCCTTTTCAAAGTCACCCTCTGCTAACCCCTTCCCCTTTATCAAGCCTCACTATCCCTCCCTTGGTCTTCCTTTGCTTCCTGATGTACCTATAAAAGGTTTTATGCCCCTTCGTAACTGAGTTGGCTATCTTTTCCTCGGTTTGGGCCTTTGCTGTTCTGACTGCCTTCCCTGCTTCCTTCTGCTTTAGCTGATACAGTTCTCTGTCCTGCTCCTTCTGTGATTCCTTGTACTTCCTGAATGCGATCTTTTTCTCCTCTGATTTTTTGTTCCAAAGTGCAGCACCTTGCATTTTTTTGCTTTGAACCCCAGCTGCCAGCCAACAGAGTTAAGCTAGCCCTGGCAAGAAGAAATACAGGTAAGGGGGGTACAGGCAAAGTGGGCAAGCATTAAGGATGCAATACTTGAAGCAACATCCCATTGTGATAGGGAGAAAAACAAGAGCAAAAGAAGGAGGAAACCACTTTGGTTCTCAAAAACAGTAACAGAAAAGATCAGAGCCAAAATGTTGGCCTTTAGGAAATATAAGGGAACGCAGCAGGACGAAGTTAGGGAGACATACCATACTTCCCTAAGGGAAGCAGGGAAGGCAGTAAGACAGGCAAAGGCCCAAACTGAAGAAACACTAGCACTAACAGTAAAAGAAGGGGACAAGACTTTCTATAGATACATTAGTGAAAGGAGAAAGTCCAGAGGGGGTATTGCTAAGATCAAAGGGGATAAGGGGGAGTGTGTGGAGGAGGACCAAGGAAAAGCATCTTCCCTAAATAGGTACTTCTGCTCAGTATTTACTGAGGAGAAGGTAGGGCAGGGCTCACAGCTCAGCACCATGGACCCAGGGGGGAGGGAGGCATGCACAAGTCCCTTCACAAAAGAAAGGGTCCTACAAGAGCTTGATAAGCTCAGGGTGGACAAGGCAATAGGCCATGATGGCATACATCCCAGGGTGCTAAAGGAGCTAAGGGTGGAACTAACAGAGCCATTATCAGAACTGTTTAGTGAGTCTCTGAGCACAGGAGAGGTCCCAGAAGACTGGAGAAGGGCTAATGTGATCACACTCCACAAGAGTGGTAGCAGGGAGGAGGCAGGGAACTACAGACCAGTCAGTCTTACCTCATTAGTGGGCAAGATTATGGAGGATCTCCTTAAGGAAAGGATAGTGCAACACCTGGAATCCATAGGGGCACAGGATCCAAGACAGCATGGGTTTACAACAGGAAAATCCTGTCAAACTAATCTCATAGATTTCTTTGACTGGGTAACCAGAGTGGTGGACCAAGGGGATGCAGTTGATGTCGCCTACCTTGACTTCAGCAAAGCTCTCGATACTGTTCCACACAGAAGATTGATTAATAAGCTGGGCAGGCTTGAGGTGGGTCAGATGTTGGTCAACTGGGTGGCATACTAGTTGGCAGACAGAAAACAGAGAGTGGTGGTAAATGGTATACAGTCAGAAGAGATTCAAGTCACAAGTGGGGTACCTCAGGGATCAGTCCTGGGGCCAGTCCTCTTCAATATCTTCATCAGTGACATTGCAGATGGACTGGAGGGTAAGGTTTGTCTGTTTGCAGATGATACCAAGATCTGCAACAGAGTAGATGATCCAGAAGGGGTGGGTAGAATGAAAAGAGATCTGGATAAACTGGGAAAATGGTCGGAAGAGTGGCAACTGGGGTTTAATGCAAAGAAGTGCAAGATCATGCACATAGGGAAGAGAAACCCTGAAGCCACCTATAGGTTGGGAGGGGAGTTGCTGAAAATCACAAGGGAAGAATCAGACTTGGGCATCATCATCACAGATGACCTGAAGTCATCCAAGCAGACCACTGAAGCAGTAGGTAAGGCTAGAGAGATGTTGCGGTGTATTAGTAGGAGTATCACAAGTCGTAAGAGTCAATTAATAATCCCTCTTTACAAGACACTGGTTAGGCCTGAACTGCAGTACTGTGTGCAGTACTGGAGGCCACATCTGCACAAGGACATTAACAAAATGGAGGCAGTCCAGAGATGGGCAACCAAAATGGTGCAGGGACTGCATCAGAAAACATATGAGGACAGATTAACGGAGCTCAACATGTATACCCTAGAGTAAAGGAGGGAGAGAAGGGATATGATTGAAACATTCAAACATCTTAAGGGCATTAACAAGGTGAAAGAGTCTAACATGTTTCAATACAAGAAAAATAGCAGGACAAGAGGACACAGCATGAGATTAGAGGAAGGCCAATTAAGGTGTAATGTGAGGAAGTTCTTTTTCACAAAAAAGGGTGGAGGATGCATAGAACAGCCTACCTCAGGAAGTGGTGGATATGAATAATGGTGCAGGGCTTCAAACAGGCATGGGATAGGCATAAGGGAGCAAAACAGATGAGTATGAATAGATTGGCCATTGACAGAGTAAAGGCCTATGGCACATTCATAAGGTAGAAAAAAATGGGCATACTGGATGGGCCTTGCGATCCTTATCTGCTGTCAACTTTTATGTTTCTATGTTTCTACGTTTCTACGACAGATGCATAAAATAACAAACATCCTCCATGTTTTGTCTCTTGCCATCCAGGCAGCTGCAGTGCTCAATATTATAAAAGTTAAAAGCCTATTTTTTTGTAAATATAATTTTTATTGAACCAAGACTGCGCATTATAGCTTATAATATTGTATTAACATTCAGGAGATTTATATTCTGGTCAATGGGTGAATGAACCATGGAATGCTATCATATAGCAACCATGTATACGTTTAAACAATGGTAACCACAGATCCCCTCTCCATGGTACACTACGAGAGGGGACAGACACATCATGCAAAATTACCACTGCCATTAACAGCAGTTTCCATTATAGTACTGGTTCTGAATTAATGTGCCCCATTAGGGCGGGAGCAGGTCTGAAGGGGCAGCCAACTATTTATACGTATTCTGCTGGGGTATTACCCTCTACAAAGTCAAGTCTCCATTAAACATCTGGCAGTAGCATACCTATTGCAAGTTGCGAACCTGTGTTCAAGGAGTTATGGTACAAAGTCCCTTTCTTTACTCATTCCAGGTAGGAGTCGCTCAGTCCATTGGAAGTTACATAGCTCTGTCTCTTCATTCAGGGAGTGAGGGATTGTTTCCACTTTGTAAATCTGTTTACCTGAGCTGCACCATGCCACCAGCTCAGGATGTGCTGCGGGATGAGCTAAAGTTGGGTAAGGGACTTTTAGGTTACCGAAATCAAAATGAGTTAGAAGCCTTTTAACTGTTTCCATGGTACAGACCAGTGGGGGACCACTTTGGCACTTGAGCAACTGGGGTTTGTGTCCCAAGGCCAGGACATCAGGAGCAGAAGCCAGCAGGGAGGATTCAAAAGCATCCTCTTAGGGAAGGAGGGCTCCTAGGGTCACCCTATTAAAAACAACACTATCTACAACTGTGGTGATAATTAGAATGTCATAAACAGGTGATTATGTTACATGCAGACAAGCTGCTAGAGCAGATAATGTCAAGGAGACAAGGATCTTTGTTTTCATTCAGTTTTCTTCAGTAATTAGGAAAAAGGAGAGACGATTACACAGTATATAAGAGATATAAACTGGGTTGTGTCCACATTGACATACAAAGCTATCTCAAATAAACTGCCCCAGTATATCTCTGTCTGTTTACGTTTGTGCACTCTGGGGAAATATGCCCTGAGAAGCACCTCATATATCTACCTTTATGTTTACAAAGCAAAATCTCGCATTGGCAGAGCAGCCATCAGTTTTGTGCTCCCTCAGCTGTGGAACAAGCTGCAAAAAACTTTGAAATTAACTCACCCCATCAGCCTAGCAGCTTTTAAATCTCTATATCTATATATGTCCTATGCCTGTCTACCCTAAATAGTGATTCCTATAAGTCCAAGTACACTCTGATTACTGCTGTTAAAAGACTGATCACATCTATAATCGACTCTTCCCTCTCCCCTTTTTCTGCCCCCATATCTGCCCCTTCCCCATTCCTTTGACCCTGGTTCCAGCTCTAAATTCTCCATACCGTATCACTATATATCTTTTTATATTAGGTTTTATTTGTGTTCGGTGCTCCTGATATGTATATTTCTTTACTTTTATGAAAAATTGTGTCCTACCCAAAACTAGCTGTATCTTCTGTTCCAAACACATACTACTGTCAATGCTACCTGCTGATACTTTGTATATGCCGTATTATTGTATCTCACTTTATTTGTATTATTACTATTTTCTTGTGTGTTGTATCCCATGTATATTGTCCCTTGTTCCTTGTTAACATACCCAGGTCCACCTCGAAAATGAGCTTACTCAACGGTGATCACCTGGTTAAATAAAGACTTTGATTGATTGATTGATTGATTTCTCATGTCTTAAAGTTTTCCCATTGGTTCCAGGGGCTCCTGAAAAGAACTCCTTTTGCTGTGCCGCTGACATGTATACATGTCCTAAAAACCTGCCTGTTCTAAATCTTCAGGCAGCCTAAAAATCGCATGCATCTTTCCCAGGTGTGGACATATGTTTTTGCCAGCTTTTTCATGAAGTCTGTTTAAAATGTTTCCAGTGGAGTTTTCTGACTTCACAGTGCATTTGATATGTCAATGCACAGTGGCAGCCATGCAAACATACTGTGATGTCAGAAACACAACAACTGAGAGGTTTGTTGTGGATAGTCAGATGTTTCTGAAATAGGCAGTAGAGCAAGTACTTGTGAAATATTTAAACCTTTTGGACAGTCAGACCTGAAACAGACAGCAGAGCAAGTTCTTGTTGTGAAATATTTAAAAGTCAGTGAATGGAATAAAGCCAAGCAAAATACTAGATAACATTAATTCAGTTCCTACAAAGATAATGGTTTTGAAATGGTTTTAAACATACTATTTCAGCAATAGCCTACTCTTTAAAGAATTAACCAGGAGTATGCTGAATGTCCATAGGTCTACATATATTATGTCAGAATCTGTTGCCTTAGAAACGATGGGCATCCTAAAAAATCACTCTGTAGTCATGTGATCCCCATCTCCCTAGGGAGTCGCCCTGTATTAATTGTCTGCAACATGAAATTATGATAAAAGAGGGCAGCAATCTAATTACAGCTACATAATACATGACAAACATAATACACGATAAACTAATTCAAAAACTAACAGAATAAAACCTACACAATAAATTTATAAGTGGGATTGGAACTTGGTTAGGGAATTTGCCACAACAAGTATGTCTTAATGGTTTTCTGTATGAAAAGAGAGCAGTGTCACATAAGGATCAGTACTGGGACCCATACCATTCAGTATATATATTTCAGACTTGGAACTAGGTACATCAAACCATAGCACCAAATTTGCGGATGTTAACAAAATTGCTGGTGTGATAAATTCAGTACAGGAAAATGAGAGGCTACAGAAGGATTGTATATGTAACTAGGCCAAAAACTGGGAAATGCTTTTCAACACTTAACAAGCATTTGTCAATGCCGAATGTTGTCGCGCTGGCATTGGCTTTGGTAGTGCAGTGTGGAAACACATTTTGGGCAGGATGTGAAAAATGACAGCTGTACAGTTCATAAGGAGGTGTAAAAAAATGGCAATGTTGAAAATGTGGCATGTAAATATTGCAAATTTGCGAAGTTACAAGGGTGCGTGGGAAATGTGCAACGCACACTTGCAACACAGTCATTTTATGGACTTTCGGCAACAAATTTTCAACATAGGCATTTTAGCACCTCTGCTCATGTACAGTGTCACTGTCATTTCCTCAAACTGTCCCAAAAAGTGATTTCACACAGCGACCGTGCTATTCTGTACCGGACGTGCGAAAACACATTTTGGGCAGGATATGTAAAATAACAGCTGTACTGTTCATCAAGAGGTGTGGAAAAATGCCAATGGTGAAAATCCAGAGTGAAAATATTACAAATGCACAACATTACGAGCGTGTGTGCAAACAGCTCAACGCACGCTTGTAGCACAATCATTTTATGGAGTATCATCACCAAATTTTCAACATAGGCATTTTAGGACCTCTGCTCATGAACAGTGTCACTGTCATTTTCATTGTCTGCACAGAACACTGATTTCCCACAGCAACCGTGCTATTGTGTGCCGAAAATGCGGAAACACATTTCAGCCAGGATGTGAAAAATGACAGCTGTACTGTTTACAAGGAGGAGTAGAAAAATTACAATGTTGATAATCTGGCATGAAAATATTGTGAATTCGCGAAGTTACGAGCGTGCGTAGCAACTGCGCAACACACGCTTGTAACACAGTCATTTTAAGGAGTATCGTCACCAAATTTTCAACATAGGAATTTTAGGACCTCTGCTCATGAACAGTGTCACTGTCATTTTTGTAATCTGCCCCAAACACTGATTTCCCACAGTGACTGCGCTATTGTGCGCCGGGAGTGCGGAAACACATTTTAGCCAGGATATGAAAAATGACAGCTGTACTGTTCACAAAGAGGAGTAGAAAAATTGCAATGTTCAAAATCTGGCATGAAAATATTGTGAATTCGTGAAGTTATGAGTGTGCGTAGCAACTGCACAACGTACCCTTATCAAACAGTCATTTTTTTGTTTTTTCCACCAAATTTGCAACATAGGCTTTTTGAGAGCCCACCTCATGAACACTGCCACTGTCCTTGCGTTAATCTGTCTCGAAAGGTGATTCTGTGCAGTGACTGCGAAATCACCCTTTGGGCCCGAATAACGCCATGACAGTGACAGAATTCATGAGGAGAGGTCCCAAAAACCCCATGTTGAAAATTTGGTGCAAAAATTCCAAAAAATGCCCGAGATATGCATCAAAGTTGAAAAAACCCTATTTATTACATTATACAGCTTACCGGCATTTCCTCAGTTCGCAGTCGGCCTTGAAGAGTGCAGACATGTTCAGTCCACGAAGATCATCGTGCTGAGCTCCAGAGGTAAGAAAGGAGTGAGGGGGGGTGTGGGGAGGCAGGGTGCGCAGTGGGTGGGTGCGGGGTAGGGAGACTACGATGGACCATTTTCTGTTTATAGGTGTAAAAAAAAAAACATCGTGGATGGTTTTCTTTTTTTAACAGGTGTTTTTTTTGGGGGGAGGATACAGTAGCCGATGGGGGATTGGGCACCCCCGTCAGCACATAGGGAGTGGGGGACACTAGCTGAGGGGGACTGGGCACCCCCTCAGCACAGAAGAAGGGGGGGACATCATGCTGACGGGATGTGGGCTCCTCCATCGGCACTTTAAAGTGGGAAAAGGGGGGGACAAATGCCGATGGGGATTGGGCACCGCCGTTGGCAAACAACGAAAGCAGGGCACCCCCTCAGCAAGCAAAAAAGGAGGGGGAGACACATTATGCCAATGGGGAGTGGGCTCCCCCATCAGCACATACATGAGGGGCAGGGAAAGCCGACCGGGGATTGGGCACCCCGAAGTCGGCAGTTTAGTGGCCACTGTGCCGCCATGTTTGTAGCTGGTGAAGCACGTAAGAAGGTCCGCTGTGTGTGATGAGCTTTGCTCGCATTGCAGCGGACCTTTCCTTAGATGTGCTCGCCCGGGTGGTGTGGCGTTGGCATGCAGGCTGATTGGGGAATAAGCGATGCACCTCCTAGTGCGTGCCCTGCATCCGCCCAACAGCGACCGCACCTCCAAATCTCCACTACCGCAAGATGTTGGCTGCGCAAGCACGCCAACATAAAAATGTGGAGCTATGTACTTAGGAAGGGAAAGCAAGAACCTAAATTATTACATAAATGGTGACCTGTTGATACATTTGAAGCAGGGAAAAGCCTTAGGAGTACTAGTGACTGCAAACTTCAAAACCAAAAAACAGTGTTAAAGTGTCTTCAATAAAGAAAACTACATTTTAAAGGGAAAGTAAGCATTGCTGGGGTCACCTACATTGTGAAAGCCCATGAAAAGATCTTTCAAATAAGATATGCAACTTCCTTGTAGGTATCAAGAGTCCTGAGATACAAATATCTAAATAATCTGTCAATCAAAAGAAGGCAGCAGCCATTTTAAAGAATCTTGAAACATAAAATGATGCCGTTGAGGGGCAAGTTGTAATTAACAACATTCAGCTTGCCCCTCAGAGACATCACTTTCTGTTTTAAGACCACCTGAAATGGCTCCTGCTTTATTTTGATTTACAGATTATTTAGATGTTCATTAGTGTTGCTCGGATAGTGCCGCTGTGGATCTGCCAGTGATCTGGCAGATGGTGGCACTATTTGGGTGGGATCCGGCCCGGGATCTGACCGAATACAGAGGTCAGATCCTGGGTTGGATCCCGCATTATCCGGTGCCAGATCCAGGGATCTGGCATCGGATCCCAGCATCAGATCCAGGGATCCGGTGTCTGATCCCTGGATCCGGCCACTGGATAATGTGGGATCTGACAGCCAGATCCACGGGCAGATAGGGGTGGGATCTGGTGGATCCACTATCCTGCTGCAAAAGGCAGGTATTTGGTGGATTGGGATTGGTGCAGAGCCATCTGAGCACCACTAATATTCATACTGTAACTCTAGACTCCTGGCCCCCACAGGTAAGCCCAACACCTTGTATGAAAGATCCTTTCATGGGCTTTCAGAATTTGAGTGACTTTAGTGATGTCTACTTCCCCTTTAAATACAATGCAGAGACATTTCATATAGAAGTATACAGAAGAGTAATTACCACTGTACAATACCTACAGTACATACGTCTCATAAGTGATTGTGGTTCACAGTTCTGAGGGTGCAAAACTTAATAGTAAAAATACTGATACCTTTAAAAGGAATGTGAATAAATTTTTAGACAGAAACCAGACAGCAGATTACCATTAAGGGGCAGTTTTAGTATGGTCTTGTTATCCTCTACGGTCTCTTTTTTACCACATTATACCAAGTTAAATTATACAGTCCCTTGTTTAAAGTGTTTTATCAAGGTTTCTACAGTATTGGGGACTGCTAGGGCAAATAGTATAAGTATAAGACAAGGGTGAGGTGGTGCTGGTTGGAGACCTCAATATTCCAGTTATGGACTGGAGCATCCCAGCAGCAGCATCAACCAGGAGCAGATTTATCCTGGACTCCCTCCAAGGTGCCTTCCTCAAGCAACTGGTCATGGAACCAACTCAGCAGAAGGCAATATTGGACTTCGTACTCACAAACAGGGACTGTGTGATGGGGGTAACAGTGGGGGAGCACCTGGGAAACAGTGACCACCCATCATTGTGGTTTGAAATCACAGAAGGAGCAGAACCAAACCACACAAAAACACATATCCTGGATTTTAGGGGGGCAGACTTTGGGAAAATGGGGAGATGCTGGAAAGAGGCATTAAGGGGAACGGGGTGGGAATCAGGTTGAGGAACAGTGGCCAGTATTTAAACCGGGGATTAGAAGAGCAACAGAATTGTGCATTAAGCAGGTTAGCAAGGGGAAAAGGAAAAGGAGGCCATTATGGTTTTCCAAGGAGGTAGCGGAGAAAGTGAAAGCCAAAAAGATTGCATTCAGGCAATACAAAAAGACACCGGCAGAAGGGGATAGGGAGAAGTACCAGGAGAAGCAAAGGGAGGCAGGGAGGTCAGTAAGGGAAGCCAAAGCTCAGACAGAAGAGCACATTGCAAAATCAGTGGGTAGAGGGAACAAAACTTTTTACAGGTACATAAGTGAAAAAAGAAAGGCAAAGGGAGGGATAGTGAGACTGAAGGTGGAGGATGGGGGCCGCATGGAGGATGACAACAGTAAAGCTGACATATTGAACAGGTATTTATGCTCAGTCCTTACTGAGGATGAGGGGAGGTAATGGGCCTGAAGTGAGTACAAGGGGTGGGAATGATGCAGAAATGGACATAAGTCCCTTTACAAGAGAAAGGGTCCTGAAGGAACTGGAAGGAATAAGAGTTGATAAAGCAATGGGGCCAGATGGGGTGCACCCCAGGGTCCTTAAAGAACTAAGAGAGGTGGTGGCTGAACCTCTGGCAATCCTGTTTTGCCGATCACTGGAAACAAGGGAGGTACCCAAAGACTGGAGGACAGCAGATGTAGTCCCCTTAAGAAGAAGTGGGAAATTACAGACCAGTCAGCCTGACCTTGGTAGTGGGGAAGATAATGGGAGCACTACTAAAGGAGAGACTGGTGGAACATCTGGTTGTCAATGGACTACAGGACCCAAGGCAGCATGGTTTCACCAGGGGGAGGTCATGTCAGACCAATCTCGTTTAATTTTTCGACTGGATGACTAGGGAGGTGGATCAGGGGAGGGCAGTGGACATGGCCTATCTGGACTTCAGCAAGGCCTTTGACACTGTGCTGCACAGAAGGCTATTATACAAACTGGGGAATATGGGTGTGGGCGGGACAGTAGTGTGGTGGGTAGGTAACTGGCTGGGCAGCAGGACACAGAGAGTGGTGGTAAATGAATGTCACTCCACAGAGGGAAGAGTGACCAGTGGGGTACCACAGGGATCAGTGCTGGGACCGGTCCTATTCAACATCTTCATCAGTGACATTGTGCAGGACCTAGAAGGCAGAATTTCCCTGTTCGCTGATAACATAAAGCACTGTAACAGAGTGAACACACCAGAGGGTGTAGACAGAATGAGACGGGACCTGCAGAAACTTGAAGAATGGTCAGGTGTTTGGCAGTTGAAATTCAGTGTAAAGAAGTGCAAGATAATGCATATGGGGCACAAAAACCCTGGCACAATATATCAGTTGGGGGGTGAGGATATAGCATGCACCAAGCAGGAAAGAGATCTTGGGGTTATCATCTCTGATGACCTCAAAGTAGGGAAACAGTGTGACAAGGCAGCAGGTAAAGCAAATAGGATGCTGGCATGCATAGGGAGGAGCATTACCAGCAGGAAAAGGGAAGTCATAATTCCACTATACAAGACATAGAAACATAGAATTTGACGGCAGATAAGGACCGCTTGGCCCACCTAGTCTGCCCATTTTCCTATCTAACAGATAAGCTGCAAATCCTAGTTAACCAACAACTTACTTCCTCCTACCCCCCACTAGGATTGCCTTATGCCTGTCCCATGCATTCTTGAAGTCCCCACTGTTCTTGACTCCACAACCTCCCCAGGGAGGCTGTTCCAAGCATCCACAACCCTCTCAGTGAAAAAATACTTCCTCACTTTACCTCTGAGCCGTCCCCCCTCTATCTTCAAATTGTGCCCCCTTGTTCTTGCACATTTCTTTTTCTGGAAGATGCTACCCTCTTGGACTTTGTTAATTCCATTGAGGTACTTGAAAGTTTCTATCATGTCCTCTCTCTCCTTCCTTTCCTCTAGGGTATACATATTAAGCTCCTTTAGTCTTTCTTCGTATGTCTTCTGGTGCAGACCCTACACCATTTTGGTTGCCCTCCTCTGTACAGCTTCCACTCTGTCTATGTCTTTGCGGAGATGGGGTCTCCAGAACTGCACACAGTACTCAGATGGGGTCTCACCAACTGTCTGTACAGAGGATAACAACTTCCTGTTTTCTACTATTGATGCCTCTTCCTATGCATCCCAGTATCCCCTGCCTTCCTTACTGCCTTCTCACATAGCTTGCACCTTTAGGTCATCGGATATAATTACCCCCAGGTCCCTTTCTATTTTTACTGTTGTCAGCATCTCACCCCCCATTGTGTACACTTCCCCTGGGTTTTTGTTTCCCATGTGCATTATCTTGCACTTCTTTGCATTGAATCTGAGCTGCCATACATCTGACCATTCCTCCAACCTTGCCAAGTCCCTTCTCATCCTTTCCACTCCATCTTGTGTATCAACCCTGTTGCAGATCTTTGTGTCATCTGCAAAGAGACATACTTTTCCTTCCAGTTCCTCTGTAATGTCACTTATAAAGACATTAAAAAGGACCGGTCCCAGTACTGAACCCTGCGGTACCCCACTAGTAACCCTCCTTTCTTCACTGTGTATTCCATTTACTACTACCCTTTGCGTCCTGTTGTCTAACCAATTTTTTATCCAGGCTACCACCTTGGGACACTAGTGAGGCCCCACCTGGAGTACAGTTTACAGTTCTGGAGACCTTACCTACATAAGGACATAGACAGGGTAGAGAAGGTTCAGAGGAGGGCAACAAAGATGGTACATGGATTGCATCACAAGTCCTATGAGGACAGGTTGAAGGAACTGAATATGTACTCCCTGGAGGAGGGAGAGAGGGGATATGATAGAGACATGTAAGTATCTTATAGGGAGGAACAGGGTGCAGGAATACACTATTTTAGGCAAAAAAGATGTTCCAGGACTAGAGGGCATGGGATGAAATTGGAGGGAGGATGATTCAGAGGAAATGTGAGGAAGAATTTCTTCACAGAACGGGTGGTGGACAAGTGGAACACCCTGCCAGAGGAAGTGGTAGGGGCTGAAACAATCACAGGATTTAAGAATGCATGGGATAGACATAAAGGAATTCTGGAGGTCAGAGGTGAGGGGCAACAGACTTCTAGGAAAACATAAAGTGAACTTACAAGCTCAAATGGGCAGACTGGGTGGGCCGTAGGCCCTCATCTGCTGACACTGTCTATGTATCCATGTAAGGCTGAAGGAATGGTCAGAAGTATGGCAGCTAGGATTCAATGCAAAGAAGTGCAAAATAATGCACCTGGGAAACAAGAACCCAGGGGAAGATTACACAATGGGGGGAGGTAGTAACAACAACAAAAAAGGAAAGGGACCTGGGGGTAATCATATCAGATGACCTTAAGGTTAGCAAGCAATGTGAGAAGACAGTAGGGAGGGCTGGGGATACTGGGATGCATAGGGAGAGGCATTACCAGCAGAAAACAGGAAGTTGTTATCCTCTGGTACAGACTGTTGGTGAGACTCCCATCTGGAGTACTATGTCCAGTTCTAGAGACCCCATCTCCGCAAGGACATAGACAGGATAGAGGCAGTCCAGAGGAGGGCACCAAAATGGTGCAGGGTCTGCAAGAGAAGCTTCCTGTACGAGGAGAGACTAAAGGAGCTTAATATGTATACCCTTGAGGAAAGAAGGGAGAGGGGGACATGATAGAAACTTTTAAGTACCTCAGTGGAATCAACAAAGTCCAAGAGGGTAGCATCTTTCAGAAAAAGAGACGTGCAAGAACAAGAAGACACAATTTAAAGATGGGGGGTGGTTCCAGGGCAATGTGAGGAAGTATTTTTTCACAGAGAGGGTAGTGGATGCATGGAACAGCCTTCCTGAGGAGGTTGTGGGGTCTAAAACTGTGGGAGAATTCAAGAATGCATGGGACAGACATTAGGCAGTTCTAGTGGGGGATAGGAAGAAATAGGCTGCTTTTTAACTAGGATCTGCGGCCTATCCTGTAGGTAGGGAAATGAGCAGACTAGGTGGGCCAAGCGGTCCCTATCTGCCGTCAAAGTCTATGTTTCTATGTTAAATATCACTTTCTTTATTTTGGAATCTCCCATAGAAAAATGAAGACTCTAGAAATGTGACTTTTTTTTATTTCTGTTTTGTCTAACGATGTCCTGTTGTCTGCCTCTGGAACTACTGTACATCTCCAGGACCAGACTGACTTGGCCAGAATTCGGGGGACCTCCTTTCCCACCCAGGGACCACCAGGGCCACCGCCGCTGCCACAGAGGTTGCCAAGAAAGAGGAGCAATTGGACCACAGTGGCCTCGGGGAGGGTGAGGGTGGTGGAACAGAGGTGCATCCCTCCAGTTGTACCTCTCCACAATTCATATGCCGTTCTGGCAGAGTGTGGGTCCTCAATGGAGGTACCTGCAGTGAGAACAAGGAGGATGCTGGGAACCTCCACAAAGGAACTCCACAGGGGAAGGAAACAACTCCTGGTGGGGGACTCCATTGTTAGGAGGGTAGAACTGGGGGAGGGAGGAAAGAGGGAGGTAAGGTGCTTGCCTAGCACCATGGCTTGTAGGGACAGGGAGCGAATCCTCAGGATCGTGGGAGAAGCTGCAAGGGGAGGCAGCTGGATCTCATTGTCCACCTAGGGACAAATGACCTGGCTGGGAAAGGGATCAGAGCAGTGCAGAAAGAGTTTTTGGAGTTGGGGAGGGGTCTTAGACAAGTAGCATGCACTGTAACCTTCTCGGAGGTGCTGCCTGTCTATGGCATGGGTGAGGCTAGGGTGCTCTGCACCATGGGATTCAATCAGTGGTTAAAAAACTGGTGCAGAACTCAGGGTTTTGGCTTAATTGGGGACTGGGGGTCCACCTAGAGGGATGCAGGTCTATACTGGCACGATGGTCTGCATCTGTCCAGGAGGGGAACCAGGATCCTAGGTGATAGGTTTAAATGCTTCATTGGCAAGCATTTAAACTAGCCAATGGGGGAGGCACTGAAAAGGAGAAGGGAAATCTTAGCCCCCCCCCCAAAAAAAAAACAATCAGGGCAGTTTGTGAGGTAAACACCAAGACAGAGAAGTCGATAGGGAGAAGGGCAGGGGTAAATGGAGAAAAAGACAAAGGCAGTAAAGACACAGATGGGGCAAAAAGGGGTAAGGCCATCAAAAAATGGAGGGTAATGAGTACCAATACCTGTAGTCTTGGTAACAAGCTCCCTGAACTGGTGGCCTTGATGGAAGAGGGATGCCTGGATATCGTGGCAGACACAGAAACATGGTTCACAGAGAACCATGACCGGGATGTCAACATACCAGGATACACAATCTACAGAAGGGACAGGCAGGGTAGAAGAGGAGGAGGAGGAGTAGCTCTCTATTTAAGGGAAGGGATCAAAGCAACAGAACTAAAGGGTAAACAGGGAGGAGAGGAGGCACTGTGGGTCACCCTGGGGACTGGAAATGGCACCACAATCCGCACAGGGGTTGTATACAGACCCCTGTCTCAGGGGGAGGAAATGGACAAGGAAATGATAGAAGGCATCCTTAGGATGGCAGAGAAAGGGGAGATATTGCTGATGGGGGACCTGAATATGCCAGATGTTAACTGCAACACCTTTGCTGCAGCCATATCCAAGAGCAGAGCAATTCTTGATGCCCTACAGGGGGCATGCCTCAGACAGCTAGTGTTGGAACCCACTCAGGAGGGAGCAGTCTTAGACCTGGTACTCTCAAATGGGGACAGAGAGAGGATCTTAGATCTAGAAGTGGGTAGCCATCTAGGAACAACTGACCACCAAACAGTGTGGTTCACAATAAACTCAGCTGTTGAGTCAAGCTATACAAAAGTGAAGGTACTAGTCTTCAGGAGGGCTGATTTTGTCAAAATGGGAGAGTGCCTCAGAAAGGCACCAGCAAACAGGCAAGAAGGAGGGGTGGAGCAACAATGGGGAAACATCAAAACTGCCATAACAGAGGCAACAAGCCTTTGTGTGAAGCAAATAAATCAAAATGAAAGAAAAAAACACTATGGTTCTCAAAAGAGGTGGCAGGGAAGGTTAGGGAGAAAAAGTTAGCATTCAGGAAGTATAAGGAAACCCAGAAGGAGCAGGACAGAGAAGTGTACCAGTTAAAGCAGAAGGAAGCGGGAAGGCAGTCAGAATAGCAAAGGCCCAAAATGAAGAAAAGATAGCCAACTCGGTTAAGAAGGGGGATAAAACCTTTTATAGGTATATTAGGGAGTGAAGAAAGACAAAGGGAGGGATACTGAGGCTAAATAAAGAGTAAGGTGGTTGGGCAGAGAGGGACAGTGAAAAAGCAGGGATACTGAACGAATACTTCTGCTCTGTATTCACAAAAGAAGGGGGTGGGTACCTAATCCAGTCTATAGAAACACTCTGGATAGGGGAGTCAATATCAGTCCTTTCACAGAAGAAAGAGTTCTGAAAGAACTCCTAAAACTGAAGGTGGACAAAGCAATGGAGCCTGATGGGATTCACCCCAGAGTTCTAAAAGAACCAAGGGGAGAACTAGTAATACCACTGACTACCCTTTTTAACAAATCTTGGGAGGATGGTGTGGTACCTGAGGACTGGAGGAGGGCAGATGTGATTCCCCTTCACAAAGGTGGGAGCAAGACAGAGGCAGGAAACTATAGTCCTGTCAGTTTGACCTCAGTGATAGGAAAATGATGGAATCACTTCTGAAGGAAAGAACTGTTGAGTACCTAGAGGCTAGTGGGGCACAGGACCCAAGGCAGCATGGATTCACAGTGGGAAGGTCATGTCAGATGAATCTAATTGATTTATTTGATTGGGTGACCAAAGTAGTAGACATGGGAGGGGCTGTGGACATGGCCTACCTAGACTTTAGCAAGGCATTTGACACAGTCCCATACAAAAGATTAATAAACAAATTAGCCAGCCTGGGAGTGGGTCCTAGGGTGGTAGCCTGGGTAAAACATTGCCTGGACAACAGGACACAGAGGGTAGTAGTAAACGGAGTCCACAGTGAAGAAAGGGGAGTTACTAGTGGGGTACCGCAGGGTTCAGTACTGGGTCCTGTCTTTTTTAATGTCTTATAAGTGACATTGCAGGGGGACTGGAAGGAAAAGTATGTCTCTTTGCAGACGACACAAAGGTCTGCAACAGGGTTGATACACAAGGTGGGGTGGAAAGGATGAGAAGGGACTTGGCAAGGTTGGAGGAATGGTCAAATGTATGGCAGCTTAGACTCAATGCAAAGAAGTGCAAAGTAATACACCAGGGAAACAAAAACCCAGGGGAAGAGTACACAATGGGGGGTGAGATACTGACAACAACAAAAATGGAAAGGGACCTGGGGGTAGTTATATCAGATGACCTAAAGGTGGGCAAGCAATGTGAGAAGGCAGTAAGGAGGGCTGGGGGGATACTGGGATGGATAGGGAGAGGCATCACCAGTAGAAAACAGGAAGTTGTTATCCCTCTGTATAGACAGTTGGTGAGACCCCATCTGGAGTACTGCATGCAGTTCTGGAGACCCCATCTCCGCAAAGACATAGACAGAGTGGAGGCTGTCCAGAGGAGGGCAACCAAAATGGTGCTCGATCTGCACCAGAAGACATACAAAGAGAGACTAAAGGAGCTTAATATGTGTACCCTCGAGGAAAAGAGGGAGAGGTGGGGCATGATAGAAACTTTCAAGTACCTCAGTGGAATCAACAAAGTTTGAGGGAGTAGCATCTTTCAGAAAAAGAGATGTGCAAGAACAAGGGGGCACAATTTGAAGATAGAGGAGGGACAGCTCAGAGGTAATGTGAGGAAGTATTTTTTCATGGAGAGGGTTGTGGATGCATGGAACAGCCTTCCTGAGGACATCATGGAGTCAAAAACAGTGGGGGAATTCAAGAATGCATGGGACAGACATAAGGCAATTCTAGTGCGGAGTAGGAGGAAGTAGGCTGTTGGTTAACTAGGATCTGCAGCTTATCCATTAGGTAGGGAAATGGGCAGTCTAGGTGGGCCAAGCGGTCCTTATCTGCCATCAAATTCTATGTTTCTATGTTTCATTGCCAGTGATGTCAAGCTAGGGAGAGGGAGCAGATCGGAATATTTACTGCTGTAGTGTGGTGTGCTAGCTGCATTAACTGTAGTTCTGTGGCAGCTACTGTAAACTCTGACTTGCTCCATAGGTGCCCCACTCCAACTGGCACTTTACCAGCTGGTCCCATGATGGCAGCAGTATTGGGTGTAGGGGTTTGAACAACCTTGCCACTGCCACCAGCAGCGTCACTGGCCATCAAGAGATCTCCCACCATCCGCATGGCTCAGAGAACTCCCTGTATTAATAAATGCGGTTGGGAAGGAGGAAGCACTTCAGGTCGTGGCTAGTGTTGCAGCAAAACTTAATTTCAGCAGCAAAATTCTGGTGACATCGCAAATTTTGCCACATGAAACATTTCGAGAAATTCATGCATTTTGCCCATGAAATTCACGGGTGTGAAATGTGACATTCCAATGGCGAAATCACAAATTTTGCCCTTGAGTGGCAGAATTTTGCCAGACAGTGGTGAAATTTCACTGGTCGTGGGCAAAATTCTACATTTTGCAGGTGAAATTCACGATTATGCTGGCAGAATTTTGCATCTGTGAAATATTTTGAGAAATGTGCAAATTTAGTGAAATATGTCGCAGAATGAAATTCGCGCATTTTGCACATCTCTAGTTGTGGCTCTGCTGTAGTTTCTGCATTTGCACAGATCATAACTAAAAAAAACATTTTGTGCCATAAAAAAATGTTTAATCCTCCCCGGACCTTAATCTCACCCTGAGGGTGTTCTGTGTCTCACAGGGAGCATAGCAAGTCTGTCTATGTTAGAATCATGTTAGTATGCAACCTAATATTTTCAAATCAAAATTATTTCCAACATAGAAATTACCATTTTCTGATTTGTAAGCTGTGCTTTTGAAATACTGTACATAAACTAATTATGCAAATAAGACCCACTAAGCACATGTGTCTGTTTTTAGCTGCAACCAGGGAGCACTGGGGTGATTAAATGACTTTCTCAGAGTCACACAATTGCAGGGAGTAGCCCGGGATTAAGTGGGGAAAGAACTCCTCCCCCTCAGCCTATTTATATGAAGCAGCTGACTCCCGCGCTACTTAGAGCGAGTCGCAGACTCATGGCATGCTGTGCAGGTCTGGCTGCTCTCTCTCCTGTCTGTTTGTTTGTTGCCTCCCCCACTCCAGTCCTCTTGTCCTGTGAGTTTGTTGTTTTTCTTCCCCTCCTTTTTGTCCTCCTGTTCTGTGTTTTCTTCTCGTACCTTGTCTTTTTCTTTCTGGGGGTTTCCTGTGGCTACTCTCTCCTTGACATGCACTCCATCTCCTGTAGCCTCGCTCTCCTTCTCTGTTCTTACTCTCCTCCTGCTGTCACTGTGCTCGCTCTGCACATTTGCTCTGCTGCTGTCCTATCCCTCTCGAGCAGCCACCGTTCTGCAGTAGTTTAGTTCGCTACCGCGAGTCTGTTCAGGTTGCTCGCACTTGGCGCTTCGCCTACGCTTGCACCCGATCCTATGGATCTCCACAGTGACCAAAACGCTGCTACATCAAGAGTGCTGGGCTTCCATTCCTTCAGCTGCTGCTTCCCAGACTCCTGGATTATTTCCTTCAACCCTTCATGCCTCTGCTGTTGGAGCTTTTGCTTCCTTTCCCTGGATGCCTTCCATCATTCCTTTCTATTGGACCTCGCTTTGCTTCAAGGCAGCTCTGCAACTTGAATATTGTAACAGCCATTGTAATGTTCCTTTGCCTATTGAGCACTCTGACTTTCTCCATGATCAATAACAGCGTATTGAGTGCATTCCGGTACCTGTGGCAGTGTTTCGCATGTGGCTCGGGCTTTACTGATTTCTCTATTCCCGCATCTGAGTGCAGTCATTGTAGCAGCTCCAACTTTCCGCTCCGTTGCTAGTTAGTGGCTTTGAGGGAGTATACTGGTACTGGAATCGTCTGACACATTGCTTATCATTGACATTTATCTGCATGGTATTTCTGCCGTTCTCCTACGCTGCCTGCTTCTAGTTTTGCCTACCTAGGTTTGCCATCTAATCTACAGCACCGCGCTGCATTGCCTCTTCAGGGTCCTTGCCTATTTACCCTGACTTTCCCATATATTGGCATGTACTGCTGCCTCCACCCTGAATCAGCTGCCTAATCGGAGTTGCCACAGAAGTTGCTGCATATAATTCACGGGAATTGAACTATGCTATGGACACTTCTCTGTTCCTGCTTTATTGTACGCAACCTACCCTTCCGTCCTGGATTATCCATCCCATGCCTCCATTCATATCCACCTCCTGTCTCATAAATCAAAGACGAGACATCTACAAACTCGGGGACGACAGTCCAGCATCGGGAGCCCGTCTTCACAGTAGGAGACTTCCATTCAGGAAGCAGGTGACTACAATGCTTAGTGTGCACTGCATTTCCAAAGTAGCCCATGTCTGTGTAGCTTTAAGTTTGGCGTTTTGCTATGATCTCAATGGTTATCTGTGGCCGCTCCAAATTCAGGGAGGCCTACGCACACTTTGGTGGCTCAGTATGGAAATCCCTGTATATCAATGGCAGTCAAAAGGTGTGCATGCCTTTCCCCTGTTCTCCCTGTGCTTGGCGCTCTATATTTGGCTCGCTGTTACCTTCACTTGCTCGTTTTCTAGTTCTTCATTATGCTACTTTATGGATTTCCAGACTGTTTCTGTTGTTTCCTTGAGGGACCCTTCCCTGTCCCTACTTACATAGGGCCTGCTTCGTGGACTTGTTCTGTTTCCACTTCGGGCTTTGCTCCACATTCTGCTTTTGAATTTGCTGGCCATTTCTGTGGATTACGAGCTATGCTCTGAATCACTGCTGAGGTATTGGGAAGTGTGCTTCTTCCCTTCATGGCTATTCCAATGCCCTACGACTCCTAGGTTCCTACACCGCTCCTTAACTACCTTAGCCTCCATCTGTTCTTCCCTATATGGCTTCTGCATGGCTTGCCTGGTTCCTCAGGCCTTATCCTAGGTGTGCTTCTGGATGTTCTATTCGGCTCCTTGACCATGCTGGAATGCCTGCTTTCATGATCACACCTTTGTCTCAATCATACAATACCAGATTCATGAAGTTTGTTGCCTCGCCAGATTGCCTACTCTTCTGCCAACCTCTTCGCTGCAATCCCTACCATTGTCGATCTCCTAGATACGTTGGTATACAGCATCATTTTACTTTCATAAATCTGCTTTACAGTTGCAATGCTACTTCACAATTCATTACCTCAAGCTCTTGCATCCCTTACAATACCTATTTCTCCTCCGCCCACCTCGCCCAGTTCGGGTCCTGGAGATTCACAGCCTCTGTGACCTGCCTTTGCCCTTCGGGCTGGGAGGTTTACCTACTTCTACTCTATGCCAGCCTCATTCAGCTTGGGGCCTGAAGATTCTCAACTCTGCGACCTGCCTTCGCACATTGGGCTGGGAGGTTTCTCTACTTCTACTCTTGCCTGCTCGCTCTGCTCGGGCCTGGGGATTCGCAGCTTTTACAACCTGCCTTCGCCCTTCAGGCTGGGAGGTTTACCTGTTTCTGCTCTTCTGCCTCGCCCTGCTCAGGGCCTGGAGATCCTCACTTCTATTATGGGCCTATCTGCTACCGTGTCGGCTGACCAGAAGCTCCTTTACTGGATTGCATCTGACGTTTATTCTTCCTCATATGTTCTTGGACATTTTGCCCTGCTGCCTCAGCCATGGAATTACTGCTGCTTTACTTTCCAGGACACTTGGTTGGAGTCTCCTGCAGACTTTCATTATCATGCTTGTGCTCTACCAAATTCAGACCCTGTGACAATGCTACTTCATTTGATTCAGCCTCTTCAGTTATCTCCATCTAGAATTATTTGGGTCTAGTCTGGTTTTCCTACCTCGAACTTTGCATACCTTCACTTTTGGATGTTATTCCTCTTGTCCAGTTGCCATATCTCTGCCATAGTTTCTTCACTGTAATCCCTGCCTTCCTTGATCTGGATACCTCAGTCCTCAGCATCATTACATTCGCTAGGTCTGCCTTACAGCTGCAGTACTACTGTGCTCAAAGATGATTCAAGATGCATCTCATGGGGGCTCTCTGCCACACTTATTCTATTAGCTGACATTTGTAGTTATAGCTGCATTCATGTTACCTAGAGCTACTTGCCTCTCCAAGTGCCTCTCCAGCTGATGGATTGCTGCGCATCTCATCGAGGGACTATCGGCCACGCTCAATTTCTGCCAGCAGACATTCCTTGGTCTGGCTGTGCTTTACATACTGGAATCGGCTGCCTCTCTCCTACATCACCAGCTATCGGTTCAGCTGCACTTTCTTCAGGGGCTGATTGCCACGTCCTGTTCCTTCTCATTTGCCTTTGTTGGTGCAATCCCTGCTCCTACTACCTCTCACTTTGGATTAGCTGTCTAACTGATTGCTTGCTTTTTTGGGCTCACCATATTCTACTACTTGGATACTTCATACCTCACACCAGTGTCCACGATTATCCTCTACAGCTTGCCATTATTCCAGTTCAGCTCTACAGCCGTTGTCTTCATATCAATTCCTAAGACTATACTTACTTATCAGAACCAGATTCGTCAATCGATAGCCTGGCCTCAAGCCTTTTCTCATTCCTCATACTAAACAAGCCCTCTATTATTAGAAACCTGGAAGTCGTACTACTTCTATTCGTCCTGCCTCGTTGACGTCAAAGCTTGGATGCAACTATCTTCTGGTCTCCTGTATTGAGTTCATCAGTCATCAACTTCATCTCCACCATCATACAATTCCATGGATTATGCCCTCTATCAACTGAAGTACGGAAGACGGTTCTTCAATATATCTACTCTCCATCATTCCGAATTGTATATGGATTCTCGGACTCGGAGTTCATTAGGAGGAAATCACTTCACTGGACATTTACAATTCAGTTCTTGCTTAAGCTCCGTTTATCTGGATTAAATTTTACAAATTAGAAATCAGATTAGCTGATTAATTAGTTTAATTGGGATCTCTCTCCTTTAGTATGCCCAGAAGGACGGGCAGGTCAGTAGCCATGGGTCCTCAGAGGTTTCCCCACAAGGGGGGTTTTCCTCTCCTGAGTGCTACTGGTCACACTCTCCAGAGTTGGAGGAGGTGATCGTCTATTCCTATCATTAAGTTATTTGCACGACTTCTTCAGCATTCAGTTACTGAACAATTGTTGATATTTATTCTTTTTTGGGGCTTTCATAATTCTAAACCAAGCTTCCTTCCTACAGGTGGGATACAGAGAAAGGCCAAAACCTTCAAAAATTATCAAACGACTCTATTCAAGCATCCAAGTACCTAAGCACAATACATTCTATACTATTCATGTGGAACATTGTTCTCTCTATACTGGCCTCTGTATCCAACAACCATATTTATCATTCAACTATATGTTACATAAGCACTGAGCTATGAACCACACATAATTGCAGGGAGTAGCCCGGGATTATGTGGGGGAAGAGCTCCTCCCCCTCAGCCTATTTATATGAAGCAGCTGACTCCTGCGCTACTTAGAGCGAGTCGCACTCACCCACCATCCTCCCCGACACCTCCTCCTTCTTGGGCACTCTTATCCCACCGGGGGGCTTTCATAATTCTAAACCAAGCTTCCTTACTACAGGTGGGATATAGAGAAAGGCCAAAACCTTCAAAAATTAGCAAACGACTCTATTCAAGCATCCAAGTACCTAAGCACAATACATTCTATACTATTCATGCGGAACATTGTCCTCTCTATACTGGCCTCTGTATCCAACAACCATATTCATCATTCAACTATATTTTACACAAGCACTGAGCTATGAACCACACATAATATGCAAGTGGAGGTTGTGGGAGTCAAACCCACATGTGCTGCATGTAACAAACTCATTCACACCTTGTTACTCTAACCTCTAGGCTACACTGCTAGTTATACTAAACTTACCTCTTATTTTTCTTAATGAGTTTAACCACACTTGATGTGTATTAGAATTAGTTTTATTTTACATGCAGATATTTGACGCATTCATATTTTGATGTTTCTAACAAAACTTGGCTTAACATTCCTATTGCAACTTATAAACTTACATCATGGGACTTAGCGAATCGTCTGTGATCATCAAAAATCATCATGCTGATTTTAAGCTTACAGAAATCATCAGCTGGTGACTTGAACGTTGTGTGTTTGATAACTAAATGATGACTGAGATCATGGCCCTTGATGAATGGTGATAGTCGATGTCTGACAATTATCAAAAAACATGAAGATGAGTAACCAATTTGCCTGGGTAGACATATACTATAACTTTGATTCAGGTCTCACCTCAGAACACTTTTTTTCCAGGCCTTTGCTGTTACTTTGTTTATTCAGGCTGCTTCTAATGCTTACACACACACATAGTCGACTACGGGCCTTTAAAAGGGAACAGACGCATGGCAACAGTCCCAATTGATACTGACTTACCCCCATTCTGTTTCTGTGCATCCCCCTCTGTTTTGCTGCCCTTGTCTTTAAAACCAGCTCTGGATGTAGCCTCCCTATTGTGCCATTATACTGTACAGCGCTCCACCCAGTGAACTCATCAGTTAGACTGTGACTCCTTTGCTGACTGTTGCTTGCATGGGCTGCTACTTTGTTGCAAACTGAACGCATTGTGGAGCTGCTCCATTTTCATTACTATAGCAGCCCATTCATATAGTGATATAAGCACAGTAGCCAGTGACTGATTCTGGGTGTTTTTTTATTTTTATTTATTATACTTTTTTTTTTATCTTGCCTGGCTGTTTCCGGCCATCCTCTCCTCCCAGCCTGACACCCTCTGTCCCCTGAGACTTACCTTCTGACCAGTCAGAGCCCCACAGATTGCCCCCAAAGGTGTTACCTTCCAGGTTCCCCAAGCCTGGAAGGTGCTAGAGCTGGGTTGCAGTCAGGAGCCCAGTGAGTGGCGTGGAGCCTGCAAAGCAGAGCTGGCACCATGCTGCTGCAGGCGAGGTCTTTTTCTGTTCCCCTGTTGGTCCCCTTCCCTGAGCACTTCCTGGACTAGTGGCAAGAGGACATATGCATACAAGTGTGCAGATGTGCACACACACCAGGAAGTGCCCGCCCACCCAGTGTGGCTCTGCTGCACTGCCACCTGTGGTCACCCAGGTGGCAGTGTCGTAGTGGAGCAAGCAGTCCTCTTTTCCTGGAGGAGGAGAGCATCCCCTAGGATTCTTGATCCTCCTCCTACCCGACTGTCTCCCGATGACCTGGGCTCCTTTCCAAACCCAGGTTGCCAGTGTCATGAGCAGCAGCACCCCCGCTGTGCTGATGGGCTGGCTCCAGTGATGGATTCTTATCTGATGAGGTCACTGGTTGAAGCATTTATAATGGTGCAGAGTGGGGGCTACATACAGAGATGGTTGTAAAAAAGATGAAGATAGAAAACAAAAAAGTGCAAGGGAGATATACAGAAAGAGAGCAGGAGGTAAGTAAACATGAACTGGGATGCTGCAGTGTGTCCGTTCCCTTTAAAAAGCTAGTAGAGCCAAAAATCGTAGGCAGAAAATGTTAGTAAGTTTTAAAAGTAGCCCATTATTGCTTTTTAAGCCTGAATTTTTTTCCTTTTCTTTATGCTGTTTTGAAGGTTTTCTACCAAACAGTATTGGGTGTGATGCGATAAGCAAGTGCTTTACCTGGACTGGAAGCAGATATATTTCCTCCCACTAGATCATCAGCATGTGACCTCACTCACTGTCATGTCACAAGCCCTGCTGCCTGCTTTGTAACATGTGCCACACGTTTCTAATCAACAAGTAAGATATTGGCTCCTCTTGGTCACTAGTGATGTCAGTAACAGGGAACAGTGTCCGTTTCATGCTAGTTTACCATATTCATAGGAAAAGGGATGTTCAGCTATGGCTGTTCAATTTATGAACAGCTGTAAATAACACAGAAAACATGGGGGTAGCCATATTAAAAGGAGCACTTCTTTAATTATATCATATCTAAAAACTGCTAAAGCAGGCTCAAACAGGGGGTATAGGGCATATTGCATGACAAGAGAAAAAGGGCATTTTAAAGTAAAATAAAAGGTAACAGTTCAAAATTCTCACCGCAGACAGCTCCTGATGCGACAGGTTCCGTAATTACCGCCAATCCTTCCTAACCCCTGCTATCAAATCCAGCTACTGTCTCACGGCTTCTCAAACTAATTGCTTCCTTGTTACCTGCTGTCACAAGTAAGTTGGATGGGCAGCTTTCTCCAGTCGTCTTCCTAGCCTTTGAAGTAGTCTCTCTCCTGATGTCATCTAGATAGCTACACACAAAGTGTTCAAAAACTGCTTGTGACACTGTTTTTCTCACAGATGTAGCCACTTGACTGCACAGCTATTTTCACTTGCCTTTGTGCCCATGTATGATCTAGTCCCTCCCTTATAATAACCTATACACAGCCGTATTGTATTATTTTATATAATGTTCATGGACTCGTACTGTATGTTACATTGGAGCTGTTATTCCTTTGGTTCTCCCTCCCCCGATTCCTGCATACACCCTCTCCCAGGATCCATCTGAAAATAAGAATCACTCACTTCAGACTGCTTTTCAATTTTTAGCAAATAAATTGTGTTATCAAATCAATAGAGAAATCTCTGCATTGTGATTGGCCAGGATCCTTACATGGTGAGAATACCAGGTAAAATTTTTAATTTTGAAAGTTTTTTTTCTTTTAAATGTTCATCAGAGAGCCATTTTATAATTACAATACGACACTCCAGGGTGTTGGTATTACTGAAACAACCAACCCCCAAAGTACCTAGCACTATTCTGCAACCAAAAAAAGATCAAAAGCCAGGTAAGATGATAAAGGACAAACTGTGGTTTTATTTACTACTTGCAAAAATCAGTAGGTGCAAGGCATATAGCAAAGGTGGCCTCCCCACAGAGGAAGGAAAAGGGACATAAAAAAGGGCTCTGGAAAAGCTGGTGAGGTGGTCCAAGGTGTGGCAGGTCAACTATAATGCCAAGAAGTGTAAGATTATTTTATTTATTTATTTAAACATTTTGGTGACCGGGAGAGGCAGACTGAGCCGAAACTTGTTTCCAGGTGCAACCTGGGAAAGGGGATGTGGGAAACAAGGTACAGTAGGACATTTCAATTCAAAGTAAACTAGATAAGCATCTTAGCAAAAATAATGTGTAGAGAAGATTGCACCTTCATAAGGAGGACTTGGGGTCAAACAAAATATCAGATCACAGAGGAATAAGGTAAACTTTGTTAGAGCATAATAATTTAAAGAGGGTCAGGTACAAATTGGGGGAGAAAAGACAAAGCAATTCATTTGTTACATCGGATAAGATCACAGTTATTTCAGGATAACAACCCAGTCAGAGAAGAGGGACAAGACCGAACCGTGATAAGTGCTAGTAAGGTCAACAAGGGCAATGAAGGCACAGTAAGATCCAGGTGGAGGAGGAGGAGATTTGGGAAAACGATTAAGGAGGTTACAGGGAGGGGAATGGGCAAGTACAGGTGGCGGGGCAGATTGGAAGAGTGCTCGCTTCAAGCAATACTGGGAGGGCAACACTCTAGAGAGTTGGGGAGGGAGTTCCAGAGAGAGAGGGAAGGCAGTAGGAGAATGCTGATTGGTATTTACAGGATGTGAGATGGAAAAGAGAGGAGTGGGCATCTCTGGAACAAAGTGGGTAGGAGGGCAGAGCGGATGGAGTGAGAAGAGGAGAGAGACCCAAACCAGAATTTAGAGATAAGTAAGGTGCCATGGTGCTGACAGCATTGGTAAAGAGAGGGTAGAGAGAGGGAGGAGTAGGGGGAGCAGCGGTGAGTGCGGGGGGGGGGCATTAGTAGCGAAACAGCAGAAGGCATTGGAAAGTGTGTCCAGTCTGGCCAGCAAGGTGGCTGGGGAAATTCCACAGACTACATCGGCATAGTCGAATAAGAGGAGGATCGTTTTCGAGAGAAGTTCATGGTGGACTGGCAAGGACATGTGAATCTTTTTTCTGTATAAGGCTCCCAGTTTGGAACAGAGTTTTAAGGCATGTAGGCAGAAAAATCAAGCTGGCTGTCAAGCCAAATGCCAAGATATTTAAGAGATTGGACCTAGTCAAGAATGGTCCCATCAAGGCTGTTGAAGGATATGGGATCAGAGAGTTTTACTAATTTTTGAGGGGTTCTAAAGACCATTGATACAGTCTTCTTGGTGTTGACTTTGAGGTGATTAGCTTTTTTTTTTTTTTAAACCAGGAGTAGCACACTAAGCTGAAAGCTTTTTTACAGGTGCAACCTGGGAGCACAGGGAAGTTAAGTGACTTGCTCAGGGTCACACAGTATGTAAGTGGAAGCTGTGGGATTCAGACCCAGGTCTGGTCTGCTGGATGTCACCAGATTTGCAGCTCAGAGCCTTAAACCACTGCGCTATACTGCCTTCCATTGGAATAGCTTGGAAGCTTGGGAGCTTGAAATAAGCGAAGGGCTGATTCAAAGTTAGATTGTAGCTGAGCTTCGACAACTGAGGCAGAGGGGCCTGTGGCATAGAGGGCAGTATTGTCCATGTACATATGTATATTGGAGAAGGAAGAGGCGAAGGGGAGGCCATTGAGGAAGATGGAAAAGAGGACGGGGCCAAGGATGGAGCCTTAAGGGACTCCTGCTTGGATGCGTGGTGGGGGGTCACCACCAGCACGGACACACTGTGTATGACCGGAGAGGTAAGAGTTGAACCAGTTGACAAAGGAGGTTGAGAGGCCAGCAGAACTGAGCTTGTTGATGAGCAGGGGGTGAGACACAGAATCAAAGGCCTTAGCCAGGTCAATAAAGATGGTTGCAGTTAGGTGACCTTGGTCCATGCTGGTGAGGATAGTGTTAGTAATATGAAGGAGAGAGATAGTGGCTTAGTGGTTAGTCTGGAAACCAGACTGAAAAGGAGATAGGAACTCAGAGGAATTGAGAAAGGCAGTTAGGCAGGAGAACACCAGAGATTCTTGTAGCTTAGCAATGTTATGCATACTAACAAATAACAACTACCGCAGGCTACTCGACAGAGGGAGTAAAAGTGGTTCAACCCTCTGAGGAAAGAGAGCTGAGTCATTATTAGTGACAACTTCAAGTCTGTAGCCCAGTGCAGTAAGGCATATAGGAGAAAACTAGGATACTAGAGTGTATTGATAGGGTGCTGGGGTGTATTGATAGGGTGTTCACTGGCAGAAGGAAAGAGGTGGTACTGCCCCTGTACAGATCCCCGGCAAGACCACACCTGGAGTACTGTGCACGGTTCTGTAGCCCCCATGAGGGGGGAAGAAATTGATGGTGCACCAGAGACTGGTTTATTAAAAGCTGGGGTCAGGGGGCCACCAGGCCCCAGGAGGCTGTAGCAGTTTTAGATGACCTGTGTGCATTTTGGATGTTTTTAATAGA
Organism: Neoceratodus forsteri; assembly: GCA_016271365.2. Taxonomy (NCBI): domain Eukaryota; kingdom Metazoa; phylum Chordata; order Ceratodontiformes; family Ceratodontidae; genus Neoceratodus; species Neoceratodus forsteri. The sequence goes on from CM028130.1 coordinate 200,385,739, forward strand.
AATTTAAAATGTCAAATATAAACCAGAATCTGGAATATTATGTACTGCAGCTAAGTCAAGGTGTGTGTATGAGTGTGTTTGGGGGTGGACTGACTGCTGCATTAGCATGAGTCTCCATACTTTGTGAATGGTCCTGTGAGCTATTTGCATGGCGACCTCCATCCACCCTCCCCCCCACATACACAGTAATATTACCCTTTGTTACATCTCTAAACTCAGAGTTGACAACTGCAGGAACAGCTTCATGTATGGTATAACAGGTATTATATGGCACTGGATTGCCATTAGCCAATCAGTGAGGAGAACAACTATACCTCTTATTATGTATATATTATATTATATGGTATACAGTTGTCTCCTCATGCTGCATATTTGATGCACTCACTCCCGTTTTCAGTTTGCCACTCATTTTCACTTTAACAATGTAGCAAACTGCGTGGTCCATAGCGCTACCTAATTTCCAGAACAACTAAATAAAAAAAAATAAAAAAACTTGCCATTTCTTTTCTGAACAACCTTCAGCCACCACACCACAACACCAAAGCCACTACTTAACGGGCTGTGTACCACCATGCTGAACTCAATGTGCCATGCATGTTCATTGCACAGGATAAAGGACCATGCCAAAATACACATGGAGGACAGACAAATAATAAAAGAAGCTGATTTTCCCAATCAAAAAAACTCCATATACATATTATAAGCATTCCATTGCCATATAATGTGTATATTTGCTTCACAGTCCTCTCACCCAACCAGCACGAGAGACCTTTGTTAAGTCCAAGAAACATAGATTACAGCACCCATACACATATAGGAAAGCAAATCTAGGCAGATAAGCAGAAGCATGTAATAGGGCAGCAGAAGCAGCGGGGCATGAATGTACTTGCAGACAGCAGTAGCAGAAGACAGAGAGGCCAGCAGGCAGGTAGACAAAATGTGGTGGATGTAGTACAAGAGGAGATGCACAGCCCTGCAGGCACAGACTCTACCACTTTTCAGAATCCATTCATTCATTGACACCAAACGGTAAATCCAGCTGCCAAGCCAAACAGTAGCCCTGTATTTCTAACTGACATGTGTGCAAGAGTGCTGATGGCAGCAGTAAGAAGGCTCTATCATAGTTACACCTGACAGTCATTGATGTACATGGGCGACTCCACTCTCAAGGTGACTTGAGGCAGGTAGGAAGGAGTGTGGTGCTACATTTCTGTCATTCAATCTGGTTCCAGGCATTTGCTGCATTTAAACAGCTGCTGTTCATACCTGGAACTGATTTGATTTTGCAAGCTAAATTAAATATTTTTGTACTGCTGCCAAACTCAGTCCTTGCCCAGCACTGAGTCCTAACCCTGCCCAAATTTACATTTAGAGTTTCCAAGTAAGCTCATCCGCCTGTTGTTTGTTGGTGGGTGCAGTTTTTGAGATGCCATTCCTAAAAATCACTGAAAAATGATTGTATTTTGTTTAAGAGTCATTAATAGTTAATATTAAGATAATGTTGAATTTCTTTAATAAAGAATGTCATCTGGATATATTAATAAGGTCTGAAGGCTTTCGCTTCTTTTCAAGAAGGCTTCATAAGACTTCTTATGAAGCCTTATTGAGAAGGTGAAGCGCTGGGGTAGTTTTTGCCTGTGTATATGTCCAGATTTTGAGCATTTGAGCTTTATTAAAAAGAAATTCAGCATTATAATCTTGTATGCTTTTATTATTGACTCTCTAGGCAGTGCAGTTTTATCCAAATTTACATTTAGCCTACCTGTCCCCCAAAAGTTGAATGCATGGGTCTAATCAGCTCTGGGTGGGAGGAGGTGTGCTGCATGCCAAAAGCCTTCTCAGCTCTGCCTCCCAGTATTGTTCCCTGCCACCAGCGCAAGCACAGCAGCACTACAGACGCAGCAGTATAAAATGAGAGGATTCCAGCAGGACATGGGCATGGGGTGGCACCATGTGCAGCATTGCCACTGAATGAGGGTGCAAAATAGAAGCAATGACAAAGTTAGTGGTGCACATGCAACACTTGGCACCACTGACTCTATAACTGGCCCCCACCTAAAGAAATACAGGAACCACTTGGAGGGGGTCTAGAGCATGAGTACAAAAATTATTCAGGGCAGCAAAGGAAGATGTATCAAGAGAGGCTGTAGTGTTTCAACTTGTACTCTCTGGAGGCTGGAAAAGTTAGAAGGGACATCATAGAAACACAGAATTTGTCAGCAGAAAAGGGCTGCTTGTCCCACCTAGTCTGCTCAAATCATCCCTGCCAAGTCTATCTCTGTAGACACTAACTGGTCTCCAGCAACCCTCCCCTCCTTCCCTTAAGTTTATCCCACACATAATTAAAGCCCCCTACTCTTTTGCCTCCACTACTTCTGCTGGCAATTTATTCCAGGCATCTGCCACTCTTTCAGTGAAGTAGTACTTCCTTACTTCCATCCTAACCCCCCCCCCCAGCTTTATCCCATGCCCTCAGGTTCTGGTGTTCTTCTTCATTTGAAAGAGACTCCCCTCCTGCACCTGTTCACCCTCGTGAGGTACTTATAGGTCTCTTTTTTTTTTTTTTTAAGTTGACTGAGTAAGTGCACTAGACAAATTCTGTTTTCGGGCAGGACCCGGGGAAGGGGGATACAGATAAATGCCAACTGACCTTGAATCAGATTAAGCTGTTGGTGGTATTTTAGTGAATGGGGGGAAATTTGGCCAGTGCACCGGGGAAATTCCCCTACTCACCAGTGGGGGAACCTCTGTCCAAAATGGCGACCACATCTGTGTGTGCTGTGGAGGAGGCTATGGAGGTGGGAGACTTGGTCTCGGCTCCTACTTTGTCTGTGTCTGAGACCGTTGTTCTGGCTGACCATGTTGTTGTGCTTTCCAAGGATTCTGACAATTTATCTATAATATGGCAGGATGCTGTCATTGAACCTGTGGAGTCTGTTCCGATTGGGGCTTCTGTGTTGCTCGAAACCGCATCTAGTGATGAGAAGACTTCTTGTGGTGTGGAAACTCCTGCAGTTCAGCTTATTCAGGAATGTCTGACTTTAGAGGAACGCAGATTTGCAGTCGCGAAGATGAAGCTGCAGCGTGACCTACGCGAGTTACAAGCCGGTGCTCCTAGTGCTGCTGTCAATGCGGCGGTTTGTGGTCTGGATTTGGCAGCAAAGCAGGACGTGTCTGGAAATACAGACTGCGGTAAGCAGCAGCTTGGCACTGCTCGTTCTGTTTCTGAGGACCGTAATGTGAGTACACCCTTGTCTACTGCTGAAACTGTACCTCCTCTGTTACTGAATTCTCCTACTTTTGCTGATTCTCCTGTTGTCTCTGACTGGTCTGTTGATACTGCTCTGCAGGGGCGGGTTGGGATGGGAGCCATCTGATGGGAAATGGATCTCTGGTCCTTCCCTGATTCAGTCTCCTCACCCTGAGGATTTCCCAGAGTTACGGCATACTGCTACTTGGGACTTACCTGCCACAGACCCATTGTTACTCCCACAAGAACTTGTCTTGACACAGCATCCAGTTTTTTGACTTCCTCAGTCCCCTGCCCCGAAGGCCTCTACTTCTACTTCAGTACCTACACATAGGGACATGGATCCACATATACACCTGCCTAAGGGGGATGGCCAGAACCGCACTTTCTCCTCGTTTAAATTTCCTGTTTTGGCTGCCAAATGACACAATGTTGTCCTTTTGTCCTATGTGGGTGGCCTTACTGAACCCCCTGACCGTCTCTATGTGGCACGTAAGCTGTTGAATGATTCTTTAAAGTTCTTCTCTCATGAAATGTATGCTTTGATTCACATATCAGGTGAATCTACTTTTGACGTCAGTTTTCAGACCTCTCGTAGTTTGGACCATTTCTGGGCAAAATATCAGAGCTTGAAATCCTCTGCATTATGGACCCCATTCATGGCTATCCCCCTAACTAAACCAACTTATAGAACTACTACTATTCTCTTTCGCAATGAAGGGGTTGATATGTCTGATGTACTGTTCTGGTTAAAAATACGTTGCACGGTCCTGGGCCAGCCTGATGCCATTCTGGACTCAGAGAATATCTGGACTGGGGGGTGGAAGGTGAAAGATTTGTTGAATTCTTCTGAGTCTGGACTTATGCACCTGCCTAATTATTTTTTCATAGGCCGTGATGGGGGGTTTGTTTTACCCAGGCCATCCTAAAGCGTGCTACAGATGTGGAGATCCCACCCGCCTTAGTGGTGTGTGTGATAAATTAAAATGTAACTTATGTGGGGAACTTGGCCATGTTGGGGCTCAGTGTTTGAATGACTGTAAATGTAATCTTTGTGAAGAGTTAGGACATACTTTTCAGAACTGTCAATGGGCTGCCCATAACCAAGAATATCATGAGGTGGGAGTGGACCAGCGTTTCATAATTACTCAGGTGCAGAAGGCCCAGCTCCGCTCTAGACAGGAGGTTGTACCGCCTCCTATACTTAGGATGGAGCCTGTGGTACATGTCAGCATTGAGATGATAGTTCCTGGGCCTTCTACGGTTCCTCCCCTGGATGTCCCTCTTGCTCAAGCTCCTCCTGTCTCTGAGTCAGATGTGATCTCTGTTTTGGTCCCTGAAGTTTCTCTGTCTACCAAAACTATGCCACCACCCAAAGGTCCTGCATAGACTACTCGTAAGCAGTCAACCTGCATAGACTACTCGTAGGCAGTCGACTAGAAATAACCCTCCGGCCATGTCTCCCCCTTCTAAGGCCTTGAAACCCTCTCCCTTACCTGTTTCTAACCAGTACGCGCTTTTGCAGGTCATTTAGGATGACGCTGCTGGAGACTCTCATTCCTCCTCCATTGCCTCTTCCCACCCTGATGGCAGCACTGATTCTGAGTTGCAGATGGGTACTGGTGTCCCTCAGAAATGTAAGGCTAGGGTGAAATTAAAAGGGAAGAAGGTGGTAGGTAAGAGAAAATCCTGACCGTGTGTGTTGCCTTACTTTTGTCCTTTTTTTCCATGGCTCATTTTGTGTGTGTAACCCCTTTGTTACCCGGGGTTACTAGAATCCCAGTAAGACCTAGTGGTAGGCAGGGAAGGCAGCTTGTGAAACTCCAGTTAAATGGGTTTCACACTGTCTCACTCTGTCCTCAGTCACAGCTGAGACTTGAGAGATGACATCATTATAGAACTGTCGCAGCTGCATGAGCCACTTTGGAATCTCCAGCTCAGGGAGTGAAGTTTAGAACTTTGGGAAATTCAAAGGGAGTCTTCCGTTTGTCCTTAAGCAAGAAGGAAGCATTAGTCTGCAGTTTGTTCTCTCACTAAGAAAAAGGAAGTGTTCCTGTATTTTACCTTTTAAAAGTGGTGGAGACCGCTTCCCCGGTCTCGGTGCCCCCCTCCCTCGGGGGGGGGTAGTTCTCTGTGGGTTCCAGGGGCAATCCCCTTCTCCCACCCTGGGAAGGAAGCTGCCTGATTTAATTTCAGTCTGTTCTTGTATAACAGCAAAGGTTACAGTACTTCGCCTGTGGGGCACCTGCAACGATTGGGTGAGTGTTTGGCTCCATTTGAAGGGGCAAACATCTTGTTTTCTTCAGTTAGGAAACAAATGTGGACTGCTATTTGGGAGGACTATGTCAACTAGGACAAACAAATAGAGCAGTCAAACAGTTTAAAGTTTTAAATGGATTTAAAGTTCGCTGTAGAGGGGGTGCTTCAGGTCATCCACTGTTCAATCTACATTTTAAAGTCTAAGTTTCTGTGTGTCCAGAGAAATGGCCAGGTATGGGCTGTGGGAGCTGGAGGTGGGAAAACTCCCCATCTTTAGTAACCAGGTCCACCTGTATGGATTTCTTCTGTGTTTTTGCTACTTGCCTCATGCACTTGGCCAGTGATGGGGTGGGTACCCAGACGTGGGTCGCAACTTGAAAATCTCTCTAGGAGTCGCAGACTCTAAGTGGTGTGGGGAGCCACAGGATGGGAAAATTACTCCTTGTTGGATGGGAGTCTCCTTGTTTGATGGCAGTTTCGATTGGAAGTACGAAAACAAATCTCTCTAGGAGTCGCAGACTTCAAGTGGTGTGGGAAGCCACAGTTTGGGAGTCTCCTTGTTTGATGGGATGTCTTTCCAAGTAAAGTTTGGGTTCATTCTTCAAGTGGACCATCAGTCAAGTCGCCGGCAGGGGAGCCGGGACAGTCGGGCTATGTATCCAATGCGCATGCAAAGTCCGGGCTGAGTGCCTGGTGGGTCCAAAGCCAGACAATTGTAGTAATGTGTTCATTCCTCAAATGGACCACTGTGTTTAACCTCTAATCTGCACATACAGTAACGTAGCCCTTTGGGGGACCATGCAGTGCTTTGTTTATGTTCAGTTAGTTAATAAATAAAGCCACACTGAAAAATCTCAATTCTGGTTCTGGACATTACAGTTATTGCTTCCTGTAGTTGGATTTACTTGGGTGCCTCTGTGCAGAGTAGCCAAACCTAGGTCCCTTGTGCCAGGTAACGTCATCCTTCCCAAACCCGTAGATATATATATATGTTACAAAAATGGAGGCACCACTTTGGATTTGTTTGGGAAGGAAGGTGCTTGGGCAAGTAGGCTAGCGTTTTGGCTATCTGGCAGTCGGTAGCCCAAAAAAGTTGAAGCAATTTCCCTAGTGTGTGCTGTGCTGTGAATCTTGTGCTGCTGTTTAAAATGCCAACTGTTTACCAAGGAGCTGTAAAGCCAAAGTGTGTCCTTGTCCTGCATCAACATAGTTTACAGCTGTCAGTTTTAAAATAAAGTTCTGTGAAGGAAAGTGTGGAAAACTAGGGTAGCAACAGAGAAATTATGCCCTGGACGTTGGAAATGCTTTCTGTGCAATACTAGAGACTGCAGAGTTAATGGCAATGTTACATGATTGAAATGGGCTCCTGCCGTGGAGTCAGTTGGGGGCAAAAAAAAAGTGCATCTTTTCAGTTTAAATTTGCCTGCTCGACGATCGCCGTGAGGAGAGGAGCCCTCGTGAGGAAGAAGAGGCTCATTTGCATGGCGTCATGTGGTTAGTCAGTTTGCCATTAGTCCCGCCCCTCAGCCAGCTCTTCAGAGTCTGCTTCAGCATTCGAGAGGGAGACAGAGAGTACTGCGTGTACTGGCAGTGGAGGAGTGTTCGCGAAGTGTTCAAAGCGCTGTAAACAGTAAAAAAGTGACTTTCTAGTTAAAAATCGGGCTCAACCCGCTTATCGATCATGGGATCAGTGAATTGTGTGGTTAATACTACGATCGCGGAGACTGCCCGCCCGTTTGCAATCTGAGGCCTTTAAAAATCTGGCTGCAGGCCGTTTTACCCCATCGCAGCAATCTGCTACAATAACAGTGAGTAAACGAATTAAAACTGCTCAAATCAGTGATTTTCAGAGAATGCCATATAAAATGTGTGTGCAGCTGTATACATACCTCTCAACCTCCTGCCTCATAAATCAGGGACAAGGCTTAAAAAAATCAGGGACAAAGGACCAAAATCAGGGACACTTCTTCAAAATTGGAGATATCCCTTCAGGAGACTGGTAGAATAAAGGGCTTGGTGTAACACACATTATCTAAGGAAGAACAAGTCTGTAACTTTAAAGTCTGTCATTATTTTTTGCTTATAACCCCCACAGTTTGGTCACAGAAAAACAATTTTTAGGAGGGACAGAGTAAAATTTTGAGCTAAAATCAGGGACGTCCCTGAAAATCAGGGATAGTTGAGAGGTATGGCTGTATAGTCGCTTTGCAAGTAGCGATTGTGTGATGTCCTGCTGGCAAGTGCAAGTCTGTAAAGCCATTAAATGTGTGCATAGCAATGAAAGTAGCCTCAGTTTAAAGTTTGAGGCCAGAGAGAGACTGTGGGTTGTAAAATAAGTGCAACACTAGTAGAAGCAGGCAATCCTGTGCTGAAACCTGAAGTTAAAGGGACTGTAATTACATGAATGTTGCCAGCATGTGAAAAGTCCAAGGAAAATCCTGTAAATGTGTGAACAGCCAGAACAGAGCAAGTTGTGCAGTTTGAGTAAAAGTTATTAGTAGCTGATGTAAATCGTGCGCGAGTGGCTTGACCCAGAGTCTGAATGTTGATGCACAGTGCTGCGCGCCATTACAGGGTGGGGTAGTAAAGTAAACACAGCAGCAGAGGAGCCATTTTAAAGCTACAGAGTGTGTTCATTTAAAGTGGGACTTTCAGTTACAGTGAACTTTTGTTTGTTTCTCTGCAGTTATGGCCTCAGGACCAGCTCGTTACCCGGATCATGCCCGGGTTGCAGTAACAGCAGCAGTAAATAGATTGAGAGATATTGAAAATTGGTGCTATAGAGGGCAACTCCCTCCTGATGTGGCAATTCCTAATTATCCAGTGCGTGTATGCCAGATGTGCTTGAGTGCTGGAAGGGATGTCTTCATGATTCCTCACTCTGTTCAGTGGTGGTTGGATACGAAACGTCTTTTGATTTGTTTTCTGAAGCAATATAGTCATCACAAATGTAACCAAGAGTATTTACATTACATACAGCAATGAGTGCATTTGCAGTCCCCAATAACGACAGCCTATACGACTGGGCAAGACTTGTCACATCAACTGCATTTAGTTCAGGCAGATATGTTAAAGTATCAGTCTAAACAGTCCCGTCAATTATATCACCAGCACAAATCTGGTGTACGGGGAAAACACTTTTTGATTTGCCCATTTGAAAACAATTCTCAAATGATTTCTCAAAAACCATGTCTTGTTTGGCAGATTCTGAGGGTGGTTTACATACCTCTCAATCTGATATTAACAAGATTGTAGCAGACTATACACGGGCTCTTTTCCCCCCTGCCTGATGCCGTTGGAGATCTTGGGTCTCTTTTTTCTGGCTTGGATATTCCGGTTCCCTCACAAGCCTGCTTGGATCTAGCCTGTGCTCCTATTAGTGAGCTGGAACTTATTTCAGTTATTGGATCTTTACAGCTGAATAAAGCTCCTGGTCTAGATGGTCTCCCAAATGCTTTATATAAGGTTCTGGGAGACTACCTGCTGCCGAGCTTACCTCTGTGTTTAATTCCCTGTTGTCTGTGGAAGTTTTTCCTTTGGAATTTACTACGGGATCGTTGATCTATGTATATAAGAAAAAAGGTGATGCATGTTCTCTACACAATTGGCGATCCTTGTGTATGCTAAATACAGACTGTAAATTGCTGATAAAAATTCTAACTAATAGATTGTTGTTGCTTGCTGAAGTGGTGATCTATCCAGCACAGTTTTGTTAGGTCCCTCATAGGCGGATATCTGATAATTTATTACTCCTCAGAGAATTGTTTTCCCATGATCAAGCTAATACAGTTTTGGGTTTTGTGGTTTCTGTGGATCAAAAAGCTGCCTTTGATTCGGTCAGACATGACTTCCTGTGGGAAACTCTTCGCTGTTTACACGTACCCATGGGCATGATTCAGTGGATTCGTGCTCTGTATAGGACTGCTACTGTGGTTCCCGTGGTGAATGGTTGGAAAGGCCCTATGATCCCAATTAAGAGAGGGGTCCATCAAGGATGCCCGCTGAGCCCTCTGTTATATGTTTTTTTCCTTGATGTCTTACTAAGACGTTTAAATTCTCATCCTCAGATTAGAGCTATTTCTAGTTCATCATTTATAGCGCAATATAAGGCCATTGCTTATGCGGATGATGTCTGTTTTCTGGTTGCTAATGCATGTTCCGTTGCCTTATCCCTTGATGTGTGTACTGCCTTTGGGAAAGTTTCTGGTGCGGTTCTGAACTTTGACAAAAGTGTGGGTGTTCCTTTAGGTCTTCCTCAAACCTCTCTGGGGCCAATTGGCCCTTTAAAGATGGTCACAGGCCCTATCAGAATTATGGGTATCCAGTTTGGAGTCCCTAACTCTGATATATTGAATTGGGAGTCTAAATTGGCACTAGGGGCTGCTAGGATGACACATTGGAATAGGGGGCAGGTGGGCAAAAAGAAGCTTGTGTTTTTGATTGAATCCTATTTAATTCCGACCTTTTTATATTTGAGTTACGTATTCCCCATTCCAAAGACTTTAGAGACTCATGTGTTTGGTCTCTTTTTTCAGGCTTTTTCGGGCAGTAGATTGAACCCCATTAGGCGGAATGTTACGTATCTACCCATCACTGAGGGGGACCTATCCATGATTAATCCCCTGTTATTTTTCTCTAGTATATTCTTTGTTGCTAATTTGAGACCCTTATTGATTAACACGCAGAAGGGATGGAAACCTTGGTTCTGTGATTCTTGTTGTGTGTGGTTCCATCAATGGGAACATAATTCTTTATCTATTCTTAGACAAACAGTAGGTGTCCCATCTTATGTGAAGCATATGTTTTTATGCCTGAAACAATGGAACATTACTACTCAATTAGTGTTGTCCTCTTCCCATAAGACACTATATAAAAGTTTACTTTCGACTGTATGTAGTGTACCGCAACCTTTTGATAAACGCCCGACTCAGCATCTCTCCTCTCTTTTGCTTCTTCTGAGATGTACTAGAGAGCCGGCCCATATGTGGGATTTTCATTGGTTATCTTGTCATGACCGCATAAATGTCAAATTTAATCATAAACATAAGCAATTGCAGGACCGTTTCTGTTCTAGATCATCCTGTCTTATGGTGTCTGAAACTATTCCCTATCTTTTTTTTGAATGTTCCTTCATTCATGATTGGTGGTCTTTTTTGGCACAAACATGGGCTGTTCCATTGTTTCAGACTATCACGTATTCAATCCTTATGTATGGTGATTACCCACTGCATTGGAATAATTGGCATCAGGATACTCTGAGCCTTGTTTTCGTGGTTATTAAGTGGAATATCTGGATGTCTCGTTGTTTGTTTACTTTACAACAAAAGCAATGTACTTTTCTTGAACTGGAACATAAAATTGTGTCTGATTTATGGGAAAATCTACGACTCGGAATGTGCTTCCTTCCACAGGGATAGGATCCTGGAACTGTGGACGGCTCTCCCCTGGATCACAAATACGGATGCTGCCATTACATCATTACATGAACTATTTCTTGGCTTTTTTTTTGGTGTTTGCTTTATTGAATTGCCTTTGTTTTTTGTCTCTGTCATGTTTTCTATGGTTTGTTTTTGTTTGTTTCTTATACGATTCTCTGTTTCAATAAAACTTTCCCCTACTCTTTTTGAGAAATGCCATGGGATCTTTAACATCCACCTGAACTACCAACAGAATAGGCAGATGGGACCTCGGTTTAACATCTCATCCAAAAGACAGCACCTCAGGAGTGCAGTACCCCCCTCATGCTGCACTGCAGTGTCAGTACTGAGATATTAACCCAAGTGCCTGGTGTGGGGCTAGAACCCACAGCCTTCTGATCTCCAGGCCTCAGAAATGAGTGTGCTACCTGCTGAGCCACTGACACTGATACACCATAATCTAGCATGTCTCCTCTCACTTTTCTGTCTTCCAGAGTGTACATATTAACATCCCTCAGTATCTCTATGTAGGGCTTTTGGTGCAACCACAGCATCATTTTAGTTGCCCACCTCTGGACTGCCTCCACCCTGTCTATGTCCTTCCTGAGTTGCGACATCCAGAACTGGAAACATAGAAGTTGTTAGCAGATGGGGACCATACAATCCATCAAGTCTGCCCTTGGCTTCCTACCCCCCTACTTAGCTGCCTGCTTGTGTATCCCACAGTGTATGTCCCATACCCACTTGAATTCCCCCACTGTCTTGGCTCCCATCACCCCCTCCAGCAGGCTATTCAATGGTTCCAAACCACACTCTGTGAAGAAAAGTTTCCTCATATTGCTTCTGAACTTTCTCCCTTAAGTCGAAGGTTGTGCCCTCTAGTCCTGCTGTAGTCCTTTACCCGAAAGAGGTTCTGCACATGCACCCTGTTGTTGCCTTTAAGGTATTTGAATGTTTCTATCATGTCCCCACGATTTCTGCATTGTTCCAGGGAGTATAATTTGAGGTCATCCAGTCTTGCCTCATATGATTTCTGATGCAAGTCCTGCACCATCTTTGTTGCTCTTCTCTGTACCGTCTCCAGTCTATCTATGTCCTTCCTGAGGTGTGGCTTCCAGAAATGGACACAGTACTCCAGGTGAGGCCTGACCAGAAACCGATACAGGGGCATGATTACTTCATGCCTTCTGCTTGTGATGCCCCTCCCTATGCATCCCAGGATACCACTAGCCTTTAGTGCTGCCTTTTCACATTGTCTACTGACCTTGAGTTCATCTGATATGATCACCCTAGGCTTCACTCCTGCCTGGTAGCCACCAGCTGCTCCCTTCCCACTGAGTACAGTTTCCCTGGGTTACGCTTTCCCAGGTGCATGACCTTGCATTTTGTGGCATTGAATTTCAATTGCCAGGTCTTGGACCACTCCTCCAGTTTTCAGAGATCAGCTTCCATGCTTTGCTGTTCCTCTGTTGTGTCTACCCTGTTGCCGATTTTGGTGTCATCTGCAAACAGGCACACCTTTCCTTCTAGTTCATCCACAATGTCACTGATGAAGGATCGGCCCCAGAACCGAGCCCTGCGGGACCCCGCTAGTCACCCTCCCCTCCACAGACAGAGTGCCATTTACTAATACTGTCTGAGTTCTCTCATGTAACCAGTTTCTGATGCAGTTTGTAACCTTGGGCCCAATTCCCATGTTCTCCAGTTTTTTGACTAGTCTCCTGTGCAGAACAGAGTCAAAATCTTTGCTGAAGTCCAGGTAAACCACATCCACTGCCCCACCCTGATCCACTGAACACAATACAGTACTTCATGTTGGGTCTTACCAGTGCGCAATATAATGGCAACACCACCTCCCTACTACTTCTAGAGGTACCTCTCCCAATACATCCTAGCATCCCACTGGCTCTATTCACTGCTTTGTCACACTGCCCTGCTACTTTAAGGTAATCAAATATGATAACCCCATGCTCCCTTTCCTGCCTAGTGACTGACAGTATATCCCTCATCCTATTCTCAGTTATTGGGTTCCTATGCCTTATATGCATTATTTTACACTTTTTGAACCCCAACTGCCATGCTCTTGACCACTTCTCAAGTTTCCCAAGATCCCTATGCATTCTTTCCACCCCTTCCTTATTGTCCATCCTATTACAGATGTTGGTATCATCTGAAAAAAGGTATACTGCCCCTTCCAGTTCATTTGTAATGTCACTTATGAAGACATTAAAGAGGACCAGTCCTAGTACTGATTCCTGCATCCTGCAGTACCCCGCTGGTCACTCTCCCATCATTAGAGTGAGTGCCATTAACCACCACCCACTGTTGCATACTAGTTACCAGTTTATATCCCAGTTCACCACTTTGGATCCCACACCTAGGCTGCTCAATGCCTTAACCAGTCTCCTGTGTGGCACAGTGTCTAAGGCTTTGCTAAAGTCCTGATAGGCCACATCCACTTCTGTCTCCTGATCTACTTCCCTGATCAGTCAATCAAAGAACTCAGTCAGATTTGTCTGGCATGACCTTACCCCCTCCATGAATCCATGCTGCTTTTGGTCTTGCTGCCCACTGGATTAAAGATAACCTACCAACCTTTCCTTTAACAGTGTTTCCATTAATTTCCCCACCACTGAGGTGAGGCTCATCAGCCTGTAGTTACTAGCCTCTTCTCTGCTGCCACCCTTATGTAGAGGGGGCATGTCTGCTCTCCTTCAGTCCTCTGGAACCACGTCTGACTGCAGTGTGCTGTTGAATAAGGCCATCAGCAGGGGCAGTCAGCACCTCCCTGATTTGTTTATGCACCCTTTGGTGTATTCCATCCTGTCCTATAGCCTTGTCCACTTTCAGAGATGCTAGTCTCTTCAGGACACTTGTCTCTGAAAATGAACTCGAGTCTCTGTCTTCTCTCCCTTTGTTCCTGATGATCACTGCTAGTCCCTCCACTGTGTAGACTGAGCAGAAGTACCTGTTCAAGATGTCTGCTTTCTCTTGGTCATCTTCTGCACAGTCTTCCTCTGCCACCCTCCTTATCCTCACTATCCTTCCCTTTGTTTTCCAGTTCTCACTTACATAACTGAAGAACGTCTTATTCCCATTTGCTACACCTTTGGCAATGCTTTACTCTGTCTGCATCTTTGCTCCCCTCACTGCTTTATCTGCTTTCTTTTTTTTACCTGGTACACCTCCCTGTCTCCCTCCCTCTGCATCTCTTTATACCTCCTGAATGCCACCCTTTTTTATTCACCACTGTGGCTACTTCTCTAGAGTACCATAACTGTCTCTTTTTCCTTTTGCTTTTACTCACTTCTTTACACAGAGGCTGACTGTCTTAATTGTGCCCCTCCTTATTTTCCCCACAGTTCCTCAACCCCTCTCTTGCCCTCCTGAAGTCCAGGGCCCTCATCCTTGTATAATTTGCCTCTCCTCTCAGCTTAATGTTAAACCACACTTTACAGTGATCACTGGTACCCAGGGGACTGCCCACTGTGATGTCTACAGTGCTATCCGTGTTTGTGAGCATTAGGTCCAGCACTGCCCTATTCCTAGTGGGTCTGTTGAGCGGCTGCCTGAGAAAGGCCCCTTGCAGGGATTCAAGGATGGTCCTTGCTTATTGCCAAAGCTGCAGCTGGAAGGCTTCCATCCACATCTGGCAGACTAAAGTCACCAACTAGCAGCACCTCCCCCTCATTTGACATCCTGATGATGTCCTCTCCAAGTGCCTTATCCAACTCCTCTCCCTGTGCTGGAGGTCTGTATATCACTCCTGTATGCATAGCAGCCCCCGCGCCTGTCTCCAGGATAACCCACAGCACCTCCAGTCCTTCCTTTTCCTCCAGGTGCCCCTGCACTTTTGTAATCTTTATTCCATCCCTCACATGTAGTACAGCATCTCCTCCCCTCTTCCCTTCCCTGTCTCTCCTGAACAGAGAGTCGACTAGTTTGGCAACATCCCAGCTATGGCTGTCTGTGCACCATGAATCCATGATGGCCACCAAATCCAGGCAAGCCTCCTTCATGATGGCCTCCAGGTCCGGAATTTTATTTCCCAGTCTCATGGTGTTGGCACACATGACTTTCCTTACCTTACTCCCCCCGCTGCCTCCCTGCTTTCTCCTCCCAACTGTGTTGTTTCCTGAAGACCCCCCTCAAATGACGATAAATACTGTAGAGAACAATGAATTCACTGCCCTTAAATTTCACTGTTTCGTCCACTCCAACATTTTCACAGCAGTTTAATTTAGCTGAAGTGAAAAAGCAAGCTAACTTGTCAATTGTAGTATATGTTTTCACTGGCATATAACTGTCACTGGATTTTCAAAATAGTGAATATAGCGAACATTTTGTTCCAGCAAAAACTCGGTCCTCTACAATAGTAGATTGTTTTTTTCCAACACATTAAAAGTTTAAAGTATTGCTCTGTCGAAACTTGGGTTTGAACCAAGCATCTTTTTTAGATCTTCACTCTAACACTGTCCCAACTGAGCTATTTTAGCTCCCAGTTATAGAGAGGTACAATTTATTGAGGGGTAGGCTGCAATGACCTATCCATGAGTATCAAAGCACCTCAGCTAGGGGGCAGATTGGAAGATGGTGAGAGGGATATTCAAAATGAATGTAAGGAAGTTCTTTTTCATGGAGTTGGAGGTGAATGAATGGAATGGTTTATCTAAGCAGGTGACTGAAGCCAAGTCAATGATGGAGTTCAAGGGTATCCTATTAGGATACTGTAGTTTGGAATCCTGACACTCACAGGACCGACTTCAGTATCCCAAAACACACTTGCCTGTAAGCTGTAGTGTCCCAACTCAGGCAATGCCAACAGGGGTAAGGTAGTGGGTGTGACATACCACTACCCTACCCTTGCCAGGCACTACAAGAGAGGGGAGGATGCAGGTGCTGGCTGAGCTGCTCCCATGGCATGGAGGGCTGGGTTACTAGCAGGTCGACCAGCATCACTGTGTGGACCTGGGTTCTGTTCCTGGTAACAGACATTTGTTCCTCGCCATTCCGCCCCCATAACTAATTTGTTTAGCTCCGAGGTCTGCTCCCCCTCGAAGCTGGTTATTTTAGTTACAGGGGGTGTGAGGGGCGAAGCCCCTGCATTAAACACAAGTTCCTTGCAGGATCCCACATTTCTTTTATTTTTATGTTGCTTGCACGCATGTGCAAGAAACATAGTGCCATCATCGGAGATTTCGGAGCTGTGTCACCTCCTCCTCCAATTCAGGCAGTGTCCTGGCAGGCACAGCCCCTGTAAGCCAATGCATTTTGGAGCTGTCTATGACACGCTCCAAAATGCAGTGGCATACAGTTGAAAGGGGGAGCTACGCTTGAGTGAGCAGCGATAAGAAGCTGCTCACGCAGCTCCCCACCCACAGGCGGCAGCGCTCAAGACGCACTGTATAGCCGACGGGGTGCCCAATCCCGCCGGCTGAGCTGTGTCGCCTCCCCCCAGTGGTTGGTGCCACGCTGGGGCCCACCCAGCGTGGCAATCAGTCCTTGCCGGGGTGCCCAATCCCCTCGGCTGGGCTGCTCCAAAGTCCTTGCCACGCTGGGAGCCTACCCAGCGTGGCAAACGGTCCCACAACGTCTTTTTTTACCTGTAAGACAAAACGGTCCCGCTGAAGCGCCTCCCGACCCTCCCACAACCTGCACCCACCCACTGCGCACCCAGCCTCCCCACACCCTCACCCCACTTACCTCCGGACTCCGCGCGACGACTTCGTGGACCGGGAACACGCCTGCACTCTTCAAAGCCGACCGCGAACTGAGGAAATGCCGTAAGCTGTATAATGGGCTAGATAGGGGTTTCAAATTTATTACATATCTCAGCCATTTTGGATTTTTGCCAAATTTTCAACATGGGTTTTGGAACCCCTTCTCATGAATGATATCACTGTCATGGCATTATTCAGGCCCGAAGGGTGATTTCGCGCAGTGACTGTAAAATCACCTTTGGGCCTGAATACCACCATGACAGTGACATCATTCATGAGAAGAGCCCAAACCCCATGTTGAAAATTTGGTGCCAAAATTCCAAAAAAATGACTGTTTTACGAGCGTGCATTGCAGTTCCTACGCAGGCTCGTAAGTTCGCGAAATTTCAATATTTCCACTCCAGATTTTCAACATTGCCATTTTACCACACCTTCTTATGAGTAGTACAGCTGTCATTTTTCACATCTCACCCAAAATGTGTTTCCGCCCATGTAGCGCAGAATGGCGCAGTCGGTTATCGTGGCGAAATCAATGTACGGGACAAATTAAGAAAATCACAGTGACACTGTTCATGAGCAGAGGTCTTAAAATGGCTATGTTGAAAATTTCAGAAAAATTCTAAAATGACTGTTTTTAGGCTTGTGCTACGCAGTTCCCACGCACGCTGCCGTAGGGTTTGGCGAGATCTTTAATATTTCCACTCCAGATTTTCAACATTGCCATTTTCCACACCTTCTTATGAGTAGTAAGCTGTCATTTTCACATCTCACCCAAAGCGATTTCCCGCCCATGTAGCGCACAAATGGCGCAGTCTACAGCGAACTCAGTGTATGGGACACATTAAGAAAATCACAGTGTCACTGTTCATGAGCAGAGATCTTAAATGGCAATGTTGAAAATTTGGTGAAAGAATCCTAAAATGACTGTTTTACGAGTGTGCGTTGCACAGTTCCCACGCATGCTCGTAGGTTTGCGAATTTTCAATATTTCCACTCCAGATTTTCAACATTGCCATTTTACCACACCTCTTATGAGCAGTACAGCTGTCATTTTTCACATCCTGCCCAAAACGTGTTTCCGCCCATGTAGCGCGCAATGGCGCAGTCGGTGTGCAAACTCAATGTATGGGACACATTAAATCACAGTGACACTGTTCATGACCAGAGGTCTTAAAATGGCTATGTTGAAAATTTGGTGAAAAAAATCCTAAAAATGACTGTTTTACGAGCGTGCATTGCGCAGTTCCTACGCACGCTCGTAAGTTCGCAAATTTTCAATATTTACACTCCAATGACTTCCAAATACCTAAACAGCACATAGAAGCAAGCAACATTCGGCATTGACAAATGCTTGTTTTATATACTATGCTTTTTGTGGGCCGAAGTCTGTCAGTACTCTGCCCTAGTCACGGCCCCCAGTGCCTCCACCTCCTATCATTGTCAGTGCTCCCCAGTCACCCCTGGCTTACCCCCCAGAGGGTGGGGCTGCGCCGACTTCCCCAAGGTCACCACAAGACTAGTATCTAGTTGGGGAGCTGGCATCAGAGGCTAGTGGAGACTCCAGGGGGAGGGCATCACGGAGGTGGACTGAGCCCGGGTATTTTTGTTCCCCTTGTGAGCGAGGGGCAGGGACGTGCAATGACAACCCAGCAGCGTCGCCCGCCCTGAAAGTCCAGGCGTCGGTGTTTGTGGCGGCTGCCCCAGCCTCTGCTAGGTGTCACTAGACACTGAACATTCGCACCCTCCTTCCCCCCGGAGAAGGAGAGCCATCTAGAGATGCTCTATCCTTCTCCCCCCGGCTGGCCCTCCGGCGACCCGAGTCCATTCCTGAACCCGGGTTGCCGGCGTCCCATGCAGAAATCCAACTGCTGTGACAGCGGGCTGGCTGGGATCCTGCATTTCTGTCTGGGGCACCTATTGGGATGCTAAAATTCAGGCTCCCAAACTCGGTCTTGTAGAGTTCAGGATACTGAGTTTCGGGATTCCATAGGTAATCCAGTTCAAGCAGAAATGGGACAAACACAAAGGGGCAATAATGTCTGGGGGAATGATGGTGTAGACAGCCTGGGGGTATCAACCATTGAGGCAGCCGGTTCAGTAAATCCAGTCTGCCTTTACATCAGATACAGAGTCAGGCAGGTAATGGACAGAATGGATTGACCACTGGGTCTTTATCTGCTGACAAATTCTATGTATACAGAGCTTTATACTGTATCCATCTCCTTGTTCTCCCTTGTTGGGTACCGGCAATACCCCCAGCTATATCCTCGGCTAATCTGATCACTGCTTCTGCTTCCTACATAACTTGTCTCCCCACCACCACCACCACCACTGGTGAGGCTCTGGAAGAGCCATAACAAAGAACAGCTGAGCTCAGGCTGTAGTGGCAGACAGGCAGCAATGCATTATGTGGGCTGTGAGTATACCAGTACTATAATTTTTCTCTGCACTCTTGTCTGATCCTTCCCTCCACCCACTAGATGGTGCCACTCAGTCTAGCATTGGCCTCAAATGCTGCAGTGATTTTTCTGAAAGAAAACAAGCTCCCAGACCCTCCACTTGTGTCACTGCTGTGCCTAACATAGCACCATCCAGTGGCGGAGCTAAAGGGGGGGGCCTGGGAGGGGCGGTCACCCCTCCTGGCTGTCCCAGTGTGAGTAGTAGTGCCCCACCACCATCTTCATTCAATGTTTAGTGCCCATTGTGGAGACCATGACTGACTGGATAGCGCCCCCCAGCTCCCAAACGCTCCCAAACCTTGCTCCACCACTGGCACCATCCCCTCTCCCCAGACTAGGACATGCTGCAATCCATTGCTATCCCTGAGTTGCTAGCATGGAAGCATATTATGGAGCTGCTGTTCCAGCAGTGACCGGCATATCACTCACACATGGCAAAATTCATTTCTGAGGACTGTTTAAAATACCAAGTAGATGCTACACTGCAGTCACAATGATTATAACAGTACTTTGCCCAGCAGTCGTCATAATGATAGGAAACTCTCATTACCTCCCCACTACGATACATTTACATTGCCGTCACAAGAGCAGCCTTTTGGTACAAGCCAACTTTTGTTTTACTACTTGTGCTCTGTATGAAAAAAAGATAGTCTGTGCAGAGCACTGCCATCTAGTGGTGAAAGTTGTGTATGACAGCCAAAGCAGTGGTGAACAATTGCAACAGCTCGAGACCTCTGGTGTTTGTCCAATGACTGAGTCGGCAGAGCTAGGTTTCCCACCTTTGAAGAAGCCCAAAGTGGGACATTTCTTACTGAAACAATTTTTCGCAGGACAATATGTAACCTTGACCAGTGCAACAGACTTATTTTCTCTATATAATCAGACTTAAGACTAAGTGTTGTAGTTTTTTTTAGTTGTTTCAAGTGTTTCTTATCATTTTAAGGTATTACAGTTTTTCTGCAACATTTAGAGGAAAGTCAGAAAATATTTTTTTCTACTGTTTTTGCAGGACACAGCTGCCCAAATCAGGACTGTCCTGTGAAAATTGGGACAGGTGGTGACCTTAGGCAGAGCACATTTGCACGCAGTAAGGGAAGTGTGCAGTAACTCATGAAATGGCCAGCCTTTGCATGCAGAAGTCACAGAGGAATAGCTGCATGACTAAAAAAAAAAACAAGCATTTGTCAATGCGAATGTTGCTTGCTTCTATGTGCTGTTTAGGTATTTGGAAGTCATTGGAGTGCAAATATTGAAAATTTGCGAACTTGCGAGTGTGCGTAGGAACTGCGCAATGCACGCTCGTAAAACAGTCATTTTTAGGAATTTTTTCACCAAATTTTCAACATAGCCATTTTAAGACCTCTGCTCATGAACAGTGTCACTGTGATTTTGTTAATGTGTCCCATACATTGAGTTTGCACACCGACTCGCCATTGTGCGCTACATGGGCGGAAACACGTTTTGGGCAGGATGTGAAAATGACAGCTGTACTGCTCATAAGAAGGTGTGGTAAATGGCAATGTTGAAAATCTGGAGTGAAAATATTGAAAATTTAGAACTTACGAGCCAGTGAGGAACTGGCGCAACGACGCCAGAACAGTCATTTTAGGAATTTTTTCACCAAATTTTCAACATAGCCATTTTAAGACCTCTGCTCATGAACAGTATCACTGTGATTTTCTTAATTTGTCCCGTACATTGATTTCGCACACCGACTGCGCCATTCTGCGCTACATGTGCGGAAACACATTTTGGGTGAGATGTGAAAAATGACAGCTGTACTACTCATAAGAAGGTGTGGTAAAATGGCAATGTTGAAAATCTGGAGTGAAAATATTGAAATTTCGCGAACTTACGAGCCTGCGTAGGAACTGCACAACTTTACGCTCATAAAACAGTCATTTTTAGATTTTTCACCAAATTTTCAACATGGGGTTTTGACCCCTCTCATGAATAATGTCACTGTCATGGTGGTGTATTCAGGCCAGAAGGGTGATTTTTGCAGTCACTGCGAAATCGACCTTTTCGAGCCTGAATAACGCCATGACAGTGACATCATTCATGAGAAGGATCCCAAAACCCATGTTGAAAATTTGGTGCAAATTCCCAAAATGCCTGAGATATGCAGCAAAGTTGAAACCCCTATCTAGGCCATTATACAGCTAACGGCATTTCCTCAGTTTGCGGTCGGCTTTGAAGAGTGCAGACGTGTTCCGGTCCACCAAGATCGCCGCACCGGAGTCGGAGGTAAGTATGGGGTGGCGGCGTGGGGAGGCTGGGTGCGCAGTGGGTGGGTGCGGGTTGTGGGGGGGTCGGGAGGCGCTCCATGGGACCGTTTTGCTTTTCAGGTTAAAAAAAAAAGACGCTGGACTGCTTGCCACGCTTGGGTGGGCTCCCAGTGTGGCACAAGGACATTGGGAATGTTCAGCCGACAGGGGATTGGGCACCCTGTCGGCTAAGGGACTCATTGCCACGCTGGGGTGGGCTCTCAGCATGCTGTACCTACAACTGGGGAGAGAGAGATGCAGCTCAGCCGGACAGGGATTGGGCACCCGTGCTGGCTACGCAGTAGGTGCGGGGCGCCGCATGTCTGTGTGTGGGGGAGCTACGCTTCAGTGGGTCTTTATCTCTGCTCACTGAAGCGTAGCTCCTTTTCAATCAGGTTACTGCATTTTTGAGCCGGGCTTCGTGACAGCTCCAAAATGCATTGGCTTACAGGGGCCGCACCTGCCAGCTCACTGACTGAATTGGAGGAGGAGGTGACACACCTCCGAAATCTCCAATGATGGCACTATGTTTCTTACACATGCGTGCAAGCAACATAAAAACTGTCATAGTGTACTCCAAAAAAATGTATGGTCTAAACCTACATATCAGTGGAGTAACTGTAAGCGAGGGAGAGGGACAGGCTCTTTGATTTCAGGAGTTTTCCATTAAAAGCACAGTTGTTAACTTCTTGGATTAGGTCCCTGATCATTTTAAAACACATGAGGGACGACACTATTAAATTTCCATGTTCTGGTTGGTTGGATTCACTTTGTTGCAGGAAGTGACGTCATAGAAGAAACATAGAACATAGAAACATAGAAGTTGACGGCAGATAAGGACCACAAGGACCATCCAGTCTGCCCATTTCTTTTTCTACCTTATGAATGTGCCATCGGCCTTTGCTCTGTCAATGGCCTATCTATTCATACTCATCTGTATTGCTCTCTTATGTCTATCCCATGCCTGTTTGAAACCCTGCATTATATTCATATCCACCACTTCCTGAGGTAGGCCATTCCATGAATCCACCACCCTTTCTGTGAAAAAGAACTTCCTCACATTACCCCTTAATTGGCCTCCCTCTAATCTCATGCTGTGTCCTCTTGTCCTGCTATTTTTCTTATATTGAAACATGTTAGACTCTTTCACCTTGTTAACACCCTAAAGATGTTTGAATGTTTCGATCATATCATCTCTCTCCCTCCTTTGCTCTAGGGTATACGTATTGAGCGCCATTGATCTGTCCTCATATGTTTTCTGATGCAGTCCCTGCACCATTTTGGTTGCCCTTCTCTGGACTGCCTCAGTTTGGTTAATGTCCTTGTGAAGGTGTGGCCTCCAGTACTGCATGCAGTACTCCAGATGGGGCCTAACCAGTGTCTTGTAAAGAGGGATTATTACCTCCCTCTTATGACTTGTGATAGCCCTACTAATACACCTCAACATTCAAGCTCTGAAGAACCAGCCAATACAAACACAATATGTGAGTCCCTTTTGACAGTAAGGCAAAGGTTAATAAACTAAAACATGAATCACCCCAGACGTAGTTTAGGATGGCCCAATATGGTAGCCAGTTAAGGAGCCATTCTCTTCTAGGTCACTGGTTCAAATCCAGCCTCCAGTCTCTAGAGACTGAAAGCCATTACAACTTGAGGGCTGTTCAGTGGCCTATGTGAAATGAGTTATACAGAAACATAGAAGGTGACCGCAGAGAAAGGCCCACCAGCCCAGCCAGTCTGCCCAACCCTACCTAATGCTCCTGCAATGACTGTAATGACTGCACGCCTCCTTTATCCCCTCCCCATTTTCATCTCCAGCTGCCCTTACCAGGTCCTTGTGCCGATCCCACCTATGTTTGAATCCACCCATGGTTTTGGCACAGACCACCTCCTCTGGCAGTCTGTTCCACTTACCACCACCTTTTTTGTGAAAAACTACTTGCAGACATCCATCCTCAACCCTTCCCCAGCCAGCTTTAGTGGATTGTGGTGGGTCTTGGTTCAGTTTCCAGTAGACAGCTGTCCACATTACCAAACCACCACTGCAGGAGGCACTAATTGGCACCCTTGCTGGCAAGCTCACACAAGAGGACAAGGACTGAATGGGCATGGAATCTGAACTAACCTCTCACCGACATGCTGGACTCTCCATGACAGGGTTGGATTTGGTAGGGCAGTGCTGGGGGAAGCTTGCATTGCAACTGTCATGTGTATAAATAA
The DNA here is from genome assembly GCA_016271365.2 of Neoceratodus forsteri. NCBI lineage: Eukaryota > Metazoa > Chordata > Ceratodontiformes > Ceratodontidae > Neoceratodus > Neoceratodus forsteri. Next base: position 200,409,331 of record CM028130.1, read on the forward strand.
AGGTCCTAAGGGAGAAGAGCACTGAACCTGAAAGTCATTTTTCCCCGAAGAAGCTTTTTTTTTTAAATAATTGCTCAAACTCTTTTATTGCTCCTTCTATGCAGGCCTTTTAGTAACTTCAGGGGTTGCTTCTGATTTACATTCTGGGTGGTAAGTGCTATTTTACAACTGTGCAACTGGCCCAGTGGTGCTGAGGGTTGAGGCACTGGACGGCACAACGCATGCCACACCAGCAACCTGCATTCAGGAACGAGCTCGGGTCACCATGGGTTGTTGGGGAAGGGAGCTTGGAGATGATTGAAGTGGCCGCTGGGCTGCTCTGATCTCCTGGATTAGGGAGGTGAGTTTCCTTGCTCTTGGCTGACACCTGGTGGGGCTGGGTGTCAGAGAGGTGGTCTGGGGGGAGTGACATTACATCGGGAGGGTGGAGAGAGACTATGGTTCTGGGAGCACATGTGCACTTCCATGTGCATGTGCCCACCGTGCCACCATAGCTCCAGATCAGGAGGGAAAAAAACCACAGAGAACCTCTATGTCTCTCCATTGCCATGTGTGACAGTCCCCGGCACTCTCAGAACCTGCTCCATGTGGATCCTCACTGGTGCAACAGTGGGGGGAGTGGCTGACAGGGTTGGGAACTGCTAGGCCATAAGCCCAATAATGAGGCATAGGTGGCATCAGAGGAGCAAAAAAAAATATGAAAAAATATAAACTGTGCAATGTAGTTTTTGTCACTCTCAAACACAGATTTCTTTTGTAGAACATGGATGTATTATAAAATGGCAAGAAAAAATCTAGAAATCTCATTGGCCAAGAGAGATCAGCTGAACGTACATTAAATCTCTAGATACGCACAGTCATCCTGGTCCTAAACCACATCACACAATGAGCAAATCAGTCCTCCTACAACCAGAACTATGTTCCATCAATCTCCCTACAACCAGAACTGATCTTCCACCACAAACGTGGCTGCTGCCGTTACATTGTAAAAACCTTCAGCTGGGCCCTAAAGATAAAACTACCTTAAATATAAAATAAAACAAATTAATTAAATGTTGTTAACCTGATCATCATACTCTCCTTACACACATAAACAAATTAGAAACATTGAGTATTGTTTATAGTTTTCATCACAACTGTTTCTTTGCTAAAAGTGGAAAATCCCCCGTCTATCTTTACCTGCTCATCAGGGAAATCTCTTCTGCTTGCCCTGACAGTTAGACAATTGAGTCTTTGGCTCTAAAACAGATCTTTGTTGTGTGTGTACAGTATGTTAGTAGAGGAACATTCTGCTAGTAGAACTGAGCAGAATGTTGAATCCCTGTATTCCATGGTAAACATTCCATGATAAACATTCCATTTCTTGAATGTGGGAAAACAGAGGAAAAAAAACAGAATGAAGAAAGTAAGCAATAATACTATATAAGCAAAGAGAAAAGGTGGTAAATGACTCACCCTGCTGTTTATCTTTTAGGACAGAGTGAGCAGTTCATGATGCTGTCAGTGAGTGTGGCAGTTTTGAACCATGCTCGTGCTTGCAGCATTGGGGAACTGAGAAGCCTCTGTTATGGCTTCCTTTTAATTTTGTCTACAGAGCAAGGAGAATGAAATAAAGTAAGGGGGGGCTATGTGTCATACATAGAATGAGGAAAACAACATTTGTGAATTGTTGTGTCTGGCAGGGGAATATGAAGCTTAAGTGGGCAGGGAGGCACACACTGTATAAAATCTAGCACAAATATGCTGAAAGACTATTTTATGTTAACAGCACAGATTCACTTACATTTTTACTTCTTTAAAAATGTTTTTCAAAATAAAAAAAGCTATTTCTAAAAATAAAGGGCCATTTTATAAGCGCAATAAGACACTCCAGTATTGTACATTACGGTGTGATAACCGCACTCCTAGGGATGACCAGCACTCTGCCTTCGGCCTCATGCCTAACTACGCCCCTAGGAGTGCGGTTATCACTCCGTAATGCACACCCCATCGTGTCTTATTGCTTACTTGTGCCAACAATGGAAGAGCGAGTAAGGACACAAACTACATAATACAGTTCTAAAATAGTACTTACTATCTGTGTGTAAATAAGAAACACTCAGCTAGCTAAAAGGCCTAGAGAGATGGAACTGTAGCAGAACTGGAACCAGTATTTAAAATTCAGATTCTGCTGGGAAAAATGATTTACAGATTCAGCGTAGTTCTCTTTTAAGTTTCCATTGCTATCAATCCAGCACCATTTACAAGCACTAAATTCAAATGCTGAAAAAGCAATAGTAAAAAATTAAAAAAACAAAAATTAATAAAGATGTTAGGAACTTGAACAAACCACTCCGGATAACTATCCACCGATAGCTCCAGTGTCTGTATCCAGTCAGCTACTATAGAAACTGATAATGGACCATTTGCCCAGTTAGTCCACGATAATCTGGCTACTTGTTTAGGATAATGGCACAGACACTGTATTCTCCACTACTAACAAAATTAAATACAGACCTAACATTGCCTTTATCTATCTGGAAGGAGGACCCCCCAGATTATACAAACCTGTCTGATAATTAGATTATTAACAGAGTTAAACCTGGCACCTGAAGACAACAGAATGTTAGGCAAAAAAAAACATATTTTGTGCCTGTAGCATTTTATCAAGAACATTTCTGCTGTTCACTGCTATGTAGGTTTGAAAAAAAAAAAAAAACTAGCAAAAGACCTGTGGTGCTTTTCAAGCAATCCATATTCATTTCTGCTAGCAGTCTTCTGTCAGCAGCACACTGGGTATGTGTGTAGATGGCGAAATCCCAGCAGACATGCTGGAAGATAAAGAAGTTACTGAAAAAGCAGCTGTTTGGAAGCTGGAACCAGGATGCCAGAAAGGGACTAGAAATCTTTTAGTATGCTAGGAGAGGGTGTAATTAAGCAATATCCCCACAGAAATATCAGGTGTATGATGAAATAACCACCTGTGGTTATAAGCACTGAGATTGAAGGTCATGTACTAAAGTCATAATATTAAAAAAACAGGGTTTATAAAAATGGTTTCAGAAATGCTGCAAACAGAGTGACTGTCAACATTCTGACAGTCGTCCTTTTAATGTAAAGATATTAGACACCCTTACATTAAAAGGACTTACCTGCGGTAGTGTAGTTATAGGGAACTCCCAAGGGTATGGCACCAGTGGCATAAAAAAAGAACAGCACACGTTAATCTCTGGTTCACTGACATGTGGAGCCTGATCACCATGGTGCATGAATTCTTTCTGTAAGCATTCCATCCTGTAGCGCTGCTGGATAACTGGAATGATGCGTTCCGATTCTGAACCAGGTGTTTACTGGCCCCACTGTTCTCCCAGGGCTAAGTACAATCTTTTTTTTTATTTATTCTTTGGTAACTGGGTAAGGACCACTAGACACACATGCCTGTTTTCAGGGGCAACCAAGGAGCACCGGTGTGGTCAAGTGACTTGCTAAGAGTCGCACAGTATGTGAGTGGAGGTTGTGGGAAACAAATCCAGGTCAGCTTGATGTACCATGCTCTATCACAGCTCATTACGTCTAACCTGTAGCTATACTGCCAGTTTTCTCTGACTGTGCTTAGCCCGGGGGGACAGTGGGACCAGCCAACAAAAGATCAGAGCTTATGAAAACTCCCAACATGCACTGCAGGCCATTGAATCTCCCACTACTGTAGCCCTGCTCTTATATCCACTGCAGGAGATTCTGGGATTTGTAGTTATAGAAAACATCAGCATGGAAGTCAGAAGAATTAGTCTGGTAAAATCTACTGTACTGCAGTAAAGTAAAAAAAAAATGTTTTTGCACATAAGGTGCAAATTGGGACCAGCCCTACACTTGTGTGTGTGTGTGTGGAGGGGGGCTCGTAGTGCTGACTGTTCCCCTTTAAATGCACTGTAAGGCACAAAGATCCAGTGCTACTGAAATATTCTCAGCAATGAGTCAAGAAATGGCTTGTTATGGATTTATTTTATTGTTTTATGGGGGGAGATGCCAACACATGTTTATGATCCCTTTAAAATCTATAATCAATTACACCGATCTTTTGGTATCACAAACCAGGAATGTTAGCAGTCTTCTGATTTAGTAGTAGTAGGTGCACAGAAAACAAGCCTCTAGCCAGAGCTGATACAGCTATGGCAAGCTTGTACACGCATCACCGTAATGGTGAACAAGCTACTTACCGCCAATCCGTCTGAATACCACCGCAAGATGACCGGCGCCAACAGAACTCCACATACGCTGTACTCGCACATGCATAGTTCTTTTGAATGGCATATTATGCCATTCCCAAAATGGTGTCACCGACAGAATTGTGCATGCGTGACACGTGCGCATGCATAGTACTTCACCAACTACGGAAGTGGTGGAGCAGCCACAAAATAGTACAGCTGTGGCAGACTGGTACCAATTGTTTTGCACTTTTGGAAGGATCATTTCGAAAGTCCAAAACAGAAGTGTTCCAGGGCCTGATCCAATAGCTCATTTTTCGGAGCTACCACAAAACAGATGCAGGCTCTGCCTACGCAGCCATCAAAACAAGGGTTGCTTCCAAGCTGGTGGTCTAAAATTGCTCTACATTGTTGGTCTCATTCCTCTAATTTAAAATGAAGAATTAGGGGATTCATTTTGTAACTACATTAAGACACTCCAAGGTGTGCCTAACTGTGGGATAAGGTAACTACTTGAGTGTATGCAGCACTCGGCTTTACCTCATGCCTCAGTTCCCAAGGCATGCCATAACCCCACAGTAATATTCCCCTAAGCCAGTCCTGTCATACAAATAAAATATCCATTTGTTTCCATTCAAATGCATCTGAATGATCCTTATAATACTTTTATTCATGCTGAGCTGAACTGCTTATAAGTGCTTTTTTTTTCTATAGAGGTTTTCCTCCCTGGTGATTCACGTCACTCCAGGGATATACCCTTATCCCAGGGATATATCCCATTCTGGCTTACGAACATTGACCCCCCCCAAAGACCCCACTAGCCCATTGGTTACCCCATGGCTTCCCGTCCATGGCAGGAGCTCCTAGAGGCAGGGCCATCCTTCTTCCCCACCACCGAGGCAACAATGCATGGAATATATTCTAGTGATGGCATACACCAAGATCCAGTGGGTCCCAGAGCCCCAAGACCACCTGTCCAAGTGATTGATGACATCTGGAGGGTAAGGGTTTTTTCAGCTCCTTTTGGTCACCTGCCTCAGTGTGAGCGCAGCCATCCAATGGCCTCACGTGCACAAAACAGATCCCATGACAGAAGCAAGTGGCCTGGCCCAACTTCAGTGATCAGTGTGGTGCCAGAGCTTGCCGCTGACCTTCCCCAACTGAGGCACGCTGTCACGCAGTCGCCATCCCAGCCTGATCTGCTGCCCAACGTGGCCACTTAATTTCGCAAGCAAACCCAAATTGCCAACCAAGCAGCACAAGGCACTGCCTCTGGGACATCAGGTGGGCTGCTCTATCGTTTATGTTTACAAGTCATGTAATGATCAAGGAATGGAAACTGGATTACGCAGTTGGTTATGTAGGTGGTAACTCAACTCAATCCAGTATCATTTAGGAATACTATATGGTTTGAATATCACATTGGGTTCAGCCCAAACTGGACATTATACTGTAAGCAGTAACCCACTACAGGAAGTAGAGTAATAATAAATCCATGCACACCCATAGAAACATAGAATTCTTTGGCAGAAAAGGACCACTTGCCTCACCCAGTCTGTACAAAGGTAATGAGAACAGCAGACAGCACGGCTTCATACGGGCAGATCCTGCCAAACAAACCTGGTGGAGTTCTAAGACTGGGTAACTAGGCAACTGGACAGGGGCCATGCAGTGGATGTCCTGTATCTGGACTTCAGTAAGGCATTCGACTCGGTGTAGCATGGAAGGCTGGGAAGTAAGTTTCTAGGCACAGGGCAGGTGCAAAGCTGGTGAGATGGGTAGGGAACTGGCTTCAGGGAAGGCAACAGAGCGTGGTGGTGGGTGGGGAGCTCTCACACCCAAGGGTAGTGAGGAACGGTGTTCCACAGGGCTCGGTGTTGGGACCAGTGTTGTTTGGGATATTCATTGCAGACATATCATTGGACATCAAGAGCAAGACCAGTCTGTTTGCTGATGATACCAAGGTAGGAGCAGTGATGGATGACCTTGGGGGATGGCATGGGTTTCAGGATGATCTAGCAAAGCTTGAAACCTGGTCAAACACCTGGCAACTGGGGTTTAATGCCAAAAAGTGCAAGGTGCTGCATTTTGGGATGAAGAACCCAAGGAGGAGTTACCAGCTGGGGGGAGTGCAGCTAGCCCAGACAGAGGAGGAGAAGGATCTGGGGGTGTTCATTACAGGGTCAATGAACAACTCAGCACAATGCAGGAAGAGAGCTGCAAAGGCCAACAAAATGCTGGGTTGTATTGCAAGGGGTATATCCTCGAGGAGGGAGGAGGTGATTCTGCCACTGTATAGGTCATTAGTTAGACCGCACCTGGAGTACTGCGTGCAGTACTAGTGCCCGTATCTGAAGAGGGACATTAAGTTACTGGAGGGGGTGCAGCGCAGGGCGACAAAGATGATCAAGGGGCTGGGGGACTTATCATATGAGAGGAGGCTGAGGGAGGTGAACATGTACTCACTGGAGGAGAGGAGAGACAGGGGTGACATGATTGAAACCTTTAAGTACATGAAAGGAATAAACAAGACAGGTACAGAGGGGCTGTTCAAAGTAAGGGAGGGAAGGGACACTAGGGGCCATGATATGAGACTGGATGGAGGAAGGTTCAGGAGGGAGATGAGGAGACACTTTTTTACAGAGAGGGTGGTGGCTGGGTGGAATGCGTTACCTGCAGAAGTGGTATCCAGTAGAACAGTGGACTGCTTCAAAAGGGGGATGGGACAGGACAAGGGGGAGGGTCAATGAAGGGGAAGGGTGTAAGGGAGGGGCAGCTGCAGAATAAGGGGTGCTAGCTGCACATTCGAGCAGATTTGATAGACCTCTAAGCCTTTATCTGCTGGCAAATTTCGTATGTTCGTATGTTCATAATGAGGCACAAGGCATTTACACTAAGTGCCTTTACACCCCTGAGAAGTGCACTGATTTAGCATTACCATACACCCTGGAGTGGGTTCTTGTGCTTATAAAATGGCTTGCTGTTGTTTAGTGAACAAGCTTTTTGTTTTTAAATTGGATATCTGAAGCATGACCGTGCATCGGTGTGAAACCAATGCATGATCGTGTGATTGGTCTCAGCCAATCAGGCATATTTAATTTTCAGTGTCATTTTATAGTTTTAGTGATTTGAAATTTGTTGACTGGGAAAAGGTACACTGAGTTGAAGCTCATTTCCAGGTGCAACGGGGGGGGGAGCGGGTTGAAGAGAAACAGTACTCTGTACTTCAAATCAATACGTCAATACAATGCAAACGAACAGTAATCAAAAGGACATTATTATATTAACAGACATGTTTTGCTGGCCATGGTTTCTACTCGAATGATACCTGAAAGGCAAATGTGTGTTTGCTCATTCAACTGCATTTCAAACACAGCTACTGGTTCATTTGTCTGCGATGGAATGGAAGCAAGCAGGACTGCAGTAAACTCCATTTTGGAAGTATTTGACTTCCAGAAATAAGGCAAAAATGTCGACAATTTTATTAAAATTTATTTAAAATTGTTGCCCACCAAACTCACACTGAGCTCCAGTAGTTTCTTTCCAGGTGCATTCTGGAGGCAGGGGAAGGGGGAGCTGCAACACATACAATAAATAAATCTATTATGAACTGGGGATCGTAAATGCAGGAAGCTGATTGGCCAAGAGGTTTTTGAAGCCGTGATGATATCGGGCTACATCATCACGGCTTCAAAAAGCCTCTGGCCTCCAGCCTCCTCATGCAGAAAAATAATCCTATGACCGCAACATTTTCCACATCGCTCAGTCTTTCTCAAACAAACCACCAGAAGGCACACCGTTGGGCAGACTAAAGCACAGCTGAAATGCCTGTTGAAAAGTAAAGAATATTAAATTCAAATGAACAAGAGTGAAACAGTCGCCAACTGCGGCACACGCACACACCAAAGCAATCTGCTGGCCGCCCGAAGATTTTCACAGCACACAGCAGCAGTGAACTTGTGATTTGCATAGTAGCAGTTGAGCCACTGCCCAAACCTGACAAAATGTCCATTTTTTTTAAAGTCTTTCATACATAATAGCACAGAACTCAAATTATGTGCTTCTCACAGTATCCTGCCAACATCTTTCTGCTGTGCCATGTTTCTGTTTCTCACAGGCTAAAGCGCGTGCACATTTCAAAACAGCAGCGCACAATGTACTTAATGAACTCATCCTCTCAGTCTTCAGTCCCACTATTTCAAATCCTGTGTTGCCAGTCGTCGGCTTAATTTTTCTTCTGTTTTCAGTACTGCGATCATCTACTTCGGGTGGGGGGGACTACAGATGAGACAAAGAGAGAGCAGATACCGTGGCAGAGTAACAACTTTGGAGACTGACAGAGATCAGTCAGCACGTAGCAGCAGCACCACCTTCTGGTGAAAGCAGAAACTGGACTTTTTAACTGAAAAATATACTTCCACATCACAAATAAAATAAAAAAAAGTATTTAAAAACAATTTAAAAAAACTAAAACTTTTAAGCCAGTTCATAATAGCAATAAGGCACTCCAGGGTGTGGTATATCATGGGATATTGTCACTTCTCGGATGGTTGGACGCACTCGGCCTACGGCCCCGTGCCCAACCACCCGAGGCGTGATTGATATCCCATGATATTCCACACCCTGTTGTGCCTTATTGTTTAATTAGAATGTTGGAAACAATGTTAAAATATAGAATGTACAAGCAAAAGTTAGATAAATGTGTTAGAGCATTAATAGACCAAACAATAATAAGTAGATCTAACATAAATATATACATCAAACAGCAAATAGTAGACCAAACGGCAATCAGTAGACATAACAGCAATAAGAAGACCAAACACCAGTAAGCAGACTAAACAACATGTAAACCCAATGGCTAAAAATATAGACAAAATAACAATAAGTAGACCAAATAGCTAGAGGCAGACCAATTTCCTTGATAATAATAGAGGTGGGGAAAATGCTGGCTGGGTGACATCCAGAGTGAAACATAGAAACATAGACTTTGATGGCGGATAAGGACCACTTGGCCCACCTAGTCTGCCCATTTCCCTACCTACTGGATAAGCTGCAGATCCTAGTCAACTAACAGCCTATTTCTTCCTACCCCCCACAAGAATTGCCTTATGTCTGTCCCATGCATTCTTGAATTCTCCCACAGTTTTAGACCCCACAACCTCCTCAGGAAGGCTGTTCCATGTGTCCACCACCCTCTCTGTGAAAAAATACTTACATAGATACATAGACAGTGTCGGCAGATAAGGGCCTATGGCCCACCCAGTCTGCTCATTTGAGCTTGTAAGTTCAGTTTATGTTTTCCTAGAAGTCTGTTGCCCCTTACCCCTGACCTCCAGAATTTCTTTATGTCTATCACATGCATTCTTAAATCCCATGATTGTTTCAGCCCCCACTACTTCCTCTGGCAGGGTGTTCCACTTGACCACCACCCGTTCTGTGAAGAAATTCTTCCTCACGTTTCCTCTGAATCATCCTCCCTCCAACTTCATCCCATGCCCTCTAGTCCTGGAAAATCTTTTTCGCTTAAAAATAGTGTATTCCTGCACCCTTCCTCACTTTGTCCCTGAGCCATCCCCCCTCTGTCTTCAAATTGTGTCCCCTTGTTCTTGCACATCTCTTTTTCTGAAAGATGCTACCCTCTTGGACTTTGTTGACTCCACTGAGGTACTTAAAAGTTTCTAGCATGTCCCCCGCTCCCTCCTTTCCTCAAGGGTATACATATTAAGCTCCTTTAGCCTCTCCTCGTATGGCTTTCTCTGCAGACCTTGCACCATTTTAGTTGCCCTTCTGGACTGCCTCCATCCTGTCTATGTCCTTGCAGAGATGTGGTCTCCAGAACTGGATGCAGTACTCAGATGGGGTCTCACTAACTGTCTGTACAGAGGGATAACAACTTCCTGTTTTCTGCTGGTGATGCCTCTCCTATACATCCCAGTATACCCCCAGCCCTCCCTACTGCCTTCTCACATTGCTTGCTAACCTTAAGGTCATCTGATAGGATTACCCCCAGGTCCCTTTCCATTTTTGTTGTTGTTACTACCTCCCTCCGCATTGTGTAATCTTCCCCTGTGTTTTTGTTTCCCAGGTGCATTATTTTGCACTTCTTTGCATTGAATCTAAGCTGCCATACTTCTAACCATTCCTCCAACCTTGCCAAGTCTGGCAATGGGCAGGCTTCAAAAATCCAACAGGAGCAGGGATAGGCCAAGTTGGAGACTGGGCAACATATCCTAGGGAGCAGTAGAGAAGAAGATACAGGAAGTGCTAAGCAGCTCCTCCAAGTCTTTAATAACCATCTTAAGGAGAAGGACTAGAGATAATAAGTTCAGAATGTTAGAGGTTCTTCAACAGAATGCCACCTGTCCAAGAGACTAGCAACATCTGGAGGGTAAGGGTTGGAGCAGGAGTTAAACTGTCTAAGAAGATATGCAAGGGGGGCAGGTATGAGCAGGGAGGACAGGTCTTCAGGGAAAGTGTTAATCAGTCCCTAAACCTAATCCAACTGATCTCTGAGCCCACTTGTCTGAACCCCAAAAACATAGAACTACTCCCTGCTGTACTGGGCCCTCACCTCATATCTACACTGGATTACTGCCTCAGGCCTCCTACCTGACACTCTAAGCGACCACCACAAGATCTACTTGGTACAGAAAATTTTCCGGCCCAAGGTCCCCCTTCCAAAATCATTCTTACCCAGTTGTACAATACCCTGGACCTTGCCTCTCTCCAAAGTGACCTGGCAGCCACAGACTGGTCTTTCATCCCACAGGCCACTTCCATTGACTCTGATCTGGAATACTTCAAGATCAAGTTCCTTGCTGTCTGGGACTACTACGCCCCACTCAGACGTATTTGTGTTGGGGGTGCTCATCTGTCTTGGATCACAGCTGACATCATGACCCACATTAGAGCCAGGGACCAGGCATGGAAGTCGCTCAAATCCTCTGACTCCCCTGCAGGGCATGCTAAATACTGCTCCTTACATAACCTCTGCACTAGGCTAATCCACCAAGCCAAAGCAAACTACTTCAAAGCCACCTTCCAAGCCTAAATCACACAGCAAAATCACTTTTCTCCCCACCTTCCCAGCCTCCAACTCCTGTTTTAAATGTAGGTGGCCACTCCATAACGGACCCACTTGAAGTGGTATCCAAATTTAACTCCTTTTTCACAAATTATATCTCCTTGCTTATATCCTCACTCCCCCCCCCCACCATCAAAATGCCACCCCCTCTTCTGTCAATGCACAGGCCCCATCTCCTGCCCCCTCCTTTTCCTTCCATCACATCACTCAGACAGAAGTTCACAATGTCTTGACTGCCCTCAACCCGTCTAAGGGCAAATGCCCCTCTGGGTTGGATGCCAAAATGCTCTACCTGTCTACTCCTGCCATTGCCACCCCCTGACTGCTCTTTTCAACCTATCCTTCTCCCTTGCATCAATCCCATCAGAATGGAAGCATGCAACAGTCATCCCACTTCCAAAGGGCAGCAACCCCTCTGAACCTGGAAACTGCCGCTCTTCTTGACATACTGGCTAAACTCCAGGAGCACCTTGTACTCGCTCAGCTATCCTCATTTCTCATCTCCTCCTCCTCTCACCCTACCAGTCTGGCTTCAGGAAATCCCACTCTACCGTCACTTCCCTTATACGGGTCACGGATTCCATTCTTGCTGGTATGGACAAAGGCCACATCACCTCAGCCATCTTCATTGGCCTGACCAAGGCCTTCGACACTGTCTCCCATACTCTTCTCCTTGTTAAGCTCTCCCTTGCAGAGCTCTCTGCAAAGGCTACCAGCTGGTTCCACTCCTACTTGTTTGGCAGGTTCCAAGCTGTTAGAATTGGAAGCTCCACATCAACCCCTCTCCCAGTCACTTCTGGTGTCCCCCAAGGTTCAGTCCTTGGCCCGCTCCTTTTCTCCACCTTGCTAAATGACCTGCCCACAGCCTGCCCACACACATCCATCGATATGTATGCGTACGACATGGTACTGTATACATCAGGCCCTTCAACCACTGATGTGTGACCAGACTACAGCAGGACTTCAGTGAGGGTCAGCTCTGGTTTCGGGCTAACCAGCTTTTTCTTAATGCCAAGAAGACTGTCTCCATGACCTTCAGCATGAGGCAGAGACTCTCGGTTCCCCACCACACCCTCCTTTCATACCCTGGATGAGGCTACTCTGGAGGCTTGTTCCTCCTTTGGATACCTCGGGGTCTGGCTCAACCAGCACTTTGACTTTTCTGTACATGTTGATGCAATCCACAAAAAGCTTCACCCTAAGCTGGGTGCCTTATATCGCAACCGTGGTTGCATACCGCTGCTAGCTCACAGCTCACTTGTACAGAAAATGATTCTCTCTATCTATGACTACGGGGATGTAGTCTACAGTGCTGCGCCTAAGTCCACCCTACAAAGACTGGACACCCTCTTCCACTCTTTCTGACGTTTTGCTGTTGACAGCCCACCCTGCACACATCACTGCACTCTCTACTGGTCACTAAACATCCCCTTGCTTCAAGATCATAGATTATCCCACTGCGCAAGTCTCTCGGCAAAGTTCTGGTCCCAGTCCCTGCCACCCTATCTCATCTCTGTCCTATCAGTCCAGACCCCTACAGCATACCACCTCAGAAATTTCGACACCCGTCTCCTGGCTGTACCGTGTATGTCCTCCTCTGTTAGTCAGGCTGCTTTCAGACACAGAATGCCTAAACTGTGGAACATTCTCCCTGATGTCATCCGACACCCGCCCTCTACTCAGCAACTAAACAACCTCATCAAAGCATCATGGGCTGCATATGCAAATCACCACAGAATGTTATGCTGGTCCAACTTTAAGCAGAATTGCATGGTGCGGAAAGGCCTCTCATACAGTTTGCAAAGGGTGCTAACAGAAGACATAGACACGTGTTTCGTCCTACCAGGACTCATCAGTATGCCTCATCTGTTTGACACCCCAGTGGAATGGACCAGCTACCCTTAAGGCAGTGTGCCTTGGATATATTGTGGTGAACCCATTAAAATAAAAAAACTATTTAAAAGACAAAGCACCTCTCTGCTTAAAGTTGGACCAGCATAACATTCTGTGGTGATTTGCATATGCAGCCCATGATGCTTTGCATTGTGGGGGCATGTGTGATTTTGTATTTTCTTGAAACTTGGCTTCCCAGCCAAATGCCCTTTGGGGTAACCCTTGCCTCAGTGTTTGCGCACAGAGGCTCTTTGTCTTTTAACCTCATCAAAGTGCACTTCTCCTCCTCCTGTGCCTGTGTCATCTGAAAAAATGAAATTGCCCAACTCTGCTGACCCTGTCTATTGCAGGACCTGGTTGTTTATTGCTTACTCTTGTCTCTTTACCTCAGTACTAAATTGTATTGTACTCACTGTATTTCTCCTGTTCCTGGTGTATTGTACCGATTATACTATTCTGTACCTGCATACAGACATGACTGTATCTTGAGTATTTGTATTATATTTTGGTTATTTGTACCTCCTTGTCACTCTCCCCCAGGTCACACCTAGAATCGAGCAGTACTCTGCTCAGTGTGCCTTCCTGGTAAAACGTTTACATAAATAAATAAATAAGTAAATTAGTGCCCAAAGATCAACAAAACAGAATGCACGTGACACCAATCCTAGAGGCAAGGCTATGGAGAAGAAGCAGAGGCTGCAGTGGTGAGTGCAAAAGGGGGCACTTGAGAGCAGAGTGGCAGAAAGCAGGAAGGGGGGGGTCAAGTCTGCATAACATGATCTGGGAGGCTGCACCATAAGCACTGTCAGCATCGTCAAAGACAGGAAGGATCATTTTCGGCATGATTTTTTATCCGGCTGCAGCTGGTAGAGATGTTTTTTTTTGTATGTGTGAAGGGTACCAAGCTTACAGAGAAATAAGAAACATTTGACTCTCATAAGGCAAAACAGAAAGTTAGGCAACATCCAGTTTTACAGCCATATGGGAGTCCAAATGATAGATTTTTCTACATGAAAAGGTATTTTACCAGTAATATCTGTATTTATTTCCACATATTAGTGTCTCGTACACTATTCAGTTCTAAAATGTGAAACCTGGAAGTATTTTAACTTGCAATAGAACTGTAGTGCCTTCCAAAGGAGGACTCGTGGAAGGTTTTGACTTCTACCAATAAAAAAACACAGTACGCTGTAGCTCTGAAAGCACAGACTGGTTTACTTTCTCAGCAGTCTCATCACTCACCTTAATGAGGACAGAAAAGGTTACCCCCACTACAAGCATTAAGCTTTCATCTGCTGTGAAACCCACCTGCTCTCTCTCTTTCTCTCTCTCTCTCTCTCTCTCTCTCTCTCGCTCTCATATACACACACACTCTCTCCCTCCCTTTAATGAGACTCTAAGACTGGAAGGTTCAGAGTTACTGAGATTTGGCACTGATAATATTTCTGAAAATTCACAGTGTCAGAAATAGCCATCACAGGGCCTGCCTGAGATACTGCCACTCATGCTGAAAAAAAATATCGGAAATGGTGCTTCTCTCTTGACCCTTCCTTGTTGGCTGTTGCAGGTCTTAACAGTTGTCGGATACATGCATCTCTAATTATGTTAAAAATGTTCTACAATGTCATACCTCACTAGAAATATTGAGTGTCTTTATTTAGTTATTTAATTTTGATAACCAGGTTGAGCCAACTGGGACAGAGTCATTTTTCACAGTAGCAACACGAGCAAAGAAGAACTACAGAGCAGAGAAAGCATGACTAGAAAACGGGCTGGAGAGGGTGCATATACAGCAGTGACTGATTCCGGGGGCCACATGCATACATACCCTTGAAAAGTGAATAGTACAGACTACACTACTGTTGGGGGATGTATGAATATTATGACATCAGAATGCATCTGAAAAGAAGATTGGTGTGGAGGATATCAAATTAGAGAGTTTTTTTTCTGTTGCACTGGCCAGCATTCCACTTCGAAAACAACAGGTCCATGTAACCCCCCCCCACCACCACCACCACCACCACCGCGGACACAGCTCAGCGTGCCTGTCCTGTTCAGAAATTTGCTCTTAAAGATGTTTCTCATTGGTCTGCCCACGGCACTGGTGGTTGGGCAAGGCTCCTTCATGAACAAAAACTGGGTTCACACAAGTCTGGGACTTCTGTAGTAAGCCAACAAGGAAAGGATGTGGATTCTGACTGGATGCCCTACTGTGATGGCATGTCACTGCCTCCATAGTGGCAGAAGGGAGCTGTACACCACAGAGAAGCATTGATGGTCAGATGGGCGAGACGCTGGCAGGATACCCTCAAATGAGCAGAAGCACCACAAAACTGAAAACCTGGCAGAGGGGCTTGCAAGGAACCCCACCACCACCAATACTACCGTACGTGAAGGCCCAGATCTGTCCCTAACTGTCATGTGCCAGTTACACAGGGGAGGTGGCAGCCTGGTGGGGAGAAAGCCCTGGACAACTGGGGGCACACGATGTGAGTTGACAGACTAGAACCTAGGCTGCATAGGGAAAATGGATGATCAAAAAACAGAAAAAGATGATTTACAGGGGTAATCTTCTAGGAACGCTTAAGGATTCCTCAGTACATTTGAAAAAACAGCCAGCTCCCTGTTCTAGACAGTAGGTTCTGTTGTTGTCACCTATTACTTCAGCATTAAGGCATGACTAAGGGTTGGGTTACTGTCTGTTAGTCTAACCATAGGGGATTCATGAAGTGCAAGGTGAAACCAAGTACCATATGCCCCTAGGGTCAGATTAACCAAGGTAACCCTACCTATGCTGTGCTTTAATGCTACTATTACATGACATATTTTCATATTTTTAACATTATTGTTTTTATAGCTAAAATTCTTTTTCAAGCCACTACCATAACCCTATTAGAATTCTGTCAGCCAATCAGAATGCCCCATTTCCTGTCACTGTTTTATAAAATACAGTAGGAGTTTAATATCGAAATCAGTGTTATCATAAAGTGCTGGGTACTAGGAAATAAAGGAATGACATTTGGTTCAATAAAGCACTTTTCATAAACACTGTATCCCAAAGTGCTTTACAAAGCAGTGAATTTGATACCAGTATTACAAGGAATGTAGACTAGAATAGAATTTGGATTTATAGAATAGCTTGCATACAGACTGTTCCTCAAAGTGCTTTACAAAGCAATACGTTAGATATTAATAATGCAGGGACTGTAGAATGGAATGGAAAGAAACTGATTTACAGATCACTGATACTGGTAGTGCAGGGACTGCAGAATCAAACAGAATTTAAATGTATACAGAACTTTTCATGCACAGTGTACCACTAAGTGCTTCAGGGCAGTGTGTTAGACACTGATAGTGCAGGGACTACAGAACAGAATAAAAATGTGGATTTATATTGTTCCTTTTATCTGCACTGTGCTTTATTCTAAAGTGCTTTGCAAAGCAATGAGTAAGATACTGACAGCGCAAGGTCTGTGAAATGCAATTTGAACTGTTATAGCTCCTTTCATACACACAATATCCCAAAGCACTTTACAAAGCAATGAGTTAGATCCTGGTAGTGTAGGGATTGTAGATTAGAATAGATTATAAAATGGGCATAAAAATATAAAGCATCTGACTGGCTGGCAGAGGGTATATTAACTTACAGTGAGAGCCCTGTAAGTTAGAAGTACCAGCCATGCCAATCTTGCCAGCCTCATATGTGATATCCTAGTGCCCACCCTCTTTCGTCATTGACTGAAGCACTGGACAAAAATTCTTCAAATGCCGCCATGTTTTTCTCTCATTTAGCGAGAGATGCTGCCAACCAGCACTCAATACAGAAACAGAAAACCGTCACATTTTTTATTCTCTGTTAGCGGTACAAACAAAGAGTGAGCCCCACACCACACATGCACACAGAACTCCCAATTACGAATTTTCTGTTTGAAAAAAAAAAGCAAACATAATGTACTTAACACTATTTTAACAACACAATTTTTTCCCCGTGAACTCATCATTCATCACAGTGTTGCTGCCATTCGACCGCATGTAGACGACGCCACATGATTTCTTCAGAAGTGCTCACTGGCACATTCTCTGATAACAATTGAAGCATTATTCTTTTAAAAAATAAACACGCTTCATTACTAGCAGGTTTAAAGTGTTACCGTATCGGATCACACTAGTTGGGGTCCACTTCCAGGTTTCACGTACCACAGGCACGTAAGATTGCATGCCTAACAGAACGATCTTCCAAACTCAAAAAAAACTCAAGAACAGCAGACAACTGTTATTTTAAGCAACAAAACACTATTGATGAAAATTTTAAAACACACTACATCTCTTTTTCTAGACATCGTGCCTGGGGGGGGTTACCTAAAGAGAAATGGCCAACAGCAGATACTGTAGAACAGCAAAAAAAAAAGAGGGACTACTTTACCCAAATAAAGATTTTTTGCACTCTTTCTATTCAATCTAAGCTCAATAATACCCTCTAGGGTGGGTGTTATGGGCAATACCAGACCTTCCAGGGGCTATAAGGCCCTCCGTCTGTGGCGTCGGGCCTCATTATGCCCCTGGGCGGTCCGGTATTGCTCAGTACCGCTCACCCTGTCGGGTATTATTACTTGCATAGAACTTGGATATATACTACATCTTTCATGCACATTGTAGCCCAACATGCTTTACCAAGCAATGAGTTAGACACTGGTAGTGCAGGGACTGCAGAATAGAAAATAATTTGTACAGCTATAGCACCTTTCATGCACTCTGAATCCTAAAGTTCTTCGCAAAACAAAGAGTTCAGATCTGTTAGTATAAAGAATGGAGACTAGTATAGAATTTGAATTTACCTTACTTTTTCAGTGCACCATATCCCATAGAGCTTCACAAAGCAGTGAGTTAGATTCTGGTAGGGCAGGGACTGCAGAACAGAACTGAATTTGGATTTTCTATGCAAGGCATCTTTATTTTTAGGCGTCCTTTCTTAGAGTCTCAGGGAGCTGTACAAATCACAAAACAGGCAATCACTAAGTGAGTAAAAAAGAACGATTAAATAAATAGATAAATTAACAGGTAAGCAAGTAAACAGCTCTGCGCATTCACTCTAGCAGCAAATTCATGATCATAAACCAAGTCGGACAGTATGCCAATTTAAACAGGTGGTACTTTAGGGCTCCTTGCTAGCAGAATGAATATAACAAGGCCACAAATTCGAAAACAGTGGCCCAGCCACTGTCAATGCTCAGCCCCTGGATAATTCAGCCTTGACCGGGGCACAGATAATAGGTCAACATCAGTGGAGCAGAGAGGGCAAACAGAGATGTGTGGAGTCATAAGATCTTTTTTTTTTAATTTATTATGCTTTATGGTGCTAGTCCTTCCTAATCTCAACCCCACTACCCCGGACTTATCTGGCACGATGATCCACATAGGCTTTCCCCCTCTGGGCGCGGCCACTGAGATCTTTCAGGTAACTAGGTCCCTTATCACACAGGCCTTGTGCACCAGCACGCCTATCTTGAAACTGATGTGCCACTGAAAAGGCAACCAATCCAGAGGGTGCAGCACTGGAGGGAAATGATCCCTCCGAGAGGTACCAGCCAACTTCATTCTAGCCCAACTGCAGGTAACACATCAGATAATCCTAGGTAGAGAGCACTGCAGTAATCCAACCTTGATGTGACAAGAGCATGGACTATTGTAGACAGGTCACTGGGCGGGTGGATATGGGTTCATCTGGGCAATTTTTTGAAGACGGAAAAAGCCACTACGTATCACTGCCAACACCTGATGATCAAGAGTCATCCTGTAGTCCATAGTGACACCCAGATTTTTCACCACATCCACAGCTCTGAGAGTGATGCCATTTAGAGATGGCAGCCCAGGATCTCTCCTCTTCATTACCAACCCTTGGGAGCCTGGTTCAACAATCATCACTTCAGTCTTGCTCAGGCTGAAACTTAAGCAGTTGGAGGCCATCCTGTCCGTGATCTGCAAATAGCAACACAGCACTGGGCCCTGGTCTGCCCCATCCCAGTGAACAGGACACCCCATGGTCGACTGCGTCATATGCCAATGAGGGATCCAGAAGGACAAAAATGGAACAATACCCTCTATTTCTGGCCAAAAGGAGATCACTGAACACCTTGATGATAGTGGTTTTCATACGGTGAAAAGAACGAAATCCTGACTGAAGAGGATCCTAGTTGTCATACCTTTCCAGGTGAGCCTCCAGCCGCCTAACCACCACCTCTCGATCACCTTTCCCCAGAAAAGGGAGGTCTGAGACATGCCTGTAGTTCAAAAGAAAGGCAGACTTCAAGAGATAGCTTCTTTATGAGTACATTTTAGTAACTTTTATGCACATTGTATCCTGAAGTGCTTAACAAGGCACTAAGTTACATACTGACAATGCGAAATAGAACAGAATCTTGATTAGTAATTAATTATTAGTTTATTTTTGTTCACTGGAGCGTGAGACTCTTTTTATGAGAATAACAAAGCATCCCAGGTAAGGATAAATAACCATCATGACTAAGTGAAGTAAACATTATTGTAGTCACATACATAGATACATACATACATACATAGACACTGTTGGCAGATAAGGGCCTATGGTCCACCCGGTCTGCCCATTTGAGCTTGTAAGTTCCTTTTATGTTTTTCTAGAAGTCTGTTGCACCTTATCCCTGACCGCCAGAATTCCCTTATGTCTATTCCATGCATTCTTAAATCCTGTGATTGTTTCAGTCCCCACCACTTCCTCTGGCAGGGTGTTCCACTTGTCCACCACTCTTTCTGTGAAGAAATTCTTCCTCACATTTCCTCTGACTCGCCCTCCCTCCAACTTCTTCCCATGCCCTCTAGTCCTGGAACATCTTTTCACTGGAAAATAGTGTATTCCTGCACCCTGTTCCTCCCTGTAAGGTACTTGTATGTCTCTATCATATCCCCCTCTCTCCCTCCTCTCCTCCAGGGAGTACATATTCAAGTCCTTTGGCCTGTCCTCATAGGACTTGTGATGCAATCCCTGTACCATCTTTGCTGCCCTCTTCTGAACCTTCTCTACCCTGTCTATGTCCTTACGTAGGAAAGGTCTCCAGAACTGTAAACTGTACTCCAGGTGGGGCCTCAGTAGTGTCTTGTATAGAGGAATTATGACCTCCCTTTTCCTGCTGGTGATGCCCCCTGCCTATGCATCCCAGCATCCTATTTGCTTTATCTTCTGCCTTGTCGCACTGTTTCCCTACCTTGAGGTCATCAGAGATAACAACCCCGAAGTCCCTTTCCTGCTTGGTGCATGCTATATTCTCACCCCACCCCCCAGTTGATATGTTGTTCCAAGGTTTTTGTGCCCCATATGCATTATCTTGCACGTCTTTGTGTTGAATCTCAACTGCCAAACCCTTGACCATTCTTCAAGCTTCTGCAGGTCCCTCCTCATTCTGTCTACACCCTCTGGCAAGTCCACTCTGTTAAAAAGCTTCATGTCATCAGTGAACAGGGAAATTCTGCCTTCTAGGTCCTGCACAATGTCTCTGATGAAGACATTGAACCGGACCGGTCCCAGCACTGATCCCTGTGGTACCCCACTGGTCACTCTTCCCTCTGTGGAGTGACAGCCATTTACCACCAACCTCTGTGTCCTGCTGCTCAGCCAATTACCCACCCACTGCACTACTATCCTGCCTTCTCCCATATTCCCCACTTTGTTTAAGCCTTCTATGTGGCACAGTGTCAAGGACCTTGCTGAAGTCCAGATAGACCATGTCCACTGCCTTCCCCTGAGCCACCTCCCTTCTCACCCAGTTGAAAAATTCAATAAAGTTGGTCTGGCATGACTCCCCCAGTCAAACCATGCTGCTTTGGGTCTTGTAGTCTGTTGGCAACCAGATGTTCCACCAATCTTTCCTTCAGTAGTGCTTCCATGATCTTCCCCACTGCAGAGGTCAGGCTGACTGGTCTGTATTTCCCCGCTTCCTCTTTATTCCTGCTTTTGTATAGGGGGACTACATCTGCTGTCCTCCAGTCTTTGGGTACCTCCCCTGTTTCCAGTGATCAGCTACACAGGATTGTCAGAGGTTCATCCACCACCTCTCTTAGTTCCTTTAGGACTCTGGGGTGCATCTCATCTGGCCCCATTGCTTTTTTGACTCTTATTCCTTCCAGTTCTTTTAGGATCCTTTCCCTTGTAAAGGGACTCATGTCCATTTTTTGTGCTGTTCCAACCCCTTGTACTCCTTTCAGGCCCATTACCCTCCTCTTCCTCAGTAAAGACTGAGCAGAAATATCTGTTCAGTATGTCAGCTTTACTGTTGTCATCATCTACATGGCCCCTATCCTCCCCCTACAGTCTCACAATCCCTCCCTTTGCCTTTCTTTTTTCACTTATGTACTGGTAAAAGGTTTTGTCCCCTTTACCCACTGATTTTGTGATGCACTCTTCTGTCTGCGCTTTGGCTTCCCTTACTGACCTCCCTGCCTCCCTTTACTTCTCCTGGTACTTCTCCCTATCCCCTTCTGCCTGCATCTTTTTGTATTGCCTGAATGCAATCTTTTTGGCTTTCACTTTCTCCGCTACCTCCTTGGAAAACCATAATGGCCTCCTCTTCCTTTTCCCCTTGCTAACCTGCTTAATGCATAATTATGTTGCTCTTTTAATCCCTGTTTTAAATATTGCCCACTGTTCCTCCACCCCGATTCCTTCCCCATTCCCATTAGTGCCTCTTTCAAGCATGTCCCCATTTTCCCAAAGTCTGCCATCCTAAAATCCA